>JAUPFN010000008.1:2801827-4283077 GCA_036924255.1 Apodemia mormo
TAAGGTAGCCGGTAAACTTATGCATGTGGCATTAGACCTCGCCACAAGATAGCAACGCACCATTAACATCTTTGGTGTCTATAGGCGATGGTTGACTCTTTCCATCAGGAGACCCATCTGCTTGTTTGCTATCTTATGATATAAAAAAAAAATGTAATCGATAATATTAGAAATTACTAAAATAGGAGCTGGTAACCTCGAAAAGAGAAGCAGATATCACCCCGAGTAATGGCGGTCGTCATTCTGTTGAAAGCTGCCATACGAAGTGGACGTGTGCTAACCTATTGGCCCTTAATCTAGTTTAATCTTGTCGATTGTGTGTGATTTAGTGTAAAACTGTGAAGTAATCAAATGATCAGACGTTAGACAATACGAAGGTGCCATTATTTTTTTAATTCTTGTCGTCAAAACGCTCACGAAAAATACTAACTGCAAAGTCCGCCATGAGGCCTCCTCCAATATATTATATTGAAGATATCATACCAAAGTTCCGTAGTTATGATTAGACATCACATTTTATTTCTTAACTTTTATGTCTTATAAACTATTTGATCAAAGAAGTCATTATAGAGATAGGTATAACTTAAATAAAATAATTTAATGTGTGAATTTATTTCTTATGTTACCCAAATTACAATTCTAAAGGTTGCGACTGATTTGATTATTGGAACGAAGTTTTGGAACGAAGTTCCTTACGGCAGGCTTGGAGAGGATAGGGATTTTGCTGCGCGACCGAACTGAAAAAAATGTGATAGTAAAACCGTAAGAAAAATGCGTGGAATAAAACCGTTAAATGAGACGTGCGCAGGCGCGACAGTCGCGTACACAAGTGAGTAGTGCCGTTTAGCCGAAGGAACTTCGTTCCTACCTGGTGTCCCACGACACCACATCATTTTTTTATAATTTTTACATTAAAATAGTTAATAATGACATTACCAATCAAGGTTTTATTCTGTATATGATCAAAACATTTGATTTAATGTTCTTGCAATTTATAGCGTAAAAAGCTTGACGCATTTGGAAGAGTGAGATTCTTTGAATTGATTAGAAAGAATACTTCTTTTGACACGTTCTTTAGCTTCTGTCGGCATTCCCCATAACTGTCTTTTTTATTTTAAATGTCCTTGGCTACTGCCTATAAGCTTACTGTGTTTTTAAAGGTAGCTCTAGTACCTACATTTTTAATTTGTTTTCTTTCTTAAAAATGCTCATTCACAGAGATCGGTCTGTCTCAGCTTGAAAAACAAACATTTACCTACATGACACGTAATAATTGTTTTTAAAGCCAGATATGCATAGTAAAAGCACCAAACACCTTGAGAAAACCATGTAGATGTAAAAATAATTATAAAAATACAGGTCATCATCTACTTGTGTGCAAACTTTAATCCAAATACGTTTAGTAGTAGGTTTTGCGTGATTAAGTAAAAAACATCCATCCAACCATCCATCCCTCCAAACAGCAAAACTTTCGCATTTATAATATTGATACAGATTATTGTATACTTATGTAAAATACATTATCTATTTATTAATACCTGAAGCAAAAGTTTTGCTCTCCTTTTTAAGATAAATACGTGAACGGTGGAGTACGAAATAACTAAAATCAGTAACTTTGTTTTACTACTAACGTTCTGAGGAGTTCGAAAATATCCTGCCGAAAATAATATTTTGACTCGCCGATTGAACAAAAATATTTATTAAGGGACCTTCACCAATTTATAAAAAGCCCGTTATGTTTGTTGCAAATGGAATAGGCTTTTTAAGACTAGATCATGTGGATATTGTGTAAAACAAACTCAATCCACTTTTACTAATAATGGGTTCTCGAAAGCTTTGACACTACGCTCGATCCGCTCAACGGACGTGAATTTGGTCTTCATTATTTTCTATATGGGATCGCTCGACCGTAGGTAGTCGTGCCGCTTTTATAGAACATTCAATTTTGGACTGTATAACATAATGGTTTCACTATTTTGCTTTTGGTGTGTACTGACCCTGAAGATTATACATATTATTGAAATAGAATGTTTAATATTCGATTCCAATACCCAATAGTCAAAAAAAACCTGTGTGTGTGTGTTATGAATGCACGTAAGAAATTATACTTCTTCGGCGTAACAAGATATAAATCTTTCTAAAAATGTAAACTTTCGCGTTACCCTATGTTTGTACTAAATAAATTTTATTTGAAGGACGCAAACGAATTAATCGTACATAATTAAAAAATAGCCTCTGTGGTCTAGTGGTCCAGCGTTGGCGTTGACCACATGAGATCCCGGGTTCGATTCCCGGGTCGGGTACATAAAAAAAGGGTTTTTTCAGTTTTCTGAGAAACACAAAGTTGCCCGGGATTGGAAAGTGCCCGGTTGGCGATAGGCTTGCCACCTATCACATTTGTGGCACCAAGTATCTTCGGCTAATCGTAGGTGCACTTGTTGTACCTCTGCCTACCCCTTCGGGGATATGGGCGTGAAGATACTGTTCAATTGCGAGTCGGACTCGCGCACGAAAGGTTCAGTACTATCAACTTTAAAATATACGAAAAAACACGTTTATTTTATATCCGTCCTTCATATTTTCATTTTTTTATTTTTAGTATTTGTTGTTATAGCGGCTACGAAAATACATAATTTGTGAAAATTTCAGCTTTCTAGCTATCACAGCTTATGAGATATAGCCTGGTGACAGACAGACAGACGGAAAGAAAAAACAGCGGAGACTTAGTAATAGGGTTCCGTTTTACCTTTTGGGTACGGAACTCTAAAAAATGAACAAATTCTTTTTGAAAAACTAAAATGTTGACTAGCTAATTTCATGCTGTCGGTTTTAAGATTATTCATTCTTATCATTTTTCCCTAAGGAACCAAGAGAAGCATAACTTCAAAAATGGATATTGATATTTTGACCTAATTATCTAATAATAATATAAACTAGAGAAACCCGTGCATAGATATCGAAGTTCATTGTTTACAAACAGCGATTTATCGCTGCGGAACTTGTAATTCAAAGCGCGATCCTGTCCATAAAGTGACAATATTTTTTTAAAATTACTACATTAGTTTCGTTAAGGTTTACGGTGACGTTAAACAATATTTCGTTTTTATGTATTTATCATTACAATATCTTTATGATTATCGATTAAGTAATATTAATCTTAAAATAATTAACAATAAATTTAGTATTAGTATTTTGGTGCTATTACAAACATCATTATCAAGGAGGAAGAAGTTCCCTTGGGAAAGAAGTTTTGTGGTAAGATTGCGTCAATATTTAATAATTAACGTAAAATGGAGACGAAACTTAAAAGTGTGTGTTAAAATAACACCGTCTGCTATAATAGTGATATTTTAGTCAAAATTTGTATATAAAAGTTGGTTCTTTGTTAATTAAGTAATCTAATACGTTTAATCGAGCAAATCTTATATATCCTCCTGAGACCCAAGACTAAAGTATTAAAATTAAAATTACTACTTGTTATAGCTAGGTACTACTTATTAATCATAAAATACATCAATCATAAAATAAATAAAGAGAAAAAAAATCCTCCCCCACACCTTTTGGCAAGGGACCATCCCTTCACAGGTGATACCTTGGGACTGCATTTAACACAAGGTTTTATTCATATTATTTATATTTTCAATTTACATCTAAATTGGCACATTAATCAGACTTTATGCTAAAAAACGCTATTGGAAAGTATGAAAATAAAAAAAAAACAGTTCCTATTTACATTAAAGCAAAGAAAAATATTACATTCGGAACATTTTACAAACTTTAAATTACGACATTTTGATCTGTTGGTTTGGGCTCCCTTCTCATCCAGATCATCTTTATGTGGAGTAAAATCGAAATTTTCGCTATGTTTCCAACGAGAAAGTATGTATCGGAACGATTGGTGTTGTACGCGAAAAGATGCGAGAAGTTAATTGTCCGATTCATTCCAATCTTGTTCGTTAGAAACTGGGATTTCCTCACCAATTTCTGCTTCTCGGCATGTTAGGAGGTCATTTTCGCCATCACTGTCCTCTTCTTCCATATTTGGCTCGTCATAATTGAACGCCTCTAAGATTTTTCTAGTAGAAAGTTTACCTGTAAACCAAACTAAAATAAGACGCAAATGCCCAAGGTATCACGTATGATACTCGTACTAAAACGTAAAATTTAGAAAAAAATATTAAAATGTTCTATTAAATATTTGTATTAAAAGTAATATTACAATTTATTTTATAAGATTATAGCATAAAAACACTAAGGTAATAGCAGAAGAAATACGTGAATTCGCCATGCCGGTTAACGCAAAACTTTAAAACTTGCACTGATCGCAATTGGTTTAAATTTTGACATGTAACAATTGAATGATGAATGAAAAAACAAAACAAGGTCGTGCTAACAGTTGAACAACGAAGTGCTCCAGGATTCCGATTAGATGACGTGGGAAAAAAGTTTCAAAGGTTTAAAGGTATCAGTCACCCCCGGTATGGTCCCCCGGTATCACCATACCGGGGGTCTCAGGAGGATATATAAATACACAATCTGAATCTTGAAAACGGCTTCAATAAGTATGAAATTTAATATGCAGGCGGTTTCTGGGGTGATAAATCGATCTAACTAGGTTTCATTTTTTAAAAAAAACGTCGTCCTTGACAAAAATACTACCAAACGACGCTCGGTCATCCAGATTCCAGATACTGTAACGTAATGAATATATGAAGTAACGAATATATAAAAAAAATATATAAAAAAGGCCAATATAGATTTATTTCGCCTAAATTATTTCTACAATACAAGAGCTGAGGTATTGACAATTGTTATCTGGGTGATTCCGTTCTAACTGTGATATTCAATGTCCTGTATTGTTTGTTCTCACAGGTCGTTAATTAATAATTAATTTATGAAATTTTTGTACTTATTGGAAAATAATAAACATATTTCAACATTATTCTCATATAATATAACTTGCCACTTACAGAAAACTTACAATATATCACTTAAATGTTAATACCGTGTCATGTCCATTTCTAGAATTTATTTATAAATTGTTAGTTTTTTTGTCGTAATAAATGATTTAAAATAATTACCTCATAAATTCTAATGTTTACGACAAAAAAACTAACAATTTATAAATAAATTCTAAAAATAGACATGACACGGTATTGACATTATATCACAGTTAGAACGGAATCACCCATCTAGTGGTCGCAGGGGTTTTTCCGAATAAATACGATTTAGAGACCTTCAAGAAAAGAGTTTACTTTATATAAAAAATTCGGTAAACGCAAATGCAAGATCTCTAGTAAATTAATTGTTCATTGGTGGTGACAATCACTTACCAACAGGTGACCCTCCTGTCCGCTTGCAATCTCTTCTGTACAAAATCTATTATATTACTAGCTGACCCGTCAAACGTTGTTCTGCTTTTTTAACTACTCTTTTTTTTCTATATTTTCTCAACTTTTAAACCTACCCTGCACTTCAACAATTAATTCAAAACCAAAATTAGCCAAATCGGTTCAGCCTTTCTCGAGTTTTAGCGAGATTAACGAACAGCGATTTATATATATGTATATGTATATATATATATATATATATATATATATATATATATATATATATATATATATATATATATATATATATATTAACTGATTTTGATGCAGTTTGCGGCATTGAACGTAGTTTATTTAAGAAATAGAGCTGATTAGATTTTGTAATCAGTACATAAACTTGTAAGTTATTATAAAAAAAAAACATTGTTTTCCTTACATGCCTTTATCAAAATCTGGCTGAACCCAATCGAATGTCACTAACCACGTTTCAATTGGCCAAGCCGTTCAAAACTTATGAGATGTTTACATACACACACACACACATGTATATAAAGTATCTTCACGCCCATATCCCCGAAGTGGAAGCCAGAGGTACAACAAGTGCACCCACGATTAGGCGAAGATACTTGTTCCCACAAATGTGATAGGTTGCAAGCCTATATATATATATATATATATATATATATATATATATATATATGTATATATATATATATATATATATATATATATATATATATATATATATATATATATATATGTATATATATATATATATATATATATATATATATATATATATATATATATATATATATATATATATATATATATATATATATGTATGTATACATACATACATACTGACGTCATCGTGAGATAAGTCAGAAAAGTGTCTTCAAAACGTGAATATCTGCTGAAAACTTGATTTTCAAAAATCGAGGAAAATTTAGAGACTTCCTTTAGCATAACCTCTCGAAAAGAGTTCCGATCGCGTCGTTATCGAATCGTAACGGCAAAACGTGTCGTGTGGAATAAGCAAAGACCTTTCAAACTGTACTGGCAGTCTGGCTTGGTTCCAATACTGTAACGCATTATAAAATCAGGGGTAGTGAACATTGATTCGCTAACAACCTAAACGAAATTCAGCTACGTCAATACAAATGAACATTTAAGGCCATGGTGTGGATTTATTTATGAGACGTATGTTTTTCTCGTAAATAAATCCAATAAAACTAGTCACTATTAATTAAAATCCTCAAACATATTAGAGAGTTGGATTCGATTAAAAAAGATGAAATTATGTGTATAGATATAATCACAGTGGTCCTCATTTTCTGTAAGCAGAGATAACTAGTCCAATACACGCTTAAACGATACATACATTTTTGTTTTTTTTTTTTCAAATATATAAATTCATTATGTAAGTTAATAGACTCAAATAAAAAAAAACAAATATAATGAAAATTTGCCTTTTTCATATATTATAATAGCGTTAACAAAATATAGTAGGCTACACAAATTACACGAGTTGACTAAGTCCCAAAAAAATTAAGCAAATTATTTCCAGTTATTACAGAAAATCTATTGAATTTTTATATAGATTTTGTAATGAAATCTGTTTACCTTTCGTTTCCATGCTGGTCCGGGTCCTTTTCGAAGAACAGATTAATTGCCGTACTGTTATGCATTTCCTAAGAAACACGATGACGGCTAAGTGGTAGAAGCATGCAAATTCATGACCGGGGTTGGCACAATCGTCTCACGCATTCCTGTCGCAATAGCGCCGGTGTTCGTAGTTATCGTTCTCCAGCTTGAAGGGTAAAGTAGGCGGTTAATTTAAGTATGTGAAGTTACATTCCTCTCCCATGAATAGCAATGAATTTGTAACATGATGGTTATCCATTGGCGGCGGTTGTCTCTTTCCACCAAGCTTTATTTCATTTGCTTGTGCACTATCACATGATATAAAAAAATCTGTAAACCAGTTAACCCTGCAGGCTATCCCTAAAACATCCCGCTAAATTGAGGTATTTTATGCTCAATGAAGCTAAAACTATATATAAGCATGAATTTTTGAACTCAGAGAGTTCTGAAATCTAAAGTCTGTAAAATATATCTGAATATAGTCTGTATAATATAATAGTACTTAATATCCGAAAAGATGTATATTTTCAAAATGATGATCGATTTCGATCTTTTGAATGGCATTCAGAGCATATTTTGAGCTCTAAATTATTTTATTTAGCTACAAAATCAATAGGTTAAAATGTCAAAATATGTAAAAAAATTGCGTCATTGATAAATCCCGAACGTCTCATTCGATTTTAAACCGATTTACGGTATTTGACGCAGTTTTTTAGTAGAAAGCTGACTAGATTTTTAGATAAATCGGAAAATTAGCCTGAAAGTTAAGCCTAAAGTAAGTTTTAAGAATATGAAATAAGTTTGCTAACGTAATGTAATATTTGAAAACTGTAACTTTTGAAAATTTG
The DNA here is from genome assembly GCA_036924255.1 of Apodemia mormo. Taxonomy (NCBI): domain Eukaryota; kingdom Metazoa; phylum Arthropoda; class Insecta; order Lepidoptera; family Riodinidae; genus Apodemia; species Apodemia mormo. The sequence goes on from JAUPFN010000008.1 coordinate 2,809,653, forward strand.
ATTTGATTTTAATATTTGAACCGGAATTCACTGTAATTACTCAAATACTAAAATATTGTACAAAATCAAAAAAGGATTGATTGAGAAATTTCGAGGTGAGGTCTAAAAACACTTTTTTCAAAATTTTACGTCAATGATAAACGGAACGGATAAACTGACTTTCAAGAAATTTATGCGTTGGACGCAGTTTTTTGAGGGAAAGAGCTGATTAGAATTTGTACTCAATCGGTACAACAATTTGGAAGTTATATTTAATAAAAACTGTCCCAGATAAAAAAAAAAATTGAGGTTATTTGAAAATTACTCAAAATCTGGGCCGAATCGGTTCAAATACTCAGAAAGTCTCAAGTTGAGCGGAATTCATTTGAATGCCAGTAACCGCGCTCTGATCGGTCAAGCCGTTTAAAAGTTAGGAGATGTTTACATACACACATACATACATACTGATCAACAGACATACTGACAACGTGTAAATAGTCGGAAAAGGTTCCTAGGTCCTCCAAACGTAAACATCTAGGGAAAACTCGATTATTGAAATTAAAAACTTAACTTTATTAATTCTATTTAGGTACTTTTTCTACCTCTGCTTGATTTTGATTTGACACAGGAATATATTCATCTATACTCTGTACAAATAAATAAAATTGGAGTGTCTATTTGTAATATTAAAATAACCGCTTTTTACTAAATGTATACACGGTATATGTATGTATACGATGTATACACGGTACATACACCAAAATAACAATATTTACTATTTTTGTCTGTCTGTCTGTCTATCTGTCTGTCTGTCTGTCTGTTTGTTCCGCCTAATCTCTGGAATGGGTTGACCAATTTTTACGGGACTTTCACTCACAGATAGCTGATGTGATAGGGAGTAACTTAGGCTACTTTTTTTTCGAGTTTTTTCCACGCGGACGAAGTCGCGGGCTCAGCTAGTATATCATAAGATAGCAAACAAGTAGATGGCTTTTTTGATAGAAAGAGGCAACAATGGCCTATAAACACCAAAGATGTTAATGATGCGCAGCTATCCCTGTGGCGAAATGACAATGACACATGCATAAGTCTACCGGCTACCAGTAAACCGAACGGCTACCACTTAACCATTAAACCGAAACACGACAGTGAGAATCACTAATGCTTTTGCTGCATGAATAGGTGGGTATTTCTCATTGTGCATGGGATTTAAAAATATAAACATTTGTATAATTTTTTTATTTTTATTTAATTTAATTGCCGTAAATTTTAAAGATTTTTAATACTGCGGATAAAGATAAAATATTTCTTTTAATTATTAATAAAAATACATTGAAAATGTCAACTCCATGTCATGTGCAGTCTACTTTTAATAAATATAACAGTAAAAATTTTAGCTCGCTCCTAATTTAATATATTTATAATAATTTAATATAATAAATAGAATAAACTTTCTAATGTACACTAATTAGGAAAATAAAGCTTAATAAGATAACATTTGTGCTTTCCAAAATTGTCACCTCAATTGTCATCTATACATATAATAAAATCGTAGGAAAGTCAAAACTGTACATTGAATATTTTTTAAAAGAATACTTGGGGCGTGATCTACAATCGATATCGAAGCCAAAAATATAGTTTTTAGAATTTTTGACTATTTGTCTGTTTGTCTGTTTGTCTGTTTATCTGTTTGTCTGTATGTATGTCCGGGGTAAACTCAAAAAGTACTGCATGGATTTACTTCAAATTTTGCATGAATATTACTAACAGGTCGGGTCAACATATAGGCTACATATTATCACGCTATCACCTACGGGGGAGGTGCTGTGCGGAGTAAACGAAGTCCGCGTGGACGAAGTCGCTGGCAACAGCTAGTAATTCATTCAATAAATTAATGAACGTAGATTCTGAGCGTTTGCAGAGAAAAAGTATAATGCCATCTTAAGAGTTTTAGACAGTTGGTAAGTTCACGGGGAATAGTGGTGCAGTACTGATTTAGAAGGTAAGATTTTTCTGAAATTAGCATGCTATTCTAGTCACTTCCGTGTATCACATTTCAAAATGCATTTATTACAATAAGGTACTTCAGATAACGTTAAATAATAAATAGTACGACTTATTGTTTATTTTTTATTTTATTTCATCAAAAAAATCTACATAAACTTACAAATATTTTTAACATCCTTAAACCTCGTTGTAGGTTTGTGTGGATGTTGCACACTTCACAGTTTAAGTATTGTTGATGTTTTAGCTAAGCTACATTACACAACATAAAATTTTAACATTACCATACGCTCATATCAGTTGAAATAAACTAGTACCTATCTTTAATAACTTAACTTATAACTTGCTATAGTCCAGTAAAAAGTTTAATGAAACCATGATCAACCAGTTTTGGCGCAATGAGTAAAAATGTGTTCATTAATACTTAAATAATGATATTATGAAATAAATTTTTATTTAAAATTAGGGGAAAGGTATGAAAAAAAAATAAAAAAAGGGTTGAAAAATGCCTTTTTTTAAATAACTTAATAACGGTAGGAAATACAAAAAAAAGATTCAAGTAAAAGTTGTAGAGAAAAAAATTCTACACAAAAAGTTCCTCTTCATTTTTTTGTTATCTGCTTTAGTTTAGCTACAAAAAATAAAAATTAAATTTGTAGTAAAATATGTAAAAATATATAAATATGGGAATACATGTGTAGTAGTGTTAGTACATATTTATGTGATGCGCGCGCTGCATGGTACAGGGCCGTAATAATTCTAGTAAGGTTTTATAATTAATTAGAAAGCAAATTTAATTTTTATTTTTTGGAGCTAAACTAAAGTAGATAACAAAAAATGAAGAGGAACTTTTTGTGTAGAATTTTTTCTCTACAACTTTTACTTGAAACTTTTTTTTGTATTTCCTACCGTTATTAAGTTATTTAAAAAAAGGCATTTTTCAACCCTTTTTTTATTTTTTTTCATACCTTTCCCCTAATTTCAAATCAAAATTTATTTCATAATATCATTATTTAAGTATTAATGAACACATTTTTACTCATTGCGCCAAAACTGGTTGATCATGGTTTCATTAAACTTTTTACTGGACTATACTGGACATTCCACTCTGTGTCGTTTACGTACAGCTATATCATTGTAATTTGTATATAATAAGCAAGTTTGTAACAAAAAAAGGTATTTTTTGTATTTTAGATTTCGTTGTTAGTTAATAATTATCGTAAATACCCTGAGGATGCTTGTGTAAGCAAAACCGGTCGGAAATTAAATATAATTATCTTATTGTGAAACAGTACAAGTGTTATCAGCTAGCAAATATTGTGTTAAAAAAAGGCACTTCCATTGTCTCGTGTCACTTCCATGGGCGGATATTTTCTTTCTTTTTATTTTTCATGGAATTGAAAAAGAAAATAGCTCGGCGCATGAGTGGAAAATAACATAGGATACTGTATCATTAATATGAGACCATTTTTATGCATGTGTAAAAGCCTATTTTATTTTAACAAATTTTGGTCCGTTTTTGAGAATGACCCAGGTAAGGCGTTGGTACCAAACCCGGGCGAGACAATAAAGAAGTCTACCACCTAGTAGCTACAATGGTGACTTGCAAAGTTAATCTTTCTCCTCTTGTAAACTACCTGTCAGAGAATCAGATTGTTTATTCTCTAAAAGAGACCGGGAACCATCCAGGGGACGTTAAATTTATCGCTGTAATGATAATTCAGTAGACACACTCAGGCAAATGATGCACAACATTGAGGCAGTTATCTTAATATTGGTCGCGTTCCAAACTTTGTAGTAGAAGCATAATGCGGCATAATAAACGAATACAATACAATAATTACAAAGCGAAATATACATCCAGTTAAAATGTTAGAAACAATTCATTCAAGTACTTATATACATCTTGTTTGGAAATCATTAGCCGAAACTGAATTGCACTTGCAAAAATGCAAACCTACTGTAATTACCGTCAAGGTAGTTTATAAAAACCAATACACAACACAGAAACGCTGTCGGTCCTGGGAAATTTTAGTTTCAAAATGCAATTCTATTAGAGTAGAGATTACTGAGGACGGGAAAGAGGAATTCAATTACGGAGCGATGAAATCAGTGGTAGTGAACCCTTGCTTACTTGTACAATATGGAGGATATAATAAAACTTAATAAAAATACGTTTATTTTTGTTTATAAGCAACGACTAAAATAACAAAGTATTGTATGTAAATTTTATGAAAACTACTTTTGTTATGGAGTACTTTAAATAATGCTTATTTTTAAGTATAATAACGTCGTTTTTTTGTAACGTAGGGTAGAAGTTTAATAATGAGAAATATCCAGTAATCCAGTGATTTGAAACACATTTCAATGAAGAGATTGATATATATTTTTTTAATAATAAGTGTGTCTTTCATTAGATTTTAGAAGAAAGCAGTTTTCTATTGTCATTATAGCCTAAAACACACATGTATATCACAATATTACTAATGTTTTTAATCAGCCATCGTCTTCTCGCGGAAATCGACAGTAATTCTATTAATGTTACCGTTGAAATATCTATTAAACAAACTCACTTTGGTCACAGAATATGTTAAAATCTCTTCTAAGTTTGACAAATTATCATTATTATCCATTGTTTTTAGCAATAATCTGGACCAATAGTATTACATTCTCATCTGAGACACGGAAGTGGTAGATAACACACCACCCGTCGAAATCCGTGCTGCTATTGAGATTTTGAGTTTTCGAGTAAAACCACGAAAAACCTCAACAACACATTTGCTCGACCCGGAGATCGAACCCGGGACCTTATGATGTGAGCCAAATCAGCTAACCCTAAGACCACGAACTAGTCATATCTTTATTATTTATTTTAATGCATCTATACTAATTCTACTACTAATTTATATTAATATTATAAAAAAAAAGTATATTCACGCCCGTATCCCCGAAAGGGTAGGCAGGGGTACAACAAGTGCACCCACGATTAGCCGAAGATACTTGGTCCCACAAATGTGATAGGTGGCAAGCCTATCGCCAACCGGGCACTTTGCAATCCCAGGCAATGTTGTTTTTATCAGAAAACTGAAAAAACACATCTTTAAATTGCCCGACCCAGGAATCGAACCCGGGACCTCTGTGGTCAATTCCGACACCGGACCACTACACCACAGAGGCGATATTAATATTTTAAATCCGAAAATGTATGTTTGGATGGTTGGATGCATACATAGATGGATTTTTATAACACAATTACACAAAAATGGCTGAACCCAATTGGATGTAATTTAGTACATATGTAGGACGACCTGGAAGAGCATATAGGCTACATTTTATTTCGAAAAAATTAGGTGTACTCGCGGGATCTACCAAAAACGATTATAATGCGGTGAGTTGAAAAATGCAAATTATATATGCGAAGGTTAGGATTTTTGTTACTAAGTCACACAATAACAGCATGGCTGGTGTTAGCAACTGCACTTATCTACAAGACTAGCCCGCCAGGTGTGGCGTACCTGTGTGACTTATGCACCTATTATTGTGAGATGATGATGTTATTGTCAACAACAATGAACAAATATAGATAAGGATATTATAAATAAGCTGAAATCAGATGTTTTAGATTCATTGTAATTCTATCGATTGTTGAGGGCGATAAAAAAATGAGAATGACCAAAAATTATTCTGTACGTGTAAATGTGATTCAAGTGTTTTATTTCGCCAAACTGCTTCTCGGTTATACTGATCTGGATGAAATTTGACAAATAGATTCATGATGATCTAGAAAGGTATTCTAGAGATAAATATTTCCATCGTAGTAAGTTGTTTTCGTGGCATTTACCAAAAGTAGCGGACTACAGGGTTCAGATAGTTTTATATAAAATATTATAGCTTCCTGCACTTCTCCATATAAAATTTAATTTTGCAAAATTTTATAATTAAAATATAATTAAAGTTTAAAATTATTTCGCCTTCGCAATTTATTTTTAAAAGAGTATTTTTTTTATATTATAAGATAGCAAACAAGCAGATGGGTCTCCTGATGGAAAGAGTCAACCATAGCATATAGACACTAAAGATGTTAATGGTGCGTTGCTATCTTGTGACGAGGTCTAATGCCACATGCATAAGTTTTCCGGCTACCTTACCCTCCAAGTCTGTCTGTCTGTCAACCGGAACACGACAGTGACAAGCACTGACGCTATTGCGACAGGATTAGGTAAGGCAGTGGTACCAGACCCGGGCGAGACAGTGCAGAACTCTACCAACTAGTAGTCACAATGGTAGTGACTCACATAGGCAATCGGTCGCCTTTTACGACCTGCCTGGCAGAACAGCAGTTGGTTTATTCTTCATAGGAGCCCGGAACCAACACGGGGAAAAATTACAAAGGTACAAAGTTTTCGCTTTCTAAATAAAAATGGTTGCTTAAGTATTACATCCAGAAAATATAAGTATTATTGAGATCCTCGTATTTCTTTGATAAAATTTATTTTATTGTATTGCGTCAAATATGTAAAGCAGACAAAATTACAAGCTCGATATGAAATTCATTCGCAACTGAAACACGTACGTTTCGAGATTTAAACTGACATTTTGTGTTCTCGACAGGGAAGGTAGGCTTTGAATATAAATTACTATAGAGTGTGTGTCCGTGTTATGAAGAGCACATGAAATTTCAAGGGTCTAACCAAGAGGTTACGTCATTAACATAACGAGGTGTATTATTTTTACGTCCTATTTGTTTAATTTTATATAGTTTTACACACACGCATTTCTAGAGAGAAATGATGTTCTTCAAAAACTTAACGAAATCTCAAATGTCAATACTTCATTGCATAAATAACCTCTTGTTGCACTCAGCTCAAGTAGGTACCGTTGGCTTTGGTCCAAACTATGTAGTGTCAACTACTTACTCTTTAAGTTAAGAGAACTTATAAGAAGATATCTTACTACTTTGTTGCATAATATGCTAAATATGAATATTATAAATTCCCTTGGTTTAAAATAGAGAATAAGGAGGGAACAATATTTTTGAGACTAAATTGAGATAGATAGGACATTTTCCAAGAAAAAAAAAGCGCTAGCGATTTCAAAATACGTTCATGTAATTTTTATTTAAAAGATAAACCGGCCAAGTGCGAGTCGGACTCACGCACGAATGGTTCCGTACCATCATCCATAAAAGAAAACCACGTTTGTTGTATGTATACTTAAATATTTATTTTATGTGTTAGGTATTTATTTTTATAGTTAATATATTTTCAAATAATAACTTTTTTGAAAACATTCGTATTAATTTAATAATAAATTTAATAATACTTGTAACGTTTGTGGTATAAGGGTATAATTATTTATTTTGAAAGGTGTTCTGTAACAATTTTAAGCGTCTGCCTGTTACCGTTATTAATATTGAGCAAAAAAACGAAAAAACACGTTTATTATATGGGAACCCCCTTAATGTGTTAATTTTTTTATTTTTAGTATTTGTTGTAATAGCAGCAACGGAAATACATAATTTGTAAAAATTTCAGCTTTCTAGCTATCACGGTTTATGAGATACAGTTTGGCGAGTGAGAGTGGGAGTGAGAGAGTGTCAGTCAGTCTGAGTTCGGATATTTTTCGATATATTTTAGGTATTCATAAATATATTAGATCGTGTCGTTGGCCGAGTGGTTAGCAAACCTAATTACGAATAGACGGGACAGGGAAAAACATTTGTGTGATGAAATATAGATGTTTGTATTTCTGGATTTGACTGTTTATTGTTACAGTATTTACGTATGTATCTCTATGTATTAGTATTGGTGACTGACAGGCCATAACACAAGTAAATAATTTGCTTACGTTGTCGTTAGATAGATCAAATTGTGTAACTTGTCCAGCATTATTATTATTATTATTATTTATTTTATTAAATATATTCAAAAGTCATTGTGCAGTTGATATGGCGGGCTTACGTGTCCAGTTATCAATTCGGCAAATTGCTGTTTATAAACAATGAACTTCAATATCCATGAGTGGATCCGTAAATAAAAAATTTATCGGCTAATTTGATGTAAATTTAAGTAACTATTTTTTATACCACGTATTCGGTATCAGAATCCTGCACCGAATACTCTTCTTCAATATGTACTGTGTTTGAACAGTCAGCCTGTATAAATATAATATATTTATTCATAGCATAATATAAATATAATATATTAATATTTATATATAATTTTATTCATTACTAGCTGCAGCATGCAGTCTGCTACATTATACAAATTTTTGACGAATACCGCAGGATCATCTAATCTTTCCGGAATAAAAAACCTATGTGCTATTCCAAGTCATCATCTATCTGTGTGCCAAATTTTATTAAAATCCGTTCAGTACTTTTTGCGTAATTAAGTAACGAACATCCGTCCATCCATCCAAACATCCAAACTTTCGTATTTATAATATTAATATAGTTTATTATAACTTACACTCTATTATGATATTTATTTTATTTAACGCTCTATAACAATAAACTATCCAAGTCAAAGTTGCTATGATATCCCTACTATAGTATAATATGTATTATCGCAAATAAATAAATGCGAATATAAGTTTGTTTATTACGCTTTCACTTGAAAACTTCTAAACCTATCACCATGAAAGTTTGTGCACACATTCTTGGAGGTATAAGAAGTAACAAAAAATACTTTTTATAAAAAAAATCTCAAATGCGAGTGAAGCCATGTATAAAAGCTAGATTATTATAAATTTCTCCAAGAATTTGTCCACTTAAAAATGTTTATCACTTTAAAAGTTGTTAGCTGTAAGTTATAGAGTCGTCGTTTAAATGTGTCCTCAGCGCCGGGATCCGATATAAAACTTCCAACAGCTTAATAAGAATGAGTAAAAATATATTTTTCACTAAATATTAACTATATTTCTGACTAGCTTTTCCCAGAGTTATATTTATTTAACTTAATACGATTTAAAGAGGAGCTCACTTGCATCTATGTAATATATGTCTGTCTGTCTTAATCTACAAGAATCGTAACATACGGCACTCGATTCCCTCTACTTAACTCTTGGTAACTGTCTGGCGTGAAAATATTAATATATTAAAATAAATTATTTGCTTGCGTTATGGGTGTTAGTCAACGATACAAATACATAGAAATACATATATAAATACTCAAATATATTTAATAAATACCCAAACCCAGAAATACAAACATCTATGCTCATCACATACATGCCTGCCCCTGTCTGAAATCGAACCCGAGCCCCATCGATTGCTTAGTCAGGGTCACTAACCACTCGACCAACGGGGTGGTCAAGCTGTTTCTTGCTGTCTGTTTCTAAGCTTTCTTCTTTTAAACTACGCACACACTATAACATATTTCAAAATAATATACTATGAAAATGTATGTTTTAAAAAACCTGTATATATATATATATATATATATATATATATATATATATATATATATATATATATATATATATATATATATATATATGGAGCTACTCAATTGATGACAGAAAGACGCAAAAACCGTGCTTTTCAGCGCGACTCAACAAACTGTACTTTTCGGCGCGACTTTACTTAGATGAATTTACATTTCTTTTTGTAACGACACCGTATTATTACTGTCGAAGCACCAACAATTGTTCACCCGTTTGAAGCCTGGCCGAGTCGCTGGTAGTAATAAAAATAAAATTAAAAATAATCCTTATGGTTGATTTCACTAAGCGCCGATGATGGAGAGTATGAAATAATTAACAGTGATTAACAAAAATCCAACATTTAGAAAAAGGGGAAGATATACTTCGATCTATAGGTCAATGACATTATAAAAAAAAATAATGAAACAATTACATTTAAAAAAAAAATATTATACTATTTTAAAATATACGTATTTACCCTTCATTTTTATTAAAATTTAGCGAATATTTTGAACAGGACGACACCACGTCGACTCCGCGTTCGTCACATCAGAGGAAGCCCTTGATTTTAATTATAAAACATTTATACTGTTTTCACTATATATATATGATTGGGCGAAACAAAAATATATTTTTTCAATTTTCTGATAAAAACAACATTGCTCGGGATTGGATAAGTGCATGGTAGGGGATAGGCTTGCCAACTATCAAATTGTGGGACTAAGTATCTTCAGCTAATCGTGGGTGCACTGGTTGTGCCAATGCCTACCTCGTAGAGGATACGGGCGTGAAAATACTTGCTTGCTTATAAAGAATACATTTGCAGATCAGACAAGGTCTTTTACACACTGTATATATGAAATTTCTACTTAGAGTCTGTTGAAAATAGGTTCAGAATTTTGTTCAGCTCAGAAAAATAGGTTCAGAATGGGAAATCGTTTCAAAATGTCCACTTAAAATGTTTATCATTTGAACGTTGTTTGCTACGAGTTAGTCGCCAGCGTTCCCCGCGGGATAAATGTTGTTGGTTGAGACAAAGTTCTCGAAGGTTGATATACATTTAATACCTCACTTGTAACTTTTAATAATTTTTAGTGGCCGATTCTGTTCATCTTACTTATAGAGATGACATTTTATTCCTTTGACACACGATTAACGTCCTTAATTTCTATGAGTTTCCCTTTCCAGTAGCATACCCCCTTTGAAAAATAGGGGTCCGTAATTTAACTTTGAGAGTCATGTGTTCGATTAATGGAAAGTCAACTGAACGATTGTTCGAATGGAATTTATTTCAAAACAACCTTTTATCGATAGACGCTACTTCAAGTGAACGTTTCATTGAATATTTATTATTTAATCAGAAAAGAACAGTCTTTTTTCGAAATGCAGTTTCATAATTGAAATAAAATTATAAAAATAAGATTTTTCGTCACATATTGATTCATACATAATAAATAATAATAATAATAATTTTTATTTGCAAGAATAAGCTTATACATAGTTGTTTGTTTGAATAATGCACGATTCTTCTTATTCTACCCTTTTATGGGCGTGCAAATTATAGTTCCTTAACATTTAAATATTTTTATAAATTACATTTCTGTTATAAATTTTCAATTCAGATTTAATTTACATTAGAGAGAATCAAATACGTTTAAGATATCGTACGTTCTTCCTGTCTATTCATAAACATGAAATTTGGTGAAAAGGAAGATAAGGAAGCACAAAAGAAGGGAAAAATGTTCATTATAAAAACATTTACTTTACGATTGTCGCATAAAAATTAAAGTAACCAGAATTTTTTTCTGTAGTTTAGGGTTACATCGTTACTACCTTAACTCCACTAATAATCCAAACGTAAAATTAAATAAACATTAATAATCAAATTTTATTTTTTAAAGTGACAAATGTAAGCCATCGAGCTCATAAAGTCAAGCCTGTCCATTTGTTCTTTTTCCAAAAAAATATGTATGAAATATATGATGAAAAAATTTTGCATGAATATTACTAACAGGTCGGGTCAACATATAGGCTACATATTATCACGCTATCACCTACAGGGGAGGAGCAGTACGGAGTAATCGAAGTCCGCGCCGACGAAGTCGCTGGCAACAGCTAGTGCATATAAGCATTTAAAATTAGTTTCTTACTTACATAATCGATAAATCCTTACAAGAGATATGGAATAAAATTTAATCGAACGTCATAGCTAGTCTGAATCAATATACATACTATATGCAAATACCATAGCGAAATCGCCTAAAAATGACGGCACTCCACCTCCTGCGAAGCATTGTAGTTCACACTGAACGTCACAATTTTTTGATTCTCTAAGCTATCCAGGGCTATAATAAAATTTTTGGATATTGATGATAGTCATATGGGTATAACACAAAACTCTTATCCATAATTTTATTATCGTCAGTTTTGATAAGAAAGCATGACATTAATTATTCCTTGTATCTGCTATTTTTTAGTATTGTTGTAACATATGTAGATGCATACTCGTGAATTAAAAATTATATTATATTGTACTTACAAATAGATACATAAAAAAAGCAAGCTCGCTGAGTTTTTTTCGCCGGACTTTCTTGTGTGTGGTCGCTTTTCCGATCCGATAGTACTTATTAGCCATAAACATTTTGACGTGTCAAAAAATACTTGTAAGGAAGTTTGATTGGATTTTATTCAATATTTTTGATCTATAGTGCTCAAAAACCCACAGTAAAATAATTTAGCTACTACTACGCATACTAATATTAAAGAAAGTGATTTAAGTGGGGGTTTTATTACATTGTAAAAACGCATAATTACCTATACCTGTCGCAATAAAGCGTTAGTGCATGTTGAATACAGACACGATTCTGGTTTGGAAGGTAATGTACCCGGTGAATTTATGTATATCATTCTAACACATTCTGTCACATGGATAACAACATACCAATAACACCTTCAGTGTTTTTAAGTGATGTTTATCTCTTTTCATCAAGAGATATGTGTGCTTGTTTGCTATCCTATGAAATTAAAGAAATAACACATAAGATATCCAGCAATAATTATATCCACTTACTGGTGGACAAAAAGCTTCTGATCGCTTAATTTGAAAATCGTTTCAAAATGTTAACCTACAAATGTATCACTTGAAAGTTATTTGCTTCAAGTAATAGAGCCGCCAGTGGCCAACAAAGTGGTAATAGAATGTTGAGACCAATTTAATAGTCGATACTCACTATATACAAACACATTTTAACAGTCCATTTGGAACTTTATAATTTAATCGCAGTAAAACTGCAAACAAACGACTTCCTATTTCCTGTCTCTCCGAAGCCCTGTATCAGATATCTTTAACAAATTAAAAAGGGACAACCTGGAAACTTACTTAAGTTTGGGTATATTCTTTGAAACAGAAAAGAATCAAACTAAAAAAAACGCTATATTCTAATAAAACTTTACTGGCACTTTTGACGAGTCAAGATTTTAAAAATATTTATTCTACTACTGAATCGGAACGCGGCTACGCACTGGGAATATTGATGCGTTTTTTATATTAATGACTGATAAGACCTGGTGGAAGAATGAAATGGGCTAGCTTTCTTCATAATTAGAATGTTATAAATTGGTACAGGCATTTTTGAGTAATCGCCGAACATCATATAAAAAAGGTTTCATTGAATTGCGAACTTCCTAGTTTTGATGAAAATATTTCAGTTTTGATTATTATTTTAAGCACTTATTACTACAAAATATGTATGGTTCCGTATTTAAAAGGTGACAAAATAAATCTATTTATATGCCTCCCCCGTCTGTTTGTCTTTCTCAGGGCTCTGTCTTCGTAACGAAAATGGGTAGACACCTAAAATTTACACAAAATGCAATTTACCGCGACCGCTATTACAGCAAATAATAATAAAGTAAAAATTATATTTTTAAGGGGGTCCATAAAAGCAACCGCTGTTAATATCACTTGGTAGTGCAGAACCCTATATGTTCAAGTCCAACTCGTACTTGATCGTTTTTTAGTAACTACACAACGTTTCACAGTACTTTTTTAAATATTTGACTTATACGAATGATTATATTTAAAGATGCAGTTTTTACGTAGCGGAGTTTAATATTTTATTATTTTTGGAAAGAAGTTCCTTACGGCAGGCTTGGAGGGGAAAGAGATTTTGCTGCGCGACCGAACTGAAAAAAAATGTGATAGTAAAACCGTAGGAAAAATGCGTGGAATAAAAGCGTTAAATGAGACGTGCGCAGGCGCGACAGTCGCGTACACAAGCGAGTAGTGCCGTTTAGCCGAAGGAAGTTCGTTCCTACCTGGTGTCCCGCGACACCACATCATTTTTTTATTTTGAATTATTTTTATTAGCTGATACGCGCAGCTTCACCCGTGGATACAATCTGACATCTCTATTTCAGACCCTTAGGGGTTGATTTTTGAAAATGATGTAGTCTATGTTGGATCGCGGGTTTACATCAATCTCCTTTCCCAATTTCATCAAAATCAGAGCAGCGATTCGACCGGAAAAGCATAATAGACACACATAAAGACGAATAGACAAACAGACTTTCATACTTATAATAACTAGCTATCACCTGTGGCCGAAATTCGACCACAGACTTAATAATGAAATCTCTTCTAGGTTTAACTGCTAACTGTAGCCGTAAAGAAAATAGTAAGTATGCATGTGTGTCACTATGTATGTCACTTGAATGTAGTGTACGTAATGTTTATTTTTATTAATTTAATGTATTTCTAATGCACTCTATTTAAAAACTAGCTGTTTCCAGCGACTCCGTCCGCGCGGACTTCGTTTACTCCTGCACACCTGCACAGCACCTGGCCGCTAGGTGATAGCGTGATAATTTGTAACCTATATGTTGACCCGACCTAATAGTAAATTCATGCAAAATTTGAAGTAAATCCATGCAGTACTTTTTGAGTTTACCCCGGACATACATACAGACAAACAGACAAAAATTCTAAAAACTATATTTTTGGCTTCGATATCGATTGTAGATCACGCCCCAAGTATTCTTTTAAAAAATATTCAATGTACTGATGTATGTACATTTAATATTTTTTTAACATTTTTTGACATTCCTACGATTTTATTATATGTATAGATATTAAGTTTCTGTAGTCCTCCGTATTGTAAACTTTAACTGTGTCAAATTTTATAATCCACCGTTTGCGCACTTGTCTTAAAAAGGGGTCCAAAGTTTTACCTTCACGTATAAATATATAGATACTAGCTGCTCCGTGTGGCCCGCTGCATTATAAAAGTTTGGGAGAATCCCGCGGGAATAATTAATTTATCCATACATTAAAATAATAATAAGGATTTAACTTCATCTGAGACCATTAAGTAAACAGATAAACTAGAGACTTAGGTCTCTAGTTTATCTGTTATATTAACAGACCACTTTTTCTGTTAACACATCAGATTAATAGATCTTAAAAGTAATCCCAACCGAAACTCAAGAATTACTATTGACCTGTCAAGTGAGCTGTAAACACGAGCGACAAAATACCGATTTGCGATGTTTCGAGGTAATTCGATGGAAGAAATCAAACATTATTTGTCAAGTGTGGGTTGTCAATGTCTGAGACTATTCAAAACACCGATGTTAGAAATAAAGAATCTTTATTTGCAAAAATATGTCTATTACAAATTTTTAAATTTAATATTCAACCAAGTTATTGAATTTCAGATACTAGATACTCTACCATTATATTATGGTGTGCAAATATCGAGTCTTTACTTATGAATCATAGATCGATTGCGCAGTTAGGACTAATCGCAGATACATATATATTATGAAAAACTTTCGAGTCTACGTAATTATTTTAGTAGTTTTGTTTAAATTTGAGAGTTAGTCTGCGTCATTACTTGAGACTTATGCCAATTAGTTGAAGGGTTGAGAATTGTTCTCATAACATTTTCAAGTGCACTCTTTGTAAAATATCGTTGAAAATCTCTATTTAATTGAAATTAAATTCGTTGTTTTGGCTATTTTAGGTTCTTAATTATTTCACTGTTTACGGTTTTATAACTTATTTTAGAAGAGATTGTATTTTAAACTTAGTCTTACAAATCGAAAATATGTTGGACATTAAATTAAATCTTTTGAAAAAAGATATGGTCAAAGAAATACAAAGTTCACTAGTTGTTGAATTTCGAAAAGAGCTACAAGCAATCAATAACAAATACAATGAACTTGACATCTTATGCACTAAGTTACAAAATGAAAATGAAGATCTCAAAAAGAACTATGAAATTTTGCAAACAAAATCAATGGAGGATCGCGACAAAATATCCGAACTACAATCTCAAATAAATAAACAGCAACAATGGCCGAGAATGTCTAATATTGAGGTAGTTGGTCTTCCCGAAACCCCAAATGAATCAGCTGTGGACTTGATTAAGGCGATTGCTAAGCGTGCGGGCGTCGTCTTACAGAATAGTCAGATTGAATCTGCGCATCGTGTCCAGGCAATGCGAAAGGTCGAAGGCAGACCAAAACCGATTGTTGCAAAGCTACAAACCAGGATGCTGAAAGATCAAATCATTGCGGGACTTCGTAAGGCAAACGGCATATCAATTCGTGATGTGGGGTTAGGAGGTGATAACAGGAAATTCTTCGTTAATGAGCACCTTACCCCCGAAAATAAACAACTTTTGAATTCCGTAAAAATCTGTGCTAAAGCTAAATCATACAAATTTGTCTGGGTTAGAAATTGCAATATTTTTTTAAGAAAAAACGAGGAATCTCCTGTTGTTACTATAGCATCAATAAAAGATCTACAGAACATAACCTAAATGATACATGCCCATTGTGTACTGCGATGTCTATTCTCCCTACTGTATGTATAATTGTTTTCATGTTTTTCAAAAATTATGTGTGCTGTCTCATATATCAGTTACATTTAAATACTCACACAGAATTTACCCAAATTTGTTCCATCAATATACACATATTAACAGCCAAAACACATACAATAAAAATACGATACACATACAACACTAACACTCTTATATTATATTATCTATGTATCAATAAATATCTGGCATATTATCCTCTCAGTCTGCATCGCCATAAACACAGCGTGAAGATATATTGTAAATATATCCGTGCTAGTACTAAAACACACTTAATAAAAAAATACACTATCCTCACGCCTAATGCCAGTGAGCGAAATTATTGTTATTTTCATACCCAATGTAATTGGTATTTATCTTTATACACATATATAATATATATTTATTTCAATAATAATATGCAATCACTAAAGGACATTTTAAACATGTTTACATTTATGTATATATTTTAGTACTCTTAGCTACGGCAAAAATGCATTTAAATAAGATAACATTATTCTACCAAAACGTTCGTGGCTTACGCACAAAAACACACCAGTTTAGACAGAATATACTTACGCACAATCACGATATCATACTAATTACAGAGACATGGCTAAGCGGTGGTTTTTATTCTAACGAACTATGCGATGATCGATATGATGTTTATAGGTGTGACAGAAATAAAAGCACTTCAACTAAAAAATTTGGGGGAGGTGTTATGATATGTATTAAACGCAGCCTACGCGCGCAGGAGAGGTCTGACTGGGTGTGCGATAATGTCGAGTGCATTTGGCTAACTGTATCAGCTAACGCGCTTCGTACCGGCGACAAAAGAAACCTACATATATGTCTCGTATATATACCGCCCGACAATCTGCACGTATCAAGGCTCGTATCGTTTACTAACTCGCTTTTAAATATTTTGCCCTCTAATACTAACGACAGCTTTATTATAGCGGGCGATTTTAACTTAGCGAATGTGGGCTGGTCACTTGCGGGCCCTGTATTTTATAAACGTGGTTCCGTCGAGTTACGAGATTCTGCGGCAGGCTTTATCGAAATGTGTAGTATGGCTGGTATACGTCAGCAGAACTTTTATAATAATAGCTGTAATAATATTTTAGATTTATTGTTTAGTGACACAAATTTAGAAATTTCTCGTTCAGAAAATCCCCTTGTATCTGAAGATTCATTCCATCCATGCTTAGAAATAGATGCGTCGGAACTTACAACACCATGTTTAAAGTCTAAGACAGTAACTAGGTATAATTTTTACAAAGCGGACTATAATAACCTAAATAATTACTATTCCCAAATCGACTGGAATAATTTGCTAAAGGGTGAAACTATAGACGAAATTGTTCGACAGTTTTATTTTGAAATTCACAAGGGAATTGATAAATTTGTTCCTAAAAAACTTACTCTGCTTCAAAAAATTACCCCGTATGGTATTCTTCATCCCTAATACATATAATTCGTGATAAGTTAAGAGCACACTCTCGTTGGAAATCAAGTAAAAATCCACGGGACTACCACGAGTTTTCTATTTTACGGGCAAGGCAAAAAAGAGTACAAAAAAAATGTTATAATTCGTATATTGAGAAAATTCAGGTTACTCTAAAAAATGACCCCAAAAAAATTTGGACCTATATTAAATCCCTAAGGAATAATAAATCTGGTTATCCTAACACGCTAACTCTTGGAAACACTACACATAAGAATGAACTTGAAGTATGCGAAGGTTTTAATTGCTTTTTTAAAAGTGTTTTCCAACAACCCGCCTCATCTTATAGCTGTAACCTACAATCTTACGAAGAACCTGTCGATACTATGTATAATCTTAGTGTATCAGAAGAATATGTTTCAAAGGCTTTAAAATCATTAAATCCAAACAAAGGGCCAGGAAGTGACGGTATACCAGCTATATTTGCTAAAAATTGTGCTGAAACTCTCGCTAACCCACTGCACAAAATTTTCACTCTATCTGTAAACGTTTTTGGCGCTTACCCGGATATTTGGAAAGATGCAAAAATCGTACCGGTTCACAAAAATGGTTCGCGAACCAGAATTGAAAATTATCGTCCAATTTCAATTTTGAACACATTTAGTAAAGTTTTTGAAAAAGTTATGTACCGCACAATATGTTCAATAATTTATAAGTCAATTCCAGAAGAGCAACATGGTTTTATGAACAAACGATCAACAATAACAAACTTGACAGTTTTTACAGACTACATATTGAGGAGTATGGATGAAGGAGCGCAAGTTGATGCGATTTACACAGATTTTGAAAAAGCGTTCGATAGAGTAGATCACATCATCTTACTCCACAAGTTGCAAGCCTTAGGAATTCGTGGAGATCTTCACAGATGGTTTTGTTCTTACGTGTCTAAGAGAAGGCAATTTGTGGTAGTTGGTAATGCCAGAAGTGACTATATTACCATCACCTCAGGTGTACCACAAGGTTCAATTTTGGCGCCTTTACTATACAATGCGTATCTGTTCGATATTAATACTTGTCTTAGCAAATCTAATTATTTAATGTTTGCTGATGACAAAAAAGTATATCTGAAAATACGTAACAAAAAAGACTGTGACAATATGCAGAATGATTTAACTAACCATAATAATTATTATATAAAAAATAGAATATCAATAAATACGTCAAAATGCCTCCAAATTACATTTACTCGTAAAACAAAACCCATTGAACATTCCTATTACATAAACAACTGTGCTATAAAAAAAGTTACGTCATTACGCGACTTAGGCATAAGACTTGACTCGAAAATGTCATTTAATGAACACATTGATATGATTATTGATAAAGCATACAAACAGTTAGGATTTGTCAAACGTGTCAGTGAATACTTTAAAGACTTAGATTGTATTAAGATTTTATATTTTACTTTTGTTAGGAGTATATTAGAATATGCTTGCAGTATCTGGTCACCATGTTACACAATGAACATTGAAAAAATAGAGTCAATACAGCATAAATTTGTAAAATTCTTATGTTTTAAATGCTATAAACACTTTGAATCATATTCTAAAGCATGCAAGTATTTTAAAATAGACACACTAGAATTAAGACGAAGGCAATATGATATGATCTTACTACAAGATATAATTTCTGGAACTACTGACTGTAAATTACTTCTAGAGAAAATAAGTTTTCAGACGCCATCTTTCCGAACCCGCCACTCAGCTCTGTTTCACGTCCCCCATGTAACCACTAAATATGCACAGAATTCTGTCATATGTCGTTTAGCCCGAACGTATAATAAATATTATTCAACTTTAGATTTATTTTTACTATCTAAGAATGTCCTTAAGAATGAAATTAAAAAAATACATCGCTCGTACATATAACTAAATATTGTATTTCTATTTTATACATACACAAACACACATACACGCGCACAAGCACACACACACACGCACATAATGATATACATTAATAGATATATGTATTTCAACGAGGATGTTTTTCAATCACAAACATTGTATCTATAACTTAAACAATGTAATCTTGTATTGGCCATATTTTTTAATTTATTCTTGGTGTTAATATTAATTGTATCGCTGTTTGATTACTAAAATAAATAAATAAATAAATAAACTGTTACTGGTAAAAAAAATATCTTCACTCCCGTATCCCCGAAGGGGTAGGCAAAGGTACAACAAGTGCACCCACGATTAGCCGAAGATACTTGGTCCCACAAATGTGATAGGTGGCAAGCCTATTGCCAACCGGGCACTTTCCAATCCCGGGCAACTTTGTGTTTATCAGAAAACTTAAAAAACATTTTTTAAGTGCCCGACCCGGGAATCAAACCCGGGACCTCATGTGGTCGACGCCAATGCTGGACCACTAGACCACAGAGGCGATTACTTGTTACTGGTAAGTTTGTTACTGGTAAGTTATTAATAAAATGAAATTATAATAAAGTTCATAATATATACAAATACTAGCTGACCTGCCAAACGTTGTTTTGCAATACAGATTACTTGTATTGAATATTTTGGTGGGGTACTTGAGAGGGTCGGGGCGGGGGGGGGGGGGGGGTTAATTCAGATAAAAACAATAATATCTTTTAAGTTGGACTAACTATTAGATATCTACAAAATTTAATTAAAATCTGTTCAGTAGTTTCGGAGTCTATCGCGGAATAACAACATGACAAGTATTTTTTTTTATAGTAGAGGTGCACCATCTGCTCGTTTGCCCCAAACGAGCAGATGGTGCACCTGATGGTAAGTGATCACCGCCGCCCATGGACATCCGCAATACCGGGGGTATTGCAGCTGCGTTGCCGGCCTTTTAAGTATGAAAAAACTAATCAACGAATCCGACGAGACCAAAAACGATCCACAAGAAAAATATACTAAAACGCAATCTAAATTTTCCGGAGTATCGAATACCATGAACAGTGGTGTTTACTTACCATAATTACCATCAGATAACCCTCCTACTTGTCCCAACTTACAAATAAAACATACATATGAGTGTAATAGTCTACGTACGTCTATCTTGATACGTAAAAACTTTCGTTTGGTCTGGGCTTCTAATTAAATAACTAACAATGGCTAATCATGGTGCGCCTACATATATCGGGCTACAGTGGAGTATCCCGCTAGCACGATGTAACGGGCTGTCGTGGAACAGCATCGCAAAGAGGCTTGACGCTTCACTGCAGTGGGC
Source organism: Apodemia mormo (assembly GCA_036924255.1). Taxonomy (NCBI): domain Eukaryota; kingdom Metazoa; phylum Arthropoda; class Insecta; order Lepidoptera; family Riodinidae; genus Apodemia; species Apodemia mormo. The sequence goes on from JAUPFN010000008.1 coordinate 2,830,632, forward strand.
GTCAAACTTTGGTCTGCAGGTGATATTTGCGCAGTTCACGACATAGAAACAATAATCAGGGATATTATGACGTCATTATAGAATAGAATAGATAGTATCCATTCGGAAACACCTCCGAGGGCAATTGATTCCACAAAGGAGTAGTGCGAGGCAAAAAGTGTCGACAAAAGCGCACGGTTGTGGATTTCCAGACATCGAGGTGGTGAGGATGGAACATTAAATTTTGACGCGATGTCCGATGGTGGAATTTAGTGGCAGGCATTAGTCCGAACAACTCGTCGGAACACTCCCCATGATAAATACGGTAAAAGATGCAGAGCGAACCTACATCTCTGCGTAACGCCAAAGAGTCAAGCCGATTAGAAATAGCCTGGTCGTTGACGATTCGAACCGCTCTACGTTGAATGTGATCAAGAGGAAGAAGCTGGTACTGAGGAGCTCCGGCCCAGAGGTGAGAACAGTACTCCATGTGAAGTCGGATTTGGGCCTTGTAAAGTTGAAGGCGATGGGCTGGCATGAAGTACTACTTGCTCTACTGAGCACACCAAGCTTTTTGGAGGCTAGTTCGATATGTTGACTCCTAGAATTCCAATACTGGCTGAGGCTGTCAGGAGAGTGTTTCCGAATCGAGGTGACACGACAAAGGGTGTTTTTTTGCGGTGAACGCACAAAGCTGTGTCTTTTTGGGGTTAAATGTAATAAGGTTTTGACGACCCTATTCTGAGACATCAGTTAGTTGATTCTCGAGTTCAGACACGAGCTTCTTCCGGCCCTCTTCGAGGTGTTCCGGGAAATACCGCTACCGGAGTATGTAGCATCACCAGTACTATCGTCCGCATAGCAATGTATGTTACTAATTCGCAACATATCATTGATATGCAGAAGAAACAGTGTCGGTGATAGCACGCAGCCTTGGGGAACACCAGCATTGACAGGTTTAAGGTCGGAGCATGCACTGTCGACTACGACCTTAATGATCTGATCAGCCATAAAACTGGTGATCCACTTGCATAGTTTCTCGGCAAGCCCATAGCAAGGCAGCTTTGAGAGAAGCGCTTTATGCCATACCCGATCGAAGGCCTTCGCTATGTCTAAACTAACTGCCAATGCCTCCCCCTTGGACTCAACAGCCTCCGCCCAACGATGTGTCAGGTATACTAGAAGATCACCAGCTGAGCGGCCACGACGGAAACCATACTGACGGTCACTAATCAGCTGGTGCTCTTCTAAATACTTCAGGAGCTGACAGTTTACAAGTGTCTCCATGACTTTGGAGAACAAGGAGGTTATGGCTATTGGCCGATAGTTTGGCGGATTAGAGCGATCTCCCTTTTTAGGAATGGGATGCACTAAAGCTGTTTTCCATGAATTCGGTACCACGCCATATATATATATATATATATATATATATATATATATATATATATATATATATATATATATATATATATATATATATATATATATATATATATATATATATATATATATATATATAAAAGCTGTTTTCCATGAATTCGGTACCACGCCATATATATATATATATATATAAAGGATGTCCCGTAAATCGACGTCAAGCCGTAAACCCGTGATAGGCCAACTTACAATAGTTATCAGGAAAATAAAAAAAAAAACCAAGTAATGTGTCTCAAAAATACAAAACTTTTAAAATTTCGAAAAATCGTCATCTTGTGATGGGTTTTTTTGTTCCCGTTACTGCAAATTTCTAATTTTTTTGTTGTTTTTTTTTTGTATGTAATTCTGAATAATGCTTCAGTAAACTGGTGCCTAAAATTTGTTGACTTGAAAGGAAATGAGGCTTTTTGCCCCAACCAATGATTCGAATTAAATAATTTTCTCGATTTTTACTTAACTTAATTACTTGGATTATTTTTTATTTTTCTGATAACTATTATTATAACTTGACCTATCACCTGTTTACTTACGGCTTGACGTCGATTTAGGGGATAACCTGTATAACCAATCACCTTTTACGAAATGCCGGGTAGAATGGCAGATAACCTAATCTTCAAAGGGAGCCTGAATCCATACACACACAAGTGTGTGTCTAACTATGTTCCAAACTCTTTAACATGACAGGGAAATAGTTTTTCTTAAATCCTGAAAAACATGCCCCAGTTCCAGACATAACCTTCTCTTTCGATAGAAAATTTTATCCACCGCGGCATTTCTTTATATCACCTCCTCTTTAGATAAAAATTTATTCTACCAAGCTATTTCTTTATATTTGAGAACAGAAATGGGGAAAAGTCTGACGATTATACGGCGGGTGTAGGCATAACTCATAACGCCAATCGATAAGTTTTGATATCGGGATTACAGACGAGTGAGCCAGAGAATTATTCTGGTGATATAAGGTTTTTTTCTATGCTAAGTGCGGCCTTTTTTTCTCCATTACGTCTTTATCGAATCTCTTTAACAATATGCTCAACGAGAAAATGAGTAGTATTCAGTAAATAATAACTGTGATTGAAAAAGTATAGCATTTTGTTATTTTGTTTAGGTTCTCGTGGTCTAATCCATACTCGGCTCAAATCATGAGGTCCCGGGTTCGACCTTCGGGTCAGGCAAAAGTGTTATTGAGGTCTCAGAAACAGTTTGGGGTCTGGCGGATGGTGTGTTAACACTTTTATGCTTTGGATAAGCACGTAAAGCTGTCAGTCCCAGTTATCGCTAGAAATTGACTTAATTGATTAACGGATTGATAAAATTTGGGAACAGATGAAAGTAAGTTTCGATAGCTGGTAAACTTACGTATAAAGCAACTTTTGGATAGTAAGTAATTTATTCCTTTCTATAAGGAACCGGACAATTCTTCCATGATATTCCATTTGTTAAATAAATAAACTGTCTCTGTCTGGTACCACCGCCTTACCTATTCCTGACGCAATAGCGTCAGTGCTTGTCACTGTAGTGTTCCGGTTTGGAGGGTAAGGCAGCCCGTAAACTTATGCATGTAGCATTAGACCTCGCCACAAGATAGCAACGCACCAATAACATCTTTAGTATATATAGGCGATCATTGACTTTTACCATTAGGAGACCCATCTGCTTGTTTGCTATCTTATGATATTAAAAAAAAACTAATAAAAAAAAGAGCCCTTCATTTTTACAAAACCAAAAGTTTGTAGATTTACTGTCATTTTTTAAAGAATAACCCTTTATCTCACTTTACCAAACTAACGAATCTATGATAGATCCTAAACTAACACAATGGTGGTTAAACGAAAGTAAATATGTTTGATCTATAACTTTATATAAATAAGGTTCAAATTAGGACCGCTTCTGTTTGACGTCGATCCGGTGGACTTACAAAACTTTCAGTATACAAACAGATAAATTAGAACTGTTACATTGTTGGTCCCTAACCGATTTGGGGATTGAGTTTAGGTCGGCGAGGAGACATATGCCAGCCACTAAATCGATATAAACGAATTACGATCTTCTTACCACTTAACATTAATAAAAATTAGCTTATTCTGAAAGTAAATTAAAAATTTACTTATGAGTATTTAATGTGAGTTAAATTGAAAGAAACACATAATTTGAACATTCAACGGCACTAAAAGTGAAGCAAACATTAATTTTTTTTCAGCACCAGTAACAACATTTGACATTAATGAAAACGATCAGAATATTCAAAATTAGTGTTTACTATTTAATTTAATCTTTTCAACAAAACATTTAAACCGACGTAAAAACTAAAAAGCAAAATATAATAAATATTTGTTTAACCTTAATATCTAAGTTCTTAAACATTTTTTTTTAAATAATAGTATAGCAAATAAGGAGATGGTTTTTCTTATGGAAAGAGAAGCCGTCGCTTGGAAACATCAAAGATGTTAATGATGCATTGCTATCTATGTGGCGGAATGACAATGCCACATGCATAAGTCGACCGGCTACCTTATTGTTCAAACTGGAACACAACAATGACAAGCATTGACGCTATTGTGTCAGGAATAGGTAAGATGGTTCCAAATACCCGGGCGAGCAATCCTCTGTTTTCATACGCTTACAGTTGCTTTTTTTCCAAAATTTATATGGGACTGTAACTTTTACGACAGGATTATACTTTACTAGCGCGACTTCGTCTGCGTGGAAGACATTATGAAATAAAAGTAGCCTAAGTTACTCTTTATTACCGTGATTTAAAAAATAGACAGTCACGGGATTTTACCCGCATAGTTCCCGTTCCCGTGGGATAACCGAGGAAAAAACTATTACATGTCCTTTGTTAGATCTCAAACTTTATTTGTACCACATTTCGTTCAAATCGGTTCAGTGGTTAAGGCGTGAAGAAGAGACAGACAGGCAGTTACTTTCGCATTTATATTAGTATGGATGTAATAAAAAATATTTGATACTTTTATTATATAGAATATAACCCTGATATTAGACTCCTCTGTCAAAAGTTATGTGGGCTTATCACAAAAAAGTACGCCTGAGTTGAAGAGAACCTCCTCCGTTTTTTTTTCAGTTGAAAAGAAAATTGACCACCTAACTTGAACATTTGATATTAAAAAGAACATTATTTCTGTAATCGTAAGCCATTTTGGCTATTGATCATGCGCTTTCGAGATAGATTCCTAGGTTGGATAAAAAATGTTTTTTGTGAAGGAAAACCTTAGTGGCTTTCTTTATGATAGAAAGTGGCAGTAAATTAATACCCCCTTGCCTCCACCAGAACTTAAAACCCTCAAACTAGCAAACAATATTCGTTAAGGTTGATAAATGGGATGATAAAATTATCACCTATTTTGCCAGCTATAGCTAGAACTTTTGTGGTGAACAGAAAAACCTAACAACGTAAGGATGATGTAATTATCAATACTTAAAATCAATTTAAAGTTATAAAGGGGACACAGGGTATTTCATACCCAAGTATTATTTGACAGTTTCGTCCGTTTATAAATATTCGCGAGTTACCTAGCTAAAGGATTGGATATGCTGAAAGGGGTTTTGGCGTGATCGCAGTGTAAGAACCGATTACTGACTGAAATATATTTTGTATACAAAACTGTCTCGGGTACATTACACCCTGCCTTATTTGGAACGTAGTTTTTTGACGTAACATAATTTGGACTGATTGTTTTTATTTTATTGGTTTAATTTTGATTCAAATATTTTAAAGTATTTTTAAATCGTACACAAGTAATCTTATTGTTTTTAAAGTTTAATTCATGAGAATATTATTTATTAATATTGTTGATTTTTATTTATTTTTGCCTATACCTAACGTGCACAAAAAGAATATTAATAAATAACAATTATTTCACTTAATCCTTTATATTATTAAGTATAATTATTCAATAAAATTAAAAAAATATATATCGTGACTAGGAATATAATAGGATGGGGACTTTAATAAGGGTATATTAAATAAATAATTAAATTCGGGCCACATCCATGATGTAATTTTACTCATACTCACTGGGTTAGTATGGAAAGATTAAATTAAAAAAATAATAATAAATAAAATGACCGTGTCGTTGGTCGAGTGTTTAGCGAACCTGACTAAGCGTCAATGGGGCTCGGGTTCGATTCCTGACAGGGACTTTTAATCGTATCCAGATTTGTAATCTGGGTTTGGGTCTTTATTAAATTTTACATTTGAGTATTTATATATGTATCTCTATTCTCTATGTATTAGTATCGTTGACTGACACCCATGCTACAAGCAAATAATTTGCTTACTTGTCGGTTAGATCAATTCGTGTAATTTATACAGTGATATTTATTTATTAAAAAAATATAAGTCTATACAACGCGTTTCAGAAAGAAAATAATTTGTTTTTATAAACACACAAGGAGAGAAATGCAAGCCGCCTTTTACCACCGTTAGCAGGTGACAATAATCAAAACGTTCAAATATATATAAACATATTAAAAGTTCAAAGTAATCTTCAAACACTTCAATAACTCTTTGAACTACATTCAGTTCAATAAACAGATATCACATAAAAACCCCTTTTTTTCAATGTTTTGTAAGGGAAATCCATACAAATCCAGAACATCGTCGACAACATTCGTGCAAATATAATAAAAGTCTTCAGAATGATTGATTGGCCTAAAGCGCTGAGATGAAAAGATTTCGCGAAATACGAACTTTTTTCGGGGTCTTTTTATGACGGTCACCTGATATGGGCTTACTTCGTATAATAAAGTAAGATAGATACGCTTTTCCTGATTAGAAGTGACGATACTCGAGACGAGATAATAGTTTATGTTAGTGTAATAATGTTTCGTAAATGTAACTGGTCTAGTGAGTAAATATGATCAATAACCAATCTTACCAATATTGAAATCTTAAATATCTCTCTAAAAGTCTACTTCCAAAACTCACCGCTAAGGGAGCTAATGTTTAGTTTTAAATTGGTGCGATTTTACATCCCTTTCGCGCGAATACGTTACAATCTTGAATTATGACAAAGATTTCGTGAAGTCCATACGCTGTTTCTCCTAAAAAGTGTACAAAAACGAAATTATAACTTAAAGGTAAGTTTTAATTCTTTTGAATAATGTATAAAATCAAATTCAAATAGTATTTGTTAAAAGGTTTGCATTTTAACAAGTTTTTCTCTTAAAAACTGTGCAATCTCAAAATTGTACAGTTTTTTTTTTTCAAAAAAAAATGTAACTAATGTGACTAACTAAAGTAACGTAACTTGATCTTGTTTGCCCTACTCCTTGTGTTTTTGTGTGTGTTTTTAAAAATCGCGAGGCAGTCCCTGCTAGCACCTTGTGAGCCGTAGCATCTGAGGCTGGTCCAAAAAGCCGAAGCTGCGAAGGCGAACATTGGTGCCTATGCTTTGTACGTAAAGACGGAAAGGTGCTGCGGGAAGTGTAGCCCGTACTTCCCACAGCGCCGAAGCACACAGTCTGACTACAATCTAAAGTAGAAATTTTATTTTAAAAATTACTTAAACTGCTGCATATTATCATCAGAACTTAATGTGTTTTTAGGTTGCTCTTTTTCCATAAGAAAAAAATACCTACTAAATAGCGTGTGCTTGTATATTACTTTGAACCTTGTTAACCCCCCCCCCCCCCTCTCCACACTAACAACCCCAAAAATATCCAAAATTGTTTTTTTTCCTGTACTTAATCAGAAACATATTTTTTAAAAAATAGAAGAAGAATAAACACGAATTCGTGGGGCGCTAAAGTACAGTTTTACCCATTTTTGTTTCATTTTGTAATTTCATAATAAAAAATTAATACAATTATATTTGTTTTATAAAAAAAGGCACATTTTATTCTGAATTTTTCATTAACTAAACCAAGAAATATTAAAATTTTGACTAGTTTTATTCTTAAAAACTATCTAAAGTCAAAACAGGTTTTTTATTTCAATTATTTTATAATTTCCTTTTAAAAAATTCTAAGTAAATGTTATTTATAAAGATAAAGGCTTTCAATGTTTTAAAATAAAAATGCGACTACTAAACTTTATAAATAATGTTTTTATTAACAGTTAAAATATGAAATTGCTCTCCTGTAAAATTAGCTAGTTCCGAGATTGTACACTTTTCATGAAAAGCGACGATACATATATATATATATATATATATATATATATATATATATATATATATATATATATATATATATATATATATATATATATACATATACATATACATATATATATACATATACTACATATTATAGTATATATATATATATATATACTATAATATGTAGAAACTGAGTAGAACTTTTGCTAATACGTCTCTCTCTCTCTCGCTCTGTCTTTACTCTGTAATAACATGACAATAATATTTAAAAGCAGACAGATGTTAAGCTTGTATAAGTGTCACTTTATTGGCTACCCTAACATACATTGATTGGCCTAACATATATAGACCAACATTACATTTCGCATCTTAGTGCCAAATCACATACATAACCGTCGGCATCGTCGACTGCATTGATATTACATTGTCCTTTGGCAATTTCTGTGTCTGTATTGATACTGCAATTTATTTTGGTGACTGGTGAATTTATTTGGGTTTGTAATCAATAGCTACATTCCGGTTAATTTTATTTACTGATTTACTATTAATGCGTAAGGTGACGAAAAGGGGAGACGTGAAGATGAAAAAAATGTAAATTATTCAGTCCAAAAGTCAGATAAAAACTCGTGATTGGATATATCATACAAATTGTTGCTTGGTACTCAATCACGCAAAAGTAGCTGGAGCAACTTGGACGAAATTTTGCACACAAGTAGATATTTATTTCATACTTTATTGTACACAGAACAATTAGAATAAAAATATATAAACACAACATAAGTACAATGGGCGAGCTTATCTCTACTTAAAGAGATTTCTTCCAGCCAACCCGATAAAGGAGATAAAAAAGAAATCAAATAAAGTAGACTTGATGTACAAAAAAAATAGATATTATGGTTACATAACTAAACTAAATATATATATTAATGAAAATACAAAAGATAATGACCTAAAAAAGCAAATCTTTTCCCCGTGTTGGTTCTGGGCTCCTTTAAGAATAGACTGCAACTGCCGTTGTGCTAGGCATGTCGTAAAAGGCGACCGATGTGCTTATGCAAGTCACTAACATCGTGGCTACTAGGTGGTAGAGTTCTGCATTGTCTAGCCCGGTCTGGTACCACCGCCTTACTCATTTCTGCCGCAATAGCGTCAATGCTTGTCACTGTCGTGTTCCGGTTTGGAGGGTAAAGTAGCCGGTAAACTTATGCATGTGGCATTAGACGCACGAACAGAACGCACCATTAACATCTTTGGTGTCTATAGGCGATGGTTGACGCTTTCCATCAGGAGACCCATCTGCTTGTTTGCTATCTTGTGATATAAAAAAATAGGATATTTCTCGCAAAAATATGTTGTAGTGGGATTCATTTAAAACTCTTATAATGTAGCAGGCTGCAGAGTGCAGTAAGGGAATATACAAGTTTTCTAGCGATTACGATCTTACTTGCGCTATGTCAATAAAACTTAAAGCAGAGTTATATTTTACACAAGCTGAACCGCGCAGTTTTGCCCGCTAGTAGAATGACATGACAGTATTATAATCTTTCATAGAAACTTTTATACCCTATTTCAGTCATTGAGGATGTTAGTTCTTTCTGCATCTTCTAGTATGCAAGGGGAGTGTTTCGAGGAATTATTCAGCCTGGTTCCACCGGTCCATAAGTCTACTGCAGTGTAAGTTTCAAGGCAGTTTTTAGCCCACACGACTGCTCTGTGGGACCAATTGCTAGCGAATGTGTTACCGAATAGATACGTCTTATAGGCCTTCAAGCTTACTCATTTCTTAAAGGTCTGAAACATACTTGAAAAATCCTCGGTATTTCAGCTGTTCATGGGCGAAGCTGTTCCTTTACCATCGTACGAAGCTTATATATATATATATATGATGCTTATAAATATATATGAGAGATAATATTCAAATAAAAAGATTTAGGGCATTCGAGTGGTTAGAGGCCCTGACTACGCAATCAACGGGGCTCGGGTTCGATCCCCGACGGGAACAAGCATTTGTGTGATGAGCATAAATGTTTGTATTTCCGGGTTTGGGTGTTTATTATGTATGTAAAAGTATTTATATATGTATTTCTATGTATTAGTATCACTGACTGACACCCATAACACAAGCAAATAATTTGCTTACTTTGGGGTCAGATCAGTAAGTGTAATTTGTCCCGTGAGTAAAAAAAAAAAAATACTTTATATAATTATATAAACATAATTATATTTTTAAAATAATATGACGAAACTTGCTTATAAATTTTTGCAAATAAATTATTATTTTTCAGGTATATCGATGATAATAAAACTGATCTGTCGCCAAAGTCTAATAAAATGTAACTGAATAAAAAAATAGATAAAATTCTAGTACTAAAACATAGTATAAAACTTTTTATGTGACCGTCATAACTTAATTTTCATGTTTATCATTTTAGGGCACGTTTTGCTTTAGAGCGTTTTTTTTATATCGCCATCAAAAACACTGATACCGACTTGAGCGAATATTTAAAAAAGTCTTAGCAATTTATTTATTTAAGTACAATACATAAAACTAAAATGGGCATTAGACGCAAAAGGCTCTTTGAGTAATTGTAGTTGTCTCTGTTGGGTAGTTTTTAAGTCTATAAGGAAGCCTTAGTTCGGAAGTTCGCAGTTCAACTTAAGGAACAACATTTTCAAAAATATAACTTCTTTAGTTAGTTTTTTCATATTGATCATGTAAAACATATATAAATAAATGATTACTACAATATTACCGACAGATAGGATAGTTTTTGATTATTATAAAATCCTTAAAAAAAATTAAAAAATATATAAAAAAAATTGTTTTCTAGATCTTATCAAAAATGTTGCAGTCTTTCAAACTGAGATAATTTCAAAATATTTTGACATAACACATGATTTATGATTAAAACGCGTCGAACGAAGAACGAACGAGAACGAAGAAAATATGACGGATGGTTCCGTCATGTTTTTATAACATTTCAAAATCCATACCTACCATAATTTCATGCAAAATAAGTATTTAAAAAGTTTTCTTTTATATTCCAACCATGGAGCTGTATTATATCTGGAGGTAACATTTGTAATACCTATTTGAAACAACATTTTAAGTACTGCTGTCATCTTCTGAGGACTAACCCTCTCTTTCTAACACAACTGTATAAAAAGAGATGGCGAGACCTCATAGACAGATATATAATGTAAATATTTATTTCAATTGATTAATACGAGTACTAGCTTCTCCTATACCAAATACTTCATGATTTCAACCACCTTTTGACGTTTCATTTTATCCTATCAAAAATTTTTAAAGTAAAGTTTGAAAGTAAAGTGTGAATTCCCCCCGTGTTGGTCCCGGGCTCCTCCATGTTGGTCCCGGGCTCCCCCATGTTGGTCCCGGGCTCCCCCATGTTGGTTCCGAGCTCCTTTGAAGAATAGGAACTGCTGTTGTACCAGGCAGGTCGTAAGAGGCGACGGATTGGATTTAGGAGTCACTAATATTGTGGCTACTAGGTGGTAGAGTTCTGCTTAGTAGTTCTAGTGGTAGAGTTCTCGTCCGGGTCAGGTACCACCGCCTTACCTATTTCTGCCGCAATAGCGTCAGTGCTTGTCGCTGTCGTGTTCCGGTTTGTAGGGTAAGGTATCCGGTAAACTTATGCATGTAGCACTAAACCTCGTCACAAAATAGCAACGCAACATTAACACCTTTGGTGTCTATAGGCGATTGTTGACTCGTTCCATCGAGAGACTCATCTGCTCGTTTGCTATCTTTTGATATAAAAAATGTGTAGGCGGTTGACCGTACAGGCCATCCCTGAAAATGTCCGCTAAATTAAGTATTTTAAGCTATAAAGAGTAAAAACTAGAAACATATTTTTTCAGTTTAAACATCTATTTTGTTAAAATGGCAGTATATTGATTTTTCAAAAGTTGTATATTTTGAAAACGCTGATTGAATTTGATCTTTAGAATGACATTCAATTCAATTTTTGAGATCTGAAATATTGCTTTAGCTAAATAATTGATAGATTGAAAAATTTCGTAGCAATGTTAAAAAACATTTTTTTCAAATATTTTCATCATTAATAAATCTTAAACAAATCTACTGATTTTGATCCAATTAACGGTATTTGACACAGTTTTTAAAGGGTAAAAGCTGGTAAGATTTTTAAGTCCATCGGTGTATTAGCCTGAAAATTATTTTAAAAATATAAAGTAAATATGCTAAATATGACGTAATTTTAATATTTGAAAAACTGTAACTTTTGAAAATTAGATTCGGTTTTGATTCTTGAAATGCCATCTGACGTATTTTTTAGTACTAAAATATTGTAGAATACCAAAAAATTATTCGTTGAAAAATTTCGAAGTAATGTCGAAAAAACACTTTTTTTTAAAATTTTTCGTCAACGATTTCTCCCAAACGAATAAACCGATTTTGATGTAATTTATACATTATATGTAGTTTTTAGAGGAATAGAGCTGGTTAGTTTTTGTACTCAATCGGTACATTAATCTGGAAGTTATCTTAAAAAAATAGTGTTGGTTTTTTTTCAAAATTTCTCAAAATCTCCTAGGCCGACTTGGTTCAAATTTTCAGGAAGTCTAAGTTAAGCAGTATCAAATCGAATGCCATCAACCGCGTTTTGATTGGTCCAGCCGTTCAAAAGTTATGAGATGTTTACATACACACATGCACACACACATACATACAGACATACTGACGTCATCGCGAAAATAGTCGAAAAAGATTCCTAGGACCTCAAAACGTGCAGATCCAGTGGAAACTCGATTTTCGAAAATCGGGGCAAATTCAGTAACTTCCTATCTACGTACATCACGTACTACGTAGCGGGAAGTTAAAAAAGCAGATAGCTCTCCTAATGAAAAGAGAATACCATCGCCTATAGACACTTTTATAAGTTAATGATACATTGCTATCCTTGTGATAACAATGCCTCAGTGTAAACTGGAACACGACAATAAAAAGCACTGACACTATGACACTATTGCGGCAGGAATATTCGCCTCCCCCCCCCCCCCCCTTACCTATTCAGGAATAGGTAAGGCGGGTGTATCAGAGCCGGGTGTGTAGCAGAACTCTACCACCAAGTAGCCACCATGGTAGTGACTCGTATAGCCAATTGGTTATCTTTTACAAACTGCCTGGCAGACCAGCAGATCTTATCTTCAAAGGGAGCCAGGACCAACATGGGAATCTACAATTGTAATGGCATTCCAATATCATTCAGATCATTTCGAACATTATAAATAAATTGAAAAGTCAAGTTTTATCAAAAAACGTTCGACAGTATCACTTACTCTCGGTTTTCCGTAGCTTTACATGTTTTATTGTTTTTCCCTTAAGATTATAGATAGGCGCCTTAACATTAGACAACTTTTATAGAGGTCCATCATGTAAAATTTATTACTAGCTACAACCTCGTAATTCACCTAAAGATTAGATTCACAAATTTTTTATGTGATTTCACAAATAGGGTAGTTTAATGGGGAGAAATTTTAATGTCGGATGATCGTCAGTTGTCCGCACAAAAGAGCATTCATAAAAGAGCATATAAATTTCTTTTAGTGTGGGCTTTTGTCTGACTAACTCGACACCGTAAAATGTGAACTACTGAATCGACTCTTTCAGTCTCCCAAATTTTATTTAGTATAAGAACATAATATGAAAGATTATGGCCTTTTCTGGAAAACTCACTCATGATTTATTTATTTATTTATTAAAACTCTTTATTGCACAAAATATACAACAGGCGAACTTAACGTCTATGGACATTTTTTCCAGTTAACCTTCATTTGTAGTAAACTTGTAACAGGCAGTGCATAAGAAAAGTGCTAAGGAAATAGGTACATAATTACATTAAAACAAAGAAAATGAACACTATTTTCTAAGTTGCTATTACGGGCAGATTAATATATTTTCTAATATATACATATATATACGTATACATATATAAATAGATACATATAAAATATGCATGAACATACACAGTCAGTATAATAAATAATAAATACATACAACCGAAATAATATTATAAGATGTTAAAATATAAATAATAATAATAATATTATGATCTTAGCTTGATCTTAGCAAGTAGATATAAATTCTAAAATCTTTAAAAAATTGCGAAGCATTCATGAAACAATTGTTTGTTGCTACAATTTTTAACTACGATTTATTTATGGTAAATTAGCAAATAAGCAGACGACTGTTTTAACATGTTTTATATTATGTATCATAACGCCCGGTTCCTTTGTGAGGTTGGCAGACTTTTCAGTTCACCACGATCAACTGATTAGTCAGTTGGCGAGTTGAGTTGTATTCCACATTGACTTCCCAGGACCTCGTGATTTAAGCCTAGTGAACTATTCATTAGGCTCAGATCACGAAGTCCCGGGTTCAATCCCTGGATCGGGCAAAAGTTTTAATAGTTTTGTTAAGTTTTATAAAATTGATGGCCGCATATACCCATTTTAAATATGTTTGTGTACAATATTGACAACACAATTTTTCAAATCTATCTATATATGACGGAGTTATGCCAAAAAATATATAAAAAATATATAGAACCATAAAAAGTGAGAACCTCCTACTTTTTTGGAAAGTCAGTAGAAAAATAATCGCAAATATCAACAACTTTTTAGAATTCATAACGTAGGCTACTATGTCTAGGAATAAAAAGCTTAACTCACAATATATGTTTTAACATCTTAACTACACGCAAACAGAACTCGGAAATAAGTTTCAACTAACCCAGGGTTTCAAATACATAATAGAAAAATGTACATATTTCAAAACAAAATGGGGCGAGCTAGCATCATGTACGTGTGCTATTTTCGTATTTTGGCACACAACATGAAATACCCGCACAAAAGACAAATGATTTCTCCGAGCCGAAAAAAGCAAATATCATTTTTCTATTGTACGTCAAAATGACAGCGGCGAATCCCTCGTTTCATTATCGTGTTCTAAATAAGTGGTTTTTTCTGGCCAGCATTTTGAATTTTTCCTCGACCCCGTTATGTTATAGCGGTTCAGTGTTTTAATTAAAAGTTTAAAACTTCACCTTAATCATGTTTCTGACAAAATTCAGATGGATCTGTTTTATAATCATCTATTTGTAAATAAACATTTTTTTATAATTCACAAGTTGACAGGTTTGATATAGGTCAGATAAAATGTTATACTCGTATCCCAATTTTATTGGTTCAGCGACGATAGGAACCGTGTTCAAATGTTTTTAAATTTATTTTAATAACAAAGTTTGCAAATAAGTAGACGTAAAAAATATAGATATTTCTTATTTAGTAACCAGATCGCGCCTATAAATTTGTAAACCTTTGTGAGCGTCGACTAGTCGATTAGAAAAACGAAATATTAACAAACAACTTCATACTAAGAAGTTAGAAATATCAATTGCATAATCGTTACTGCAACTGCTTTTATAATAGACCATAGGCCATAATATATTATAACAAAGTTATGAACTTTTATAATTGCATTTAAATTTCGGTGTGTAATTGGATTTTACTGCTAAGCTAGCAAACCTACCTAAATGATTTTTCTATGGAATTGATTTTGTAGAAGTTGTTGTGGCGTTTTTCAATAGTATTAATTTTGTAGAAGGTATGGTGGCGCATAAACTTTATATCAAGCATATTCTAATAAAACCTTTTTCCAAAAAATAACGCATATACGTCGCGAGAGAACGGTAACAATTTATAAAAATATCTTATTTTAGATACAATATGACTGCTATACACCTATTGATGGACCAGTAAACTTTCCCCATGGAATTAAATATATTCAGAGTTAGATATGTGAATTGGATATTGAAATTTTTCTGCAAGCCTAATACTTTAATAAATTGGTGAATAAAATAGCGCCAGAAGTATATACGGTGGAACGCTATAATAAAACTATAATTACATGCTTATCACTATTCGTAGAGGGATAATCACCGATCGTTGGATACCTATATTCCGCATATACATTTCGCTATTAATAATTCTGTAAATGAAGTCACCGGGTATACCGCGGCTTTCTTGGTATATGGCAGGGAGCTAGTTACCTGCGGTTCTCACTATGTAAATATGCAACAGGACGAAAACCTGGTTTTTGCACCCAGAGAGTGGTATGCCGAGAATTTAGGTTGTTTGGAAGAAATATTCAATAAGGTCCAATTGCGACTATATCAGTCGCATATTAAAAACGCTACACACTATAATCGGAGACGTAAGTTTCCTGAATTTAATATCGGTGATTTTGTGCTTAAAAAAATTTACTTTCTTAGTGACAAAGAAAAAAAAATCAGTAAAAACTAGCCCCTAAATATATAAAGTGTAAAATAATAAACAAAAATTCACCATTAGTTTACGAATTACAAGATATGTCAGGCAAAAATGTAGGCTTTTGGCATATCAGCGCCAAAGGTATGAAAAACATTATCTTTAGTAAAAACAATCCTATTAATTTAACCATTAACTTTTTGAAGTCTTTCGATAAAACCAATACAGATTTAAGGATATATTATTACGCGTTCATTCCAACAACGCATATGGCCAAAGTCAATTCAAATTACAAGTATTTCATTTAACCATTGATCGTACAACCTCGTCCAAGACCGCAATATGGCCAACTCAACAAAATGCATGCGAAAATAGGATATATAACAAGTCTCGACAGTTAAATTTTGCTTGCACGTTTTAATCGGCAACAGTTATGTCGCTCGATGTATTTCCGGGTACAGCCTTTAAATTAACCGTCCGTTTTTATCATGGTTCAGTAATTTTCCTGGCAGCTTTTGGTAGACGTAATTTTGTTTATTTTTAATTTAATACCGAGCAATTCCTGAAATGATCGCTTAATCTTGAAGTTTTTTAGAAGTGATTTTGGTTGATTTCGATTTCGATATCAATATTCATTTTCTGGTAACATTATTTGTATTTACCGAAATTGTTTATTCTCCGATCCTCAAAGCATACTTAAATTCCTCGTATTAGTCCCCGGGCTCCTTTGAAGAATAGGCCAACTGCCGTTCTGCCAGACAGGTCGTAAAAGGCGACAGATTGGGTATACGAGTCACGAACATCGTGGCTACTAGGTGGTAGAGTTCTGCATTAACTCACCCGGGTCTGGTACCACCGCCTTACCTGTTCCTGTCGCAATAGCGTCAGCGCTTGTCGCTGTCGTGTTCCGGTTTGGAGGGTAAGGTAGCTGGTAAACTTATGCACGTGGCATAAGAGCTCGCCACAAGATATCGATGTACCATTAACACCTTTGGTGTCTATAGGCTATATATAGGTGTCTTTACTCTTTCCATCAGGAGACCTATCTGTTTGTTTGCTATCTTATGATATAAAAAAAATACGTACCATTGATAAAAAATGACGAATTCTTGGTCGAAAATTTTCTAGTGGCTACGTCTAGAGCATAAAGATTTAATCCGAGTTTATAAATTCATCAAAGGCAATTTTTTAACTTCGCGTTACGTACGTGTATCTATATCGATAAGAAAGTTAATGATCTTGCTCATGGAAAGAGTCAACCATCGTCTATAACCACCACCACAGATGTTAATGGTGCGTTGCTATCTTGTGACAAGGTATAATCATATATGCATAAGTTTACCGGCTACCTTACCCTAAAAACCGGACCACGACAGTGACCAGCACTGACGCTATTGCGGCAGGAATATGTAAGGCGGTGGTACCAGATCCGGGCGAGACAATGCAAATCTCTACCACCTAGTAGCCACAATGGTAGTGACTCGTATAGCCAATCGGTCGCCATTTACGACCTGCCTGGCAGAACGGCAGTTGGCCTTATCTTCAAAGGAGCCCGGACCGACACGGGAAAAAACTTAGTAATAAATGCGATAAAAGACGCAGAGCAAACCTACACAGCGTAGTCTAAAACCTACTAATGCCCGGTCCCTATATCTGCAAAACGACTCGTTTTAGTGACAAATAGTAGGATTTTCTACAAGGCGTAAGCTAAAACTGTTCCTAAAAAGCACGACTCTTATGTCAAATTACCAAAGGTTCGTTGCTAACGGGTGGGAGGGCTGCCAGTTAAGGTTTTACTGTGTATTGTATGGAAATGACAGATTGGTATGTCCCTATAAAAAATATAATGTCATTAATCTGTCAAAATTTCATCATCCGTCATTCGTATAGCTACCCCCGGATTTCGGCCGGTTGAACAATAATTTAAAAAATATTTAGCGTGAATTTACCACTTCAAGCTCAGAAAGTGACACGGAAATGCTTTACATATTATCAGACTGGTATGTGACGTCTAGTTCCGACGAAAAATCAACAATCAGAGTATAAAGGAAAGAGTGGAAACTACATATAATTCCAGCTGCGGTTTCAGCTTGATATAACGGCAGAAGAGCAATTATTGTCTGAAATATATCCCCATTTACGAATAACAGGAGCCAGGTAGATATTTTTCTTATTTCCTAGCTGACAAACTTTAATTATTATTCGTAGACTCTTGCAAGATAAATAAACTTTCATAGTTCTTCGTATTTGTTCAAAAAATCTAGGAATAATCTCCATTGCACCAGCTGCTATTGACCCTCCGATTGCATGCGATAGGCACAGTGTTGTTGACAGAAGACTTTATTGGTGTGACAGTCCTGCGCCAGGCGGACAGTACGTGATATCAGCTTTGCAATAGCACATTTGCAATCGGACTACATAAAAATCAAAAATGATAATAACAAGGACGTTGCCAAATAGCCCGCTTTCCTCGAGTACTAGTTGCAATTGATGGAACACACGTTAGAATATAATCTAGTATAATTTGTGCAAATTTGAATAAATATAAGTCATGTTGGTCACCTACTTCGCCTACGAATTACTTTAATTCACAAGCCAGCCAATCTTTGTCATTGTAAAGCAAACAAGCAGATATCTCACCCGAGGAAAAGATAAACTATTGCCTATAGTCACCAAAGTTCTTACTGATGCTGATGCACTGCTATCCGTTTGGAGGAATGGCAATGCCACATGTATAAATTTACCAGCTACCTTACCCTCCGAACCGAGAAACGAAAATGAGAAGCATTGGCGCTATTGCGGTAGAAATAGGTAAAACGGTGGTGCCATATACCCTGGTGAGGAGTTGCGGAACTCTACCACCATATTCATGACCTGAAAATCAATCTTTTTCGAGTCTTTTACGAACTGCACGACAGATGGTCTATTGTTCAAAGGTGGTATTGAACAATATGGGAAATATAAATAATAATAATTTCAGGCTAACTATAATCACTAACATGGTAGAGTTCTACAACATCCGCACTTACCTAATCCTGTCGTAATAGTGTCGATGCTTGTCACTGTCTTGTTTCAGTTTGGAAGGTAAGGTAGCTAGTAATCTTACGGAAATGAACCATAAATTTGACTTCAACCCTTGCCATATGGATAGCAAAGCACCATTAAAATACCTATCTGGGTAACAATAATATAGGTACCTGGTATCTATAGGCAATGGTTATCTCAAAGATATGGATCATAGCAATTTAAAAATTAAACTGACTTCAAATATGTGTCAACTGTACCCATATCACAAAAAACCTTACCTATTCCTGCCGCAATAGCGTCAGTGCTTGTCGCTATCGTGTTCCGGTTTGAAGGGTAAGGTAGTCGGTAAACTTATGCATGTGGCATTAGACCTCGCCACAAGATAGCAACGCACCATTAACATCTTTGGTGTCTATAGGTGATGGTTGACTCTTTCCATCAGGAGACCCATCTGCTTGTTTGCGAAATTTATTATACGTGATTGGACAAATCGTTGAAAATGTTTAATAACATTGTATTTTTTTATCATTAATTCTTTATTTTTCAGCTTGCAAGAATGAAGCTGGATACGCATACGGTCCGTACAAGAATGCAGGAAGGCAGACGAAGAAAACAGATTTTTAATGTTTCTTGTATAGGAACCCCTTTGGATTCTAACTTTTTTACCTTATTGTTTGTCGTGTTAGCGACCACAACGGCAGACGTTCTGTGAATATTTCAGGGGCTCATTTATTTCTATTTCAGATACAGCCTTGAGACAAAAAGTGGGGATATTTATAGGATTTTGTTTATCACCTTATTATGAATAAAACCAAAGTGCTTAAATTTGAAGTTTTATTTTATAACTTATACTAAGTTTAACATGCGAAGAAACTATAATTAGGCCTTAATAACTAGCAAGGAAACAAAAAATTGGAAAAAAGAAGCACAACTAAAAAGCAGCTTAGATCTCCAACACAAACTCTTCCACGGCATAAGCATTATTTTTCAACTATTATAGTTTCTTCGCTTTAAGCTTAATCATGGCGATTTCGCTATTTCAGTTTTAAGTAATTTTATTCCAAAATTGCCGTATTTGCTCGGTGGCCATATTTAGCTATTGCAAAGTTTTGTTCCTGGCGTCCATCATTCATTTTGTAGTTCTCTCCTGTGTTATTAAAGGAGACATAGTTATTTTAAAATTAATTTAAACTAGATAGAAATTTTAAATGTAGATAGCATCTTTTCTAGTTTGTAAGTTTTGGCTCATACTGCCACACAGTCATGCATTTGACGTTTCCCCGTGTTGGTCCGAGCTCCCTAGAAAAATAGGCCAACTGCCGTTCTGCCAGGCAGGTCGTAAAAAGAGGACCGATTGGCTGTTCGAGTCACTACCATAGTGGCTACTAGGCCTTACATATTGCGCATACAATAGTGTGAGTGCTTGTCAATGACCTGTTCCAATTTGAAAGGTAAGGTAGCCCGTAAGCTTGTGCGTGTGGCTTAGACCTCGCCACAAGATAGCAAGGCACCACTAACATATGTGGTATCTATAGGCGATGGTTGACTCTTTTGATCTAGAGACTCGTTTACTTGTTTGCTATCGTATAATTAAAAAAAAGTGAATTAGTTAACATAAATATTGACTACAAGAATTTAAAAATATACACACAATAAAATAAAGTATACCTTCAGCCGAAGCCACGTACTGTAAAGACTATAGAACATACCCAATAATCATAATGTATAAGAACTGATAAAATCAGATCTAAATAGTTGAGTAATGAATAAATAAAAAATGATTTGAATAATTTTTCCGAGATTAGAGTTCTACAACGTCTCACCTAGGTTTTGTGCCGTCGTTTCACCGATTCCTGCTGCATTAACGTTGTGCTTGTAACGTATGTTCCAGTTTGAAAGGTAAGGTAGCTAATAGCTAATAAGTATGCATTCGGCACATCTACCTGCCACATGGATTGTAATGCAATTGTTACTTTCTTGGTGGTGGCTGTCTCTGAGCCATCTGAGATTAGCCAAAGAGATATCTGCCATTCTACAATGTAAACAAAGTGATTCTTGTAATATATATTATACCTTTAAGTTATAGTGAATTTTGCTGGGACATTTTCTGGTTTTGTTTTTCTTAAATTGTTCCATTTTGGTTTTAAAAATTGTGCTTCTTGTAAAAATGTGTCTATAACATTAGTAGGTCGCATCAATTTTATAATTAATAAATTATTTTGAAAAAAACAGTTTGAACTTTGATGACGGCTAACGTCAGTATTGTGAACCATTTCACGCCTATGACACTTTCTTTGATATTGAATGATAAAATTTTTCCATTGATTATTTGTATACATCATTTATATTTCGCATTAAATGCATACACGGCTATCCATTGTATCTAGCTCTATACTATACATCAATTAGTTTATAAATAGGGCTTAATTTTTTCGAGACTATTTTAAAACTTTCTGAATAATGGAACGCAGTGAGGGCCATCCACAGATAACACACTATATTCGAGAGGGCCATCGGTAAGCAGTCAAGCTACGGATGCTTGTCGTAAATACATAGTCCAAAAAACTTGTGGGACAGCATGACAGACCGTTTTATTACTAAGCTAGTTACGAATTGTTACTGTTACGAATGACAGTTTGTAGATTATAGGGACCCGGCATTGTCAGTATACGTTATACAAGCTATCAAAAGTTTTCGTGTTTCATTCACATTAACGGATTGTACTAGATCTCTTTATTTAAGAATTAGAAAATGAGTACTATATTCTACACTTTTTATCGTCGGCACTTGGTGAAACTCCATTTTAACACAATATTTGCTAGCTGATAACACTTGTACTGTTTCACAATAAGATAATATTTAATTTCCGACCGGTTTCGCTTACACAAGCATCCTCAGGGTATTTACAATAATTATTAACTCAAGTTCAGAGTTAGGATGATTATTTTCTATAATATTGCCTGTTCTTTGATAAAATTGGTGCCGCTTTTACTTTAGTAAAATATACCCCACTAAATGTTTACTACAGCTTTCAGTAAATTTTCCAATAACCAGTGGAGTGTGTTGGTGATTATGAAAATGCTTTGACGACATTAAAGCTTCAACGTTTAATAGTTTCAGGTTTTGGGTTAAACATGGCTTAAAGCATAAAATATATAGGATGTTGAACATACATATACAGGATGTTACACAAGCATCATCAGGGTATTTACAATAATTATTAACTCAAGTTCAGAGTTAGGATGATTATTTTCTATAATATTGCCTGTTCTTTGATAAAATTGGTGCCGCTTTTACTTTAGTAAAATATACCCCACTAAATGTTTACTACAGCTTTCAGTAAATTTTCCAATAACCAGTGGAGTGTGTTGGTGATTATGAAAATGCTTTGACGACATTAAAGCTTCAACGTTTAATAGTTTCAGGTTTTGGGTTAAACATGGCTTAAAGCATAAAATATATAGGATGTTGAACATACATATACAGGATGTTACACAAGCATCATCAGGGTATTTACAATAATTATTAACTCAAGTTCAGAGTTAGGATGATTATTTTCTATAATATTGCCTGTTCTTTGATAAAATTGGTGCCGCTTTTACTTTAGTAAAATATACCCCACTAAATGTTTACTACAGCTTTCAGTAAATTTTCCAATAACCAGTGGAGTGTGTTGGTGATTATGAAAATGCTTTGACGACATTAAAGCTTCAACGTTTAATAGTTTCAGGTTTTGGGTTAAACATGGCTTAAAGCATAAAATATATAGGATGTTGAAGTTTTAACTAGTTTTTATTATACAGTGTAACGAAAACTTTGTCTAATTGACAAAAGAATTGTTTGGTAGCTTTATTCAATCATATCTCCGTTCAATCACCGTTCTGCCAGACATTTGTAAAGGCAAATGATTTATGTATCATGTCACTACAATTGTGTCTTCTACATCAAAGAGTTCAGCAACATTTGGCCTATGTCTGATATCACCGTCTTACCTATTCCTTTTTTTATATTATGGGATATAGCAAACAAGCAGATGGGTCTCCTGATG
The DNA here is from genome assembly GCA_036924255.1 of Apodemia mormo. NCBI lineage: Eukaryota > Metazoa > Arthropoda > Insecta > Lepidoptera > Riodinidae > Apodemia > Apodemia mormo. The sequence goes on from JAUPFN010000008.1 coordinate 2,853,558, forward strand.
GAAAGAGTCAACCATCGCCTATAGACACCAAAGGTGTTAATGGTGCGTTGCTATTGTGTGGCGAGGTCTAAAGCCACGTGCATAATTTATCCGTATTTTTGGATATTTCACATTTGAACACCAACGAATCAACTAAGTTATTTTTAATGAGTACGTGACGAAAATTTATTTTAGTTTAAAAAATAACGATTTAATATACTTTCTACGTTTAAGTAATACTATTTATGTATATATTAATAAGTGTGCATTAATGGTTCCATTCATCATACAAAATATTATTAAAAATTAATTATTATTCGTCTTATTATATCTGTGTCATTATTTTTGGTTTATTTACATTTTTATAAGGTAAGTCGACCACGTCCTTTGGAATTGTGCTGTCAAACCGTACTCAGTAATCAGTCCCCCATTATGTTTTTTGTTTCCGTTAATTAATATGATGGAATAACAAATTTGTTGCACGTTGTATCAATTATTGTCAAAATTTTGAGAGAAGTCAATTTAATTCTTATAAAATTATCATAACTAACACCCTAAAGTGAAATTTCGAACATGTATGTATCCATCAAGAAAGGAAACAAACTCATATATTCGACACATATGTATATAATCGAAATCATGTTCATTTAAAAAAAAACACAGTGTACACATCGCTCATTTGGTGGAACATTGGTGTATTTACAGATTTACGTAATTTACAGGATATTTTTTTAAAATGAGTTATGGTCTTATTATGGCAATTCATTTTTATTTTTTTATTTAAACTTAAATACTATTACTATTATAGTATTTAAGTACTTATTATTAAGCTTAACTTATTTATTATAATCAATCAATCAATCAAGCAAGCAATCTTTGTCATATTTACTTCGATTTAAAAATAAAGTACATTTCCGCCGATGTTCCAGCAAATGTGCGACATGTAAATAGTTTTTTCGCATGATTAGTTCAAATGACTTTTAATTTATATAATATTTATATTGTAACGTTAAAGAGAATCAACAATAGTAAGAAAGCATAACATTTAATAAATTGTTAAACTTCAGAGGCTCGAATTTATATGACTTTGAATTTAAACTTTAGAAATTTTGAAATATTCCTTAATCGTTTATAGAACAACCAGTCCAATAAGTTTAAACACGTTTCAGTAGTGATGCGATTGTGATAACTTGATACTCGTTTTGTTTTGAATTTATAAACTAAATACTAAAAGCATATTAAATGATTATTTTTTCGTAAATTGCAACAGTTATTCACGAAACCCTATGATAAGTAAGAAGAAACCCTATAATAAGTTTCCTTGCAGGGTAGGCAGAGAAAAAATGTTTGTCGGTTGGAGAGATGAGTGGTAATCCATATCGCCCTATTTTATTATCCAGATAACGATTACCAAGTTTTTTCAGTGAAAACCAAAATTGACGGCATTGCCTGCTCTTTTGAGGCACGGGTGTGGTAACACACCTAAGGTTTTTTGATTTTTAAGAAAAACCTTAAAAAAATCTCAATAACACTTTGTCCGACCCAAAGTTTGAACCTGGGACAAGACATCATAATCTAAGATAAAAAAGTCTTATCCCTAGACCATGAGGTAGACGAAAACCAATAAATATTTGAATTATAAATTTCCCATATCTTAATACTTGCAAAACATAACTCCATTTCGAATCATTTAAAGTACCTAAAGAATTGCGTACAAATTTAATATAATTTTAGCAATCAGCCCGCAAATACAGCATAATTATCTTGTGGATTATACAACTGCGCACAGATAAGTTGCCAAACTTATCGTGTGGTGAGGCTTCAGTTTACCGATCAGTTTATCGTATCAACTGAAATTTAGATCCCCATTAGTGAGGGCTAATCGAGTTTAGGTGAACGTATTGCTTTGGACGACTTGCTGAGCAAAATTTACGATCATAACCTCGCAGGAAATGAAATAGAGCTTACGTTTGGAAACGTTTTAGAGTTTATGGTGCAATATTATGTTGCAGGACTGAAGATGAACTCACCCGCGATTAAAATAAGAAGTAATCTTTTTTTAGTATTCACAACTGCACAAAATAGTGTATTTCAGAGTATTTCAAATATAAATAATAATAAGCGTTTGCCAATGGCCGAAATTCGACAAAAGTAAACAATAAATTCTCATTTATGTTTATTTTTATAATTTAATGTATTTCTGATGCATTTACTTTAGCAACTTTAAATTAAACAAATAATTTGCCTATTTTGGGGTTAGATCAATTCGTTGTATGTTCAATGTTTGTAATATGGAATATATGTGGTAGGCAATGAGGGTAAAACATAGAAATACATAAATAAACTAGCTGACCCGGCAAATGTTGTTTTGCCATATAAATTGTTGAATTAAAAAATAGCGCTTGATGGTAAAAGGGTTTTTATGTATTTTTCAAAGCATAAAATGTCAAAAAAAATACCGATTCTCAAACTTACCTGATATGCGCACAAAATTTCATAAAAGTCGATCGAGTCATTTCGGAGTTGTTTATTATAGCGTTACACTAGAAATATATACATATATTAGAAGATATTGAAAAATATATTTAATAAACACCCGAACCCAGAAATACAAACATCTATGCTCATTACACAAATGCCTGTCAATGTTGGAAATCAATCCCAGACTCATCGATTACGTAATCAGGGTCGCTAACCATTTAACCAACGAGGCTGTCGACTCTGATCAACATTGAATATAATGAAGCAATTTAATCATGCTATGCTATATAACTTGTAAACGTACCTATTTAATTTTTCAACCGACTTGCCAAAAATGAGGTTACCAATTTACTTGTATGTGTTTTTTCTTCTTTTTATGTTTAATATCACAAACTGCCTCGTGATCTAGAGCTTGCCTATTCGGCTCAAATCATTAAGTCCCGGGTTCGGTCCCTGGGTCGGGCAAAAGTGTTATTGAGGTTTTTTGAGGCTTTCCTCGAAAATATAAAATCGTAGTCTGGTGGAGTGGTGTATTAATAATAATAATAATAATTTCTTTATTTGCAATAAATAGTTACATCTTACATAGTTAGATCTTATTTAACAATATGTTGCTCTTTATTCCTATTTTGCCCTTTTTGTGGCGTGCAAATGTTACAATGTGTTACCCTCGCTAAAATGGAAGAAATACTAGGTATATGAAGTTGGGTAGCCACTAGATTAATACCAAGTACAATTAAAACATTTTTTTTTATGTCATAAGATAGCAAACAAGCAGATGGGTCTCCTGATGGAAAGAGTCAACCATCGCCTATAGACACCAAAGATGTTACCAGCCTTTTAAGAATGAGTAAACTCTTTTATTAAAGGGCTTAAAGCGTATACGTTTGAAAAAATTCCCTGCCGGCTATTGGTTACTTCCAGAATTAGTGTGGTGCAAAAAATGCCTCTATAATCGTAGAGTTGTTTTTCGGGCACTGATATAGCTGGCTCCAGGGGCGAATCTACTTAAAGGCTTTTTGGGCTGCGGCCAAGGGCCTCGAAAATAAAAGACCCCTGAATTAAACTAAAAAAGGTGGAAGATATTTTGAAAAAAATATTAAAATTAAATACAATCCGATCATTAACTTGGCGATGAATTGAATTTAGTGGCGGGTCACAAATAAACCCGTGGGGCGACTGTTGGATATAAATGACAAAATAATGTCTTAATTTTTTTGTAATTTATTTTTAAGATTACTATAGAAAATAATGTTTTGACTTCATGGTAATAAGTAAAGAAACCAGGAATACCTCTAAGAAGAATTAACCCAAAGCCCCACAAATTCACGATCCGCCCCTATGGCTATCTATCACATTGTGGAACTAAGTTTATTCAGCTAATCGTGGGTGCACTTGCTGTACCTCTGCCTAACCATTCAGGGATACTATCATGAAAGTACTTTATTTTAGTGCTGATGCTATAGCGGCAGAAATAGGAAAGTTTTTGATAAGTACTCTGGCGACTGGTTACTGGGAGGCAACGAGACGAGAAGTTATATTTTTAAAGATATGTGTTGTGTTGCCTTTGGTTCTTTGTGGCTGAGTGGGAATTTCACCTTGCCTAGCTTTTATAAGAAGCCTGAGCCATTTTGAATACAAATATTTCAAACTTATTGCTACCAATATATACAAAATATATTATTATAAGCATGAAAAATTGAAACCTTATCAAAAGAATAAAATAAGTTTTGTTGAATATTAATATTATCACGTCGGTCTTTTGCATGGTTACAATAGTAAACGAAATGTCGTATATCCATATTTTACCATGATCGAAGAACTTGTCAGTTGTCTATAAGCGAAATGGGTGGTTATATATACGAGTTTCTTCTGAATTCAGTAACATTAACGTCTATCGTTTATTGGTTGGGGTTACCAAGACTAATAATTTTACATCCTACTCTCTCAAGTTAATGTTTTAATACAGTCTGGTGTTAATGGCTAGACTTCGGGTTGCTATTAACATTGACTAACCCTTGAATTAAACCCGGCACCTTATAATCTTAAGCCTAATATACTAACTACTAAATCAAGAAGTCAATCGTAACTATGATTAATATGTTTATACTATTATACTGAAAAGCACATAGTATTATACGTAATATATTTGAACAGCCTTGGAGCGTAACTCGAATGAATGTTTATTAGGGCTGAAATTTATAGAGGGTTTAACTTACTTAGCGTATTATATTACTATTTAACTCCAGATTACATACGTTTTTATTTTTTCATGTTTGTTCACTGTTCATTGGGTAATTAATATACACTATGTTTTTGTGATTCTCTATAGATTAATGTACTTTTTAAAATAAAAAAGTAGATCATATATTTGATTAGCAATTAGTTTTATGATTTAACATACAATGTCCATTTATAAATTTTGGACGCAAAATAAAACAAATGGTTAAATATTATTATTATTTTTTTTTATAGTAGAAGGGGCAAACGAGCAAATGGTGCACTCCTGATGGTAAGTGATCACCGCCGCCCATGGACATCCGCAATACCGGGGGTATTGCAGCTGCGTTGCCGGCCTTTTAAGGTGATTACAGCTGCGAACGACCTTGAGTTTCTAACAGGAGCGGCGCAAAGATTATTTCTCGCGCTAGCGTGCTCCAAAGTCAAAGAGTATTTACAGTTGATGCAGATACCTACATTTTAACATTTTTGTTCATCTATATGAACTTTTATCATCGTGAATCGACTGAATGTTATAAAACTCAAAACCAATAAACAGTAATCGCTCATTTATCGATTACATATACATTCATTTTACAAAAACGATATATATCTAAAGAAAAAAAATATACCGAAAATCGACAAAAAATCATATAACAATTTACACAATAATAACAGTTTCGTTTCCTATTTCTTTGAAAGTGTTGTAATATACAATACATCCCGTGTAGCACTTTATTTTAATACATACAATCAACAATTAATATTTAACAAAACCTTTCAAAATTTGATTTTGTAAAATGTAATCTCTTGAATAATATTTTAAAACTTTAACTAGCTTCTTAGTTTTTGTTTCAAAATATCGTAAGAGAAAAGTAGAGATATAATTTAATTTAATGTTTATAAAGGAAAGTACTAAATAAGTTGGTTTATTTAGACTATTTGTATGTATAATATATTTTATTTATTTATTTTTAGTTACGAAGTCCTTACTACCTTCAAATAGTACCAGTTTTTATTTTTATTTTCTTTAGAGTTTTGCTTTTTATTCGCTTGCTTGAATTATCTTCGTTGTTTATATGTTTTTTTTTTATTTTTGTACATTTGTACAAAATATTGACAAAATACTTATCTATCTATAGCTTATAAAACATTCAAGCGTAAACGTAGGTAAGTACATGAATAGTCTAAAATATTATTCAGCGTCTACTCGCAAACAAAACCATTTATAAAGTACTAGCTTTCAGCCCCTTTAATACCCTCTTTTACCTCTTTAAGAGATAAAACTCGCAGCATCCTTACATGCACGTTTATTTAATTGAATTAAAGAACGTGACTAATAAATTTGAAGAGATTTTGATTAAACATATTTTATTTTTTCTACAAACTTTACCACTTTTTTCATCCTTTGAAGAGATGACATTTGAAAACCTTAAACTCGTATTCATTTAATTGTATTAAAAATTATAAATACTAAGTTTTAAATAATTTCTACAATATTCTACAATAAACAATCTATTTTTTATACAAACATCAATGCTTTTTTTACCCTTTAAGGAATGAAATTTAAAAAATCCCCAAATATATGATTCTTAAATTGTGTTGAAGAACATAAGTGCCGAATTTCAAAATATTTTGCCCATAAACGTTTGATTTTTCATATAAATTGTAAACACACTTTTACTCCTTTAATGGATGAAACTTCGAACATTACATGCATGTTTCTTCAATTTCGATTGACGAGCATAAATACTAAAAAAATCCGAAAATTCGTACTTCTTAATTGTATTAAAAATCATAAATACTAAATTAAAATAATTTAATTTAGTATTATATATTAATTAAATTATTTTAATATATATATATATATATATATATATATATATATATATATATATATATATATATATATATATATATATATATATATACATTAAAATAATTTAATTTAGTATTTATGATTTTTAATACAATTAAGAAGTACGAATTTTCGGATTTTTTTAGTATTTATGCTCGTCAATCGAAATTGAAGAAACATGCATGTAATGTTCGAAGTTTCATCCATTAAAGGAGTAAAATCATAAATACTAAATTAAAATAATTTAATTTAGTATTTATGATTTTTAATACAATTAAGAAGTACGAATTTTCGGATTTTTTTAGTATTTATGCTCGTCAATCGAAATTGAAGAAACATGCATGTAATGTTCGAAGTTTCATCCATTAAAGGAGTAAAAGTGTGTTTACAATTTATATGAAAAATCAAACGTTTATGGGCAAAATATTTTGAAATTCGGCACTTATGTTCTTCAACACAATTTAAGAATCATATATTTGGGGATTTTTTAAATTTCATTCCTTAAAGGGTAAAAAAAGCATTGATGTTTGTATAAAAAATAGATTGTTTATTGTAGAATATTGTAGAAATTATTTAAAACTTAGTATTTATAATTTTTAATACAATTAAATGAATACGAGTTTAAGGTTTTCAAATGTCATCTCTTCAAAGGATGAAAAAAGTGGTAAAGTTTGTAGAAAAAATAAAATATGTTTAATCAAAATCTCTTCAAATTTATTAGTCACGTTCTTTAATTCAATTAAATAAACGTGCATGTAAGGATGCTGCGAGTTTTATCTCTTAAAGAGGTAAAAGAGGGTATTAAAGGGGCTGAAAGCTAGTACTTTATAAATGGTTTTGTTTGCGAGTAGACGCTGAATAATATTTTAGACTATTCATGTACTTACCTACGTTTACGCTTGAATGTTTTATAAGCTATAGATAGATAAGTATTTTGTCAATATTTTGTACAAATGTACAAAAATAAAAAAAAAACATATAAACAACGAAGATAATTCAAGCAAGCGAATAAAAAGCAAAACTCTAAAGAAAATAAAAATAAAAACTGGTACTATTTGAAGGTAGTAAGGACTTCGTAACTAAAAATAAATAAATAAAATATATTATACATACAAATAGTCTAAATAAACCAACTTATTTAGTACTTTCCTTTATAAACATTAAATTAAATTATATCTCTACTTTTCTCTTACGATATTTTGAAACAAAAACTAAGAAGCTAGTTAAAGTTTTAAAATATTATTCAAGAGATTACATTTTACAAAATCAAATTTTGAAAGGTTTTGTTAAATATTAATTGTTGATTGTATGTATTAAAATAAAGTGCTACACGGGATGTATTGTATATTACAACACTTTCAAAGAAATAGGAAACGAAACTGTTATTATTGTGTAAATTGTTATATGATTTTTTGTCGATTTTCGGTATATTTTTTTTCTTTAGATATATATCGTTTTTGTAAAATGAATGTATATGTAATCGATAAATGAGCGATTACTGTTTATTGGTTTTGAGTTTTATAACATTCAGTCGATTCACGATGATAAAAGTTCATATAGATGAACAAAAATGTTAAAATGTAGGTATCTGCATCAACTGTAAATACTCTTTGACTTTGGAGCACGCTAGCGCGAGAAATAATCTTTGCGCCGCTCCTGTTAGAAACTCAAGGTCGTTCGCAGCTGTAATCACCTTAAAAGGCCGGCAACGCAGCTGCAATACCCCCGGTATTGCGGATGTCCATGGGCGGCGGTGATCACTTACCATCAGGAGTGCACCATTTGCTCGTTTGCCCCTTCTACTATAAAAAAAAATAATAATAATATTTAACCATTTGTTTTATTTTGCGTCCAAAATTTATAAATGGACATTGTATGTTAAATCATAAAACTAATTGCTAATCAAATATATGATCTACTTTTTTATTTTAAAAAGTACATTAATCTATAGAGAATCACAAAAACATAGTGTATATTAATTACCCAATGAACAGTGAACAAACATGAAAAAATAAAAACGTATGTAATCTGGAGTTAAATAGTAATATAATACGCTAAGTAAGTTAAACCCTCTATAAATTTCAGCCCTAATAAACATTCATTCGAGTTACGCTCCAAGGGTGTTCAAATATATTACGTATAATACTATGTGCTTTTCAGTATAATAGTATAAACATATTAATCATAGTTACGATTGACTTCTTGATTTAGTAGTTAGTATATTAGGCTTAAGATTATAAGGTGCCGGGTTTAATTCAAGGGTTAGTCAATGTTAATAGCAACCCGAAGTCTAGCCATTAACACCAGACTGTATTAAAACATTAACTTGAGAGAGTAGGATGTAAAATTATTAGTCTTGGTAACCCCAACCAATAAACGATAGACGTTAATGTTACTGAATTCAGAAGAAACTCGTATATATAACCACCCATTTCGCTTATAGACAACTGACAAGTTCTTCGATCATGGTAAAATATGGATATACGACATTTCGTTTACTATTGTAACCATGCAAAAGACCGACGTGATAATATTAATATTCAACAAAACTTATTTTATTCTTTTGATAAGGTTTCAATTTTTCATGCTTATAATAATATATTTTGTATATATTGGTAGCAATAAGTTTGAAATATTTGTATTCAAAATGGCTCAGGCTTCTTATAAAAGCTAGGCAAGGTGAAATTCCCACTCAGCCACAAAGAACCAAAGGCAACACAACACATATCTTTAAAAATATAACTTCTCGTCTCGTTGCCTCCCAGTAACCAGTCGCCAGAGTACTTATCAAAAACTTTCCTATTTCTGCCGCTATAGCATCAGCACTAAAATAAAGTACTTTCATGATAGTATCCCTGAATGGTTAGGCAGAGGTACAGCAAGTGCACCCACGATTAGCTGAATAAACTTAGTTCCACAATGTGATAGATAGCCATAGGGGCGGATCGTGAATTTGTGGGGCTTTGGGTTAATTCTTCTTAGAGGTATTCCTGGTTTCTTTACTTATTACCATGAAGTCAAAACATTATTTTCTATAGTAATCTTAAAAATAAATTACAAAAAAATTAAGACATTATTTTGTCATTTATATCCAACAGTCGCCCCACGGGTTTATTTGTGACCCGCCACTAAATTCAATTCATCGCCAAGTTAATGATCGGATTGTATTTAATTTTAATATTTTTTTCAAAATATCTTCCACCTTTTTTAGTTTAATTCAGGGGTCTTTTATTTTCGAGGCCCTTGGCCGCAGCCCAAAAAGCCTTTAAGTAGATTCGCCCCTGGAGCCAGCTATATCAGTGCCCGAAAAACAACTCTACGATTATAGAGGCATTTTTTGCACCACACTAATTCTGGAAGTAACCAATAGCCGGCAGGGAATTTTTTCAAACGTATACGCTTTAAGCCCTTTAATAAAAGAGTTTACTCATTCTTAAAAGGCTGGTAACGCATCTGCAAGACCTTCGCTAGGGTAATTGTCCGGGGGCGGCGGTGATCACTTTATTTATCCCCTCTTCTGTAAAAAATAACTAATCGTCACCTAACCCAAGATCCCAAAGATATTGATGATGATATTTATCCGAGTAGTAAAATAGTAAATATGCGTTTAGCGGTATAAACACATGAAGATCTTAGTGCTAAGTGTGAGTTTTTCTTTTCGTACTCGATCGTGAGCGCGTTTCGAGTTTACAAGGAATTGGTATGTGATTTGTACAGCGCCAGCTAGTGGTAAACTGGTTTCTCACATTTACCACTAGGTGGCGCTGTACAAATCACATACAAATTCCTAGTAAACTCCAAACGCGCTCATGATCGAATGCGAAAAGAAAAACTCACACTTAGCACTCTGGGTTCGTATCCGAAACCGTTTGACGTAAGTTTTTTTTAAACGTAACCTACCGTGAACTCCTAATAATAGGAAAAATAATCACAATTCCTATAGGATTTGATTTTACAACGTCACTTGTAACAATATCAGCAATCAACACAAATTATTTTGAGTTTGAACAATCCTATTGAAATGCGAATTGAGCTAGGTCTTGAAATACGAGCCTAATTATATAACGAGTTTCAATTGATCGCTTTCTGAATATCCAAATGCTAATTCGTAGACAAATACATTATAATCCTTTCTGGTTTTGTCTTTCATCGTATGTTTATAACGCTAAAATCTATTCTATATTACATAAGTATATATAACTTACAAACGTGCGCTATGTTTTTTTTATATCATAAGATAGCAAACAAGCAGATGGGTCTCCTGATGAAGAGTCAACCATCGCCTATAGACATCAAAGATGTTAATGGTGCGTTGCTATCTTGTGGCGAGGTTTAATGCCACATGCATAAATTTACCGGCTACCTTACCCTCCAAACTGGAACACGACAGTGACTAGCACTGACGCCATTGCGGCAGGAATAGTTAAGGCGGTGATCCAGACCTAGTTGAGCCGATGCAGAACTCTACCACCTGGTAGTCACGGTGGTAGTGACACGCATAGCCACTCGGTCGCCTTTAATGACCTGCCTGGCAGAACGGTAGTTGGCCTATTCTTCAAAGGAGCCCGGGACCAACACGGGGAAGTCATGCATTCAATACAGGATTTGCGTGTTTTTTTTAATTACTAGACAGCAAATAAGCAGATAATACTCCCGATAGAAAAAGAATTAATCACCTATAGACACCAAAGATGTAAATGGTACATTGCTATCCATAAATATTTTTTCATTTTTCATGCATAAGTTTCCGGGCTGCTTCACCCTCCAAACTGAAACACGACAATGATAAGCATTGATATTATTTGCGGCGAGAATAGGTAAAGCAATGATACGCAACTCTACCACATAGTAGTCACATTGATAGTGACATGTATAGCCAATCATTCACCTTTTACAAACTGCCCGGCAGAATGGTAGATGGTCTATAATTCAAAAGGGAGCCCGGAGACTAACAAGGGAGTAATACATTGGGTAGTTTCCATCATCGGCACTTGGTGAAAATGCATTTTAAATTATGTATTACAAATAATATAACTTGAATTGTAAAAAGTATGTTAAAGATATTATAAAATATGTGTAAAAGATCCCTGACGATGCTTTAATAAAGTAGCTAAAAATATAACTTGAATTGTAAAATATTATGTTAAAGATATTAAAAAATATGTGTAAAAGATCCATGATGATGCTTTAATAAGCGAAACCGGTGGGATATGAATAGTAAAAAATTAAAAATATACGTGAACTGGAAGTACAATTAAGTTTATTTGTAATACATAATTTAAGGAAGTAATACTATGCATTTCAAACAGTTTAATGCGGACCATATATTGTTCGCGTCCATTTTTTAATGCTACATTTTATAATGAGTATACATTTAACAATACAGTAAAAATCCATATACATTACGAATAATACATATTAAATACTTTAAACACTGAATACCGTCAGAACTTGGAAAAACTCTATTTTAATTTGTATTTATATTGTGTTATATGCACTTGTATTGTTTCACTTGGTTTTATTTATTAACAACAACCGGTTTCTCGTTTTAACCCATCATCACGTGATAAACAATATTCAGTATATATACTTTGTGATTTGTCAACTTTAGTCTTTAATAATAGTGGAGTGCCGTAAGGCATAAAAATTGTTAAACCTCGGAATCCAGAGCTGGTCAATAAATTTGTATAACGAGTGTTTGTCAGCATTATTAAAGGCTCAATTAAAAATTTAAAAAAAATAATTAACCGATCTCGAATACAAATTTGAACTTTTGTATTTTTGTTTAATATTAATAACGGTAACAGGTAGACGCTTAACATTTTCGAAGAATGTTTAGTTTTATATTACTTTTTAAAATAAATAATTAAATAAAAATATATTTACTTTATTTTTGGAACGAATTTCCTTACGGCAGGCTTGGAGGGGATAGGGATTTTGCTGCGCGACCGAACTGAAAAAAATGTGATAGTAAAACCGTAAGAAAAATGCGTGGAATAAAAGCGTTAAATGAGACGTGCGCAGGCGCGACAGTCGCGTACACAAGCGAGTAGTGCCGTTTAGCCGAAGAAGTTCGTTCCTACCTAGTGTCCCGCGACACCACATCATTTTTTTATTATTAAATTATTTCTTTCGAAAGGTAATGTATAAATAAATATTCTGTGAAAATTTAGAAAATAAAGTAAATACTCCCATAGAACAAACGTAAGTTTAAGCCATTTTTTACTCTTATCTTAATAAACAGGTCGAAACTTGAATATGGATGGTACGGAACACTTCGTGCGTGAGTCCGACTCGCACTTGGCTGTTTTTTTAACTTTATGTGTTTAATACAACAACGTCTGATTCTATAAATTATAAGATATACTTGCGATCATGCTGACACTAACGGTTTAATAGGACAATAAAAACACTATAAAATTATACGACCTCGACCGCACCAAAAACAAACACGTTTTCATTTCGAGTGTACATATTGTAAATAAAAGACTTAATTCTCTCATATGTTTGTGTTGAAATTTCGTTATTTTCATTTTTTTAAAAGTAAACAGCTGCAAAAAAACAAAATAATACAGCTACAATATATACTCTCCATAGGATTGCGAACGGTTACAATTATTGATCTATTAGTGATGGTTAGATTAGTTACATTAGGAATACCATTCGCTTACTTGTTGTCTTGTGATTGTAGGCAGAACCCTACATTTGGCAATTAAAGTGGTGCATGAGAGAATATAATTTAGTAGCTATGGCAACGGCCAGGTTCCGCCCTTGTATTAAATATTAAGAGCTGCCTTAACTAATTGAAACCACGTAATCAATTTATATTACATTTGTATTTTCTTTTCACATTGTTCATAATTCTAATAACGTTATTTTATTCTTTAATTCTACATTCTATTTATCCTTATACTTATACTTATAATATATATAATGAAATATAATTTATCAAATACATTACCTTAAATTACTTATGCACGCTCAAGAATGATCTCAATACTGTTACTTTTACAGTTTACTGGAGGCCAACTGTTCGGTACGACTTGCTCTTTCGAGCGTCGTCGTCAATCTGCCATATCTTTAACAAGTTCTAACTGTCATCCCCACTTTTGGGGATACTAGTTAAAACAATAATTTTGCCTATTAAATATAATTTCGGGCAAAATCTTGCTCTATTAAATAAAACCTAACACTCGACCATCCTGACCTCGTGCATGTCCTCATGCACGCTCTCTTACTTAAACCTAACACTTGGCCTCTTTAGTATTTTTTTCCATTTTACATCTATTTTCTTATGTTACATGAAATATTTTAATTGTTACAGATCGTACAATGTTAAAAAAAAATTACAATATTCCGCCATATATTGATGGCATGCTATTTTATGTTATGTGTTTACTAATAATTACCAGTGACTAAAAACATACATGTAAGCCTTAACTAATAATCAGTAATGACAATTGATCAATAATTAAATGGAACTACAATGTAAAAAGAAAAAATTTTTTTTTTCAATATTTGCTTACTTAATGTTTACTTACATTACAATGGATAGCAGCCTAGCAGAGCTATTTGCTAGAATGCTAATTACAATGTTTTATACAGTAATTTTACATACATTTGTATATAAATAATTACTAGTAACTAAAACCATACATAAAAACCTAATAAATTATAGAAGTTAAATAATCAACAATTACGATTGATCAATAATTAAAAAAAATATCTAAAATATATCTACACATCCATTCCATTTTTTTTTTTAATTTTTATTTTTGCTTACAATGTTTACTACAATATATTATCTAATTGATTCTACTTAACGGAGTTATTAGTAATTAATGTTTTAATACTATGCACATATAGTTCTTTTTTTTTACAATTCCTTTTCTGTTTCCCTTTTTACATGAGGAATATTCTTCGCATGAATTAAAGAATACTCGATTAATACATGCAAATATTTTTAATGAATTTTCATCCCTAAATGTTTACTTTTAGGTAGAGCGTTGTTGTACGTCTTTATTATCTTTGCGTTACAATTTTGTTAGAATGTATCACATTTCCTATTCATACCCATTTCCATAATAATTCATTCGAATAATATATATTATATATTATATATTATATATTATATTTGTTTACAAATATTGCCTCATGGAAATCTACATGCAGCAGCTGTACATTTAATAATTAAATCAACATAGAATTAAAATAGATGTTAAATTTCAAAACAATTTCAATTTTTTTTTTCTTTCATGTATTTAATTTAACAAGTATATAATTTTATAACCAAACATATTTTAATTTAATTTCAGATCTTTCAAAACTTATGCTTATATCAATATGATTTATAGTTGTAACACGATATTAATCGTTAATTAAATTAAAAATAATTTTGAATACATATACTCGTACAAAAAATCATTTAACAATGTGATAAAATGTGGAAATAAAGCCAATAAAAATCTATACTATGTCAAATATTTTA
This sequence comes from Apodemia mormo, assembly GCA_036924255.1. Classification (NCBI taxonomy): domain Eukaryota; kingdom Metazoa; phylum Arthropoda; class Insecta; order Lepidoptera; family Riodinidae; genus Apodemia; species Apodemia mormo. Next base: position 2,868,584 of record JAUPFN010000008.1, read on the forward strand.
ATTTATTAATAAAAGAAATAGTATTTTTTTATATAATTCAAAGTTCTCCTATTCTCTAGTAACAATTTTATGTCACAACAGACTCGATAAACCATGTGATGGTAATCGAGTTCAAAGTTATAAAGAAACATAGTACTTTCAATCACTAAATTATTTGATATTACAAAAGTGGCTTTAAACAACCCCCTTTTTTAAATTGTTCTGGCATTTTATTGGTATTTTTCGATGTAAAAAAATTTTAAAATGAACTTTAATGCTCATCAAATAAGCAACTCAATAAACAATCCAGAAAGTTTTTTTTTTTATACTACATAGATCAGAATCTCTTTTGATACATTTGGCAGATTCTAGAATATACATAACTGTCAAGATTAATATTATAATAAAAATAAATATATAGATTCTATCATATATTTATTTTTAATACGAGTCTATTCAATACTCTACAAATTATTTCACCCGTGTCTCTTATTCTCATGTTATACGATCACAATATTTAAGTCCTCCCGGCTGAGGCTGAGGGCCTCATAGCTATCAAATAGATGTATTTACTTTACAACATTAACTTATTTTTCCCAAATAAATTAAATAATCATACATTTTAATGATCATTTTTTTTCATAACCATTCATCATAATATACTGTTGTGACTCTCCCGAACTACAAAGTATATTGTAATCCTCCGTCTATGTTAGTGGAGCGAGTTTTCCTATCTCACAACCAAAACCATAGTATCATACATATCAATTACATAGGTACATTAAATAAACCATCCCCCATAATACTGTTGCGACACCCGAGTCTTACACCAGTAACCACCGGGTCTTACACCAGTTTTATCATATTAATCGTAATCCTCCCGAATCACGACCATATCTCACATTCAAATATTTTTATGTTCACCTTTCCTCATTAAAATCGATTAATTGTTATATTAATTATTTACTGATATGAATTCAAGGAAAGTCATTAAATACTTCTACACTTTTTATCGTCGGCACTTGGTGAAAGTCCATTTTAACACAATATTTGCTAGCTGATCACACTTGTACTGTTTCACAATATAATATTACATTTAATTTCCGACCGGTTTCGCTTACACAAGCATCCTCAGGGTATTTCATTAAATACTAACTTTCATTTATTTTACTATTGAAATAAACAATCGTTTTCACTAAATTTATCATAACATAATATTAAGCTTTAACTTGGCATCATTCTGTAATACTTGAAAGAGATCTATGCAAAGTATACAGAACTCCCCGTTTTTAGCCATTGTAGTTGAAAATAGTTTTCATGATTATTTTGACTTCTTTCGCTATAACGAGGAGAAAGGCCCCTATTTCAATTGTAAAGCCCCGTGTGTTTAATCTGATGTATCGAACACTATTGTCTCAGACCTCTTACGTAATAATAGTGGGTGACTTATAAAATCTAGCTATTCTCTGATTTTCTTCATATCTGAAGAAAATTAAAAAAACGACATCTCGTACAAAAATTGCATTAATTAATAGAATAACGCATCCGAAGAATCCGAATGCCTTTCATCATTACTTTGGCTTTGCACCAAACCAAATTTTAAGTAGTGGGATAGCGAGAGATTAAATCGTTGACTAGCCACAGTAACAAATTTGTAACTGGTCAATACGCGTTGCAGATTTCAATTAAAAACAAATGAAAAGTCATTACTTGAGAAGCAGATTTCATTTTTGTTTTGTTCTCTATTGTACGTCGAGGAGTTTCCATCGATATACTACTAAGGATTTAACCTAAAATATAGGCTCCATTGTACTGCAGAAAATTTTTATGTTCTTAATATTTTAAATTTAATATTATTCCTTATTTCATCCAATGAAATTTTCTCTTCCTATACAGCTATATCTCTTTAATGCAATCGTTATATCTAATATAATTAACTTATTTATTGTGCTATCGTCTATTATATAATAGGCCATTATTTATTATTTCTATCTATTCTTATTATTGTCTGTCAAATATAAAGAAAGTGAGGTTTCACAAATCCTATGCAATTCGAAATGGGGCCAATAGCCAGTTTTCAACTTTTAATGACATAAGTGGTGAAAATTGTCCAAACTACAACGATTATCTGTGCTACAGTTAGTATACTGGGTGTCTAGGAGTTCACGCGAGACATTTTTACTTCCGGTTGATATACCACATACAGACATTTGTAACAAGCTTCCATACCATCTTGTTATACGAGAGACAAATTCATATTTGATAAATGTTGAACTCACATAGTAGACTATTATATATTTGTGGGCTTAGTAAAACAAACATCTGCCAACCTTACAAATAAAAACGTATTTATATATATTTTATTCTTATGATATATTGAACACTAAAAACTACTAGATGGTATGGTATGGTATGGTATGGCTTTAAATTCATGCAATCTCTGTAGCAATACACCATCGTTGCTTAGTTTTCTCCCATCCAAAAGCAGTTCAATTTGTACCGTAGGGTCACAAGGCAATAGTGGTAGCGTAGCTAAATTGTTTTTCAAATACCTAAATGGCTATTCATGCTCGTTACACTATCTATCTATGGCATCCCTTTCCATAATTATTAAGGAGACAAGATAACGAGACCTATAAATAGACCTATAAATACAAACATTGTATGCATTGTAATTTAATTTCATAATAGTTGAATCACGGTTGAAGTTGCTTTTAAGACAAATATTTAAAATGGGGTGCACAGAGTACTTATCGCTGACAGTAAACGAGTTTCATTCCTAAATATTAGGATTATCCCTCAACTGTTCAATCTCACCAGAAATATATACTCTGTAACTATAATTTGAATACTTTGATGAATCAAAAGTAAAAATTTGCCAATATGTCTATTATTTTAAAATTTTGTCTATTCTTTTTAACTATTACCAATTTTATCAAATTTGGAATCTGATTCGTAAAAATAGCTACCCTGACGTAGATATTGTAGAAGATTTACAAGTAATTTAATTAGTAAACTGAACTTTCATACTCTGACCTAAAATCAGTCTTGGCTGTAATAATACCATGTCAAGCCCCGGACTACATGATACATTAGAACTCATAGATCCAAAAATGTACTTGACATTGTTAATCACTTATATACCACTGAGCACCTATGCAGTAAAATGTGGCTAGTATTGAGTGCACGCAAGTCTTTAGGACAGATAAAAAAAATCTAAAAACCCACAGGTGTGCTTCAGTCAGAGTTGCAGTATTAAGAAAAATATTAGTTTTTTTTTTTGCCTAACTATACCCTCACTGTAATATGCGTCAAAGCTGTAGACCGATATTCCAATATAAACAAAATTCGATATAGAAACCGAAATATGGTCCAGCTATCGTAACTCACATTGTTTACATAATATTTTTGTTGTGTGAAGGTAGTTGCTAGAAGTTATTGCGTATGGAATATTTTAACTACCATGTTATAAGTTTTTTTATTTAAATAGAGAAAACCAAATTAAGTAGAAGTGAAAAGTGAAGTGTTAAATTATATTATAAAACTAAAATAATGTCATATATAAGAGAGCAATATGTCTGCCGATAAATTGCTAACGGTTCGGCGGAATTGTAAGTTTTTTTTCTTTTATGATGTTATTTTTATTCGCAAACAAAAAAAGGCACCCGTTACGTCTGTTTTGAAAATCATCTTTTAGCAGCACATTTTAAAATTATGACTAACTATAACTATTGCTCTATAACAAGGTTAAACGGGAAAAACAAATCTGATTATTCTGGGTTCAATCAAGGGATTTTCTAGTGGAATAGTTACTAAAAATATATTATTTGTTTCCGTTTCCTATTTTTTTTAATTATCATAAGACAGCAACTAAACATATTGATTTCCTGATATAACCAGAATCATCGTCTATAAGTACTCTGTCTGAGAAAAACGACACTAACATGTTACACGAGATCTTCATAGTTACTTTACCCTCTAACTAAATTTAAAAGAATTCTGTCTTTTGTATCAAATTATGCCAATCTACGGAAAGTCTTAATTTTAAACAAAACATTTATTTAATATCCTAATTTGAACGTAATAAAGGCGGCGGTTAGATAAACAGATACTGGTCGGTGACGAATTGCCTACTGACACCGATTGGAGTTTTAATTTATGGAAGTAAAATATCTAAAGGCATTAGTGTTCCTACATGTCACCTCTATTCGCAGTTCGCAGCTTCACAACCACCTTATTGAGAATTCTGACTATGTTTCTTAATGATCCTCCGTGTTAAATCATCAAAGTAAGTTACCTCTCCACTCATGCTCTACTTCATATCCGTAGCAAAAGATGTTCTGCTTACACGAGGAAAACGGACCCTGGTGACAGCAACAGCACTTATTAGGACTGCAACTATTTCTTATTCAACACCTTCATGTTCTTGTGACCACTCCACTGTTACGAGTGATTCATTTCAGAGAACTCATCGATCTTCAACGACGTCGCATTATCTGAAACTTAAAGCGACAAAGCATAGTATATTCTTCGTACCTCCGTCCTATCAGCGTCCGTTTTTTTTTTAGGACCGGTAGAAAAAGGGGAGAAAATAAATTAACTGTTATTGACTTATAAGAAAAAAAAAAGTGAATTATATCGTTTTAAAAATAATATTTGGTGCTTCAACAGAATATATAAAAATAAAATATTTTTCATATAAAACGGTTAGCGCGCAAAAATATTATAATATTTACAAAGGTGTTACATATTTCTAAATCACCATACTTCACCGGTAATGCACGTGTGCAAAATATTATAAAACAAAAGTTTTACAGATTTCTAAATCGCCATAGTCTACCAGTAATGCACGCGTGTGCAAAGTTATAATAAGTCTACTTTTTACTAACCAAGAAAAAATGTATAAAAATAAGACTCACTACATACGAGAAAATGTCACATTATATATTATTAGTATTATTACCAATTATTAATATTTACAATTAATTCATTTATAAGCGTGGGGTATCCCACTTCTGAATTGTAGGCAGAACCCTACATTTGGCAATTAAAGTGGTGCATGAGAGAATATAATTTAGTAGCTATGGCAACGGCCAGGTTCCGCCCTTGTATTAAATATTAAGAGCTGCCTTAACTAATTGAAACCACGTAATCAATTTATATTACATTTGTATTTTCTTTTCACATTGTTCATAATTCTAATAACGTTATTTTATTCTTTAATTCTACATTCTATTTATCCTTATACTTATAATATATATAATGAAATATAATTTATCAAATACATTACCTTAAATTACTTATGCACGCTCAAGAATGATCTCAATACTGTTACTTTTACAGTTTACTGGAGGCCAACTGTTCGGTACGACTTGCTCTTTCGAGCGTCGTCGTCAATCTGCCATATCTTTAACAAGTTCTAACTGTCATCCCCACTTTTGGGGATACTAGTTAAAACAATAATTTTGCCTATTAAATATAATTTCGGGCAAAATCTTGCTCTATTAAATAAAACCTAACATGATAGAAAAATATACTTAATATCTACATATCACCGCCTTGGGGCCCTAACAGTATTCACATGATTAATGTCTGTAATTTGACAGAAAACATGATTTATACAATCATATTATTATAATAAAAATCGACAAAGTGTGAAACGTATACGCGCACGAAGAGAGAGTTTCGTACCATTATTTATACTAATATGGTAAAAAAATCACATTTGTTGTACGAGAGTCCCTTAAATATTTATTTTATTTCGATTTAAATCCCGTGTGGAGGTCCAGGCTCCTTTCAAGATCAACTACCGTTCAGCTAGGCAGTTTGTAAAAGGCGCCTGATTGGCTATATGTATAACTATCAACGTGATTACTAGGTGGTAGAGTTTCGTAACGACTCGCCCGAGTTTTTGGTACCACCGCCTTAACTATTCCTGCTGAAAATCGTCAGTGCTTGTTATTGTCGTGTTCCAGTTTGGAGGGTAAGGTAGTCGGTAGACACGTGGCATTGACATCCCGCCACATGGGTGGCAACGCACCATTAAAATTTTTGGTGTCAGTAGGCGTGGTTTCTTCTTCCATCAGGAGAGCCATCCGCTTGTTTGCTATCTTATTATTTTTAAAAAATATAGTATTTTTTGTTATAGCGACAACTGAACGACATCATCTATGAAAATCTAGCTCTCATGGTTCATGAGATACATGCTGGCAAAAGACGGATTGATGGACGGACGGACAGCGGAGTCTTAGTAAAAGGTTTTCATTTGCCCCCCATTCTATATACAGTATTTCTAAAATAGGTGATCATATATCAATACATCGTTCAGTACATCTAACCAAAGATATCCAGCCAAAACAATGTGATTCAAGGGACTAAAACATTTTTGATTTTTACAAATAAAATAATTTTGTCTCCATAACACTTTACATTTTTCTGTATAAAATAATCCACTTTTAACTTAAGAGTGAGTAGTAAGGTAAATAATCTCGTGCCATGTCTGTGGGTGTGAGTCAGAGCCAGTGCGTAGGTGCTTACGTCATATAAATATGACGCACGCTGATGAGCTGACAGAACTGTAGGCTGTTAGCCTGTAGTGAATTACACAAGTCACATACTTGTGCAATTCACTACAAGCCACAGCCATAACAGTTAAATATTTACCAATGGCTATTAAGAGGAAACATTAAGAGCAAGAGAATAGATATTTGTAAAATCTAGTGCTCTGTCCCCGTGCAATTTTCTCTTTCGCATCCTACGGTTATACCATAGAGTGCAATAAAGATAACTCTAGCTAAGACCGAGAATATCTGTCATAATATTGGCTACTTCTGACAACGATGATGGGAATTGTCCAATTTAAAATGTTCTTGTTATTACGCAGATTTATAACTAGTAACTAAACCCCGTTATCTATGTAGCGTATTGGTGACAAATGATTTTAGGGATGGGGTAATTATAAGTAAATAATTCTATTTTTTTATTTATATAGCATAAAACATAGTTACAGTAATATATTATTGACATTGATTTTAATTATAAACTTTTTTCCAGTGATGGTAAAAGTTGAATGATTATTTTCTTTTCTCAAATGGATATTTTAGAGTAGGAGACAAAGCTTTACTTCCGTTAATACGGAAAGTATCTAAGTCATTTACTATGAGTGTCACATACTAAGTAAAATAAATGTCAATAATATATTAATGTAATTATTTATTTTGTTATGTACGAGTAAACAAAGAAAATAAAACAGAGATTTGTTTAATAACTAGTTGACCCGGCAAACGTTGTTCTGCCTTTTTAACTACTCTTATTTTTTTCTATATTTTCTCACACTTTTAACCTTCCCTGGACTACAACAATTAATTCAAAATCAAAATTAGACAAATCGGTTCAGCCGTTTTCGAGTTTTAGCGAAACTTTGTTTTCTTTTTAAATTTTAACCACCCCCATCTCGCAAATTAGTTGCCACCAATATGCTACTTATGTATATAACGGGGTTTAGTTACTAGCTACAAATCTGCTTAATAACAAGAACATTTCAAATTAGACAATTCCCGTGGTCCTCGTTAGAACATAGTTAACGGGGCTTACTAATACGTAGGTCACACTATAAATTTTACGTAACTTAAAAAAAACAACATGTTATAACCAAAATATTATGTTTATTGCTTTTCAAAATAATCTTCTTTACATTTTAAATATTTTTTCATGCGATCTAACCATTTTTTAAAACAGGAGAACCACAGATATAAAGGCATGCTTTCTACGTGCTGATTGAACGCTATCACTGCCATTTCAGAGTTGGTAAAACTAAAACCTCTCATCAAATCTTTGATTTTGGGGAAAATACAGAAATCACAGGGACGAGATATACTTTTTCGGAAGCTAAAAATGACTTTGTTTGTTGGCCGTGTGTGAAGAAGAGTTATCATGGTGTACGAGAATGCGGCGTTTGGGTCGTCTTTCGCGAACTTTTGAACTTTTTCTAACACCCTAGGTTAACAAATGGTAGAATACCACTCGGCATTAACACTCTTCAAGTGGAATTGTACAGATGAGACCCGTAGCTAAGAAAAAAAACGCGATCGTCTCCTGTGAAAATGTCATAAACAGCATTAGAATGTCCGTGGTCGTACTTCACTAGCATCTGTGAGCACCATTCCGGGCGAGCCTGCTTCTGCTCCGCTGTCAGTTCAGAGGGATCCAACGACAACAAAGTTTCCGAACTTTCAATTCTTCGTGTAAAATTTTCTGAATTTGGCTCATACCAATCCCCAATAGTCCTCAAATTGTCTCATAGGTAATACGGGGGTTTTCTTCAATTAACCGCTTAACAGTGACACATTATTTTCGTTGAAGGCAGTTGAAGGCCGCCCTTCACGAAATTCGTCATGTAAAGAAATTCGACCTCTCTCAAATTCAGCAAACCATCGCCTCACGGTGGTCAAACAAGGTGCTTTTCTCCCAAAGTCATTTTGAAAACGAGCGGCACAGTCTTGCGGAGAAAGAGAACTTTTAAAATCATAAAAAATCATCGCTCTAAAATATTTTCGACTTAATTCCATTTTCGTTGCGTACGTAGAACTTGGATGCGTGATAAAAAAATAATTGACAAATCATTTCCCGCCAATTTTTTTTTTATTACAAAGGAGGTTGCAACGTTTTAAAAATATAACATTCGAAATTCAAACAGTTCCGTTCAGCTAGAAGTGTAAAACTTTTAGTGAGCCCCATGTAACCTTATTTGGAGATTTCAGTTATAAACATTGTGTTGAAATTTATTTTCAAAAATTTAAGACGTGTTTTCAAGGACTGAAATAAGACATTGAATATGTACATCAAATAATAAGTTATTCGAAAAATAAATGAAAATAATAAACACACCTATGTTGTAATAAACAAGCGGCGTAAAGGACCTTGAACGTACGCCGGCAGCTCTAACCTTCCATGGTTCAAGTTGTAGTTCAAAGATAAGGCGCGAGATTATTCATCTTAGTACTTACTTTTAAGTTAAAAATAGATTATTTTAACCATTGAATCACATTATTTTTTTGGTGAATATCTTTGGTTAGACGTACTGAACGCTGTGTTGAAATATGATCACCTATTTTGGAAGGACCTTGTGTGTATGAAAATTGTTAATGCTGCGAGTATTTTAGTTACAAAATGGTACAAGAACCATTCATATTCACTGGCTGGGGACACTAAAAAGTATCTTTATGCCCTTAATCTCGAAGAGGCATATAAACAACTAATGCACCCATGATTAGCCGATGATACTTAGTCCCATAATGTGATAGGTGGAAACCTTTGGCCAAACGGCCACTTAGCCAGTCCTAGGCAGCATTATCAGAAAACTGATAAAACACATTTTTAAATTGTTTGACCCGAGAATATAACTCGGGACTTCAACACTGACACCGGCCCACTAGATCATAGAGGTGACACTAAATTTCATATAACTGAAATAAAAACATTACGAAACAAGAAATTATGTATACAAGTAAATAATGGGATGTAACAAGATTGAAAAAGCCCAGCAGGAAAATCTTTTTAACGGATTTCACGCTGTGTTTGACATGTTGGTTGACCCTTAACATTTGAACAATTCGTTTTGTAAAGCCACTATACAGTTTTTTTTTTTTGAAAACAAGTAAGATATGACATTTTCTTCACTAAGGTGAAATCTTTAAAATTGCTTTGCGTTTTTGTGTTAATTTGTTGTTTTGATTACTTATTTATTATTTAACTATCCATCGCTCTGTAGTCAAAATTTAACCTTACATTAAACAATAACAACTATTTTAAGTTTGAAAACATATTTTAGCCTTAAAAAAATAGTATACACGTGTCTATACTATAATGTATGTAACATAAATGTATTTCAGTATGTGTAATATCTATTTCTAATAATTTCAATGTATTTCTTATCCATAATATTTAAAAATATTATGTTTCTGCTATTCTCCGCTATGTAAACTTTAACTGTGCTAAATTTCTTATTCCACCGTTCACGTAATTTTCTTAAACAGAAACACAAAGATTTTGCTTCACATTATAATGTAAAGATACGGCGTAACACAAAATTGATAAGTCTTTAAATTATTATAAAAAATATAAAATTCCCTACCAACCACCTATATAAATAGTAGTTACGATGTTGATACATTTTAACCTTCTCTTGTCTTTAACGAGTTGACTATTCTTTGCAAAGCAATTGACTATTGTTAAAATCGATGCTTGGATCAGCAGGAGTTAAAAGATTAAAAAAGACATAAAATTATAAGACAAAATGTGGTTAAATACGATAGCTGGTAGTATGGTCAAATTGTCAGTCTTCGTGATGGCAACCGCAAACAAAATCACTGGTACAACGAGCCAGTAACGCAAATATACCTTCACTCTTATTGACACGGAATATCTGTCAATAGTGTGTCCCTATCAGTCAATTGAATACGTTCGCAATGGTTTAAAGTACTTAAAGGCTACCAGTTGAAATTGCATATTGGGCAGATCTTTAATCAAGTGTTTAAACGATACAGGAATTGAAAGACAGTATCGGTATAAAATGATAAAGGGGAATGCTCCAAGGATTCTGACACGTTGAAAAAATGGCAGACAAACGATTATCAAAACGGATATACAAATCTAATGTGGAGGCAAATAGGTACCTGGGGTAACAAAGACAAATACCACGATCAAATCGGTCGGGTGCTATGCGAAGGTCGTTTCAAGAGTCTGGATTTGTAGACAATTTAATATATTTTTTTTTTATAAACCAGACAAAAACAAGTACTAATAATGACAAATTTACAAATTTTTCAAAAATATTTGGGTTAAATAGCAATAAAACCATTTTTCTAACACCAGTAGATGAGCATGAAGTATTTAAGATCATAAACTCCTTAAAAAATACAAGTGCAACTGATTATGATAATATTAGTACAGAACTACTGAAAAATGTTGCTGCTGTAATATCAAAGCCGCTCATTCATATTATTAATTTGTCATTTTTAGAAGGGAAGTTCCCACAACGGCTCAAAAAGTCTATAGTTAGGCTAGTACTTAAAAAAGGAGATCTTTGCGATATGAATAATTATAGACCCATTACATTAATTCCAATACTTTCAAAAATTTTTGAGAAAGTTATGCGTGGTAGACTTTATAATTACTTACCGAAATATAATATATTAAAAAATAATCAATATGGATTAAAAAGACAACCTTAGCATATTTTGAATTGGTAAAGAGTATAACGGAATACCTAAATACAAAAAGTTATCCACTTTGAGCATTTTTACAAATGAGCAATGCATTTGACTTTGTTTCATATAGAATTTTGTTGGCATAACTAGAAAAATATGGTATAAGAGGAAAACCATTAGAGTGAATACAAAGTTATTTAGAAAATAGGAAATAGTGTGTTGAAATTTCAAAAAACTCTGGGACACATAAGAAAACATATACTTCAAATTATAGCTGTAGTGACTGTGGAATACCACAGGGAAGTGTTTTAGGACCCTTTCTCTTTTTGATTTACATTAATGGCCTTCCAGAGACTATGTAACATGAGTCATTCTTATTTGCAGATGACACTGCACTCCTCATTAAATGTAAAAATAAAAATCATTTAGTAAAAGAAATAACTGAAACCTTACTTAAAGTTTCAGAATGGTTAAAAAGTAAAAAATTAAAAATTAACTTAACTAAAACAAAAATAGTTGAATTTCAAACATGTTATAGCAATAAAGTTCAAAAATCAAATATATTATTTAACAGTATAAGTATAGAAAATACTGAATACACTAAATTTCTAGGAATATTTATTGACAACCATTGCAATTGGAAAGCGCACATTGATTCTCTTTGCTAAAAAATTGATAGATTTGTCTTTGTTTTGAGAAGAATAAGAGAAGTAGCCAATTTAAATGCTGCCTTGTTAGCATATCACGGATATGTCTCATCAGTATTGCAATATGGAATCTCTATTTGGGGACTTAATTAGAACCCAGTTGACTTAATTAGAATTTTCAGAATTCGAAAGAAATGCATACGTACAATATGTAATGTTAATCAACTACACTCTTGTAAACCCCTATTTAAAACTCTTAAAATACTACCTTTAACGTGTCTTTGAATACTGTCGGTATGCGTATTTGTAAAAAAACATCGACATTTGTTTAAAACAAATGCTGAAGTATTAGGGTACTCATATTTTAGAATATTTTAGAAACAGTTGGAAGCTACATGTGCCTAGCCAAAGACTAACTATTAATAAAAAAACGGATATTGTATAGCAATTAATATACACAATCATATTCCTGATAGTCTTAAATCATTACCTATAAATAAATTTCGCATAAAATTTAAATGTAATGAAAATTAAATAATAAATTTTGTAAATGGTAAAATTTCTTTGTAAATTGTAAAAATTTGGATTGAGCATGATATTTTGTAAATTGGAAAAATAACTTTTTGTTGTGAAATAAGGCTTGTAAATATTGTAATACAAAAATAATCGTAATACATGAAATAAAAAAAGCCCACTGAGTTTCTTCCGCCGGATCTTCTCTGTGTGGCGCGGTAGTAATTATAAATAAATCGACCGAAATTTAAATTTTTGCACACCATATCATGGAATACCTATGATGGTAATTTAATTTATTTTTAATAACCTGTGACACCCATATTCTTGCAAGTAAATATTTTTTCATTTTCATTTTGAATGATCCAGTTGCATAATTTTTCGGAAAATTCATAATATGGAAGCTTCACAAGAAGTGCTTTGTGCCACACGATTAGACCTTCGCTACGTCCAAACTATCAAACAGCACTTTCCCCTTAGTCTCAACTGCCTTCGCCCATCTGTGAATAAGGTAAGCTAAAAAGTCACCAACTGAACGACTGCGACAGAAACCGCACTGGTAGTTACTTATCAACAGATGCTCTTCTCCTCAGAAAAGGTACCTCAAGAGCTGGCATTTGATAATGGATTCCATTATCTTGGAAAACAAGAAGATGATAGCTATGGACTGACAGTTGGAGTATTGAAACGACACGAATTATAGGAAAGCCGAATTTTTGAAAATTGATGTAATAAATTTATTTAAAAAAAAAAACCGAATTTTAACGTATTGTAGCCACGCCTACAATAATTACTGAATGTTGTGTATACGTCAATTACAATAATGTTATTAAGACTATTATGTATAGAATTCTTAATTTCAAATTATTTTATTTTTTTATTTGTAAAGTACTTGTACAGTTAAACGAAATATTGATTATATAAGTATATACATTTAATTTCATATAAACGTAATTGCAAATTAAAGTTAAGTTTCTCAGTAACCCAAAAACCTAGATAGCTTTATGAAGAGATCGTAAACCATAAGGAAAGTGGAATAATAAACCTTCTAGTTTTATGAGTAAATAGACGAGTTAAGTTAGTTAATACTAAGTGATCGATGGCGACTCTAATGTTCTATTCTTCCTACTTTTACGATTGTTAGTAACAACAATATTTCATTATACTTATTGTATTGTATCGTTCATTTGTCAAAGATTTTAGATATCAAAGGAAACAGGTCCTCCTCAATTTATTCACTAACTAATCAGAACTTAACTCACTGTGATTCTATTATTTATTTCTATTGTAAGCATGAATAAATCTAATAAATTACTTGTTTAAGAGACAAAGTATATTATAAATAAAAGTGAAGTGTTTGCGATTTCAAAATAACTGGGTTATTTCAAGTGCATTTTATTACTTTTACGAAACTAATAAACAACGATTCTTAAAATTTATGTCTGTCTATTTGTTTAGGAACAGCTGGGCCCTATTTTGATGGAACTTTCACTAAAAGATAACCCTAGAATTTATAGGGCAGGACATAGGTTACTTTGTACCCGAGTAAACAAATGGAAGTAATGATTTTGGATCACTTGAACGACGTCGCGAGTAATAGTTTAAAATATCTCTAGAACCATCACTTACAAGTTACAACCACTAGCCGTTACCCACTTCGATTGACCCAAAATAATATTACTTATACCTATTTGCTTAGTCGGGTAAAAAAACTCATCAAATTGTAATAAAATAATAAAATATATTATATTCTCATAATATAAAAAATATAAAAATATACTGTATTAAAAATTGTAAAGTATTTAGAACACATTACATAAGTTTTATAAATATAATCAAGATACAAAGCAATGAAGAAATTTACCATGTTGAACGATTGATACGTAGCTCAGTATTTAGATCCCATTGTGTCAACATATTTGAAACATTTTCAAAGTACGTGATCAGTGCTTAAATACATATGTAGTTAGAAACACGAAAGTGTGAAACAATATTACAAATATGAATTTCATTTTCAATTATAAACTCTTGTTACTTGTATATACACATGTACTCGTATTTTAGCGATCAGTACAGTCAGCGCTATACATCACGTCACATTCTACCTATAAGAATTCTTGAAGGTTAATTAGTTTTAGTCTACCATACATCGCTGTGAGTTAGCTGTTATATAATATTTTTGCTTGCTCAATTCGCACAAGCCAACTTACCTTAACTTACTTACAATTTAACTTAGTTTTTTTAAAACCTAGTATGGGGCTTATGTTAGTTTAGGCTCCTTATAAGTTTGAAAGATTTTGCAAACTATAAGATAGCTTAGAAACAGATGACTCTTGAGATAGGATGTTGATAAAATGACAAAATCGTTGTCTATGTTATGTAAGATACCACATTTATGTTAATGGTACGATGATGTATATAAAACTACATGTACATGCATAAACTTATATTTACCGGCAATTTTCCAGTAAAAACTGCCGGTTTCATTTATTCATTTTCATTAATGCATGATTAATTAATTAATTCTTCAATTCACTCAACCATCAAATCCTTTGGTGTACTTACCAAGGAACACCACTCTATTTTTTTTTTTGAAAATAGCTGTCCATACCAGGTTTGCACTAATGAATAAATTGAGATATAATCTTCTATTGATGATACGGTCGTGTAATGGAATAGAATTAATAAAATAAATTAACTGTAATTTAGTGTTATGTATAAAGATCCGCCCTATTAATTTCCACCTCATTCACTTTTGTGTTAAGAGATTTTTGAAACTTTCTCGTACATATTTAAACATTCTTTTTCTATACAAACCTTGTTCTTACAATAATGAAAAAAAATATGCCAATCTGCTCATTAATTCCGAAGCTGTACGCGTACATACAATTTAGTGATCCATTTTTATTTATATAATTATAATGTATTATTAGTATAAATCTCCCAATATTTACGATTACACACAAAACATAATCGGAAATCCCAAGCACATGTTACATAATCCCTGAGCCGTGTAGACCCGTGTCTAGTGAGCGGGAATAAATCGCTACAACATTCGTAACATACTAATGGACTTCTTGTATTGATTTACACCTCATTAGGTATGATCTCCGTATATACAAATGTAAAATAAGAAACAACAATTTATTTAGGTATCCTACATTTAGTTTTTTATTAATATTTGCTACGACATACTACGTACGTCCCAGCTATGTAGAGTAGCTACACTGCAGCTACGTCGTAGTAACTTCTAAATTAGTAGCATAATTTGTAGATGCTCTGAGTTGTTTCTCGAGGACGGAGGATATTATTAACTCGTTTTGTCGTTCAATATGAAATTTTAAAGTCTGTTGAAACAAACATGGTAGCATGCATTATTCGACTTTACCTGCGCTCCATAGACCCCAGCGTTGTTGAAATATTCACTAGAAACATTAACATAAAATAACAATTCATACAATATTTTGTATAAACAACAGTTGTTATTGATATAAAATATTGTATGAATTGAAATTTTATGTTAATGTTGTATGTATGGTAATGTAAAGGTTAATTCATCGAAAGTGCCTAATAATTTTACTGTTTTATAATAAATACCTACATATTTATTTAGACGGGTCAGCTTGACGACACGGCTCAAATTTTAATAAAATGTTGAAATTTCTCTTTATATTTTTGGTTTGAGCTTTTAACTCACACTTTCAGTAAATCTGGAAACGTACGTGAATATATTCTAAACAACAAACTTATCTTCTTTCGTCGCCGATTCTAACATATATATTTTGACATATTTTTTTAACAAACTGACCCGCGCAGTTTCACCCACGAGTTATCATGTCATCAATATAGTACACACACTTTTTTCCCATATTTCAGTCTTTTAGCGATTGACTTTTTAAAAAAAATATATTTAATCCGGACATTTAACTATCTCCATGAGAAATGTTATTAAAATCGATTGAATGGTTTATCCGTGAAAACAATAAAATCAAACAACCTTCGCATTTATCATATTATTATAAACGATATTAGTAAATCTAACAAAAAAAAGCAATATCAGCAAAACAAGTGTATCATAGTACATAGTAACAAGCGATCATGTTAGGGCAACCGATAAAGAAATCGACGTCGACATTTTTCTTTGCGCGTGAAAAGTCTTGATTATCTTGTAGACTTATTCGGTCTTTAAATAACACGGAGAAATTTGTCGATCGATAATTAAGCTTAGATATATCTCTTAATATTAGGAGTTCACGACAGATTATGTTTAAAAGTATATATGTGAAACGATTTACTTAACCATGAAATAGAATCCAGGACTTCGTGTGTTAATACCGGTAAAATTATTCAGCATTTTATCACTAAACTCGGGACTTCGTGTGTTTATATCGGTTAACTTATTTACCATTTTACTACTCCGATAAATATCACCGTCAATGTTGTTGACGTCTAATAGGCGATGTTTAGATTTTTCCTTACACAAAAGGAGACCAACGAACAAGAGGTTAATTTGATGGTGAGCAATCACCACCGCTCATGAACAACTACACTAGCAGCTTTTTAAGAATGAGTTTAAAACGTAAGAAAAAATCCGTGCCAGCTATTGGTTCTTCAGAGTAGTGCAAAGTAAGAAATGTCTCTACAATGGAACAGTTATCGAATTCCAGACACCAATACGGTAAAAGAGAGTAGATGGTATTGTTTTAATTAGAAGAATCTATCATGTATCAACTACCTTACAAAGCCCAATATGACACAAGTAAGTGTTGATACTTAATGGCAGAAATAAGAAGAGCTTTGATAAATACTCAGCGACTCGTTGCTAGAAGGTAATGAGATACAGTCGTTGGAATTGTAAGATGTGTGTTGTCTTTGCCCGTTTCTCATGAGCCGAGAGACACTTTCGTCTTTCAAAGTTTTGATTTTATAAAATATATTACTTACTAAGCTAAATTATTAGCTGCTATTGTTATAAACACGAGAAATTGAAATCAAATCCAAAAACTACGGGTTTTTCAGTTAAATATAAATATTATCATGCCGGTTATTTTACTTGGTTGGAAGATAGGACTAAATGTAATAGATACTATCGGCTACCACGATGCAACAATTGGCCTACAAGCGGAATGGGTGGCAATACCTTTTCTGAACTTGGTAATATTAACGACGTTGAGATAACCAATACTAAAAGCTCCTCAGTCCCTAATGTTTAAAAGTTCCTAATGTCCTAATTCAGTCGTAGGCTAAATTTCCGATTGCTGTTGAAACTTTGACCAACCCTTGAATCAAACCTTATGGCCTGAGCTTAATACTGTTACGTACTTCGGGTTCGTTATTGTAAGAAAACGCAACTTATATTAAAACCGTATATTTACAACACAAGTACACAAACAACAAAATGTAATACGTAAATACACTATACACACTGGTCACCTCGCTGCACTAACACTAAACTTAACCGACTACACAATAAAACACTTCTCGCTTCGCACGGGTCAAGTATCGCTCTCGATCGCTTTATAAAACTGCCTTCTATTTGTCAACATATCTCTATTTATAGTTGAGGTAAAGTTCGACAACATTCGAGGTAAAGTTCGAATGTTCGGCAATCATCTCGTAAATAATAACAATTATTGTAAACAACTTATGATAAACAAGTCCTAGTATACGTTATTTTCAACCTTATGCCCTATACCACAAAGTCAATTATGACATAGCTATTCGGTTAGCGGTCAACTATTTGTTTGTCAATAGGAATAGCTTTTATTTCTAGATCTCTCCAGCGTTTCAACTCTTCACGTTTCTAGATTATTCGTAACAATACATTAGCTATTAAACCGAGGCGACGTACTTTATTTATACCATTATTATTATGAACTAGCTGACCCGGCAAACGTTGTTTTGCCATTCATATTAGGAATCCATAGCGGACAAACAACGTGACATTGACACGTAATTTATATAAGTCTACGCTCTACGGCATTGTCCTGCCACGAAGCCAAAATGGCATTAAACTTTATATGGTGGAAAAGTATTCTTAAATTTTCTATTTTTCCGCGCAATTTTCTTAATATTTTCTTTTAGAAGAACCTTCTTCTTACAATTACAAACACAACAAAAAAATAAATAACCGAAATTGGTCCAGCCATTCAGGCGTGATGTCGTGACCAAAGAAAATAGGGATTGATTTTTATATATATAGATATACGTATAATATTGCACTACAAATCACATAATACTACTAACTCGAATGAATGTTTATTAGAGCTGAAATTTATAGAGTGTTTAACCCACTTAACATATTATACTACTATTTAACTCCAGATTACATTTGTTTCTATTTTTTCATTTTTGTTCACTATTCGTTAAGTAATTAGTTACTTATAATATTTTTATGATTCTATGATCAAAGTACTTTTTAAAATAAAAAGTAGACCACATATTTGATCTAGACAAAGAACACAATAATACAAAATTTTATACATATTTATCTAACCGTCAAGATGTGAAAGAGTAACAAAGAAACAAATACAAAACTCACACACATATTTCAATAACATGAATCAGTTTTATAACATTTTAAACTGTAATATAAAGTAAATGTTGCCTTCTATACACTTTAATACTGCACCTAAGCAATTATATCAATAACCTTTGACATGCGAGTAATTTGGTCGCTACTAGGTAATTGCGAGGATTTAAAAAACATAAAAGAAATCCCCATAATCCTTTTGTGCAGTTTTGTATACTAAAAGAAATTACTTCTTATTTTAACCATAGGTGAGTAATATCTTCAGTAGTGCAATATCATGTCACCATAAACTCTAGTACGTCTCCAAACGTAAGCTCTATTTCATTCCCTGCGCAGTTATGATCGTAAATTTTGCTCAGTAAGTCATCCACAGCAATACGTTCACCAAAACTCGATTAGCCCTCACTAATGGGGATCTAAATTTTAGTTGATACGATAAAATGATTGGCAAACTGAAGCCTGACCACATGATAAGTTTGCCAACTTATCTGTGCGTAGTTGTATAATCCACAAGACAATTATGCTGTATTTGCGGGCTGATTGCTAAATTATACCAAATTTGTTGGCGATTTCTTACTTTAATGGATCCGAAATGGCGTTACATTTTGCAAATATTAATTTTTGGGAAATTTATAGCTCGAATACTTATTGGTTTTAGACTGCCTCGTGGTCTAAGGGTTAGCCTATTTGGCTCAAATCATGAGGTCTTGGGTTCAAGCCCCGGATCGGGTAAAGTGTTATTCAGGTATTTTCGATGTTTTTCTCGAAATCTAAAATCTCAGTAGCAGTTCGATGTCTAGCAGGTGGTGTGTGACTGTACCTCGGATGAACACTTAAAACCGTTGATCCCGGTTATATTATATAACTTTTCATTTCATACTATAAAACTTTAACCAATTTAACGCTAATGAGGTATACATCCGCACTATAGGTTCACCACTTTAAAAGTTTCTCTAAATACATTTTATAAGGTGGTCACTGGTCGCCTATTATTTTTAAAATTGTAAAACCTACATTTCCTTTAAAATTCAATATAATACTTTTCCTTTAAAATTCAATATAATAACTTTTACCGTAAAAAATCACGGTAAAAGTTATGGTAATAAAAAAAATCACTGTATAAGTTATTTACAGTGATTTTTTTTTATTACCATAACGTTTACCGTGATTTTTTTTACACATTCAAAACTAACCTTTTAGCTGGCAGACACTTGGTCAACTTAAATTACACTTTAAAGCGTAATATTTCGCTAACGGAGTCTTAAATCGAAAAATTGTTTAGACAAATATCTATATCTATATACATATAATAAAATCGTAGGAAGATCAATGTATGTCCGGGGTAAACTCAAAAAGTACTGCATGGATTTACTTCAAATTTTGCATGAATATTACTAACAGGTCGGGTCAGCATATAAGTTGCATATTATTACGCTATCACCTACGAGGGGAGAGCTGTGCGGAGTAAACGAAGTCCCCGCGAACGAAGTCGCGGGTAACAGCTAGTATAAAAATAAGTTTTAATAATCTCTGTCGCGGGCTGCGGAAGGATAAACGGACGGTATACATATTAGGTATTACTGTGAAATGTACAAGACATTTACATTCATTTATTATATTGACAGATATGTCGTTCAATAATACTTATTAATATTTTATATAAGATGATAGCAAGCAACACGACTCTCCTGGTGAAAAGAGATAACCATTGCCCATAGAAACCAAATATGTTAACGGTGCGTGACCATGCCACAAGCATACGCTACTCCCTTACATTTACTAATCTCGCCGTGTTGGTCCCGGCCTCCTTTGAAGAATAGGCCAACTGCCGTTCTGCCAGGCAGGTCGTAAAAGGCGACCGATTGGTTATCGAGTCACTACCATCGTGGCTACTAGGTGGTAGAGTTCTGCATTATTTCGCCCGGGTCTGGTACCACCGCCTTACCTATTCCTGCCGCAATAGCGTCGGTGCTTGTCGCTGTCGTGTTCCGGTTTGGAGGGTAAGGTAGCCGGTAAACTTATGCATGTGGCATTAGACCACGCCACAAGATAGCAACGCACCATTAACATCTTTGGTGTCTATAGGCGATGGTTGACTCTTTCCATCAGGAGACCCATCTGCTTGTTTGCTATCTTATGATATAAAAAAAAAATCTAAATGCCTATAAAACCAAACAGTGTAGTAGAACTACATAAAATATCATTTGTCATACGCCATCTTTCGTAACAATAGAATATTAAATTTAATTTGATAATAAGGACATTATTATTTTTAACTTCTAGGCAAGCTAAACGCTATCGTGTTTGGTTACTGAAATATTTTTCTATCACAAAGATTAGCTGCAGTTATGAGCAAACGAAATAACAATTGCACTATTAAGTAATTAATAAGTATTGTCATGGACGGTTGCCTTTATTGTACTGTCTTATCATCTTATTTACATTTAAGGACATCTTATTTACATGGAGAGATAAAAAAAAGTAAATTTCTTTATTTGCAAGATTATGGGTATCACAAGTTATGTATATTAATATTATAAATGCGAAAGTTTGGATTTATGGACGGATTTTTTTACTCAATTACGCACGCACGGATCAACCAATTTTGTGTGTGTGTGTATGTGTGTGTGTGTGTATGTGTAGCGGGGGTGAATATGGGTATTTGTTTATGTGAGTATGACCTACTTCAACAAATTTTCAGTCTCGTAACAATAAAAAACTTTTAAAAGCCAGTATTTAATAGAAAATTTTACATCGGCTTAATGTTAGTGCATATAGTCTGTTTATTTCATTGTAGAATCGGAAGGCAGTGACATAAATTAATTAGATACTGCAAGGAGACTGTACGGTTTTTAATTCAGATACTGTGCTTGAAAATATGTATTCCAGCGACGATGTTGCAAACATGGTACACCCTAATTAATAGAAAATTCAACGTTACAGTACTCTCCTCGCGCTCTATTGACTTTACAGAGCGTCGAGCTAAGTGGAATGCGTTCCTGCGCTAGTCAAAACAAAAACGTTACGTTGGAGGCATTTCCGAAGACTCATGTCGTAGATTTAAAAATATGTATATTTACACAGAGTTTTACGTATTTTATTCCCCCGTTTTGGTTCCGGGCTCCTTTGTAGAATAGACCAACTGCCGTTTTGCCAGGCAGGTCGTAAAAGGCGACCGATTGGCTATGCGAGCCACTACTATCGTGGCTACTAGATGGTAGAGTTCTGCATTGTCTCGCCCGGGTCTGGTATTACCGCCTTACCTATTCCTGCCGCAATAGCGTCAATGCTTTTTACTGTCGTGTTCCAGTTTGGAGGGTAAGTTAGCCGGTAAACTTATGCATGTGGCATTGGAACTCGCCACAAGATAGCAACGCACCATTACCATCTTTGGTGTCTAAAGGCGATGGTTGACTCTTTCCTGGAGACCCATCTGCTTGTTTGCTATTTTATGATATAAAAAAAAAAATCACTAGAGATAGTATCTGAAGATAAATACGTTAAAATAAGTTGTAGTTTACATATCCTATACTTTAATCGGATAATTCTTGTATATTTGTGTGTATTAAAAATTGCTTTATTATTTGTTGCTTTAATAGTTTTGACGTTATTTTGTATTTAAATAGCCTTTTACCACAATGTAAAAAACTACAGCGGATCGTAGCGTTTTATGTTAAGCGAAATGCCGTTTTTTGTATGCATTCGTCATTTCTGCAGGGTTGTCAAAATACGTATAAAGTGTATTCGTAGTATGTGCATGCATAATATCAGGAATAAAATTAAAAAAAAACGCGTATGTTATCTTGAACTTCGAAATATATTTTCATTTTCGTAATCGACACTCCGGGAAATCATAAAAATGATACCTATTTAAATTTTATTTAAAAAAATTGCGTCTGCCTTTTTGAACCTCGAAATATGTATATTTTCATTTTCGCAATCGGTACTCCCGAAAAACATAGAAATGATAACCACACTAATTTTATTTAAAAAAAAATGCGTCTGCCTTTTTGAAAATAGAAATGTATTGTCATACTAGATATGCCCGCGACTTTGTTCGCATGAAATTTCTAAAATAAAAGTAGCCTAACTTAATTTTTATTACATTAGCTATCTGCCAGTGAAAGTTCCGTCAAAATCGGTTCATCCATTTGAGGGATTAGCCGGACAAAACAAACAAACAGACAGACAAAAATTGTATAAAATGTTATTTTGATATATGTACCATTTGTTTCGAGATGGTCATTGATTTCATTACAGCCATATCATAACCACAGAACTAGAAGAATTTCACTTATCACTACGTGCCACTCAGGTGGTAAGAAGTAAACTGGGCTTACATAATAAATCACATTTTTACACTAACGAAATTGGTTTTAATAACTTTATATTTAATACTAGCTGACCCGGCAAACGTTGTTCTGCCTTTTTAACTACTGTTATTTTTTTCTATATTTTCTCACCCTTTAAACCTTCCCTGGACTTCAACAATTAATTCAAAACCAAAATTAGCCAAATCGGTTTAGCCGTTCTCGAGTTTTAGCGAGACTAACGAACAACAATTGATTTTTATATATATAGATTTATATTTATTACAATAACAAAAATAGATTCTTTAAAACAAGTCCCTAAGGATTGGGCCAGAGATAAATTATTCAACAAAATTATTACACACTTTGGTGTGTAATAATTTAAAAAATAATAGTTCGTAATCAGAGAGCTTTATTTTAGTTTAAACGCTGTTAGAAAAAAGTATAAGAATTATAATTACGGAAAAATACTAACAGTAAAGCCAAAATTACCAACAGCCAAAATAATTGATCAAATGGCGAAAAGGACACATGGAGGGAAGCCTAAGCTTTTATAGACCTCTGGTGAAGTATGAAAAGAAGGGAAGTAACTTGGGCGTAAGTATAACTAACAAAAATCGTGCTGTATAAACGAACGAAGTGATCGTAAATTTTGCTGATCCGTCGACAAAGCATTTTTATTTTATCCAATTAGCGAGAAAAATTTAAATTAGCAATGATAATATAATTGTTGAAAATTTTAAAAATCCAAAAAATTACGTTTAAAATATACATTATCTAAGTTAGCAATTGGTTTTATGTAATTTTTTGTTTTCTTATCAAGGTTTACCGGTAGGAAGAATGCGCTGTGCCGTGCTTCCGGCTGCATAGGTACCACCGTCTTGCTTGTTTTCCCGGAAACAGCTTCGCTGTGTTTCGGAGAGAAGGGCAAGACAGGCAGTGTAATCACTGGCATCGAGACTTAATACCTTAAGCTGCATCCCCACTTGTAACATTACCACGGACCGGACAGAGTGACGTCGCTACAGACATGTTACGCTAAATGTGGACGGTATAATTTGCACTGACAAGGTCACAAGCCACAAGGTCATATTGCATCGCTATACGTGCCTACACGGCGCAGTCTTAGATCAAACATAGTAGTAGTAGTGTTCCATATAAATGTTAACACAAAACGTGGCATTGTGTTACCACTAGCGCATATATCTGTGTGTGTATTTTCGTGTCAGGCAAATGATTTTATGGATAATTAAACAAAACACTATATTAAAAAAAACTGTATTACAAAATCAACCTTAGCTCCATTGATATATAAAAACCCAAGATACACAATCAGTGTCTCAAAAACGTTCTCTAAGATGAGTGCACAATTTAAAATTGTGCACTCACTTCAAATAGAAGCCCGTCGCTCACGTCACTTCCCGCGCGTCAAAAATACAGAATTTTTCTCTCATAAATTGTAAAATACAACATCATGAACGTTAAAAAAATATAAAATATTGTATTTTCGGTAAGTATAAGAGTTTATCGATTTATTTTTGTCGTTTATATTACTAAATATAGGGTGTAATGTATGATTTTCATTTTATTTGTCTTAAAAATGTACTCGACGCTCCAAATATAATACGACAAAATTTCAATGGCCACTTTTAAAGTAAAAGGACAGTAAAAGGACAGTGCATTACAACCTCCTTTTAATTTAGTCGAATAGTACAAATTGATCCTGTTATTATTAGTGGAGTCGATTTTTTTTTCATTTATTAAATTAATTTTTTTAATAAGATTAATTTTTTCATTAATTGTTTTGAATACCTTTTATAGTTGTTAACCAACTGCCAAAAGAGAAGAGGACATCAATGTGACGATTTTAAAATGTTTGATTATATTGATTACTTATTTTGAGGCCCAAGTTAGGTGATTCTTTTTATTCTATTTGTACGAATATAAAATAACAAAATATAATTGTGATTCTTACGATTAACTTTGGAGATATATTACGAAACTTTTAATATAACAAAAGGAAATCATAAGTAGCATCGAATTTTGTTCTCTTTACACGTGTTGTTGATAACGATTTTTTAAGTGAAAGGCACAGGTTGCATTAAGAATGTTTACTTTTTTATTTAATAATTTATTTTTAATAAAATGTTGTTTTTGATTGCGGATATCTTATACTATACATATTATAAATGTTAAAGTTTGTATGTTTGGATGTTTGATAATCAATCACGTAAAAAATGGCTGTACCAATTTGGATTTGGACTCGGATATAAGATGACCTGGAATAGCACATAAAATACTTTTATCCTAATGCAGAGATCTGCAGCTAGTCTCGTATAAATTTTAAGTGACTGTTTATATGTACGAGTTGTTTTATTTGCATACTAGCTGTTACCCGCGGCTTTGCTCGCGCATATTTACTTTAGAACTTATTTAACCTTTCTTTATTTTATTAAAAATCTACATTGCCGGGTGGGCCGCTAGTACGTTAAAAATAATATTTACATATATTCATCTTAATTATTTATTTACGACATTTTTGTTATTAAAATATAAGTAAAAAACGTAAGACCTGAACTTCCTATAACTTCTAAATTTTCTATACCTAATATCATAACTAACTATACCTCAAATTAAAAATACCTATTAGTAACACACCTATCGAAAAAATTAACGTAATTATAAAAGAAATTTATAATTAACAGGAAATATCTAATCTAAAATTACCTTTGGCAATAATATTATATGTACTAAACTATACTCCAAACTAAATATACGTATCTATTAGGATTTCTGTGTATGTAACACACCTATGTAGCCAACTAATGTAACCATATTAAAAAAACTGTGAGCTGGTTGACCCTACAGGCCACCTGAAACTTCCCGCTAAATTTAAGTATTTTAACCTCAAAGAAAAAAACTATACCTAAGCATAGACTATTGAATTAAAAAAGTTCAAAAATCCAAAGTTTTTTTTAATGATACTTAGTTATTCAGTATTTGAAAAGATATATATTTTTTCAAAATCATCAACGAGTTTGATCTTCCGAATAACATTGAACACAATTTTTTAGCTCTAAATTGTTTTATTGGAATTTTTTATACGAGGGTCAATAAAATCTTCAGAAGCCGACATCGCATTAGTAACTAGCCTATTGTGTTTCAAATGTCTATGGGCAGTGTCCGCTCGTACGTCTGCAGATACTATAACTAAACAAATGTTCGTTTACATAATATTGCAAAAAAAAACAGAAAAACTGAAATCTAATTCAAAACGAGAATTCTACGAAAAGCTAAACTTATTTATAGGAAATTAATGCGTTTCCTTACTATGTTGTCGATACATAATAAGTCTGAAAAAAAATCGTGTCTGTTATCATGTAAGAATCTATGAACTTTATAACGTAGTCATGGTCACCATTGCAGTAATTTTCCTATTTCAGTATATTCTAAATCTATTAGACTATGCAAACTAAATGTATCAATATCAAGCGTCAAATACTACATGGCTATAAACCCACAGTTTGCCTATATTTGTAGGTTCTGTGTAATAGAACCAATAACCTATAACGTTTGAAATATAAATAAATTATTTTAATGGTCATTATTTATTTTATTGATATATAAATGTTCTACGCAAAAACAGATTTTCGACAAGATTTTTTTTATGTAAATTTTACAAACCCTTAAAATACTACCTCAATGCATAAAAATATTTATATTCGACTCTACATGTGCCTTGTCCTACCGGCTAACTTAAGTCAAAAAATTTATTGCTTTTTGTACATTGTTTTTTAAAAATGACTTTAAATCTTGCGTTTAAGGTTGAATATGCAAAAACACATTTGTGCCATAACTATAAACTTTTTAGACTGAATTAGCGACAGTTTTGAGTGTCACTTTTGTTCGGAACTGTGTATCTTGGGTATTTTATATCAATGCTTAGCTCTAATAAATACCTTATACAACACAAAACGAAATTTTGTTAAAACGTGTTTAAGGTAGCTTCTTATTTTTTGCTCAACATTTTGAAGAGCTATCTTTTCAGATATTCGATAACGAGAACAAAAATATAGTGGAGGCGCATTATCGATTCGGGTACGTAAACACAGAATTATATTAAACAACATTATTATTTCAATTACATTTATTATACCTGCACATTTGAACCCACCTATAATCTATAGTAGATCTAAGGTCGCAGTACAAAACTAAACAACGTATACAACAATGTTTATAGCGTACACTCCAACCCACTGTCTGTGTCTGTGTCATCGGGCATACTTCGACGATTCATAAATACAAGTGTGGACGTCTCCTGGTCTGCGGACAATAGCGGAAATCCTTTGAAATAAACGGACTTTCGATGGATTGGCTCGTAACACGTGGCTTAGATGCGTGACAGTACACAGACCAGCGTCCACACTGGGCCAGATCGTAACTTCGTACATTGTTCTACCGCTTATTCTGGGTTCGGCAGTTTCATTCAGTGTTCGGAATGGATTCAACCGTACCGCAAGTCGTGACAATTGTGCACGTAATAAAATACGTCCACATTAAACGAAACTGACACGCGTGTCTGACACGGTCACGGGATAATGTACGGTAAATTGTTCAAGTGGGGACGCAGCTTTACGTCTCAGGATGGCTAACACATAAATGAGTTACCTGGGCTAGTTACAGGTAAACTAGTTTATGATCATTGGCCACGTTGACCACTTACTATCAGGTGGCACGTCTGCCGGTTTGCCTATCCAACTAACACAAAAAAGTACCTACCTTTGCTCGGTTTTAATGAAATGAATATGAATACATCATGAATAGATCATAAGCAGTAAGAAAAGTTTACATATACCATGTACCCCTAGATATATGATATATGTATAAGTATCATATTAAAATACCTTCTGGAGCTATATGAAATATTAACAGAAAAACAAATTGTTAGAAAAACCGCTCTAGTGCG
Organism: Apodemia mormo; assembly: GCA_036924255.1. Taxonomy (NCBI): domain Eukaryota; kingdom Metazoa; phylum Arthropoda; class Insecta; order Lepidoptera; family Riodinidae; genus Apodemia; species Apodemia mormo. The sequence goes on from JAUPFN010000008.1 coordinate 2,896,738, forward strand.
GACTGGACTTACAAGCGCGGGGTTCCATTCCACCTATTGATATTAACTTTAATTTATATATTTTGGAAATATTGTGAACACGTTATAAAAAACCTCTTACGGTTCATAAGTTAAAGCGTTGAAAAAAATGTAGAAATGTTATTAAAGTCACTTGTTTCCAATGAATTTATATTACTTTTTGAGATAGTGGCCATAGTAAAATTAAATCAAAATAAAAAAATTAAATAGTTAAAGTTTTACACAAAGATTTCTGTATGCTAACATACAAACCATACGCCACGCCACTTATGTTCCACTAAAAATCAATCCACGGATTACACCTACGTCAAAGCTCGTTGAATAAAACGCATAAGTTTCATGAAATTTTCCAGAAGTTAAGACTTTTTGGCCGCAAATATATAGGATTACTTTTAAAAGGTCCAGCCACATTTTAAAATTAACAATTAAATATTGAATTGAAAGTGAATTTTAATTATTATTGTAAAATTATTACAAGATAATATTAAATAATTCGTTTAAAATATCCCACAAAATTCATGAATTGGATTCACTGAGTCGTGTGAATCGGCTGCCGGGCGGTATGTGAAGGGTGCGGGGGACATTAGTGATGAATGATACTACCGAATCAGCTGAATTTTGCGTAAGTAATTAAAATTATATCCATGCGTTGTGTTTTCTGTGTCGGATAAAAATGAAATTTCGATTTCTTTTTATTTATTTTTTAAATATATAAATCGATCATACTACCGATTTATGTAATTAAAAAAGAAGCCTCTGAACAGTTGACCGGACCTTTAAAAGAAACCCTGTATATTATGCGCTATTATACGCTGTAGCACTGCTTAATTTTTTTATTGTGGTTGGACGCTTTATTGTTTTTAAAAATATATAAACGGGTCAAAAACGCGTACTGTACTGTACGATTCGCCATTACTATGGCACGCTCTCAATGTACATAAAAATTCAAATGATGTTGGTTTACATAAATATTTACCAACTTTAATTAAATTATGTTAGTTTTCCATAATTGTGGCGTGTACCTTAAATATAAATGTGAAAAAATAAATAAAAGATGATGTCTAACTGCAGCGATATAGGATGTAGAACGAATAATAGAAAGAAATCGCCAAATGAATCATTACACCGGTTTGCACGTATTGTTTAAATGTATTTGATACTTAAATACAACGTCTTCGTGTTCTGAGTGCTTAGTGTGAGTTTTCCTTTTCGCATTCGATCGTGAGCGCGTTTCGAGTTTACTAGGAATTTGTATGTGATTTGTACAGCGCCACCTAGTGGTAAACTGGTTTCTCACGATTACCACTAGGTGGCGCTGTACAAATCACATACAAATTCCTAGTAAACTCCAAACGCGCTCACATTCGAATGCGAAAAGAAAAACTCACAACACTCTGTTTTAACCAGTATTTTATTCAATCCCATTTGAATAAAAATTATATTAAAGAAATCGGAAAAATGTCGATAGTTTTAGATTCAAGTCTTGACATTTGTCAGTTGTAATGTAGACTTCCGCCATTACTCGCGACGAAATCACACGTTTTTTCCTTAACTTTTTAATATCTAATAGTTTCCTTAATCTAAGTTTTACTGGTACTTTGATGAGTCAACATTATCAGAATAATTACTGCCGGATCGGAATATACTAATAAGATGCGACGGAAGAAACTCAACGGTCTTTCTTTCTATTTTTTCATAATTACTGTATTACAATATTACAAGAATTATTACAGAGTTTAAAAAATATAAGTAATTGGTATGTGGAACAATTACCCTTAGGCTCTTCTGTCTTCTGAAAAAATATAAAATTTTATAATACATTTTTATATACTTTTTTACCATTTTCACAGTTTTGTTTTGTTTCAACACACACCTATTCCCTGAACATTTCAGGTTTTGTATTTGTTCAACAGTCAGAGCCCTGTGAGCCAGACACATAGACAGACAGCAGAAACATATTAAAACGGTTCTGTATATCACTCGTTAAGTATGGAAACGTAAAAATTAAATACCGTACAGTATAAGTCGAAACCGGTAGTCCGCTTTAGTTTATAATAAAGGGACCCGGAGTCCCCTTTTAAGAAAAACCTGTCTGTCATTCTACCAGGCGGTTCCTAAAAGACTATAAGTATCACTATCATCGTGACTACTAAGTGGTAAAGTATGTACCACCGCCTTACAAATTCCAGAGTGCTAAGTGTGAGTTTTTCCTTTCGCATTCGATCGTGAGCGCGTTTCGAGTTTACTAGGAGTTTGTATGTGATTTGTACAGCGCCACCTAGTGGTAAACGTGAGAAACCAGTTTACCACTAGGTGGCGCTGTACAAATCACATACAAATTCCTAGTAAACTCGAAACGCGCTCACGATCGAATGCGAAAAGAAAAACTCACACTTAGCACTCTGGCGTAACAACGCATATACTTGTTATATAATAATATGACATTCCAGTTTGGAGGATAAGATAGAATTATGCATGTGGCATTGCCATACACAGATAGCAACGCACCATTAACAGTTTTGGTGTCTATAGTTGATATCTCTTTCCATCACAAAGCCCTCTTTGTTTGCTATGTAATGATTTAAAAAAACGGCCAAGGGCGAGTTGGACTCGCGCACGAAGGGTTTCGTACCGTCATCTACAAAAAAATGAAAAACATCACGTTTGTATATGGAAGCCGACCTTAAATAGCACACCACATTATACGATGTTATAGCGGGAACAGAAATACATTATCTGTGAAAATTTCATATATCTATCAAACTTCAAGAAATACAGCCTAATGACAGATCGATAGATAGACAGACGCGAACAGCGGAGTCTTAGTACTAGAGTCCCGTTTTACGCTTTGGGTATGGAAGCCAAAAAAAGATTGGCCTTGCCTACTTAATATTTCCATAGTCATCCTGCAATCCGCCACTTTTCAAAAAAATTTACCATACTCTATGTAACTTTTACATCAGTAAGTTAGACAACATGAACCTCTCTAGCTATATAATTTATTAGTTATGTTAAAATAGCACATTAAATGTACTTTTGAATGATTACAGCACAGACTGCTATTTCAAGCTCCAAACTGCTGGGTGTATATTATGGGAAAGTTATTATAGTGCTATTCGCATCAATCATTCCGTTCTTGCCTCGTATGCATTACATCATCCATCATAACGATGGCTATAGACTGGATTCGTATAGTTCCGGCTATTGCTATACGCGCCATATATTTCCCTCATACAGAGGGTAGTAATTGATATCAATTAGTTTTTTAAATTTTCCTTGTTATATATTTTCAAATATTAAATGTTTACTTATTAACAAAAATACTTATAAAATCTGGAACAAAAACACTTTAATAAATTTTTGTAGAAAAAATCTATACATACGTACATATCTTCATACAGGGTAGGCAGAGAGAACCGAGTGCCATATATCACGATCCTTGCAGGCTTGTCTCGCTGAACCTCCACATTCATCACTCTCTTCATACACACACGCCAGTTGCAAAGACTCTTGACGCCACCTTCGGACAGTACTTGATCAATCTGATCATGGTATATCAGTCTTGGTTTTTCCCGGTACATACATCCTTCCACATTCACATTGTATACTTGTTTTGTTAACCTTTCATCTACCATTCATTCTGCATGTCCGAACCAATGGCCAACCTCTTCGATAATCGACGATACGTCATCATCCTCTTGGCTAATATGTAAACTCTTGTTTGTAAATTAACTTACCTTTTTTATTTATTTTTTTATATTTTTATATTATAAGATAGCAAACAAGCAGATGGGTCTCTTGATGGAAGGAGTCAACCATCGCTTAAAAAAACTTTACCCCGTGTTGGTTCCGGGCTCCTTTGAAGAATCTATTTTTTTTTGTACACCAAGTCTATTTGATTTCTTTTTTACCTCCTTTATCGGGTTGGCTGGGAGAAATTTCTTTAAGTAGAGATAAGCTCGCTGTTGTACTTATGTTTATATATTTTTATTCTAATTATTCTGTGTACAATAAAGTATTAAATAAATAAATAAGAATAGACCAACTGCCGTTCTGCCAGGCAGGTCGTAATTTAGATTTAGAATTCAATAGATTGGCTATGCGAGTGGCTACTAGGTGGTAGAATTCTGCATTGTCTCACCCTGGTCTGGTACCACCGCCTTACCTATTCCTGCCCCAATAGCGTCAGTGCTTGTCGCTGTCGTGTTCCGGTTTGGAGGGTAAGGTAGCCGGTAAACTTATGCATGTGGCCATTAGACCTCGCCACAAGATAGCACGCACCATTAACACCTTTGGTGTCTGTAGGCCATGGTTGACACTTTCCATCAGGAGACCCATCTGCTTGTTTGCTATCTTATGATATAAAAAAAACATGTCACTGTCGTATTCCGGTTTGAAGAGGGTCCCGAGCCATTATAGTGAACCAATATCTGTCATTTTATGCGCTCTGTATATGTGTGTGCGAAAGGAACCCTAGCCGGTGGTGTAGCTGCCACACCGCATACGCAGGGTTGCCACTACTCCAGTTTTAACCTGGGTCAGAACTGAATAGTACATTTCCGGGCTACGGTTTTAGCTAAATTTTTCCAAGTCAGATCAGGCCGTGAGTGGGGCCAACAAAGCGACAGCGGACCATCACGCCTCACGGCGCGGGGTGCGTAACTGAGTGAGTGCGGTAGTCGGCGGATCCGAGCGAGAAGGAATGAAAAGGGAGCAGAGGCGAAGCAGGAACCAGGGTTCAAGCACGCGACACACATTAGATCAAAACAATAGCTCATTGCTTCGTAATAATTGTACAAGCACCAGTGGTTTTTCTGTTTGCTTTTTAAATATTTAATTGATAGATTGTTTTTAGATCGATTTTCTTAATAAAAGTACCTATTGTAGTGTTCACTGTCTAATTGGCATAATGGAAGACGGAGAATCTCAATCAAAGAAGAAAAAAGTACAAATCTAATTTTTAACAATCGCGGTTTATGAAATTTACGCCATACAGAGGTAACTTTGATTTTTTTCTATCGAGGAAACTAAATGTTTCTAAGTAGGAGAATTTATGGTGTGGATACTTTAGTATCTTATTTACGAATTGCAGCGCTAAGTATTCATAAAAAACGATATAACAAGAAATCTACCGAACGCATTTATTTCAAAATCGGTACGATGGGGGCTGAGGCTAAAGTTAGTCGGTAAGCTAGTGCATTTAAAACACCTTACCACACGGATGGTAAGGCACCATTAATATCTTTATTGCCTCTTTCCATCATGAGATCCATCTCCTTGTTTGCTATTTAATTATATAAAAAAAGACAAAGTATTAAAAGAAAGCAGTTAAAGATAAACTAATTCACTAATTAAAAGTGCAGTCCTTTTATTTGCGTTTGTCATTTTCTTTGTTTGTTTGTACAGGCCTTTAAAGCACACAATGGTGTAATTTGTTTTGTACATTTCCTTTTACTTTCACGGGAATGTATAAAATTTAATTTACTTATTTAGAATTTAATTTACTTACGAAGCATCATAACGAAAAGTTACGACTTGACCGCGGAAAAGGATGGGGAATTTTATTTTACAAACTGTGCGTCCGTTTTGGTACAATAAAGTCTAAAGCATTTGAAGTAGAGAAACACAGTAACCACCAACTGTAACGACTGAACACGGACCTACGAAGCCTATTAAAATTGCTCCAATAAATTAAATTATTACCTTAATTAAATTCCGCAAACAGTTATCTATACCTATATTAATACGCAAGGAAAAAACTTTGGCAATTGCGCGAAAGGTGGGCAATGAAATTTGGCACCTTAAAGTTTACATTGTGCAGAACTGCAGAAACCTAATATTTTTTTGTATCATAAGTTATATGTTTATTTGTAGTATAAATGATAAAATATGATTACAGAAACACAGTAACCACCAACTGTAACGACTGAACACGGACTTACGAAGCCTATTAAAATTGCTCCAATAAATTAAATTATTACCTTAATTAAATTCCGCAAACAGTTATCTATACCTATATTAATACGCAAGGAAAAAACTTTGGCAATTGCGCAAAAGGTGGGCAATGAAATTTGGCACCTTAAAGTTTACATTGTGCAGAACTGCAGAAACCTAATTTTTTTTGTATCATAAGTTATATGTTTATTTGTAGTATAAATGATAAAATATGATTACAGAAACACAGTAACCACCAACTGTAACGACTGAACACGGACCTACGAAGCCTATTAAAATTGCTCCAATAAATTAAATTATTACCTTAATTAAATTCCGCAAACAGTTATCTATACCTATATTAATACGCAAGGAAAAAACTTTGGCAATTGCGCAAAAGGTGGGCAATGAAATTTGGCACCTTAAAGTTTACATTGTGCAGAACTGCAGAAACCTAATTTTTTTTTTGTATCATAAGTTATATGTTTATTTGTAGTATAAATGATAAAATATGATTACAGAAACACAGTAACTACCAACTGTAAAGACTGAACACGGACTTACGAAGCCTATTAAAATTGCTCCAATAAATTAAATTATTACCTTAATTAAATTCCGCAAACAGTTATCTATACCTATATTAATACGCAAGGAAAAAACTTTGGCAATTGCGCAAAAGGTGGGCAATGAAATTTGGCACCTTAAAGTTTACATTGTGCAGAACTGCAGAAACCTAATTTTTTTTTGTATCATAAGTTATATGTTTATTTGTAGTATAAATGATAAAATATGATTTCAGAAACACAGTAACCACCAACTGTAACGACTGAACACGGACCTACGAAGCCTATTAAAATTGCTCCAATAAATTAAATTATTACCTTAATTAAATTCCGCAAACAGTTATCTATACCTATATTAATACGCAAGGAAAAAACTTTGGCAATTGCGCAAAAGGTGGGCAATGAAATTTGGCACCTTAAAGTTTACATTGTGCAGAACTGCAGAAACCTAATTTTTTTTTTTGTATCATAAGTTATATGTTTATTTGTAGTATAAATGATAAAATATGATTACAGAAACACAGTAACCACCAACTGTAAAGACTGAACACGGACTTACGAAGCCTATTAAAATTGCTCCAATAAATTAAATTATTACCTTAATTAAATTCCGCAAACAGTTATCTATACCTATATTAATACGCAAGGAAAAAACTTTGGCAATTGCGCAAAAGGTGGGCAATGAAATTTGGCACCTTAAAGTTTACATTGTGCAGAACTGCAGAAACCTAATTTTTTTTGTATCATAAGTTATATGTTTATTTGTAGTATAAATGATAAAATATGATTTCAGAAACACAGTAACCACCAACTGTAACGACTGAACACGGACCTACGAAGCCTATTAAAATTGCTCCAATAAATTAAATTATTACCTTAATTAAATTCCGCAAATAGTTATCTATACCTATATTAATACGCAAGGAAAAAACTTTGGCAATTGCGCAAAAGGTGGGCAATGAAATTTGGCACCTTAAAGTTTACATTGTGCAGAACTGCAGAAACCTAATATTTTTTTGTATCATAAGTTATATGTTTATTTGTAGTATAAATGATAAAATATGATTAGTTAATTAAGGTATACTTGCTCTTTTAGCCTGAAACATAGGTTTTCCTAGTTCAGGCACACGTCATGTCATAAATATCTAAGAAAACTTTGTATATATAGATTTTACTCTGTTTATGTAATTTTCTGAATAAAAAAATTTAATATTATTTATTATTATTATTATTTTAAATAAAAAAAATAAAAAAATATCTTTACACCCCTATCCTCGAAGAAGTAGGCAGAGGTACAAGCACCCAAAATTAGCCGAAGATACTTGGTCCCAATATGTCCACAGCCGATCGCCAACCGGACACTTTTTCCACTCCCGAGCAACGTTGTTTTTATCAGAAAACTGAAAAAACACACTTTTACATTGCCTGGTTCAGGAATCAAACCTCGGGACCTCATGTGGTCAACACCGACACCGGACCACTAGACCACAGAGACGACAATATTTTTTAATTATATGCACTAGAAATACACAATATTATTAAAAACAAACATTACAATCACTAAATTCATGTTTATCTTACGTAGTATTGTATACTCTTTGATACCCACATCACACATGTTTTTTTTTTTTTTTTTTATAGAAGAGGGGGCAAACGAGCATGAGGTGCACCTGATGGTAAGTGATCACCGCCGCCCATGGACATCTGCAATACCAGAGGACTTGCAGTTGCGTTGCCGGCCTTTTAAGAATGAGTAAGCTCTTTTCTTGAAGGTCCCTATGTCGTATCCGTTCGGAAATACCCCTGCCGGTAATTGATTCCACAACAGAGTAGTGCGAGGCAAAAAGTGTCGGGAGAAACGCACAGTTGTGGATTTCCAGACATCGAGATGGTGAGGATGGAACTTTGAATTTTGACGCGATGTCCGATGGTGGAATTAGGCGGCAGGAATTATTCCAAATAACTCGTCGGAGCACTCCCCATGATAAAGACGATAGAAGACGCAGAGTGAACCTACATCTCTGCGTAATGCCAAAGAGTCGAGCTGTTCCGAAATAGCCTGGTCGTCAACGATTCGAACCGCTCTACGCTGTATGCGATCAAGAGGAAGAAGCTGGTATTGGGGAGCTCCGGCCCAGAGATGAGAACAGTACTCCATGTGAGGCCGAATCTGTGCCTTATAAAGTTGAAGGCGATGGGCCGGCAAAAAGTACTGTCTCGCTCTGCTGAGTACACCGAGCATTTTAGAGGCTAATTTAGCCTTGCCTTCCAAATGACCGCGAAATTGAATGTAATTCGATATGTCGACTCCCAGGATTCCGACACTAGCTGAGGCTGTCAGGAGAGTATCCCCAAATCGAGGTGAAACGACAAAGGGTGTCTTTTTTGCGGTGAACACGCAAAGCTGTGTCTTCTTGGGGTTAAAAGTGACCAGGTTTTGACGACCCCATTCAGAGACATCAGTAAGTCGATTCTCGACTTCAGACACAAGCTTGTTTCGGCACTCTTCGACGTGTTCCCGAGAAATACCGCTTCGGCCGGAGTATGTAGCATCACCAGTACTGTCATCCGCATAGCAATGTATGTTGCGAATTCGCATCATGTCATTGATATGCAGAAGAAACAGAGTCGGTGATAGCACGCAGCCTTGGGGAACACCAGCATTGACAGATTTAAGGTCGGAGCACGCAACGTCGACAACGACCTTGATGCTCCGATCAGCCAAAAAACTGGTGATCCACTTGCATAATTTCTCGGGAAGCCCATAGGAAGGCAGCTTCGCGAGAAGCGCTTTGTGCCATACCCGATCAAAGGCCTTCGCTATGTCCAAACTAACTGCCAACGCCTCCCCCTTGGACTCAACTGCTTTACATTTTTTACGGCTAAAGTCAGTTGTCAAATTTAAAAGAGATTTTGTGGGTTAGTTTATGGTCGAATTTCGGCCACAGGCGATCGCTAGTTTAATCATTACTTCAAAAATCTTATTACAGCACGATTTTTTTTTATATTAAATTCTTGCTTCGAGCTAAAGTATTATTGAGGTATTTTTGAAATTAGGCATCCTCAAAAATACAAATCTTATAACATTTCAAAGTCCGATGATTTTGTATTCCTCTGTCCTCGGATAATCACGTAAAACTCTTACTTCCACTTATAGCAAGAGATAAAATGCGGCGTTGAGTATCACAATCCAACAAACCAGTGAATTCTGGTGAACCGGTAGATATATTGACGTCCGATTCACCCTTTTTACTCTGCAAGTAATTAGTGTAATTATATTTACTAGCAATCGTCCTGTGGTCGAAATTCGACCATGGACTAGACAATAAAACTATAAAGTTTGATAAATAATGAATGTTTGTTTTAAATAAAATACGCTATAATATTTTTTTGAAATTAAAAACTGATTTGGTGATCCAACTATTTTTTATATATCATAAGATAACAAACAAATACATAGCTCTCCTGATAGAAATAGAAATCATCCCTTATAGACATCAAAGATTTGAATGGTGTGCCGTCATCCATGTGGCAAAAGGCGATGCCACATGCATAACTCTACCAGCTACCTTACCCTCCAAACCGGAACACGACAATGACAAACATTGACGCATAAGTACCCAGGCGAGACGTTGCAGAAATCTGCCAAACAGTAGTCACGATGGTAATGACATGTGAAGCCAATCGGGCACCTCTTACGACCTGTCTGGCAGCCCGGACCAACATGGGAGAAACTAATATTATAAATGCGAGTCTGGCCGTCTATGTGTCTATCTGTCTGTCCGTGAGGTCTAATGTTAGCACAGCACATTTAAATAAATGTGAAAAAATCCTGTATATTATTATTTAAAAACTGTATACAAAATATATAACTGATTTATACATATAAAAGAAAATTGTGTCTATCATGCGTCACGTCAAATTTACAGTTGATGTGCTCTCCATTTATAAGAATCCATCCAGCCGTCCAGATGGTATGAATAAGAGATCAGTCTTTGGAAACGTAAAGAATCAAATAACAAAACAGAAAAATCAGATTAGCCGAAATCTTCCAACAAGCTTCTATTAAGTATTCGATATACACGCGACTTCTTTGTACAAATATATAACTGTATCGATATTATTACTCTTCTATATCCAAGTAAAATAGGGTTATGATTTTAACCAGTATGTATGTAACAATTTTCCAACAAATTATTCAGGTTAATCAACATAATAATAACAACATTTTCTAAAAATAATAGTTGAAACCTACACCGATTAAATGAGAACATCCAAATATTCCGAAATATTTTATTCTGAATCTCGGGTTTCTGAATTTCAAAAGTCCATTTACATCCATCCAAAAGAATTTTCCTCGTGTTGGTCCCGGGCTCCTTTGAAGAATAGGCCAACTACCGTTCTGCCAGGCAGGTCGTAAAATACGAACGATTGGCTATGAGAGTCACTACCATCGTGGCTACTATGTGGTAGAGTTATGTAATGTCTCGCCCGGGCCTAGTACCACCGCCTAACCTATTCCTGCTGCGATAGCGTCAGTGCATGTAACTGTCATGTTTCAGTTCGGAGGGTAAGGTATCCTTTAAACTTATGCATGTGACATTAGACCTCGCTACAATACAGCAACGCACCATTAACATCTTTGGTGTCTATAGACGATGGTTGACTCTTTCCATCAGGAGATCCATCTGCTTGTTTGCTATCTTATGATAAAAAAAAGTCCGAATGTCGTAATACGTAACAATTATATTGTCTCTTATTAAAATTCACGATATTTATTTTACCTTTACGCCCGTATGCCGGAAGAGGTAGACAGTTGTACAACCAATGCATCTACGATTATCCTAAGATAGTTCCTCGATGTGATAGGCGGCAAGTCTATCATCAATCGGGCATTTATTCCATCCCGGGAAACGCTGTTTTTATCAGAAAACTGAAAAAATGCAGTTTTTGAATAGTCCGACCCAAAAGCCGAACCCGGGAACTGTAACCGGATGTAACCGGACCACTAGACCACAGAGGTATTATACGTTTAAATTATCTATTATAAGTTTGAATCAAATGCTCTTTGAAAAACACAATTACATAACACAAAAGCCGAAACTAGTGTATTTAGAATCGGTAGTAGAATAGATTTCAATCTTATTGCAATAGTTTTCAAAGTATCTTATATTTTATCCAAAAAGTTTATAAAAAAATGTTTATGTAGATTCCAGTCTTCATTATTTTCAGACCTACGGTAAGTTTGTTCCATTTCTTACACCGCTTTTATATGTTTTCCTTTTCACTAACATCGGTACTACAAAGGTACACTTAAAAGTTCGCGGAAATTTGAAAAATAACTAGTTTTCTTAGTCTGAACAATGGATTTCCGCAAAGTAACGCCTGAATCTATAAAATATAAAAAAAGAAAATTCTTAGTAATTTATATTTTCGTAAATTTCATAAATCACGGTTGTTAAAAATTAGATTGAGATTCTCAGTCTTCTATTATGCTAATTACACAATTTTGCAGTTGTCACTAAATTCATATTCAATGGACATGGACAACTAAGGGTTGTCCATCCCTAAATTTTTTTTATTTTTTTTTATTTTTTAATGAATAACATTGAAAAATATATACAACCCTTAATTTTCAACCCTCTACGATCAACCCCTATTTTTTAATTAATTAATTTATATGGCAAAACAACGTTTGCCGGGCCAGCTAGTATATATATATATATATATATATATATATATATATATATATATATATATATATATATATATATATATATATATATATATATATATATATATATATATATATATATATATATATATATATATATATATATATATATATATATATATATATATATATATATATATATATATATATATATATATAATCAACTGGCTTACTTTAGGGCATCTCGTAAATGGCGATAAAAACACCAATACGCGACACTAACTTTTCGTATTTTTTATAAATGATGGTACGGAACCCTACGTGCGCGAGTTCGAATCGCACTTGGTTGGTTTTTAAATATTGTTTTCATTTGATTATGGTTGACTGGCAGAGAATGCCACTAGCATTAAGTTTACCTCTGTACATGTTTCTGCTTTAATTTTCAAATAAATAAATAATAAATAAAATCATAAATACGGAGTTATTTTAAATAAACACCCAATCCCAGAAATACAAACATCTCCGTATGTTTATCATACAAATGTCTGTAAACCTGTCAGGAATCGAACCGGAGCTCCATTGATTGTGTTATCAGAGCCGGTAACCATTCGACAATTTCACTCTAAATTAATCCAATTAAAAACGGTGTAACCATTAGTAGTAATTTAAACGATAAGCCCGCAAAATGGCAACATAATTATCTTGTCGGTCATACAATTACAGACAGACGAGTAGGCAACTAATCGTATAGTCAGGCTCCAGTTTACCGATCAATCTACCGTATAAACTGAAATTTAAATCCCCGTTAGTATAGACTAATTGAGTTTCAGTTAAAATCTTGGGGACTTGTTGAGTAAAATTTACGATCATAACTTCATGAGGAAATATTTAAGGAAGGATTTTAAAAACAGGTCTCCGAAACCAGAGTATTTGTATAAAAAGTGTTATGAATATGAACAAATCAATGTAAATCTGGGCCGTGATTTATAACACTTAGTTATTACATCCCACGTCGTTTATGATTTTGCGTAATTATATGTGTATTAAAAAAAAAACATTTCTAAAGAGTTTGATGTTTAAGTTTTAGGTATCAAGCTAAGGGTTTTAAAAGAATATTCGGGATTTTCCATCGCTTTCAACTATTTCATATCTTTATGTTTATCTATCATATCTATTTCGTATTTCATATCATACCGCCATTTTGAAGTCAATATTAGCGTTGCAAAATTTCTACATTTGAATTGTCTATTTCCAATCTAAAAATTATTAATTTAATTTTAGAATTTTTATGTATTGTAAGATAACAAAAAAACAGACAGCTTTCCTGATCTAAGAGACAAAAAAAATGTTAATAGTGCATTCCGTATAGCAGGATACTAATGTCATTAATATAACTATAAAAAAGGGATTTAATTACTATTATACCCGCTAAGAATTTTTAAAACGTTAAAGACAAAAATCATCTTGTAATGAATAAATATTCATTCTATAATTCTATTCTATAATTCTATAACTTTACAGTTATAATGACATTGAGAGTTATATTAATTAAAATATTAATCCTATACTAACTAAAATTAACACAACAAACTAAACATCCTTATATTTTTCCCCGCATTGATCCGGGTTCTTTTGAAGAATAGACCGACTGGTGTTCAAGCAGGCAAGTCGTAAAAGACGACTGATTGGCTATACGTGTCATTACCATCGTGACTACTAGGTGGTAAAGTTGTGTAACGTCAGTGCCATTATCATCCCGCATCGCACGGATATAAATAATAATAATATAAATAAATATTCAGGGGACAAATTACACTTACTGATCTAACCCCAAAGTAAGCAAATTATTTGCTTGTGTTATGGGTGTTAGTCAACGATACTAATACATAGAAATACATATATAAATACCAGAATATATTTAATAAACACCCAAACCCGGAAATACAAACATTTATGCTCATCACACAAATGCTTGTCCCCGTCGGGGATCGAACCCGAGCCCCGTTGATTGCGTAGTCAGGATCGCTAACCACTCGACCAACGATCGATATACATGATATGTATGGATAGCAACGTACCACTAACATTTTTGGTGTCTATAGGCGATGGTTTCTCTTTCAATCTAGAGAGCCATCTGCTTGTTTACTATCTAATGATATAGAAAATAAAGTAAACCAAACAAAACAAAAGAAAATTTAACAAAAAATATCTTATTAGTGATGACTCATAAGCTAACCTGTTATACTGGTTTGTTTTAATTTCTCGTATGTCAATTTTTATGTCTACAATTTTTTTGAGCTCGAATAAATCATTTAATTATGTGCTGTGGCATTGATGTTGTCCGCGGTTTGCAATTTGTGTCCGGCCAAAATATTTACCAGCTGTTAAGTTACCACTATTAACTAATTTGACGACTGCCATACATACCAATTTTAATAATTGACGTCATTATTGTTTATCTTTATTTACTTTCGTACTTTTGTACTTTCGTAAGAGAAATGCACCGTAGAACAACACGAAATTCAATTTTATAGCACTAAAAAAATCACTAACACACGCACCACCGTGTCGAACGACTAAAGCGGACCGGGGCAAAATAAACGACAGTAGCAGACGTCAATATATGAGTTTGACATGACAGATATTTTATCATAGAGCAAATATCAAAAGCTGTTTCATGCAATAGTAGTGTGTATAATAGGAAACTTAAAGTTTAAACTCAAATGTAAGGCCTAGTAAATTTTAACTACAAGAGTTACAGTGAAATTAATTATTTCTAATTATTGGTGAATAATCTCCATTATGGACGCCTAGAAGTTAAAAAACTTTTTTCACCATAGTTTTCAGGTCATTATTAAAAAACACACGGTAAGGCGAGCCGCCTTGTTGATACATAAACAAAGCGCTTCCAGCGCCTTTATCGGTAGATAATGTAACTATTTTACGATATTATCAATTAAGTTTGACCATTTCATGAAGTTGACTAAACGAGTTAACCATATCGACAAACACCTTCTTTCATTGATCTGATCAAGAAATATCATAATGTGGCCAATGAATAGAGAAGCTAACCTAAAAATAATGTTTTTTAAGATATAAAACCGTGAAACCCTTTGTTGCCACTTAGCTGCATTGATTAATATGTATATTCATGTTAAATTACAGCTTTATTCTGAATTTTCTTAAGGGTCTCTGCGTAGACTGCGGACGTATGGATGGACGGACATGGCGAAACTATACCTACCTAGTTTACTTTGAAACAATAAAATGTACCCATATAAGTGAAAAAATACCTTTGGACCATTTTTTCCGCATTTAATTCACTTGTAATTCGTTGTTTTTTATATGGAAGATCCCTAACCATGAACTCTCATTTAATTGCAATAAGATAAACGGAATGTAACCAAACTACACGAACAATTCAGGAACTCTCGCTTTGAAACTCACCCTGATTTAAGCAAAGAATTTATTGGCTGGTACGTTAGGAGCTTTCAACTGGAAAATTAGAAGAATGTATTCCATTGAATGATTTGGAGATTTAAATCGAACATTTTTTTTACTATTGTAAATTAACTTTAATCTGTAATTTTGTATTTAATTTTAACATCAAATTTCAACTGTAGATCGAGATTATTGAATATTTTATAATTATAGAGTAAAATTAAACTAAAATTTAATTAAAAAAAAAATAGAAAAATATCTATATTAATATTATAAATGCGAAAGTTTGGATGTTTGGTACCTTATGAAACTTTATGAAAGCTAAATATCTAAAAGTGACAAAGGCTACTTTTTTACCTGATTAAGAAAAGGAAAGTAGAGATTTATGATCGTGCGGCCGAAGTTGCGGGTAACTGCTAGTATCATTATAAATTAGATTCATTTAATTGCAAAGGTGTGAAAATATAATAAAAATGTTATTTAACATTACCCCAAGCTGGAACACGAAAATGACAAGCATTGTTGCTATTGCGGCAGAAATAGGTAAGGCGATGGTACCAGAACTGGGCGAGACGTTGCAGAACTCTACCACCTAGTAGTCACGACGGTAGTGACACATATTGCCAATCATTTGATAGTCCAGTAAGAAGTTTAATGAAACCATGATCTGACCAGTTTTGGCGCAATGAGTAAAAATGTGTTCATTAATACTTAAAAATGATATTATAAAAAAAAATTGATTTAAATTTAGAGGAAAGGGATGAAAAAAGTAAAAAAAGGGTTGAAAAATGCCTTTTTTTTAAATAACTTAACAATAGGAAATAGCAAAATAAGTTTCTAATAAAAGTTGCAGAGAAAAAAATTCTACACAAAAAAGTTCCTCTTCATTTTATTGTTATCTGCTTTAGTTTGGCTACAAAAAATAATAAATTTGCTTTGTAATTAATTATAAAAATTTTTCAGAATTATTACGGCCCTGTACCATGCAGCGCGCGCATCACATAAATATGTACTAACACTACTACATATGTTTTCCCATATTTACATATTTTTACATATTTTACTACAAATTTAATTTATATTTTTCGTAGCTAAACTAAAGCAGATAGCAAAAAAATGAAGAGGAACTTTTTTGTGTAGAATTTTTTTATTCTACAACTTTCACTTAAAGCTTTTTTTCTATTTCCTACCGTTAATAAGTTATTTAAAAAAATTTTTTCATCCCTTTTCCCTAAATTTAAATCAAAATTTATTTCATAATATCATTATTTAAGTATCAATGAACACATTTTTACTCATTGCGCGAAAACTGGTCAGATCATGGTTTCATTAAACTTTTTACTGGACTATGACTTTTACGAACTACTTGGTAGAATAATAGATGGGTTGTTCTATTCTACTATAATTTACCGATTTGAATAATTCTGATTTTTATTATATAATACACATATTTAATACACATCCATAACTCATCACTATCTCGTTTCGTGGTCATTTGGAGGCAAAAGCAAGCTTAGTTGAAATTCAAAAAGAGCATACCGAAATCCATAAAACAAGCAATTTTCAAAACTACCGGAAAACTTTCCAGGTAAAACTACCAAATTACTGAACTAACATTACAAAGTTCAATTTGTATTTTATTTATTCTTTTCAATAAATGAAAAAATATTGTTCACGATATCTTCAGATTGGTCATCACTGTCTAAGCTCATGTGCATTGCGAGCAGTTGACAACCTGCCCCCTTACCCCTGTCACCACCTAAGGCGCGGCCAGCTAGTTCCGCGCGCACTATAACACGCGGTTTGTTATTCCAGGCAATGCACTCTTTTTCCACCAGAGGAACCATTATATGATTAGTATTTAAATACGTCTTACGTAAGTGATATGAGTTATATATTTTTATCCGACTACGCTAAAAAGATGGTTATGTTTTTTAGTTTGAACCGCAGTTAGATTTTTGTTGTTTATAATTGAATTTTACTGTTTATATTAATGGGATGGGTTTCATGCGATTGTCAGAAAACGATGTGCCTCTTTACTCGGTAGACTGAGAACTAGCCCGAACAGTATTCTAAATGTACTGGTGTATCATTGGGACTCAAAATTGCTTCAGCATTGGTTAAACCTGCATATATCTCAGGTGACTCCAGGACGATTTATATAGTTTTTATTATTATTATTTTTTTCTACTATATCACCGTAAGAAAGGAATAAGTTACATTATTTCCGTTTTTAAGAACTTAGGAACTCAAAATCACTAGAAACTGTAAGTTAATTTTACCTGTTATACATCATAAAATATTCAATAATCTTACTTTTTAACAATGTATTGCTAACACAAATATGGACTTGTTTCTGAATTAAATATTATATTAAATATATTATTATTATTAATATATTGTTGAATTTGAAGTGATACATAAAATAAACATATTAGTTGTAATATTATATATTGCAAAAATGTTGAAATTAATATAATATTTAATATATGTAATGAAGCGGTATTCTAATTTCTAACGAGTTCGAACTATGTAAATAGTTAGAAAGTTTCCACGACGTGCTTGACGAAGTATGATAATTGAGTCTGGCTCAGGTTTTATTTAGTTACTTTATCATAGTTTGCTCAATATATTTTTAATACTGGATGACAAACTTATTACATTAATTATTAAATTTTAGGATCGTCGCTGGTCAAAATTCAACCGCAAGCTTAATCATAGACTATATTAACAAAATCCCTTCTAAGATAACTAACCATAAACAGAATAATTAAATTTGTGTTAATATTGTGATATTTTAAATGCATGTTAGTGTGCGTAATGTTAGTTTTTATTAATTTGATAATTTGATGTATTAGCATCTTATAATATACTAGCAAAAAGCAGAGCTTTGTAGGGGCTCGCAAAGTTATACTATCTAGTAATATTGTTAGAAAAGTATTTTTATGAGAATTACATCTTTTAATGTATAGACTTTATTTATAATAATAAAGTCTATAATCTTTTAATGTATAGAAAAATAAATAATAAAGTATTTCATCTCTCGCATTGTATATCTGTTTTGTTAATCTTTCACCTACCATTCTTTGTATATATCCGAACCAACGGAGCATGCCCTTTCTCATCTTTACACCAACACTTTCTTTCAAGCATAACTTCTCTCTCACTTCAACATTACGAACCTGGTCCTGCGTTGATTATACTTTCATGCCCTTCTAACATACCCAACTCTCACTTTCATACAATATCGTTGGGATAGGCATGCATAGGAATGATTATGCAGGGCAAGACGGGCACCCTGACTTATAACTAACGCTCTATTCACTCTGTTCCCCGCCAGCCAGCCAGCCCCCCCCCCCTCTCTCCCTCTCTCTCCCTCTCCCCCTCCCCCTCTCGCCCTCTCTCCCTATCCCTCTCCCTCTCTCCCCCTCCCCCTCTCCCTCTCCCTATCCCTCTCCCTATCCCTCTCCCTCTCCCTCTCCCTCTCCCTCTCCCTTTCCCCCTCTCCCCCTCTCCCCCTCTCCCCCTCTCCCCCTCTCCCTCTCCCTCTCCCTCTCTCCCTCTCCCTCTCCCTCTCCCTCTCCCTCTCTCCCCCTCCCTCTCCCTCTCCCCCTCTCTCCCTCTCTCCCTCTCTCCCCCTCCCTCTCCCCCCTCACCCTCTCTCCCTCTCCCTCTCTCCCTCTCTCCCCCTCCCTCTCCCCTCTCACCCTCTCTCCCTCTCCCTCTCTCCCTCTCCCTCTCTCCCCCTCCCCCCTCTCTTTCTCCCTCTCTCTCCCCCTCCCTCTCTCCCTCTCTCTCCATCCCTCTCTCCCTCTCTCTCCCTCTATCCATCTCCGCCCTACCTCTCTCTCCCCTCCCCCCTCCCCCTTCCTCTCCCTCTCCCACTCTCTCCCATCCCTCTCCCTCCCCCTCTCCCTATCCCTCTCCCTCTCCACTCCCCCTACCCCTCCCCCCTCTCCCTCCCCCCTCTCCCCCTCTCCCTATCCCTCTCCGCCGCAACTTCCCACTCCCCCTCCCTCCTTCCCCTTTCCCCCTCTTCCTATCCATCTCCCCCTCCCCTCTCCCTACCCCTCTCCCTCGCTCCCTCCCTCTCCCTCTCTCCCTCCCTCCCCCTCTCCCTCTTCCCCCCCCCCCCTCTCCCTCTCCCTCTTCCTCCCCCTCTCCCTCTCCTTCTTTCTCCCCCTCCCTCTCCCTCTCCCTCTCTCTATTTTTATGGTAGATAACATATCTAGACATGAATTTAAACTACTACGTCGAAGCACAAACCTAAAAGTCCGATAATTTTTGAGTAAAATGTACCACAAAAGTGCATAGAAAGTGGCCTAGTGTAGGGCTCGCTTCGCTCGCCCTAATTATATAAATTACGTGTCACGTTGTTTGTCCGCTATTAATGAAAACTACTGAATCGATTTCAATGAAACTTTGTAGATATCCACTGTTTGGTCCAACTTACAACATAGCATCGTTTTTATCTTAATTACCGAATTGATAACCTCGTTCTTTGGGAAGTGGATTGAAAAAGTGGCTAAAGAATGGCACAGTTGTAGACTTTCAAATATTGAAGTGATGCGAATAAAAAAATGAATTTAGTTACGAATTTATTTGGTGACCAAATTTAACGTCGGGAATTAATCCGAACTATTTCGCTCAACATTCTCAATTATTAATGAAAAATTTCAACTTACATATTTGGACAATGCCAAAGTATAATGACGTTTGAACCTGTCCTAGTTATCAACGATTTGAACGATTTTACGCTGAGTAAGATCAAGTGGAAGAAGCTAGTACCGAGAAGCTACAGCCAAATACAAGAACAGTGCTTCATATGAAGTCGCATTTGGGCTTCATAAATTTTCAGTTGAACTGCTCTTTAAAGTGGACATTCTAGCAAAATCCAATTTTTTTACTCGCATTACGTCAACATCTGAAAGTGCCCGCCTACTAGAGGCTACAAAATTTTGATTCAAAAGTAAGTATGGTTAGAATGATCTACTTTTGGATCAAAAGTATTCCTACCAAGTATCGTCTGCTTAACTTCAAACATGGAAAACAAAGTTACCTTTTCATTACAAAAAAATCAATGATGCAATGATGTAAAAAAGTGTTGATTTTTTGTCCGCATTCCAAAATAGCAACATAAAAGCAATTGCCTGACTTATATATATTTAGTCACACACGTCACATAATTAATATTAGTTGCTGTCTGTGGTAGCTGTAGTAACATTTACCCTCCTGCCGTTTCAAATGATAGTAATGTTGGTATATGACTTGTCTATTATTAGAATATCATTGTAAATTTTCTAACACAATCAAAACTCTCTAGCATTTGATATGATATAAAAACCGAAGATATACATTCAATGTCTCAAAATCGTCCTCCAAAAATACGCGCACAATTTTAAATTGTGTGCCCATTTCAAATAGAATCGCGTCGGTCGTGACACTGTCAATTTTATTGCATTTTGTACATTGCTTTGTAAAAACAACTATAAATCTTGCGCTTAAGGTTGGATATGCAAAACTGTTTATTTTTGCCATATCTATGACTACCTCGGATGAATAATATAATAGTTCCATGATAACTACTTATGCGAATTAGCGACAGTTTCGAATGTCATTTTTGTTCGGGACTGTGCTTCTTGGATTTTTTATATCAATGCTTTTTAGATATGAAAAAAGCTTAAAAAAAATATTGAACATCTTAAAATTATAAAAAGTATCTTCACGCCCTTATCCCCGAAGGGGTAGGCAGAGGTACAACAAGTGCACCCACGATTAGCCGAAGATACTTGGTCCCACAAATATGATAGGTGGCAAGCCTATCGCCAACCGGGCACTTTCCAATCCCGGGCAACTTTGTGTTTCTCAGAAAAATGAAAAAACACTTTTTTTTTTAAAGTGCCCGACCCGGGAATCGAACCCGGGACCTCATGTGGTCAACGCCAACGCTGGACCACTAGACCACAGAGGCGATTATATTTATTAAATTATTATATTTATTAAGTTCTTTAACTCAGGTAATCTGAAAAGGTTAGTCATTTCAAATCTGTTAGATAACAGTTTGACCGTTGAAATTACTCTCAAACATAGGATTATCTTAATCGGGGATAACATTAAAGCTAAGGTTTTCCTTAAATGGGTAGGATTTTGTTTTAATATCTGTTTTCTTTGTTCCTTTTTATAGAGTTACGTAAGTAGAACCCAGTGATTTGCGTTCATTGTGGTAAGTAATGTAATGTAGAATCTGCTATTGTTTAACTATGCCAGACCTTTTTAGATTTATGCAAATGAATAAAAAAAAAGTATATTCACGTCCATATCCTCGAAGCGGTAGGCAGAGGTACAACAAGTGCACCCACGATTAGCCGAAGATACTTAGTCCCACAAATGTGATAGGTGGCAAGCCTATCGCCAACCGGGCACTTTCCAATGCCGGGCAACTTTGTGTTTCTCAGAAATCTGAAAAAACACTTTTTTTGTGTCCGACCCGGGAATCGAACCCGGGTCCTCATGTGGTCAACGCCAACGCTGGACTGCTAGACCACAGAGGCGATTAAAGTTAAAAATATATATTATATTATTCATATATTATAAAAAAATATATAATATATGAATAAAGTTAAAAATAAACGGTGACATTAAGAAATTTGCTATTTTCGCGAACTTTTTTGTGTGACCTCCGTGGTGTTATTGAAAAGAAAAACTGTGGCTTAATAAATAGACCTACAGACGAACAAACTGGTGGTCCTACGAACAAACTATTTTTTGCTTAATAACAAGCTGAATTTTTGTTAACAGCTTCGTTTTGACGAGACAACTATCTTTTTTATCTTCGAAAAATCTCGATTCGGATAATTAATAAAGTTATGGGGCTTTGAAAATTTTGATTCGATGAAGGAAAAATATTTATTTATAATAATTATTAAATTTCGACTTTACTCGCCTGATTTTATTTTGAAAAACACGATGAAACTTTTGTTCTCTCGAACTAAGAAAAAATCCGAAACTCGAAAGTTTCGGATTTTTTCTTAGTTAGTTACCTGATTCGAAATTTTTTGAAGTTAGAAAAGATGGTTGTCTCGTCAAAATGAAGCTGTCCACAAAAGTTCAGCTTGTTATTAGTAAAAAAAAAGTTCATTTGTGGGACCCGTGGTGTTGGTATGTGATGGTGAAAATGGAGATCACCTACAACGGTTGGCATCAAATAGCAAATTAAATTAATTTCACCTTTTATTTTTTTTATACAAGAAAGGACAAACGGACAGGAGGCCCACCTTCGCAGTGTGTTGCATATACCTGAAATACTACGAAAATATTTGCTTCTGTTCCTCGCAATCTAGCGGGGTTGCGTTAACGATTGAATGCTTAGGATGAGTGCGTATAAATCTTCATCCCGGTTATCACAAGAAACTAGCCCCCCAATTCACACAACACAATGTTAATCAGGTCGAAGTGCTTAGGTTTCTTTCACACGTAAACACGATGCAACGATGCGGTGTGCTACGATGGGATATAATAAGTAAAAAATATGTAAGAGCCCTAAACGCTAAGATCCGATTGACGTTTTATCACTTGAATCGGGAGCCAGTCAAAATTGATTCGGTAAAACGCAGTGATTACCAAGCCGAACCGATCAATAAACAGGTGAAGTTCCTAAGCCTGAATAGCTATTTACGTTCAATTTATTCTTTTTTATATTTCATAAGTAAGCAAAAAACACATAGTTGTCCTGATGAAAAGAGATAACTGGCGATTATTAACACCAAAGATGGTAATGTAAGTTTACGGGCTAACTTACCCTCCAAACTAAAACACGACGGTGATGAAAATCGATCTGTTGAAACAGGAACAGGTAAGATGGTGGTACCAAACCCGGTCTAACTACTGTAAATTTACGTAACTACTGTAACTACTGTAAGTAACTAACTAATGTAAGTTTACGGGCTAACTTACCCTCCAAACTAAAACACGACGGTGATGAAAATCGATGCTGTTGAAACAGGAATAGGTAAGATGGTGGTACCAAACCCGGTCTAGACATTGCAAAACTAATACCTATATAATTATGTCACTATCATCGTGACTACTAGATGGTAGAGCTCCGCAACGTTTTACCTAGATATTTGGTGCCACCGCCTTACCTATTCCTACTGCGATTAGGAGTGTAAGGTAGCCGGTAGACTTACACTTATACATGTGGCATTGCTATCACCTCACGAGAATAACAACGCAGCATTGACATCTTTAGTGACTATAAGCGATGGTTTCTCATTCCATCACGGAGCCATCTGCTTGTTTGCTATCTTATGATATAAAAAAAAAACAGAGTATAAAAAATATAAGAAAATAAAAAAAAAACTATCCTTACTTCACAAAGAACCATCATTATGATTTTTTTATTTATATTCGTCAAGCCTCATTTATCAAATTATGCAGCGCTTTCCCAATTTCAGTAATTTGGATGCAATATCAACGGACGCAGTATGCATTTTAATGAAATTTCGGTCTCAACTTAATCCATTCTCACTGCAAACTTTATTCCCTCATATCATGTTCCAACTTACATTTTAAACGGCTAATTTAAAAACCTCGAGTCTCAGGTCTTCCTCATTTGTAGTCATTGCTTTTACTTCTATTACGCCTTATACTTGACGACTTGTCCTTCCAGAAATATAATTTATGGAACACAACTTTTAAACTGTAATTTTCGTACGTTCTGCTTTGAAGACAATT
Source organism: Apodemia mormo (assembly GCA_036924255.1). Classification (NCBI taxonomy): domain Eukaryota; kingdom Metazoa; phylum Arthropoda; class Insecta; order Lepidoptera; family Riodinidae; genus Apodemia; species Apodemia mormo. The sequence goes on from JAUPFN010000008.1 coordinate 2,921,101, forward strand.
TTTTGCTTGAAACAATTTCGTAGCCTGGAAGACAACGGAAACAAATTACGATGAGAAACTCATTTTTATGCAATTTAATATGTTTAATAATTTACAAACTTTTATTATTATTGTATTCCATGAAATGTTGATTCGTTAAGCGATATTTAATTACGTTATAAAAATATCCATTGATATTCATTTCTACATTAATATCAGAAAAGCAAACGAGTTCTGTATAGCCAGTTTGTATGTATAAAGTAGAGATTTTTTATTAATATAGCAAAACATCATTAATATAGCAAAAGATTTTTCTTGGTGGTAGAGTTCTGCATTGTCTCACCCGGGTCTGGCACCACAGCCTTACCTATTCTTGCCTTAATAGAGTCAGTTCTTGTCACTGTCGTGTTCCGGTTTGGAGGGTAAGGTAGCCGGTAAACTTATGCATGTGGCATTAGACCTCGCCACAAGATAGCAACGCACCAATAACATCCTTGATGTCTTTAGGCGATGGTTGACTCTTTCCATTCGAAGACTCATCTGCTTGTTTGCTATCTTATGATCATGATAAAATAAGTTCTAATAAAAAGGACATATGCGTTCTGTAGATACTAAAGATGTTAATGGTGCGTTGCTATCCGTGTGGCGGAGAATTAATACCACGCGTTTAAGTTCACCGGCTACTTTATCTTTGTATATAAATATTTATGAGCATTCGCTCTGAAAACGATTAGAAATTTAAAAGTGTAAAATATCGTTAATTTTGCCTTAAAATTGGGCTAATATTAGCTATATTACTGTGAAAATAGTTTCTTTGATGGTTTTTTTCTATTTTACGTGTGTTGCGAGATCAGAATATATAAATAAATAAATAAATAATAAATATTCACGGGACAAATTACACTCACTGATCTAACCCCAAAGTAAGCAAATTATTATTTGCTTGTGTTATGGGTGTTAGTCAACGATACTAATACATAGAATACATACATATAAATACTAGAATATATTTAATAAACATCCAAACCCGGAAATACAAACATATATGCTCATCACATAAATGCTTGTCCCCGTCGGGGATCGAACCCGAACCCCGTCGATTGCGTAGTCAGGGTCGCCAACCACTCGACCAACAGGGAGGTCGAATAAAATATGACATAAAATAACACTATCCAAAAATCGATTATGTTTGGACCATATCATTTTTTAGGGTGCCGAACCAAAGGGAACCTTCTTACTAAGACGCCGCTGTCCATCCATTTGTCCATCTGCTTGTCACCAGTCTGTACCTCATGAACTGTAATAACTAAACAGCTGAAACTTTCACAGATGATGTATTTCTGTTGCCACTCTAATGACAAATACTAAAATAAGGATAAAATAAATATTGAACATACTCCCATACAAAAAAGAGACTTTTTGTCGTTTTTTTCAAAGATTTATTAATTCTACGGAACTCTTCATGTGCGAGTCTAACTCGCAATTGGCTGGGTTTTTTTTCTATTTGTTATATTTTTAGACAGTTATTTGTTCTCCATTCTGTACTTCGTAAACACAGTTGACATATGATGCAAACACGTATGCATGTAACTAAATGCCTTTCTGAGAGGCTATAAACAGTGAAACACAATATTGTAGAACTGAGACAGCTTTTCAATATTTTGATCTCAAAAAAAAGATTATATCCTTTTCTTTGACCTTAACATAAAAAGGTATATAACTTAATCACTAATTGATAATGCAATAAGAAATCTATTTTTATATTATTTTCGTAGTCTTTTTTTATAAAAATGATATATCATTAAATAGCAAAGAAGCAGATGGCTCTCCTGATAGAAAGAGAATCCATCACCCATAGACACCAAAGTTGTTATACCACAGAGATTCACATTATATATATTATAATGTGAATCTCGGAAACAGCTTCAACGATTTTTATGAATATAGTTTGCAGGGGTTTCGAGGGCGATAAATCGATCTAGCTAGATTTTATTTTTAGAAAATGTCGTTTTTACTAAAAAAAAAACGAGCGAAGCTCGGTTATCCAGTACTACAAATTCATTTAAGTCTTAGAAAAACTACAATAAGCCCTAAGCGCACAAAGATGAGCGTTATAATAAACAGCGCCATTATATTAACTTTGCCAAACATTATTAAAACTTTATATAGAACTGTAAAGAACGTCATTGTCAAAGCAATATTAAAACTTTCGATCAAATGACATTTGCAGGATTTTGCTTAGTTCAAAGTTGTGTTTTCAAATGTTTATTAATATTTTTTAAGACGCAATAAAATATTCCCTGCACATTTCTTCGTGCAAATAATTTTAATCGCAATAATGCTAAAAATGAATTAATTAATTGCACCTTAATTTCAAACAATGATAATTTAAAAAATTAAACCATCTTCAATTATCTGTCAACTACACTCACATCTCACGGATTGAAACTGTTTTTTAATAAAACGTGGACTGTTTCCTAAGTTGGAAAATATCTAATTTTAATCAAAATTGTGGACAAAAATATACAAACATATGATAATAACTAGCCGACCCGTGGCCACTGAAATGAGCGTTAATTATTTTCCTGGTGCAATTATGCTGTGTATTTCTTATTTGAGTTTTATCAGGTTCGTCATGTTCATTAGAGAATTTAATTTGAGAATTAGAAAGGAGACGGAAAACCTTCCATACAATTTTGGGCCCTCTTAATTAATAACTAGTTTAAAATTATATAAATACTGAAAAATTTACATATTTTAGCAATTTGAGAATAGAAATATAAGATATTCAGTAAAAGTGAAATCACGGTACCACGGTAAAATTTATTTTACCGTTTTCTATTATATGAGCGAATGATACTTGTAATAAAGGCTAATATTAAAGCTAATATAAAATTTCGTGTTTATAAATTGAGACAAAAACACAGTTTTTTTTTTGAAATTACAAAAGCAAGGAGTGAGATCCGCGACTTGCGAAATGCGAACTGTCAATGATGTCAGTGGTAGCTGTTACTTTTAGCTGTATTAAATTCACAGACATTATTATTCACATAAAATCGTATTAAATTCGATCTAATGCAATCAATCGATTATTAAAATTTTATCGATTTTATTTTTTCCTATTATAAATGGTTTGTGAAATAATTATGTAAGTTACTGTTATTTAAATTCAATATTAAACAAGAATGCATTTTTACATATACTTACGACCTTCCATTTTGATTGAAATTCTTTACATAAATCGATTATAATTTTATCGATTATACAATTTTAATACTGCAAACTTATTTTCGTGATTTCTTTTTTCTCGGAAAGTGGATAAGGCTCATATTTTGAACTCAATCTCGCTTGATGGTAAGATGCGGCCCAATATAAATAATATAATTACAAATTTATATTTAATCGTTCATTACTTCTCGTAATATAATGTTGGATGATTTTTACTGAACGACAGTAAAGTATATTGGTTTTGTGGAGTTCTGACTCGAGATAAGCTAACATATTCGTATAATTGTACATGTTACTCTAAAATACACACTCCTTTCTTAGTTCAATACCTGTACCAGAGAAAATATCAGCCCCGGTGCCTTTTTATTGTAAGGGAAATGACACTTTCACTGGAAATTGGCACCTTTTGAAATCAGCGTAACTACTGCTACAGTAAACGTACTTTACGAATAAATTTTATCTTCAAAAATTATCTTGATAACAAAGTCATTTATTTTGATAAATATTCATGTTTTGTTCATAAAAAAGGCATCTCAACTTCAACATAAAATTTCCTTTAATTCATTCAACCAAAACACGTTTGTAGCGATTTAAATAAACCTGTACAGTATCATGTACTTTACGGTAGAACTATTAAAGATCAACATCTTTACTGAACATAATCTTCGTTTATACCGAATCATTTAGTCAGCGCACACCGATGAAATATCAGGACTTGTCCGCTTTTCTCCGGCTTGATTTATATGTACTATGATTTTTTAAAAGAATTTTTTGTTCAATTATACTAAAGTATAATGTAATTTCTTAATAGTATAGCTTTCTGGTAGTGAAAGAATTATTATGATCAGATTAGTACTTCCGAAGAATTATCTTTATAAACATACATACAAACAAGGATAGAAACTTTACTTCTTTTAATATTAGTATAATATAGATACCTACAAATTTGTACGGAAACTTCGGTGGGCGAGTCCCGCTCACACTTGTCTGTTTTTAATGTATTATATGTTTATATACTGGGGTTAATTAAGATAAATCTTCTGCATCAAAATATTGTGTAGAAAATACAAGAATCATTGTAGCGATCTTAAAAAACTGTTTTAAATAAAAATTGATCTTTGTGGGTTTTATCTTTCGCGAAAATTAAGAACATTCTACTCGTACTTAAAACATACAATTTTAATGCGAAAACGGCTGCCTTGGTACTTCATGTGAAAATAAACAGTTCATTACACTTAAAAGCCTTTTAAATGTGTAAATTTCAGTAAGCCTGTTATAATAGATAATTATTATTGACTGGTTTACTAACCTTACGAAGATTAAGGATGAAATTTATCTTTATTATTATAGTAGTGCATTAAAATTTATATGATGTCTAGTACCTCATTTTCTGTTTGTTAGATTTAAATTGTCGTTTATTAACAGAATAAAATTTTACGAAGTCATTCCAGTAAATTTCGCACTCATTTATCATCAAAAAACATTGTTGGCGACCAAATAAAATTGTAATTTAACGAAATTAATTTGATACAATAAGTCAGGTTCATTTTAAATTATCATGGTTGTTTTATTTGAGATTTTATAACAACAACTACTGAATTATATATTGTTTGTTTGAAATTAATCTTTTTTTATATCGTAGGATAGTAAACACTAAATAGGTAGATGATTCTTACGATGGAAAGAAACGATAATAGTCTATACGTAGTATAAGAAACATTCTACTGAAAATCAAAACCTTGGATTTGAGATAATGTGATAAAATATAATTCTGAGATGAAAATTGTTAGAAAATTGTGTGGGATTTTTTTTTGATATGTTGGAGTATTTTTAAACCTTACTGTTATATAATTTGATTTACTTTATGGGCTTAAATTGGTGGAATCGGGTTTAATTTCCAACAGGGACAAGCATTAGTGTGATGAGCATAGATGATTGTGTTTCTGGGTTTGGGTATTTATTAAATATATTTGAGTATTTATATATGTATACCTATGTATTAGTATTGTAAACTGATATCCACATTACAAGCACATGATTTGCTTATTATTAAGGTAACAGGATAAGTGCTAAAACACACATTCTGTAGTCAGAAGAAAGTTACAATAACATTAGACATTGACATTTAATGTATCAAAAAGTATCTTTACGCCCGTATCCCCGAAGAGGTAGGCAGAGATACATCCAATGCACCCATGATTAGCCTAAAATACTTACGCCCAGTTTTCAAAATAACATAATTAACAAAAAATTTAAACAAGCAATTAATATGTGTTTAACACAATTTTTACAAGCAAATGATCTGTTAAACATAGATTAATTGTTTGTTAAAATTAATTTGCATTTCGGAAACCGACTGTTAGTCTCACAATGTGATAGATGGCAAGTCTATCTCTAACCGGACACTTTATTAATCCCGGGTTAAAAGTGGTTTTTAGCAGAAAACTAATAAAACACATTTTAAGTTACTCGGCCGTGGATTCCAAGACCTCATGCTGACCACACGAGGTCTTGGAATCCACGTCTGACTAGACCACTGACCACAGAGGCGATTATATTTAATTGTATATTAATATATGTAATATATTATTTGTAAAAAAAATCATTCAGTTTTGTGCAAAACTAGAAAACTGCCATCCTATTTATATTCCGAGGAAACGTCGGCTCAAATCAGGCCACATCGAATTCACCAAATCTATTTCAAATGTGAAAAGCGCACGATAAGTGGATGACCGCATCGGCTCTTTGACTGTATTTCATCTCTGAAATTGGAATTTTTGCAGTTGGGTTTAGAGTGTCCACTACGTGATTGTTCCTTTAAAGTTTTAACGAAAATATAAATTTTGGAACTTTACATGTATATGTTGGGTTTTTATGCATGCAATTATAATGGATATAGTTTAAACTTTACGTCTAAACGCATTTTTTCCTAGTACTTTCTGTCCTCATGCAGTAGAGAAAGAAAAAATGCAGAAGTGATGCATCTTAACTAATAACAGAATAATAATTTAAAATTGTCGACCCGTCAAAAGTAGCTGCAAAGGTTAATTTGAATAAAAAAAATCTGATTTCAAAGCCAACAAGATTTTTAAACCAATCGGTTTATTAGCCTTAAAATATGTTAGTATATAATAGTCAAATGTAAACAATATAATTTTGGAATTTGAAAAGCTTTTTTGAAACTGAATTCGGTTTTGATTTTCGAAATCATTAGACATTAAATGCAGTTTTTTAAGTTAAAATGTTGTAACAGTTAAAAAATTCATTGGTTAAAAATCTCGAAGTAATGTCAAAAAACACTTATTCCAAAAAAATTTGTTAATGATAACAGAATGAAATCCTGAACGAATGAATAGATTTTGATACAGTTTGCAGCGTTAAATGCAAAGGTTTAAGACATATAGCTGATTATATTTTATAATCTATCAGTACATCAATTTGGAAGTTATTATGAAAAACATTGCTTTTTCGAAAAAAAAATTGTTTTCATTACCTACTCAAAATTTCCAGGACCAAATTAATCCCAATATTTAAAAAAATACATTTGGTAAAACTCAATCAAAAGCCATCAACTACTTTTAGATCTGTCAAGCCGTTCAAAAATTATGAGATGTTTATATACACACATATACATGTACATACGTACAGACATACTGAAGTCATCGTGAAAATATTCGGTAAAGGTTCCTATGACGTCAAAACGTGGAGATCTGGCGAAAATTCAATTTTTGAAAACCGGGGCAAATTCTCAGTTCATCAATAACTTCCTACAGACAAACCGGAAAGTCAAAATTGACTTTGATTTTGAAACCTATAGTAGGTTAGGTTAGGTAGTATAGGAAAAGACATATCAAACAATAATAAAAACTGAACTATAAATTAATGACTTTACGCAAACACCCACACACACATATACATATAGATGTTGTTTCCCCGTGTTGATCCCGGGATACTTTGTAGAAAAGGCCAACTGCGTTCTGCCAGACAGGTCGAAAAAGGCGATCGATTTGTTATGCGAGTCACTTACATCGTGGCTACTAGGTGGTAGAGTTCTGCATTGTTTTGCCCGCGGTCTGTTAATACCGCCTTACCTGTTGCTCCTTACCTATGGCTCCTTTGAAGAATCTATTTTTTTTTGTACACCAAGTCTATTTGATTTCTTTTTTATCTCCTTTATCGGGTTGGCTGGGAGAAATCTCTTTAAGTAGAGATAAGCTCGCCCATTGTACTTATGTTTATATATTTTTACTCTAATTATTCTGTGTACAATAAAGTATTAAATAAATAAATAAGAATAGACCAACTGCCGTTCTGCCAGGCAGGGCGTAATTTAGATTTAGAATTCAATAGATTGGCTATGCGAGTCACTACTATCGTGGCTACTAGGTGGTAGAATTCTGCATTGTCTCACCCTGGTCTGGTACCACCGCCTTACCTATTCCTTCCGCAATAGCGTCAGTGCTTGTCACTGTCGTGTTCCGGTTTGGAGGGTAAGGTAGCCTGTAAACTTATGCATGTGGCATTAGATCTCGCCACAAGATAGGAACGCACCATTAACATCTTTGGTGTCTATAGGCGATGGTTGTCTGATGTCTCTTTCCATCAGGAGACCCATCTGCTTGTTTCCTACCTTATGTTATAAATATATATTAGGTGGTGACTTTTAAAGGTCCGGCCAAATTTTCAGAGGCTATCCAGAATCAATAATATGTTCGATTTATATAATAAAAGAAATAATTTAAAAAATTCAAAATTTTATATTTATCCCACACAAAAAAAATCATTAATATAACTTTAACTACGCAAAGTTCGAACGTAATTATTTTAGTGCCTTTAACCAAATTAAAAGTAAGCCGGAAAAATGTACTGTAATGTACAAATGTACTGTGTGATGTTAATATACTAAGTATAGGTAAATGTGAAATGACACATAGCTAGCACTAGAAAGTTCATTCACGAAATTCATGAATTCAGTAGGATATTTTTAAATTAATATTTTTATATTATGTTAATAATAATCGTAATAATTTTACAAAAATAATTAAAACGCACATATACACATACACACATATATAGATATATACCATACTCAGAATTCTAATAATATACCGCCCCGTAGGTAAAGTGGTTAGCGATCCTGATTATTCAATCGACGGGGACAAGCATTTGTGTGATGAGCATAAATGTTTGTATTTCCGGGTTTGGGTGTTTATTAAATATATTCTAGTATTTATATATGTATTTCTATGTATTAGTATAGTTGACTAACACCCATAACACAAGCAAATAATTTATGTTTGGTTAGATCAGTAAGCGTAATTTGTCCCGTGAATATAACATTGTACATGTGAAACTGATAACGTAGTTTTTGAAGTCAGTTAAATATAAAATCAAATGTTAAGCGTTGTCGTGATTGTTGAAACCTCTCACAGATACATGTGGTCGGTTACACAAAATAAACAACCTTATGTTTGTAGTATAGATTTCATCAAAACATCTTAAATAACAGCCACATCTCGACTAACAGAAGCCAAGGCCCGCGGCGTTTGCGTGATCAGAATCCCAAGTCTTCCGTTTAATCTCCCAAGTTTCGTGATACCCGGTGTCACCCCAAGTTTCTGTAAAATCGATTAACGTCTCCTCCATGTTTTATTAAAATTAGTTCGAGAAAAGGGACGAATATATAAACGCAATAAATTTTATGTAAGTTTATATTAATGTTAGCTTTGTTTTAAAGATCTGCAATAAATTATGAGAAAACGAATTATAATAACTTAGTATTAGTTTTTAGCTTTTATATATATATATATATATATATATACATATATAATATATATATATATATATATATATATATATATATATATATATATATATATATATATATATATATATATATATATATATATATATACAAAAATAAGTGTAAAGCCACTTTGCAACAATCTATTTAAATACTTTTTAAATATATTTAACCATAGCAAAAGTCATTTAAAATATATTTAAATACTAGCTGCCACGTGCAGCCCGCTGCATTATTAAAGTTTTTGGCGAATCTCGCGGGATCGTCGCATTTTTCCGGGATTAAAATTAGCCTATGTGCTATTTCAGGTCATTATCTACTTGTATGCCAAATTTCATTCAAATTCGTTCAGTAGTTTTTGCGTGATTGAGTAACAAACATCCATCCATCCATCCATCTACCCATCTATCCAAACATCCAAATTTACACATTTATAATATTAATAAAGATTCTTGTGCAAGCTGAATTTGGATTCATTATAGAACAGTAACGATAAAGAAGATAAAAATTACAAAAATTCTAATTATTTTTTTATGTAATATTTTAAAAAATATGTTGAAACAAAACTATGTAAAATAACCTCTATTTAAGATATACTACTTAACCGACAATAAAGCATTGGAATAATTGCTCATCATGCCAATACCTTAGGTTACTGTAATATAAAAAAACAAGTTCACTGAGTTTCTTCCGCCGGATATTCTTACTTGTTCCGGATATTCGTAATAGTTCAAACAATGTTGACGCATCAAAATAACTTAGTCTACTCGACAAGTTAAAATAATAATAACTTGTAAAACGTTTAATTGAATAAAAATGTTTGATTTCTGTTTTTTTTCATTAGTCACGCGATAGAAGTTTACCAAATAAAGTCGCAAACAAGTTTTTTTTTATATATCATAAGATAGCAAACAAGCAGATGGCTCTCATGATGGAAAGAATCAACCATCGCCTATAGACACCAAAGATGTTAATGGTGCGTTGCTAACTTGTGGCGAGGTCTAATGCCAAATGCATACGTTTACAGGCTACCTTACCCTCCAAATCGGAACACGACAGCGACAAGCACTGACGCTATTGTGGCAGGAATAGGTAAGGCGGTGGTACCAGACCCGGGCAAGACAATGCAGAACTCTACCACCTAGTTAAACTAAGTTAAAAGCAATACAGTAATAAAATTCGCATGACAATGGTATTTGTACATGGATAGAACGTTGTAAAATTTTACCTCTAAATAGTTCACATTAGACGTAAAATATTTAAACTTTATTAGCCTTCTGCCAGCTACCTGACAAAAACGTTTTCTATTCTTCAAAAGCAGTCTAGGCTTACACTAGCATCATCCACACGGCTAAAAACAAAATCAAGTAAGTATGATTAATATTTCAACCCACTACAGAAATTAATAACTCAGCACTTAGATAATTTAATGCTTGTTCGTCTCATTCGAGCCCAACAGGAATGTGTGGTCCATTCTTCATTAAAGAACGGAGTCTGCACAGAAAATATATTATAAAATGTTAATATTACATAAGTTAGAACATTCTTTTATTATCCTTTTCCATAAATATTTCCCTAAAGTCTTAAAATTGTTGAGAGTAGCCAAGAGTTTCGATTCAAGAAATTCCATTTTTACTTCGACGACACGAAAAAATACTCTGTTTTCTTCTCACGAAGATACTGTAAAATGTATAATGCCGAAGATCCCCGCTTATTAAGAATTTAAAATCACTACCTGCGATTTCTTACAGCTCTGTCGCCATATTGAATTTTACTTTAGGAGCTTGCTTTTCTTAAAGCAAAGGTTTTTAAAGCTAACGTTATCCCTGTTTGATATCATTTATTCTAAATGAATACTGATTAAACTAAAACTGACACTCATTAATTCTAGCAGTATTTAAAAATTGTTGGTCGATTAACATTTATGTTTTGTTTATTTATTTATTTGGTGATCTACTTATTGTTACCAAATTTTATAACAAATAAACCTATTTGACTCTAGTTGAAAAACTCAAAAATAACTCGAATGGAATTCTTACTCTAGTTAGAACAAGCGAATGAATTTGTATATCGCGGATGTGTTTTTAGCAGGGATGAAGGGTTCATCGGAATTTTGAAGCTCCTAAAATGTTTTCAAAGTAACAGAACGGATGTAAGAGTTTAATATACAAAATGACGTAAACGTCAGTTAATTTTGAATATATAATAATAATCGACCGGTCTGTCGATCTGTAATTTGTCCAATATTTTTTGTAAAACAATTATTTTGTCTTTTTCTATTAATTTTGCAGACGAATTTCGTTTAATAATAAATTTAGTGTTTAAATTACTTTGTTATCATTTCTATTCTGTGATTTGTAGTTGGCACATTTTTTTCGCGATTTTACAATGAGACCCAATGTCCATGTATATTAATAAGTCAATGATTTCAATAAAAAGCATCCATAAGTAAAATTAAATAAATCGATATTTTTTCCCATCACTAAACAGTATGACAAACTGCCCTTTTTCAGTGCGGTATGGGGTACATAAGACCCCACATATTATTTTACCTATAGAATCTAAACTAAATAATCTGCCCATAGGCGGCGGCAGATTTAGGTTTGATAACTCATTGATAATAATAATCGTGACAAAAACCGCACAATTCACCTTATTTGGCGCCAAAAAAGGTTTTTTGTCACCTGTGGGCGGTGGGGTTTAATAAGCCTCGTGCCACTACAACCTCTGGATCTGAACGAGGTTTCAAACGTCTCGTAACGCAGTAATAGAAAGTATAGATAAATCAGTGCCGCTGGGAACATGTTAAGGTAACTGGTAGACGTGCATATGGCCATTTTGCCATCCCACTTTATGGATAGCAACACACCATCAACCGCCTCAATTATGACCGCCCCGTTGGTCAAGTGGTTAGCGACCCTGCCTACACAATTGACGGGGCTCGGGTTCGATCCCCGATGAGGAGTAGCATTAGTGTGATGAGCATAAATGTTTGTATTTCCAGGTTTAGGTGTTTATTAAATATATTCCAGTATTTATATATGTATTTCTGTGTACTTCTCTACTACAACTACAACGGTACGTACGTTTTCTTCTTTTCTTTCTACTGACATGCCACGATCAGATTGATCGAGTATTGTTCGAAGGTGGTGTCAAGAGTCTTCGCAACCGGCGTGTGTGTATGAAGAGAGTGATGAATGTGGAGGAAGCGAGACAATCCCGCAAGGATCGTGATGTATGGCACTCGGTTCTCTCTGCCTACCACGTAAGGGATCTGGCGTGAAGATATGTTGTTCTATGTATTAGTATCGTTGACTAACGCCCACAACACAAGCAAATAATTTGCTTATTTTGGGGTTATTTAATTATCAGTAAGTGTAATTTGTCCCGTGAATATTTATTTATTATTATTTATTAATAAATTTGGTGTCTATAGGCGATTGGTCTCTTATTCCATCAGGATAGCCGTTTGCTTGTTTGCTTTTTTATATTAAAATATCCCTACCCATATTATATTCCAGTACCATTAAATATATTCCGGTATTTATATAATATGTATTCCTATGTATTAGTATCGTTGACTAACATCCATAACACAAGCAAATAATTTGCTTACTTTGGGATTAGATCAGTAAGTGTAATTTGTCCCGTGAATATTTATCTATTATTATTATTTATTAATAAATTTGGTGTCTATAGGCGATTGGTCTCTTATTCCATCAGGATAGCCTACTGCTTGTTTGTTTTCTTTTGATATTAAAAAAAATCCCTACCCATATTATATTCCAGTACCATTAAATATATTCCAGTATTTATATAATATGTATTCCTATGTATTAGTATCGTTGACTAACACCCATAACACAAGCAAATAATTTGCTTATTTTGGGGTTAGATCAGTAAATGTAATTTGTCCGTACTTATTTATTCATCAGATCAGTAAGTGTAATAGTTATTTATTTTGACCCGCGGGGAACGGGGAGTAGGAACTCGCTTGGACTTTGACAATACGAATTTGAATAGAACATTTAAATAATGTTCCATTACTGTTATGTATATTAATTAATATCAAACACAGGTAGTTAATGGCTGTTGATATATTATGGACAGGTTACTTTGTATTCTGGAAGTGAAAAGGGTCCGCTCCAATTTGTCTGCAATTAATATCCATGTACCCATCCCTGATACGGGGACAGAAATTTACTGTCTTCAAAAAGAGCACCTACTATGATTTTGTGTCTGTACTCATATTATAAATGCTGAAGCCTGTCTATTTGTCTGTTTGTCTGTCTGTTATGCTTTCGCGGTTAAATCAATGAACTGATTTAGATGAAATTTGACAAGAAGATAGTTAAAAATCAACCCCGGGCTTACATAAAACTGGCCAAGTGCGAATCGGACTCGCACACAAAGGGTTCCGTACTGTTATAATAAAAATCCTCCCTTAATATTTTTTATTTTTTTTATTTTTAGTATTTGTTGTTATAGCGGCAACAAAAATGCATAATTTGTGAAAATTTCAGCTTTGTAGCTATCACGGTTTATGAGATACAGCCTGGTGACAGACAGACAGATGGCAGAGGCTTAGTAATAGGGTCCCGTTTTATCTTTTATGTACGGGACCCTAAAAAACGGGTAGTGGCGGTGTCCATGGCACAGCCATGTACGTTTTACATGAATACATCTATGTAACGGGTAATATTTTGTGATGATAATATTTTTCACTCGTAATACAGTTGCCGTCTTTGATGAACCGATCAACGATGACACCTCCACCTTCAACTTTTCGCGTTCTCCGCACTTCTTCACTCTTTTATACGGGGGTTTATAGATATCTTTAGATTGTTATTTAAACTATCTTTTGGACGATAGTGTACGTTTCTTGTATTTTGATTTGCCTTTCTAAAGATTATTTTGGCCCAATTAATTTTTTTTTATTTTTTTCTCTTAAACGCAATATATATTTACTATAAGCATTTGATATTATTTTTCTTAATTTACACAATCGATAAATCTCGACAAGAGTTATCGAATAAAATTTAATTGAACGTCATAGCTAATCTGAGTCAAAAAATGTACTAGGTACATGCAAGTTATATAGCACAGCGAAATCACCTAAAAATGGCGGCACTTTCTCCTTCACCCCCCGCGATTCATCTTAGATTTTTTTTATTCTTTGGCTATCCAGTGCAGTGGTGTTATTAGATTTTCAATGCTGATGATAGTTATGAAGTTATAACACCAAACTGTATTCCCCAGTTTTGTTATCATCAGATTTTTGAACTGTCCTTCACTATGAAGGCAAAAAAGCTTATTCACGTCAAAAAAACCAACCCCAAAGAGGCTGAAACAAGGGATGACTGTTTGTAACTTTGGAAGGTCATCAAAAATATTACCCATTTAAATTAAAATAACAAAGCAAACTATGTAAATACACATTTTTCAAACATTGGTAAAATACTAGCTGAGAATATTAACGTAAAAACTATGATGACGAAAAGCGATCTGGGATCAAAAAATTACAATCAACTAACATATTTTGTCCTCACAGACACTGATACTACGGAATTACATAATACCATTATGTCGCTTAAGTCTCATAGTGCTCCTGATCAGGACAACATACCATCTAGCTTCTTAAAGCTCACTGCAGACAAAGTAAGCCCAATCATTAGCCATTTGATCAGCTTATGTTTCAATAACGGCCCATTTCCGGCACTATTAAAGCTAGCTATTATTACACCTGTGCACAAAAGTGGTGTTTGTGGTGGTCAATCAAATTTTCGGCAAGAATTATATTGTAAGTGAAATAAACGCATTGTGTAAATATAGCTTGTTAAAATTTAAGAACTTGTATTACTTTTTAAGTAGCAAGCATTGTGATAATATCAAGAAACAAAAATTTTTAATATATATGACGGCGCGCTGATTATTGATTAGTTTCAGTTATAAATTACGAAATTATTACAGAAGATTTATCATATCTCGGTTTGTCAATATCGATTTAGATTGATTCGATTTTGTAACCGATAACTTTAAAATTTAAGAGCGGTAACTCTGAATAGAATAGTCGATGTCGCCACGAGTAGGGGCGGCCGTCATTCTGTTGAAAGCCGCCATAAGAGATGGACGCGTACTAACCTATTGACTCTTAATTCAGTTTAATCTTATCGATTGTGTATGATGTGTAAAACCCTGAAATAATCAAATAATAGGACATAAGATAACACCTTTGAGTGTGCCTTTATTTTGACCTTTTTGTCGTCGCAACGCTCAGGGTAGATACTAACTGCCAAGATCCCTATGATGCCTCTTTTGACATATATAAATTACGTGTCAGTTGTTTGTTCGCGATGGCCTCGAAAACTACAAAATCGATTTCAATAAAATTTCGTAGTTATCTACTGTTTGGTCTAACTTCAAAGGTAGGATAGTTTTTATCTCAAGTCCGCTCTCAAGTATCCCACCAAAATATTCAAAACAAGTAATTTGTAAGGTAAAACAACGTTTGCCGTGTCAGCTAGTTGTATAAAGTTATTATGTCTTCTGATAACTCATAGAGCATTAATACTTCTGTTATTTTATGTATTATTAATTATTCGTGTAATACCTTATGCGTTTGGGGTATATGGGTTCTTCTTTCAAACAAAAAGCACTTTGTACAATGTTATATTTAACTTACAATAATTTACCCCGACACCTTAAATTAATCCATTTATCGCCGGTAATTATCCAAGTCGGCCTATTTATCAATACAACATTAATCTTTTCAACGTCCACCCACTCTAATATGTTGACGCCATTAATTATAACTGAGTGACCGATATAGCACCTGGCTAATGAAATACTAATTAATATGGGAGTGATCATTTGATTTCTGATAGCCATTACATGTTGCGGTTTCATGAGAAACATAATAAATAATCATAACGATAATTACAGTAGTAATAAATTGACAGATTACAAGTTATGAGGACGTGTAGTTTCCCACTTGTGGTTTTTATTCGTTTAGAAAATATAACAACAGTAATTAAAGTATACATACTTGTGCCTTCACACATCCCTGACGAGAGACAGAAACAGATAAATTGTAATATATATATATATATATATATATATATATACTACCTGACCCAGCAAACGTTGTTCTGATGATCTGCCTTTTTAACTACTTTTATTTTTCTTTCTATATTTTCTCACCTTTTAAACCTTTCCTGGACTTCAACAACTTATTCAAAACCAAAATTAGCCAAATCGGTTCAACCGTTCCCTAGTTTTAGCGAGACTAACGAATAGCAATTACTTTTTATATATATAGATATACAATATATGCAAATGACTGTTCGTCTGTCTGTCTTTTATAGAATCGCATTTCATCATGTGATAATCTTTAGCAAAGTTTTTGTGCATGAGGTCACGAATGTTTCAGAGTTGGTACGACCAATTTTCGACAGGGTGTAGCAACGCGCGCAGGGCACAGCTAGTCATTAATAAATATAAGATGTATCTTATAACGCATCTCGCGCTATAAACTTATTTGCATTTGCTTGCAATTTTTATTTGTAAGCGCCTATATCGCAGCGGTTAATTAAAGGTTAATACGTTTGATTTTAAAGAA
The DNA here is from genome assembly GCA_036924255.1 of Apodemia mormo. Lineage (NCBI taxonomy): Eukaryota > Metazoa > Arthropoda > Insecta > Lepidoptera > Riodinidae > Apodemia > Apodemia mormo. The sequence goes on from JAUPFN010000008.1 coordinate 2,937,729, forward strand.
AACAGTCATTCTGTTTCCGACTTCTGTTCATCAGTCCGACTTTACAACCACGATTAAACTACAATAATTAAATGCAAAATATTTATAGTGTGAAAGAAAATACATACATTCACACATATATACACATGCAAAACGAAAATAGACAATTATCTGTTCAAACACGATAAATAAAGGAATAATAATTTTCGAGCATATTGCGTATTTGTAGAACGTCGGATTTCATGTTACTGGAGCATTCCAGAAATACAAACGGAAAAATAGGAACCGGATTCACCGATAGATATAAATTATGTATGCCATACATAATACATGTGGGCTGTCGAGCAACGTTCGCAAGAAAATTGGCTAAGTTTGAACAGTTGCCTCTGAGACTGCCCTGAGAGGTCGGGAGCTACAGAGGGTATATTGCTATAAATGGTGATAGTTAAATCTAAAATGTATAAGTCTAATAGAGTTATTCTGGTAAGCTCTTTGATTCTTTAATACCTTACAGATTTTTTTACTTTTTATAATTCTAAACGCAGTAATATTTACCAATTTAAAATGGAACCATACAAAGAGTATATATACCCTCTCATATATAAAAATAATTTTGAAAATTTATTCATAAATTACTGACTTCTGAGGAGACAAATAAAGTAAATAAATAAGATAAATAAAACATACAGCCGAATTGATAACCTTCTTTCGAGAAGTCGGTTGACAAACCTTAATATTCGTAACACGTTCAACTATTCCTGAAAGTTTCACCAAGTGCGAACGACAAAAAGTATAAAATCTATTGTGAAAGAGTTTCAAACATTTATTTTAAAATGTAAAAATTTTATTCGATTTCACAATACGCATACCAAACGTAAAACTTTCACCATTTTGTTTCAATCAAATTTTTAAAAATTTACGAATTACATCCATGTTGACAATATATTGCGACGTAAATGACTTAAAATATTATATAATTATCGTAAATTCAAGTTATAATAATCCTTAAAGGTTTTTTTTGTAAATTTTAGCATTAGAATGTCTGCGATACAATTTACACTTCAGAAGAAATTAATAGTCTTTTTTTATATCATAAGATAGCAAACAAGCAGATGGGTCTCCTGATGGAAAGAGTCACCCATCGCCTATAGACATCAAAGGTGCTAATATCGCGTTACTATCCTGTGGCGAGGTCCAATGTCACATGCATAAGTTCACCGGCTACTTTACCCTCCAAACCGGAACACGACAGTGACAAGCACTGACGCTATTGCGGCAGGAATAGGTAAGGCGTTGGTACCAGACCAGGGCGAGTCAATTCAGAACTCTACCAACTAGTAGCCACGATGTTAGTGACTCGTATACCCAATCGGTCGCCTTTTACAACCTGCCTGGCAGAACGGCAGTTGGCCTATTCTTCAAAGGAGCCCGGGACCAACACGGGGAATTTAAGTGTGCTTTGAGGATTGGAGTAATAAACAATTTCGGCAAATACAAATAATGTGACTAGAAAATATTGATGTCGAAATCGAAATCAACCAAAATCACTTCTAAAAAACTTCAAGATTAAGCGATCATTTCAGGAACTGCTCTGTATTAAATTAAAAATAAACAGAATTACGTCTACCAAAAGCTGCCAGGAAAATTACTGAACCATGATAAAAACGGACGGTTAATTTAAAGGCTGTACCCGGAAATACATTGAGCGACATAACTGTTGCCGATTAAAACGTGCAAGCAAAATTTAACTGTCGAGACTTGTTATATATACCACGATGGTATTGACTCGAATAGCCAATCGGTCGCCTTTACGATCTGTCCGGCAGAACGGCAGTTGGCCTATTCTTCAAAGAAGCCCGGGACCAACACAATAATATAAATATATATCAACTTGCGCCTAAAATTGGTGAATTTTGTATAGACCCCCATCAATCTCCTTTGTCACGTAACTTACCAATCCATACTAAGTATTTGACAATGTGACGCCATTTATTTACATTTTAACGTAAACATTAGGAGGCTGTTAACATTACCCCGTTTTATTTTGTCACCTTACATCACGTGGGTGTTGTAAAATACACATGAGCAAATACATCAAAGCGAGGCCGTAAACATTTTTATTAAAATCTAACAATTTGAATTGCTTTTCCACGACACGCATACCAAACATGAAAATTATATTTTCACCCTTTTGTTGCCATAAATGTTTCTAACAACAGATACCAATATAATCAACAATAGATTTTTAAATTATATGATAGAAAACAAGCAGATCTCTCTTGATAGAAAGAGAAACTATCACCTATAGACACCATTGATGTTAATAGTGCATTGCTGTAGCAAGATGCCACAAAAACAAGTCTACCAGCTACCTTACCCTCTAAACCGAAACACGATAATGACAGGCATTGACGCTATTGTGGCAGGAATAGGTAAGGCAGTGGTACCAAATATCGAAACGAGACGTTGCGGTAGAGTTTCTACCACCTAGTAGTCAAGATGGACCTGCCTAGCAGAACAGCTGCAGTTAGTCTATTATTCAAAGAGCTCGGGCCAACACTGGGTAAACCTATAACCCTAATGAAGGTAAGATATCAATTAAATATACAATTTAGAAAAAGTAGGACCAAATTCAACAAGAAAGTACTATATCGGGCACACTTTTAAATTATATTTTCACCAATATATTGTTGGAATTGGATATATTACCGCTGGTCTCGCTGCATTATGTGTGTCTCAAATACCATCCACACCTGTTTAGTAGTTTTGGGATGCTTGAGTAACAAACATCCATCCATTCATCAAAACATCCAAATTTTCACATTTATAATATTAATATAGATCCGTGGCATTAGCAATGTTTTTTATAAGTTAACAAACAAGCAGATGGGTCTCCTGATGGAAAGAGTCAATCAACGCCTATAGACACCTAAAATGTAAAGGTGCGTTGCTATCTTGTGGCGAGGTCTAATGCCACATTCATAAGTTCACTGGCTAACTTACCTTCCAAACCAGAACACGACAGTGACAAGGCGGTGGTATCAGACCCGGGCGAGACAATGCAGAACTCTACCACCTAGTAGTCACGATGGTAGTGACTCGCATAGCCAATCGGTCGCCTTTTATGACCTGCCTGGCAGAACGGCAATTGGTCTATTGTTCAAAGGAGCCTGGAACTAGCACGGGGTATTATATGAAATAATTAATTGTATGAAATCTATTGATATCCTGTTTATATATTTCCGTGCTAAGCTGTGTGGGTCAGTTGTGTGTTATAATTTTCAACTTCACCGACATAGCTGCGAATATTTCGCTTGACATAGCTGCGAATATTTCGCTGTTTTTTCAGAACACGCTCCATTGTCGCCTGGGTATTGTTAAAACAATTTGAATTCATACATCACAGCATTTTGGCTCAAAAACTCACATAAAAGTCAAATAAATTAAATTGCAAATTGCTTATACACGACCTTTATTCGTAATGGATACACGAATGCTCTTGTATGCCTTACACCTTGAAATAGATTCGAAGAAATTTTGGTGTTTAATTTGCAAAATTTTTGCAAAACTTTATATAGGACTGCTGTGATGCAACTGAGACGAAAGGTAGTGTAATGAATGGGGCAAACTTATCCAAGAGAAGACCACAGCGGCAAAATAGTAAAATATGATTTATTGTATACTTTCCATCGTCGGCACTTGATGAAATTCCATTGTTACTAGACACTTTTACTATTCCACTTGTACATCAATTTCACTTTTACACAATTTTTATTATATTACTCGACCGGTTTCACTTTTTAAAGCATCTTAAGGATGTAATATACTTAACTCAACTTACTTAATAACTTAAGTATATTACATCCTGAAGATGCTTTAAAAAGTGAAACCGGTCGAGTAATATAATAAAAATTGTGTAAAAGTGAAATTGATGTACAAGTGGAATAGTAAAAGTGTCTAGTAACATATGAAATAAGTTTGCTGTAAGCAATGTAATTTTGATATTTGAAAAGCTGTATCTTTTGAAAATTTGATTCGATTTTAATTTTAGTAACGGCATTTGATCGTAAATGATCAAAAATTATTGGTAGAAAAAGTTCTAAAATATGTCGAGAAAACACTTTCTTTTAATTTTCGTCGACAATAACTCCCGAACGGATAAAACAATTGTGATGCAATTTACGACATTGAACGCAATTTTTTGAGGACTAGAGCCGATTAGATCAGCAAACAACGTTTGTGCAAGTCTTTGTAAGAATCAAAAATTCTATTTTTTACTTGTTTCGAAAGAAGAAAAAGAGGAGTAAAATCTCGATTTTCTAGAATCTCTTTTTAAATATATTCCTCATATTTAGTACTCAATGAATTCTATATATTTCACCGGTTCCTTACTCTCCAAATAAGATTATATTGCGGTACTTACGTTTCAAATACGTAAATGAACAATGATGATTTTGTATTTTTGCTAATGTTTTTTTCGTTGTTTTTATTTATATTTTGTATATCATAAGATATGCCATAAACAAGCAGATGGATCTCTTGATGGAAAGAGTCAATAATCGCCTATAGACACCATAGATGTTAATGGTGCGTTGCTATCTTGTGGGGATGTTCAATGTCGCATGGATTAGTTTACTGGCTACCTTACCCTCCAAACCGGAACACGACAGTGATAAGCACAGACGCTGTTGCGGTAGGAATAGGTGAAGCACTAGTACCTGAACTGAGAGAGAAAATGCAGAACTATACAACCTTATATCCACGATCGATGTCATTTCATCTCGATCCATCTAGTGATTTAACGTACACTTCGATAGTATATCAGAACAAACAATTTTGCAGGCCATTTCAGAAAATAAGAGATTTTTACGACAAAATTCATAAAGTGAACTCAAATAGTAGGGACTTACTATTAATTTTATCACCACAGCGGACAACATGTATTCATACACTCTTTATAAGAATGTTTTTTGGATAGCTGCTATATTGAACTCTGTAACGGTTACTATAGATAGCCCTAAAATGTATATACCCTAACATATTGATTTAGCCTGATGCTATCAAAATTATTATACATTTATCAGTCTAATACTAATTTCTATCAGGTTTCATTAAAATAAGTATAAATTAGTATTATATAATTAAAAATAACAAATTTGTACTAATTTTAATCAAAACGAAGTTTCTTTTATTTACAACTAGCGACCTGCCCGCAGTTTACCCGCGTATCTTTTGTTCCTGTGAGAATATCAGAAAGGTTTATATATTAAAACCTTCCTCAAAAATCAATCTATCTATTAAAAAAAACCGCATTAAAATCCGTTGCGTAGTTTTAAAGATTTAAGCATACATAGGGACATAGGGACAGACAGAGAAAGCGACTTTGTTTTATACTATGTAATGATAAAGCTCAACAATAAACCTGCTAGAATAATAGGACCAATGGGATGGAAAAAGTTTAAAGAACACCGGTCATTTTAATTTTGTACAATCCTTGCGTGTCTTTTGGAGTGACGAATATTAGATAAACTAGAATAATTTTCTACTATTTTTAAATCAATTAAATAAAATATATCGCTATGAACAATCATTTAAAAATAATTTAGACTATAATTTGATTGAATTGATCATGATATTTAAGTGTTACCATTTTATAAAACTTTAATTACATTTTCATTAAAACAATAATAATTTTATATATCATAATTTTCATTATAAGTATCAAATAAAAATTCTTCCTGTTTTTGTATTAAAGAATAGTTAATGCTAATTTATTTTTGTTCTTTTAAGTACCCATAAAGTGTTTTTTGCTAAATCTTAGCTCAGAGTTCTGTCAATCTAACTTAGATTTCTGAGATTAGCAGTTGTACGGAAGACACTCAATGACAAGATAAATACCTAACCACAGACTACTAAGGAGTGAATTTATTGTTTACGTTAACCGTACCTTAATTCCAACTTTATTTAGCTACTTTTCCCCCAAGTTAAAAAAATATTTATTAAATGCGGATAAGTTAAGGAGTTGATATAGAATCTTAAGGAATATATTAAACATTAAGGTATTAACTAAAAAAAAAACGATGTATGAATTCTTGCCCGTGTTCTTTATTATCTTCCGTAAAAAAAAATACTTTTTATCTCGATAACCTTAATTTTGAAAACATATAATATTCAATGAAACATAAAGGAAAAGTTACATTAGTAAGGATTCATAAAACATTCAATATATTACGAGGTCGAACAATAAACTAAATGTATATTATCGAGATACAAGGTCGAACAAATGGAAGTGATTTCTTCCATAAGAACTCTTCCAATAAATTATAATACAATTCTATAAGTTATTGATCTCCTTTAACAAAGAAACGTCTTCAAACGAATAATAAGCGATTTCCATTTGTTTCAGATAATGCTCACCACCTTCGCTGATGCACGGATGCCTTAAGGCAATATGAAAGTCAAAAGGAGTCTAGACGTGAGGCTGATAGCCTTATGTACTACCTGTATTCTCCTCCCAGCAATCGCATGCCCCACTCAGTGCATATGTAAATGGAAGAGCGGTAAGCGATACGTCGAATGCACCGATAAAGAATTGAAAGCGATTCCAAATTCGATAGACTCTGAAACTCAAGTCCTCGATTTCACCGGTAATGATCTGCAAGTTTTACAAAAGGAAACATTTCACAAGCTCGGGCTGCTGGACTTGCAGAAAATTTATTTGCAGAGATGTCGGTTGCAGAAAATCGATAACCACGCCTTTAGGGGCCTCGCGAATTTAGTTGAGCTCGATTTATCCAATAATTACATTACTACTGTGCCATCAAGCAATTTTATATTCTTTCCGTCTTTAATGAGACTTTCAATCAATAATAATCCAATTACAAACATAAAGATGCATTGTTTTCAGCATCTTTCTTACTTGAATACATTAGAGCTTAGTAACTGCAAGATTGAGAATATTGAGCCTGAAGCATTCTCAGGCCTCAAGCATTTGGAGTGGCTGAGGTTGAACGGTAATAGGCTATCAAATATTCAAGGCGAAAATCTGTTTCCAGATACACTGAGAGGTATTGATCTCCAAAATAATAACTGGATTTGCGATTGTCATTTGAGAGACTTACATAACTGGCTATTGAATTTCAATATGCCTCACGCAGTCGAACCAATTTGTTCGCTTCCTGAACGTCTAAAAAAACGCACGATCACTAGTGTTAATGAATTTGATTTGGCTTGTTTACCAAAACTGATTCCTACATCGGTGTATTTAGAAACGAATGTTGGGAACAACGTTACCTTAGAATGTTTAGTCAAGGCTATTCCAGAGGCCAAGATACAATGGTTCTATCAAGGACAACTAATTCGAAATTATTCAACACTCGCAGCGGAGCCTCACCACTTATTTTATGTGGAAAGTGGTACAACAGATAAGAAGAGTGAATTATATATATTTAATATAGGCGTCGACGATAACGGCACCTATTTTTGCACAGCCGAAAATTCTGCCGGCAAAGTTCGTGCAAATTATACAATAAAGGTTCTTGTTAAAGAAGAGCCAGTCGTGATAGTTGTCACATTTCCCCATAGACACTTAGTAGTAATTGTGACTGTAATTTTTCTTGTTATTATATTACTAATAGCTGTAATTGCTGTAGTATTATTAAAATTTAAAACTGATACAAGAAGTAGAAAAAAGAAAGAAAGTGGAAAAGATGTTGCGTTGTGTAATCAAATTTTGCCATCAAGTAGGAGTAACGGCTCTTTGCCTAAAAATAATGGTAGTGTTATTGTCAACGCGCATTCTCATCACGCCCTTCATTATACGGTACAAGCGAACCGAGATTACGAGTCGACTGACACATACCAAAGCAATAACATGAAAGGCTTTGTCGACAGAAATCCTGACCTAATTAGCGAAGCTGAAACCGTTGCTAACAATACTCAAAATGAGAACACAGCGTTATCGGTATACAAAACACAAGCTCCAAACGACACTTTTGAGGAAACCGCATTTGCCGCGCAAACTATGCAGCGACAAGTCACTTGGCAAGATCAACAAAATTTAAATAGCATGCCTCCTATGAGCATGCCAACTAATACTATGTACCAGCATTCCGCTGACGTTCATCTTAATCCGGGCTGTTTCTTAGACAGTGAAGGTTATCCATATGATTACGGACTACCAAAACATCCGTGCCGGCCTCCAATCATGTCAAATTATTCAGTTATTGGCCCTTTTTATCAAACTTTGCCCCACAACAGACCGAAAGGGCAAAAAATGACGTGTAAATTTGCCAAAGATACTGAATTCAACGCGACCCAACAAACATGTCCCAATTTCGAGGCCTTCAATGCGGTAAATGTACGACGTACTTTAGAAGGATATCCAGTACCTCGTAATCGTCAAATTGCTTTTGTTGGAAATGGCACAGTATATTATAATGAAGAATTTGTGCCTTCCCCGCCTGAAGGTTATAAAACCGAACCGACTCAATGTTGCGCGCCAACCGAGACGTGTCCAACATGGAATCCCAAAGGAACATGTGCTGTTATGGTGCCTGTAGGTATAGCAGAAGGACAAGGACGGTGTTATCAAGTTGAAACTAGGTGTGTAGATACACAAACAACAGACAGGTTGCCAGGGGAAGGAACAGAAAGTGTTTTGAAACCTCTACCTCAAGTTTCAAACGCTAAGTGTGCTTCTGATATCTGTTCGGAAAGCCCCGACGAGGGTTATGTAGGCGACGCTAACGACATCTGACGACGTCGTCACAACGATAACGCATAAACAGGGCAATTTAGACGCTACTAAAGTGATAAAGCGACTGAATATAAAATAGTATTTGTATATATGCTGGGTAACTCAGGTCCGTGTACAGTGCAATCACAAGATAACGACTTTAAGCATAACTTGTGTACTTTTATATAATTTTCTTATTGAAATTCATAAGTACAAAGTAGAGTATGCGCTTCAACAATTTGTTTCACAACTATTTTATAACAAACAGGATATCCCTACTTTTTGTTTGTTATCTTTCGAAATAAGAGCTTACTCATTTTCAAAAGGCCGGCAACGCAATTACAAGACCTCAACTGGTGTAGTTGTCTGTGGGGGGTGGTAATCACTTACCATCAGGTGAGCCTCCTGTCCGTTTGCCCCCCTCTTCTATAAAAAAAGAAATATTTTCAAACACAGATGAAAATAATAGAAATATTTTTATACAAAAATAAACATGACGTCTAATATATTATGTCTCCGTAAAATTGTAACTACCGTAAGATTATAATCTACCTTAGCAACATTAAACTGTTAAACTAACGCAACCAAATAATAAATTACCTAAGTTTATTATAAGCTTACAATTTTTACATATTAACAATACAGTAACATTAACATTTACTTAGAACAACAGTAACATTTACTTAGAACCTTTGACATTTGAAACATGATGAAACGGAAATACGTCCTGATAGAGAAACAAACACATAAATATATAACATTAAGCTGACGAAAGAATGAGATATAACTATTTATACAGTATTGTATACTAAATGAAAACCCGGCTTCGCTCGGGTGAAATGTAGATAAAAAAGATTCATAATGCACAACCTTTCTTAATTTCTCCTCTTTTATTAAAAAGTTTCTTGATAATCTGCGCTCCGTTCTACGATTCTTTAATAAATGCTCACGCCATCTAGACCACATATTTGTAAACTTAAAAGAAATATGGCCGATTTGTCTGTCAGCACCGTTAGAATTTTTAATCACTATTTTAACAAAATACTCGACAATCCAAATTTTGCAGATGTTGTCGACTCAAAATTATTTTTTTTTTTACGCTTTATAATTTAGGTTAGGTTTCAATTGAGTCTACCGTAACCCTTGACGAAATTATTAATATAGATTAGTAGTAGCAACTAGCAGTTTTTTATATTTATATTTAAAATGCTATCTTATATGTTTAAGATATTATTAAAATGCAATAAACGTTCATTTTCCTTATTCTAAACATCACTTCTCGTCCAAAACAGGTAAAAAGTATAAAAATTTCCTCCTGGTCTAGCAGTTACCCTTAGATCAGATAATGAAATCGTGTCTACATATAAACCTTCTTGTTTTACCACATTTCATCGGTTTCTAAGTTGGTAATAGGGGTGGTGATTCCCATCACTGCATTTTGATGACCTGATAAGGCATACCACTTATAACACCGACCACACAACCCATAGACCCCTAATAACAGGCAAATGGCTTATGCCAACACATCTGACTTATAGTTCCGGTGTAAATGTCCATGCACCAATACCCAATCAGTGTCGACCAATCAGATCCTCTGTACATCACTATCTTTCACTGTGGCCTTGAGTAAGCCAATCACGATGTTGCAGCTCAGCTCAGCTAGTTGCCAGAATGCATTCAATACGGAAAATCGAACATTAGGCGTCTATGGGCTGTGTGGTCGATGACTTATAAGAAAACATAACATGAGAACCCTATTGAGTCATACATATATCTAACCGTATATTATTTTGACAGCGCATACTATATTTTGTACTATAATTATAATACTTTTATAATACATGGACAGTAGTAGTATTACAAGGACATAACAACCCTAAAATTCACTGCCCATCGTAGGTTATATTACGAGAATAAAGATAAGTTTCGTCTTTTTCACATGAAATTTAGCAACTAAAATGACACGTGCTGATGGTTAATTTTGATTATTTGAGTTTTATTTTATTTATTTATGTTAAAATAGAATAATATTATCATTTGTCATTCGTTTATTATTAAATAAATAATATTTATAGTAAATAATACTGTACAAATGACACAAATTGATCTAACCCCAAAGTAAGCAAATTATTTGCTTATATTATGGGTTTTAGTAGACGATACTAATACATAAAAATACATATTTAAACTGTTATATACATATTTAACACCCAAATTCAGAAATACAAACATATATGCTCATCACAAAAATGTTGGTAACTGTCAAGAATCGAACCCGTGCCGGTTCGAGTTCCAGAATATACCAGCTGGTGTTCTGCCAGGCAAGTCTGTGACTGATTGGCTTTAGGTGCCACTAACATCGTGTCTACTAGGTGCTAGAGATACGCAACGTCTTGCCCGGGTATTTGGTACCACCGACTTACCTATTCCCGCCGCAATAGCGCTAATGCTTGGCATCGTCATATTCCAGTTTGGAGGGTAAAGTAAAGTATACATGTGCCATTACCATCCGTCACATGAATAGCAACGCACAATTAACATTCCTATTCTGTAGGTAGACGTATTTCTTTGGAGTCTGTAGGCTATATTTTCTCGTTCTATCAGAAGAGCCATATGATATAAAAAAAAATATTGTTTTAAAAAATAATATTTAAATTGAAAATATTGTCATTTATTATTTTATTATTCACTAGCTGACCCGGGCAGCTTTGCCCGCAATAACATGTTATCAATATAGTTTTGCATACAAACTTTCATCCCTTAATTCAAACTATTAGGGGTTGATTTTTGAAAAAAGTTATACAATTTCGTTACGGCAAATTTTTTGAAAATTGTTTCAATGATTTAGCCGTGAAAGCATAACAGACAGACAGAATGTAGTATTTGTACTATTAGTATGGAATTTATTGTTTGGATAATATTTCAAATTAAAAATATGTTTATAAATCCTTGCTTTTTTATTACAAAAACTGCGTTTAAATGATAAAAAGCAGTGAATATTTAGAAACTCTATCTATATAATGTAACTGATGCCCTCTGTTTAACTAAATCAGTGTGAGAGTGAATTTGTTTGTTGTCATTTCATGAGCTAACTACTTAACCGATCATCGTGTAGTTCTGGTACACATTGTGATAAGTAATAACAAAAGTTCCCTTCCAAAAAAATGAGAATAATCTGTAAAACTTGCTCTTGAAGAAGAGAATAAATGTATAAAAATATTAAGAAAATAGTGCAAAAAATTAGAAAATTTAAGAATAATTAACCACCATAAAGTTTAATGCCCTTTCGGCTGCCTGGAAGGACAATCCCGTATATTTTTTTTACATTGACAAGCACTGACGCTATTGCGGCAGGAATAAGTAAGGCGATGGTACCAGACCCGAGCGAGATAATGCAGAACTTTACCACCTAGTAGCCACGATGAAAGTGGCTCGCATAGCCAATCGGTCGCCTTTTACAACCTGCCTGGCAGAAGGGCAGTTGGTCTATTCTACAAAAGAGCCCGGAACCAACACGGTGGAAAACGGGGGGTCTACTTATATAAATTACATGTTGTTTGTCCGCTATGGATTCTTAATATGTATGGCAAAACAACGTTTGTCGGGTCAGTTAATAAATAATAAGTAAAATTACAAGATTTTATTATTTATAAGCAAACATGATTGTTTCTAGCTGCATAAATTATAAATTCAAGTTCACCTCTACACGACGCAAAATATATATTAAAAATATATTAAAATTATATATTAAAGAATAATGAAAGAATCATTATTTTAAGCCGTGTCGTTTTAGCGTAGATAATCTATATTTCATCACAATCATTTATAAATAGATCATGTAACAAAAGAGCTCTAGCAAAAATATATACCGAATTCTAACATGAAGCAACAAATAACAGCTATAATATTTTTGTAGTTTTGTTATGCCAGCATACGTTAGGATTGCATATTATTGAATCGACAATTTTTTACGCGCAATGAGCACTTTGTGAGTATTGAAGCTCGCGTAATGTGTCAGAGCTATAATAATTTTTTTTAATTGAAATATATAATTTACTTATAATTTATAATATCATCAGTTTACATGGAATTTTCAAATATATCGTGCATTCTGAAGCACACACTAGTTTGTTTTTGCACGTCAGGATTCTCGTATATAATAGTGCTAGAGCCTAGTCTAAAAAATATTGATGTAAAGCAATATGAAATTTCACTGCTACTACTTAAAATAAATTAACTGTAAAAATTGTTAACAGGTACCAAAAAATATTTTCTCAAATGTTAAAACTTCAATTTTTTGTGTAATCGTTATGTGAAAATAGATAAATGATTCAAAAAATTTCTCAAATGATAAAAGGTAAGAAAATTGCCAAAATGTAACCACAGCTTTGCATATTACTTCCGAAACAATTTCAACGGTAACAGCAGGACCATATATTTTATATTTATGTAAATATAAAATAAATATTCTAGGTTATTACTCACTAAAATCAGCTTTATAATTAATTTTCAAGACCAATACCACAAAATTTAATCTCATAGTATTTAATTTAAACAAATTATCAACTAATCCAGGGACGATTAGCTATGGGTGATCAAAATAGATAGTTTTGAAAAAAAAATAGCATTATCAGGAAGCGAAATAAAAGCCTATGCTATAATTAATTTGAGTTCTTAGAGTGCACTAAAAATCCCACTCAAATAATGTTGCTATTACTACACATATTAATATTATAAAAAAATATTTAGTGTTTTCTTTTTTCGCACTATAAAAACTAAAGTATATATAGATTTGGCTTTTTTTCATTATTATGTGAGCATAATCGCTCAATCTTTTTTCTAATGCTTTTTATAATCATCGAGTTTATGTATTTACTAGCTGTTGCCCGCGACTTCGTTTACTCCGCACAGCTCCTCCCCCGTAGGCGATAGCGTGATAATATGTAGCCTATATGTTGACTCGACCTGTTAGTAATATTCATGCAAAATTTGAAGTAAATCCATGCAGTACTTTTTGAGTTTACCCTGCACTTACATTGACTTTCCTACGATTTTATTATATGTATAGATATTTTCTATTATAATACAATACCTAATTGGCTCTTGGTCTAAGAGTTATTTATTTATTTGGAATCGGAAAATATATTTTTTGTTCACTCTGCCTACGCAGCAACCGGACCGGCGAGATGATACTCTTACTTTCAACATTTTTGAATCATCTATTTATGACAATAATAAATCCATACAAAATTGAAATCAAACATTATAGTACCATAGTATTTTTATAATTAAATTACATCTGTACTTTTCAATATTCATCGCTGTTTTAACAAGACTAATAACTTTCATTCCTTGTAGTTGTTATATTGTAAATAATATGTAAATACTAGATTATAATAAGCTATTTTCACGTGGAATCATGTAGAAAATTAATGATACGTCACGTCCCGACATTATGTTACATAAAAAATGTGCATGTGTCTAGAATTATGGTAGAATGATAAAAGATTTGCAAATAGAAGCAGGAATTAGGTTAAACTATACAAACGTATATTATGAATAACGCTATTGATATATTATGAAATATATTATGAATACCGCTATTAATATGAAAATGTTATATTGCTGTATAAATATTGTTAAGTTAACAAATTAATAAGATTTGAAACTGTAATGTAAAACTTCATTCTCAGAGTTTTTGAAGTTTCTGAAAATACATCTTACCTGGTATATATGACTAAATTTGTTATAATATATTTGCTGACATGATATTTTAAACTTTTAATGTAAATCGTACAAATATACAATCATATCTATGTGTTTTGTCATAGATATGAATGTATCACAAAAATATTTAACACAAATCTATCACAAAAAGAAAGAAGAGCTTAAATCAAAAGGCAACTTTAATTTTTTGTAAACTGTGAAACCAGAAAATTACATTAGAGTTATATCCACAGGTTGTATCACAATATGTTATTAGTTGAATCTTGTTGTATTGGTTTTCTGATAGAAATGTAAGAGAAACTATTTCAAGTTTCTATACAATCAATCCATACACTAAACCGGATTAGATAAAGTAAGAATAGCTTGCCAATCCCCGATGGCGCTATTATTGTGTTATAGAATGTCTGGACGTGGCGTAACAGAAATCGATATCAGGGTATCTCCCTTAAATAGATGCGGAAATTCATCAGCATTCACTACGCAAATATCAGTCTTAAAAGCTATAACTTTGAATTGATTTTGCTATAATTTACGTTAATGGACTTAATACCTTCGGCAACGTAAAGAACACCCTCTCTAACCGTCGCAACAAATCGTTTGTCTTGTGGCTAGGGGCACGAGAAAAAGGGAAAATAAAATATTAAGCCATACTCCTTAATATTTTATTTCCTTTTAAAAGGGTTTTCTAATGTTATTTTGTAACGCGAACTGACCAATTGAGTGGAATATAAATCACGAAACTGTATAGTTGATAAATAAATTATGTATTTTCTGGAAAATAGAATATGACACTGGAGAAAATTAAAAGTGAAATAACTATTTTTAACTCTGTGATATTTAATTTTGTATCATAAATATTCAGAAAGTGTTAAATTTAGTTTTAATTGGGATTTAATTTATGGGGTCTTCAAAATATAGTTTTATGTTTGTGTCCTACCCATGGGGGCGGTTGTGCTTCTCGCTGGATGATCCGAGTGTAGTCGCTGACTCTATTGCCGATGTGGTGCTGCAGGACATGGAACTTTTCATTCCATTTTCTGCGGTACCAATTGGTGGTAAGTCTCAGCCTTGGTTTGGTCGCTCTTGTAAAACGGCTTCACGCCGAAAGCAGGAGTGCTACCGGGCTTGGGCTGCTGCGTTCGCATCTTGTGATGAAAAAACCAGCATATTACGTAAGGAGTACAATTCCGCCTCGAGGTACTACAAAAGAGCTATAGCCAAGGCAAAATCTGAATATATAGGCAGAATTGGCGAGAAATTAGTTCGCCTTCCTTCAGGGACGCGTGCGTTCTGGTCTCTCGCCAAGGCTGTCTTAGGGAATTTCTCACAGCCCTCTCTTCCATCCTTGCACAGAGACGATGACTCTTTGGCCCATACCACAAAGGAAAAGGCCAATCTTCTGGGCTCCTTCTTTGCGGCCAACTCGACTCTGGATGACCAAGGGAACGCACTGCCTACCATCCCGCAGTGTGAAAGTTCCATGCCAGAACTACAATTTCGGCAGTCATCTGTGCGTAAAGCACTACGTTCCTTGAACATCCATAAGTCGAGTGGGCCGGATAGCATCCCTCCGATCGTGCTAAAAGTGTGTGCTCCAGAGTTGGCACCAGTATTAACACGCCTATTCCGGCTCTCCTACTCACTCGGCGTGGTACCGAATTCATGGAAGACAGCTTTGGTTCATCCCATCCCTAAAAAAGGAGATCGCTCTAATCCGTCTTACTATCGGCCCATAGCCATAACCTACTTTTTCTCCAAAATTATGGAGACGATCATCAACTCTCAGCTCCTCAAGTATTTAGAAGAGCACCAGCTGATTAGCGACCGTCAGTATGGTTTCCGTCGCGGCCGTTCAGCTGGTGACCTTCTAGTATACCTAACTCATCGGTGGGCGGAAGCAGTTGAGTCCAAGGGGGAGGCGTTGGCAGTTAGTTTGGACATAGCGAAGGTCTTTGATCGGGTATGGCACAAAGCGCTTCTCGCGAAGCTGCCTTCCTATGGGCTTCCCGAAAAATTATGCAAGTGGATCACCAGTTTTTTGGCTGACCGGAGCATCAAGGTCGTTGTCGACGGTGCGTGCTCCGACCTTAAATCTGTCAATGCTGGTGTTACCCAAGGCTGCGTGCTATCACCGACTCTGTTTCTTCTGCATATCAATGACATGATGCGAATTCGTAACATACATTGCTATGCGGATGACAGTACTGGTGATGCTACATACTCCGGCCTAAGCGGTATTTCTCGGGAACAAGTCGAAGAGTGCCGAAACAAGCTTGTGTCTGAAGTCGAGAATAGATTTACCGATCTCTCTGAATGGGGTCGTCAAAACCTGGTCACCTTTAACCCCAAGAAGACACAGCTTTGCGTGTTCACCGCAAAAAAGACACCCTTTGTCGTATCACTTCGATTTGGAGATACTCTCCTGACAGCCTCAACTAGTGTCGGAATCCTGGGAGTCGACATATCGACTTACGTTCAATTTCGCGGTCACTTGGAAGGCAAGGCTAAATTAGCCTCTAAAAAGCTCGGTGTGCTCAGCAGAGCGAGACAGTACTTTTTGCCGGCCCATCGCCTTCAACTTTATAAGGCACAGATTCGGCCTCACATGGAGTACTGTTCTCATCTCTGGGCCGGAGCTCCCCAATACCAGCTTCTTCCTCTTGATCGCATACAGCGTAGAGCGATTCGAATCGTTGACGACCAGGCTATTTTGGAACAGCTCGACTCTTTGGCATTACGCAGAGATGTAGGTTCACTCCGCGTCTTCTATCGTCTTTATCATGGGGAGTGTTCCGACGAGTTGTTTGGAATAATTCCTGCCGCCGAATTCCACCATCGGACATCGCTTCAAAATTTAAAGTTCCATCCTCACCATCTCGATGTCTGGAAATCCACAACTGTGCGTTTCTCCCGACACTTTTTGCCTCGCACTACTCTGTTGTGGAATCAATTACCGGCAGGGATATTTCCGAACGGATACGACATAGGGACCTTCAAGAAAAGAGCTTACTCATTCTTAAAAGGCCGGCAACGCAACTGCAAGACCTCTGGTATGGCAGATGTCTATGGGCGGCAGTGATCACTTACCATCAGGTGCACCTCTTGCTCGTTTGCCCCCTCTTCTATAAAAAAAAAATTATGTATTATATTTTTCGCCTTATCTATTTCTGCCGCAATAGAATCAATGCTTGTCACTGTCGTGTGTCGGTTTGGAGGGTAAGGTAGCCGGTAAATATATGCATGTGGTATTAGATCTCGCTACTAGATAGCAACGCACCATTAACTCCTTTGTTAATAGTCTATAAAAGTGTGTCTATAATCCACAACCGTGCGTTTTTGTCGACACTTTTTGCCTCGCACTACTCCATTGTGGAATCAATTACCCTCGGGGGTGTTTCCGAATGGATACGACTTAAGGACCTTCAAGAAACGAGCTTATTCATTCTTAAAAGGCCGGAAACGCAGCTGCAATACCCCCGGTATTGTGGATGTCCATGGGCGGCGGTGATCACTTACCATCAGGTGCACCATCTACTCGTTTGCCCGCTCTGCTATAAAAAAAAGTGACTTGACTCTTTCCATCAAGAGACCCCATCTGCTTGTTTGCTATCTTATGAAATAAAAAAAGTTATAATACTAAAATATAGTTATGTATCATTTACTAAATTTATTTTGCAAATTTATTTAATGTACCTATGTAATGTATGGGCGGTTTAATATATATATATATATATATATATATATATATATATATATATATATATATATATATATATATATATATATATATATATGTATATATGTATATATATATATATATATATATATATATATATATATATATATATGTATGTA
Organism: Apodemia mormo; assembly: GCA_036924255.1. Lineage (NCBI taxonomy): Eukaryota > Metazoa > Arthropoda > Insecta > Lepidoptera > Riodinidae > Apodemia > Apodemia mormo. The sequence continues at coordinate 2,956,027 of JAUPFN010000008.1, forward strand.
TATATATATATATATATATATATATATATATATATATATATATATATATATATATATATATATATGTGAGTGGTTACGCAAAAAGGGACCTGAAGGGATTGGAAACGGTTTTTTTTTTTGATAAATTCTGATTCTATGGTCCTTCATCTTTGTTTTGTTCTAATCAAAATAATTTTAGGTGCCGTAGTTTTTTTTAAATGATTTTTTATGTAAGCCGAGGCAGTTTTGAAAATATTACACCTTATACACAGCGCACACTAGTTTCTTTTTCTAGCGCGCACATAAAGACAAGTAAAAGACGAATAAATAAGTCACCAATAATACAGCTATCGCAAACACGTGCTATTTCTCACTGACGGAGTCGCTCACTAACGACACTAACATAAAACACCACGCGCCTCTCTCCCGCACTCGTGGCGAAACTCATTTCGACTTAACATTTTAAACGTGATTTACTCGAAATCAATTATTTTCCCTTGAAGTCCCTTTTTGCGTAACCACTCACATATATATATATATATATATATATATATATATATATATATATATATATATATATATATATATATATGCCAGCAGACATTTAAGGTATTAACGATGTGTTACCATTAGCATAGAAGAGACAATACACGCATAAATTTGCCGGCTAATTTACCCGGAACACTGGGACATTATAAGCGTCGGATCCGTTACAACAGAAAGCATACGAAACGCGTGGTACCAAAATCAAGGAAAAGTTTGTAGAATTCTCCTATCTTATCACACCAATGCCTGAAATGTACACAATTATTTATTCATTAAATATATATGATATAACATATCACATTCAAACAATGCAATTGCCACAAATATTTGCATCTGACGGTATTTTGCGGTCACAGTAAAAATCGAATCATCCATTGAATGAATAAAACGAATCATATCTATTCCACAATAGAGCCAGCAATGTAAAATAATTGAATTGTCTTCCAATTTTCCATTTTATGATAATACCAGCTCCAATCTATGAAATTGTAGGCGTAGAGCTTTTTAAACAAAAGTATACAATATTTCAGTCTAACTTATACGTACAATAATTTTGTCTTTCACAAAAATTGTATTATGACACTGATTTTAGTGATGTTTTTGTTATTGTCTTAAATATTTATTCCATACTAGCTGTTGCCAGCGACTTCGTTCGCGCGGACTTCGTTTACTCCGCACTGCTTCTCCCCCGTAGGTGATAGCGTGATAATATGTAGCCTATATGTTGACCCGACCTTTTAGTAATTAATATTCATGCAAAATTTGAAGTAAATCCATGCAGTACTTTTTGAGTTTAACCCGGACATACATACAGACAAACAGACAAACAGACAAAAATTCTAAAAACTATATTTTTGGCTTCGATATCCATTGTAGATCACGCCCCAAGTATTCTTTTAAAAAATATTCAATGTACAGTTTTTATTATATGTATAGATAAATGACAATTATTAGATTTTTCATCTTAGAAATTTGGAGTCAGAATAAAATTAAACAATTTCACTTATTGTATACTAATCAAGCAACCGTTTGAAGATAATATTTTACCCTGTGTTGGTTCGTGCACCTTCGAAGAATAAACAAACCGTCTTTCTGCCAGGCAGGTCGTGAAAGGCGACCGATTGGCTATACGTGTCATTACCAACGTGACTACTAGATCTCGGCCGGGTATTTGGTACTGCCTTACCTATTCCTGCCGCAATAACGCCAATGCTTGTTATTGTCGTGTTCCAGTGTGGAGAGTAAAGTAGTCGGTAGACTTATGCACGTGGCATTGTCATTTCGCCACACTGATAGTAACGGTACCATTAACATCTTTGGTGTCTAGGCGACGGTTTCTCTTTCCATCAGGAGTGCTTGCTATCTAATTTACTATCTAATAATAAAAAAAATGTTTTTTTTTTCATTAATATTGGTTGAAATTACTCTCAAAGGGATTTATTATAGTCACTGATTTGTTTTGGTTTGGTTGTTTGGTGGCAGTACCCACTACTCCGCCTTATCCCGCGGCTACATATATCGACGGCAAAGGTTAGCGCTAGCACGTGTGACGACCTACGTCGCGACAACTTTTACGTCATAATGACGTTGTATTATCTCTGGACATCAGACCGCGGCCGCGGCAGTTATGATTCAGCTTCATAAACATGAAAGGTCATATCGTGGTTTGTTATTTTTTCTACCATGGAATAAAATAAAACAGGATACGTCGATACTGTAAGTCAATATCAAAATACGGATTATACATGTAATTACCTAAACATATGTATGCGGATAAATTATTGTTTTTTATTATTATTATTATTGTTTGTCGTAATTGTATTGTAGTTTCTTGGTCGTGAGTCGCACAAATATCACCTGCGAACCGTATTTTGTCGCTCACTGCAGTGACGCGTCAAAGCCCTTGCGACGCAGTTGCACGACATGCCGATATATCGTGCTAGCGCGAATCTTCGTAACCCGATATTTATGGCCGCACCTTTATGCCAACATCTTATTTACTATTCTACGATACTAAAAAGACAAAGAAAACTATTTATCTGCAGCTATAAATGTAGGCAACTAGAAATAAATATATTTTTATATAAAATATACAAATTTCTTAGATCTACGATAAATCATTGTTCGAACGGTTAGTGATCCTGCCTGCGTGATAGGTAGGGCTTGGGTTCGATTCCAGGGAAAACAATTTACGTGATGAGCAGAGAAGCTTGTATTTCTGGGTTTGTGTGTTTATTATATATGTTTAAATATTTATATATTATTCTATGTATTAGTATCGTTAACTAACACCCATATCATTAAGAAATAATTTGCTTACTTTGATGTCAGATGAATTCCTGTAATTTGTTTAGCAACATAATTTTTAATTTATTATATTATTATTAGTTTCGTATATTGAATGCACTACCCGTATGAAATATATCAACCACAATAACGCCCTTACAAAACCAAAATTCAACGTCTAAATCATCTATAACTTCACATTTTGACATTTGTTTGTAAGTTTCATACAAGTAATATTCTTTGAAATGTCTGTGTTAACTTGAGCATACTAGAGAATTTACCATTCATTTGTGAAAGTTACTACGAAATTTCTGATACCTGCGATGTGAATGCTTGGACTGCTAGAAAGGGAAATATTATAATGTAACAATATCTTTTGTAAGGAAGTATTTTGTTTCTATTATATTTTGTATCACACTCGATGCATAGCAATAATAATGATGAACAATATTTCGAATTGTGTAATCGGTAAAGGTAACATAATAAAGAAATAGAATAATTTAAAAGGATAAATAACAAGAGTATGCTTGTAGCCTATTAAGCCTATTGGATGATTTTATAGTGAAAGAGCTCTTGTTTTTAAGAAATCCGCTTTATTTAACAAAATTTATTTTCTATATGTGCGCAATATATAGGTTATATAAAAAGTGTATATCATCACGAAAGTTCAAAGACTCTAAGTTCACTACGGATCACCAGTCATCGGCTAGCGAGATAGATGGTATCCCAAACGATGCATTAACTACTTCTTGTTTGTGATAATTGAAATCAACACCTTTACGTGTTTTTAAGTGAGAGTTTTATAAATATAAAACATAAACACATCTTCGATTTAATGATTCAATCCTAATGAGCTAACGGCTAAACAACGACTTTCTACTATATTTATCTATTTATAACATTAATTCAACCTATTTATATACTCGTACTTTCAATGTACTCACGCAATGATATATCAGGATTTTTTAAATGGCATTTCTTATTAAAAGACTTATAGATGATGAATTTATTATGAAATTTAGGAAAAATATTGGCAATAACCTATCTTGCAACAATATATGAAACGTTGATTTCTTCTAAGAAAGTCAATAGTTTATCAGTAAATATACTAATTCGTCTTTAAAATTTTGTGTCTTGAATTCACAAAATAAAAAAATCACTACTTATTTGGTATAAGTGATTATTATAAAAACAAAACAAAAATTAAGTGAAATCTCTTTGTAAATATTAATGTACTTGTAAGATCTAAATAAAGCAATTGATATTTTCTATCCACATATAAAGTAATTTAACAATCAAATATTTTCGAAACCGACTGTACAAAATATTAATAATTTCCGGACTTGTTTTAATCAAAATTGACATCGATGACACTAAACTAAACATCGGAGCCGAAAGTCTTGACAGTGAGAGAGAAATTTAATCGGAATAATTTACGAGGAGAAGAAAGCAAAACAAACTTTTCACTTTGAAAAGATATCTAATAAATTATGCAAAGTTTTAAGTAAAACTTAACTTGCCACTTTATCATTCTATTTCTGTTTTATAACTTTATTTGAATGACTCAGATTTAGGAAGGCACATTTCTTAACTAGATCGTATATTAGCTAGCTCGTATATAGGTTGTCTGGTACTGACTTTACGTATTGAAGGAGATTACCGTACCGAGTACCTAATACTCTCCAGAGGTATCGAAGGTAACTCACCACTCAACCAGACAACAACTGTCAGTTTGTATATCGAAGGAATTGTAGTTAATGTTTTTTTATATCATAAGATAGCAAACAAGCAGATGGGTCTCTATACTTTCCATCGTCGGCACTTGGTGAAATTCCATTGTTTAGGATCATCTTAAATCTAGAAGCATCTTCAGCATGCTTTAAAAAGTGAAACCGGTCGAGTAATATAATAAAAATTGTGTAAAAGTGAAATTTATGTACAGGTGGAATAGTAAAAGTGTCTAGTAACAGATGGGTCTCCTAATGGAAAGAGTTAAACACCGCCTATAGACACCAAAGATGTTAATAGTGGTAATAATAAATCAGAGTGGTGCACTGTTTGTATACAATAAACTTCGACGTTTATGGACGGATTAGATAATAGATAATTACATAATAATTAAAATTTTAAATGCCTATTTTTATCGTTTTGGTGTCATTTTTATCTCTCATCGGTCGGATCGGTTCTGATGCGGAATAAATAATTCCGCATCAGAACCGATCACTGAACAATTACCCCGTGTTGGTCCCGGGTTATCGTTCATCACTAATGTCCCCCGCACCCCGCACACATCGCCCGGTAGCCGACTAGGTGCATCCTCGAGTTGGTTCTGGGCTCCTTTGAAGAATAGGCCAACTACTGTTCTACCAGGCAGGTAGTAAAAGGCGACCAATTGGCTATACGAGTCACTGCCATCGTCACTACTAGGTGGTATAGTTCTGCATTGACTCCCCCGGGTCTGGTACCACCGCCTTACCTTTTCCTGCCACAATAGCGTCAGTGCTTATCACTGTCGTGTTCCGGTTTGAAGATTGAGATAGCCGGAAAACTTATGCATGTGGCATTGGACCTTGCCACAAGATAGCAACGCACCATTAACAGCTTTGGTGTCTATAGGCTATGGTTGACTCTTTAAATCAGGAAACCCATCTACTTGTTTGCTACCTTATGATATAAAAAAATCTACTTCAGTATATCTTTCACTGGAATAAATGAACTAAGATAATTTAAAAATAACACTATATCATAAATGTTAAGACTATAGAGTCAATATCGCTCTATAGCCTAATGGTCCGGGGTCGGCGTTGACTACATGAGGTGTCGGGTTCAATTCCTGGGTCGGGTAATTTAAAATGTGTTTTTTAGTTTGCTGATAAAACAACTGTGGCGCCGCTGGTCGGTACCGCTGAAGGGTCATATTGATGGAGAACCAGCGGGCCAGCTGCTTGTCAGGTGACGTCATTACTGTGGATGTTGATGACGTCACACAAAGACAAGGAAGGGAAAAGGAAGATCTTCCCAGCCAGGCATGGTGTACTGCCTGGGGACCGAAGTCCATTTGAGAAGCGTTGAAACTTGTATATAGTGTTACAAGATAAATAATTGTGATATCGCGATTCAGGATTTTATTTTGAATTTCATTTTTTCCATTTGTTATTGATTTTTGTCCATTTTTTATTATTTTTTCTTGTAGCGTTTGTGATTGTTTTGAGCCGCTACACAACATTGCCCGGGATTGCCAAAAGTGTCAGGCTGGCGATAGGCTTGCCACCTATCACATTGTGGAACGAAGTATCTTCAGCTATTTATGGGTGCACTGGTACTGTACTGGTACCTCTGCCTACCTCTTCGGGGATGCGGGCTGAAGATACTACTAATACTACTACGACTACCTTTACTTATATTCATACTAATATTACAAATGCGAAAGTGACTTTGTCTGTCTGTTTCTTCTTCACGCCTAAGTCACTGAACTGATTTAGATGAAATTTGGTCCAAAGATAGTATAAAACCCGAGAAAGGACATAAAATTATTTTTATTCCGGAAATCCCATGGGAACGGGAACTATGCGGGTTTTATTTTAGATATTTTTCCAAGCGAACGAAGTGTCGGGCACAGCTACTGTGTATATACAATTTTTAGCTAGTGTTTATATTTAACTAGCTGAACCGCGCAGCTTTGCTCACGAGTAAATTAGCATGTCGTCAAGATAGCTTTTCATACAAATTTCATCCCTTATTTTAACCCTTTAAGGATAGATTTTTGAAAAAAAAATAGTCTATGTTTGACCCCGGCTCTTCAACTACTTCCATGCCAAATTTCATGAAAATCGGTCCAGTAGTTTAGCCGTGAAATCGTAACAGACAGACAGACAGACAGACTTTCGCATTTATATAATTACTAGCTGACCCGCGCAGCTTCGCCTGCGAGTATATTAGTAAATCGTCCAAATAGCTTTTAATAAAAATTTCATCCCCTATTTCAACCCTCCAGGGACTGATTTTTGAAAAAAAATGTAGCCTATGTTTGATCCCGTATCTTCAACTATATCCATGCCAAATTTCATGGAAATCGGTCCAGCGGTTTAGCCGTGAAAGCGTAACAGACAGACAGGCAGACTTTCGCATTTATAATATTAGTATGGATCAGCTAGTGTTTATATTTGTTTAAATATTAAAGAAACTAGCTGAGACTGGAAGCGTCATCTGTGTATAACAATAATTATAATATGTAATTAATTTAATTTGTAAATGCCATAATAATGGCATAAATTCATGAGAAGAGCAATTAAGGGAATGTTATGTAAATATATTCAAATATAATTTATGAACAATATAAAATACGATTTTGACAACAGCTCAAGCGATTTCGCTCTTACTTTTTACCGATTACACTTTTACGAAATCGTTAACATTTTGTAAGTGCAGACTGGTTAGATTCTTTCGATATTAATAGCACAACATCACAATGTTACTCTTAGAAACGAATTGTAGATGTGCATGAATTTGGAATAAAAGTGTATTTTTACTATTGAGTTTCAATTTTTACTATACATATCCCTCCGTGTTGGTCCGGGCTCCTTTCGAAGAATAGACTATTTGCCATCATGCCAGGCAGTTCGTAAGAGGTGAATGAATGGCTGTGCGAGCCACTAACATCATGGCTATTAGGTGGTAGAGTTCTGCATTGTCTCACCCGGATCTAGTACTACCGCCTTACTTATCGTGTTTCGGTTGGAGAGCAAAAAAGCCGGTGAACTTATAAAACCCCGTCACGTCAATAGCAACGCACCAGTAACATCTTTGGTGTATGTAAGCGATGGTTATCTCTATCAGGAGAGAAATTTGCTTGTTCGTAAAAGGCGACCGCTTGGCTATACAATTCACTACCATCGTGGCTACTAGGTGGTAGAGTTCTGTATTGTCTCGCCCGGTTCTGGTACCACCGCCTTACCTATTCCTGCCGCAGTAGCATCAGTGCTTGTCACTGTCATGTTCCGTTTTGGAGGGTAAGGTAGCCGATAAACTTATGCATGTGGCATTAGACCTCGCCACAAGATAGCAACGCACCATTAACACCTTTGGTGTCTATAGGCGATGGTTGATTCTTTCCATCAGTAGACCCATCTGCTATCTTATGAAATAAAATTCAAAAAATCTACTTGTTTGTTATTATAAAATATAAAAATATGTGTTTATGAGGAAAAGTCACGAATCTAAATATATAAAAATCAATCCCTATTTTCCTTGGTCACGATATCGCGCCTGAATGGCTGGACCAATTTCAGTATTTTTTTTTTGTTGTGTTTGTAATTGTAAGGAGAAGGTTCTTATAAAAGAGAATATTAACAAAAATTGCGCGGAAAATTAGAAAATTTAAGAATACTTAACCACCATATAAAGTTTAATGCCATTTTAATTGCGTGGAAGGACAATCCCGTAGTCTTATATAAATTACGTGTCACGTTGTTTATCCGCTATGGATTCCTAATATGTAAGGCAAAACAACGTTTGCCGGGTCAACTAGTGTTTAATATAAAAAAGAGACAAATGATCAAGAGGATAATCGGATGGTAAGTAAGCAGTAATCACTACCACCCATGGACAGCCGGAATACCAGAAACTTTGTACTTGCGTTGCCGGTCTGATTAAGCTCTTTTCTCAAAGGTCCATAATTCGTGTCCGTTAATTGATTACACAAATGAGAAATGCGAGGCAAAAATTGCTTAGAGAATTGTACGGTTATTGATTTTAAGAAACCGAGCTCGTGAGGATGTTATTTAGAATTTTGCTACGATGAAAGATTTCATCCGAACAATTTTTCGACTTAATCGGCCTGGCTGTCTGCCGCGGAATTCCGTGGAATACTTTGCATGATATATGCAATGAAAGCTGCAGCATGATTCTACATCTATGCGGAATGCTATTTCTTTTTTTTTTATATCATAAGATAGCAAACAAGCAGATGGGTCTCCTGATGGAAAGAGTCAACCATCGCCTATAGACACCAAAGATGTTAATGGTGCGTTGCTATCTCGTGGCGAGGTCTAATGCCACATGCATAAGTTTAATGGCTACCTTACCCTCCAAACCGGAACACGACAGCGACAAGCACTGACGCTATTGCGGCAGGAATAGGTAAGGCGGTGGTACCAGACCCGGGCGAGACAATGCAGAACTCTACCACCTAGTAAATGCTACTTTATGAAGAAGAAGAAGTTAATACTTGAGAGTTCCCGTCCAGAAATGAGAACAGTAAATTTAATCAAGTACTTCGTATTAACCCGACTCCTTTTAGTAGAAAAGATCACTCAACTTATTGTAGAGGAGACAGTGGGAGATCGTCCTTCACCGATCTGATAACCAGATGAGACGTATATTTTATCAAATATTATTTATAAACAAATATGCCTATAATTACTTGCCTATCCAAATGTGCTCATGGCTATTTTTAATTAAATTAACTTTAATCGTTTTTTTCGTCACTTTCATACTTTTGATAACCAAATGAAATTTATTTCACTGATAATTTTTAACACACAGAATATGCCTAGGTAGGCTTGCCTACTCATTTCTGTGCATGGCTACCTGGCAAGCAGGTGCGAACAGGTAAGTCAATATAGGTGACTCCATCGATCTGCTAACTTATCGAAAGTTATATCAAAATTTAGATTATTTTATTACAAAATCAGTCACATAAACTTGCCTGCAAATTTGTACTCAAAGTACTGTTGTCAAGCTAAAAACTTGCCACGAGCACTTTTGGATAGGCAAGTAATTATAGGAATATTTGTTTATAAATAATAATTGATAAAATATACGTCTCATCTGGTTATCAGATTGGTGAAGGATGATCTTCACCGGCTCTTGACAGATTCGTTAAATATGAGAGAAGGCTAAACGTAAATTTGTGGCTAAACTACCTTACGGCCCGCGTTGATTTGGACCTTCTTTGAAGAATAGACAATCTGCCGTCAGAATAAAAGGTAGGATAGGTAAATAATTAGGTAGAATAATCACCTGGTAGAACAATCAATGGTAAGTTGTCACCAACGCCCACTGATATTTGCAAATTCATAGGTCTTACAGATAGGTTTTTTCAAATAAGAATGAGCGTACTTTTTTTCAGTCTTTAAATTGTAACCATTTCAAAACATTCACTACAATATTTCAATACAAAAGAGCACTTCAGTGCAAAATTTCCCTGGGAATAGCACGATTGTGGATTCTCAGGCAACGAAATCAACTTGTTTTCTTTTACGGTGTTCTTGGCGTTTGATATTATTTCCAGGAACATAATATTTTATTACAATAACACAAATGAGTAAGGCGATGAATACCTGTTCGGGCGAGCATAACAGGTCAGTGCCACCCACAACTTTGACACGTAAAAGTGAGGTTTTTGTTAAGATTAATGGATGTTAATTCAAATATATCTTCTATAGATTGTTCCGTGTTTTATTTAGTAATATAATTTAAAAAATATTTCCATATTCACATTTTTATATCATAAGATAGCAAACAAGCAGATGGGTCTCCTGATGGAAAGAGTCAATCATCGCCTATAGACACCAAAGATGTTAATGGTGCGTTGCTATCTTGTGCGAGGTCTAATGCCACATGCATAAGTTTACCAGCTACCTTACCCTCCAAACCGAAACACGACAGTGACTAGCACTGACGCTATTGCGGCTGGAATAGGTAAAGCGGTGGTACCAGACCCGGTCGAGCCGATGCAGAACTCTACCACATAGATATAATATATTTAAAGGTTATTATATAAGAATCTCGTATAATGGCAAGTGATCACCACGCATATCGATAAAAATCAAATAGAAAGAGAAAATTTAGAAAAAAAAATCAATTTCAAAGTGTTCATTTGTAGGATTGTGTGGAAAATAGATATTGTTGTGGCATTTTAAAAAAATAATTTAAAAAATTTAGTGACTATCATAAATTTATGAACAAGTGACAAATTAAATAGAAAATAGTTATTATCAACGATTGGTACAAACAAATTGGTGGCACTCCTTTTACGCAGAATTTGACTGAACTTATGTGCAGTAGTCTCACTCTCTTAAGGACGTTCATGTTGCAGGTGAAAAAAAAAAATAGATGGCATTAATTTTATCCGAGATTTGATTGAACTTAGGTGCAGTACAGTCTTACTTTCTTAAGGATGTACCAGTTGTCGGTGAAACAGTAAAAGCAGTGTTATGGATAACAAATGGCATTTCAAAAATCTTCTTTGACTTCAATGTTACCCAGGTTGGTTTTGGTGGTGTATTTTTATTAAATAAAATAAAAAAGTATAAGGGTATCTATTAATACCCTTGTACTTTTTTAAAAAACTACGTTCATTATGGTTATGGTTAAAGAACATAATTCTCACTAAGAATTACAAATTCACTTACATGAGAACATAAACAATATAAACAATCCTTATTTTATCCACAAAGTAATACGATTTTATACAAACACAAACACCGATAATTGTTTTTATAAGTTTACTAGCTGTTGCCAGCGACTTCGTCCGCGTGGACTTTGTTTACTCCGCACAGCACCTCCCCCGTAGGTGATAGCGTGATAATATGTAGCCTATATGTTGACCCGACCTGTCAGTAATATTCATACAAAATTCGAAGTAAATCCATGCAATACTTTTTGAGTTTACCCCGGACATACATATAGACAAACAGACAAACATACATACAGACATACAGACAAACAGACAAAAATTCTAAAAACTATATTTTTGGCTTCTATATCGATTGTAGATCACGCCCCAAGTATTCTTTTAAATAAATATTCAATGTACAGTTTTGACTTTCCTACGATTTTATTATATGTATAGAAGATACGGTAAATCTCTATTGAATTTATTTTTATTGTAACTTTGTTGTTTGTGGTAAGTGTAGCGCCATTGAAGTATGCAAACGAAAAAAGAATAAAATTTATTAGGCCTCTGAATGCTTACTTATACTCTTAGTTATGGAAGTAGGTACGCTATAACGAATCATGTTTGCAATCGTATCATATTTTGAAAAATTAAAGGTAATCGTTATTTTAAAATACCCCTAAAACCATAGTGAAAAAGAAAATTTGAAAGTGGAATAGAGAGTGGCAGAACAAAAGACATGGGATGAAGCAGACTACAAATTGTCGGTCAGGTTTCACGTCAGTGTCAGTTGCAATAACTGAAAAAATGTTAAGACGATGGAGTAAGTATTTTTATGTGTCTATTCAAGATATTAATAAGACATATACTATGTTGCTTAAAGTCCCTTTTGAAGAACCATCCATCTGCCATTCTTCCAAGCAGTTCGTAGAAGGTAAACGTTGACTATACACATTACTACATTCGTTACTACTAAACGGCAGAGTTCTGGAACGTCTTCTCTGGTCTGGTACCACTCCTTACCTATTTCTGTCATAGTAGCGTTAGTACTTGTCAATATCTTGTTTTGGTTTGAAAGGTAAGGTAGCCGGTAAACTTATGAATGTGGCATTTCTATCCCGCCACACGATAACGACGCATCATTTACATCTTTGGTGCTTACAGACGATGTCTGCTCTTTTTTTTTACGGAAATACACCTGCTTGTTTGCTATCTTTTAATAAAAAATCCTGTTTACCAAATTTCCTCTAAATTCTTTCTCTAAATTCGCAAAGCGATTTTTGCGTGAAAACCTGCTTATATACTCATAAATATTGAATTTATTTATTTATTTACTCTCAATCGCCTCTGTGGTCTGGTGGTCCAGCGTTGGTGTTGACCATATGAGGTTTCGGATTCGATTCCCAGGTCGGGCACATAAAAAGTGTTTTTTCAGTTTTCTGATAAACATAAAGTTGTCCGGAATTGGAAAATGCCAAGTTGGTGATAGGCTTGCCACCTATCACATTTATGGGACCAAGTGTCTTCGGCTCATCGTGGGTGCACTTGTTGTACCTCTGCCTACACCTTCGGGGATACGGGCGTGAAGATACTTTTTTATTTACTCTCATATAGAGTAGAGGAAACAAGCCCCACTGCTTGTTTCCTGTCTCTTGTTGAAAAGTGATAACCATCACTTAGATGCCAAACATATTAAGGGTAGCTCACTGTGGTGTGCTTAAGTTAACCGTGACAAACACTGATGCTATTGAGGTATATGTAAGGTGGTGATATCAAAGGCGGGCGATTTGCTGCACAAATCCTAATAGTCACGAAATGACAGATTACACTGATCGTTCCCTTTTTATGAACTGCCTGGTGAAAAGGCGGGCGGAATGTGCTTTAAAAGGATTCCGAACCTACACAGGGATAGCACGTGATCAATGATTTAATCACCAGATTTCGATGGTCGGTAAACCTCATTATTACGATAGTTCTGGTCAGAGACCTTTGTAAAAAAGGCAATCTCTTCTTTTGGCAAGCAGTTTTTAGAAGGGGAATATTGTTAAAATCTGTTAAATTATCGAGAACTGCAACGTTATAATTCTGCTTTTATAATTCTGCGTTTATAATTCTGCAACGTTACGCCCGGGTTTTGTACCACTAATAATATAGGCAATAGGGGAGCCTGTCACTCTTGTCCATAAAGCACTAAATTGCAGGAGTCATTTTTTTATACATAGATTTCATGTGACGTGCTAAATGTAAATATACAAAATACTTATAAATTAGGAAGGTAAAAGTTCCTCCATTTTGCAAAAAGCCGTTTCGGTTTATATCTCTCTAACCGTGCAGTTGAGGCCCAAAATATTAAGAATCTTTATTTAAGTTAATAAGTAATTACATATAATAAAATCGTAGGAAAGTCAAAACTGTACATTGAATATTTTTTTAAAAGAATACTTGGGGCGTGATCTACAATCGATATCGAAGTTAAAAATATAGTTTTTAGAATTTTTGTCTATTTGTCTGTATGTATGTCCGGGGTAAACTCAAAAAGTACTACATGGATTTATTTCAAATTTTGCATGAATATTACTAACAGGTCGGATTAACATATAGGCTACATATTATCACGCTATCGCCTACGGGGGAGGAGCTGTGTGGAGTAAACGAAGTCCGCGAGGATGAAGTCGCAAGCAACAGCTAGTGTTTTATAAGTTGGTCGACTATTATTCAAAAACTTGTAAAACGTACTAAGCCGTGATAGTTTTCTTTTTAACTTTATTATGTTTACTACCACCGCGATTTTTTTCCCACCCCCAAAACCAACAGTTTGGCCTGCAGAGGGGGGGGGGGGGGGGACACTTGACTCTAACAAAAAATAGCACTTAAAGACATAATATTTTACAAACGAGTACCTTAATCGAAAGCTTGTTCAAAACCTACAATCTTTTTACCTATCCACAAACCTATCCAACGATAATCCACTTAATGGGGTACGTGAGAAAAAAATTGTCATCCCCACTTTACATATTGTAGGGGAGCTATCATGAAAAAATATTTTCTAAAGATTTTGTGTTACCAGTTTTTTGACTTGACTAATTTGTATATTCGTGCCAATCTGCATTCTCGAACAAGTCGCCTCTGTGGTCTAGTGGTTTGATTCCCGGATCGAGCACATTAAAAAAAGTGTTTTTTTTTCAGTTTTCTGAGAAACACAATGTTGCCCGGGATGGGAAAGTGTCTGGTTGGCTTGCCACCTATCACCATATTGTTGGACCAAGTGTCTTCGGCTAATCGTGGGTGCACTTGATGTAACTCTGCCTACTCCTTCGGGGATATGGGCGTGACGATACTTTTTTATTAGAACATTCTAATAGCTATCGTGCAGACGGACGGATGGGCGGACATAGCGAATCTATAAGGGTTCCTAGTTTACTTTGGAACCCTAAAAAACTAGTCATCGATTTCAATCATTCATATATATACTGCGCTACATACCACACAATAAAATATCTTAATGGAAAATTATAAAGCCCTTAAACAATGTAATTTTTATAATACAAGATAGAAAAATGAGAGCGAAGTTCATAAGTCAAAGACAATGGCATTTTAATCGCCCATTCTTAGCGCGTTCTCCGGACATTTTCTTATATCTCCGCTTAGAATATTAACGTTTTTATGTTTTACACTGGTATCCTGAATTATTGAGAGTGGTTTTGTAATTCATAAATTATGAATATTACATATAAAAAGAATATAAGACACTTGATTTTGTTTTTAATAATATTTTTTTAAAGTTAAAACAATATTATACTAATGATTAATCTGTGGTCGAAATTTGAAAATAGAATAAACAATAAAATCTTTTTTATGTTGGCAACATACTTTAGCAGTGAAGATAAAGTATACATGTATGAATATTATATTGTATGTGTGTTTATTTTTATTAATTTGATGTCTTTCTCACGCACATTATTTAAAAATATTAAATTTCAGCACTCCACCACAACGTAAACTTTAAATATGCCACAGAACATCGGCAAAATCTCATACATCAAAATAGTTGACTAGCGTCTTATAACGAGAAATATATAAAAAATACAGCAAATATTTCCGCGTATAAGGGTTTTTTTACGTGATCTGGATATCACGTAAAAAAACCCTTATACGCGGAAATATATGCTGTATTTTTTATATATTTCTTAAATATTTCTTTTTATATATTTCTTATTTTTTATATATTTTTATATATTTTTTATATATTAACTTAAAGAATTTTGATTTTAAATGTATTAAAGGTTTACTTATGTGACGATGGCAAGTAATATGAGAGCTTCAGTACTTAGTTCAAAAACAGGGTATCTGTGGATAATATTCACATATTGTAGTTTACGCACAAAATCTGCCTGGATTTAACAACTTCGTTACGTTGAAACACTAAACACAAAAAGTAGCAGAAAGCGAGCAAAGTAGCAATTTTAAACAATAACTATGCCGGGTGTAGTTTTCAAAAAGTTACTATAAAATATATTGTTTTTTCTACACAAGTCATACCGTCGTAGGATGCAAATCAGTGCAGTTGTCGTTAGCATCAGGACCCCTGGACCACAAGCGATATTTGATGTTTCAATTATATTAAAATTTACTACCTTTTTGGTACTATTTGGTACCTACGGTCAAAATTTTAGTATCTCAACAAAAAAAGAGAAAAGTGAAAAACAGACATTCCGACGTACAGGTTGTCTGGACCACATTGATTTCACTTGGATCAAAACGAGTAAGCAAACTAATTTCTTCGCAAAACTTTAGTACCTAAATAGTACCTCATAACGTTTTTTTATTTAGAATGTTTTGATGTATAAATAAAAAGTTACATACGAAATTAAATTTGTAGATAGATAAACGGCTGCACTATCGAAAAATAAGGTAATTGACATTTTTTCAAATTAGTTTGTACTTTCGATACAGTAACATTAAGTAGCATTCTTCGATAATGGTAATCTTAAGATTAAAAGATGAAGCGCACGATGACGGGGCGGAGCGGGCTACATCACAAGGAAAAATGCTTGCTTAGTACATTGGTGCAGTGCATTGTCCGATTGACATATGTGTTTATGAATAGATTTACCGAACATATTTTTTTGGTTTGTCTATTATTTAAAGTCGAAGTCACTCTGGCAGCTATACCATTTGTGGTAAAAATAACAAAAAATCAGAATTATTGAAAATTTTGAAAATCAGTAACGTGGAAAATAATGATCACGATTTGTTCACAATTTTTTAATATTTGAATTATTTTTCTTTCCATGCAACACTAAGCACCTACGACAATTTTTTTAAATATAGCTTCTTTTAGGTTTATCAACTTAAAAAAATCATCAGAATTCATTTATCTCATTAGGATTCCATGGCAGTGACGGCATTCATGAGATGCCAAAACCAGCTGCCAAAGCGAATGCCAGACGAGATTAGTCTCGCTTGTGTACACGCAACCTGGATGTTGAAGAGATTGCACTCGTTATCATCGTGTCGTGTTAAATACATTTTTCCTTTAAGTCAGGGTCTGCATATTCATTTGACTGTATACCCGAGACTGCATGTCTATTTTTAAATTCGATACTAAGTAAATTTTTCGGTATCGATTGCTATTTTAAATTTTAATAGTACTTACTCAGTAATGTTCAACAAACATGGACGCTCAAAATCACGTTGAGAATTTTTTTGGGCCTAGTTGGTTAAGCCTAGACAAACACTTGGTTTCGGCTTTACATTAATGTATGACATTACGCGTTCACATATACCTTTCCGCACTAGGGTGTACTTGGCAATGGAAAAAATCCGGGTGTTGTCTGGGCCTTCTCAATTGCTAGGCGTCAACACCATCCAACATGCATTGAATACGCACCAGGGACGTGTATTGGAAAACTTAGATGAAGTCAAAACAACCTAACAGCTAGCTGAAGGATTTGCTAAAATTTTGTTGGAAGCGAGAGCTGCAGGACAATATTAACATTTTTTTTACAAAAGATAGCAAACATGCAGATGGCTCTCTCGATGGAAAGTAGTGAGTGTAAAGTAAAACTATCACCTATAGATACAAAAGATGTTAATGCTACATTGCTATCCATGTAGTGGTGGCCACATGCATAAGCTTACCGGCTAGCTTACCCTCTACAAGCACTAACGCTATTGTGGCAGGAATAGGTAAAGCGGTGGTACCAAATACCCGGGCAAGATGTTGCGGAACTTTTCCATCTAGTAGTCACGATGATAGTGACACTCATAGCCAATTGGCAGCCTTTTACGGCTTGTCTGGCAGAACAGCAATTGGTATATTCTTCAAAGAGCGCGGACAAACCTAGGGTAACTCATTGATTCTATGTATAATCGGTCCTGGTAAGTTGTGAACTCCAGAGGAGGCTACATTTTCCATTAAAGTAACCTATTAATTAACATTAAATAAATCACTTGCAATGATTGTCTATATGTAAGCAAAAATTATCCAAGTCAAATTTTGAGCTAGATATATATTCTAACCGCTCACTTCACTTTGGTAACTAATGAGACCTCGGAGAAAACTCCGTTAATACACTATTCTCTCTATAGGGACCAATGCTAACTTCACCCAAAAAAACAATATTTTCACTATTTACCAGTTTCAATACAATACTCTATGGTATTTTATCGTTTTCGAACAAAACATTGTACAGAATAACATCAAATTGGCATTCTTTTTTCAAATACGCTCTTGGGGAAAAATAAAAGAACATAGTCCGCCATTTTGATTCGTGCTGTGTGTTATGTGTTGGTTGCAGTTTATGATACAGGTTAATTTAAAAGTGTTTTGGCGTATTAATCAACAATTAAACTTTATTTATAATCAAGATTAGTTCAAGATCTAACAGTTTAGATAATAATTTTAAAAAAACCGTAAATATTAATTAATAAAACATATTTTTCGTTAACGACCAACTTGATGATACCAGCGCTTTGGGTATGACGCTACCTATTTTTATTTATTTTCCTAAATATTAGTGTTGATATCTATGATCTCAAAAAAATCATATAATGTGAGTATAATTCTAGACTCGGTAAGATCCAAGAGCGTCTAGCAAATGATTCTTTTGAGCAGAGAGCTAATAGACTGATCTCATTAATGAGCGTCTAGCGAACTATTATGAGTCTCTCTTGGTTTGTCTTTTTAAAAAAGGAAAAAGTTATGGCTAGAAATAAAGACAATAATTGAATTTAGAAAAGCAGCCGTCTAACTAGGATGTAGGATTGAGACTGACGAGGGCTTGGTTCTACTAACCGACTGTGGATATGGGAGAGTGATGTGTCGGCAGTAAAAGGGATGAGGTTGGCATATTAGTCTACAGTGGCAAGATATAACAGAACGAATCTGCTGAGCAGAAGGCTCATAGAATTGGTCTCATCAAGGAGCTTTTAGGTAAGGAGTCCGTCGAGCAGAGAGCTCATAAATTAGAAGTGGTACGAAACCGTACAGCAACCGAGTCTGCTCAGCAACGTGAGAACTGACTAGCGGCAGCACGTCGAACGTCACAAAGACTTCGTTCAATGACTGAGCGTAATTTTATAATCACCATATGTCAATATGCTGAAGTATCATGTACAATCTGTAAGAAATTATTATATCTAAAACAACAGACGTCATTAGCCACAGCACGTTTTGATTTCCTTCCGGAGAAGCTACCATTGCTCGACTACCATAAAAAAAGAAAAGTTCCTTCTCAGGTCTACTAGAACAAGTTATGTCTTTACCTCCTGACGTAGAACAAAGTCTTTTGTCAAGAGTAGTTACCACCCGCACAAAAGTGCTCGTCAACACGAATCAAACGAGCTCAAATTCAATAGAGTTGTGTCATTTAAGTACTGAGCTCCTATGGCCACTTACTGGCTTCATCATCGAACCCTGGAGGATCCTAGTTATCACCAAGCACCAAAGTAGTTGTCAACACGAATCAAACGAGTCAAAACTCGATAGAGTTTTGTCATTTCATTACTGAGTTCCTATGGCCACCTTGTGGCTTCATCATCGGACCCTGCAGAATCCTAGTTACTAACAACCACCAAAGGGCTCGTCAACACGAATCAAACGAGCCCAACTCGACAGAGTTGTGCCATTTAAGTACTGAGCTCCTATGGTCACCTTCTGGCTTCATCGTCGGACTCTGAAGGATCCTAGTTACCACCAAGCACCAAAGTGCTCATCAACACCGATCAAACGAGCCCAAACTCGATAGAGTTCTGTCATTTAATTACTGAGCTCCTATGGCCAACTTCTGGCTTCATCATCGGACCCTGGAGGATCCAAGTTACCACCAAGTACCAAAGTGCTCGTCAGCACAAATTAAATGAGCCCAAACTCGATAGAGTCTTGTCATTAAACGATTTTTAACCATTTAATTACTGAGTTCCTGTGGTCACTTTCCGATTCCACCTTCAGATCAGGTTTATCTCATAACAAGTTTTCATTGTCATCCAATTTACATACGTATACAAAAGTTCAGCATCTGTTACCGGGAAATGGATAAAATTTACTTGCGAGATTTGATTTCTGATATCGGCATAGGTAAGATAAATAAAAAAATGCTCATGAATTAAAAACTACTGAATCAAATTTTTATGGGACCAATTCGAAACTATTCCGCATCAAATAAAAAAAGAATCACGTAAATCGGTTCAGAAACCTAAAAAAAATATACCGGCCGAATTGATAACCTCCTCCTTTTTTCAAGTCCGTTAAAAATGGTGACAGACACAGACGAGAATTAAATAACATCGTTTGTAGTTATCGAATCAATACCGCACTTTTGTAAAACTATGCATTTTATTTTTCTCTATTTCTTAATTTCCCGCTACGTATGTTGATAGGGAAGTTATTGATTTTGCCTCGGTTATCGAAAATTGAGTTGTTTTTTTTATATTATTTTATTTGAATTGCCAACAGAAAGTACACACTCTAGGCTTTATATAATACGTGATGAAATATGGCAGTGCCTTCCCAATTATAGACAACCACAGATTATACAGTAAGCTTAAAGTTCGAATTACATATTATTAAATTAAGTTTTTGCCAGATCTCCATGTTTTGAGGTCCTAGGAACCTTTTCCGACTATTTTCACGATGACGTCGTTATGTCTGCATGTGTGTGTGTGTTTATGTATGTGTGTGTGTGTGTTTGTGTGTGTGTATGTGTGTATGTAAATATCTCATAACTTTTGAACGACTTGACCGATCGAAACGCGGTTGATAGCGTTCGGTTGGATTCTACTCAACTTAGACTTTCTGAAAATTCGCCAAGTCGGCCAAGTCGCAAAAGGTTTTGGCGAAACAATATTTTTTAATATAACTTCCAGATTTATGTACCGATTGAGTATAAAAACTAATCAGCTCTATTCTTCAAAAAACTACGTCTAGTGTATAAATTGCATTAAAATCGGTTTATTCGTTTGGGAGTTATCGTTGACGAAAAAAACTACGTCGAATGCTGTTTCAAAAATTAAAATCGGATCTAATTTTCAAAAGTTACAGCTTTTCAAATATTAAAATTACGTTGTTTTTAGCAAACTTACTTACTTAATATTTTTAAAATAACTTTCAGGCTATAATACACCGATTGACCGATACAGCTTTTCTTCCTTAAAAATTGCTTAAATATCGTTAACTAGGTCAAAATCGGTCAATTTTTTTGGGATTTATCATTGACGAAAATTTTTGAAAAAAATATTTTTTGACATTGCTTTGAAATTTTTCAACCTATCGATTATTCAGCTAAAGATCTTTAGATCTCAAAAATTGAAATGAATGCCACTAGAAAGATTAAAATCGATCATTGTTTCCAAAATATACAGCTTTTCAAAAAGCAATATATTGTCATTTTTAACAAAATAGATGTTTGTACTTAAAATATCTATACTTATAGTTTTAACTCTTTTGAGTTTAAATTGCCTTAATTTAGCGTAGGGTTAACCGTTTACATATTTTTATTAGGTATGTCTAATATTTCGGGAACCTCAATATATTTAATAAAGTTTTTAGCTGCAAAAGGTTTAACATTATGTAATATACTAGCTTTTGCATTAGCATTCATATTTTCTGCTATAAAGTGTATTCTCATTTTATCTCATTTTTTAGACCAATTATTGATACTACTAAATATAAAGCTTACTATAATTATTAGTATCCTTTGTTTGATAATTACAGATCGAGTCTATTTTGATAAATTATTAAATTAACGAAAAAAAAAAACAGTCACTTACTTCAGCAGTTATTTTAATATTGAAAGCAAAGATCTTAAAAAACTAAATAATAATAATAAGTGTGTTTGACCAAATACTCAAATTTATACTCACTAAGCTCCAAAGTAATTATTTTCTTCTTGTGGTATGCTTTATTTAGAATATTTTAAAAACGCCTAAACCCAGAAATACAAACGTTTATGCTCACCAAATTTGTCCCTTTTGGGAATCGAACTCGAGCCGCATCAATTGCGTGAGCAATGTGGCTAACCACTTGATCAATAGGACAATTTAAAAGATATGAAATGAAAGTTACATTTATTATTCAAATCAAAAGACATGAATAATGTTTTTTTCGATAAGCGAACCTTTTGTATATTACAAAATAAAAATTCCTAATTACTCTGTCAGGAAATACCGAGAAACAATCAACAATCCACAGTATATTTTAATTCTTCATCCAAATTTATTTTATCGCATTCAAATATACTCTTTCAGAAATGATACACTTACGAATAATAAAACTATCAAAACATTTTTAAACGTTTTATCCGGAATTGAGTTCGATTCTCGCCGAGAATTCTCCTTTGTGTCTTTTACCCAATGAAAACGGTTACATGATAATTTTAGTTTGGGAAGAAGAAAAAGTTAGCTGGTGCCATATCTGGTGAATAAGGTGGTTGTTCGATGGTATTTATTGAGTTTTTGGTCAAAAATTCGTTGACAATGATGGACTTGTGCAAAAACGTTTTATTGTGTTGCAAAATCTAAGAATTTCCTTTCCACAAATCTGGCCTTTTTCATGAAATTTGGTCTCATAAACGCCGCATAATGCTCAAATAATATTCGTTATGAACCGTTTGAGCTTTCTACAATAATTTTAAATACACAGTATCGCTATAGTAAAAAAACTTTGGAGTGGTTTTTTTTTCGATATCAGTTCCGTTAGAAACTTTGTGTTTTAAACCAACTTAATACTCAAATGTTAGAAAGCGCTACATAAGCTTGTCTAGTTTGCATGTCAAACTCTTAAATCCATATTTCGACAACAGTAACAATGCGTTTCATGAATGTTGATTCGGAATTTACTCGTTCTAGCATATCCTCAGTATCTTTTAGGCGATAGAGTTTTTGAAGTAAATTTAAATTTACTTCAAAAACTCTATCGCATAAGAGTTGCTGAGTCTTTTGAGACCAGTCAAATTGCAACATATTACACACCCAAATTTATTTACAATAGTACGAATCGACTTGTAAGACACAGACAATAATTCATCGGCTATCTCTCTTAAACTCAAATGAAGATTTTCAATCACTATTTCCTTTACTTGTTATGTTGATTGCCTAACAGCCAGGCAAATCTTCCATCTCATCTAGATCGCTTCTGAGAGCTTTGTAAGGGGTATTTTTTAGGAGCATGAGAAATTTCAATGATTGTTATCTATAGTTTGAAAGCTGAAAATGCAAAACTGTGTTGACACTTCTATTCAGTAAGCTTTAGCAATTCACCGAGAATCATTCAGTACCAGAACTATGCTTCCAAATTATAAAAAAATACTTTCAAAAAAATAAATCTTTTTGTTTCTTCAGTTCAGTACATTTAGTTCATAGAGCCCTTCGTCCATTTTACGGTAAACGTAATCGGCCCATTGAGCAAGCAATTTTGGCAGTTATTAGTCATTTTTAAAATAAGAATAAAGACAATTCTCAAGCCATTAAAGAATCATTATTATGTCTATTAAAATGGACTGTTTAGTGCGGTTTACTCGCTGGTGTTATCGTTGGTCTTTAATTCTTTCGAAATGAAGAAGGAGCTGCCGTTGCG
Source organism: Apodemia mormo (assembly GCA_036924255.1). Taxonomy (NCBI): domain Eukaryota; kingdom Metazoa; phylum Arthropoda; class Insecta; order Lepidoptera; family Riodinidae; genus Apodemia; species Apodemia mormo. The sequence continues at coordinate 2,979,309 of JAUPFN010000008.1, forward strand.
GTAAATGGCGAGTGCTATTGACCTATGCCAACTGATCTTTTGACTCAAAAAATAGATCAGGTAAAAAGTAACATTTGGTTTCAACAAGTTGGCGCAACTTGCTATAGAGCGCGCTTAATCATAAATTTGTTGTAAAATCAATTTGGTGATAATTTTATTTCCAGAAATTAACTTGCCGCCTCGTTCGTGTTCCTATGCGACTTAACGCCCATCGATTACTTTTTATGGGGCTATGTTAAGTAATTAGTTTATGCCGACAAACCAGCAACCCTTGAAGCATTGAAAGCCAATATTCAAACTACCCTTGAAGCCATACAACTAGATTTGTTGAAAAAGTAGTGAAAAATTGGATACATCGAATGGACCATGTGACTCGTAGCTGCGGCGGACATATGCAAGAAACCATATTTACAAATAAATACCATGAAATTATCTACCAGATTGTAAAAGTAGAAAAATCATTCCAATAATATTTCTGTCTTGTATTATTATTTAAACTTCTCAAGCTCTTAAAAACACCCTTTACTACAAATAAGCATGTTTTTTTAATAAAGTCAAATTTTCAAAGATTCCGTATACGAAATTCTATTGCCAATGTATTTAATACAAGTTCTTTGTTCAATGATTTTGTCCACTATGCAATTCGCAATTCACAGTTACACTCTAGATATAGTCTAAGTAATAAAAGCACTGCATTTAAACGAAATAACGGATGTAAGTAAAACTCCGCGCCAAAATAGAAAATACTTGTTTCAATCTAGTATCATCATGCCGATTCCCTTGCGGGATAGACAGAAAAAACCGAACTTCTATAGACTTCAGTTTTACACGGTGCCAATCTAACAGCAAATAAATGAATTTGGTACCAAAAACAAATCATCCATTCCCGATACTTTTTGACTAGATGTATATCGTATATAACCCGCCCTAGAACTTATTAATATTAGTATTGGACAAATTTAATTGCATTTAACTTCAAGGTAAACAAATTAGCTGCTTGTTATATGGGTGTTAGTCATCGATAATTGTACATAAAACACATATATAAATACTGAAATCTAGTTAATAAGCACCCGAACCCAGAAATACGAACATCTATGCTCATCACACAAATTCCTATCCCTGTCGGGAATCAAACCGGAGCTATATTGATTTAAAGTCAGGGTAGCTAATCACTCAACCAATGCTGCAACTTATATCCATTAATTCTAAAGTTAAGGTTCGGCTAAGTAACTTAATCTTAACAAAATTTAACAAAAATAAAGGCACGATAAACAATCTACATCAACTTATCATAATATTTAAATTTGTCAAACGAGACACTTTCATGCGTGTGTATGTATGTGTGTGTGTGTGTGTGTGTAATATTAATAACTTAGCTCTGTATGGAATTCAAAAATTTTATTTCTCTCGTGTTAGTCCGGACTCCCTTTGAAGAACAGACCATTTGTCCTACTTTGTAAGAGGCGAACGATTGGCTATGCCATTTTTTATGCGATAGAGTTTTTAAAGTAAATTCTAGTCTTTTGAGATCAGTCAAATGGTAACATATTACATACCCAAGTTTATTTAAAATGGTACGAATCTACTCGTAAGACACAGACAATATATTCATCGGCTATATCTCTACTACTACGTGATATAGATGGTGGCGGTCAAGTTGATGTAATGTACACAGACTTTGAGAAGGCTTTTAATCGTATTGACCATGTAATACTAATGCAGAAGCTTAAAGAAGTAGGAATTTGTGGTGATCTTTTGCGTTGGTTGGAGTCTTACGTTAAAAATCGTAGTCAGGCTGTTGTTGTTGGAGGGTTCAGGTCCAACTGCGTAACGGTAACGTCTGGTATCCCTCAAAGATCACTTCTTGGTCCCCTGCTCTATTTAGTATATATATATATATATATATATATATATATATATATATATATATATATATATATATATATATATATATATATATATATATATATATATATATATATATGTGACATACACAAGTGTTTTACTCATTCGCGGTTTCTATTGCATGCGGATGACAAAAAGATATATATATTAAAGTTAACGAAATATCAGACTGTGCTCCATTGCAAGAAGACCTAAATAGACTTAGTCATTACTACACTGAAAATCGGATAAGCGTTAATGTCAACAAATGTTTATGTATAACTTTTATTAGGCGTAGAACTCCCATCAATTATACCTATTATATTAACAACTCCGTCATATCTAGGACCAATCTTGTGAGGGACTTAGGCGTTAGGGCAAATTACGTAAATTCGATCATAGAAAAGGCATATAGAAACCTAGACTTTATTATACGCACCACCAAAAATTTACTGATGCTAACTGCATAATCGTTCTGTACTACAGTTACGTGCGCAGTATTTTAGAATGTTGTTCCGTTGTATGGAATCCGCAATTTGCGACGTACATTAACAGAATCGAACAACTGCAGAAAAAATTCCTAACATTTTTAAATTTTTTGTTTCTCCGTTTGACTACTTAGAATCCAGCCAAAGATATAATATGTTAACTTTAGAATCGCGGCGACATCTTCTCGATATGCTGTTCATGTACGATGTTTTTTTTATATCATAAAATAGCAAACAAGTAGATGGGTCTCCTGATGGAAAGCGTCAACCATCGCCTATAGACACCAAAGATGTTAATGGTGGTCTTGTGGCGAGGTCTAATACCACATGCATAAGTTTACCGGCTACCTTACCCTCCAAATCGGAACACGACAGTGACCAGCACGGACGCTATTGCGGCAGGAATAGGTAAAGTGGTGGTACCAGACCCAGCCGAGCCGATGCAGAATTCAGTGGTTACTCTTTTTCTCTCCAGAGCCATGACCTTCTGATGGGGCACGACATTTACTTTTTCTTTTATCTGATCAAGGTAGGCTAGTCTAAGTCTTCCTGTCCCTCTCTTTCCTTGTACCTTCCCTTCTATGATGCCTATTAGAAAACTGTCATGTCGTGTCAGATGTCCAAATATTGTCCCACTTCTGTTCCCTATAGTTTCCTATAATCAATACCACACTTCAGAAAAAAATTGTTTAAAAAAGCTTAAAAAAAAGAAAAATTTCTTTAACAATAGTGAATTATCAGCAGCTGGGCTTACTTCCATTACAATTAACGTCAATGACAGTAAACTAAAGAAAGAAATCTAGAAACTTATCTGGGAGACGAAAATTCAATCAGAACAATTTACTAGGAGACGAAAGCAAGGAAAACTTTCCACTTTAGAAACATATCTCATAACTTGTGGTAAGTTTTTAAGTACAACTTGCTATTTAAAAATTGTGTTCCTGTTACACAAGCTAGAGCACGCTAAACGTCTCTAAGATTTAGAAAAATATACGAACGCACGCTTTTTATAATATAAGATAACAAAGAGAAGTTTTCTATTGAAAAGAGACAACTTTCGCATATTGACAAAAAATATGTTAATCGTGCGTTGCTACCCGTCTGGCGCGTTGAAAATGCCACGTGCAAACGTTTACCATATAGCATCCTGCCAAGCAATTCGTAAAAGGTGACCGGTTGGCAGAGCGCTGGATGGTCTATTCCTTAAAGAGGGCCCAGATCAACACGGGGAACATCATCGCAGTTTATGCATAGCTAAAGGATGGATAGGTTTTTGCCTTCAATACTGCTGAGACGTCAATATCATATCTACCCTGAGCGCAAACTCAGGGATTAGCCGGAAAAGATGTCTTCGTGCATAGCCAACTTAGCCGACACAAAGTAAAAGTGGAGTTGGAGTGGAGATTCTTAATATTAGAAAATAGAGCATGGTAAGTTGTAACTGCAGATTCTTGCTCTGTATACCCCAATGTGAACCCATATGGTCCAATCTGCGCAATTTAACATTTATCGAATGTGTCAGCGAATATATCCTTCATTTTTTTATAGTAATGCAATGTACTTGATTTGTTGACTTTTGCGTTGTTTCACAGATTTTCAAAATGAAGCACATTTATGGCACATAGGCTTTAATTTTTCAAACCATTTTAGCTCATTTAGTTACATTGTCCTTTACAGCATGACGTCTTGTAGCATGCAGCATTCTTTCAGTAATTTGTCAATATATATTTCTCTAATGTGTCTGCGTGCGTAAGCGTATTACCAGCTTTAAGTTTTTGAAATTATACTTCTGTTGGCATGTTAGAGAAAAATGATGAGAGTACATTTTTTCGATGCGCGTGCATACCGCCACGAAAAATCGACAGACGCCATTTCAGTTTCAACATTTCAGTTTTTCAAACAAAGTTTGTCCATTTTTTTAATTATGTACAAATAATTCTTTTATGATATTTAAATATTTTTTTAAACTAGATAATGCGTTAGAATATTTTTTTAACTTCCCGCTACGTATGTAAATAAGGAAGTAACGAATTTTGCCCCGATTTTCGAAAATCGAGTTTTCTCCGGATCTCCACGTTTTGAGGTCCTAGGAACATTTTCCGACTATTTTCCCGGTGATGTCAGTATTTCTGTATGTGTATGTGTGTATGTATGTATGTAAACATCTCATAATTTTTGAACGTTTGGACCGATCGAAACGTGGCTGATGGGTTTCGATTGAATTCCGCTCAACTTAGATTTCCTGAAAAATTGATCCGATTTTGAAAACAAATCTGAAAAAAAATTGAAAAAACGCCAAAAAAATGTTGGCGAAACAGTATTTTTAATATAAGTAACATCCAGATTTATGAACCGATTGAGTACAAAAACTAATCAGCTCTATTCCTCAAAAAATTACGTCTAATACATAAATTGCATCAAAATTTAATCGTTGACGAAAAATTTTTAAAAAAGTGATTTTTGGACATTGTTTTGAAATTTTTCAACCAATCACTTTTTGGTATTCTACGGTATTTTAGTGCTAAAAAACTACGTCAAATGCCGTTTCAAAAATCAAAATCGAATCTAATTCTCAAAACGTATAGCTTTTCAAATATTAAAATTACGTTGTTTTTAGCAAACCTACTTAATTTTTTTAATAACTTTCAGTTAACTCACTAACTGACTTAAAAATCTTGTCAGCTTTTCTTCTTTAAAAACTGCGTCAAATACCGTTAATTTATCAAAATCGATCAATTTGTTTGGGATTTATCAATTAAAAAAAAACGTTTTTTGAAATTGCTTCGAAATTTTTCAACCTATCAACTAAAGCAATATTTTAAATCTCAAAAATTGAGTTGAATGCGATCATTGTTTTCAAAGTTTACAGCTTTTCAAAAATTAATATACTGCCATTTAAACAAAATAGACGTTTGAACTGAAAAATGTATGCTTATAATTTTTACTTTTTTGAGCTTAAAATACCTTAACATAGTGGGAAGTTTAAGGAATGGCCCGTAGGATCAAACCGTTTACACATTTTTTTTATATTGAAAAACATATTTTACTAGGTATTTCACATTGTGTAAGTTTGGAAAAGATCTAGACAAATATGTTGATAGATTTAGAGATAACATAACTGGAAGTCTACTGGCGAAGTTTTACAAAGTGTACGTTAAAAAATATTTATGTAGGTACAAAACTTATGTAAGCTAAGCATTGATATAATAAATCTGATAGAAATGTTTGTGAAGGCAACGCATTATCACCGATATTCCATCTCTAACGGATGTCTTTGAAGACTTCATTCCACGATATCTGCAAACTTCGATATCCGGTTGAGACGATTAACTTCAATATTGATGGGTTATGCATTTTATCTGTGTTATACGAGCATTATACATTCCCTGTTTTTAAAATACAATTTTTATGTTATTAAGTATTTAAGAGGAAAAAAGAAAGATAAGAGGCAGGTTTTCGGTGTCTGATGCACTGCTTTAATTATCTGGCTGGATCAGGCTTCCGTAGGCTTCAGTAGAGCTGTCAGTATTGATTAACCATTAATGTTCGGTACCATACCATACCATAATCGGTACTGACGATTTACCGTTAATTGATTTTTGTAATTATTGGTGCCGACAGTTCTGCGATAGTATTTACAGGTTGCTTAAATATATGGTTGAGAATTACCACCTATTTCGCTAACCGTTGACGAAATGGTGAATGGTGGTAAACCAAAGCGTTTTTATTAAAGTTTAGTTTCTTTACCTTCCATGCGAGAGTAATTTATATTTTTGAAGTAAAGTGAAAACTTGTTTAGGCGTTCTGAGCATTTTATGGGTATTGAATAAGATTCAGCTGTTACCCTCGTCTATGTAACGCTCGTCTGGGTAAAGTCGGCTTAAGTCGGCCTAAGAGCCTAAGAGTATAGCCTACGCATCACTTGATGACCGTTAAATTAATTAGAAAAAAGATATTAATGGCGCGTTGCTATTTTTGTGGTAGGTCTTAATACCGCATGAACAAGTTTAATAGCTACCTTACCCTCCAGACCGGTACACGTCAGTGTAAAGCACTGACGCTATTGCGATTGAAACAGGGAAGGTGATGGTACTAGAGCCGGGCGAAATAATGCAGAACTCTACCACATAATAGCCACGATGCATGGTAGGGACTCTTTCGACTAACCGTTCGCCTCTTACGAACTGCCTTGCAAAACGGCAGGTGGTCTATTCTTCAAAGGGAGTCCGGACCAACAAAGAAGGGAGGAGGGGGGGTCCAAATCAACATGGGTAAAATTTCACGGGTCTATTTTTATGTTATTTAATTCAATATCTATCCGATTATATTTCTATCTGCCTTTTAGAACTCTAACTATATTGAAGTAAATTATCTAAAATTATATAACAAGGTTTATTCGAATCAAAGGACTGGGATAATGGATTTATTTGATACAAGAACTTTCTTTTTAATCGTAAGCCTCAAATATGTCATATTTGACCCAACCTAAAACTTATATCCATTTATTCCAAAGTTAAGCCTCTGGTATATAATCTAATTTCGATATAATTGAGATTTCCTTAGACGCGACTTAGACGTGACTTTTATAACCTATTAGAGCTTAGTAAAATCTAGCACAAAGGCAGGATAAACCTATCTACATTTTAAAATAACTGGTATTTTTTTTGTGATTTAGCAATTAGCCAAATAGGCTCAGATTTTGATCTCATATTTTGATCTCCGAATTAGGCAAAAATAGAAAAGAGAAAGAAAAAGTATTTTATAAGAGTGTAGCTAATCTTTATATATATAAAAGAAAGTCGTGTTAGTTACTCCACTTATAACTCAAGAAAGGCTGAACCGATTTAGCTGAAAATTGGCAGGGAGGTAGTTTAGAGCCAGGAGAAGGACATAGGATACTTTTTTTCCAATTAAAAAATAAATCTGCTTATTTATTGCCATTAAGGCGGAACAAAGTTTGCCGGGTCAGCTAGTAGTAATAATATATTCTGAAACACTAGATCGTAACAAAATAAAAATCAAATATTAAAAAATATAAAAAAAGTAGTTACACCAAGCATCATATTGTACAAAAATCTTTTTCATTGAGCAAAAATGTTGTTATTGATAAATTGAATCACCTTTTTTTAAAAATATCATTAGTTTTATTTCGTCTTATATGAATGGGATGCAATGGCGAATCCGTGGACTACCTATTCCGATCTATTGTGATAACTAGACATAGGATAATAAATTAGCGGTATTTGACGCAGTTTTTGAAGGAAAAAAGCTGATAAGATTTTAAAGTTAATCGGTGAATTAACTTGAAAGTTATTTAAAAAAAATTAAATAAGTTTGCTAAAAACAACGTAATTTTAATATTTGAAAAGCTATAAGTTTTGAGAATTAGATTCGATTTTAATTTTTGAAACGGAATTTGACGTAGTTTTTTTAGTAATAAAATATCGTAGAACACCAAAAATGATTGGTTGAAAAATTTCTAAGCTATGTCGAAAAATCACTTTTTCCAAAATTTCCGGATAAACCGATTTTGATGCAATTTACGTATTGGGCGTAGTTTTCTGAGGAATAGAGCTGATTAGTTTTTGTACTCAATCGTTACATAAATCTGGAAGTTATATTTAAAAAAAAACACTGTTTCGTCAGCGGAATCTAATCGAATGCCATCAACCGTGTTTCGATCGGTCCAGCTGTACAAAAGTTATGAGATGTTTACACACACACACACACACACACACACACACACACACACACGCACACTTATACGCACACGCACGCGCACACGCACGCGCGCATGCACGCACTCACGCACGCACGCACGCACGCACGCATGCACACATGTACGCACGCACCGCACGGCATTACCGCCTTCCATGAACAGCTGCATCACTGGAGGTCCTGCAGATGCTTTGCCGGCCTTTAAGGAATGAGTACGCTCTTTTGTTGAAGTCCCCTAAGTCGTATCGGTTCGGAAACACATTCGCTGGCACTTGATTCCATAAAACAGTTGTGCGAGTTAAAAAATTCAAAATTAAATTAAATGCTGTTTCCTGAAATCCCATTATATCATTAATTCATGCTCAACCTTCCATTACACAAAACAAATGTTCAATTCCATTTGAATATACATGGCTACATCATTCAAAATGATCATTAAATACTAATAAAAGTGAAACAAACGCATGTGCTTCACCAAAATAAACAGTATGTCTAAATAAACAATTAGCTTCATTCAGTTCAAGCCTTTGAATCTCAAATCTCGGACAATATCCTCTTGGAGCACAAATTCAAATACCTCTTCAATAGTTGTCTAGGATAGTAGTATAGGACAAAGGGAAGCTTATATCATTGAAGGGTTAAATCAATATCGTGCACATAATATGATGAATTTTGTACAGTATTTTAATTTTTTTAAACAGTAGTTTCTACTAAACCAGATTTTACTTAGTGTATATAAATACATATGTATATGTTGTAGCCAGCCATGTTAAAGCCTTTTGTAATGCGAAAATTAAACGTTTAAAGTGCATCGGAGCTTACTCCATTGACAACGGCTCTCATGCTGCGGTTGGTCAGAAAACTTGCGATTCATTAGCACAATTTCACAAACAAATCCGTTCAGTAACTATTGCGTGATTGAGTAACAATTATCCATCCAAACATCCAAACTTTCGCATTTATCATATAAGTATAGATTATGAAACGTGATACTATTTACTAATATTTGACGCTATGTTGTAATAAAAACAGGAGAAGAGGATAGGAGGATATATTTGAAAAAATAAAAATTAAGTTCTAAATTCCTCTCAATTTATCCTCAAGTGTCAATTAAGCTCAGGTCCCCGATTGTATCCTCAGATTGATCAAAAATGTACGATTTTTCTCGAAAAAATTTTAGTGGCGGTGTTGCGTCATTATACCCGGGGCGTATACAACAATAACAACAACAACAACACAACGTATATTCACGCGATAGCCCTTGCCTTGATAGACAGACTTGCCTTGCTTCCTGCACATTTATAGCTTTCTTCATGCAAACACGCCGGTTTCGAAGACTTTTCACATCTTTACACCTTCGGATAGGACCCAACTGATTTGATCATAGTACGCGGACTTAATCACCCCCGGTACTTACATCCATCCACATCTGCCATTGTTTCAACATGTCCGAATCAGCGGAGCATGCCCTTTCTCATTTTTACACCCACACTGTCTTTCAATCCCAACCTCTCTCTCACTTATGTATTACAAAGAAGTGGCTTATAAAAGCTCTTAAAGGGCATAGCCGGATTAATATGGGAATTCTGCCCCCATGGCTTTTTGACTCATACTTAGGGGGTCGATTTGGTGTCGAATAAAAATAATTCACACCAATTTTTAGCTCTTTAACTCAAACGGTATTCGAGAATTTCAAAAAAACCTGTTTTTTCAAAATTATTTTTATTTTTATAGTAAAAATTCGGAATTGATTAATGATGATTTTTTTCCTAATTTTTACGAGTCCAAAACATGAAAAAATCATATGATCATGATTCTCACATAGAAAACCGATTTTTAACAAAGAAAAGAAAATTTTTTTATTTTTTTTTCAGCCTTTTTGAAATATGTTACTCACCAAAATTCGTTAGAAAATGACTTTTATACTCCTCTATACTCACGAATTTTTTTGAATTTTTCGAAATGGTGGAACAATTCAAAAAAAATTAAAAACTCATTTTTTTAAATCTTGCGTTTTAACAAACTTACATTTTTTTTAAGTACACATAAATACGTAAAAAATCTTTGTAATCGACTGTGACACGTATTTATGTGTACTAAAAAAATGTAAGTTTGTTAAAACGCAAGATTTTTTTTTAAAAAATGAGTTTTTATTTTTTTTTTAATTGTTCCACCATTTCTAAAAATTCAAAAAAAATCGTGAGTATAGAGGTATATAAAAGACATTTTCTGACGAATTTTGGTGAGTGACATATTTCAAAAAGGCTGAAAAACCACAAAGGCGATAATTATGGTAAATATTCGATAAAACCAATTTTTGTAAAAAAAAGACCATCGCTTTCTTCCGCCGGATCTTCTCAGTAGGTATGTGGCCGCATTTCTGTTCCGGTAGTAATTTAAAAATAATATACGTTTCAATATTTCGACGTTGACGTAAAACGTTTTATTGAATTAAGTACTTCTGATTTCTGATTTAATCATTGCTCTTATGGTTGTCATATTTAGCTAGCACCTCGAGGTTATAGTATTTGATATACCACCAAGCAAAAATATAGAATTAGCTATCTGTGGGAAGTTAGAATGCCATAAAATTTACCAGCTGCCTTACTCTCTAAACCGGAACACGACAGTGACAAGCGCCGACGCTATTGCAGCAGGTATAGGTAAAGCGGTGATACCAAACCTAGGAGAGATCGCCATGAAGCGCCACGATCCTGAATCTAGGATCAGGTGCTCAGTGGTAGATTTGAATAAAATCAGGACAAAATGTTAACGCGGTGTTCCTAAAATACTAAAATATGTGCGGCATGTTATAAGAATTGCAGCTAGGGCCAATGGGACCACAGTCACATGAGACTAAGTATCTAACCGTACTTTATAAAAACAATTTATATATTAGAAGGATATAGGTACCGGGGAAGACCAAGACTGACATACAATGATCAGATTGATCGAATGTGAAGAGTCTGAAGGTGGTGTCAAGAGTCTTCGCAACCGGCGTGTGTGTATGAAGAGAGTGATGAATGTGGAGGAAGCGAGACAAGCCTGCAAGGATCGTAATGTATGGCACTCGGTTCTTTCTGCCTACTCCGTAAGGGATCTGGCGTGAAGATATATATATCATACTTTGACAAACTGCTTGGTTAAATTGCAGCTAGTAGTGTGAAGGTGGCCCGAAGCGATACGGGGAAGAACTTTACTAGTAGGAGTTTACAACGTCTCGCACGGGGCTAGTATCACTGCGTTATTTATTCTTGCTACAATATCGTCAGTTTTTGTCATTGTTGTATAACAATTCGGAGAGTAAGATAGCTGGTAAACTTACGCATGTGGCAATACTATCCCGCTACACGGATAAAGCACCATTAACATATTTGATGACTATAGCCGATGGTTTCTCTGTCCATCAGAAGAGTCATCTGCTCTTTTTTCATTCTATGGCATAAAATGTAATAAAAATATAATCATCTATTAAAACAAGTCGACGCTGCAGAAATGATAATGTAATACAACAAAATAAAAATCACTGCAGTGGAACTCTACAACAATATGATTTTCTTTGACCGACAATAATATAAAACGAAAGAAATAATTCTCAGGCCCTGGCAAACGGTTTTCTAAATAACGTCGTACTGTTAATAGCGACGCCGTTTTCCGGCTGAAATAAATTGCAGCCTGTGTTGTAACGCTTTGAAAATTATTTTATTAGAAGAAATAAACTCCACATATATTTCGAATCTAGCTTCTTGACGAATGTTCTGTTTTAAGGTTTCACATCTAATTACATCGTTACATATGGAGAAATTGGAAATATTTTGTCAGCTTATTATTTATTTGATGTGATGTAAACATGATACAAGGTATTGAAATAAAATGTTTTGAAACATCTTGGAAACATAATTTTTGATCACAGTATTGCAGTATATTATACCCTCTCAAACAAAAAAAATAATTTTCAAAATCGGTTCATGACCTGACATGACATGACCGAGTACTGAGGTAACAAACATAAAAAGACGTATATCCGAATTGTAAATCTCCTCCTTTTGGGAAGTTGGTTGAAATTTAATCTTACTATAATATAGCCCTTCAACTTAACTATTGAACAAACATAAAACTTAACGAATTCGCATTTATAAAACAGCTAGCTGACCCCGCAACATCACCACGAGTAAATTAACATGCCATCGTTATGCTTCTTTGTAAATGAAATGAAAATATTTATTTACAACCTTATGGGTGTTACAAATTATTAAAAAATAATTAAATTACCATTAACATATTCTACCACGATATGGTATGCAAATATTTGTAAAATTATCCCCTATGGTATCGCTATATAAACCCGCTTCCGCTAAATCTCCTTTTCCTCCTATATTCCTGGTCCGGTCTCCTAGTAAGCCACGACAATGCACTGAGAAGACCACATATGAAGCTACGGGGTGAGGGGAAGAGGGGAGTGCGCGATTCGCAGTGACATTCATTCTCAATACGGCCGCCGTTAGAACTAAAACGAAAACGCATCGCTGTTTCGCGCGCGTGTGATATCCGCAGCTTCAACCGCCGCTTTACAACATAAGAAGACAAAGTGTGGTGTATAAACTCCGGAAGAGTCCAGGTTAGTGGCTTTCCCGTTATTTCCTCCCTTCTCGAACCAGCACCTGTTTGAATACAGTCAACCGCCGGTCTACCATTTTGGCAGTCTAGAAACGTCTTTCTCCGCAGTCAAGTGATAATCATATCGGTTATCGCTTGTGGTCCTTCACTTTCATAACCCAGTGGTGCCTTTATTCGTGGTACCTATTTTGGTACTACGTCTCGTTACCATTTTGGTCTCTTCGAGACGGATGCGAAGTAGTTTATACATCATATTTTATAGTATTATGTACTCGCCGTTATAATATGTGTATATATAAGTAAACATTTAATATTTTATTCGCTATTTCATATATTTCATTATTAAGTTTATTTAATTTAAAACATTTCAATATTTTTAAAAATATCATTACATGTAGGTAGGAGAAAATTTTTAGCGCATAGTAACAGAGCCGATTTGTAAACGTGTTTCTTTGTAAAGAATAGTGATAAGGAATTTGTTACATATAAATATAGGTACGCATAACGGCATCCAAGTTTTATGCTTTGTATTGGAGTTCTTTAAGTTAAAGTACAGTCATGAACATAAAACAATTATTCTTTTCATACAACGTGTTACTAAATATTGCAATAATTTTATTTCTTATTTTTGCGGTTTATTTAATTACTATTTACAATGCCTAATCCCGCAGACAGAGATAACTCTAAAAAATCCTCTGCTATGGATAGAAAATTAACTCTGTTAGAAATAAAACGGAATGAATTGTTTGGAAGTCTTCAGGAATTATACGATTTATCGCTTAACTATCGTAACGATGATTTTGATTCAGAACAATTTCTAGCGTGGACACAAACGATTGATGATCTTCGAGTTGACTTCCGTTCAGTCGTAGAAGAGCATAATAGTTTATTATTTGACATTGATCCGACTGCGATGCCTAGCTATCAACCTATTATTTCATTTGAAAGATTATACAGCTGTATCAAACGCGTCGTAGATAAGTTAAATCCTTTAAATGTTTCTGAGGTGAGTGCGACTGGCCGAGCTGGTGATTTCGTCTCGCGATCCCAGCGTCCATCGTTGCCACCAATAGAACTAATGCACTTTGACGGGGATATTAAAAACTGGCATTTATTCTATGCCTCGTTTAAGTCGACTGTCCACGATAATGCTACTTTAAATAATTCGGAAAAATTATATTATTTATTAGGAAAACTTTCTCCCAAAGCACAGTCTGTTTTTAGCGGAATAACCCCTACCGCTGATAATTACGGAATCATTATTGAATCGCTGATTAACAAGTACGAAGACAAACGAATGTTAGCTTCTTCTTACTTGGAGCAGATATTAAACTTGAAACTAACCGGTTCTTCGGCATCAAACTATGAAATATTTTTAGATAAAATTGTTTCAGCCGCTAACGCCCTTATGAATCTTAAAATAGATGATTTAGGAAATTTTATTTTATTTTATCTATCGCTAAAAAAGTTAGATGATTCTACTATTCAATCTTTCGAGATGGAAAATCGTAACACGCTGATCCCTACCTTTAATAATTTAGTTGATTATATTAGAAGTAGGTACAAAATCTGTCAAAATACTAAATCGCTTAGCAACAATAAAATTAGTAATTATAATACCAAGCCGCATAAGAATAATTACAACAAATTTATTCCTAATCCGCAATCATACGTAGCTTGCCATAATACTCACACGCCGTGTATGTGCGCGAACATAGCGCACGAAAATCTTTTTAAATGCCCCGCATTTATGCAATTATCGCCGCCCGATCGTTTTAGACAAACGAAAGATAAGGGTGCATGTGTGAACTGCTTAAGTTTACATCACAAAACGACTAACTGTAAGTCGCAGAGTAAATGCCGCATATGCAATAACAAGCATCATACGCTGATACACTTCAAAAACAATAATTCTCAAGTGCAACAGTTAACGCAGTCCGCTACCACAGTTGAGTCTGGTAACATAAATAGGTATATTTTAGATAAAGACAAACCCGCCTCTCAGTCTCCTGAGGTATCATTATGTACCACCTCCGTAAAGGCAACAACACCATCCGCAACTAAAAACATTACGAATAGTCATAATGACAGCACTATCCTACTTGCGACGGCGCAAGTGGTTGTTTTCGATTCAACGGGTAAACAAGTATTGATTCGTGCGTTGGTCGATTCTGCCTCTCAATCGAATTTTATTACCGTAGATTTATATAAACGTCTCGGTTTACAGCCAGACACTAATAAAATTAATTCGGTTGTAGTTCAGGGAATAGGTGGCACTCGACAATCTATAAAGTGTCACGTAAACCTAAAGTTTTATTCGCGATTTAATTTTCATTATAATTATGATATTTCCGCATTGGTGGTTGATCGTATTACCGGCAACCTGCCTACCGCGCCAGTAGATGTGGCAAAATTGCCCTATCTGCGTTCACTTCCTCTCGCTGATAAAGACTTTGCCACGCCCGGTCCTATTCAAATGCTGATAGGAGCCGAGATTTTCCCGCATTTAATTATACCAGGGGTAGTTTCTAGTCCTATATACAATACTCCGCCCGCCATAGAAACTACACTTGGATTTCTACTAATGGGTTCTGTACCCGCATTAAAAACCGCTGATAATAGATTCACAACCTCTTGTTGTGCAGTCGTTCACGATGATATGGACACGCTTCTCAAGCGCTTTTGGGAACTTGAAGAAGTGCAAACGCAGCTTCTTATTAATGAAGAAAACAATGAGTGTGAAGAACACTTTCGCTCTACCACTTCTCGAGATGAGAGTGGTCGATACACGGTAGCTTTACCATTTAGTGGTGATCCATATACGTTGGGCGATTCATACAAACTCACGCTTAAAAGATTTTATTGTCTGGAACGCAAATTGGAGTACTCTCCTTCACTTCGTACCGCTTATGATGACGTCATACGTAACTATTTGAGTAAGGGCTATTTATCACCCACTTTGATTGGAATCGATGATCATATTCAACCACATTTTTATTTAAGCCACCACGCAGTAATCAATCCGGAAAAGAGCACTAAATTACGAATAGTTCTAGATGGTGGATGTAAAACCGTTAACGGTCCGTCACTTAACGACATATTACATCAAGGCCCTAACTTACAAGGGAACCTGTTTGACATTATTTTAAGATTTCGATTATTCGCTATAGCACTATCCGCCGATTGCCGTCAAATGTTCCTTCAGATTGGCATAACGCCATGTGATCGCCGTTATTTAAGAATTTTATATACATTCAATCCGCAAGAACCTATTCAGGTATATCACTTTAATCGGGTTACATTTGGGTTAAGGTCGAGTCCTTATCATGCTCTTCGTGTAGTCAAACAATTATTTGAAGACGAAGAACGGAAATATAAATATATAGAATCTGTTAAGTCTTCATTATACATGGATGACGCTAATTTTTCAGTTATGGTTGAACCCCGCGCGATTGAAACCGCCAAAGAACTAATAAATTTATTTAAAAGCGCTCAATTTGACTTGGTCAAGTGGACCAGTAATTCGAAGACTGTTTTAGAAAATATACCCGCATCGCATCGCGCAACGACTGATATAGAATTCGATCGCTCGGTACCGCATAAAATTCTTGGTTTACGATGGGACAAAATTGACGATTGTTTTTTCTATAATATATCCACTCCTGACAGTACGTGTACAAAACGCAGTATATTATCCACTGTAGCACGTTTATGGGACATCATGGGCTATGTGGCTCCCACCGTACTGTTTGCCAAGCTTATTATTAAAGAACTTTGGGTTTTAAAGTGCGATTGGGATGACACTCCACCTCAACATATTATAACTCTGTGGAAGAAGTTTTGTTCTCAGCAAACTAAACTGAACGAAATTCGTATACCGCGTCATTTAGGCATCATCGAGGGTGCTGAAATCCTTTTAGTAGGTTTCGCCGACGCGAGTGAATGCGCTTATGGCGCCGTTGTATATGCTCATGTGAGTCATGGATCCTCCGTTTCTCACGTCAATATTTTGTGTGCAAAATCAAAAGTAGCGCCTACTAAACCTCTGTCTATCGCAAGAATAGAACTTTGTGCAGCTGTGCTGCTTTCTAAGCTACTGCGTACAGTTCACAATAGCATTTCATCGCAATATAACATAAAGGATATGTTCGCCTTCACCGATTCTAGGGTTGTGCTCTGTTGGATTAATTCTCCTGCTAACCGATGGCAAACTTTTGTTGCCAATCGGGTTGTTAAACTAACTGATAACGTTCCTGCTACTCATTTTCATCACGTAGCAGGCATCGAAAATCCCGCTGACTGTCTTTCAAGAGGCCTTACTCCCGAAAGACTTATTAATCACCGTCTGTGGTTCCATGGACCCATCTGGTTAATTAGATTTCCTTCAGAATGGCCAATTCACCAATTTAATGGTGATGATCTAATAGAGGAAATTCCAGAGCAAAGACCTACAACATGTCACATGACTACTTGTAATAAACCCGCAGAATCTCTCATTTATAAACTTGCTAGTCGCGTAAGTTCTTATTCAAAATTGTTTAGAATAATCGTTTATATATATCGTTTTCTCCGCAAACTGCCCAAAGGTCGAAATATAAACCGCTGCGATTTAGACTTCGCTGAAAATAAATTACTGCTATCGCTACAACTGGTACATTTCGCTAATGAAATAACAAAAATAATAGATAATCGGACTTGTTTAGACAGTCTATTAAAATTGAACCCCTTCTTGGATGAATCGGGGCTTATCCGAGTTGGTGGTCGCTTAAATTACGCTAACGCTGAAACAAGCAATTTTAAAAATCCCATACTATTACCGCGACACGATCCTATTGTGGATTTAATTATTGATACTTATCATAAAAAATATTTACACGCCGGTCCCGAGCTATTAATGTCCTTGTTAAGACAACGTTATTGGATTATTTCTGCACGTCGCGTTATAAGAACGCGCATCTTCAAATGTAACGTCTGCTTTAAAGCTAAACCGCGACCAACCTTTCCATTGATGGCCGATTTACCATCTCAGCGCATTAGCCAAGTACCTAAAGCTTTCACGCATACTGGGGCAGACTTTGCTGGCCCCCTACAGTGTACTCCTTACCGCGCAAGAGGAGTAAGAGCTCATAAAGTCTGGTTGTGTATTTTCACCTGCTTAACTACTCGCGCTACTCATATAGAAATGGCTACAGATCTATCCACCTCATGTTTCTTTAACGCATTTAAAAGATTTATAGCGAGACGAGGTCCTATTCAGTGTATGTATTCGGACCGAGGAACTAATTTCATGGGCACACGCTCTTACTTACGAGATTTTTACAAATTTTTTGATAAATATAAATCCCAATTAGAAATCGAACTTATAGAAAACCGCATAGAATGGAAAAATGTTCCACCCGTCGCTCCTCACTTCGCAGGTTTTATGGAGAGTATGGTCAAGGTAGTTAAAAATCACCTTTTTAAAGTGATTGGTGATCAAATACTCTCATATGAAGAGCTCCTTACCGTCCTAACACAGGTAGAAGCCCTATTAAACTCGCGCCCTCTTACCGTTTTAAGTAGTGATCCCCGGGAACCCGCGGCTATTACGCCTGCTCATCTTTTACACACCGTTCCTCTGGCATCGGTCCCTGTACCCGAGATAGAAAATATTCTTTACATCAAAGATATTTACTAGTAGACAAAATTATTCAGTCGTTCTGGAAGAGATGGCGAACTGAATACTTACATCACTTACAAGCCAGGGCGAAGTGGAATAAGCCGGCAGAGCCTATTTAATTAGGAACAGTGGTAATTATTGTGACTGAAAATATTCCCTGTTTTTCATGGCCCTTAGGAGTCATAGAAAAAATACATCCCTCTCGGGACGGAATCGCTCGCGTGGCCACAGTCAGAACCTCTAAAGGAACCTATGTAAGGCCGACAGTTCGTCTGTGTCCACTACCTACGCAATAGGTTAATACATTTAGATATAATTTTAAGTTGCATACCTAGATTTAAGTATATTTTAGAATAATGTCATTATTTAAGTTAATTTACACCGCTATTATACATATATTCACCCGCTCATATATATTTATTTCTGTAAAGTTTATGTATATATTTCGCTAATTCGCATCCGCATCCTGTTTTGCTTTAAAGGCTACCCTTTAAGGCCGGCGGAAATGGTATCGCTATATAAACCCGCTTCCGCTAAATCTCCTTTTCCTCCTATATTCCTGGTCCGGTCTCCTAGTAAGCCACGACAATGCACTGAGAAGACCACATATGAAGCTACGGGGTGAGGGGAAGAGGGGAGTGCGCGATTCGCAGTGACATTCATTCTCAATACGGCCGCCGTTAGAACTAAAACGAAAACGCATCGCTGTTTCGCGCGCGTGTGATATCCGCAGCTTCAACCGCCGCTTTACAACATAAGAAGACAAAGTGTGGTGTATAAACTCCGGAAGAGTCCAAGTTAGTGGCTTTCCCGTTATTTCCTCCCTTCTCGAACCAGCACCTGTTTGAATACAGTCAACCGCCGGTCTACCATTTTGGCAGTCTAGAATCTTCTTTCTCCGCAGTCAAGTGATAATCATATCGGTTATCGCTTGTGGTCCTTCACTTTCATAACCCAGTGGTGCCTTTATTCGTGGTACCTATTTTGGTACTACGTCTCGTTACCACCCTATTTCACGTCTATTAAAAATATATATGAGAGCCTATATTGGACCACGGATCTTCAACTACCTCCATGCCAAATTTCATTAAAATCGGTACGCTGGTTTAGCCATCAAAGCGTAGCAGACAGTTTTTTTTATATTATAAGATAGCAAACAAGCAGATAGTTCTCCTGATGGAAAGAGTCAACCATCGCCTATAGACACCAAAGATGTTAATGGTGCGTTGCTATCTCGTGGCGTGTTAATGGTGTGTTGCTAAGGGTAAGGTAGTCAGTAAACTTATGCATGTGGCATGCATAAGTTTACTGACTACCTTACCCTCCAAACCAGAACACGACAGCGACAAGCACTGACGCTATTGCGGCAGGAATAGGTAAGGCGGTGGTACCAAACCCGGGCGAGACAATGCAGAACAGTACCACCTAGTAGCCACGATGGTAGTGACTCGATACTCAATCGGTCGCCTTTTACAACCTGCCTGGCAGAACGGCAGTTGGTCTGTTCTTCAAAGGAGGCCGGGACCAACACGGCAGAAAAATAGACGCGTTTGTAATATTAGTATGGATTCGTTGCTTATTTGGTCCAAGAACCTATTATTATAATATAGTCTAAATCGCACCGAAAACCATAATTATATTATTTCTTATTGAGTGAAGTGATATTTGTTTCTCCTGACAATGCTTCTGTTACAAAGTAATACGTGCGTGCGTAGTTTTTGCTATTCCGGTTTAGAGTTTGGTTAGCGTGGGGAGATAATTGGCCTGCTGAGTCATCGTTATTTTTTTTATCGATAGGGAAGCGCTTGACCACGATCTCTCCTGATGCTAAGCTAAGACGTGGCCTAAGATGGAATGCGCTTCGCTAGAAGGTACCTGTTCACTCTTCTCTTGAAGATCCCTAGATTGTACTCGTCGGGAACACAGGCTCAGGAAGCATGCTCCAGTCCCTTGCGGTTTGAATGAAGAATGTAGAATCGAACTTCTTTGTCCGGGTACGTGGAACTTTTCTATTTTTTTATTATTGGAGTTTACTCCTTAAGAATCGGTTTTTTGATAAAAGGCGCCCGGTATGAGAAAAATCTGAGGAGTAAAATCTACTGAACGAATGACCTCGTTACGTTTTTGGTGCGCAACTTTCTAATTTGGTGTGAGCAGTGCAGCTAGATCGTGCGTTTTTTTGCGTCTATTTTGACAATCGTACTTAAGGAGTAAACTCCAATCATGCGTCGGAGCTGACACACACATTTTTTTTTTTCTTGTAGCGATAGTAGATTACTTGAACCGCTACAATTAGAATCACCGTATATATATAAGTCATACTTTGTGTAACAATTTTGATAACTTTTCGTAACTCTATAAGGTAAGCCGCGTCCATAACTCATGGACATTTTTTCCTCTTTGCACAAACGGTGAAGTTACGGTGAAGTTTGAACGACGCAAAGTTCATAGTGTCCGATTAAACTCAAAACATACGTCACAAAATTATGTTTGTAAACGATTGTTATTACTTTTATCGACATACATGAAGCAGAAACTTCGTTCCTCTTTGTATATAATTTTGAACTGTTAAATTTTACACTGCGGAGGCTTGTAGAAAAGTAAAATTTTCAAATAATAGGTATTGAAAATAAATTAAATTAATGAAACAAACATTACACACTACATTCATGTGACATACATGATAACACACTACACTAATTTCTTAGCGGCACAGTATGTTGTCATGGGTACCGCAGAAGGTGGAATGAAAACAAAGTCCTGAGATACCATTATGGTGTTCGAAATAAGGCTCTCAATCTTCTGTTTGCTTACTTAAATGAAAGAATTCAGAGGTTTGATATGAATAGAAAATGGTCCGCTGGTGCTGATGTAACCATGGGTGTCCCGTAGGACTCCATACTTGGTCTATAATTTTATTACTTAGTAGCCATGATGATAGTGACTCGTATAGCCAATCGTTAGCCTCTTACGAACTGCCTAGCAGAACGGCAGATGGTCCATTCTTCAAAGGGAGCCTGGACCAAGTCGGGTGACATAGTAACAGATATCTTCACTAGCGTAGGCGTACACCAGCCCGCGGTAGAAAGCAATTTTCCGGGCATGATTGTTTATGAGCGCAACTTTGTAAATAAATAAAAAAATATAATATATCATCGGCCGGTATTTCCACTCATTCTCTTAATCTTTCGAAGAAACCGTAAAACATAAATAATCTGTAGCCGATAGAATTCCTTGACAGAAGATCTGATAGGTTTTTAGAAAGTAAAAGTTAACACTTGTAGTGTGATATGAGGTTGAAATAGCTTTCTTACCGCGTACACGCCGTAAATACTGTTCTTTCATTTAGTGTAGCGATAGTTCCTCGCCATCTGTTGAAGTAGGAAAGAAATAAATATATTAATATTCGTTTTTCGTTAAATGGAATAATAATGTATACCTAAATATATTCGGGGCTATTTGCACCTCGTTTCACACCATATATAAAAATTATTAGTCTTATAAGGTATTAAGTATCCGGGTGGTATTTCTTTTTGTAAAAATAACATTTTCTAAAAATGAACCTAGCTAGATCGATTCATTGCTTCCGAAACCCTTTATATTCTAAATTTCATGAAAATCGTTGTAGGCGTTTCCGAGTATATATATATATATATATATATATATATATATATATATATATATATATATATATATATATATATATATATATATATTATCAGGTAAGTTGAACTACGCAACGCACCCCCGTTACGCACACTAAGGAAGTCTTAGTTTATTGCTGGGTCATAAAAACCTCGTAACACACTAAGG
Organism: Apodemia mormo; assembly: GCA_036924255.1. Lineage (NCBI taxonomy): Eukaryota > Metazoa > Arthropoda > Insecta > Lepidoptera > Riodinidae > Apodemia > Apodemia mormo. The sequence goes on from JAUPFN010000008.1 coordinate 3,001,491, forward strand.
GAAATTTTTAAAAACGTGGTGGTAGGTGGAAGGTGGTAAATAATAATGGCCACAACAATGTTCAATGCAAATTATGATGTCTCAACCATTAGAAGAAACAACATGACGAGAAGGAGTAGGACAGTTGGAAGTCTGAGTGTTCACTTAAAAAGAGAAACCATCCTTAAACTGTAAATACACTAGAAATAGGTTAGTCAATCAATGGCCCGTATGTTTTCGCTGACCTTTTTTTATCTGAAATTCCATTAACTTTGCGCACTGTTGGCTCAATATTTCTTCTTTAATTTGTCACAAACTTTTTACTAGATAAAAGTTCTACCATTAAACAGTTTATATGAGTGTCTTTATCTTTTAACTTTTTCTTGTGCCAGCTCTATGAAAATATTACAAAATACTGCCGAACACAATATAAAGGTTGTATCTGACTTATCTAATATGTACGAATGATTTTTTATACACCCTAGAAATGGGTAATATTTTACCCATTTTCTGTGTTTTAATTAAATTTCATTAATATATACAGATACAAATATTAGCATGATTTATTTCATATAAAATTTGTGTTTTTATGACATTAATAATATTAAATAAATAACTATATTCTATGCTTAAACTATAACAATATTTTAAGGAATTTGTCCTGTACTAGGGAAAACTTAATAAAAATCAGTAACCAAAAAATTTAGACCCGATTGGCCTGGTGTCGGTGGTTCGAAATGGCGGAATATTCCTTGGCTTTGTGATCGACTCCGTCGATTGCACTGACCGCGAGATATAGATACGTACATAAATACGAATATTTATGTAAGTCGAGGGGCCCGGCCGCCCCGTTGGTCGAGTGGTTAGCGACCCTGACTACGCAGTCAACGGGGCTCGGGTTCGATCCCCGACGGGGACAAGCATTTGTGTGATGAGCATAAATATTTGTATTTCCGGGTTTGGGCGTTTATTATTTATGTAAAAATATTTATGTATGTATTTCTATGTTTTAGTATCGTTGACTAACACCCATATTACAAGCAATTATTTAACACCGGTGCAGTCAGTCAACCAAATTAGTGGTAGTGCCATACTGCTTTTGCAACTGAATAGGCCGGCACGCCCGGGGAGATACCACTCTCTCACTTGACACCGACGTAAAGTAGCAGCCCTGCTGCTGCGTTTCGTTTGGTTTGTGAGAGTCCCGGAGGCCTAACCCCCCCCCCCCCAGCACACTATAAATGCGAAATCAGAAGAGAATCTACCCCAGGGGGGTACCACTTGCACCAGCAGTGGAGAATCCCCCCCTGAGCGTCCGTGCTCTGGATTCCAGCCAGGTCATGGATGGTATTCTGGGGGGGGGCAAAATCGCGCTCATAGACAATCCTGTCCGGGGCATACAGGGCAAGAAAGCCATGGCACCCCCTACCATGCTTACTGTGGATTTCTGTAATGTCAGGGGGCTTCATTCCAACTTGAACGCCGTCCACTACCATCTCGAGACGGCGAAGCCAGCTTTGCTCTTTTTGACCGAGACGCAGATATCTTCTCCGGCTGATACTTCTTACCTCTCCTACCCGGGGTACAAACTGGAACATTCCTTTGTACCGCGGGCTGGGGTGTGCGCATACCTCAGAGAAGATATCTGTTACCGGCGCCTCGGCAGACTTGAAGGTCAGGACCTATCCATCCTCTGGTTACGCGTAGCTTGCGACGACCATCCACGCAGCTACGCGTGCCTATACAGGTCCCATGGCGGGAATACTGAAGTTGACCGGCTCATTGAGCATTTACAAACGGCTGTAGATTCCGTGTTAGAGCAGACCCCCTCCACAGAGATCGTGATCTTGGGCGATTTTAATGCCCACCACGCCGAATGGCTTTGTTCGCGCACCACCGATCATGCGGGGAGGTCTGTTCACGATTTTGCCTTAGCGTATGGTCTTACACGATTTTGCCTTAGCGTATGGTCTTACACAACTGGTAACTTCGCCCACGTGAGTTCCCGATGTGGATGACCATATGCCTTCACTGTTGGACCTTCTGCTGACCTCTCATCCGGACCATTATCAGGTATCGGTGGACGTCCCACTTGGTTCGTCAGATCACTACCTGATCCGGAGTAAAGTGCCGGTTTCGCGCCTATCACGGCCTCCTTTAGCAGGCTGTCGTCACGTTTGGCACTTTAGGTCAGCAGATTGGGACGGGATGCGGTCTTTTTTTGCGTCCTATCCATGGGGGCGGTTGTGCTTCTCGCTGGATGATCCGAATGTCGTCGCTGACTCTATTGCCGATGTGGTGCTGCAGGGCATGGAACTTTTCATTCCATTTTCTGCGGTACCAATTGGTGGTAAGTCTCAGCCTTGGTTTGGTCGCTCCTGTAAAACGGCTTCGCGCCGCAAGCAGGAGTGCTACCGGGCTTGGCCTGCAGCGTCCGCATCTTGTGATGAAAAAACCAGCATATTACGCAAGGAGTAACTCGAGGTACTTCAAAAGAGCTATCGCCAAGGCAAAATCGGAACACATTGGCAGAATTGGTGAGAATTTATTTCGCCTTCCTTCGGGCACTCGTGCGTTCTGGTCTCTCGCCAAGGCTGTCTTAGGGAATTTCTCACAGCCCTCTCTTCCACCCTTGCACGGAGACGATGACTCTCTGGCCCATACCGCAAACGAGAAGGCCGATCTCCTGGGCTCCTTCTTTGCGGCCAACTCGACTCTGGATGACCAAGGGAACGCACCGCCTACCATCCCGCAGTGTGAAAGTTCCATGCCAGAACTACAATTTCGGCAGTCATCTGTGCGTAAGGCACTACGTTCCTTGGACATCCATAAGTCGAGTGGGCCGGATAGCATCCCTTCGATCGTGCTAAAAGTGTGTGCTCCAGAGTTGGCACCAGTATTAACACGCGTATTCCGGCTCTCCTACTCACTCGGCGTGGTACCGAATTCATGGAAGACAGCTTTGGTTCATCTCATCCCTAAAAAAGGCGATCGCTCTAATCCGTCTAACTATCGGCCCATAGCCATAACCTCCTTGTTCTCCAAAATTATGGAGACAATCATCAACTCTCAGCTCCTCAAGTATTTAGAAGAGCACCAGCTGATTAGCGACCGTCAGTACGGTTTCCGTCGCGGCCGCTCAGCTGGTGACCTTCTAGTATACCTAACTCATCGATGGGCGGAAGCAGTTGAGTCCAAGGGGGAGGCATTGGCAGTTAGTTTGGACATAGCGAAGGCCTTTGATCGGGTATGGCACAAAGCGCTTCTCGCGAAGCTGCCTTCCTATGGGCTTCCTGAGAAATTATGCGAGTGGATCACCAGTTTTTTGGCTGACCGGAGCATCAAGGTCGTTGTCGACGGTGCGTGCTCCGACCTTAAATCTGTCAATGCTGGTGTTCCCCAAGGCTGCGTGCTATCACCGACACTGTTCCTTCTGCATATCAATGATATGATGCGAATTAGCAACATACATTGCTATGCAGATGACAGTACTGGTGATGCTACATACTCCGGCCGAAGCAGTATTTCTCGGGAACACGTCGAAGAGTGCCGAAACAAGCTTGTGTCTGAAGTCGAGAATCGACTTACCGATGTCTCGGAATGGGGTCGCCAAAACCTGGTTACTTTTAACCCCAAGAAGACACAGCTTTGCGTGTTCACCGCAAAAAAGACGCCCTTTGTCGTATCACCTCGATTTGAGGATACTCTCCTGACAGCCTCAGCTAGTGTCGGAATCCTGGGAGTTGACATATCGAATTACGTTCAGTTTCGCGGTCATTTGGAAGGCAAGGCTAAACTAGCCTCCAAAAAGCTCGGTGTGCTCAGCAGAGCGAAACAGTACTTTTTGCCGGTCCATCGCCTTCAACTTTATAAGGCACAGGTTCGGCCTCACATAGAGTACTGTTCGCATCTCTGGGCCGGAGCTCCTCAGTACCAGCTTCTTCCTCTTGATCGCATTCAGCGTAGAGCGGTTCGAATCGTTGACGACCAGGCCATTTCGAAACAGCTTGACTCTTTGGCATTGCGCAGAGATGTAGATTCTCTCTGTGTTTTTTATCGTATATATCATGGAGAGTGTTCCGATGAGTTGTTTGGATTAATTCCTGCCGCCGAATTCCACCATCGGACATCGCGTCAAAACTTGAAGTTCCATCCTCACCATCTCGATGTCTGGAAATCCACAACTGTGCGTTTCTCCCGACACTTTTTACCTCGCACTACTCTGTTGTGGAACCAATTACCGGCAGGGGTATTTCCGAACGGATACGACATAGGGTCCTTCAAGAAAAGAGCTTACTCATTCTTAAAAGGCCGGCAACGCAACTGCAAGACCTCTGGTATTGCAGATGTCCATGGGCGGCGGTGATCACTTACCATCAGGTGCACCTCTTGCTCGTTTGCCCCCTCTTCTATAAAAAAAAAAAAAAATTTGCTTACTTTGGGGTTAAATCAATAAGGGTAATTTGTCCCGTGAATATTTATTTATTTATTTATACGTATCTTTATCTCGCGATCGTACGTATACGCGATTGCAGATGAAATTAATTGTTTATCTGCCTAGTGTACTTGTATTTAGTTGTTGCTTTTGCGTGTGTATTAGTAATGTGTAAGTAATATTTAAACTAAAAGCCCTAATGATGCTATAATATGCGAAACCGGTTATTTTTATAATAAATAAATGTTAGCTGTGAAATAGTGTTTAACAAAATAAATCAAGATGAAATTTACATTTATAATATTTATCAATATTTTTATATTGATAAATATTATAAATATACAATAATCTTCTAACTATATATGTGTTTAAGCACAAATCTCGTGCTAGGAAAAACTTCAATGTTAACAAAACTTCAATGTTCTTTAAATCAACAAAGCTGGTTCAAATTTAGTCGTGTCAAAAATCTTTCTTTATTAAATTTTTAATACTTTTTAATATTATAAACTTAAAATTAAAACTTAAATATCAATTTACTAAATTGTGAATTTATTATAAATAACTTTTTATTTTCGATAGGGAAGCGCTTGACCACGATCACGCCTGATGGTAATGCGGCCTAAAATGAAACGCGCTTCCCTCGAAGGAACCTGTTCACTCTTCTCTTGAAAATCTCTTGAAGGTTGTACCCGTCGGGGAACACAGACTCAGGAAGCATATTCCAGTCCCTTGCGGTTCGGATTAAGAATGTCGAGTCTAACTGCTTTACTTTACTACCGTTAGGTACATGGATCGTCCACCATAAGGCGATGCGTAATATAAGTGTGCCTCGGCGATCGATAGAAAAACGGGGATGGCGCAAATAAGTCGTGCAATTCCGCAGCGCACTCTCCAAAGTGTATCCGTAAATCCGATAAAAGACCTGCGGCGACGAGCGAGGCTCTGGAGTTTTTTGCCTACAAGATCATCGATACCGGGCTTCAGCAGACCGTTTATATATGCAGGAATACAGTTGCGGAGAGAACTAGTCCCTGAGGGACTTCGGCATTTATAGCCATTTAGTCGGACGAGCAGCCGTCGATGACTACACTAATCAACCGGCCACTCAGAAAATCTGAGATCCAGGCTCAGAGACCAGTAATTTACAAAGGAGACAGCTAGTGCTTCAACATGATTCTCGATGGCTGCGCTTAAGATGTAGGTAGCATACGCTAGAAGATCCCCGATGGAGCGATTTCAGCGAAACCCGTATTGGCGGTCACTGAGTAACTCGTTCGCTTCTAGGTGTGCCATTAGCCTCCTGTTCAGTACACGCTCCATAGTCTTGCAGAGCATTGACGTGACTGAAATTGGCCTATAGTTGGAGGTGTCGGCACGACTGCCTTTTTTGGTACAGCCTGCATGTTATGAAGCTGCCATGATTTTGGTATTTTCCAGCCGTCATCGAAAGGCGAAAGAGGTGTGTCAAAACAAAATAACAAATTATTTAACATATATAATGCACATTTCACTTCGTGATAGAAATATCCTCATTAGAAATTAATAGCCCTTTACTCAATAAGAGTTGAAGTAGTAATGGTTGGCGGCGCGAGTAAAATTCTCTTTTATAGGTCTGTACACATACTATTACTAGATCTAAACAAAGAAAACTTTTCAGAAACCTATTAAATCAAACGCAAAAGCATTCAATATGTTTTTGGGAAATATTGAATGCACGTACAAGCCAGTTTTCCCTTGGGTGACGGAAGCCAGATAATGTTTTGCTGTAAATATATGCATATCATATATCTATAATGAATACATTAATGAATATTAACATATTGCATTAAAATGAAAATTCTTGCTATTTTCGTAGTGGAAATGCCAATCATTTCCACTACGAAGTATTTAAATTTACTCTCAAAACCGTCAAAATCATGTTAATAATGGGAGAACTCTGTCAAAATTATGTTAGTTATGAAGGAATCGGAAATGTAATTCGAGATCAAAAATGTAAACAATGACGTAGCTAATTCAAACTAACAATCGTGTTTTAGTGGTTTGTCAAAAAGTATTGAAATATGTTGAAAAAATATATAAACCTATAACCTACATCTATAAAACTAAATATTTCACATAGATTTTAAAAAATACGCACCAATAATAAAACTTAGTGTATGTGTGTGTAGTGTGCATTGCAAATGCATTTGATCGCCCCGTTTGTCAAGTGGTTAGTGACCCTGACTACGCAATCGACGGGGCTCGGCTTCGATCCCCGATGGGGACAAGCATTTGTGTGATGAGCATAAATGTTTATATTTCCGGGTTTGGGTGTTTATTAAGTACGTAGTGTTATCAAATGCGATTATTTAAATGCAAGCCTATGTTTATTTTCATATTTTTTTAAATACTTCTCTCTTTTCAATTTATCGATACTATCGATCATTGTCATTGATTAAATAACTTATTATAATCGATTTAGATCGATTCTGTAAGCGGCCATATTGATTGTAATAAGAGAAGGAGGGGAGACTCTGACAGGCGAGGTCGCGCGCGGTCGTATGTTGAGATATCTGCTAGATTCAGAACAGTTGTGTGATTCAGAACAGTTGTGTGAACATGAATTTAAATTAAATCTGTAAAAGTGTTAAGTGTGTTTCATTGAATCGTAACAGTAGGTCACATTATAAGTTTTGCGTAACTTAAAAAAACAACATGTTATAACCAAAATATTATGTTTATTGCTTTTCAAAATAATCTCCTTTACATTTTAAACATTTTTTCATGCGATGGAACCATTTTTTAAAACAGAAGAACCACAGATCTGAAGGCATGTTTTTTACGTGCTGATAGAACGCCATCACTGCCTCTTCGGAGTTGGTAAAAGTAAAACCTCCTATCAAATCTTTGATTTTGGGGAAAATGCAGAAATCACAGGGTGCTAGGTTAAGGCTATGTACAGGATGATTGGCGAAATGTACTTTTTCGGAAGCTAAAAATGACTTCGTTTTGTTGGCCTTGTGTGAAGAAGCGTTATCATGGTGTAGGAGAATGCGGCTTTTGGGTCGTTTTTCGCGAACTTTTTCTAACACCCTGGGTAAACAAATGGTAAAATACCACTCGGCATTAATACTCTTGTGATCTTTAAGTGGAATTGTACAGATAGGACAGGATTTCTCGCCTGTCTCACTTTTATTGGCCTGTTCTCAATTTCTAACACCCATTCACAAGATTGCTGTTTTATTTTGGGTTCAAAACAAATCCACGTTTCGTCTGTGACAACGTCATAAACAGCATTTGAATGTCCGTAGTCGTACTTCAGTAACATCCGTGAGCCCCATTTCACGCGAGCCCGCTTTTGCTCCGCTGTCAGTTCATGAGGGATCCAACGACTTTTCGACGAAGTTTCCGAACTTTCAATTCTTCGTGTAAAATTTTCTGAATTTGGCTCATACCAATCTCCAATAGTCCTCGAATTGTCTCATAGGTAATCCGGCGGTTTTTTTAATTAACCGCTTAACAGTAGCCACATTATTTTCGTTGACGGCAATTGAAGGCCGCCCTTCACGAAATTCGTCATGTAAAGAAATTCGACCTCTCTCAAATTCATCAAACCATCGCCTCACGGTGCTCAAGCAAGGTACTTCTCCCGCAAAAGAATTTTGAAGACGAGCGGCACAGTCTTGCGGAGAAAGAGAACTTTTAAAATCATAAAAATCTTCACTCTAAAATCTTTTCGACTTTCGTTGCGTACGTAGAATTTTGATGTGTGATAAAAAAAAACAATTGACAAATTATTTCCCGCCAATTGTTTTTTTTTTTATTACTAAGAAGTTTGCAACGTTTTAAAAATATAACATTCGAAATAAATATCATAATCAAATAGCGGAACTTTTATTAGCTAGAAATGCAAAACTTTTAGTGTGCCCCATGTATATTCTAGTATTTATATATGTACTTTTATGTATTATATCGTTGACTAACACCCATAACATAAGCAAATAATTTGCTTACTTTGGGGTTAGATCAGTAAGTGTAACTTGTGCAGTGAATATTTATTTATTTATTTTTTATGATACATGCAATAGGGAGGAAACACTAAACATTAGATTTTTATTTTAAAAATTATAAATATTAAATTTTATTACATAAAATTTTTAATGGAAGGCTATAATTTGATTGACATCTACAGAGGACATCGTTTGAATCGTCGCCATTTTGTTTGTTCATTAAATTTCCGACATTAAGCGCGTATTTAATTTGCATTTCCGTTGTGATTTTAGGGTTTTCAAAAGAACAGAATCTATATACACATAATAAAATCGTAAGAAAGTCAATGTATGTCCGGGGTAAACTCAAAAAGTACTGCATGGATTTACTTCAAATTTTGCATGAATATTACTTACACGTCGGGTCATCATATAGGCTACATATTATCTCGCTATCACCTACGGGGAAGGAGCTGTGCGGAGAAACAAAGTTCGCGTGAACCAAGTCGCGGGCAACAGTTAGTATATAATATAGGAATTGCTCCAATGGTTTGCACGTGTAGAAAGGATAACAAAACAGATATACAATGTGAATGTGGAAGGATATAAATACTGGGGAAGAACAAGACTGACAAACCATAATCAGATTGATCCATGATTAATCTGACGAATTACTGCTAGCGATTTATACTATTGCTAAAATAAGTATAGATTTATCCGAATGAGCAAAAAAAAACAAAAAGTTACACTTCAAGAACATGATTCGCAATATTATTCGTATGCCGCTCAATGAACACAATAATTTTATTTTTTTAGACATAATATGTCATTAGTTTCTACTAGCTCAGATTTATTTTTCGCTTTAATTAATTTAATGTATCATAGTGACGTCAGCCATGGTAGTGCTTTCAAAAGCGTGACCGTCAACACACTCGAGAATGACGTCACGTAGAAGTAATATCGATATTTGGAAGTTATAGTATGGTTACAGTACCCGGCGATAAATATTGCACATCGACCTTTGGAAAGAGACAATCGGCTAATTTCGGCTTCGTAGAGCGTTATCTCTGTCGCACAAAATACAAACAGTCCGGTACCTATTAGGAGCTGTTAAAACAAGTGATTTGCTTCTTTTGATATTTTTATTCTTTGTATAAAATACACTAATTTTTCTATAAGTGATGGCTTTAGGTTGGGGTAAAATAAAATAAAAAAACATTTTTACATTATGTTTACGTATTTAATTATTTTGGAACATTACAGCTTTAGTGTACATAATAAACACCATTATACCTATTGCTAAAATGAGACATTGCAATAAAAATAATAATAATTCTAATTCTCAATTACTTCCATTTCACTATCTGTGCTCTCAAAGAGGTCAATATCACTGTCACTATCAGCCGTATTTATTACTAATCTATCAGTGTAATTGTCTAAACTGTGTTGAATGCTTCTATATTCATTCTCACATTTGATTGCATGATCGCAAACCTTTTTCCACTCTTCAGCGCCGATCATGTTTACTTTTTCAGTCAATAATGTTTTTACTGTAGTTAAGTTCATACCCACATTTCTAGAGGCTACATAGCCTTTCAGTTGAGACCATATATTTTCAATTGGATTAAAATCCGGATGATATGGTGGCAATCGCAACACAGTGTGCCCATGTTCGGCAAGTATTTTGTCCACAGAAAACTCTGTATACCTCTCCTTGTGCTGACATATAATAGCGTAAATCTGGGTTTTTGTTAATTTTGGATCAACTGGAATTTCATGTCTGTTTAACCAGTTGATCATTTACCGTTTAATGGTGTTTGAGTTGGGGGGTCTCTCAACATACTTGTTGTGATAGGGTGCGTTGTCGATAACTAGAACAGAATCACTGGGTATATTTGGGATTAATTGGTTAACCAGCCATTTCTCATAGTTATTCATTTCATTGTGATAGTCACCTGTAGTGTCCGTGGATTTATACGTTAAAAAAGCACCGGGTACAAAGCCTTTTTCATTTCCCGCATGAACTATTATCAAACGTTGACCTTTTGAAATTGGCTTTTTACTCCTTTTTTCTTATCGTCACTCCAAGATTTCCCTTTAGTGTGGGATGCATGTATATATGACTCATCCATGTAGACGATATTTTTTCCTGTTTCGCGAAATTTGCGTATTTTATCAAGGTATTCCATTCGTTTGAGACTAACGTCGTGCTTTTCCATTAGAATTTTTCGATTATCTTCCATTTTAGTGAACTGAAATCCCATGTCATGAAGTATTTTTCTCAATGTTTTTTCAGACCCATTGTAATTAATAGCTTCAGATAACTTAGCTTTTAATGATTTTATTGTTGGCAGTTCATTAAATCGTAAGTGAAAATCATACACCATTCTTCGAACAACATCGTAATCAAAATCGTCCATATCCAAACGAAATTGCTTTTTTGGTCTCCCTTTTTTTGGAGTGCTGAACTTAATTTCAGTCGAATGTGTTTCAGTACTGACTTCGTTTAATATATTGTTCAAAGTTCTTCTTGAAATTCCAGTGGCATTTGCAACTCGCTCTTGAATCTTCTTAAAATACCAACTTACATTTTCATCTACTTTTTTTTTAAATCTATCAGCTTCGCTTACAAAGTATTTATAAACATTGTAGATAATTTCACGTGACTGACCTCGTAAAGGTTTCCCTCTTTTTCCGAAAGAATTTGTACAGTACAGTACAGTGTAATTTTTTTTGTACAGTACCCGGCGATGGTCTCAACTGAAAGGCTATGTAGCCTCTAGAAATGTGGGTATGAACTTAACTACAGTAAAAACATTATTGACTGAAAAAGTAAACATGATCGGCGCTGAAGAGTGGAAAAAGGTTTGCGATCATGCAATCAAATGTGAGAATGAATATAGAAGCATTCAACACAGTTTATACAATTACACTGATAGATTAGTAATAAATACGGCTGATAGTGACAGTGATATTGACCTCTTTGAGAGCACAGATAGTGAAATGGAAGTAATTGAGAATTAGAATTATTATTATTTTTATTGCAATGTCTCATTTTAGCAATAGGTATAATGGTGTTTATTATGTACACTAAAGCTGTAATGTTCCAAAATAATTAAATACGTAAACATAATGTAAAAATGTTTTTTTATTTTATTTTACCCCAACCTAAAGCCATCACTTATAGAAAAATTAGTGTATTTTATACAAAGAATAAAAATATCAAAAGAAGCAAATCACTTGTTTTAACAGCTCCTAATAGGTACCGGACTGTTTGTATTTTGTGCGACAGAGATAACGCTCTACGAAGCCGAAATTAGCCGATTGTCTCTTTCCAAAGGTCGATGTGCAATATTTATCGCCGGGTACTGTATGTCGGTTTTAGGTTGCGTGTAAAACTAGCATAAATGTGATATCGGCTACGTTAATTTGTCTATATATACAATCAATAAAAACAAGAAAAAATATATAAATGAGATATAACAAATGAGATATAACAAAAAATTATAATAAATGAAAAAAAAATAAACTTAAAAGACGTTGATAATAACAATAATGTGTATATATATCTACCAACAATTTCTATGAAAAAAATCTGTAAACGGGTTGACCTTGCAGGCCATCTCTGAAGCTTCCCGCTGAATTGAAGTATTTTAAGCTTAAAGAAGCAAAAACTATACCTAAGCATAAATTTATGAGTCCAAAAATCTAAAGTTTGTAAAATTATACTATTTAATTTTTGAAAATTTGCATATTTTCAAAATGATGATTGATTTCAACTTTTTTAATGGCATATGTTACAGAACTGGAATTACAGAACAAATATAATTCAGTGGGTGGAGCGATTATAAAAGAAGAGAACAAAGTGATCTCGACTCTTATTCATATGGCGACAGATTAGTTTATAATAAGAATGACTGATTCTGATTTTTCGCTATCAAGCTCAGCATAACCTAAATCAGAGAATGAATATTCTTATTAAAATTTTCGAATGACCCCATGTGATACTATAAAAGAATAATCAAATAGTCATCATTTATTTATATTATAAATGAAACATGTTGATAATTACATTCCCTAGAAAATGTTTACCAGGTATACTTAAATGGCCGATTTTGGTGGTGGTCGAGTTGGAAATGTCATTGACATATTTACATTTTTGAACTTGAATTTCATTTTAGACTATATGTATATGTATATTCTATATATAATCTTTGAATGTTATGCTGCAAACTATACATCATTTTACAGCAAAACATAATCTGCCTTCCGTCACCCAAGGGGAAACTAGCTTATACGTGCATTCAATATTTCCCGGACACATATTGAATGCTTTTGCATTTGTTAGCTTTATTAAAAGAAAATACTGAAAAGTTATAAGTTCCTCAACTGTGTTTCAGATTTCTGAGTCCTATAGAAACAATATTCCAAGATACATGCAATCTAACTTTATGTTTTCATATATAATGCTATCTGTACTATGTTTCATAAAGCCGTACTTCGTTTTTTAACTTCCCGCTACGTATGTAGATAAGGAAGTTACTGATTTTGCCCCAATTTTCGAAAATCGAGTATTCACTAATAGCCACGTTTTGAGGTTCTAGGAACCTTTTCGACTATTTTCACGATGACGTCGGTATGTCTGTGTGTATGTATCTGTGCGTGTGTGTTTGTGTATGTGTGTATATAAATATCTCATAACTTTTGAACGGCTAAACCGATCGAAACGCGATTGATGGCATTCGATTGGATTCTACTCAACTTAGACTTCCTAAAAATTTGAACTAAATCGACCTTGGAGATTTTGAAAAATTTTGAAAAGACCCTAATACATTTTTTGATGATACAGTATTTTTTTAATATAACTTCCAGATTTATGCACCTATTAAGGACAAAAACTAGTCGTTCTATTCTTCATAAAACTACGTCTAATGTATAAATTGCATTAAAATCGGTTAATCCGTTTGGGAGTAATCTTTGACAAAAAATTTTGAAAAAAGTGTTTTTTCGACATTACTTAGAAATTTTTCAACCAATATTTTTTTGGTATTTCACGATATTTTAGCACTAAAATAACTACGTCAAATGTCTTGTTATAATACACGAATACGTTGAATACGTTGTTTCAAAAATCAAAATCGAATCTAATTTCAAAAGTTACAGCTTTTCTAAAATTACGTTATTTTTAGCAAACTTACTTAATATTTTTTAAATATCTTTCAGGCTAATCGCCGATTGACTTAAAAATCTTATCAGCTTTTCTTCTATAAAAACTGCGCCAAATACTATTAATTGGATCAAAATCGGTTAATTTGTTTGGGATTTATCAATGACTAAAATTTTTGAAAAAAAGTTTTTTGACACTGTTCTAAATTTTTCAACCTATTAATTATTTAGCTAAATCAATATTTTTGATCTCAAAAATTTAGTAGAATGCTATTCGTAACATCAAAACCGATCATCGTTTCCAATATATACAGCTTTTCAAAAATCAATATACTGCCATTTTTATTAAAATGTTAGTATATTGATTGCCATGTTTGAACTGAAAAAAATCTATGCTTATAGTTTTTACTCTTTTGAGCTTAAAATATCTTAATTTAGCGGGAAGTTCCAGGGATGGCTTTCAGGGTCAACCGTTTAAACATTTTTTTTATTAAAAATGGGAACAAACGAACTGTAGTCACTTCGATCACTTACCTAATGGTAAGTGACTATCGCCAATGGATCCTTAATGGATATACTTAATTCTCGCAGTTGCATTGCTGAACTTAAAGAAAATTAAACTATTTTCTTGAATTTTTCCATTCGGAATTGAGCTGCCAGTAGTTGATTCCACAAAAGTAGAGTGCAGGGGTAGAGTGAGTTGGTGAATAAGGAACTTGGAGTTTTGACTGGATGTCCGACTTTGAATTTAAATGGCAGAAATCAATCCGAACTACACTCCAAAACCCTCCCCATGATATATGCAGTTGAAGATGAAGATTCAACCTACATATATGTGCATTGCCAGAGAATCAAGCCCGTTATAATATATAGCCTAGTCTTTAACAGTTCGAACCACTCTATGTTAAATGTGATCTAGTTGGAACTGGAGAGTTCTTGCCCAAAGATGAAAACAGTACTCTATATGGAGCTGATTTTTGTTCCTTATAAAGTTGCAAGTACTTTACTAAAATAATTAGTAAGTATCGATTTCGATTCTTGTTCGGGCGCAAAATTCTAGTGCTGGTGTGTTATCATATTGAAGGTGTCGATTTCGGTTATTTCACAAACTATGTGATACGGCTCGATTATAACAGTCTGTAATTTAAATATCGACTAATTTTACATAAAATTCTGGAGACGAGAATATAAAACAAATTACGATAGTAAATTTATTTCTTTTGTTGTCATTATCGTCAATTCTCCAAGTAACAAAAATACAATAGGACGTCCTTTTTATTACTTTAACTGCTTTATTTTCTTATTCAAGCACCACAAATAACTCGAATAAAACTAAGAATAATGATCAGGAATGTACAATAAATACGTCGAAGATAATAATATAGAGTCTTAGAGTATATGTATTTTAAGTTTCTTTAGAAAACGCCTTCATTTTGCATTTCTCCAGCCATCGGCATCTTTTTTTTATACAGGACGTCTTAATTTTTTAGAATAACAAGTTCTATTTGAAGCAGAGCTGGCACTGGCTGTGATTTTGTCACTTACTGGCTGGCCATACATGACTTTCACTAATCAATGATAATAATATTAATATTGTTCACTTAATTGTTAAATAAAAATAATACAAGAGAAATAATCATGAATAATATCTTTTTTTTACAAAAAATGCTATCTAATGAAAAGTTATGCGTTAAAATCAGTGAGTAAATAATCAATTATCCTCTGTTTTGTTCCGTTTCGAGTTTTTTTTTTTTCAAAAACTACACTCGAGGTATACCCATTGCAATAAAAAAATAATTATCAAAGTTAGAAAAAAAAAGTTGTGCCTGGTCTAACATGAAAAATCCTCCTCCGCTTTTTCGTCGATTGAAAAGTGGGTATAAAGAAATATTAAAAGAAAAGAATAAAATATATGTTACAGAAGACATACATTTCTACGGAATTATCGGTAAGTCGGTATCTCTAGTAGTCCGGACGCCTTTAAAGAATAGACAAACTGCCATTCTACCAGGCAAGTTGTAAAAGGCGAGCAATTGGCTGTACACGTTACTACCATCATGACTATCAGGTGGTTATAGTTTAATTCTGCAACGTCTCGCCCGGGTATATGTTACCACCTCCTAGCCTATTCCTATCGCAATAGCGTCAATGCCTGTCATTGTTTTATTTCGGTTTAAAAGGTAAGGTAGCCTGATATGACATTGCCGTCCTAGCACACGAATAGCAACGCACCAGTAACATCTTTTAATATCTTGTGACGGTTTCCCTTTCCAGCGAGATCAAGAGAGTCCTCTGTTTGTTTGCTATTTAATTATATAAAAAAGTATGCTCTACTTCTGGGTAATGTAGCTTTCTAAATGTGAAAGAATTTTTAAAGTCGATCGAGTAATTTTTGAATCAAATTGGTTATGAAAATTAATTTAAATTAATTATTATGAAAAGGAAAATTATTTTTTTCCTTTTCATAATATTAATTTAGATAGGTATCTTTTTTATGGTAGAGGGAGTAAACGAGCAGGGGGTGCACATGATGGTAAGTGATCACCACCGTCCATGAACATCTGCAATACCGGGGGTCTTGCAGGTGCGTTTCCGGCCCTTTTAAGAATGAATTGAAGGTTCCTAAGTCAGATCCTTTCGGAAACACCCCCGAGGGTAATTGATTCCACAAAGGAGTAGTGCGAGGCAAAAAGTGTCGACAAAAGCGCACGGATTTGGATTTCCAGACATCGAGGTGGTGAGGATGGAACTTTAAATTTTGATGCGATTCCGATGGTGGAATTTAGCAGCAGGAATTAATACGACCAACTCGTCGGAACACTTCCCATGATAAATACGGTAAAAGATGCAAAGCGAACCTACATCTCTGTGTAACGCCAAAGAATCAAGCCGATTAGAAATAGCCTTTAGTCGTCGACAACTCCTTAAATTCATTTTTGATTTACATTTGTTACTTAATCAGTCCAGTAAACTTCGAGCAAATTTTATAGATTTATGCGTTACTATGAAAAATTCAACATTTAAATACGAAATAAGGTATAATGACAATAATAATATCACTTTGAAAAATTACACAAATTAATTTAACCCCAAAGTAAGCAAATTATTTTCTTATGTCAACAACTAATACATAGATGTACATTTATATAAATACTGTTACATACATAATACAAAACCCAGACTCAGAAATAAAACATCTATGCTCATTACACAAATGTTTGCCCCTGTCTGAGCCCCATCGATTCGTAGTTAGCTTCGCTAACTAATCGATCAACGAGGCGGTATTCAATTTGCCTTTGAATAACTTATATGTATCTAACTGCTGTGATGCAATTGAAACAAAAGGCAGTGTAAAGAATGAGAAAACCTATCCAAGGTCTGAAAATTAAAAAAGACACTTTTACCCACGTCAGTAGCTAAGACAGTAACAAATGTCCCCGTATTGGTTCCGGGCTCGTTTGAAGATTAGACCAACTGCCGTTCTGCCAGGCAGGTCGTAAGAGGCGACCGCTTGGCTCTGCAAGTCACTACCATCGTGACTACTAGAGTAGTAGTACTACTAGGTGGTAGAGTTATGCATTGTCTCGCACGGGTCTGGTACCACCGCCTTACCTATTCCTGCCGCAATAGCGTCAGTGCTTGTCACTGTCATGTTCCGGTTTGGAGGGTAAGGTAGCCGGTAAACTTATGAATGTGTCATTAGACCTCGCATAAGATAGCAACGCACCATTAACATCTTTGGTGTCTATAGGCGATGGTTGACTCTTACCATCTGGAGACCCTTTTGCTATCTTATGATATAAAAAAAATTATGTACTCAGGGTACGTTTCAATTCGTAACCGAAGTATCTTCAGAAGAGTCGAATAGCACTTCACTCTATAAAGAGTGAAGCATTAATGATTGGACCTTGTACAACTTTGCCCCATTCCTTATACTACTTTTATTTGCAGTTGAATCACAGAAGTTACATATAGGACTTCGTGAAAAATTTGCAAATTAAATACCTTTATTTCGTCTTAGAGCAAATTGGCTATGTCAGATGAAAGATTAAACATACAGACATACTTTAAGGATTCCATTTTTCCTATTGAGGTTTCCGAATCCTAAAGAAATACTTTAAATAAAATATCTACGGGAAACGTATGCATTCTATTATTTATTATACTCTAATCCAAGAATTAAAATGAACGTAATATTATAAGAGTAGGGAATAAGGTCTGGAATAATTCAAAGAACTCTAAGTACGGATGCGTGCACCGTACAAGTTAATGAGGGAATGTGAGCGCAGAATTAATTTATAGCAAAAGCAAACTACGTTCTCTTTAACCTTTATAATAGTTTGTTTATTTAGAATCATGTTCAAAAACGAGGTAACCAAATTCGTCTGCATTTTTCATGTACTCGAATATTTTTTTTGATATCTATGGTTTAGGAATTTAACGATAATATTTAAATAATCTATACATATAATAAAATCGTAGGAAAGTCAAAACTGTACATTGAATATTTTTTTAAAAGAATACTTGGGGGGTGATCTACAATTGATATCGAAGCCAAAAATATAGTTTTTAGAATGTTTGTCTGTTTGTCTGTTTATCTGTTTGTTTGTCTGTATGTATTCCGGGGTAAACTCAAGAAGTACTGCATGGATTTACTTCAAATTTTGCATGAATATTACTAATAGGTCGGGTCAACATATAGGCTACGTATTATCTCGCTATCACCTACGGAGGAGGTGCTGTGCGGAGTAAACGTAGCCCGCGCGGACGAAGTCGTGGGCAACAGCTAGTAATAAATAAATAAATATTTACGGGATAAATTACACTTACCGATCTAACCCCAAACTAAGCAAATTATTTTGCTTGTGTTATGAGTGATAGTCAACGATACTAATACATAGAATTAGAGATATAAATACTAGAATATATTTAATAAACACTCAAACCGTATTGTATGTATTTCCGACATTTATGCTCATCACACAAATGCTTGTCCCCGTCGGGGATCGAACTCGAGCCCCGTCGATTGCGTAGTCAGAGTCGCTAATCACTCGACCAACGGGGCGGTCCCTGTTGTCTCGCCCGGTTCTGGTACCGCCTTACCTAATCCTGCTGCAATAGCGTCAGTGCTTGTCACTGTCGTGATCCGGTTTGGAGGGTAAGGTACGGTAAACTTATGCATGTGGCATTAGACCTCGCTGCAAAATAGCAACTCACTCTTTCCATCAGAAGACCCATCTGCTTGTTCGCTATCTTATAATATAAAAAAAGAGCCATGAAAAATAAAATAAACACCAGGATATGAATCCATACTAATGTTATAAATGCGGAAGTCATCTCATCTTTGACACCTGAATCGCTAAACCGATTTTCATGCAATTTAGCATGGAAATATTGGATGGAAATATGGTGTAATCAAGGCGAATCAATATATTTTATTAGAACTAATATGATGAGATTGAGAATTTTCAAATATAGATTATTGAGTTCAGAGTTTAAAAAATTAAGGTTGAAAACCACACTATTTACTGTGATTTTTGGAAAGCTGTACCTAATATTGTCGAATGATATTAATTTTTTAAATGGCAGAATCGATTGTTTGGAAAATGACGAAGTGTTAATGAAAAAACACTTTTCAAACGTTTTGGCCAACGATAACCAACAAACAAAGGTGGGATACACAATGTATAACGCGTATAGGCTGCTCCATTAATTAATCGGTAAAATTACCAAGACAAGAGAAAAAAAGTGTGTGTGGGGTACTTGTGTATGAATAATGCATGTACATTGTACATATGTGTGTGAGTGTGTGTGTGGGTGTGTGTGTGTGTTTGTTTGTCTACGTGTATGTGTATGTAGTACAGACTAATTTGTTTAGGCATACTTCAAAACTTAATTTTAGCAAATCGGGGTTTGACCAATTAAACTACAATTAGGTATGTCTTGCCTCCATAATATGTTTGAATGCAATTTAACTTTAAGGTAACTCAAGTCTTAAGATCTGCGTATCTCTGTCAATTCTAGACGTAATTCGCCATTTTTTCGTTTATTTTACTTTGAGATTTTCGTAGATTTGAGGTGCGTTGGAATATACAGAGGTTAGTTTGCCAGATTAGATTAGGATTATAACAAAAGAACAATTTTTAATTCGATTATTTGTTTTAAAATTGTCATAATTAAAATAAAAAAATATTATTTATTCTGACACTATGAGACATTATCACATTTAGAATTGCACAATATTTTAGGGTTTTTTACATTTACATAATTTTTAAGAGCATTTTATAAAGCCTTGGCCCCCAAATTTCGAATCTTTAGCATAAGCGGGGGCTCCTCAGTACCTCCTTCCTTTTGACCGCATTCAACGTAGAGCGACTTGAATCGTCAATAATAGGACTATTTCTGATCGGCTTGATTCTTTGGCATTACTTAGAGATGTGGCTTCGCTTTGCATCTTCTTTCGGATCTATCATGAGGAGTGCTCCGAGGAACTGTTTGGATTAATTCCTGCCGCAAAATTTCACTATCGGACATCGCGACAAAATTCAAAATTTCTTCCTCACGATCTCGATGTCTGGAAATCCACGACTGTGCGATTCTCGAGGCATCTTTTTCCCGCACTATTCCTCTGTGAAACCAATTGCCGGCAGGGGTTTTTCTAAGCGGATACGACTTAGGGACCTTCAAGAAAAGAGCCGACTCTTTCTTAACAGGCCGGCAACGCAACGGCATATCTTCTGATAATGTGATTGTCCATGGGCGGCGGTGATCACTTACTACTAGGTGAGCCTCCTGTCCGTTTGCCCCCTTTTCTATAAAAAACTGATTTCTCTAAGAGAAAGCTCAACGTCAGGTACCTCTTTAAAAGTAAGAAAATTATCTTTGAATTCTTTTACGTGATTCCTCGAAAAAAGTGTGTTTATTGTCCCTTGTTTTTTTTCTACTCTGTATAAATCTTTGACTGTTTTATTTTGTATGATACCCGAATAATTTCGAGCATCTCCTTTGGCTCTATCAAAGCTGTGAATAAGTAAGGTTACAGTTTTTCCAATCGCGATTGGCGGAAATTTTTGTTCGGATAAAATTAGATTCATAATATTAGCCTGAGCTTGAAAACCGTGACACTTGACACTCAATAAAATTACAACACAACAATGCCCAAGTAAATAATTCCTGACTTACCATTTAAAAGAATATGTTCAAGTTCTTGAGTGCATTTCTAAGTCTAATAGCCTGATGGACAGACGAACGTGAGAGATTTGTATGACAAAAGGAAACGCGGAGTATGAGATTGTTATATCGATTGCGTGAGGTGTGTTGGTATTGAAAATACTATTATAATATAATATATTATGTTCTAATCAATACATTTTATCTCTTGTCGTATAAATGGAGCGAAATTTTTTAAAAGAAATACAAAATCGAATTATTTAGAAAGTTTGAGCCAACCATCCAGCCAGCTTATTTCTAATAGAGCTTGGAAGTATATTACGAGTGAGGACGACACCATTAAGCCTCCGCGTGTCGATGCATTGCGCCTTATCTATTGAATTTCGCAAATACACCACATTCTCTGATACAATATAGAGTAGATTCACAACAGACGTATATTCATTCGTTGATTATCTAAAGAAAAAAACATCGAGTGTAAAATCATACGCAGAATATGTGGAACTTAATTTGCAGTAAAATCTCTTTGATTGTACTGATTCTATCTTCCTGGTTTTGATACATTAAATAGATGATAATGTTTTAAATATAAAATACTGTGCAATATATTCCATCTCATTATGTCGTCAGCTCAATCTTGTACGTTTGTTTTTCCATCGTGGCGTATTTTAGTTTTATCGAGATTGAAATCATAATTATTCTAAGAAAGAAAGAAAGAAAGAAAATATTTATTTGCAAGAATATGTGTGTTACAAGTTGTTAAAAATAAATTAAGTTACCAACATATTCTACCATTATATGGTGTGTAAATATTAAAAAAAAATATCATTATATAATATTACATTTAAAACATTGTATCGTATTTTTAGAATAACTACCGAATCGGAACGCGGCCACACACTGAGAAGATCCGGCGGAAGAAACTCAGCGGGCTGGTCTTTTTCTCTTATTTTGTGTACTTATTATAAATGTACAATAATGATTTCATATCACTAAAGTTATTTTTATAATTACAAATTTCATATTTTTTATAATTTACAAAATGTTCACTATTTACAAAATTTTACTAGGTAAATTGAAATTTTTTAAGGACAATTCAACAAACTTATATGTCTATCCATTAACATTTAATTTTATCGGCTAAAAATTCTTCAATATCATAATACGTTTTATCTAACAGCAAATTAAACAACTTTTTGCGAAATTTATTTATAGGTAATGATTTAAGACTATCAGGTATATGATTGTATATAATACGTATAATAGACATACAATACACATTTTTTATAAAAATATTTAATTTTTGGTTAGCCGCTCACACCACCAGCGATTTTCGCATTTTTTTCTAAAAAAACACGGACCGTTACGCGCACACGTTCCGGTGGACGTGGTCACAAAAATGGTTTATGAGTTGTTTGGATTGAATCCGATACGGTAAATCGTATATTTTTTAAGAGGTATTGAGCACTGCAATACACTGGTGTGAGAATTGTTTAATTTAAATGGCTTCAGCTACAAAATAATTCAGGTGTAACACGACACTTTGAGAAAAATATGACTACTTGTTAGTAGAGGATTTTTAATTCAAAAAGTAAATCGATGACCTATGCTTTTTATATTTTATTTATATAATTGGTAAATATATACAAACGGAAAAAATAAACAACATATATTATAGTACAAAAATATTAATTTTTTTTTCATAATTAATACGTAGTTTTTTTCGTTAGTTTTAAAATAATTTATTACTTTTTCAATTTTACAGCTATGTTAATTTTTTTATAAATATTTTTTAGAATATTTCACATTTACATCATATGATTTTTTTTGAGATCATAGATACCAACACTAAAATTTACGAAAATAAATAAAAATAGGTACCGTCATACCCAAAGCGCTGGTATCATCAAGTTGGTCATTAACGAAATATATGTTTTATTAATTGTTATTTACGGTTTTTTGACAAAATTATTATCTAAACTGTTAGATCTTGGACTAACCTTGATTATAAATAAAGTTTACTTCTTGATTAATACGTTAAAACACTTTTAAATTAACCTGTATCATAAACTGCAACCAACACATAACACACAGCACGAATCAAAATGGCGGACTAAGTTCTTTTATTTTTCCGCAAGAGCGTATTTGAAAAAAGAATGCCAATTTGATGTTATTCTGTACAATTTTTCGTTCAAAAACGGTAAAATAGAGTAATGTATTAACGGTAATTTTCTCAGAGGTCTCATTAGTTACCAAAGTGAAGTGAGCGGTTAGACACATATAATTCCTTACTATTCCTAAAATATGAGTTACTAGTGACTTCAGCATTTGTTTTAAATAAATTTTGGTGCTTTTTTACAAATACGCATACCTCTAAAATATACAAACCTAAAATATACCTTGATATTCGAAAAGTGGTTTACAGTAATGTAACTGATTAACACCACATATTGCTCAAATACATTTCTTTTGGACTCAACTCAACAGAATTTCCCCAAATAGGAATTCCATATTGTAAATTAGAAAAGATATGCTAATAGGGAGGATTTTATGTTTCCTACTTCTCTTAGTCTTCTCAAGATATAGGCAAATCTATCAATCTTATTACATAGAAATTCAATGTGTACTTTCCAATTACAATATTTGTCAATAATAATTCCGAAAGTTTGTATAATCTACGTAGCTATACTTACTTTATTTAAAAATATATATGTGTTTTTTGTAATACTTGTGGCAGTTCTGATATTCAACTAATTTTGTTTTAGTTATATAACTTTTAAATTATTATTAAATAACCAGTCTGAAATTTGGAGTAAGGTTCCAGTTGTTTAAATTACCAAGTCTTTTTTATTTTTACATTTAATAAGTAGGGTAGTGTCATCAGCAAATAAAAAACAATCATATTGTATACTATCGGGAAGATCATTGATATAAATTAAAAATAGCAATGGTCCTAAAACACTGCCCTCTGGTACACCACAGTTATTAACGCAGTAGTTTGAAGTAAATATTTTTACGGTTTCCGCATATTTTAGATATTTCAACGCATTGTTTCCTATTCTCTAAGTAACTCTTTATCCAATCTAAAGCCTTCTCTCTAATACCATATTTTCCAAGTTGTGATAATAAAATATTGTGTGAAACAAAATAAAATGCCTTACTCATATCCAAAAATATATAAAGTGGATACATTTTGTTATTGAGACATTCAGTTATGCTCTTTATTAAATCAAAACATGCTAATGTAGTAGACCTACCTTTTCTATATCCATATTGATTATTTTTAGTAGGTCAAAATCAAGTAAACAATTATAGAGCTTTTCATACATAATTTATTCAAAGATTTTTGAAATGACTGGAATTGGAGTAATAGGTCTATAATTGTTCATATTGCGCATATCTCCTTTGTTAAACAATGGTTTGACAATACACTTTTTTAATCGTTCTGGAAATTTACCTTCCAAAAATGACAAATTAATTATATGGCTAAGAGGTCTTGATATTACACTAGCAACATTTTTCAATAATTCTGTGCTAATATTATCACAGCCAGTAGCATAAGTATTTTTTAAGAATGAATAACGTTTTTCACATCATGCTCATCCTCTGGTGTCAAAATACATGGTTTTACTACAATTTGGTAAAAAATATGATTTTGAAGTATTTGTAGATTTGACTTTTACACTACTTGATTTTGTCTGGTTTATAAAGAAATTATTAAATAGATTACAGATTGTTTGAGTATTTGAGTACTTTAAATTGTTTAATTTGATTTTTTCTATTTTTTTGATTATGTTCTGAAATGAATTTTTAATCATATTCCATGAAGCTCTATATTTATTAGAGGAATTTTCAATATATTTCAAAGAAGACTATTTTTGTGATTCTAATATACATTTAGATAAAATTTTCCTATAATGTAGATATTTACATTTATTTTCTTTCCTATTAGATTGAGCATGACGATAATTAAAGTACAACTGGCGTTTTACTTTGCAACATTTTAGAAGACCTTTAGTTAACCATTTATTTTTTATAGGTTTATTTGAAACTTTTATTCGGACCTTAGGAAAACATAACTCAAAAAATAATAGTAAAATATCATGAAATTCATTAAATACTTCTTCACTTTAATTTGACTTTGTAAAAACTTCATTAAAACTTAAACTTGATAAACATTAATGAAAATTTTTAATATTTTCCTGCCCATATATCCGCTTTGTTTCAAACCAAAGAGCTCTTTTTTGTTTAAATATTAAGACTGACTCTATATTGGCTTGTATACTTTGAGCAGTTTCGTAATCAGACAAAGCAAGTGTATGAGTGTTAGACTAAACATTATTTAAGTTACTTGCTATTAGATCCAGACATGTGTGCTTCGTAGTATGTGTTATAATATGTTGATTTATGTTGTTATTTGAAAGAATGCTTGTTAAATTTTTATAAGTACAAGTATCCTGCATCAGGTCTATATTCCACCCTCCACATAAAATAATTTTCTTTTTTGAATATTTCATAATATTTTCTAATAACAATTCTAATTTATTTAGGAATGTATCAACATTTGAGCTGGGAATACGATAAATACAAATAACTTGTAAAAAGTTTTATTGAATAAAGTATTTCTGATTTCTGATTTTACTATTAGTTTATAATTAACAATTTCAACAGCGCAACATTCAAAGAAAAATGGTAAGCGCATTTGTAAATCTAGCATTTTAAAATCAAGTTCATTTCTAACTAAAATACAAGTTCCACCCCTACGTTGATTATCACGAGAAAAATGAGATGCCATAATGTAACCGTCAAGTTTAAAGTTTGTTTCAGAACCTTACTTAAGAAAAGTTTTAGAAAGACATACAACATCGATTTTACTTAGTGTGTCAGTAAGTTAACTAAAAGCTACTTGCAAATAATCACGTTTTTTAATGCTCCTGCTATGTTTTGGTGAAGTAGCTTAAATTGATGATTATTGACGTAAAGCTGGTTTTCGTTGTTCATACTTTCTAGACTGTTGGTTTTCAAAGTAAAATAGTATGGTATTGTACCCTTCCTGACTGTTTTATTACACAAAATATTATTTGAATTGTTTTCCGGTTTAACTCTTGAAAGAAAGAAAGAATCTTTTTTTATTTCTTTCTTTAATTCTTGGTTTAATACTAAAAAATTATGGTATAGTACCTTTTTTCGGATTCTGTATAGATTTGTCACTATTTTTGATATTAATCCTATTAGACACCAATTTTTCCAAATTTTCTTTACATTCACTCTATGTCATTTTTATAGTGCTCAATAATTTATTCTCAGTCTCATTGTTATTTAATTGATTAACTTTTAATGTTGAAAATGACAAAAATTTATTTTTATATTCCTGATAATCTATCTCAATTCTTAATTTTGTATACAAGCAGTTAATATAATTTTTGTGCATATAACGATTATATCTAGTTAAATAAATAGGTATCCAAGTCAATAATAGTACAATTAATATATTGATTTACAATTAAGTTCATTTTATAATAGAGAAGTCCTATATTTAAATACCTGTTTGACTAGATTTTTAACAAGAGCACTTGTTTTCACGGCCTAATTTTGTCTAAGATATTACTTAAACTGGTAAAAACAGAATAAGGATCATAATCATGAGTACCAATTCCAAGAATAACAGTCTTTGTTACCTAAATTAGAAAAGTCATTATAACTATGTAATATTTCCATTGAAGTCGCATTAGGCTTTATTGTAGACACAATTGTGTATTTATTTGATCCAAATTCCAATAATTTGGTAGATAGGCCACGTAGTTTATGGTCTCCTAATACTATGATTTTATTTTTCTGGTTATATATGGGATCTATATTACAATTTATTGAAGAATTTTTTGTTGTTGTACATATATTTTCTAGATTTTGAGACAGTCCAATATCAATCTTTGATTTATTCTTTGAATTTTCCTCATAGTCTAAGTTTTGTAATCTAATCTCACTGCCACTATCTTTGTTGTTAATTAATTTTGTATTTTTTGATGTAGAACATTTGTAGTTTTTATTTTTAGTAGAACTCTTACACGGTGTAGTTTTAGCTACTTGTTTCAATGGTACAATATTTTTGGATTGTTCTTCGTTTATTTTACGTAGAGAATTATTTTAATTTAATATTAAGTTCTGTATTTCGTTTGCGCACTTCCTAATTACACCTAAGAAAATTTATTTCTTCCTGCAATTCCTTATTAACACTGTCGCTAATAGCTGATAAATCCGGCAAACTTCTGGCCAAGTAGTCCGAGGTAGTCATTTCAAAAGATTCGATTGACACGTTCGACATCGATATATTTTTCCTTCTCAAAGCGACATTTTCAAAGGTAAAATCCATTGTAACGTTTATGGGTACTAAAAGAAATATATTAAAACTTATTAATACAACGAAAGTGTAATAAAGAGAAAAAAATATAACTAATACTTCCCCGGTTTTCCGTTCAAGAATTTGAATCTTTCTTTTTGTTCAAAAGAAGTTACCGTTACTGTCGATCAATATTACAGGCTTTGTTTCTTCAATTTTTGATATTTATTTTAAATTCAATTATATCACAACGTTATTTGTCAATTTTTATTTGTTTTAGTGCACTTTTGTTACTTAAATACGCTTTAAATTTATAAATTATTTAAAAATTAAAACAGCTGATCTAATTCGCTTTTGACAGGTTGATTATTGCCAATAGAGTTCTAAATATGTGTCACTTCAAAATTTTCCAGCAATAATAATAATTCCCGCGTATTAGTCCGGGTTCCCTTTAAAGAATAGATTAACTGCCGTTGTACTAGTCAGGTCATGAAAGGCAACCGATTGCCTACACCACATATAATATATAATCATATATAGAAAGAATGGTATATGAAGGGTTAATAAAACAGATATACAATGCGAATGTGAAAGGACGAAAGTACCGGAGAAGACCAAAACTGACATACCATGATTAGATTAATCGATAGTTATCTGTGCGAGGTGTCCCGAATCATCGCAACCGAAGTGTTTGCATTATTTTTACTTTTATTTAAAGTGTTTTTTTTTTTGACATTTTCTTGTTTCGTTTTTATAAGTAGATCTATCAAATATCAAGACAATATCTATAAAAATACTTTTCCTCTTTCACTATTTAAACATTCACTTTTCATAAATACGTTAAGCACAGTAAACCCAAGAAAGTTACCCTAACAAAGTTTTCATTTACCGTTCCACTCCAGTTTATTACAATAAAATAGTCTCTGTACTTTCACGACCCATTTTAAAGGCGGGAACTCCCAAGAACTGTTAAACTAATTACTAGTTGCGAGTGTGCTTCTAGTATAAGGACTTCTTATTTAAACGATAAAATGATAGGGACTTTAAGCAACTATTGGAAGTATCCTAAGCTACTGAGGCAAACTAATACTTATTCAACCCAGAGAAGTTCACCTTTTCTATTAACTGTAACTCTGCCATTTTCGAATTGCGATTTTGTTTCTTTGCTAATATTATAAATCTATACATATCGTTGGAAAGTCAAAATTGTACATTGAATATTTTTTTAAAAGAATACTTGGGGCGTGATCTACAGTCGATATAGAAGCCAAATTGTCTGTTTGTCTGTATGTATGTCCGGGATAAACTCAAAAAGTACTGCATGGATTTACTTAAAATTTTGCGTGAATATTACTAACAGGTCGGCTCAACATATAGGCTACATACTATCACGCTATTACCTTATGTTAAGTATAAACTACCTGTCGTTCTGCCAGGCAGTTTGTCGAAGGCAAAAGATTGGCTATGCAAATCACTACCATCGCAACTACTCTCTCTCTCTCTCTCTCTCTCTCTCTCTCTCTCTCTCTCTCTCTCCCGGCTCTGGTACCACCATCTTACCTATTCCTGCTACCATAGCTTCATTTCTTATTACTATCGGGTTCCAATTTGCAGAGTAAGGTGGCCGGTAAACTTATACATGTGGCAATATGGCACGCCATTTCTCCCAACGCGCCATTAACATCTTTGGGTGTTCATAAGCGATGGTTTCCTCTTTCTATCAGGAGAGCCAACTGCTTGTTTGCTATCTTATGATACAAAGAAAAACAAACGAGTAATGGGCCACCTAATAGAAATCAGTTAACACTTTCCATAGACATTAACAAAGAAAGGAGCTAGCGGCTAATGCAATGCCCATTTTTTATATCATAACATAGCGACAAACAAACATATGGGTCTCCTGATGGACAAGGTCAACCATTGCCTATATACACCAAAGATGTTAATGGTGCGATGCTATCTTGTGGCGAGGTCTAATAACACATGCATAAATTTACCAGCTTCTTTACCCTCCAAACCAAAACACGACAGTGAAAAGTACTAACGTACGAGAAATAAATTTTCTTTTTATAATAACATAAAACTTAACGATAGGTATACGCTTAGTTTAGAAGAAACAACAAACGCTCTTTTGGAGACGCTAATTCAAGACGATAATTTAGAGCGCGATAACGAATATCATCGTGAAATTAGATCACAAGTTGACGTGATACCTGTGTCCCCCATATAGAGTCTGGTATTCTTAGACGAACTGTTAGACACCGTTAACAATTTGAAAAAAGCGCCCGGAGAGGATAAAATCTCAAATTATATGACAAAACAAGCGTATATAGCAGCCCCAGATTCTATTCTAAAAGTAATAAATCGTTGCATTGCGGAAGGTGTTTTCCCAAAATATGGCGCCAAGGATATCTCAAAGTTATTCCTAAATCTGGTGACAAGCCTCCGAATGACCCTAAGTCATACCGCCCAATTACACTTCTGCCTTCTCTTGGTAAACTGAAAGAAAGATTAGTAGTTCCTCGACTCTTACCACAAGGGCCCACATTCAATAAATAACAATTTGGATTTACCGCCGGAAAATCCACTGTGATGCAGTGCTAACCATGAGAAAAACGGTAGAATTATCACAAAATAATTATGTTGTGGGTATCTTTTTGAATGTTTCAGGTGCTTTTGATAACGCGTGGTGGCCGGTGTTATTATTGAAACTAAAAATAAGGGGTTGCTATTCTAATATATATCAACTAATTAAATCGTACTTAGAAAACTTTCACTTGAAATTACAGTTAGGACATTACGCTGCATCTAAACGCCTTACTCTGGGCTGCCCACAGGGATCAGTACTTTCGCCATACCTATGGAACTTAGGATTTGGCGATTTATTTTTAATAATAGACTTATTAAAGTTGGCAAATGGGGCGATGAGAGACACCACCCGTTTTACTGAATGACTAACTGGTGAGTCCTAGTAAACATAAGAATCGATCAACATTCCAAGGTGAATTTTATATTATTTTAATTATGAAATACTAATAAGCATAGGTGCCGCTTAGATGGATTATTTAATTACAAACAAACTTTATATCAGAATAATAAAAATAACATCGGTATATAAATTACACAAATTGACTTAACCCCAAAGTAAGCAATTTATTTGCTAATTATGTGTTAATGATATGAATACATAGAAATACACATAAAAACACTCAAATATGTTTATTAAACACCCAAACCCAGAAGTACAAACCCTATGCTCAATATATGAATGCCTGACCCTGTGGGTAATCAAACCCGAGCCCCAATGATTGCGTAGTCAGGGTTGTTAATTATTTGAATAACAGAGCGGTCACCAATGGCTTCACTCACATTAAACAAAAACTTAAATTTAACCACAAATAAGGCATGTTGTAAGACTGTGTACTTTTATGTTACTGAATATATGTACATATATAGATACGTAAATTACTATGGTCCCTTGAGGAGATCGGTTCCGATTTGATTAATTTTGTGATACATTAAAAAAATTAATACTTTTGGTCGATTTTAATATACATTTAATTTACGAACTATGGCTCTGTATTATATTCTGAAGTATTAAATATTTAAGTAATTAAGTATTAGTACTTAATAGCAGTTTAATCAAAATTATACATTATAAATCAGTTGTGAATAAAATAATGTATTACTACACGTAGAACGCGTTCACTATGGCTCCACCTTGACTTTTGCCAAATCAATGAAAAATAGAAACATTGCGGTTTTTGTAAGTGTCATTACGTATGTCGCAGAAGAAAACACGCAACGATTACACAATTTTTAGGCCTAGTGTAGGCCATAGTGTGACGTATGGTCGACGTATATGATTAGTGAAATATATGGATGTATGTGTTCAATTTTAAATTCCCACGGTTGGGGACTAGCCTCTTAATAATACAAGCAAACTCACGAGCACAAATAGAGTCACTGGCTTATACTAGTCTTAATTTGATATCCAACTGGGGATTCAGAAATCATTTAAAATTTGCGCCTCATAAAACGTTCTACTTAATGCTAAAAGATTCGCTTTTATCGTCTCCTAGTATAAAAATAAATAATAGCACAGTAAAGAGAAAGGAGTCCGTAACATATTTAGGTTTAATTTTAGAGAAAAACTTCACATGTATAAATCATATTAACTATATCAGTAAAAAAATTAAACGAAATTACTTGTCCTTTGCCGGCATGTCTACCTCAACGTAGGGTTTAACCTTTAACACTTTAAAGATAGTTTATAATGCAACTTATTTAGGTTGTATTACCTATGCATGTTCAGCATGGGCTAATAAAGTTACAAGTGGCGCGATCTGGCGTAAAATACTTCAAAATCAGTCTTTGGCTTTAATATTTCTGTGTAAAGCATATCGCACGCATGTCGATGCTAATAATTAATTAATAAATGAATGGCAGTCGCGTTGGTGCTGCTCAACCAAAGGACGGCAAAGCGTCCGTGAACGATTAAGTAAAACGTGGATAGAAATAGATCACTGTATTGCAAAGTTTCTCACTAGCCACGGTAATTGTAAAGCTAAACTATTCTCGTATATATATATATATATATATATATATATATATATATATATATATATATATATATATATATATATATATATATATATATATTGTTGAAACTAGTTTATCACTCACTTGTACTTTTATTTCACTATTATTATACACTAAATTATTTTATTTTATCGACCGGTTTCGCTTTTTAAAGCATCTTCAGGACGTAACATTCTTTACCCATTTATATACATGCATTGCTTTTGAGGTCCACTTTATATGGACCCTCATAATTTTTTAAAATAAATTTTATAAAAGGGTTTTTAGTGGAAATAAAACTACATTTAAAATATATAAATTGGTTTCAGAATGAATTGGTGCCAACGCGACTGACACGACGCAGCTGACGCTACAATATTTACCGAAACTACGTCAAATTTTCCATCTAAATATTGCTTGTCGTATGCATCGGACGCATCAACCGAGACCCCGAAAGTTATTTTCAATATAATAACTTTTTCGAGACTGGATATTTGTCCAACTTGACGATAAATTATTTACATTTAAAGAGTTAATTCCGTTTGTATGTGTTGCAGTACAAATGTCAATAGTCGTTAGATAATAATCCACCTAGGGTTTTATAATTTGGTTAGGTTAGGTTAGCAGTTAAATTATAATATTACTTAGGTAGATTGTAATCTAACGGTATTGAGAATTTCATTGCGGCATATACACAGTTGCACTTTTTAAGGTTCCGTACCCAAAGGGTTAAACTGGACCCTATTACTAAGACTCAAGTGTCCGTCCGTCTATCCGTCTATATGTGACTAGGCTGTATCTCATGAACTGTAATGTAACACATAGCTAAACAGTTGAATTTTCAAAGATGTATTTCTGTTGCCGCTATAACAAAAAAAAATACTAAACACAGAATAAGTTCAATATTTAATGTGGGCTCCCATTCAGCAAACATGAATTTTTTGCCGTTTTTATATAGATAACAGTACGGAACCCCTGGTGCGCGAGACTGACACGCACTTGGCCGGTTTTGTATATAATAAAATAGTAA
Organism: Apodemia mormo; assembly: GCA_036924255.1. NCBI lineage: Eukaryota > Metazoa > Arthropoda > Insecta > Lepidoptera > Riodinidae > Apodemia > Apodemia mormo. The sequence goes on from JAUPFN010000008.1 coordinate 3,034,157, forward strand.
ACAAGCTAATGATTTAGTGGTCTAGAGACAACTAACGAATGGTTGCCGTAACAGCGTCAAGTTTTATCACTGGCATGTTCTGAAATGGAAGGTAAAGTAGCCGGTACATTTATGCACGTGGCGTTGCCTTCCCTATATGGATAGCAATATACCATTAACATCTTTAATGTCTATGGGCGATGGTTGCCATATTCCATCAGGAAAGCCATGTTCTAGTTTGCTATCTGATGATATAAAACTTCTTTAACAGTGGAAGCTGTTCCACATCCAGCCCCATGCTGGTTTAGGCGTTAGCCGAAACTCAACGTCGTTAGCTTATATGACGAAGCGTTTCGTACGTCATGTACTCATCAGATGGGCGATGCCCGTTACGCTGTAACGTCAGTTAATTACATTGTCGCACAAGTGATGCCAATCATCAAGACGTTTCCTTAAAATGGACGCTGCTGCTAGTGCTGTAAGCAATGGTCTCAATGCTTACCTGCTTGGGCAACTAGCTGTTATGACGCACGCCGTAGGTAGTCCTGTAAGCGGTCATTTCACTAATAAGCTGTTTTGGTAGCCAGCTGCTTCGATGCACACTGCCGCTGGTCCTGTAAGCCGTAGTTTGTAATGATGCTCATCGGTTTCGGCAGATAACTGTTGTGACGTATGAATGAATGAATGAAACTCTTTATTGTGCACAAACTTAGAATTTAAAAATACATTTTTAGTATAATTAATTACTATACTCGTAGTACACAAAGGCGGTCTTATCGCCAAAAGAGCGATCTCTACCAGACAACCTTTGTTGATAAGGATAACATTTAAAGATAGAGTAGGGTATCCATAACAGATATATATACTATTATATTATCTTATGACTATATACCTATTTTACATCTATACATACAAATTATGCAATCACACATATAGGCAAATCCAAGATCACAACATAAAAATACATTGATGCACAACAAAATGCACAAAAATCAAAATATGACAAAAAAAAAAAATTATATATTATATATATATTATTTATTCTGTAACACTTAAATTCAAATAATACGTTTTGACAAAATTTTTAAAAGTATTTAATGATTTCGCACGTCTAATGTTAGTAGGTAGCTTGTTCCACAGCTTAATAGCTTGAATCGTAAAGGAATGTTCATAAAAACATGAATTATGAACAGGTATACGCAAAGTAAGATTTTCACCTGAACGCAGTTTCATAACCTGACTGTTAAAAAATTCAAATTTTTCCTTTAAATATTCTGGAGTAATTGGATCAAACAGCACACAGTACAATAAGAAGAGAATATGAGCATCACGGCGAAGTTTAATAGGAAGCCACTTGAGGTGTGAACGAAACTTGGACACATGATCATATTTGCGTAAGCCAAATATGAATCTGATACATATATTCTGGAGACGCTCAAGTTTATTTAGCTGTTCTTTCGTAAGGTTAACAAAGCATACGTCTGCATAATCCAGAATTGAAAGTAGTAGAGATTCAGCAAGTGCAACTTTGGTAGGTATGGGTAGTAAATTCTTTAATCGCCTTAAGGAACTCCAGGAAGCAAATAATTTCTTACTAATTTCTTTAATGTGACAGGTCCATGAAAACGCTTTCGCTAATCCTAATACGGGGCTCATATTGCTTGTCTGTGTTAGTGGCCCGACTTTGAGACGCATGCTAACGTAGAATACTTAAATTCACCATCCACCAGCGCATACCATCTAGTATATTGTGTAAATTCTTATGAACTAAAGACTTTTTTTAATTGGTTGAAAACAAAATAATATCTATAGTTTAGCTTCATTTTGTAAACAGGAACTGCTACAACAGTGTTAGTGCCGGTTCACACGGCGCATTACGTCGACGTAGCGCTTTTCCTTTCAGTAGCATTGCAAAAGGTCATGCCTTAGTGCGAAAGGTTGCAAAATAAAATGATGTCATCTTTAAATCGCATTATCGTCGTCGTCGTCGTAATCGTAAAAGTTTTTTTTTTGAGGACATTCACCTTCTTTTCAAAAGGAGAAATTTATCAATTCGGCTGCATGTTTTTTTAGATATGTTACCTCAGAACTCGGTCAATTATGAACCTATTATGATTTTTTTTTGTTTGAAAAGTGGGAGTGGAATTTACTCCTAGTCTGGTCCCGTTTTAATTTAGTGAAAATATTCAGGGCTCTGGAGAAACAGGAAATAAAAAATCGTTTGTTGTAGTTTAATTGCGTTAAGATTATTTAAGCTTTGAAGAAATGAATGAAGGAAAACTGAATGTATTTCTCTACTGCTACTATATAGTTCCAGTTAATTTCGTTGTAATTTTCATGATAGCCGTGTTTTTTTTTAATATAACCAAAGTTAGCAACTCAGTTGTCATCAGGAAATTGCCTGTGATGGTTCTGTCCTACAGAAGTCAAAGAGGTGGGAACGAGAAGTAAGCCTTTTGGCGTTAACAACCTTTGAAACTTAGTCTCAGAGGTTCTTGGTTGACGGATATATATGCTGCATTTCTTTATCAGTTTCGACTCTGACTTTTTTTACACCACGAAATACTACTGATTTTTTTCTCGAAAATACCTAATTAAATATTTTTTTATGTATAACATTTTTAATCGTGTACAGTAAAATATTATATAAAAAACATTTTTACCAAACCTAAGCTATCGAACTTTGAACGTTCTGATCTAAGCTGAACTGATCAAAAAGTCCCCTCAAAGTCATTCTATTTGTTTAATCTATAGCAATATTGTAAAGATTAAAAGTTTGTAAGTTTATTCTAGAAAGTAATCTCTGGAACTACTGACTCGATTTTGAAAATATGTACCCAGTAGACAGTTTTATTATTCATAAGTAATATACGTTACATTTTGTCTCAATTTTTCCGCAAGATCGGAACCCAGGTAACATATTACATTAGAAAACGGCCTTTATAGATTTTATACAATTTCCCAGTATTTAAGACTGTTGGTCATCCGACTTTAAACAGATGGAAATAAACATTTTCAATACGAGAAATGAACTGCCAGTAAAATATAATCGGTTTCCAAAATGAAAATTGATTTCTTATGAAACTAATTTAATTGGGGAAAACCAAGTTACTGGTTTTCGCTTAAAATACATTATTGTAAGTACTGAAACTTCAAAGGTTATTTGAAAGGCATTTTTAATGGAACACAAACTTTTACAATAATTTACTTTGGTCTACTTATAAGTACTTATATTGTTATAGCCTACTCCTACGTTTTTTTCCATTTGGTCTAACAGTCTTCGAGTAATCAAGAAATGTACTTAATATAGTAAAAATAATAAAATATTCTTTTAGTCACAGACCACACCAATATTAATAGACACGGTGTTGGGCGCAAAATGCGTAGCTGCTCATATGAGCAAATTTATGTAAATTTCATTAGTTTTTAGATATATTATATCGTAAAAAATAGAAATATGCCATATTGTGCTACTTTATTGAGTGGAATAAAAACTAAGGCTTAAGAAATACCACTAGAGTAATAATAATAATAATAATAATTCAAGGGACAAATTACACTTACTGATCTCCCAAAGTAAACAAATTATTTGCTTGTGTTATGGGTGTTAGTCAACGATACTAATACATAGAAATACATATATAAATACTAGAATAAACACCCAAACCCGGAAATACAAACATTTATGCTCATCACACAAATGTTTGCCCCCGTCGGGGATCGAACCCGAGCCTCGTTGATTGCGTAGTCAGGGTCTCAAACCACTCGACCAACGGGGCGGGGGGAGTGACTTTATTTCATCGATAAGTATTATAACTCTTTATTTTTCTGTGTAAATGCAAGTAACGTTGACCACCTAAGAAATTGCCTTGAAAAGCGTATCCAATTTATTCTGTTACGGTTTGAAGGGTGAGGTAGCCGGTAAACTTCCGCGTATGGCCATTAACATCTTTAGTGTCTATAGGCGATGGTTGACTCTTTCCATCAGGAGACCCATCTGCTTGTTTGCTATCTTATCTTATAATATAAAAATATATATATTGGAAAAGACCTCTGTTGTCGCCTCTGTGGTCTAGTGGTCCAGTGTTGGCGTTGACCACACGTGGCCCCGGGTTCGATTCCCGGGTCGCGCATTAAAAAAAGTGTTTTTTCAGTTTTCTGAGAAACAGAAAGTTGCCCGCGATTGGATAGTGTCCGGTTGGCGATAGGCTGGCTACCTATCACATTTGTGGGATCAAGTATCTTCGGCTAATCGTGGATGCACTTGTTGTACCTCTGCCTACCCTTTCGGGGATATGGGCGTGAAGATACTTTTTTTAGAAAAGACACGATTACAATTTTAATACTAACAATTAGGTATATATTAATTATGTGTTATCATAGATTGTTGCCGAGTACAATGTACCTAGTAGAAATGTTTAGCCAATCGTTTGAATTTTATAAATTGCTTGACAAAATGCAGATAAAATTTTAACTATTTAGGCGCCACTTTATGGAAATCCATAACATAAATATGACATTAATTTACTTTGCAATCTGCTAGTCCAGGAGGAATCGGCGCATGAGTACTGAAAACTATTCCACCTCAATTTTTTTATGCGATCCTCTTCAAATTGCCCTTCCGGTGATATAAATGCATGTTGCCATGGGGCAACCCGGTGCCATATTGTTTAAACCGAAATTGTTTTAACAATTTCAAGGAATTGTTATTTTTCAACCGGACAATTTTTTTTATATTCTTTATAGAAATACCAATAAAAAAGGTCCTATGACTTCTTACGATAAAGTTAATATTTTTAAAGATATTAATTTTTGAAGGTACGAAAAATCTCAAATTTCGGTACTTTCGACCCATGAAAAATATATTAAAAAAAACATAATGTTTAAGTAATTTTTTTTTAATTCTCTACACGACGCCACTGAAAGGAAAAAGTAGTTTTAGAAACGCAATAAACTCACCGAAGATTTTCTGCATTTTCAATAAGCTTATTCCATTTCTAACACTGTTTTTTTCCTTAGTAGCAATATATCCATACTAATATTATAAATGCGAAAGTAACTCTGTCTGTCTGTCTGTCTGTCTGTCTGTCTGTCTGTCTGTCTGTCTGTCTGTCTGTCTGTCTGTTACGCTTTCACGCTTAAACCACTGGACCGATTTTGATGAAATTTGGCATAAACATAGATAAGACGTCGAGAACGGACATAGGCTACTTTTTATCGCGGGAAAATATTTCGTTCCCACAGGAAATAAAATTAATCGAAAGATATCGGAGCATAAAGCGTAACGTAGAACACATTAACTAGATGGCGCTGCACGAAAATACATCGCGCTAACGTATTGAAACACATATACATATAATTAAATCGTTGAGTTTAGAATTATTTTTATTATGATACTAGCTGTGCCCGCGACTTCGTTCGCGTGGAAAAATTCTAAAATAAAAACCCGCACAGATCCCGTTCCCATGGAATTTCCGGGATATTCAGTGGTTTGGCCGTGAAAGCGTAACAGACAGAGTTACTTTCGCCTTTATAATATTAGTATGGATGATATGATATGATACGAGTATTTTAACGTTTGTTTGTTCATTGAATGCGCTAAATGCTAATTCCTGGAACTACAAGTCGGATTGAAAAAAAATTATGTGTATGTTTAATGATAGCTACATTCATGAGGATTACGTTACAATTATTCTTAGCGTAGTTAAAATATCGATATTTGTAAAATAAGTCGGAAGAAAAAGCGGTATCGAACGGCTGTATCCACGTGCGCTTGCTGGCGTAATGCTTAAGTACACGTAAGTACAATGTACTACAAATATATTGGTTTTTAGTAGATGCACAAAAAAGTCCACGACACTATATATATATATATATATATATATATATATATATATATATATATATATATATATATATATATATATATATATATATATATATATATATATCTTATAACAACACAATAAGGAATTTTGAGTCGAAAAATTATAGAAAATTAATAGGTGAATTTTAACCCTTATCATATAACGAAAAGTACTTCATCAACACGAAGATCTTAGGAAGACAAACTTTGGCTCTTATACCACGTTATTTAGATGCATAGTTTAAAAAAAATGTAAAACGAAAATAACTCAACATACCTAGGTACTATCTAGGTATTAACCGAAAGGCTGTGTGCAGTGTGCACGATGCGGCGCACTACTCTGACCGCCGAACGAGAACCGAACATTGCCGAGAAGAGCCGAACTGTGAGAGCGTTGGCTTTACTATATTTTTTAAGGTTCCATACTCAAAGTTTAAAACGGGACCCCATTACTAAGACACCACTGTCCGTCCGTGCGTTTGTACGTCTATCTATCTGTCCGTCACCAGGCTGTATCTCATGAACCATGATAGTTGAAATTTTCACAGATGATGTAGGTATTTATGTTGCCTTTTATTTATGTATAATAACTAAAACTAAAAAAAGAATAAAATAAATATTTAAGGGTGACCACCATACAACAAACGTGTTTTTTTGCATAAACTCCCTTTTGCATTTGCATAAAATCACTTTAAAAATAAATAATTAAAATAAAATAAATATTAAGAAGGCTCCCATTCAACAAACGTGATTGTTTGCCGTTTTTTATAGATTATGGTACGGAACCCTTAATGCGCAAGTTCGACTCGCAATTAGCCGGTTTTTTTAAGGTACATGAGTGGAATCATATACCTTTAACCTCTGCGGCCCGCGCGGAGTAGACACATGTGACCGGCTCCTTTCGCAATAGACTTCTTTGATACGGAACGTTGGATTTTCCTTCTTTGAAAAAAATCACTTTACTTTGTAGTAGTTGAATATTCGATCTATTTTGTGTATTTTAATATTATTAAATCTTGCTTTAAATCTTCCCCATTGTGGAAAACTGTTTAATTTTTGAAGCTGTAGGTATACCAACATAAGCAATCATTTAGGTAGAAGAAGCACAAATTTTCCAAACAAGATCATATTGATTGGTTAGTGGTTACTTAGGGAAAAATCCTGAATCAGGCTACAAAAAAATTTTACATAGGTAAAGACCTTCGTGAAATCGTAACCAACATTAAAGACTTGATATTTAAAGTGTACCCGGAATTCGGATATGATAGATTTACCAAAAAAAAAATCAATTGATGTGTGTAAGGGCAATTTTATCTGCAAGAAATGCAAGCGTTGACGCCATCTATACAAATAAATAAAATTGGGGTGTCTGTTTGTAATATTAAAATAACCGTTTTTACTAAATGCATATGGATGTATACACGGTACGTATACCAAAATAACATTGTTTAGAATTTTTGTCTGTGTCTGTTTGTTCCGGCTAATCTCTGGAACGACTGGACCGATTTTGACGGGACTTTCACTGAAAGATAGCTGATATGATAGCGAGTACCTTAGGCTATTTTTTTTAATTTTTCCACGCGGACGAAGTCGCGGGCTCAGCTAGTATTAAATATTACTTCAACTCGTGTAGAGTGAAGTTGTGTGCGTATCTCCTGTACGAAGAGCCTCAGCACAAATACCCTGTTTTATATTCGAAGTCCCAAAGACTCAAAGAAAGCTTACTGCTTCGATATTTACTGTGTGATTCGAGAAGGAACAATTTACCTATGAGAGTTACTGTCTTAAGAGAAATACGACCTGCGAGTTTTTTAAAGTAAAGTTAAAAATTCGTACTCTGATCTGCTTGTTTGCTACTTATGGTATAAAAAAGCAGTTGGCTTTACTGATGGAAAAAGAAATAAGATTTTCGCGGTGCGTTGCTATCCGTGTGGCGGGTCGGCAATGCCACATGTGTAAGTCTAACAGCAACCTTACTTTCACAATCGGAACATGACAATGAATAGCATGACGCTATTCCGACAGAAATAGGTAAGGTGGTGATTTCGGATACCCGGTTATAAACACAATTGATATACAGGGTTACTTTTAAAGGTCCAACCAAATTTTCAGAGGCTGTTCAGAATCGACAAAATGTCCGATCATAAAAAAATATATAAAAATACTGTATACTTATAACGTGATTCGTTGTAGAACTCTGCCATCCAGTAATATATTGTGTATATTCCCAGGAACTGAAAACATTTTTAAAAATTAATGGAAAACTAATAATTGTAATAATTTAGTTTCTATTTATAAACAGAAACTGCTACCATAACAGCGTCAAAGTCGGTCGTCATGACGCGTTGCGTTACCATAACGTTGATGTAGCACTATCGCTGCGTCATTTTCCATTCGAATAACTTTAGTGTACACACCACGGATTAAATGGATATTCTTCAAGACAATTTCCTGGTTTGTCAGCGTAGCTTTCATTTACATACAGAAATACAGATTTATTTACAAACGAAATAAATTCATTTCAAGGGTAATTTTTAAACCTTGTCATCTCATTCGGTACGATAAATTAATACAACATGGTTTATTTATAATTTTTCACAGTATAATATAACCTACAAATGTATGAAACTTTTGACAGTAATAGCAGCGTTTACTCATATGCCCGGTGACACATTTCATTCCAAATGGCATGTCTATTAGTATTTATGCGGTCAGTGGTACACACCGCGCGTTGCGTCGACGTAATGCACATGCGACTGACTGCAATTTCTCGAGACGAAGTGGTAGAAGTATCCGCATCAACTTTGTCATTATTTCTTTCATCAAATTCAATTTCTGCAGTAAAAACCATGTTAAAAATCGGCTAAGTTTGAATCGGGTTAGCGCTCGAAGAGTTCATTTCAACATCGTTGTAGTAAGGCTGCGACGACACAGCGGCCAGCGTTCGTATGATCGACAATTCGTCAAAATATTTGCGTTGTAATGACGCAATTTGCCATGTGTACAAGCTCTTATATTAAATCATATCCATAACTCTATAGCCAAGAAATGCTAAATTCAGTTCAAACTCATGTTCAACCAACTCATTAGGAACTAACTTAATCACGTCTACTTTATAACTTACTGTGCTTGTACTTTATCGTAAGTTGCTTGAATTTAATATATAACATAATAATGGATTTCGGCAGCTTTGTCCGTGTTAACATCATCAATAGTTTTCGTAGCATACACAAATCATGACTATGCGTTTTTATATACTTTTAAATGCTTGTACTCTTTTAGTCGTTTTAGTTACTAATTAATGAGTAAAACACTACAAGTGCTTATAAAAGTATACAGGTTGCCTGGTAAAATACTATACATATAATTAAAGGAGGATGTTCAATTTATCGATTTTGATACCGAATATGTAAAATAATCTGGTACTTAAATTTTGGATTTCATAATTTTTACTCATACCAATTTTTTTTTACCAAACGTTGCGTGTCATAAGCTTAAGATGTGAATTTGTGTATCCGTGTGTTTGTCTGTGGCATCGTAATATCCGATCAAATTTGGATGCATTTTTTTAATTGAAAGCTATGTCTTAACGGGCGTGAAGATTCCTTTTTGAAAGCTATGTCTGTCAAATGGTTTTTGCTTTGAGAATTTCAATACCAAAGGGGTTTAGCTATGTTTCAATGCAATCAGTTAAATCGTTTCAACATCACCAACTCTTTAACTTAAAAAAATTAAGCAACTTGTGCATCGATAAGATACTGAGAACTTCATTACTTTAAATGAAATTGCAATTCTGGCTCTTTTCTCTTTTTTGCTCCGTGGATGATGCACATGAAACAGGATGGTGGTCTGATGATAAAGAAACGTGTCGGGTTTTTTTTTTATTTTACTATTTTTTTTGTAATATGACAGCTTAATCATAGGTAGGTCTTAAATGAAAACGTATCGTGATTGACTTATTGCACTTAAGTAAATAAATATTGCAAAGGTTGATTTAAATTGTACATCATATAACTACATAATGTGTTGATTGTTTTTTTTTTTAATTTAAAAATAAAGTTAATATATATTTAAGTATTACAAAGTACTTTGTATATATAGATACATTTTTCCTCATGATAAAAAAAAAAATAAAAATATGAAATCATCCTTGTATATTTATAACAAGAACATAAAATAGAGAAAAAAAGACCAGCCGGCTAAGTTTCTTCCGCCGGATCTTCTCAGTGTGTGGCCGCGTTCCGATCAGGTAGTAATTCTAAAATATCGATACAATTTATAATTTTAAATGTAATATTATATAATGATATATTTTTAAATATTTGCACACTATATATTGGTAGAATATGTTGGTAACTTAATTTATTTTTAACAACTTGTAACACCCATATTCTTACAAATAAATATTTTCTTTCTTTCTTTCTTTCTAATGATCCGAGCCTTCTTAGAAGAATACGCTATCTGTCATTCCGTCAGGCATTCCGTGAAAGGTAAACGATTGACTACTGAGTGGTAGAGTCCCGCAACGTTTCGATTGGCTATATGGCCTCAACTATTCCTGCCACAATAGCATCAATGCTTGTTTTTGGCGTATTTTGGTATGGAGTATTTTAGGTTGGCATTCCATCCCTCACAGAAGCAACACACCATTAATATCTTTGGTGTCTATAAACGATGGTTTCTTTTTCAATCAGGAGATCCATCTGCGTTTGCTATCTAATGATATGGAAAAAAGATGTGAAGAATCTTTTCATTTTACAAGAGTCGATCAACTTAATATTATGTCAGTAGGATGAACAAAAGCATTCCATTTCCAATCCAATAATCTAACTTAGAAGCTGAAGCAAATAGATCCGGTTATTTTCACATTGTAATAGAAGATTCTAAGTTTTCCACAAGAATATACTTTTTTGTTTCCAACCAACTATTGTTTAGTTAAAAAAATATTAAATATTTTTTGTATGAAATGCAAAAAAAAGGAAAGTATTTATTACTATAATCGAAACTTTCAATATAGAGTGTTAATTTGTTAAACTGCAGGCAAGGTCCGAAATCAAACTACTATACTTTACAACGTAATTGCAAGTGTAATATGACAAAGCTGCAGAACCTGAAATTAATTCATACAGTTGTATTGTAGATAATCTATAGTACATATGAAACCGTGATCTATCTTTGTGCATTGCCATCTCTTGACACCAGTTAAAACTACGTTTCTTATAATGTGTACATAAATGTTCTTAATGATTGGACATAGAGGGCTGTCTAAATAAGACAAAGTTAGTCTTTTATCTTCTTAAAAATAGAAAAAAATCAGTGCCATCTATTTAATCTATGATCTAATGACAATAAATCATGTTATTGCATGATGTTATTGTAAACAAAGGTTGTTCATATTTTAACTTGTAGGTGGTTAAAATCAAATGATCTTTATGATGACATATACAAAATGGTGTCATATCAATGATGCCGATATATTGCGATGCGAAAGACCTTTTAATAGTGTGTAATAATTGTGAATTCTAGTAATCATATTCCTTTTAGGTTTTTCATGAATTGTAGCATTAAAAAAAGTGTCCATAATACAATTTACGTTTCAGAAGAAATTAGTAATGTATAAATAATTTGTAATATGCTAGCAATATGAGAGAAATTAATAATGTATTACAATACGCAACATATTTTTTTTAAAATTTCATGTCCACTTTTTGAGATTAACTCTAATATATCGTCACAATTATGACTATTATAGTTATTCAGTACATAGGCAAAACTTAAACAGCGGTTCCAAACCAGAACATAACAGTGTCAAGCACTTACGCTTTTGCGGCAGGAAAGGGTAAGTATTTGGTACCAAACCAGGGCGATATGTTGCGAAAATCGTCAGAAAATCGGAAGCGGTAACACGTTATCGTGACTGGAAAAATTACAGAGGATCAATTCTTCATAGGAGCCCAGAAATCCTATAAAGGATCCATGTGTCGAGAAATATTTTTCACATATTCGTAATTTTTCACGACCTATTCAACGACATTTCATTAAAGTGTAAAACGACAAAAAAATATGATTACAATGACAGTTTGTTTATTCAGCCATCCAATGGTGAATGATGACCGTTCCGTCAGTAGAGTGGTGAGCACCTCGACTACTTCGTGGTCTAGGGCTTAGCCTATATGGCTCAAATCATAAGGTCCCAGATTCGATCCGCGGGTCGGGCAAAAGTGTTTTTAAGATTTTTGCAACGTTTTTCTTAAAAATCTAAAATCTCAGTAATAGTTCGAAATCTGGCGGAGTGGTGTATTATTTCTCCCGAGCCTCGGATGAGCATGTAAAGTTTTCGCTCCCAATTATCACTAGAAATAGTCAATAATCGTTAACATGTCGGCAAAATGCGGCGATGAGGATCACCACTTATCTCACCAGCCGGCAAACCCTGAATTGTGGTGAACCAGAAAGCCTATAAACGTTTGGTTTACTCCGCCTTCCGGCAAGGGAACCGAGCGTGATGATACTTTTGATGAAAAACAATATGAAAGTAATGGGTATAAGCCCGTTCTACTTCCTTTTGATGTATACAAAAGCATATGTAGCGTTTGTAATTGAAGTTGAAATTAAACATTGTAAATACGCGTACAGTATGCGAGCTTAATTTAAAAATAGATGCAAAAGCTACTAGTAAATAAACATAGTATTTAGCGCCACGGCACGCGTAGCATGCTACATTGATTAAAGTCTTTGGCTACGTAGTTTCCGAGTGCGTAGCGTAGCGAGCTACGAGTATAATATTAGTTCAGAGTGCTAACTGTGAGTTTTTCTTTTCGCATTCGATCGTGAGCGCGTTTGGAGTTTACTAGGAATTTGTATGTGATTTGTACAGCGCCACCTAGTGGTAAAGAGGTTTCTCACGTTTACCACTAGGTGGCGCTGTACAAATCACATACAAATTACTAGTAAACTCGAAACGCGCTCACGATCAAATGCGAAAAGAAAAACTCACACTTAGCACTCTGTAATTAAAACAGTGCTTTAGTATTTCTCAACAACATTAGCGATTTTAAAATAGCAACATTAGGAAATCATACCGAATGCCAAAAACAGCATACACTTAAATGATACATTATCCAGAGAATAATATTTTTTGGCCCGTTCGTTAAAAATAAGCCAAGAAGAACATATTGATGTTATAATTTTAAGATTTCCTCACTTTTACCAACTTTATATCTTGTGTTACTAAATGTTCTTATTTCGTTGCAATTCATTAGCTAACAATCTAGTAAAAATCAAATCAAAAATATACACAAAGCATGTTAACGCTGAGGTGCTATCCTTGTGTGAAATAATAATAATAATAAATATCACTGGATAAGTTATACGATTGATTTTACCCCAAAGTAAGCAATTTATTTGTTTGTAGTATGGGAGTCAGTCAACGATACTAATACTTAGAGATACATAATATATAAATAGGTACTCAAATATATTTAATAAACACCCAAATCCAGAAATACGAACAGTTGTACTCATAACATAAATGTTTGTCACTTTCAGGAATCGAACCCGATCCCAATTGATGCGTAGTAAGGTTCGATAACCACTCGACTAACGTAGTAGTTGAACAATGAATTTTACGATCTGCCTGTCAACATGGCAGATAGGATTTTTTATATATTTTAAGATAGCAAACAAGCAGATGGGTCTCCTGATGGAAAGAGTCAACCATCGCCCATAGACACCGAAGGTGTTAATGGTGCGTTGCTATCTTGTGGCGAGGTCTAATGCCACATGCATAAGTTTACCGGCTACATTAGCCTCCAAACCGGAACACGTCTCTTGCAGCATAAATAGGTAAAGTAGTGGTATTCCTGCAACAATAGCGTTAATGCTTGTCATTTTCTTATTCCAGTTGAAGGGTAAGGTAGCCGGCAGACTTATAAATGTAGCATTGCCACACGGACAGCAACGCACCATTTATATTTTTAATGTCTCTAGGATATGTTTTCTATTTCCAACAGGAAGGCTATTGACTTGCTTGTTATATTATGATATAAAGAAACAAAAATTCAGGACACATGTTTCGACCTTGGATTCTAACCTTAGGAACTCATGCGTTTATATCGAATTGGTACTGCAAACTTGACGAGAACTTCTTGACGACATCTTAGAGACAAACGACAAAATCTTTCGCGATGTACGAAAGCCTTGACGACAAGACTTTTCAACTCGAAGTTTTTTTGCGTCGTCTTGATGTTATAAAAAATATTAAAATTATTTTCATATTAGTTACTACCGCAAAATACTTCCGCTGGCTCACACTTTGTTTTCACATTAACTTTTTGCGTTTGGCATTAGCTAGCCATCGACAATTTTCTACATGTAGCGTCGAAAGCGCATGAGTGTTAACGAGTTTTTTGTGTCGTGAAAATCTACCCATTATGTGCATGCAAATGTAATTTTGCAAGTTACTTAGGAAAATAAGTAAACAAGAGATTACAATCTAAGCATTTATGTACACAGAGTTAATGGGAAGCCTTATTTTTGTTAAATTTTTATGACTAGCTACGCCCTGCAGAGTGCTGCGTTTTAAGCTTTTGATGACGGGACCACGGGACTATGTATTTAAAGGTATAAAAATAGAAGGAGGCGGAGGCCTCGCCAAGTACTTTCCTATGTCCCAGTGTCGGGTCTCGGACTCATTTGAAGAATAGTGCAACTGTCGTTCTACCAGGCAGGTCGTAAAAGGCGACCGATTGGCTAAACGAGTCACTACCATCGTGGCTACCAGCTGACAAAGTTCAGCATTGTCTCGTCCGGGTCTGGTATCACCGCCTTACCTATTCCTGCCGCAATAACGTCAGTGCTTGTCATTGTCATGTTCCGATTTCAAGGGTAGGAAAGCCGGCAGATTTATGCATGTGGCAATGCCATCCTGTCACACGGATAGCAACACATCGTTAGCATCTTTGGTGTCTGTGGGCGATGGTTTCTTTTTCCATCAGTAAAGCCGTCTGCTTGTTTGCTAATAAGTCAAAAAAACTTATTTAGACCGACCGAAGAAACCGCTGAACTTTTAGTTAAGAGTAAATAATCACTTGGGTATGAAAAATGTAGCCACTCGGCTAATCCCGGCACTACTCGGCAAATAGATCCGGTTATTTTCACATTGTAATAGAAGATTCTAAGTTTTCCACAATACTTTATTGTTTATATATATATATATATATATATATATATATATATATATATATATATATATATATACATATTTTCTTCTAAGTATGACAAAATGGTAAGGTGGGTATTATTTTTCTTTAGTATCTCTTGTAATCTCTAGTTGCACTCAATGGACATTTTTAATAGCAAATAAATTTTAAAAAGGAACATACTTGGAAGTGATGGAACTAATCAAACTTGCACCCTTTTTATTATTTCTAAATCAAATAAATATATTTTTATAGCAGAGGGGGCAAACGAGCAGGTGGTGCACCTGATGATAAGTGATCACCGCCGCCCATGGACAATTGCAACACCGGGGGGCTTATAGCTGCATTGCCGGCCTTTTAAGAATGAATATGCTCGTTTCTTGAAGGTCCCTAAGTCGTTTCCGTTCGGAAACACCCCCGAGGTTAATTGATTCCAAAAACCAGTAGTGCGAGGCAAAATGTGCCGATAAAAGCGCACGGTTGTGGATTTCCAGACATCGAGGTGGTGATGATGGAACTTTAAATTTTGACGCGACGTCCGATGATGGAATTTAGTGGCAGGAATTAGTCCGAATAATTCTTCGGAACACTCCCCATGATACATACGGTAAAAGATGCAGAGCGAACCTACGTCTCTACGTAACGCCAAAAAGTCAAGCCGATTAGAAATAGCCTGGTCCTCGACGATTCGAACCGCTCTACGTTGAATGCGATCAAGAGGAAGATGCTGGTACTGAGGAGCTCCGGCATAGAGGTAAGAACAGTACTCCATAAGAGGCCGAATTTGGGCCTTGTAAAGTTTAAGGCGATGAGCTGGCATGAAGTATTGCTTTGCTCAACTGAGTACGCCAAGCTTTTTGGAGGCCAGTTTAGCCTTTCCTTTCAAATGACCTCGGAACTGAACGTTGTTCGATATGTCGACTCCCAGTATTCCAATACTAGCTGAAGCTGTCAGATAAGTGTTCTCGAACCGAGGTGATACGACAAAGAGTGTTTTTTTGCGGTGAATGCACAAAGCTGCATCTTTTTGGGGGTTAAATGTAACAAGATTTTAACGACCCCATTCTGAGAGATCGGTTAGTCGATTCTCGAGTTCAGACATGAGCTTGTTCTTTTTCAGCCATAAAGTTAACAGTTTATTTTGTTTCCAACCAACTATTGTTTAGTTAAAAAATATTAAATATTTTTTGTATGAAATGCAAAAAAAATGAAAGTATTTATTACTATAATCGAAACTTTCAATATAGAGGGCTGTCTAAATAAGACAAAGTTAGTCTTTTATCTTCCTACAAATAGAAAAAAAACAGTGCCATCTATTTAATCTATGATCTAGTGACAATAAATCATGTTACTGCATGATGTTATTGTAAACAAAGGTTGTTCATATTTTAACTAGTAGGTGGTTAAAATCAAATGATCTTTATGATGACATATACAAAATGGTATCATATCAATGATGCCGATATATTGCGATGTGAAAGACCTTTTAATAGTGTGTAATAATTGTAAATTCTAGTAATCATATTCCTTTTAGGTTTTTCATGAATTGTAGCATTGAAAAAAGTGTCCATAATACAATTTACGTTTCAGAAGAAATGAATAATGTATTTTAATTTATAATACGCTAGAAATATGAGAGAAATTAATAATGTATTACAATACGCAACATATTTTTTTTAAATTTCATGTCCACTTTTTGAGATTGACTCTAATATATAGTCACAATTATGACTATTATAGTTATTCAGTACATAGGCAAAACTTAAACAGC
The DNA here is from genome assembly GCA_036924255.1 of Apodemia mormo. Taxonomy (NCBI): domain Eukaryota; kingdom Metazoa; phylum Arthropoda; class Insecta; order Lepidoptera; family Riodinidae; genus Apodemia; species Apodemia mormo. The sequence continues at coordinate 3,050,973 of JAUPFN010000008.1, forward strand.
GGTTCCAAACCAGAACATAACAGTGTCAAGCACTTACGCTTTTGCGGCAGAAAAGGGTAAGTATTTGGTACCAAACCCGGGCGATATGTTGCGAAAATCGTCAGAAAATCGGAAGCGGTAACACGTTATCGTGACTGGAAAAATTACAGAGGATCAATTCTTCATAGGAGCCCAGAAATCCTATAAAGGATCCATGTGTCGAGAAATATTTTTCACATATTCGTAATTTTTCACGACCTATTCAACGACATTTCATTAAAGTGTAAAACGACAAAAAATATGATTATAATGACAGTTTGTTTATTCGGCCATCCAATGGTGAATGATGACCGTTCCGTCAGTAGAGTGGTTAGCACCTCGACTACTTCGTGGTCTAGGGCTTAGCCTATATGGCTCAAATCATGAGGTCCCAGATTCGATCCGCGGGTCGGGCAAAAGTGTTTTTAAGATTTTTGCGACGTTTTTCTTAAAAATCTAAAATCTCAGTAATAGTTCGAAATCTGGCGGAGTGGTGTATTATCTCTCCCGAGCCTCGGATGAGCATGTAAAGTTTTCGCTCCCAATTATCACTAGAAATAGTCAATAATCGTTAACATGTCGGCAAAATGCGGCGATGAGGATCACCACTTATCTCACCAGCCGGCAAACCCTGAATTGTGGTGAACCAGAAAGCCTATAAACGTTTGGTTTACTCCGCCTTCCGGCAAGGGAACCGAGCGTGATGATACTTTTGATGAAAAACAATATGAAAGTAATGGGTATAAGCCCGTTCTACTTCCTTTTGATGTATACAAAAGCATGTGTAGCGTTTGTAATTGAAGTTGAAATTAAACATTGTAAATACGCGTACAGTATGCGAGCTTAATTTAAAAATAGATGCAAAAGCTACTAGTAAATAAACATAGTATTTAGCGTCACGGCACGCGTAGCATGCTACATTGATTAAATTCTTTGGCTACGTAGTTTCCGAGTGCGTAGCGTAGCGAGCTACGAGTATAATATTAGTTCTGTAATTAAAACAGTGCTTTTGTATTTCTCAACAACATTAGCGATTTTAAAATAGCAAACATTAGGAAATCATACCGAATGCCAAAAACAGCATACACTTAAATGATACATTATCCAGAGAATAATATTTTTCGCCCGTTCGTTAAAAATAACCCAAGAAGAACATATTGATGTTATAATTTTAAGATTTCCTCACTTTTACCAACTTTATATCTTGTGTTACTAAATGTTCTTATTTCGTTGCAATTCATTAGCTAACAATCTAGTAAAAATCAAATCAAAAATATACACAAAGCATGTTAACGCTGAGGTGCTATCCTTGTGTGAAATAATAATAATAATAAATATCACTGGATAAGTTATACGATTGATTTTACCCCAAAGTAAGCAATTTATTTGTTTGTAGTATGGGAGTCAGTCAACGATACTTTTTTTTTTTTTTTATAGAAGAGGGGGCAAACGAGCAGGAGGTGCACCTGATGGTAAGTGATCACCGCCGCCCATGGACATCCACAATACCAGAGGTCTTGCAGATGCGTTGCCGGCCTTTTAAGAATGAGTAAGCTCTTTTCTTGAAGGCCCCCGAGTCGTAACCGTTTGGAAACACCCCTGCCGGTAATTGGTTCCACAACAAAGTAGTGCGAGGCAAAAAGTGTCGAGAGAAACGCACAGTTGTGGATTTCCAGACATCGAGATGGTGAGGATGAAATTTCAAATTTTGACGCGATGTCCGATGATGGAATTCGGCGGCAGGAATTAATCCAAATAACTCGTCGGAACACTCTCCATGAAAGATACGATAGAAGACACAGAGTGAGCCAACATCTCTGCGCAATGCCAAAGAGTCGAGCCGTTTCGAAATAGCCGGGTCGTCAACGATTCGAACCGCTCTACGCTGAATGCGATCAAGAGGAAGGAGCTGGTACTGAGGAGCTCCGGCCCAGAGATGAGAACAGTACTCCATGTGGGGCCGAATTTGAGCCTTATAAAGTTGAAGGCGATGGGCCGGCAAGAAGTACTGCCTCGCTCTGCTGAGCACACCGAGCTTTTTGGAGGCTAATTTAGCCTTACCTTCCAAATGACCGCTAAACTGAACGTAATTCGATATGTCGACTCCCAGAATCCCGATACTAGCGGAGGCTGTCAGGAGAGTATCCCCAAATCGAGGTGACACGACAAAGGGTGTCTTTTTAGCGGAAAACACGCAAAGCTGTGTCTTTTTGGGGTTAAAAGTGACCAGGTTTTGACGACCCCATTCCGAGACATCGGTTAGTCGATTCTCAACTTCGGACACAAGCTTGTTTCGGCTCTCTTCGACGTGTTCCCGAGAAATACCGCTTCGGCCGGAGTATGTAGCATCACCAGTACTGTTATCTGCATAGCAATGTATGTTGCGAATTCGCATCATGTCATTGATATGCAGAAGGAACAGTGTTGGTGATAGCACGCAGCCTTGTGGAACACCAGCATTGATAGATTTAAGGTCAGAGCACGCACCGTCAACTACGACTTTGATGCTCCGATCAGCCAAAAAACTGGTGATCCACTTGCATAATTTCTCGGGAAGCCCATAGGAAGGCAGCTTCGCCAGAAGCGCTTTGTGCCATACCCTATCAAAGGCCTTCGCTATGTCCAAACTAACTGCCAATGCCTCCCCCTTGGACTCAACTGCTTCCGCCCACCGATGTGTTAAGTATACAAGAAGATCACCAGCTGAGCGGCCGCGACGGAAACCGTACTGGCGGTCGCTAATCAGCTGGTGCTCTTCTAAATACTTGAGGAGCTGCGAGTTGATGATTGTCTCCATAATTTTGGAGAACAAGGAGGTTATGGCTATCGGCCGATAGTTAGACGGATTAGAGCGATCTCCTTTTTTAGGGATGGGATGCACTAAAGCTATCTTCCATGAAATCGGTACTACGCCGAGTGAGTAGGAGAGCCGGAATAGGCGTGTTAGTACCGGCGCCAGCTCTGGAGCACATGATTTAAGTACAATCGGAGGGATGCCATCCGGTCCACTCGACTTATGGACGTCGAAGGAAAAAAGTACTTTACGTACGGAAGACTGCAAGAATTTTAATTCCGCCATAGAACTATAGCACTGCGGGATGGTAGGCGGTGCATTTCCTTGGTCGTCCAGAGTCGAGTTGGCCGCAAAGAACGAGCCCAAAAGATCGGCCTTCTCCCTTGCGGTATGGGCCAGAGAGTCATCATCTCCGTGTAAGGGTGGAAGAGAGGGCTGTGAGAAATTCCCCAAGACAGCCTTGGCGAGAGACCAGAACGCACGAGTTCCCGAAGGAAGGCGAACTAATTTCTCACCAATTCTGCCAATGTGTTCAGATTTTGCCTTGGCGATAGCTCTTTTGAAGAACCTCGAAGCGGAATTGTACTCCTTACGTAACGCGCTGGTTTTTTTATCACAAGATGTCGACGCTGCAGCCCAAGCCCGGTAGCAATCCTGCTTTCGGCGTGAAGCCGTTTTGCAGGAGCGACCAAACCAAGGCTGAGACTTACCACCAACTGGTACCGCAGAAAATGGAATGAAAATTTCCATGCCCTGCAGCACCACATCAGCGATAGAGTCAGCGATGACACTCGGATCATCCAGCGAGAAGCACATCCGCCCCCATGGGTAGGACGCAAAAAAAGACCGCATCCCGTCCCAATCTGCTGACCTATAGTGCCAAACGCGACGACAGCCTGCAAAAGGAGGCCGTGATAGGCGCGTAACCGGCACTTTACTCCGGATCAGGCAGTGGTCTGACGTACCAAGAGGGACGTCCACAGATACCTGATAATTGTCCGGATGGGAGGTCAGCAGAAGGTCCAGCAGTGAAGGCGTATGGTCGTCCACATCGGGAATTCGCGTAGGCGTGGTTACCAATTGTGTTAGACCATATGCCAAGGCAAAATCGTGAACAGACCTCCCCGCATGATCGGTAGTGCGTGAACACAGCCATTCGGCGTGGTGGGCATTAAAATCGCCTAAGATCACGATCTCAGCGGAGGGGGTCTGTTGCAACACGGAATCTACAGCCGTTTGAAGGTGCTCAACGAGCCTGTCGACTTCAGCATTTCCGCTATGGGACCTGTAGAGACACGCGTAGATGCGGGGATGGTCGTCGCAGTCTACACGCAGCCAGAGGATGGATAGGTCCCTATAGCCTTCAATGCTGCTGAGACGTCGAGAGCAGATATCCTCTCTGACATAAGCACAAACTCCCGCCCAGGGTACAAATGAATGCTCGAATTTGTACCCCGGATAGGAGAGATATGAGGTATCAGCCGGAGAAGATATCTGCGTCTCAGTTAAAAAGAACAGAGCCGGCTTAGCCGTCTCAAGGTGGTAGTGGACGGCATTTAGGTTTGAGTGAAGACCCCTAATATTAGTATAATCCACGTGGAGTGTGGTAGAGGGTGCCTTTCGATGTCTGTTCGATTTGCCCCGAGCAGCGAAGTTTGAGAGCGCAATTGTGCCCCCCCCCAGAGTACGCAGGGCAGCCTGGGCATCCATGATTAGGCTGATTACAAACCCTTGAACATGGATGTCCAGAGGGGGATTCTCCACCGCTTACGCTAGTGGTACCCCCCTGGGGTAAACTACTACCTTTAAATTGCGCTTCCATAGTGTTAGGGAGAGGGGGGGAAAGGGCCTCCGGGAACCTCACAGACCAAACGAAACGCAACAGGTCTAACAGGTGGCAGCAGCTACGTATTATTGTTTCTGTTGTAGCTCCGTAATAAAAAATTCTTATAGCAGTGAGAAGTCAAGAATAACTATTTGAAGTGCTAAATGTGATAAATAAGACTTTAATGTTACCTATAGTGAAATTGGTGTACCGTAATATAAAGAAGATATTTCTAAATTAACTTCTATAAAATTGGTTTCGATCTTTCCAAAGTGATTAGTGTCATTATTGTGAAGGGTATCTAGAAATAAAATAAGCAGCCGTTTCAAAAATCAAATATTGAAGTTACACTAGTACCTAAAATTCAGCGGAATATGTCAGGTTTCAGTGGTGTATTGTTCTAGTAGGCGCCTGCAATACCGACGATCACGAGTTCGAACCTCACACGGAACAACCTTTTTTTGTTTATTTTCTACACATTTGTTTGAATATAAAAGACAAAATGAAGTTTCAATGCTGTAAAATAACTTCTGATGACTTGGAAGGCAGCATGATATGCAACAAATGTAAACACAATTATCATGTGCAATGTCTGTATCCAAACGACAAAAAAGCTACATCAAATCAGTTTAAAAAATCATGGCTATGTCCCGAATGTTCATCAAAACAGCCAAGACAGCTAAATAAAGATAACACACCAGTGCGTGTCTCTTCACGGACGCAGCTCCAGAACTCACCAGATAATGTTACGGCAACTCGCGGGGGCTGCAACACCCTCTCTCCCCCCTCTCCGTCAATTCATGACTACGGCCTAAATGCTGATATCATAAGAAATATTGTTGCGTCAGAGATATCAAAGATTAAGGACGATATAAGTTCTCAGGTACAAAAAATACTAACACTAGAATTAAAACCTATCAGAGATGAAATTAATAGCCTTAAATCTTCCTTAACCTATTTTAATGAACAATTTGAGATCCTAACAAAAAGAATCGAAAATGTTGAAAATGATATGAAAGCATGTAAGACAGCTTCTTCTAACTTAAGTGGCCTCAAATCTAGTGTTATGAAGATAGAAAAGAATATCAATAACAGTGATCAATGGTCAAGGCGTTCTAATATCGAGATATACGGAATACCTGAAAAGAAAAACGAAAATCTCTTAGATATTCTAAAAATAATCAGCGACCGTATCCAACATAAAGTTGACCCGGGATCCGAGATCGACTTTATAACTCGAGTGGCGGCGAAACAGGCAGACTCTAAAAAAATAAAACCCATAGTTATCCGTTTTCTTGCAAGATATAAAAAGGATGATTTTCTTTCGCGAGCCCGGAAATCGAAATTAAAGGCAAGTGACATTGGTTACACTGGATGCGATAATCCTATCTATTTTAACGAACATTTGACCAGTTTAAATAAGTCCTTACTACACAAGACTAAATCGTTAGCTAAAGAGAAACAATATGCGTTTGTGTGGGTGAAAAATTGCGCTATATTTGCTCGTCGTAATGATACCAGCCCGGTTATCACAATTTCTGATGAACAGGATTTAAACAAACTCAAATAAATGCAGTAGTAAATCTGCGTTACGAGTATCGTATATTATGTAAATTAATTTTTAAGTTAATAAATCTATCTTTAAGCTGTAACTTTCAAACCATGTTAGTAGTAATGCTGGAGGCAGCACCGTCAGTCGTATTAATTATTGTTATAGATTTTTATGTTATGTTATTGCAGTTAAATTTGAAATTTATTGGGAGGGTTGTTTTTATCACTAAAAATCTTTGGTTGTATTTATGTAATAAGGATTTTATTGTTAACAATGGCTGTGTATAACAAGTTACAAACATACTACCAAAATGTACGTGGATTGCGCACCAAGACCGATGTTTTTTATCGAAACCTTTTACAGTCAAACTTTGACTTAATTTGTTTAACGGAAACTTGGCTTTTTCCAGGAATATATGATGCAGAGCTATTTGACAATCGTTACAATGTATATAGATGCGACAGAAATTACAAAAATCGTGGCGATCGTTTTGGTGGAGGTGTTCTTATTGCTGTTCGTCGGGACTTTCCCATTCATAGCTCCAAATCTATTTCATTTGAAAAAGATGTTGCGGAAGCTATTGAAGTAGTCATCAATGCGAAAAATCACCAACACCTACGTATATTTTGTGGGTATTTTCCACACAACCGGTATCATTATGACTCATTAAATCGATTTTTTGATACGGTGTCAGATTGTATATTGGATAATCCAGATGATGATTTTCTCATTCTTGGTGATTTTAACATTACGAATGCTCTCTGGGCGACAGACGACATGAGCCTTTCAAACCATCATATGACTGATAATATAATTAACGCGCTATATAATTTCTTATGTGTAACTAATCTGAAACAATTTAACAATATCCCAAATATTAACGACAGATGCCTGGATCTCGTACTATCCAAGAATTCTTGCTGTGTAAGTCGCTGTGTCTCACCATTAGTTATAGAAGATGGACATCATCCTGCTCTTGAAATTACAATGAATTTGTCTCACGATCCCTGTATGAGATCTAAACCACGGGTAGCACGTTTATTTTTTTCGGCAGATTACAACCAAATAAATGAATTTCTCTCTGAAATAAATTGGTCGACTCTATTTATCTCTAAAAATGTCGAATCATGTGTGGAAATTTTCTATGATATAATTAATGACTTAATAAATAGGTATGTCCCTACTAAACAAATCAGAAATGTAGAACGATATCCGATATGGTATTCTAAAGCTTTAATAAAAATTACAAAAGAAAAACTAAAATACCACAAAAAATGGAAAATGTATGGCAGATACAGAGATTACGATACGTTCCAACTCTTGCGTGAACGTGAGAAACGGGTTCAGCAAGTTTGTTATAAGACTTTTATTTCTAATGCGGAATCTAATATAAAGCGTGACTGCAAATCATTCTGGTCGTTTGTCAAGAGTAAAAAAATTGGTCCTGATTTACCGGACACAATGTTTCTGAATGACACAGTGTCGGGAAATGCAGAGGAAATCTGTAATATGTTTAATGAAAGTTTTCATTCCGTTTTCGAAATTGACTCAGACTTAGACTCAGACCATGTACTGTCAGCTTCTGGAACACCTTCACAGAAATTAAATCAACAGTCCACATCTACACTTATCAGTACAATCAACTTTAATATTGAGGTAGTAGAAAAATATTTAAAAAATTTAGACATCAATAAAGGACATGGTCCTGATGGGTTGCCACCAATTTTTCTCAAACAATGCCGAAAAAACTTAGCGACACCTCTGACTATTCTTTTTAACTTATCTCTCAAGACGGGTATTATGCCGAAGGTCTGGAAGCAATCCTATATTGTTCCCGTTTTTAAAAGCGGGGACAAGCACAACATAAAAAACTATAGACCTATTTCAAAAATAAACACGATAGCCAAGTTGTTTGAGAAAATTATTTATGATTACATGTTCCCACTTATTAGGCCGCAAATCATTGCAGAGCAACATGGATTCATAAACAAAAAATCCACAGAAAGTAATGTATGTGAATTCGTACATCATGTTGTCACTGCAATGGACACTGGTTTTCAACTTGATGCAATATATACTGACTATTCAAAGGCTTTTGATAAGGTGAGACATTCGATCTTGGTGCGTAAACTTGAAGCAGTTGGTATTCATGGAGATCTCTTACGTTGGTTAATTTCGTATCTTCGTGAACGTAGCCAAGCTGTTACAATAAAAGGTTTCTGTTCCTCATTTCTCCCAGTTACTTCAGGCTTACCGCAAGGTTCTCATTTAGCTCCTCTTCTCTTTAATTTATTTATTAATGATATTCTATCTATATTTGACCAATCAAACATATTATTATACGCTGATGACATGAAGATATTTAGGAGAATTAAATCTGTTGTAGATTGTGTGAATTTGCAAAATGACCTCAACAAATTTATAAACTATTGTAAAATTAATAAACTTCATTTAAATATCGCTAAATGTAATGTCATAACTTTTTCGAGGAGTCCAAACCACATCAAGTATAACTATGAACTTGATGGTACCACCATCTCTCGCGTTACTGAAGTAAAGGATTTAGGAATAGTATTAGATAGTAGTCTTACATTTAACCAACATCTAAATTATATTATCCCGAAAGCTTACCGTATGCTCGGCTTCATTTTAAGAACAAGTAAAGATTTCCAGAACAGCAGTACACTAACTTTACTTTTTAATGCTTATGTTAGATCTTTACTGGAGTACGGCTCAATTATTTGGAACCCACAGCACAAGACTAAACAAACAAAGATTGACAGAATTTTTAGATTATTTACAAGACATCAAATGTATCGTTATAAATCGGTACTTACAACCACAACCCTCACAAACAGACGATCAGAAAGAGATCAAATTTTCTTGTACAAAATTTTAAATGGCTATGTAGATTCTCCATTTCTTCTTCAACAAATACATTTCAGCTGCCCTCGGATAAACTCACGACATAAACCGTTGTTTTATACTCACTCTACTAAAAGAAAGTACGCTACACACTCCTTTCTCTATCGCGCATGTAATTTTTATAATCGTCACCTTATTAGTGCAGATCCTTTTGGCTGTTCAATTGGAATTTATAAGAGAAACATACGACAAATAATAGCAGGTCTTACCTAATTATAACTTTGTTTCGCCATGTTACTCAGTTTTTATTAAATTTGGTTTAAATTTATAATATATTAATTGCTGCTACAAACTACTAAATTAATATAAATGTGATAGTTATAAGTGGAAACTTAATTGATTTATGTAATTTTTTTTCTGTTATGTTATTAATGTAATACCATATTGTATGTTTCCCAAAAATAAATAAAATAAAATAAAAATAAAAACAGCAAAGCTGTTACTTTACGTTGGTTTTAAGTGAGGTAGTGGTATCGCCCCGGTCGTGCCGACCCATTCAGCTAAGCATGGCACTACCACTTTTTAAACTAATATTTAGAGACTACTACTACTTAGTAGACTTACTAATACTTAAAGATACATAATATATAAATAGGTACTCAAATATATTTAATAAACACCCAAATCCAGAAATTCAAACAGTTGTACTCATAACATAAATGTTTGTCACTTTCGGGAATCGAACCCGATCCCAATTGATGCGTAGTAAGGTTCGATAACCACTTGACTAACGTAGTAGTTGAACAAAGAATTTTACGATCTGCCTGTCAGCATGGCAGATAGGATTTTTTATATATTTTAAGATAGCAAACAAGCAGATGCGTCTCCTGACGGAGAACCAACCATCGCCTATTCACACCAAAGATGTTAATGGTGCGTTGCTATCTTGTCTAATGCCACATGCATAAGTTTACCGGCTACATTGGCCTCCAAACCGGAACACGTCTCTTGCAGCAGAAATAGGTAAAGTAGTGGTATTCCTGCAACAATAGCGTTAATGCTTGTCATTTTCTTATTCCAGTTGAAGGGTAAGGTAGCCGGCAGACTTATAAATGTAGCATTGCCACACGGACAGCAACGCACCATTTATATTTTTAATGTCTCTAGGATATGTTTTCTATTTCCAACAGAAAGGCTATCTACTTGCTTGTTATATTATGATATAAAGAAACAAAAATTCAGGACACATGTTTCGACCTTGGATTCTAACCTTAGGAACTCATGCGTTTATATCGAATTGGTACTGCAAACTTGACGAGAACTTCTTGACGACATCTTAGAGACAAACGACAAAATCTTTCGCGATGTACGAAAGTCTTGACGACAAGACTTTTCAACTCGAAGTTTTTTTGCGTCGTCTTGATGTTATAAAAAATATTAAAATTATTTTCATATTAGTTACTACCGCAAAATACTTCCGCTGGTTCACACTTTGTTTTCACATTAACTTTTTGCGTTTGGCATTAGCTAGCCATCGACAATTTTCTACATGTAGCGTCGAAAGCGCATGAGTGTTAACGAGTTTTTTGTGTCGTGAAAATCTACCCATTATGTGCATGCAAATGTAATTTTGCAAGTTACTTAGGAAACTTTTACTTACAAGTAAACAAGAGATTACAATCTAAGCATTTATGTACACAGAGTTAATGGGAAGCCTTATTTTTGTTAAATTTTTATGACTAGCTACGCCCTGCAGAGTGCTGCGTTTTAAGCTTTTGATGACGGGACCACGGGACTATGTATTTAAAGGTATAAAAATAGAAGGAGGCGGAGGCCTCGCCAAGTACTTTCCTATATCCCAGTGTCGGGTCTCGGACTCATTTGAAGAATAGTGCAACTGTCGTTCTACCAGGCAGGTCGTAAAAGGCGACCGATTGGCTAAAAGAGTCACTACCATCGTGGCTACCAGCTGACAAAGTTCAGCATTGTCTCGTCCGGGTCTGGTACCACCGCCTTACCTATTCCTGCCGCAATAACGTCAGTGCTTGTCATTGTCATGTTCCGATTTCAAGGGTAGGAAAGCCGGCAGATTTATGCATGTGGCAATGCCATCCTGTCACATGGATAGCAACACATCGTTAGCATCTTTGGTGTCTGTGGGCGATGGTTTCTTTTTCCATCAGTAAAGCCGTGTGCTTGTTTGCTAATAAGTCAAAAAAACTTATTTAGACCGACCGAAGAAACCGCTGAACTTTTAGTTACGAGTAAATAATCACTTGGGTATGAAAAATGTAGCCACTCGGCTTATCCCGACAGACAGCATTTTATCTAAAAACTCAATCGCATGAGAGTTGCTGAGGGCATGCTAGAACTAGTAAATTATGACTCACATTCATAAAACGCATTCTTACTGATAACGAGACCTGTGTTTACGAGTTTGACATGCAAACTAATCAACAAGCTCCGGTATCCCCCAGGAATGACTCATTTTTTTGGGATAAAACGTAGCTTATTTACTATTTCATCATCTATATATTATGTGCTAAATTTAATCTTAATCCATTCTGTAGTTTTTCATCATCCAAACATCCAAACTTTCGCATTTATAATATTAATATAGATAATAACATGTGCAGATAAGATATACGGCGTTCTAGGGAGCAAATTCCACGAAATAGCCCAGATTTGTGAAAAGAAAATTTTTGGATTTTGCACCACGGTAATGCGACTTCGCACAAGGCCATTATTGTTAATGAATGTTCAACCAAACACCTAACAAATATCATTGAGCAACCATTTTATACACCACATGTGGCTTTAAATGACTCTTTTCTTTTTCTAAACTCTACCACTTCGTGGCACACGTTTTCGTTCGGTAGAAAACATACGGGAGAAATCGCGGCGAGAACTGAACACAATTCCGGAAAAAGCGCTTAAAAATGTTTTGATGATTGGATTATTCGTTTGCGTAATTTGTTGTTGCTGAAGTAAATAAAATAAATTAGGATGAACAACATTTTGTGTATTAATTATACCTTTTCGGTATTTCTTCACATAATTTTAAATGAATGTGGTATATGTTATGTTTAATTTTATTGAACTATTGTATTTCTAAAGCATAATATATAAAAATATTAAGCGTCTGCACTCCTCTACAATGTAAATTTTAACTATGCCAAATTTCATACTACTCCGTGCTCGTTATAAAGGGGGTACAAAGTTTTTGTTTTAAGTATTGATATAAGGTTTAAAAACGGAGTTTACTAGATCCAGATTATTCCCAATAACTTGTGTATTGCCTTAGACCACATTACACTAGGCATTTAAAATCTAAATCGTTTAGTTTTGTTTCCATTTAATAAAAACTTTACTTATTTCACTTTATCAGTGAAATAAAAAGAGGACAAAACTGTGGATACTATTTTTGAATTCTTCTTAATAATAGATACGTCATTGTCAGTCGGCTATTAAAGCCTCATCAATCATCAATAGGGTTAAGTCAAATCGAAACGAAAAGAGTCGATTGGTATCAAAAGAAATGAAATTGATGAAGGTTGCACGGAATCCATCGCAAACTTGCCCGAATTTTATCGCATAATCAATCATTTCATTTAGACCACTGTATAAGAACTTCTGTGTGACTTTTTTAATTAGCGTGTCCCATACTGATTAAGTTTACTTATCCTTTGACCTAGATTGGTCAAGGTTACAGTTTTCCTCATCCCTAATCCCACCCCTAGTAATGAACGACTTAGGAATATACGTATAAGGCTTATCTTACACTGTATCCCAATTACTGTGGCATTCAGAGTTCGCTCCAGCCGAAACCTCGCAAATTGGTACAATGTGAAGGACTTACTATAATCCGATACACTACGGTTTAGTATTCAAAGCTATGGTTTTGTTAACTTGGTTTTATTCAAACTAGCGATCGCCCGCTGGTTGAAATTTGATCGAAAATTTAATCGTAGACTGTATTAAAATCTCTAATTCTAAGTTTGCTAAATGACTTTCACCATGAAATAGTATAATATATGTGTGAATGTTACGATGTGTGGAAAATGCATAGCATTGCTTTTTGTATTTATTTTTATCAATTTAATGTAGTTTCGTTGGATATTATACAAAAAATATTAGCTTTCTGTACTTTTCCACGATGTAAACTTTAACTATACGTATTCGTACTCCTCCGTTTGCGTAATTGTCATAAAAATGAGCAAAAAATTTTCTCATCAAGTTAATTATGTCGCGTTTTATAATATACATGGCTTTCACTAAATGTAAAGAATCCATGTAAATATTTTATATTATTTAAATAATTACTTTTTATAAAAGTAAAATATAATAAAATAAAATCAGCAAACTAGGTTGTTATATCATTAAAACTTTGAAAGACGTGTGAGATATTATTTCATCGATCCTAATCACTGCAACGTCGTTCACGATACGACATCATTAACTGTGTTGACGTAGTATTAGATTGTAAGTGAATGAATTACAATCTCATTGTCTGATCTGCCATAGTATTAGATTGTTGGTAAATAAATTAAAATCTCTTTGTCTGAGCCGACATTGTATCAAATTGTTAATGAATGAATAATTACAATCTCATTGTCTGAGTCGACAAAGTTTTTATTCTTTTTGTTATTAATAGGGAAGCGCTTGACCACGATCTCGCCTGATGTTTTTTTTTTACTGTCGATAGGGAAGGGCTTGACCACGATCTCACCTGATGGTAAGCTAAGATGCGGCCTAAGATGGAACGCGCTTCCCTAGAAGGAACCTGTTCACTCTTCTCTTGAAGGTTGTACCTGTCTGAGAACACAGACTCAGGAAGCATAATCCAGTCCCTTGCAGTTCGGATCAAGAATCTCGAGTCTAACCGCTTTGTCCAGGTACGTAGCACTTATACTTATGCTTATACGTAGCGTTTATACTTGTAATGTACTTATTTAAAAAATGACGTTGTACTAATTTTGTTCATATTGTTTGGGATGGGAAATAAAATCGACTAAATATTAATGACTAAGGCATGACTGCGCATGTTCAGTGGATTGCTTGTTTAATTTCGATAATGGATTTGTTTTACGGGTCAGAGAAATAATATTTGTGAATAACTATATAGAAAAATCTCAAAAGAAGTAGCCTCAATAATCTAGCAATAATTATTTATTTACACTTTACTGTACACTACTCTCTTTACTCTCCGTGTTGATCTAAGCTCCTTTAAAGAGTACACCAACTGCTGTTCTGCCAGGCAGGTCGTAAAAGCGGACATATTGGCTATACTTGTCACTACTATCCTGACTACTAGGAAGTAAAGTTTCGCAACGTTTCGCCTGAGTATTTGGCCTTATATATTATATCTATCCTCGTGTTGGTCCCGGGCTCCTTTGAAGAATAGACCAACTGCCGTTCTGCCAGGCAGGTCGTAAAAGGCGACCGATTAGTTACGCGAGACACTACCATCGTGGTTACTAGATGGTAGAGTTCTGGATTGTCTTGCCCGGGTCTGGTACCACCGCCTTACCTATTCCTGCCGCAATAGCGTCAGTGCTCGTCACTGTCGTATTCCGGTTTTGAGGCTAAGGTAGCCGGTAAACTTATGCATGTGGCATTAGATCTTGCCACAAGATATGTACCTAGCAACGCACCATTAACATCTTTGGTGTCTATAGGCGATGGTTGACTTTTTCCATCAGGAGACCCATTTGTTTGTTTGCTATCTTATAATATTAAGGCGATTACAGCTGCGAACGACCTTGAGTTTCTAACAGGAGTAGCGCAAATACTATTTCGCGAGCTGACATGTCCCAACGTCAAAGAGTATTTACAGTGGATACAGATACCTACGTTTTAACATTTTTGTTCACCTATATGAACTTTTATCATCCTGAATCGACTGAATGTTGTCAAACTCAAAACCAATAACCAGTAATCGCTCATTTATCGATTACATATACATTCATTTTAGAAAAACGATAAATATCTAAAGAAAAAAATATATCGAAAATCATACACAATACATAAATATACACAATAATAACAGTTACGTATCCTATTTCTTTGAAAGTTTTGTAATATACAATACATCCCGTGTAGCACTTTATTTTAATACATACAATCAACAATTAATATTTAACAAAACCTTTCAAAATTTGATTTTGTAAAATGTAATCTCTTGAATAATATTTTAAAACTAACTAGCTTCTTAGTTTTTGTTTCAAAATCTCGTAAGAAAAAAGTAGGTATATAATTTGATTTAATGTTTATAGAGGAAACTACTAAATAAGTTGGTTTATTTAGACTATTTGTATGTATAATATATTTAATTTATTTATTTTTAGTTGCGAAGTCCTTACTATCTTCAAATAGTACCAGTTTTTATTTTTTTTCTTTCGAGTTTTGCTTTTTATTTGCTTGCTTGAATTATCTTTGTTGTTTACATGTTTTATTTTTTATTTTTGTACATTTATACAAAATATTGACAAAATACTTATCTATCTATAGCTAATAAAACATTCAAGCTTAAAAGTAGGTAAGTACATGAATAGTCTCAAAATATTATTCAGCGTCTACTCGCAAACAAAACTATTTATAAGGTACTAGCTTTCAGCCACTTTAATACCCTCTTTTACCTCTTTAAGAGATAAAACTCACAGCATCCTTACATGCACGTTTATTTAATTGAATTAAAGAACATGACTAATAAATTTGAAGAGATTTTGATAAAACATATTTTATTTTTTCTACAAACTTTACCACTTATTTCATCCTTTGAAGAGATGACATTTGAAAACCTTAAACTCGTATTCATTTAATTGTATAAAAAATCATAACTACTAAGTTTTAAATAATTTCTACAATACTCTACAATAAACAATCTATTTTTTATACAAACATCAATGCTTTTTTTACCCTTTAAGGAATGAAATTTAAAAAAATCCCCAAATATATGATTCTTAAATTGTGTTGAAGAACATAAGTGCCGAATTTCAAGTTATTTTGACCATAAACGTTTAATTTTTCATATAAATTGTAATACACACTTTTACTCCTTTAATGGATGAAACTTCGAACATTACGTGCATGTTTCTTCAATTTCGATTGAAGAGCATAAGTACTAAAAAAAAACCGTACTTCTTAATTGTATTAAAAATCATAAATACTAAATTAAAATAATTTAGATTTTATAGTAATGCAATAAATAAACAATTCATTTTTGATACAAACTTTAAAGCCTCTTTTTAACGCTCTATGGGCTAGAATACAAATAAAATATTAAATTTAATTGTATTTAATTAAAGGATAATTTAATTACGGCATATCATTCATTACAACTCAAAAATGACAGAGTTTCATACAAACCTTCACCCGCTATTTCACCATCTTAGGGGATGAATTTAAAAAAATCCTTTCTTATTCCTTGTTTATATCATAAGAACAACATCTGTAAAAAAACAGCCTTCTTGGTCCAAGCTCATTATCTACTCTAAAAAACATCCAAGCGTAAACGATATGTTCAATTTCCAAACGGCACAACCTTACTATTGTGCCAAACGTTCTATCTGTATTATTACTCTTTGACTCGAATATGGAGAGCGGAGCACGCAAACATGCGACACAGCCTCCCCGTATGAACGCTACCGGGAGACTGACTTTCGACGCGAGCGCTGTCTGCGAATTAAATAATAAGGTTTTTATTTATTTAATAGCACACTATAATGATTTTGTAAAATTTTGAACTTAAATTTTATAAACCAATAAATTGTCTGTAATAAAAAGAAAAAATCATCAAAATCGTTACAGTAGTTTGGAAGTTATAAGCAAATTTTTGCGTAAAAATAAGAAAGATATTCGATTTTTTTCCGTCAAAAATAACAATAAAATTTGAAAAAACGAACTTAAAATTTAAACTTAATTACATTATACGTATAATATATATATTTTTTTAATTATTGGACCAACCGGTTAGCAGTAGTAGGCTTTCGAAGATGAGTCTATTTCGTAGTTTGGCATTACCTATCGCCTTAAAAAAAATTAAAAAAATAGCATCAAATGCGGTAAAATAGTCGATAGACTTATGCTTGTGGCATTGCCATCCCGTTATATGGATAGCAACGCTTCATCAATATCTGTGGTGTCTATAGACGATGGTTTCTCTGGAGAGCTCCTCGATGGTGGACTTCCACGACCGAGCGAACGAACGAGCGACTT
The DNA here is from genome assembly GCA_036924255.1 of Apodemia mormo. NCBI lineage: Eukaryota > Metazoa > Arthropoda > Insecta > Lepidoptera > Riodinidae > Apodemia > Apodemia mormo. The sequence continues at coordinate 3,068,244 of JAUPFN010000008.1, forward strand.
ACACGAACGATTGTACAGTAATCACATAATATAATGTGTAACATCTGACAACTAAGCGATTAAGTTGATACAATGTGAATACCAACTATAACACCGCGCGCGCTCATAAGTCAATTTAAATAGCGCGTGCTTCACACCGCCTTCCTGTTGCAGACATCCGTTGCATTTCACTAAAACAACCCCAACCCCCCCCCCCCCCCCGCCGGGCTCGCGCAAAAGTGTTATTAAAATATATACCCTCATCGAACCCGAATTCGACCGACCCGTTGGTCGAGTGGTTAGCAACCCTAATTACGCAATCGACGGGTCTCGGATTCGATCCCGACGGGGATAAGCATTTATATGATGAGCATAAATGTTTGTATTTCCGGGTTGGGGTGTTTATTAAATATATTCTAGTATTTATATATGTATTTCTATGTATTAGTATCGTTAACTAACACCCATAACACAAGCAAATAATTTGCTTTCTTTGGGCTTAGATCAGTAAGTGTAATTTGTCCCGTGAACCCGGGGTCTCGTGATCTGAGCCGAGGCTGTCCCCTAGAGCACGAGTTGCATGAGATCTTAGTGATGCGAATCTACGAATCAACTTTTACTCGCATATTAAGATATGCCTATCGGTATGTCGGTTGATTTTTTCTACAAAGGTATCCAAATAACCCTGGAGACTGATTTTATTAATTTTATTTATTGAGATAAACTCTCAGGAGAAACTAAGAGTCATATACTGTTAATACCACCACTTTAAATATTTCTTTAACCACACCGTCAGCTAGTTACTGCAGTGGCAGGAAAGCAGATGACCTCTTCTTAAAAAATGATCAACAAGGTGAAAGCCAGTTAATTTTTACTCTTGCATTTAGAAATAGTATTTGTTTGTTATTATACCTAACGGAGAAAGAAGGTTATACATGTACATGGAAGGAATGTAATTTATGTACTTATGTTTTTTTGCATGTTCTGTAGCCTAAACAATTAGATGGATTTAACACGGATGAATTATAGATTTAAGCTTGATGAACGTAATGACATTCATCAAGCTTAAATCTATAATTCATTCGTCTGAATTGTGATAGTAGGTGCAAGTTGTACCTGACAACGCTAAGATTTTTTTATAATTATTACTTGTTATTTTTTTAATGAATACTTGTTACTAATAAATAATCTTAAAACGCTCAGAAGTTTATGTAAAGAAAGAACACTAGAAACCTAAAACCATTTGAACAAAGTGTTCATACAGAAACATTTGTTCTTTTCATTTTGTAGCGCAGAAATTTGGGTACAGCCAGTCCTTTCAATTTTGAACTAACACACTTCATATAAAGCTACCTCGCTTTATCTTAGAGGAAGGAATCGGACTGAATGGGGGTCCATTTCTCACTTTTTCGCATGTATGCACCGACTATGTGAAGACAATAATTTATCTCAAGATAGCCGCGTCGGCACATAAATCACGAGCCGTTTTTCACGCGAGACTTAGATAGGGAATGTTGTAAACATACGATTAGATATTGCTAGCTTAACAGTTTTGATCAATATAAGCGTTAGTTTCAATTAATAGATTGTGCAGTATATTTTAAGAAAAACAGGTACATAAAAAAGGCAATCCCACTGAGTATCTTCTTCAGATCTTTTTAGCATATGGCCGCGACTGCTATCCGGTAGTTATTCAAAAAATATTGATATCTCAAAATAACTAGTAAAAGCTTTTGAAAATGTAATTTCAATTTAATTAGGACTCGCTGACCTACGCAGCTTTGCCCGCAGATAAACTTATATCTTGTTCATACAATTTTTCTTACGAATTTTCATCTTCTATTTCTGCCCCTTAGAGTCGGTTGAAATATAGTAAGTCTATGTTGGGCCGCAAGTTTTTTCTTCTTGTCAAAATCAATACAATGGTTTACCCGTAAAAACGTAATAGGCAGAGAGCCAGACAGACTGACAGGCTTTCGCATTTATTAGTATGTATTTTATCTAAAAGCATCTTAAAAATTCCTTTAAAAAAGTTTAAATAGTTTAATATATAATCATCCTAAAGGGATGAAATAGATCAAAATAAAGAAACTGTTGTTTTTTCCTTTGTCTTAAAAATCAATTAATGTTTTTCCAAATTACTACGAAATAAACACTTTTTCATGCAAACTTTCAGCGTGACGTAATCAAAAAATACAGTAATAACCAATTATCTTAAAAGATCTCTGAAAAGAAAAAAATATAACAGTATCAAAATCCCTTCTTCAAAAGGTACATGAATAAATTTCGTTATTAAACTTAACGAATTTTTATCTGTATGTTGCGAGTCTACCACAAAACCTCTTACCACCTGACACTCGGAATGAATGAATAAAAAAGGCAATGGACATTGGGCTATAACGATTTGTTAGCACTGTTATATTTGGCTGCTCGACTGTTCACATTTTACACAATTGTGTTTTATGCTAGTACCTGAACATTTATGAATATTGGGCCGGAATGTACTTACTTTTATTGGGCCAAATAATACAACGATCATCATAAATTATCCATTTATATTTTCAAATAAACATCTATAATTATTCTATGTTATAGAATAATAATCAAAATATTGTGTTATCAACCGCGCTTGACAACTACTAGCCGGCCAGATGTGCGGCACACCTGTGTTATGACGTCATAATAAAATAGATAATGAATGGTATAAATAAGCGGGGACATCATGTTTTCGATTCATTGTAATTCTATCGTTTGTTGAGGGCGTTACTCTGCCCAAAATTATATTGTGCGTGTAAAAGTGATCCAAGTGTTTTATTCGACCAAACTGCTTCACGTTAATATTTGCTTTCATTACGGAAATAAGACATTGTCTATTAGGCGTCACAGATGCACTGCACCAAAGTAAATGGTGCAGTGCGTTGCGTCGTTGAAGTTATCTGCTATTACCCCGTATTGGTCCAGGTTGGTCGTAAGAGGCGAATGATTGGCTATACGAGTCACTAACATCGTGGCTACTATGTGGTAGAGTTCTACATTGTCTTGCCCGGGTCTGGCATCAACATCTTACCTATTTCTGCCACAATAGCGTCAATGTTTGTCACTATCGTGTTCTGGTTTAAAGGGTTAATTAGCTGGTAAACTTATGCATATGTCACTTAGACCTAGCAAGGATAACATCGCACCATTGACATATTTAGTGTCTTTAGGCGATAGCTATCTCTTGTTATCAGGACAGCCATCTCTTCCTTTGCTATCTTATAATATTAAAAAAAAAGTCTCACCTTCTTAAATGGAATACGAGAGTGAAAAGCATTCGCGCTATTGTGACAGGAATAGGTAAGTTGGTGGCACGGTGCCACCAACTTACCAACTTACCAATTATACCAACCAACATACCAACTTACCAATTATATGGTGCCACTGGCACCATATAATTGAGAGAGATGATGTAAACTCTATCGCCTATTAATCACGATGGTTGTAAACTGCCTGGCAAATAGGCAGATGGTATTTTATGCAGAGGTGGTCCGGACCAACACGGGGGAATTGTTACTATAGAATTTAATTTTTGTCTATATTATAATATAAAAAGATTGTCTGGTAAAAGATTGTAACATAGTGAAGGAGGATCAGTGCAATTTAGTGCTTGTTTCTGATATTGAATATGTAAAAAAATAGGTATTTATATTTTTATTAGGCACACGACGTATAAAAGTTCATTGTTTACAAACCACACATACATTGTTTGCAATTTACCGAACTCACGACTAGACTCATAGTGTTACTGCCTGTGCTACTGACATGGAAAAAAGTGTGGTTGAAGTGGGTGGACTATTGTGCAGCTGTGGCCTCCTCTAAGTTTCAGACCTTGGATAAGTTTACCCCATTCCGTACACTACCTATCGTTTCAGTTGCAACTCAGCAGTTCTATATAAGGTTTTGCGGTAATTTTACAAATTAAACCTCAGTTTCTTCTTTGAATAATTTTTGAATATTTCTAAACTAATTTCATTGAGGTTTACTATATAGTTAAGCAATATTCTCATTATTGTTTAGTTCTGACCACTGTTATGTCAATCCTGGTTATCACTATAAATAGTAGACAATTGTTCTTCACTTCGATAAAATGCTGCGATGGGAATAACCACTCATTTCAACAACCGATAAATCGATGAATCATGTTAAACCGGAAAGTGTATACTACTCAGTCAAGAAAGTGCCGGAAAACGATCAACAATACACAAAATGTAAATTATTCATCCAAATTTAACTTATCGCCTTTAAAGTATACTACTTCAGAAACGATACACTTTCGCCAACGAATAATCTAATCATCAAAACATTGAAAATGCTTTTTCGTAATTGAATTTCAGTTTTCGCCGCGAATTCCCCTTTATGTTTTCTACCGCATTAAAACAGATGCTACAAATTAATACCTTAAAAACAGCAAAGAAAAATATCGACACGCGGGATTTGAACCTGCGACCATTTCCCTAAAGCCGGGACGCTCTTCCCGGTTCTTCCCTGTTTTTCTTTGCTGTTTTTAAGGTTTTTCCAGATTCCCAAGCACGGGGTGAGTGCTATAACACAAAAATAATTAGAAATACGAAAGTACTGATCAAAATTATAAATGTGAATTTCACCTGTAACGATGAACTCATTTAACTAGTTATACGTATGTATAGCTAGCGATCAGTACAATCTACGTAATCGATCATATAGCAAAGAAGAATTACGCCGCCTCGAGCCTATCGACACTGGAAGAGCGTCCCGGCTTTAGGGAAATGGTTGCAGGTTCAAATCCCGCGTGTCGATATTTTTCTTTGCTGTTTTTAAGGTTTTTTCAGATTCCCAAGCACGGGGTGAGTGCTATAACACAAAAATAATTACAAATTAATAGTTTACCATATCTGGTTAAAAAAATGGTACTATGCGTTCCAACTGAGAATAGGACTGTCAGGACGACATATTGCTCCGCATTTTGCAAAAACCTCATAAGTGACGAGTAAGGTGTGCAAAAAAATTCTAACAAAGAAATACTTTAAAAAATATATTTTCATTCCAGTTGGTATATTTTTTATTTAGATTCCCATCAGATCATGTTACCATGTATTAAAATAAGGTGTAAAATAACTAACACGACTTTTATATTATATATATAGATGAACGGCTAGACTGATATATTTTACTGTTTTTTTTATTGATGAATATTATATTTTAATACTTTTTAGCCTATTCTGGAGAAAGATAAGCCAAACCCACAAAAATTGTGACAAAATTGGCTTCGCCGTTTTTGACTTATGAGTGGTGGTTAACACGACTTTTTTATATAATATATAAATAAACAGCGAGACTGATGTTTCTTACTATTTTTTTTATTCATGAAAATAATATTATTAAAACGTTATTTGTTCTACAATATATCAGCAATATTTTTTGAACAAATATTTTTTTGCTGACATTACTAATTTCACACTTGTGGTATGAAGTTTATTGTTATAAACTATAAGCGCGATCCTATTCTCAGTTGGAACGCAAAGTACCTTGATAGCATTTGTTAAGTGTTTGATCAAAACTTCATTCACAATAACGGTCTTATACGAAGGCAATTCACAATATCGTGATACAAAATCCAAGAATTTTCTTTCTACAAATCTAACATTTTCGCCGGATTCGCTCTCTTAAATACCGCATAACGCTGAAATAATATTCTTTGTTTACTATTTGACCTTCCAACAAGAATTTTGTATACATAACACCGCAATTGTCAGAGAAAATAATCAACTAACTTTGATCAAATTTGGAATGGTTTTTTTGCTTTCGGTTTAGTTGGAAGGCGTCATACCAAAGTTTGTTGACAAGTTTGCATAACAAACGTGGAAATCCACGTCTTTCTGTCATTAGTAACAATATCTTACAGGAATGTCAGGTTAAAATTGACTTGTTCTAACATGACCTCAGCGAATCTTACGCGATTGAGTTTTTGGAGAAAATTCAGGTCTAGCCGAGCGGCAACATGTTTCTTACTCAACGGATTATTTAAAATGCCAGGGATTAACTAGTGAGGCGCAGAAATTTCAGCGGCTATTTCCCTTTGACCTGAATGATGATTTTCAGTCACTATTTCTTTCAATTTTGCGATATTAACTTCAGTTAAAGATATTGATAGCCAAACAAAGCGAGGAAAAACTTACTTCACATCTCGACCGCTTTTGAACGCTGTGTACCTCTCATAACCACATGTAATTAATTAAATCATTTTTTCCGTACGCCTTTTGTAAAATGTTGAGGGACTTTGAACCCTTAATTCCATCGGCGATACAACATTTAAGACAAACTCTTTGTTCAATGTTTTTGTCTATAATGAAATTCGCAATCACGCTAAATATGATTTAACTGAAAACAAAACTGTATTTAACCTAAATAACAGATGCAACTGAAAATTCGCACCAAAATGGAAAACAGATGTGCCAGTGTAACAACAATAATAAATTGGATTTGAAACCAATAATAAATCATTTATTTCCGATAATTTTTAAATATTTTTATTTATATATGATGGATTCTCCTCAACGTGGCTGCTTCTTAAATGGGTGGCGTTGGAATTGTTGACGTTACCAGGTTTTTCGTTATGGCCGTTCATGGTGGTTAGTCACAAAAATGCAACTGAATTTCAACACTGTTTAATATAATTTTTCACAAGAGCTCTGTACAGTTGAACAGTTTGCAACTGAATGTGTTATTTTGTGCCTTACATTCGTATTTATAACAAACACATGCCTGCACGTCATAAATGATAACATTGTTAAACATGACTCATCTATTGACTACTTTTACAATAATAATCAGTTGTGATATTATGAATCATGATTGAACATTTACAATTTTAATCATTTTAATGTGTTTTTAAGAATTTAAAATAATAACTCGCGCCGATATATAGAATCCCGCCGAGACAATGCAAAACTCTACCACCCAGTAGCCACGATGGTATTGACTCGTATAGCCATTCATTCGCATCTTCAGAACTAACAGACAGAACAGAACGGCAGATCTAACTATTCTTCATTATGAGTCCAGACTAACAAGAAGGAAAACGTTCAGTTTACTCTGCCTAACTCGCAAGCGAACCGGCGTGATGATACAATTTAATTTTAATAAGTGACGAGCGTGTTCTATAGGTAAACGTATTTGAAAGAGCAATTATAAGGTGGCAACGAGCTAGGAGTCAGTATTAAAATAATAAAAAAAAGCTATAAAAATACCTACCTTGTGGTCTAAGGATAGATGAGGTCTCGGGTTTAATCCCCGGGTCGGGTAAAAAGTATTATTGAGGGTTTTTCGAGGTTTTCTCGAAAATCTAATCCAGCAGCAGCAGCTCAAAGTGGTATATTACCCCTCGGATAATATACCACTGTGCCTCGGATGAGCACGTTAAACTTTCTGTCCCGGTTATAGCTAGAAAAGAAGAAAACCAGTGAATTGCGCTGAACTGGAAAGTTTATAGACGTACGGTTTACTTTGCCTACCCCGCAAGGGAAACGGGCGTGATGATACTTTATAATAAAAAAAGCAATTCTAGTTTCTTAATAATGGTGTAATATTCTCGAGCCAATTCGTTATTACCAGCTATTTCACCATTGTCTGCAAATAAACAGCTATTTCTATACATATTTCCGGAACGCTACCTCCACTGAAAAGATCCGGCGGAAGAAATTTAGCGAGCATAAAGGTGTACAAATTTGAACGGGCTAAGGAATACGTCTTATAGCGAATTTATCGTTGTGCGAATTATAGCTAAACATTTTATTTATGTAGACATTTTATTGCATGCAATGTGAAAACCTACAGTACATTTGTTTTAAAAATAAAAATTATCATTTTATCCGTGCGTAGCAAGAAAGGCGAATTGAATCAAACGTCTCAAGTCCTTCGTGTTGGTTCCGGGCTCATTTGATGAATAGGCTAACTGCTGTTCTGCAAGGCAGGTCGTAAAAGGTGACCAATTGGCTATGCAAGTCACTGCCATCGTGGTTACTAGGTGGAACAATTCTGCATTGTCTCGCCAGGGTCTGGTACCACCGCCTTACCTATTCTTGCCGCAATAGCGTCAGTGCTACTCACTGACGCTATTGCGGCATACTAAACTTATGCATTAGATCTCGCCACAAGATAGCAACGCACCATTAACATCTTTGGTTCTTTCAAGCAGATGGCTCTCCTGATAGATATAATCATCACATTAGACACCAAAGATGTTAATGATGCGTTACTATTCTTGTGGCACGGTCTAAATACCAAATGCATAAGTTTACGGACTACCTTATCCTCCAAACTGAAACATGACAGTGACAAGCACTGATGTTATTTCGGCAGGAACAGCAAGACCACGAACTGTCTGGCAGAATAACAGTCTATTTTGTAAGAGGGAGCTCAAACCAACACGGGGAAAAATTTCACTATCTCAAAACATATTGAGTGGGCCACGTTATTGTTAAATAAGTAAAAACCACAAACTGAAGAACCGTAGTGAACTTTTTTCATATCATAAGATAGCAAACAAGCAAATGGGTATCCTAATGGAAAGAGTCAATCATCGCCTATAGACACCAAAGGTGTTAATAGTGTTGCTATCTTGTGGATAAGTTTACCGGCTACCTTACACTCCAAACCGGAAAACGACAGTGACAAGCACTGACGCTATTGCGGCAGGAATAGGTAAGGCGGTGGTACCAGACATGGGCGAGACAATGCAGAACTCTACCACCTAGTAGCCACGATGGTAATGACAAATCGGTCGCCTTTTACGACCTGCCCGGTAGATTTGGCCTATTCTTCAAAGGAGTCCGGGACCAACACAGAATAAACGGGTATTTGCTTATTTGTTTTTATTTTATTAGATTTTTTCTTTTCTAAAGCAGTGATTTAAAACTACATTCATCTATAAAGCCACGATTTAATAAGAAATACCTCTTTCTCTTTACATTTCATTTTCTGAATCCCATAAAATAAAGCAATATAAAAAGACGGCAGTGTTTTAATAGCTGAAAACGTCGAATTTATTAAGCGACGAATATAACCGAGTTGCCTTTTGTGAATATTATGAGATCTGAGTGCTAAGTGTGAGTTTTTCTTTTCACATTCGATCGTGAGCGCGTTTCGAGTTTACTAGGAATTTGTATGTGATTTGTACAGCGCCACCTAGTGGTAAACTGGTTTCTCACGTTTACCACTAGGTGGCGCTGTACAAATCACATACAAATTCCTAGTAAACTCGAAACGCGCTCACGATCGAATGCGAAAAGAAAAACTCGCACATAGCACTCTGTACTAACAAAATAGACTACCTCGTGAAAGTGCCTCTGAAGCATATTTACATGATATTTTTAAGTAATAATACTTAAATTGTGTTTTATGAAACCTATAAGAGTTTTATATAATTGCTCCACTATTTTTTTATATTACACAAGCAGATGTCGCCTCTGTGGTCTAGTGGTCCAGCGTTGGCGTTGACCACATGAGGTCTCGGGTTTGATTCCCGGGTCGGGCACATTAAAAAAAAAATGTTTTTTCAGTTGTCTGAGAAACACAAAATTGCCCGGGATTGGAAAGAGCCCGGTTGGCGATAGGCTTGCCACCTATCACATTTGTGGGGCCAAGTATCTTCGGCTAATCGTGGGTGCACTTGTTGTACATCTGCCTACCCCTTCGGGGATATGGGCGTGAAGATACTTTTCAGATGACTCTCCTGATGGAAAGATAAACTATCGTCAATAGACACCAAAGATGGTAATAGCGTGTTGCAATCCACATGAATAAATTCATCACAATTATAAGGTAGATATCTTAACTTGCAAACCAGAACACGATTATGACAATAATTGATGCTTTTGCCTCAGGAATAGGTATGGCGGTGGGGAGACATATCTGGGAGAGACATTGCGGACTCTAACACATAGAAGTTACGATGGTAGTGACGCTTATATAGCCAATCGTTGGTATTTTACGAACTTCTTGGCAGAATGGAAATATAGACACCAACCAACTGAACATGAAGAGATTAAAAATACATTTTTTTATATCATAAGATAACAAACAAGCAGATGGGTCTCCTGATGGAAAGAGTCAACCATCGCCTATAGACACCAAAGATGTTAATTGTGCGTTGCTATCTTGTGGCTAGGTTTAATGCCACATGCATAAGTTTACCGGTTACCTTACCCTCCAAACCAGAACACGACAGCGACAAGCACTGACGCTATGGCGGCAATAATAAGTAAGGCGGTGATACCTGACCCGGGCGAGACAATGCAGAACTCTACCACCTAGTAGCCATGATGGTAGTGACTCACATAGCCAATCGGTCGCCTTTTACGACCTGCCTGGCAGAACGGCAGTTGGCCGATTCTACAAAGGAGCCCGGGACCAACACGGGGAAAAAAGACACATAGTTTGTGTTATTAAGAAATCCTTTCTCCACTTCCATATTTACTTAAGCGTGTATTACATGTGTCGTACTTATACACCAATTGATTTGCCATTTGACAATCTGTCAAAAATATATTAAATTTCAATTATACAAGCATTAAGCTGTATTATATCTGAAAACAACACTTCTAATACCTACTTGAAACCAAATTTTAAATTACTGCTGTCATTTTCTGAGGTCTTATCCTCTCTTTCTAACACAGCTGTAAAAAAGAGATGGCGAGACTTCATAGACTAGTGTTAGGTTCGTTTTTAATAATAGACAGTTTGACGTACATAGATGTTTATTCTTTCAAGACTTACAGCAGAATGGGGCGAGTAGGCCGGTACAAGGCATTTTATAGTATCACAGTTTTACAATTAAAAGTAGGGTAGATTGAAAAATATCAACTACAACCAATCAGAACAGATGGCACCACTTCCAAGTTTATAATTTGGTACAAAGTTGTTTACTAGGATTCAACGATGTTGCGGAAGTGGCGCCACTGTAGTGCAGTATTTTAATAACAATAAATTCTAATATCTATTATGCGAGATAAATGCTATAAACGAATATTTATATTACATTTAAGCACTATTTCCATTTTTATTCATATTACAAATAAATATACCCAACACTAGATGTAACGTAAATATTTGTTTCAAATGATTTATACGAGTGCTAACTCCACCTTTATCTAATACTTCATGATTACGTGTAATAAATATTTTATATATTCCCCGAGTCAGCCCGGTCTCCCTCTGAAAAATAAAACATGTGTCGTTCTGTAATTCGTAAGAGGCGACGAGTTACTACAATCGTGGCTACTAGATGACCTGGTATCACCACCTTACTTAATTCTATCACTATAGCATCAGTGCTTGTAACTGTCGTGTTCCGATTGGAAGGGTATGATAGCTGGTAAACTTATGCATGTCGTTAACGCCGTGGTGTCTAGCGATGGTTACGTCTTTCCATCAGGAGAACAGTCTACTTCTTTCCTATATTATTATATAAAAAATACTTGTGTATAAAATTTAACGCAGTAATACTTTAACATTCGACTTTTTTGACATTCAAATTCGAATTTCGAATCGAATCAACATTCGAATCTCCTGAATCTCTAGTTGGGTTAAATCTTCACCAAAGTCATGTGATAACAAGGAAGTATACCCTCACAAACAATTTTTTTTTCAAATCGGTTCAAAAATGGCCGAGTTCTGACATAAAAAACATAAAACGTTAAAATTTGTCAACGTATCAAAATGTTAGCACTAAGTACTCAAAGCTTCATAGAAAGAAAATGCCTAATTGGAAATATTGAAAAGAATATTTTTGTGATCCATATATTCGTATTCAAATTTCAAATGGGCAAAATAGGTGCATCGTGGTCTACAGAATAGCCTATTTGGCTCAGATCGTGAGGTTCCGGATTCGATCTCCGGGTTGGACAGAAAAGTGTTATTGAGGTTTTTTCGAGAATTTTCTCGAAAATTCAAAATCTCAGTAGTAAATCGGAGTCTGGCGGGGTGGTGTCATATCACTCCTTTGCCTCGGATGACCGCGTAAAGCCGTCAGTTCCGGTTATCGCTAGAAATAGTCGATAATCGTTATGAGGTCAGTAAAATGCGGCGATGGGGATCACCATTCAATTCGCCAACCGACAAACTGGTGAATCGCGGTGAACTGGAAAGTCTATAGACGTTCGGTTTACTCTGCCTACCCCGCAAGGGAACAGGGCGCGGTGATCATTTTTATTTTTCTTCAAATGAGTATATTTTTTCTTATCTTTATCTATTCTAATATTATAAAATTGTAGAGTTTGTTTGTTTGGTTTTACGCGTTAATCTCGAAAACTGCTAAACCGATTTGAATGATTCTTTTTTAATTTGGATAGCTTCTTTGTCGAGGAAGGTTATGGGCTATATAACATCATGCTGCGACCAGTAGGAGCGGAGTAAACAAAGTGCGCACGGACGAAGTCGCGGGCAATAGCTAGTATATCATAAGATAGCAAACATAGACATATATATATATATATATATATATATATATATATATATATATATATATATATATATATATATATATATATATATATATATATATATATATATATATATATATATATATATATATATATATATGTAAATGGTGGTCTTATGCCACATGCATAAGTTTACCGGCTACCTTACCCGCCAAACCGGAACACGACAGGTGGCAGGAATAGGTAAGGCGGTGGTACCAGACCCGGGAAAGACAATGCAGAACTCTACCACCTAGTAGCCACGATGTTAGTGACTCGTATAGTCAATCGGTCGTCTTTTACGACCTACCTGGCAGAACAGCAGTTGGCCTGAACCAACACGGGGAAAATTTCTTAAAGGTAAAACGTCGAAACGGATTAGGGTGAAGTTTAACTTAGTGTCAGTGCCAGTTTTTATTCCAAAAATACTATGTTCCCATGAGGTATATAAAAACTGCAGAGCTGGCAGCCTAGCGAATTGGTTGGGCGCTAATTTCCGTTTCAGTCACAGCCGTTAAAAATTGTTTGCAGTCTGATTGAACGTCTGGTGAGATGTAAAGTCAATTGCGCGAAATAAAGTTTATTTTTACCGCCCCATGGTCGAGTGGCTAGCAACCCTGATTACGCAATCAATGGGGCTTGAGTTCGTTTCCCGGGATATTTCAGTATTTATGTATATGTTTCTAAGTATTAGTATCGTTGACTAGCAATACCATATTATGAGCAAATAATTTGCTTAGTTTGGGATTACATCGATTCTTGTGATTTATCCACCGATATTATATTGAGAAAGGTCTTATCACGCCCGGTTTTCTTGTGAGGTAAGTACCTCTGAACATCTCTACGAATATGCATTAAATACATTAAAATATACACGTAATATACCTACGTATAATTTGTTTATTCAATAGATGATGAATATTAAATATTTTGTACATTACAATTTCAGATGGGAATATTTTCCTTATTTCATACATAACAGAGCGTAATTTTTCAGCAGTCGGGTTTAATTTTTTATGCAGATTATATAAATTAATAGATAGTTTTTATGTCATAGTGTCGCCATTAAATGTCAAACTACAGAGCCAACAGAGTTTCGGACGCGAGGTGACACTAAAGTCGTGCACAGAGCCAATTTACGACATGAAAATGCTAGGAGGTTTTTAGGCCCGGAAGGCCAGAAAAGCCTGAAAAAAACACCGAGAAATTAAAAGAAATCGACTAAAATTTATATATATAATATTCACGGGACAAATTACACTTACTGATCTTACCCTAAAGTATGCAAATTATTTGCTTGTGTTATGGGTGTTAATCAACGATACTGACACATAGAAATACATATATAAATACTGGAATATATTTAATAAACACCCAAACCCGCAAAATACAAACATTTATGCTCATCACACAAATGCTTGTCCCCGTCGGGGGTCGAACCCGAGCCCTGTCGAACCCGAATATATATAACATAACTTCTAAATGTTCTTGATAACATTTTAATCAATTCAACAAAAATAAACTACATACGCCTTATTACAAAAACAGGCCTAGATCTAGGTTTAAAGCAAGATTTAGAAGTCTAGGCTTGTTACGATACTAAAGTTAGTTTCAGTACTAAAATATGTATTGTTTTATGTCCCAAAGAATTATTTATTAAATTGTTTTGTCAAATTATTTTGAATATTAGTAATTAAATATTTGGCCGTCCCGTTGGTCAAGTGGTTAGCGAAACTAACAAAAAACGATGGCTCTTAGGTTCGATTCCCGAGAGGGACAAACTTTTATGTGATGTACATAGAAACAGTATTTCTAGGTTTTGGTGTTTGTCATGTATGTTATAATATTTATACATGTATTTCTATGTATAAGTATCGTTGACTAACACCTAATACACGCAAATAATTTGCTTACCTCTGCGTTAGACCAATTCTTGTTATTTGTCCAGTGATATTGCAATTTTTATCATGCTCATTTAAAAAGCAGGAATTTGAACAAATATCGCAGATAGAAAATTTGCTAGACTCACCAAAAAAAGTCATTTACGAAGTTTCATGTATTCATTATTTAATAATTAGTATGGTATTTCGTGGACTAATACTATGTACACAAACCTTATTGGCATGTTTCGCACAAAAAATAAGTAACGCATGAGTACGCGTCATTTAGCTACGTTATGCTTGATGAACCAGCCTGTGTGGTGAAACCCTAATCAATCTATGCTTGCGAGGCCACGTATTTAAATTACCCTAGATTGTGCCAGGGTAATTTTAGCCTTAATGATTTGCTGAAAATTATTTTAGGTCTAACCTTTATAATTTTATTCTAGTTTGATAGAAAAATGACAAAACAAAAAAAACCTGAACATAAACGAAAACTCTACAATTATAATGTAAAATCCAATTTAATTACGACAAATGACGAATAAAACTTGTGCAATTAAAATGGCGACAAATCATACACATTCTTATATATGTCCCGTCGAAATTGAATTGTAACCTTCTTAATTAGACAGGAAATTGCAAGACGATTAAAATTGTATAATATAATACATAAATAGGCGGAAAATACAGATATAAGAGTAATGAGGGGAGACGTCGTTATTAAGGAAATTGGCGCTCGCGGCGTCATACGCGAAGCGGCATTTTAGCTCATTACGCCACCGCTTGAGGCCGGTGCCGTGCGCAATCATTAGGTGTATAAGGCATGTGTTTTTCCTTAGCCGGCACGATTTTCGACGAGCGATTCTGCGAAGGAGAAAGAAGTCCACCATCGTGCTTACAAGGACGAATAGTGCACATAGTAGCTTTAATAAAATTAGTTTACAAATTTTATGAATAACAAATTAGTTTAAGAAAATTTTAGTAAGAATATAGGAAGATTCATACTAATATAAATGCGAGAGTCTGGCTGTCTGTCTGTTTCGCTTTCATGGCTAAACCACTGGACCGATTTTCATGCAATTTGGCATGGAAATAGCTAAAGATCCGGGTCAAACATAGTATAACTTTTTTTTTTCAAAAGTCAACTCCTAAGGGGCTAAAATAGGGAATAAAGTTTGTATGAAAAACAATATCGACGACATGTTAATCTAGCGGCGCGGATCAGCTAGTCATTAATAAGTGGAATATTCTTAAAGCATGTTTATGTTACAAGAAATACAATCCACTTCTCGTACACGAACGACGTGCTATCGAGGGGCCGTGATATGTAGCCTACGTTTACTGGTTCCGCGAGGCCAGATTTGGATAAATATCCGCGTTGCTACAGTTTTTGGTCCTTCGAGCCGATTCTTAAGTAATTCACTAAGAAAATTCTCCACAAAATGTTTTGACTACGGAAATGTTGGTGGGAGAAAACCGATAAATTACATACACGAACATTAAAATCATCCTACGTGTTAGTTCAGGGAGCGCTAATATCATTCTACAGCAAGATCTTGGAAAGAGGAAGATCTGTTGTTGTTGGATCCCGCGAAAACTGTAAAATTAAAAACAGTAATATCTTCAACAGTTAGTAGAAAAATAAACAAACTGGTAGAAGTTTGACCAAGTCTCTGATGTTGTTTGTTTTGTTTTTAATGACAATGATTGTTGTAATTATAAAATGCGTATCAATGGAATATATTTGTTTAAATTCGCGTCGTTTACTATTAAGCTACTTGAATGAATATAAATGTTGTATTATGTTAAAATCACTCAGTTCGCAATAAAACATCCTACCAGACAGTCTTTCTATTTTTCAACCGAGATAGTGCAATCTAATATAAACCTTAAATGCAAACAATGATCATTCTAAGGCGGTATGAAAAATATGAAAATAAATTGTATGTATAGTATTATATAAGGATTGTATAGGTCCAGAAAAACACATTCATTTTTATTACATAACTTTTAGTGCATTTCATATAATAATTTATTATTATATACATCATCTTCTTCATTTTTATGTAATTATTTTCATTTTACATCGCTTTTGAACAGCATGGTAGATAAAAATAGATTACTGCTCTACAAAAATACTAAAAGTTAGCAAGCAATGGTCCAACGGACTCAATACATAAACATCGATTTTATTGCATTTTTTTATATCATAAGACAGCAAACAAGCAGATGGGTCTCCTGATTGAAAGAGTCAACCTTCGCCTATAGACACCAAAGGTGTTAATTGTGCGTGCTATCTTGTGGCGAGGTCTAATGCCACGTGCATAAGTTTACCGGCTACCTTACCCTCCAAAACCGGAACAAGCACTGACGCTATTGCGGCAGGAATAGGCAAGGCGGTGGTACCAGACGCGGGCGAGACAATGCAGAACTCTACCACCTAGTAGCCACGATGGTAGTGACTCGCATAGCCAATCGGTCGCCTTTTACGACCTGCCTGGCAGAACGGCAGTTGGTCTATTCTTCAAAGGAGCCCGGAACCAACACGGGGGAATTTTACATTTAACATAATCACTTATTTAAATTATTCTTATCCATCAAGTATCAAACATAAAAGGAAAAAAATGTATCTTCACGCCCGTATCCCCGAAGGGTTAGGCAGAGATACAACAATGGCACCCACGATTAGCCGAAGATACTTGGTCCCACAAATGTGATAGGTGGCAAGCCTATCGCCAACCGGGCACTTTCCAATCCCGGGCAACTTTGTGTTTATCAGAAAACTGAAAAACACTTTTTTTTAAGTGCCCGACCCGGGATTCGAACCCGAGACTTCATGTGGTCGACGCTAACGCTGGATCACCAGACCACAGAGGTGATAAATCAAACATAAAAGGGTTCGAATTAACCACCAAACAAAAACTAACATTCCGCCACACCTAGGTATAGCAATGCATTAACATTTATGGTGTCGATTATTATATTTTTATCAAAGTTAAATTTAACCCACATGTGTATTATTTTCTTTTTTTATAAATAAATTTTAATGGCTAATTAGCTGAATTACAAGCTGCCTGCTTGCTCCTGCAAGCAGGCAGCAGGAGCTTATACAAGTTTATGATGAATTACACGGGAGCAACATATTTTTCCGGTATAAACAGGATCATATATGCTTTTCCAGATCATCCTATATGTATGCCAAATTTCATTCAAACAGTTTCAGTCGTTTTTGCGTGATTGAATAATAAACATTCATCCATACATCATCCAAAATATCGCATTAATAATATTAATATAGATACTTATAGATTTAAGTTTGATGTAAAATTCTTATGTGCTAAGCTTACGTTTTAATTAGATGCTATCAACTGACGAAAAAACTGAGGTGCAGCCGGCTATTAAAAAAGTTTTTGGTGGATTCCGTGAAATTGGCTAATTTTTCCGGGATAAAAATTAGCCTATTTGCTGTTCCAAGTCATCATTTACTTATGTGCTAAATTTCATCCAAATCCGTTCAGTAGTTTATACGTTCTTGAGTTACAAGGATTATACCACCCATCTATCCATTTGCCAACCCATCCATCCATCCAAACATTCAAACTTTCGATTTATAATATAATAGTTGTACTCACGACCTCGTGCGCATGCTAAAAATCCTAAAATATAATCCACATCGTTTCCGTTTCCGTGTCCTATGTCCTATGTCCTTTTTCGGGTTTGAAACTATATTTGTACCAAATTTCATCCAAATCGGTTCAGTGGTTTATCCATAAAGAAGAGACAGATAGACAGACAGACAGAGTTTCTTTCGCATTTATAATATTAGTATGGAGTGTGGATTTAGATTGTTGGAATTTGATAATATTAGTATGGAGCATGGATATAGATTGTTGGAATTCGATAATATTTAAGATGATCTATTTAGGCGTCCAAGGATGTGTACTAAATTTTTTAAGTGTATGTATATAAGTATGTTTGTATATTTGCGTGTTTGTCCACGAATATCTCGGGAACTAAAATCAATATTGAGATAATAATTCTTTTTGATTTTAATCAGGTATATTCTAACTTCGAGACAGTCCAAGTTTCATAAAAACTGGTTCAATAGTTTAAGAGACATGAGTATAGTTGATATTTGAAGTCGGTTTAATTTTTTAAATTACAATTATTATTTACTTACTTACTTTTATTATATTAAAATATATTACTGTACATATTCGATCTATTTTTATAATAATCAAATTTTTCTCAAGACGAAAATCTTTAAGTACCCGTCGGAGGTTTATAGGACATATCTGTAATTAATGTGATGTTTTTGCCTCGAAGCTGAGGATTTTCCAAACATAAATATACTTACGGCTATATACAGTAATTATACTGTATATAGCCGTAGGTATATTTATGTTTTTAATTTTTATATCTATGTATATAAAAATCAATTGCTGTTCGTTAGCCTCGCTAAAACTCGAGAACGGCTGAACCGATTTGGCTAATTTTGGTTTTGAATTAGTTGTTGAAGTCCAGGGAACGTTTAAAAGGTGAGAAAATATAGGAAGAAAGGGTAGTTAAAAAGGCAGAACAACGTTGCCGGGTCAGCTAGTTTTTAAATAAAATGCTTTAGAAATACATTAAAATAATAAAAATAAACATAACACACATACATTCACAAGGAAGTTACATTCTACCCGGAATATTCACACGCGCTTCTAAATCGTTCCGAAGAGTACCACGACATGGGTGGATTGTGTCTCTATTAAATAAAGCGCCAATCGCCATATATAAGTGCGGCCATGCGTAGTTTGCAAATTACTACTAAGTAATTCTACTAATTTTAGAAACAGTTTTGCATTGCATAAGTAATTACGTAATAATTAGAATAAGCACATTTTAGAACTCACTGTGTTAATTACAATACATTTTAAGCTAATGTATTTATCGACGTGTATGAATAAAAGGGATTTAACGATTACCGAATATATAAAAATCTACCTTTAGATAGTTTTATTTACACTGGCAATTGCAAGAAAGGGACAACATCTACTCTTGTCGTTGTCTTGCTCAGAACGTTTTCCCCCTCTGTTAAGTAAGAAACAAATGTCAACTTTATTAACAACGTAATAAAGTACATTTTTATTTTTCAAATATTGCTTTGTAACAATTCCAGTTATCGTGTATAATTTACTTTAATATTTGACTTTCCTACGATTTTATTATATGTATAGATTATTCGATATAATCCTGCCACCTTTCGGTAACGCTTAGAGTAGTTTGGCTGACACTGAAAACCAGCGTTGAGGTAAGAACTCAGCTTTAGCTGAGTGTTGGCCATTTTGAGACATCACACCACTCAGTACAGTGGACATCAAACGATAGGTTACACAGTTAGACTAATTAAATTGTATTTAAGCTTATTTATTAATTATTTGTATAAAGTGTTGCCTTTTGTCTACAGCCTAGTAGCCATTACACTATAGTAATTAGTTAATTAGTACAGTGCAATGGCTACTAGGACTGGCGCGTTTTTTACGTATTATATTTTTCATGCTGTATATATACATTTTATTTTAAGTTTTGCTATGTATCTGTACATATTTTTTTTTTAGTTATATTGGCTTGTAATTCTTTAGTGTAGATTTTTTTTTTTTGCTTTGCTATATGTCCTTATTTTTGTTTTGTTTTTTCTTTTCTTAATGTTAATATGTTTTTGATGTGTTATGATATATTTCTGGTGTATGTCTTAAATAAACATTTTCTATCCTATTCCTTGTACATTCGTGTGACATACGTAATATTATACACACATGTCTAACATTTTCAGTTGTTAAAGAAAAATCAGTTGTCAAACTTAAAAGATATTTTATTGCTTAGTCTATACTCGAATTTCGGCCACAGGCGATCGCTAGTTTGCTTTTATTATGCTTTCATGGTAATATTACATTAATTCATTGATTAATTAATATGACGTCTAGTGAGATAGGATTATCGAAAATTTATAAAACTTTATAGCTGTTTGAATGCCCTAGGTATTGAATTCAGAATAAAGCTGCATTCAAATTTGGCTTCGATGTTAACTATCAACTGGGCTTAGATATCTGATCGCCAAAAGTAATATAACCGTTAAAAATCACCCAATCGCCCGCGCTAAATTGCCGTGTCGAATTGATATTGCGAAACTAGCAAAACTCGATTGTAGTTTAATTCTCGCTCGCAATCAATATCGATATCAACCGTAACATATGTATTTCAATTAATAGGCAATAATTGCCTATTAATTGCTTGTTAGGATCACAGAGCAGAAAAATATTTCCTTTTTACAGGAACTAGGTGGTAGAGTACCAGTGCCTTTCCTATTCCTGCCGCAATAGCGTTAGTGCTAGTCACTATCGTGTTTCGCTTTGGAGGGTAAGGTAGCCGGTAAACTTATACATGTGGCATTAGAACTCGTCACAAGATAGCAGCGCACTATTAACATCTTTGGTGTCTATAGGCGATGGTTGACTCTTTTCATCAGGAAACCCATCTGCTTGTTTGCTATCTTATGATATAAAAAAAAGTAGCTGTGGCCTTTCGCCTTATGCTGGAACCGCACTTGCGGATATCGTCCCGAAGTTATATGCGCGCTAAGGCACACGGAGTCCGGAATGTATGCGACATTAGCCGATAATAATCCTCTCTCTAAAATGTTTGCTGTGGCCTGCTAGGTCCACAATGATGGACAACTGTTTTGTAACTAACATAATATTGTGGAATGCAAATAAATAATTAAATAAGTTAATAAATAGCCGGTCACAATATCTGCATTTATGGGTCATTTCGTTCACAGCATTAGGCACATGTAAAACTATTTGGTACCATTCCATCCACTTAGTAGTTGAAATTTGACAAAAAATGTTCTACGTTCTTGTATAGGACATAAAGTATTATTTTTTTTGCTTAGGACAATTCCCAATAATTTGGTGGTGAAAGTCTTAGGTACTTTTTACATTAATAATTGTATTATTACATAATTACTTTCGCATTAATACTTTTATTATGGATTGCATTATAATGGTACCTCCTTAATAAATTACCCACGATTTATACTACAAGCTGACCCACGCAGCTACAGCCACAAGTGGCTTCGACTTAGTTTTTGATACAAATTTCATCCCCTCTTTCAGGGTTGTTTTTTGAATTCAGTCATGAATTTCAACACAGTCATCATTTTACAAACGTAAGAGTTTTAAGAGTGTTGAGGGCAAAACGTTGATGATCAACATTTTATTGATGACAGGAATAATCTCCTCCCGTGCAAACAGGGCTCCTTATTTGGATAGGGTTCTAGTTTTAAATAAACTAACCATTTATATAACAAAAAAATTACTTTTGCCGCGACAATTTGTTGTGACGCGGTGACGGTAATATAGAGGCATATTATAAAATGACGTCAATTTACACACGACTTAAGTTCTTTTTTAAAACCTATTTATCTTTTTAATCACGGCGGCGTTAGTATACGGATGAATTATAGAATTTGCCTACCAGGCATATATCACCTTGAAGTCAAAGAATTATGAGATTTAAATTTGTGCTATATATAGCGTTCAGGTGAGCCGATGACTCAGTCAGCTTATATAATTAAGCTGATTGAGTCATCGGCACTTTGTATTCGTGACTTATACAATGATCATGGCTTATACAAAACTACGTAATAATAAAGTAATTGTTTTTGCTTAAAATAAAATTAATCAAATTTCAAACAACTTGAAACACTGCGATGTCTATTTACTAATTTTAAGTCTAATGACGATACATTATCATTTACGATACTATTTATAAGCTGGCGTCATTGCTGGCGTAATGAATACTACTAACGAGCCATCGAACTACTACATGGGGCACACTAAAAGTTTTGCACTTCTAGCTAATCGGAACTATTTGAATTTTGAATGTTATATTTTTAAAACGATGCAACCTTCTTAGTAAAAAAAAAACCATTGGCGATAGATTTTTTATGATTTTAAAAGAGCTCTTTCTCCGCAAGACTGTGCCGCTCGTCTTCAAAATGCTTTTGGGAGAGAAGCACCTTGTGTGAGCACCATGAGGCGATGGTTTGCTGAATTTGAGAGAGGTCGAGTTTCTTTACATGACGAATTTCGTAAAGGGCGGCATTCAACTGCCGTAAACGAAAATAATGTGGCTACTGTTAAGCGGTTAATTGAAGAAAACCCCTGGATTACATATGAGACAATTCGAGGACTGTTGGGGATTGGTATGTGCCAAATTCAGAAAATTTTACACGAAGAATTGAAAGTTCGGAAACTTTGTTTTCGTTGGATCCATCATGAACTGACAACGGAGCAGCAGCGGGCTCGCGTGGAATGGTGCTCACAGATGCTACTGAAGTACGACCACGGACATTCTAATGCTGTTTATGATATTGTCACAGGAGACGAAACGTGGATTTATTGTTTTAAACCCGAAAAAACAGGAATCTTGTAAATGGGTGTTTGAAAATGAAATACAGGCCAACAAAAGTGAGACACGCGAGAAACGTTGGTAAAAAAATGATCACGTTTTTTTTCTCAACTACGGGTCCCATCTGTGCAATTCTACTTGAAGATCAAAAGAGTGTTAATGCCGAGTGGTATTCTACCATTTGTTTACCCAGGGTGTTAGAAAAGGTGCTTTTTCTCGCGAACGCGATAGCGTTCAATCAACACGTAGAAAACATGCCTTCAGATCTGTGGTCCTCCTGTTTTAAAAAATGGTTCGATCGCATGAAAGCATGTTTAAAATGTAAAGGAGATTATTTTGAAAAGCAATAAACATAATATTTTGGTTGTAACATGTTGTTTTTTTAAGTTACGCAAAACTTATAGTGTGACCTACGTAGTAGCCGAAATTCAACCACAAACTTAACAATAAAATATCTTTTAAGTTTGACAAGATTTCCTTCATTTAAAGTTTAACCGTAAGGAAAATCGAATACATGTGTATATTATAATATCATGTATGATATTACATGATGTTACATTACATACAAAATAAAGAATATTTAATTCGAATCTGAATCTGAATCTGAATCTGAATCTGAATCTGAATCTGAATGTGAATGTGAATCTGAATCTGAATATGAATCTGAATCTTAATCTGAATCTGAATCTGAATCTGAATCTGAATCTGTATCTGTATCTGAATCTGAATCTGAATCTGAATCTGAATCTGTATCTGAATCTGAATCTGAATCTGAATCTGAATCTGAATCTGAATCTGAATCTGAATCTGAATCTGAATCTGAATCTGAATCTGAATCTGAATCTGAATCTGAATCTGAATCTGAATCTGAATCTGAATCTGAATCTGAATCTGAATCTGAATCTGAATCTGAATCTGAATCTGAATCTGAATCTGAATCTGAATCTGAATCTGAATCTGAATCTGAATCTGAATCTGAATCTGAATCTGAATCTGAATCTGAATCTGAATCTGAATCTGAATCTGAATCTGAATCTGAATCTGAATCTGAATCTGAATCTGAATCTGAATCTGAATCTGAACTATATATTTCTAGTGCATTTTATTAAAAAATATTTGGTGTTTGCAGCCCTTCGCAATGTATGTTTTAGCTACAGCAAATTTCATACTCCACCGTTCGCGCAATTATCTTAAAAAGGGGTCCAAAGTTTTATATTAATACGCAAGGGTTTTTCCTTTGCGTATTAATATATAAATAAGAAAAATAAACCGAAAACACAACATGAGTAAAAACTATGAAATTGAAAAAATATATCCTGTGTCTAGACCACGCTACATTACTGAGTTTCTGAGGTCATTTTTTTGATATACACTTTAAAATTATTAGTCCCAAGATTTTGTACCAATTAGTTGGATATTGTAATCGGCACTCTGTATATTTAAACGAGATTTTATAAAACTAATAGCTTTTTCTTTGCTTTCCAGCTGCTTTAAATCCATTTATCACGAGTTCGTTATGCATTTTCTGTGTGAGAGAGCTGTAAAAGATGAAAAGAATAAAAATGTTCAATATCACAAAGCACTGACTAGTAATAAATGTGCAAATGGAATTTGAAATGCATTCAATATGAGAGTTATATCTAAATAAATACTTAATATCCTTAATACTGGGTGTATGTGTACCGACGAATAAATAGGCGGAGGTGAAACGGATTCGTGATAATTAATAAACCATAGCAAAGTCTGAAAATATTATTAATTATGTATTAGAACTTATCGTTGAGTAACACCCATAATACAAGCAAATAGTTTGCTTACTTTGGGATTAGATGAATTTGTGTAATTTGTGTAATATTTACTATTATTCTCTTTATTTAAATATTTTTATTAAGAAATTATATTTACAACACTTTAAAAAAACAATATTATAAAAATAAATATAAAAAATATTGTCATTATTATTTAAACGGTTGTTAGAACTATTCTGTCTATAAACAAAGTCAGTAACGCTAAATTAAAAGAACCGCCTTCGCAATGAATTAGAAAGCTCAGTGAAAAAACGAAATAAACTTAGGATGAATCTTTATAGGAAGTGTAATCATTGCAACATGTAATCAACGCAACATTATCATCGTAGGTGTCAATAGTCGATGGTGGTCTTTTTCCATCAGAAGAGTCATCTGCTTGTTTACTTCATAAGAGAATATCTTAATACGTATTAAAAAACTTGCTAACATCTACCCAAACCAGGGTTCAAGCTAAATCCGTCCTTATTACTAGATTTTGCAAAAAGTACCCAGGGTTACCACTAGATTAGTACAGCAGTAACCCATTAACAGCTTTAAAAAAGCAAAATACATAAAGAATATAGGTACAAAATATATCTTTTTAGCTTCGTAACACTTAAAAGTAACTGGTACGAACAGTAAGATACCTTCAACTGTCCGTTTATATCCCTTGAAATATGATATTTTTAATAAAACCCTCACAGCCCAAGAAAACTTTTATCATTTCACTTAAACATGTCATGCCTGCTCTTAGTTTGGATACCGACTCCGACTTCAATCTTGATCCAATTTGATTAATACGTTGATATGGGTCCACAGCTTTATTTTTTTATGTTATAGGATAGCAAACAGATGGATTTCATGATGTAAAGAGGCAACCATCGCTTATAGACTTACCTAAAATCTAATTAACATTACGGCATACTTAATACTCGGTTCCGGGCTTCTTCGAAGAATAGACCAACTGCCGTTCTACCAGGCAGGTCGCAAAAGGCGACCGATTGACTATGCGAGTCACTACCATCGTGGCTACTAGGTGGTAGAGTTCTACATTGTCTCGCCCGGGTCTGGTACCACCGCCTTACCTATTCCTGCCGCAATAGTGTCAGTGCTTGTCGCTGTCGTGTTCCAGTTTGGAAGGTAAGGTAGCCGGTTAACTTAAGCAAGTGGCATTAGACCTCGCCACAAGATAGCAACGCACCAATTACCACCTTTGGTGTCTATAGGCGATGGTTGACTCTTTCCATCAGGAGACCCATCTGCTTGTTTGCTATCTTATAACATAAAAAAAACTAGGTATTTTACAAATGAACCCCTGAATCAAAAATGGTTTTTCGATTTATTGGTGTGATTGGATCGAAAGACTAACGTCACCGCACACTACAAATCGATAGAACCACCCGGTTGCTCAGGTTCGGGTTCGATTCTCAACAGGGACAAATATTTGTGTAAGCATCGATGTTTGTATTTCTGAGTTTGTGTATTTATTATGTATACAGTATTTATATATGTATTTGTCATTGGTCGTGTGCTGTACATGTTTGTATGAAAAGTGTTATGAATGTGCAGGAAGCAAAGCGTGTCTGGCCTATGGCACTATGTCACCAATGAACTGAATTTTATTTACATATCCCGTAATGAATGGCCTGAATATATGTTGCTATTTTTGTTGTATATGATATGTATTTCTGTGTTAGTATCGTTGGCTAATACCTATACCACAAGCAAATAATTTGCTTACTTTGGGGTTTCATTGGGGTTACATGAATTCCTGTAATTTGCTTACCGGTATTATTATATTATTATAGACAGTTCATGGGTGCGATTGAATCGGAAGTTTAACAACACCTCACACTACAAAAAGGCAGACGGAAAAATATAGTTTCTGATTCATCGTTGCGATTGGATCGAAACAAAATCTAACGACATCTCATACAACAGACAGACAGAAAAAATAGATTTTGATTCATTTGTGCAATTGGATCAATTCTAACGACTCTTTACACTACAAATTGATAGACGAAAAAAATAGTTTTTGATTCATTAATGTGATTGGATCAAAAGTCTAACAACACCGTCCACTACAAATAGATGGAAAATAGAGCTTTCAATTCATTGGTGCGATTGGATCGAAAGCCTGGCGACACCTTACACTACAAATAGTAGATGGAAATAAATACTTTTCAATACATGAGTGCGATAGGATCAAAAGTCTAACGATACCTCACACTAACAATAGCCAGACCACAGACGAAAAATAATAGTTTTCAATTTATTTGTGGCATTGGATCGAAATTCTAACGACATCTCATAATACAAACATGTAGACGGAAAAAAATAGTTTTCGATGCATTGTTGCAATTGGATCGAAAGTCAAACAACACTTCACACTACAAATGGATACACAGAAAAAATGTTTTTTTAATTTGTTGGTGCAATTGGATCGAAAGTCTAACGACACCTCACACTACAAATAAGTAGAAGGAAAAAATGTTATATTGTTTAATGTGTGACCGCACTTCGATCGATACTCGTAGTTATAAAATCTTGGCTCCTAAAATTGTGTCTGCAAAGTTTATTTGAATAAAATATGTTTTGATTAGATTGAGGGATAATACGGTAGAAAAAAGGTACTCAAAAAATTATTATTCAATTTTTACTATTTTGCGTAGTTAATATGTAAGTATACTCATTTTAAACTATAACTATATAATATATTGCCAGAATCAGGAATAAAAGTCTCGTCTGCCTAAACCTTTTTATTCTTATATATAGCTCCGTTGAGATTATACCACGCATCATTTAACTAAAGAAAGGCTATACAAATTTGAAATAAAAAAATGGAAGACAGATATTCAGATTTGAAAATACATGGTCTATTATTGCGCAATGTTATGTTCTAATTGTAGGTTTGCCATTTTTCATGAAAATTTGTCAAGTCGTGCTTAAATGATAGCGGACCATACAGACAGACGAACATTATACAGACCGAGTAATATTTTGTTCTCTTTGTATACCAATTTTATTATTCCAATTATTCCAATCAATTCAACTGTTCTTGAGTTACAATGGGACATACAGGCAGACAGAAGAAAATATCATTTTTTCTGTCTGTCTGTATGTCCCATTGATGTAATGGATACACAATTTGATGTAATGAACCATTTCACAGTGTTGGAACCGGGCTCCTTTGTAGAATAGACCAACTGCCAGGCAGGTCGTAAAAGCGACCGATTGGCTATGCGAGTCACTACCATCGTGGTAGTAGTGTTCTGAATTGTCTCGCCCGGGTCTGGTACCACCGCCTTGCCTATTCTTGTCGCAATAGCATCAGTGCTTGTCGCTATCGTGGTCCGGTTAGTAGGGTAAGTTAGCCAGTAAACCTATGCATTTGGCATTAGACCTCGGCACAAGATAGCAACGCACCATTAACAGCTAAGGTGTCAATAGGCGATGATTTGACTCTTTCCATCAGGAGACCCATCTGCTTGTTTACTATCTTGTCATATATACATATATAAAAAGGTTAAATCAACATTTATCACGAAATTTGATAAAAAATTTTTAATGAATTGAATTGAAATTTATGTGGTAGGATATATGAGTCTCTGAACTAATTCACTTACAGTCAAACGAACAATAAAGACGAAATTACAAAAAAATATCACGGAACCCTAATTACCTACATTCCAGTCGTAACTCGTAAGACTTAACGATAATTGGTACGAACAGAAAGTTACTTTCACCTGTCCCCTGATATTTCATGAAATATGATATTTTTAATAAAACTCTCACAGCTCTTGGAAACTTAAGCCATTGTACTTAAACACGCCGTGCCTTTTCCTAATTTAGGAATCGATTCAAACTCCAACAATCGAAAGTCTTATCGATTTTATCGGTACGTTGATGTGGGTCGACGATTAAGGAGTACTGATGTTCTATTTACGAGGAAAAGGCTTTTGCTGATATATTTTTATTACGAAACTGATGTATTTTATTGCCGAAAAAGAAGTGAATCGTAGATTTGAAATTAGGTTGTTTCTTGTCTATTAGAATTAGATTGGATGTTTTTCCGGAAATATTTAGGACCTTCATAATACAATAACTATTGATTTAAGTAACGAATACGGTTTTTTTATAAAATTACTAACTGACCCGTCAACGTTGTTTTGCCATACAAATTACGTGTATTAAACATTTTGGTGGGGTACTTGAGAAAGGAGGGGGGTCAATTAAGATCAAAACTATCCTATCTTTTAAGTTTTTTTTATATATCATAATCATACTAGACCCGGGAGAGAAAATGCGGAACTCTACCACCTAGTAGCCACGATGGTAGTGACTCGATAGCCAATAGATCGCCTTTTACGACCTGCCTGGCAGAACGGCAGTGGGCCTTCTTATTTACTATTTACTTTATATATATAGCCTATGTCACTCAGGGAAAAATAATGTGTAAGCGGTTGACCCTACGAGCCATCCCCCAAACTTTCCACTAATTTAAGGTATTTAAGCTCAAAAGAGTAAAAAAATAAGCATAGATTTTTCAGTTCAAACATCTATTTTTTTTTAAATGGCAGTATATAAATTTTTGAAAAGCTGTATGTTCTCAAAACGATAATGGCATTCAACTCAATTTTTGAGATCTAAAATATTGCTTTTGCTAAATAATCGATAGGTTGAAAAATTTCGATGCAATGTCAAAAACATTTTACTTTTAATTTTCTTCATTGATAAATCCCAAACAAATTGACCGATTTTGATTAATTTAACGGTATTTGACGCAGTTTTAAAGGAGAAAAGCTAATAAGATTTTTAATTCAATTGGTTGGTTGGTTGGTTTGAATTAACTTGAAATTTATTTTTAAAAAAATAAGTAAGTTTTTTTTTTTAATATAACTTCCAGATTTATCTACCGATTGAGCACAATAACTAATCAGCTCTATTCCTCAAAAAACTACGTCTAATACATAAATTGTATAAAATCGGTTTATCCGTTTGGGAGTAATCGTTGACGAAAATTTTGAAAAAGTGTTTTTTGACAAATGTGCTGAAATTTTCCAACCAATCCTTTTTCAAAATTTTCAAAACCAAAAATTTTTGGTATTCTACGATATTTTAGAACTAAAAAACTACGTCAAATTCCGTTTCAAAAATCAAAATCGAATCTAATTCTTAAAACTTATAGCTTTTGAAATATTAAAATTACGTTGTTTTTAGCAAACTTACTTAATTTTTTTTAAGTTAATTTTCCGATTGACTTAAAAATATTATCAGCAGTTGTCCTTTAAAAACTGTGTCAAATACCGTTAATTTAATCAAAAAAATTAAAAATTAAATGTTTTTTGACATAGCATCGAAATTTTTCAACCTATCGATTATTTATCTAAAACAATATTTTAGATCTCAGAAATTGAGTTGAATGCCATGCCATCATTGTTTTCAAATATACAGCTTTTCAAAAATAAATATACTGCCATTTCTAACAAAATAGATGTTTGAACTGAAAAATGTATGCTTATATTTTTTACTCTTTTGAGCTTAAAATACCTTCATTTAGTGAGAAGTTTCATGGATGGCCCGTAGGGTCAACCATTTACACATTTTTTCCCGTTTGTCCGGATGCCTCGCCTTTATAAATCGCAGGGTCAACGTTGCAGACTTAGATTTGAGCGTTGACTGTTTTTCACATGGCCAACTATATATCGCTCTTTCAAGAGTAACCTCTAAAGAAAATATGTAATGTCTAAGGGCAAGAAGGCTGTGAACGTTGTATGTAAAGACATTCTGTAATATTTTAATAGTAAAAGTAAAAGAAATAGGTAAAAACTAAAAATGTAGTACCTATATGAATTTAGATATTCCAAAGACAGCAGGAAATCTTCATGGTATAGGGAAAGGGGAATTGTTTTACTCCAAATTTAAAGCGTGCGGGCCACGGAGAGTAATGAATAAATCAAAACTACTGGATCGATTTTAATCATTTTTTTCACTGAGTGACATAGGCTTTATATTTTATACCTTTGCGATGCCGGGGTGGGCCGCTAGTTACATGATAGAATGTACTTTACTTGATCATATAAAATTCCGAAAACGGGCTAAAAAATCTCTAAAACAAATAATTTGTTAATACTATTTCTAATCATCCGCATGATTTTTATATGGTGATATTTACTTAAAAAATGTACTAAATTTTGGTTTTCAGCTGAAGTCCTATATTTATTTATCCGAAAATTAACACGTTTCCCAGCGGTTTTAGAACATACTGCGCGCGCCGCCGACCGGCCGGTAACCCCGCAACCGCTATGCTCCTGCGTTTTAAATCTGTAATATCTTCGAAAATATTCATTTAAATTACATGCTGTAAACAGCCATATTGATCTATATTAAATCAACAATATATTTAAGGTATTTAATTGGATAAGGATTAGTGCTGTATTGCTTAAAATTGCTTCGAAAAAAAACCATTATTTCTCGTAAAAAGTAAATGACAAAAAAATGCTATTGTGAGTTATCCGTAAGAGATAGACATATACCATCGCGGAGTTTTCTGTAGACCTTTTCAAGGTGTACAAATGCTTAGTACATTATTTTGATTAATCTCGTAGGGTTTAGCCTGCGTTTGCAATGTAAGCGGAAAAAAATATAATTATTTACGACATGACATCAGAAAACTCAAAAATTGCAGTATTTCTCTACAATATATTGAATGTTATTATACATACAAACCTTCCTCTTTAATCACTCTATCTAATAAAAAAAACGCATCATAATCCGTTGCGTAGTTTTAAAGATTTAAGCGTACATAGGGACATAGGGACATAGGGACAGACAGAGAAAGCGACTTTGTTTTATACTATGTAGTGATTATAAAATATCAAACTAGCAGACGTCTTTCTGGATAGAAAGAAACAACCATCGCCTATAGACACCAAAGATGTTAATGGTGAGTTGCTAACCTTGTAGCGGGATAAGTTTACTGGCTACCCTACTTACCCACTCTTTAAACCGACACACGTAAGTGACAAGCACTAACACTACAACGCCAAAATAAGAAAATGTATAATCATAACGAACGAAATCGGCAAAGTCGTTCTCAAATTATGGCATGACCAAAGAAAATAGGGATTCGTCTTTATACGAGCACATACTAGGTTGATGATCATTTATTTTTACACTGGATAAATTTTTCAACTAAAAATTTCATTCTCATTTTGAGGATTCCATATTTAAAAATAAATAAATAATAGTTTATAAACATACTTTTATCAAACTAAAAATAAAAAATAATTTTAAATTGAGAATAGTGTAAAAAATGAAAATAAATATTGCATTGTAAATAAGCATGTGGTGTTTTTAGGGTTACGTATCTAAAAGGTAAAACGGAACCCAATTACTAAGCCTCCGCTGTCTGTCTGTCTGTCTGTCACTAGGCTGTATCTCATAAGCCGCGATAGTTAGAAAGCTGAAATTTTCACAAATTATGTTTTTCCGATGCCGCTATAACAACAAATACTAAAAAATGTAAATATTAAGGGAGTCCCCATACAACAAACGTGTTTTTTTAGTTTTTTTTTGCTATAATAATACGGAACCCTTCGTGCGCAAGTTCAACTCGCACCTGACCGGTTTTTAAGATATCTATTGACACCATGCGCCCATCTTTTCTCACAATGCAATACATTTTTTTTCTTATTTACACTATTCGTAATTTAAACGTTATTTTAAACTGCCAATAATATATATGGCTGTTATGTGTCTTGCGATAACTAATTAATCACGATTGCGTGTACCACCTTCGTCTTCATCGATACTTTCCACAAGGTGCGATGGAAGACAAATGCCTATTCCAATTAAGTCTTAAAAAAACGATAATTGCGCATTGCGAGATACACTATAGCCCCACATATAAAGATAAACAAATCGCTAATCCTGAAGAACCTGGTAAAAATAATCGTACTAACTATTTATATTATTGCATTGTCATCGGCCATTGACAAGACTGCCATATTTAAAATTAATCCGACGTTTCAAAGTACGTCAAATCCATGTTCAAAATTTACATTACATAGGTACTAACATACAAAAATACGTCCGAAGCTAATAAAAGCGTATTAAACAAGTTACGTCATGATCTGAGACCTCTTTAAAAAATAAACCATCTGCCGTTCTGCCAGGCAATTCGTAAAAGACGCACGTTTAGCTATACATGTCAAGTGACAATACGACATTAACAAGCATTAATTCTATTGCGGCAGGAATAGGTAAGGTGGCGGTGCCATATACCTGACCGAGCTGTTGCGAATCTCTACTTGTCTCTACCATGTAGTAGTCACGATAGTAGTGTTACTATTGTGACTACTACGTGGTAGAGATCCGCAACAGCTCCTCCGGCTATCTTAACCTCCAAACTGGAATACCACATTGACAAGCATTGACGCTATAGCGGCAGGAATAGGTAAGGTGGCGGTGCTATATACCCGACCGATGTTGCGGATCTCTACCACGTAGTAGTCACAATAGTAGCACTACTATCGTGACTACTACATGGTAGAGACAAGTAGAGATTCGTAACAGCTCGGTCAAGTATATGTCACCGCCACATTACGTTACGATAACCAATAGCCATCTCACCACATAGCAACGCACCATTAATATCTTTGGTGTTTATATATAATGGTGTCTTTTAGTATCTCCCTACAGGGGTGATAATCATTCATAGGTGATGTGAATGAGTCGTCTACTTGTTTGATATTTAATGACATAAAAAATGTGGTATTATATTTTTGCCACAATAATGGCAATGCACCATCTTTTATACCAATATAATTGTATCTTTTCATCAGGTGAAACATCTGGTTGTTCACTGTACTGTGATAAAAAAGATATTCGCTTTTATTTTTAAAACACTTATCTAACATCTAATCTTCCTCCCCAGTTACTTCGTATATTACAAAGCAAAAAATAAGCATTTTCAGACCTCTCCTAACATATTTAAGATAACCTAGTTTCAGACAAGCGTTCGCTGCTGTTCCAGAAATACCTACTTATCGTAAAATATTATTTCGAAATATTGTAACGCGAGTTGAACTTTCGCAACT
Source organism: Apodemia mormo (assembly GCA_036924255.1). Classification (NCBI taxonomy): domain Eukaryota; kingdom Metazoa; phylum Arthropoda; class Insecta; order Lepidoptera; family Riodinidae; genus Apodemia; species Apodemia mormo. The sequence continues at coordinate 3,101,945 of JAUPFN010000008.1, forward strand.
TAAATACGAATTTTAAATGTAAGCTGTTTTCAAATTTAATGTGTTACGAAATCAATTATATTGTTCTCGAATATTGCTTGACTGAAAAGTTTTTCGACTTCTTATTATCCTTGATGGCTTAAACTCTTTGATATTATAATGAATCTTTTATTTTTAGTTTTATTGTCCTGTATTTTTTTATTTGTTTCTTCTTAATTATTGCAATTAATTTATGATATACTAACTGCTACCCGCAGCTTCGCTGGCGCATATTTACTTCAGAACTTATTTAACTTTTCTTTATAAGCTAGTTTCCTTATTTTAACCCTTAGAGATCGCATCAGAAAACTTAGCCTAGCGTTCGTTTATTTATAATTAGACTAGTAGTTTCTCGTGGCTTTTCCGCGTAATAAGTAAGTAATAGGTACAATATTTAGTTTCATAAAATAAGGAGCTTTTTAATTTACTTGTACTGCTAGCTAATCCATGCGACTGCGTCCGCGTGACTCACACACAACTTGTTTTTACTCAGTCTCGTTATAAATAAGCCTACATTACTCAGTGATAATGTACCTGCAGTTTAAAAATCGGTTTATTAGATTTTATTCGGTTTTATCGATTTTATCGGTTTTATCGATTTTATCGATTTTATCGGTTTATTAGATTACATACAAATAAATTTTACCTCTTTAAAATATTAGTCTACCCTATTTACCTCTTTATTATATTAGACTACGCGGGTGTAAATATTATTATTTGTGCCTTGCTCGACCTTCAATCGTCTGCTAGTCGAAATTCGACCAAAAGATTGATTAATCATATTCACTGCAGCAATAGCGTCAATGTTTATCATTGCCGTGTTATTATTTAACTATACATGTGGCATTGCCATCCTGCCACATGGATAGCAACGCACCATCAACATCTTTGGCATCTATAGGCGATGGTTTCTCTTTCCATCAGAAAATACATCTGCTTGTTTGGTAACTAATGATAAAAAAACATCAATTCAAATTAGTTTGACAAAAACATGATACTCTTTTAGTAATTTACTGTACTAATTTAATATTTATCATAAAATTTTTAGAATTAATTTACAAAATAAAAAAGTACATAAAAATTTCCCTTGCTGGTCCCGGGCTCCTTTGAAGAATAGCCCAGATGCCGTTCTGCCAGGCAAGTCGTAAAAGGCAACCGATAGGCTATGTGAGTCACTACCATCGGATTACTAGGTGGTAGAGTTCTGCATTGTCTCGCCCGGTTCTGGTACTACTGCCTTACCTATTCCTGCCACAATAGCGTCTGCGCTAGTCACTATCGTGTTCCGGTTTGGAGGGTAAGGTAGCCGGTAAACATATGCAGGTGGCATTAGACCTCGCCACAAGATAGCATAACGCACCATTAACATCTTTGGCGCTGGTTGACTCTTTCCATCAAGAGACCCATCCTGATAAAAAAATACAAATGGTTGTCCCTGTCGGGAATCGAACCCGAGCCCCATAGCTTCGTAGTTAAGTTCGCTAACCACTTGATCAACGGGGCGACCAAATAAAAAAAAAAATGCAATTTCAGTGTTAATTAACTTATTATACAACCCAGCTTTCAAGTGTCTATAGCCGGGTGACCAACTTTTCGTCCAACGCTCGACAACCCACGTTCGTTTTCATAATAATCAAAGGGGACCAATCGATTTTTTTTTCAATGGGGTCCGAAAAAGCTAGTTGTGTCACTGACTACAATCCATACTAGTCCATACTAATATTATATTATATTATATTATATTATATTATATTATATTATATTATATTATATTATATTATATTATATTATATTATATTATATTATATTATATTATATTATATTATATTATATTATATTATATTATATTATATTATATTATATTATATATTATTTATATTATTTATTACTATAAATGCGAAAGTCTGTCTGTCTTGTTACGCTTTCACGGCTAAACCCCAGGACCGATTTTCCTTAAATTTGGCACGGAAGTAGTTGAAGAGCCGGGGTCAAACATAGGTAATTTTTTTTTCAAAAATCAACCCTTAAAGGGTAGAAATAGGGGATGAATTTTGTATGAAAAGCTATCTTGACGACATGCTAATCTACTTGCGTGCAAAGCTGCGCGGGTCAGCTAGTAATGTAATAAAATTCATATTTAAAAAAGTACAATATATCTAAAACAATATATTTAACTAAGTCATAGATTCGGAAGTATTACTCGTCTTTGTCGGGAATCGAATTCAAATCCCATCAATTGCGTATTGAGAATCGCTAATTATACGACAGTGTAATGGTCTTCGGCACTTTTCGTAAACAGTAAGCTATTAAATTTTTACATTAAGCGTTTTGTAGTGATAACGATATTTTGGAGGAGTTTAAGATAATTGTGAACGCCGCCGAGTAAACGCATTTCCTTATCACTAATTCCTGATCTCAAATGTTATTACAGCCTTTCTGTAAATATAAGGATGTAGACACAACAAAACTATACCTTTTTACCAAGAAAAGATTAAGATATTAGCAATAAAGACTTATTTTTTGCAATTTAAAGTGTCATAAAATTTTATGTCATCTGTACATTGATAAGTGAAGCGAATACTTTGTACCCATTTTAGGGCAGTTATATAAAGGGAGGAGTCTGAAATTTGATGTAGTTAAATTTTATATTACGGAAGACTACAGAAAACTAATATTTTAAAATAATATACATAAAAAATTCATTACATTAATAAGCAAAATCATTACACACACAACATTCATGTAAGATACATGACACAAACACACATGCATTCTATTTTGTATATTTTGATTTATTTTAATACTTTACGATAATTTTTTTCTAAAAACATAGTATGATTAAAGGAAATATACAAAATAAGCAATGTATTATACCGCGCAACTGAAACGTATGGCTGGATAGTACCGCGGAAGCGACAACTCGAGCAATCTAAGCTTTACATTGCGTGACGTAAAAAATAAAAAAAGAAACATAAATCGCAAATGTTGCATTTCCCACAATAAAAAGAATTGCTTGAACTTCCCCGGGCTAGAGCATGTCGTCCTTAGGCACTACCACTTGTAAAAATCTAACTGTTAACTTTATAAACTTTATTTTTTAAACTGTAACTTTATTTTTTAAATTTTGAAGCTTTTCCCTAGCACGGGGTAAGTGCTAAAACACATATACGAAAAATTAAATGTCATATTATATAAAAAGAAAAGTAGATTAAATACAAAAAGTATTTCTTTAAAAGTTGTTTCGCGACACGGGACGACCAACCCAATTACGTTTTGTTTAAATTACTCATCGCATCGCATAAAATATTCATTTTATTAGAAATTCGTATAGGGAAGGTTTACTAAAACTGGATCTTAAACCATATTTGAATATAGAAACCGATCATACCCACCACACGGATGAAACTAGATACGCTTTTCAAGGCAATTTTTTAGGTTGTCGGTGTAACATGGATTTATACCCAAAAATATAGAGTTACACCGCTTAGTTCTTGGTTTCTAATTCGACATGATAATGTAACATGGCACATTTCTATTTTTCATACACATACAAACGTTTGATAAGGTGCAATTAATTAAATTTGCTATTATCCGCGAACTGTTCTATGTATCTTCCGATATAACACCGAAAAGAAAGACGTCGGTGTAATAAATGGATAAGACTCACCGGTGATTCAAACAAAAAGAAGACCCCAGCGGCACAATTATCCACCCACATCCACCACACTTTTACTACCACGTCTCACACCGGCACCAATCACAAAAGCACACAATTTGTGTACGCACTCAACGCACGTTACACTTCGAAACCGAGGCATCTTCAGGAGAAACCAACACTACCTCACTCTACGTTTGACACAAACATTTCTAATATTAGCGGCTCCACGTTCCCACCAAAGAATATAACACTCTCTACGAGAGTTCCCCATTCAATGCCGTGTCTATTAGTACTAGCAATCGCCTGTGACCGAATTTGGACTATAAACTAAACACTTTTTGACACCTAACTTTATTCGCAAAGAAAATCTATATTATATATTATATTATAATATATAATTATATAATATAATAATATAAATGCGAAAGTTTGGATGTTTGGATGGATGTTTGTTACACAATTACGCAAAAACTACTAAATGGATTTGAATGAAATTTGGCACAGAGATATACAATGACCTGGAATAACACATAGGCTACTTTTATCCCGGAAAAATTAGGTGATCCCGCAGGATTCACCAAAAACTTTTATAATGCAGCGGGCTTCACGCTGCAGCTAGTAGTTTATATATGTGTGTGTATATTATCATATATGTGACATGAGTAGAGTGTGTAATATTTATTTTTATAAATTTAATGTATTTCTAATGCACTTTATTTAAAAATATTAGGTTTCAGCAGTACTCCACAATATAAACTGTTTAACATAATTTATAACTAGGTGGGAGGGTTTTGCAACGTCTCGAACGGGTTTTGGTACCATGGCCTTACTTATTTAATGGCGCCGGTGCAGTATAGCGCGCCGGCCCCAGTAAGGCAGCCGGTAAACTTATATATATATATATATATATATATATATATATATATGGCATTCTGACCTCGTCACATGGATAGCAATGCACCATTTACATCTGTGGTGCCTATAGACGATAGTTCTCCTGATAGAAATAGAAAATATGAGGAGAACTCTCTCCTTTTTGCTACCCTAGAAATAAAAAATGCAACCGAAATAAAACTTTTCTTTTGATAATCTGTTGGAAATCTGTCACATCTAAACACCCCTTTATCACAGAGAAAACAATTTAGCAACATGTAGTTCCGCCGTGATTTACGCCACCCATTTCACCCGGCATCCCTTTATTTAGAACGACTGTTTTATCTTGCATGTAAAAACAAATAAAAGGCACTAGAATTATAATCATTATAATTCATTCATTATAACCATTATAATAAAAAGAAGTCTGCGTCTTTTTCAACTGACTTCCCGAAACGAGGAAGTTATGAATTCAATGATATTTTTTAACATTTATTACCTTCGAATTCAGTAATTTATAAACCAATTTTAAAAATATTTATGTTTCGAAGGGTATAAACTTGCCGTGTGATCTCACTTTCATTTATTGAAGGAAATGGGAAGATAGTTGGTTTAGCTTAGCCCCCCCCCCTTTTTAAGAAAATGGCACGAGCGGTGGAGTAAATTTTGGCACAGTTAAAGTTAATATTGCAGAGGACTGTAAATACGTAATATTTTTTACGTTAAATTAATAAAAATAAACATTACACTCACTGCATTCATGTCACATATATTTACATGATAATATACACACATGTATACTATTTTCTTTATGGTTAAAGTCAGCTGTCAAACTTAAAAGAGATTTTATTTTTTATAGTCATAATATTTCAGCCACAGGCAATCGCTAGTTTAAACAAGGTTACTTCTAAAATACCAGCCAAATTAAAAGATTAGCAACTAAATATTGAATTGAAAATGAGTTTTAATTATTATTGTAAAATTATTACAAGATAATTTAATAATATTCGTTTGAAAATATCCCACTAAATTCACGAATTGGATGCACCGAGTCTTGTGAATGAATATAATACTGGCAATGCGTTATTTTACATTAACCTATAATTATGATAGTAACTATTATGTATTCTGCGCTCTAAGTATATTTTTCCCCGATCACTTTTAATTTTGTAGAAGGCACTAAAATATTTTAATTCGAATTTTGCGTAATTGCTAATATACCCATGCGTTTTGTTTTTTTTTTTGTGTCGGATAAAAATTAAATTTTGATTTTTTTTTTTTTTATTACATCAATCGAACATATTATCGATTCTGAACAGCCTCTGAAAATTTGGCTAGACTTTTAAAAGTAGCCCTGTATATGACATAAGAAAGCAAACAAGCAGATGGCTCTCCTAATTAACAGGAACAACCGTCACCTACAGGCATCAAAGATGTTAATGGTGCGTTGCAGTCCGTGTGGCGAGATAGTATTGTCACATACACAAGCTTATTACCTACCTTATACTCCAAACCGTTGCACGACAGTAACAAACAATGATGCTATTCCGGCAAGAAGTAAGGTGGTAGCAATCCCGGGTTAGAGGTTGTGAATTTTTTGCGGAAAGTGGTAATGACACGTAAAGTCAATCATTCGTTTCTTATGAACAGTTTGGCAGAATGACATGATTTTATTCTTTAAAGGGGGCAAATCATTAATTCCTTTCATTAAGAGATCTGTACATTGACCAAATGGAATCTATTTTAAAACTTAATATAAGTACGAAAGCGGTTCATAAACAGCAGAATAATCGAGTACATAAATAAAATAACGGTAACGGTGAAGTCTGCTGAGAAAACTTGTTAGAAATTTATTTAAAAATCAGAAAAATATACTACAACTGCATGTAGGTACTTTTGTAGAAATAATGAAATATTTAGGGGGAGGGTGTTGCTAGGCAATGCCCCAATCGTCGATACCACTTCACAATAACAGAACAAAAGTTAAAATTCTAACTATTGTTGAGAATGATCGACAGAAACTGAAAGAAAATACGGAATACTAACATTTTCCCGTGGATGTATCCGCGAAGGAATATATTGTTTTGTGCTGATTAAAGATCTTTCAGTCCGAAAAATCGTCAAGACGAACCGGTTGAATAAAGGAGTAATTTCTAGCGTATTAATTTCTAACTTATTATACCAAGAAAACCATATTATTTCCTTTAACTTTGTTGGTCCGAGCTCCTTTGAAGAATATGTAAACTGCCATTCTGCCAGGCAAGTGGTAAGAGGTGACCGATTGGCTATGAGAGTCACTAACATCATGACTACTAGGTGTCAGAGCTCTGCATTGTCTCGCCCGAGTCTTTTACCACCGTCTTACCCATTCCTTCCCCAATATCGTCAATGCTTGTAACTGTCGCGTTCCGGTTTGAAGGGTAAAGTAAACGATAAACATGCATGTGACATTAAACTTCCCCAAAAGATAGCAACGCACAATTAACATCTTTGGTCTCTACATACGATGGTTGATCGTTCCATCGGAAGTTTGCTATCTTATAATATGAAACAAAACAACCAAAATCCCATTTCCTGCATTCAATCAGTCAAATCTTCACCAAATTATATGGCACAAAATGAAAAGTAATAATTTTCCAAATCAGTCCAACATCATTGAGAAATCGAAGAACATAAAAAAAAGATTCTGATGTATTAAGAACCTCTTTCTTTCGGTTGGTCTTTTTTTATATCATAAGATAGAAAACAAGCACATGGGTTTCCTGATGGAAAGAGTCAACCATCTCCTATAGACACCAAAGATGTTAATGCGTTGCTATCTTCTGGCGAGGTCTAATGCCACATGCATAAGTTTACCGGCTACCTTACCCTCCAAACCGGAACACAACAGTGACTAACACTGACGCTATTACGGCAGTAATAGGTAAGGCGGTGGTACCAGATCTGGTAGAGCCGATGCAGAACTCTACCACCTAGTAGCCACGATGGTAGTGACGCGAATAGCCACTAGGTCGCCTTTTACGACCTGCCTGGCAGAACGGCAGTCGGCCTATTCTTCAAAGGAGCCCAGGACCAACACGGGGAAGATGGTCGCTTAAAAAAGAATCATTTATCGAAACAATTGTAAAATAATTTAATTAATTGGTACAAAATAAAAATACAGGTCTGTAGAGTTCTCACCCGGTCACAGTGTTTACACCACTGCCCTTTTATTACCACCATATCAACCGCCCCGTTGGTTGAGTGGTTAGCGACCCTGACTACACAATCGACAGGGCTCGGGTTCGATCCCCGACGGGGACAAGCATTTGTGTGATGAGCATAAATGTGTTTGTATTTCCGGGTTTGGGTATTTATTAAATATATTCTTGTATTTATATATGTATTTATTTGTACTAGTATCGTTGACTAACACCAATAACACAAGCAAATAATTTGCTTAATTTGGGGTTAGATCAGTAAGTGTAATTTGTCACGTTGATATTTATTATTATTATATCATTAGTGCTTGTCCTACACTTTTTGTCCAGCTTGTTGTTGTTGTTGTCATTCAATATTTTTGCAATATGAGTGTTTTAATATAAAATATTGAATGATTAGTGCTTGTCACTGTCATATTATATAAACGTCGAATATAGACACAAAGTTTACATTAATGACTGTGTATAAAATGGCGCACGTTTGGTATCTTGCGATTAAGATAGCTGGCCATCTTGTTGTCCTATGTTATTGCAGAGGATATTGTTAGACTATGTATTTTATGTTATAAATATTAAAAAAAATCAGGGTTGTGGAGTTTTTTCCACCTCTTTCACCGCTCCGCCATGCTGTTCTTGCAACTGTCGTATTCAAACGTACTCGAGTTTACACTTGCGGTTTTACAATAGTGAATAATAATTACTTTGGTGCCTTTGTCATTAAGAAAGTTATCTGCACGCTTTCTATTCAATACTTTAAAAATAGGCAGCCATTCTTATATATAATAATATAATAATAATATAGCTGGACCATCTACATAGAATACATTGATTTCGCTGCGCTGGACAAATTACACAAATTGATCTAACCTCAAATTTTTGTTGTGTTGTATAGGTGTTAGTCAACGATAGTAATTCATAGATATACATATATAAATACTGTTATATATACTGTTTGGCATGAAGATAGTTGAAACTCCGGGGTCACATTATGGTAACTTTTTTCATACTCAACCCCTAAAAGCCTCATAAAGGGGATAAAAGTTTATATGAATCTATATGGACATGCTAATCTAGGATTTCCTCTATATAGAGATCGAAGCTGAGCGATTTTCGAAAATCGAGTTTTCACCAGATCTCCACTTTTGAAGTCATAGGGATCTTTTCCGACTATTTTCAAGATGACTTCAGTATGTCTGTATGTATGTATGTGTGTGTATTTGTATATGTAAACATCTCATAACTTTTGAACGGCTGGACCGATCGAAACGCGGTTGATGGCATTTGATTGGATTCTGCTCAACTAAGATTTACTGAAAATTTGGACCAAGTCGACTTAGGAGATTTTGAGAAATTTTGAAAAATCCCCAAATATATTTTGGCGAAACAGTATTTTTTTAACATAACTTCCAGATTAATGTACCGATTGAGTACAAAAACTAATCAGCTCTATTCCTCAAAAAACTACATCTAATATATAAATTGCATCAAAATCGGTTTAACCGATTGAGAGAAATCGTTGACGAAATATTTAAAAAAATTTTTTTTTCCGACATAACTTCGAAATTTTTCAAGCAGTCATTTTTTAGTATTCTGCGATATATTAGTACTAAAAAAATTACGTCAGATGGCATTTCAATAATCAAACTTGAATCTAATTTTCAAAAGTTACAGCTTTTCTAATATTAAAATTACGTCATTTTTAGCAAATTTACTTTATATTTTTTAAATAATTTTCAGGCTAATACGCCGATGAACTTAAAAATATTATCAGCTTTTCTCCTTTAAAAACTGCCCCAAATACCGTTAATTGGATCAAAATCAATCTGTTTAGGATTTATTAATTATGAAAATATTTGAAAAAAATGTTTTTTGACATTGCTACAAAATTTTTCAACCTATCGATTATTTAGCTAAAGCAATATTTTAGATCTCAAAAGTTGAGTTGATTGTCATTCGAAAGATCAAATTCCAACAGCGTTTCCAAAACATACAACTTTTCAAAAATCAATATACTGCCATTTTAACAAAATAGATGTTTGATCAGTTCAAACAAAATTTATTTCAAAAAATCTATTCTTATAGTTTTTACTCTTTTGAGCTTAAAATACCTTAATTTAGCGGGAAGTTTCAGAGATGGCCTGTAGGGTCAACCGCTTACACATTTTTTTTCAAATTAAGTGGGATGCATAGAAATGGTAATAAATTAAGCAATACTGTTGACTCTTTCTTCGTCTGAACAATGAATTTCCGCAAAGTAATGAACTGAGTCTGAACAATGAAATTCCGCATGAATCTATAAAACATTGATAGTTTTAAATCGATAATTGTCCCAATATTTGTAAGGGAATTTTTGAAAAAAAAATCTTTGTATTTTCAGAGCAACAAATTGTGGTTTACCTTTGAAAATCCTTAATAATAAATATATCTTATATACATAATAAACACAACGCATTAGGTGCACAGTCAAGCATTACTGTATTGTATGTTAAAAATGTATTGTATTTTCAACCGACTTACTAAAAGGAGGACGTTATCAATATGGTTGTATGTTTTTTTATTTGTTAACTCAGAACTCGGTTATTTATGAACCGATTTTGAAATTTTTTCCCTCCTTTGAAAGGGTATTCTTCTCGTGCACCATCCTTCTCGTCCCATTTTTAATTAGTGAAGATCTGGGGCAGGGTTTCGTAGACAGGAAATGGAAAGTCGATAGATACAGTTTTGCTGCATTAAAAATTATACACTGCTTGTTTGCTCGAATGATACGTTTTTTTTCTCCTTGATTGGAGATTGGTCTCCTGATAGAGTCAACTATCGCCTATAGACACGAAAAGTGGTAATGAGTGCATTGCTAAATCGTTGCTAAAGCGTTGCGAAATCTATTGCCATATGCATAAGTTTATCACCTACTTCATCCTCCAAACCGGAACATAACAGTGACTAACACTGACGCTACCAGAACTCTACCACCTAGTGTTATGATGATAGTGACTCGGATAGCCAATCGGTCATCTTTTACGATCTACCTGGCAGAACGGCAATTGGCTTTCCATCACCAGACTCTGAGTTACAGTTTAGTTTTCGAGCGTAATTTCGAAAAACCCTGAATTAAATTTTTACTTGAGAATCGAATCTGAAAGTTTTTTATATCGTACGACTGCAAACAAGCAGATGGTTCTCATGATGGAAAGAGAAAACCTTCGCCTATATACACCAAAAATGGTAAAAGAGCGTAACCATCCGTGTGGCGGTATGGTAGTACCACATGCATAACTTACCCTTACATGACAGAAACAAATATTGCCACTATTTCGGCATGGTGTTACGAAGCCAAGCCAGACATTGTAGAGCTCTACCATTACAAACTTGGATTTATACTACATGCATTCCGACCACGCTATATGGATAGCAACGTCGATTTGAACGTTGAACCTCCTCCATTTTACGTCGGTTAAAAAGGGATTGGGTTACTATGGGCGCGTACCACGTGTGTATTTATTGACAGAAAATTTAATAGTAGCCATAATCTACAAAATTAATACCTAATGACTTTATAATTTTAAATTACCTTTTATTAAAGTATAAACGTGTTAATTAATCTTAGTTATAATGTTTCAGATAACGAGCGAGTACTTACGCTTTATGAAAATACCCACAATTATAATTCGAGCTTCGAAATTTCAATAGAATTCATAAGCAAATTTGTTTATAACATTTAAATTAAATTTGGATAATTAAACTTGGCAAATGTTTTCCTTATCGTAATGTTTGTGTTTCTTGATTACTAAATAATACTATATACTAATTACAATTATATTAGCTTTAATACATTACGTTAGAGTTTATATTCATTACATTTGATCTTTTTTTTTTAATATCATACTAGCAACCTGCCCGCAGTTTCACCCGCGTAGCTTTTGTTCCCGTGGTAATATCGGAATGGTTTATACATCAAAACCTTCCTCAACAATCAATCTACGTACTGAAAAAAACTGCATCAAAATCCGTTGTGTAGTTTTGAATATTTAAGCATACCTATGTATATAGAGGCGTATGGACATAGGGACAGACAGAGAAAGCGACTTTGTTTTATACTATATAGTGAAAATAGCAAACAATCCTCCTGAATGAAAGTCAACCATCGCTTAGACACCAAAGATGTTAATGGTGCGTTGCTATCTTGTGGCGAAGTTTAATTACCGGCTAACTTACCCTCCAACCGGAACACGTGATTGATTCCCCCGTGTTGGTTTCGGGCTCCTTTGAAGAATAGACCAACTGCCGTTCTGCCAGGCAGGTCGTAAAAGGCGACCCATTGGCTCTGCAAGTCACTACCATCGTGGCTACTAGGTGGTAGAGTTCTGCATTGTCTCGCCCGGGTCTGGTATCACCGCCTTACCTATTCCTGCCGCAATAGCGTCAGTGCTTGTCGCTCTCGTGTTCCGGTTTGGAGGGTAAGGTAGCCGGTAAACTTATGCATGTGGCATTAGACCTCGCCACAAGATAGCAACGCACCATTAACATCTTTGGTGTCTATAGGCGATGGTTGACTCTTACCATCAGGAGACCCATCTGCTTGTTTGCTATCTTATAATATAAAAAAAAAAAACACGACAGCGACAAGCACTGACGCTATTGCAGCAGGAATAGGTAAGGCGGTGGTAACAGACCCATTTGAGACAGGACTCTACAATCTAGTAGCCATGATGTTAGTGACTCGCATAGCCATTCGTGCACATTTTACGATCTGCTTGGTAGAATGGCAGTTGGCCTATTTTTCAAAGGAGCCCGGGACTAACAGGGAGGAGGTTAGGACCAACTTATAATTAAACGAAAATATTACACCCACATAATCTCGATGTCTAGAAATACACAACCGTGCGCTTCTCTCGGCTTTTTTTGCCTCGTAATATTCTTTTGTGGAATCAATTATAGGCAGGGGTTTTCGAAAGGTTTGGAGAAACTTCAAGAAAAGAGCTTACTCATTCTTAAAAGGCCGACAACGCTACTGCCAGACCTCTGGTATTGCGGATATTCTTAAGTCCCTTAAACATTTGCTAAACATGTTTAAGGGACTAAATGCACTTAAGCATTTTGGTGCAAGCCGCCCTGGAGGCAGTGATCACCTATCATCAGGTGCACCTTTTGCTCGTTTGCCCCCACACACTCATACATAATCTGGTGTGAATAACACCAGATCCCTTACGGGGTAGACAGAGAAAACTGAGAGCCATACATCACGATCCTTGCAGGCTTGTCTCGTTTCCTCCATATACACCACTCTCTTCATACACACACGCCGGTTGCGAAGACTCTTGACACCAACTTCAGACAGTACTCGATCAATCTGATCATGGTATGTCAGTCTTGGTCTTCCCCGGTACGTACAACCTTCCACATTCACATTGTATATCTACTATTATTATAAGTATACAATATTATAATTATACGTATGTATAGCTAGCGATCAGTACAATCGACGTAATCGATCATATAGCAAAGAAGAATTTCGCCGCCTCGAGCCTGTCGACACTAGCTCAGCGGAAGAGCGTCCTGGCTTTAGGGAAATAGTCGCAGGTTCAAATTCCGCGTGTCGACATTTTTCTTTGCTGTTTTTAAGGTTTTTCCAGATTCCCAAGCACGGGGTGAGTGCTATAACACAAAAATAATTGTATATCTGTTTTGTTAACCTTTCATCTTCCATTCTTTCGACACTTTCTTTCAAGCCTAACCTCTCTCTTTACTTTGATCATGGCAAGATTTTATGAATGTTGCATTACCATTCCATTACATGCTTAACAACGCAGTATTTTCATATTTGGTGTCTATAGGTGATGGTCTTTTGTATAACAAGAGCCAACTTTTTGTTTGCTATCTTATGATATAATCCTTTTGGCTTAATCACAGATGATATAACCAGACTTTTGGATTTGTACATGTACATACAAGATAAAATTAAAAATTTCAACAACCCCCGACACATTCTGTTACGCTAAGACCGCCGTTCTGCTTACACATCACTTTAAGAGCAAAACGTGAAAGAAATCCTGCAGCATCAGGTTAAAGTTGCCATGATTCCTTAATAAACGAGCTGGAGATGTTTTATTGCAAGCTCCCATGGACTCCCTTTAACACTACCATCTAACCCTGGAAATAATCTCTGTCCTTAAATGTCTGTGAAACTTAAGTCCCTTAAACATTTGCTAAACATGTTTAAGGGACTAAATGCACTTAAGCATTTTGGTGCAAGCCGCCCTAAATTTTAATTTTCCCGCTGTATGAATACTCATCACAACTACATAAAATACTTTTGCGTATAAATATATAGTATCCACTCGTCTAATATTGGTTTATATAGAGAAATTAATTTTCAGCTGTAGGTTTTCACCTGTGTTGGTCCGGGCTTCTTTGAAGAAAAAGCCAATTGCCAATTGCAGTGCTTTTCATTGCCGTGTTCCGGTTTAGAGGGTAAGCTAGTCGGTACTTAAAACCTTGTTTTTTTTTAGAAAATTGGGTATTTACATACAAACATTTAGTTTTATTTAGAAAATTAGGTATTTACATACAAACATTTCTAGTTAAATAGAAGCTGATGATTTTCGGATGAGGATCTAGCAGCATCAGGTCAAAGTCACCATGGCATTGCAACATCGTTAAAGTAACAGAATATAGAATTTATTGTCGATAAAGCCTTTACAAATTGCTTAATTTCTTTCATCAATTAGAAAAGATTCCAATGAATCATAGATAAGAACCATCTCGCAAAATAGGGCTTTCATTTAATAAAAACCGCAACCAAATCGGACCATCCGCCTAGTCACTGCGATGCCGCGGACAGACACACAGATACACAAACCCACAGATCCTTAGATACACGCCTGAAATTTATAACACCCCTCGTTTTTGCGTCGGCCGTCAAAAAAGGTACTTAGCGGGAAGTTAAAAATCTATAAAATCTCATAAGCACTCTCTATAAAGTTCTATGGCCCGGAAGTTGATCCTAATGATCCCGCTTGCCCAATTCTTTCCTTTAGCTAACCTTCTGCCTAACATCTTGTTTTTTTTTTATTTTGCTTTGCAATCAAATCATAGCTTAATAATATCAATGCAATTGACGGGATTGATTAAACCCATATCCAATCAAGGAATAGAAAAAAACACCAAAAATGTAAAGAACTATTCATTTTATTCAAAATTTCACATTTCAACCATTCCACAGAAATACTCTATACAATGGAATGGGGTTGTAAATGAGAGAACGAGGCAAATACAAGACGATCGATGCCCCGATGTCAAGCGCTTCTCTTTGATTAACGGTCTTCTTACCCCGGCCTTTAACCCCAATGATGGCTTAATGTTTCGTTCAAATGCTTCGAATCACAAAGGGGTGCACTTACTTACGTATTTTCTTATATATTTTAAAGATATTTGTGAAATTCTTAGTAGTTATTTGTTGTAAATATGTACGGTTTTCTGTATGAAAGTATGTAAATTAATAGATATTTCTAGTCCACAGAAATTTCAATGATGTCCAAACGGGAAAGGAATTCCTCATCACTTTCCCCGTGTTGTTGCGGGGTCCTTTGTAGAAGAAACGGCGGGTGATCTACCCCTGCCGTTCTACCAGGCAGTTAGTAAGATGCGAACGATTTGCTATACGTGTAACTTAGTGACTACTAGGTGGTAGAGTTTGACAATGTCTCACCCGGGTATATGGTACCACTACCTTACCCATTTCCGACGCAATAGCGTCAATGCTCTACGTTGTTATGTTCCGGTTTAAGAGGTAAGGTAGCCGGTAGATGTATGTACGTGGCAATCTTATTGCGCCACACGGATAGCAACGCACCATTACCATATTTAGTGTATATATCTATAGGCGATGGTTGCTTCTTTCCACCAGAAGCCATTTGCATGTTTGCTATCTTATGATATAAAAAAATCACTAGTTATCGTTCTGATTTGGTTAAGAGACTAGATCGAAAAATGTTTGATATTGAAAATCGACATCTATTTACAGTAATTTAAGAGGCACTTCCCAATCTGCTAAGTAAACTTAAACTTTTTTAAGTCAAATCAATTTGCCGTAAATTTTTAGAATATGCAATTTTTGTATTAAAGGCGTTATCACCAAACCTACACAATTATATACTAGAAGTTACTCTTGCCTTCGTTTGCATGACTAAAACTCATTATTTCCCTTTGTTCAGCCGGTTAAAAAATGAGCCTATGTCACTTCTGGATAACGAAGACTTCCAAAAGTGAAATATTTTTAAAATCGGTTAAAAAGTTTTTGAGTTAAATTGAAACAAACAAAAAAAAATCAAATATTTTCTCTTCAAACTATTAGTTTAGATTGCACAGTACATAAACATTTTTTTAATTGGTTCTTTTTCTATGTATAAGATTGTTAACCTCAATCATATAAGATTCAAATTCAAATTGAAAGGTCAATTAATCTGTTACTATAGATGCGACAGTCAGATTAATCAGTCGTGTTACATGCATGCGTGAAATCTTGTGAATTAATTGCTATATTCAATGACCTATCAAAAGCGTTTGACCGTAGTTAGAGTGTAGAGTATCGCATCTTGTTTGCTAAATTGGTAGATTATGGTCTAAATTACAGAGCTTTAAAATTAACAGATTCATATAGTTATTACAGCTTATACTGAAGGTTCATCATCAATAGAAGTACTATTTTGGAACTGCTTCTTCTTTGAAACCGACTTTTATGAAATTTGGCATGAAGATAGTATAAAGTTCGATGTCACATTAGGGTAACTTTTCAAAACTCAACCCCTAAGAGCCTCATAAAGGGGATGAAAGTTTATACGTACCTATATGGACATGCTAATCTAGGATTTTCTCTATATGGAGATCGAAGCTGAGTGAGTATTATATATTAATACTCACTCAGCTTCGATCTCCATAGTAGTAATCGTATAGTATCGTTAGTAAAATGTAAAAAAGCTAACACTTAATTATTTCTTCCGCAATAGCGACAACGCTAGGCGTTATATATATATATATATATATATATATATATATATATATATATATATATATATATATATATATATATATATATATATATATATATATATATATATATATATATATATAACGTTTCGCGCGTGCTGTAAGCTTGTTTGCTGACAAGTAAATAGGGGATACGGAAACCAGTGTTGAGGTTCACCAAGCCTTAACAAATACTGAGTTATTCCCTTTTAATGGATTCAAATTACCACTCATTATTACTATCACTTTTTACTTTTTTTAGATATAAGTAAATTTATTACGGTAAATGTCCATTGATAAATAATTTATTATTCTTATTCTTATGTATGTTTATAATTTTGTATTTTTTTCGCAAGACAGAAAAACATCGGCTATATATATATATATATATATATATATATATATATATATATATATATATATATATATATATATATATATATATATATATATATATATATATATATATATATATATATATACATATATATATATATATATAACGTTTCGCGCGTGCTGTAAGCTTGTTTGCTGACAAGTAAATAGGGGATACGGACAAATACTGAGTTATTTATTCCCTTTTAATGCATTCAAATTACCACTCATTATGTCACTATCACTTTTTGTTTTTTTTTTAGATATAACTAAATTTATTACGGTAAATGTCCATTGATAAATAATTTATTATTCTTATTCTTATGTATGTTTATTATTTTGTATTTTTTTCACAAGACAGAAAAACATCGGCTATATATATATATATATATATATATATATATATATATATATATATATATATATATATATATATATATATATATATATATATATATAGACACATTTGTATATATTAAGATGTAGTGTATATGTTTATTTTAATTAACTTAATTGTAATGCATATTATAAATATATATTAGCTTTCTGCACTCCTTCATTGTGTAAACTTTAACTATGTCAAATTTCATACTCATCCGTTCGCGTAACTGTCTTAAAAAGGTGACAAAGTTTTTACTTCACTTTTTAATATATAGATTTTAAATTATAGGCTGCTATTTTAACTAACGTATTTTTAGTTACTAATGGAAAAAAACTGTTTTTTTTACCCTAATATCTTGGCATATCTCTTACATATTAAGTTGACCAAATTTCCGAGATTCAACTTATTCCATAAAAAATCTTTATTCAGTGCCGGAAGCTATGCGGTACATTGTCTGTCGAAATTACTTCCAGAAATTTCTAACCAAACTCAAGACTTGAAATACTTTTAATTCATTCTTTAACCAGAAAAGTTACATATCATTACAAGATAATGTCCTCAGTCCTAGCAAAATGTTAATAAGAGTAGTTGCATTGAATAGCATCACACATTTTTATTATAACGGAGCCTTCAAAGGACCAACACGGGGAAAAAACTGATTAAAAACTGTTTTAAAAACCAAGCTTCAATTAAATGAACAAAAAAGTAAAAAATAAAAGTAAATTTTCTCATATTATATGACCGCCCCGTTGGTCGAGTGATTAGCGACCCTGACTGCGCAATCGACGGGGCTCGGGTTGAATCCCCAACGGAGACAAGCATTTGTGTGATGAGCATAAATGTTTGTATTTCCGGGTTCGGGTGTTTATTAAATATATTCCAGTATTTATATATGTATTTCTATGTATTAGTATCGTTGATTAACACCCATAACACAAGCAAATAATTTGCATACTTTGGGGTTAGATCAGTGTTATTTGTCCTGTGAATATTTATTTATTAATTTATTTTATCCTCTGATATCTATACTTAAGTACTTAAAATAATGTTTATTCTATTTTACGCGTAAAGGAGCACGTTGCAATATGCTCAGATGCGTTGGAGTAAAAGAATATAAAGTTTCTAATTTTATATTTATAAACTATAGTGAAATTCATAATGTAAATAAACTTTCTTAAACCAAAAATTATTGTACGTTGCTCGCAAATTTGTTTGCGTTAACTTAATTTCTCTAGTTTTCTAAGTTCTAATTATTAATACACACACACACACACACACACATACTTATATTCACACAAGATCCCTTACGTAGAAAGCAGAGAGAACCGATTGTTATATGTCACGATCCTTGCAAATTTGTCTTGCTCCTCCACATTTACTACTCTCTTCATAATAACACGCCCGCGCCGGTCACGAAAACTCAATCAATCTAATCATGATATGTCAATCTTGGTTTTTCCCGGTACCTATCCTTCGACATCGCATTGTATATCTGTTTTGTTAACATTTCTATGTATCTGAACCAACGGAACATGCCCTTACTTATTTTTACCCCAATACTTCCTTTCACTCACTTCAATATCTAATTCAAATCATCAGATTTGATAACCCAATTTTCAAGCGTGTGAAAATATTGTCAGTGTAAACTTAGTTCCTTTTATAGGTATGTTCATAGGTAATTGAGTACAAACATACCTAGGTAGCTTTAATTTAAACCTGTATAAATTCACTGATGTATTAAGATGAAAATATAATGAAACTAATGACCCGCCCAAAATTTGCACGGAAGTGTGAATATACGAGCTTAAATTTTGATAAAATACAGCTTTTGTCGTTAATCAATATGTTTATGTTTAACTTTGTGTTATAAACTATCAACACACCTATAACTTGTCCAAGCTTAAGCATGCCTTTGAACTTATAAAATTATAGCTTATTAAATTACAAATTTACATAACTCTTTAAGATTCATACCTTTTACTTATTTAAGAACAATCATCAGATACAAATACAGAAAAAAGTTCCATAAACAGGTAAAAATGTTAAAAACAGACGATACAAATGCAATTCACTTCATACAGGAATCCTAAATTATCTTTAATTTAAACAAATTAATTTAAAACAGCATACACATAATTATATACTCATATCTAATAATACAAACTCAAACAACATCTGAGTCATACAGTAAAAACCATTAGCGGAACAAACACGAAAACTGCTTCTAAACGAGATCGCATCTAATTGACAAGGGAGTATACCAAACAGAGCATATAATTACGTATAAACAAAGAGCTCTCGACAGTGAAACATGCAGTTTTAAACTATTTTTTTATTATGACTACATTATAATAATATTATATTACATTCTTTTAGATTTATGTGAATAAAAAACTGGTATTGATTTACAAAACTGCCACGTTTGAGGATTGAATATATATATATAGGAATGTTTCTATTTAGAGCTTAAGATATTTTTTAACTGTTTGAATTTTAGAAAATTACACCAGAAAATATTCCAATTAAGATATAATAGTCCACACGTTTAAATGTGCAAAAATATAATTGAATAAGCTTTAGCAAAATTACATCTTTTTATAACATTAAATGTTTTATGCAAATTTTTGAACGAAAACTTTTCTAATTAGCTAAGGTGATTCGCATAACACATTAGGAGATAACATTATATGTAATTACTGACTTATGTGTCACTAAAGATATAATACATATTATAAGTCTAAACTTGAAATAAATTTGAAATTAGACTTTCCTAACCAAACAATCCACCGAACTCAACTTAGATATTTGAAATCAAAATAGCCAGTTCCCCAAAACGTCAATTTCATATATAAGGATCTAATCAAATCAAACTGACTAATATATACTAATATTATAAATGCCAAAATGTGCCTGTCTATCTGTCTGTTTTTCGTCTTACCTTACTTACTTTCTTAATCTCTTTTGTGTTAAAAATATTATAGTACATAACATTATTGTACATCGGTGAACTGTCTCATTTTTAACCGATGAAAAAACGGAGTAGGTTTTCAATCGACGCGTATATACATTTTTTTATATTAGAGAGTAGAGGGTACTCTTACGCCCGAAAGGGTAGGCACCGGACCACTAGACCATAGCGGCAATTAATCTTATATATATATAAAAATCTTGTGTCACGATGTATGTTGCCAATAAACTCCAAAACTACTGAACCGATTTCAATCAAATTTCACATGTACCCGTATTTTGATCTAACTTACTGAATAGGATAGTTATCATCTGAATTATTCGCTTATGTCGTGAACGTAAACGAATAAAATGTATCATTTATGGTTTCTTAAGCAAGTGTTTATTTACTGTTTAGTTTTATGAAGTACTCATAGATGGCGGTGTACGTTGATTCATCGATAAAATTCTTCAATATTGTTTGACATCTAGGTTATAAATACACTTGCGATTAGAGAAACAAAATATGGCGGTACGAAGTTCGCCAAGTCAGATAGTTTTATATTTATATTTTGTATTAGACCACATTAAAGTTTTTACAGAGTAGTCCGATTTTAATAATTATATTTTTATTGGAATGGGTATACACCGAGGTTGGTCCATTTACATATTTTTTAAAATTCACCGAAAAGGGTACGAAAACAGAGGATGACTGATTATTCACTCACTGATTTTACTACACCTCTCTTTTTTTTTAATAACTTTACATTAGTTTAATTTTTTGTTAAAGATATACGCTAACAAATGATGAAAAACTAACGGCCGGTTTTCGAATCGGCGATTGATCTATGTTTAACATCATTTTCATAAGCAAATGAATTGTTAAATACAGATTAATTGCTTGTTAAAATTAATTTGCGTTTCAGAAATCGGCTGCAAGTCTTTTGGCTCATCTGCTGGTATGCGATTCCGATATAATTTTTCGTCTGGTGTGAGTCCCAAAAACACAGAAGTCCCAAAGTTCTCGATCACTACATCTCATCCCCGTGTTGGTTCGGACCCCCTTTGAAGAATAGACCACCTGTCATTCTGCCAGGCAGTTCGTAAAAGGCAAACAGTTGGTAGAGCAAATTACTATTATCGTATCAATGTTATAGTAACTACTAGGCGATAGTGTTCTACAACGTCTCGCTTGGGTGTTCGTACCACCGCCTTACCTATTCCTGCTCTAATAGCGTCAATGCTCGTCACTGCCATGATCTGGTTTGTAGGGTAAGTTAGCCGGTAAATTTGTGCCGGTAAAACCTTTGGCGTTTCCATCCACATGAATAGCAACACACCGTTTACATTGTTTGTTGTCTATATATATATATATATATATATATATATATATATATATATATATATATATATATATATATATATATATATTAGGGTAACTTTTCAAAACTCAACCCCTAAGAGCCTCATAAAGGGGATGAAAGTTTATACGTATCTATATGGACATGCTAATCTAGGATTTTGTCTATATGGAGATCGAAGCTGAGTGGGTCAGCTTCGATCGAATATATATATATATATATATATATATATATATATATATATATATATATATATATATATATATATATATATATATATATATATATATGGTTTTCTCTTTCCATCAGGAAAACTATGAACTTCTTTATACATTAGATGCAGAATTTTTTAAGTAAATCGTTTTGTTTTCATTAAATGGGAGATTGTTGTCACTGAACCAGTGTTAAGAATTTTCCGGGCAACCAGTTTTGTTTTTTAAAGTTAACGAGACTAAGTTCACGAAAACCATTTTTCTAAGAGGAATGAACTACACGATACAATTTCCATTAGAATAACTAATGGAAACGTACCGTGTGATTATGGATAATAAAAACGCATTTTATATAACTGCATGTCGATTGCGTGAATGAGAACATAAAACACATGAGAATTTGCTGCAGATACGATACAGGATTCAAAAAGAATATGCAACATTTTTTGGCAAACAAAAAAACACAAACTCTTGAACTAAAGCTTAGGGAGCATTGTAAACAAGCCGTCGTTTAACGAAATAGAAAAGTTTGAACTAGGTCAATGTATGAGCAAAAAATCATTTGTAATTAAGACTGTATGGAAAATAAAATTACGGTCATATTAATGAATGCTTCATAATCGAAAACATCAAAAGGGTTTTCAAAAAAATTTCAAGAAAACTGGATTTTTACTACACTGACTGTTGACGATATTTTTTAAAATTTACATTTAGTCCAAAATATTTAGTTAAGTTACTGTGTTAAGTGAAAAGAGAAAACGAAAGTAGGAAGAATATATTATAAATATTTGATGCTGATGCTGACCGAGATGCTCGGTTCAAAAAACAGCAACTTTTTTGGTAAAAAAAAATACAAACACGAACTAAAATTTAGGGAGCAGGTTAAAACAACGTCGTTTAATGAAATAGAAAAGTTAGAACTAGGTCAATGTATGAGAGAAAAATCATTTACAATAAAAATAAAAATAGGATAAAATAAAATATTGTTTATTTCAGATATTTACATCGTCTATAGAATGAAAAAAGGAAATAGATACATTAAATTACTTTCTTAATTAAAGCTCTCCATAAAAGAGATGACATCTTTTTCGTCCTTCTCCAGGAATTCATTTGTGGCTACCACGCACCTTAGATATCAGGGATACTGTTTTCTTGCGCATGACGCCATGAAAACCGTCAGTATGATAAAGTGTTAACATCTCTACCGCACTACAGAAGTGCGGCAACCCTAACATTATATATACCAAAGGCGTTTTTATATTGAATGGGCAGGTAAAAAAAATGAGCGATATTTTGGTGGAATTGCTCTACAACAGCGGTCGGCAACACGCGGCCCGTCGACTTTTACTTGCGGCCCGTGAAAAATTTTGTAAACAATCTATAAATATAAAAACAAATGCATGAACCATTGCGATCGACCGTATAGTGTGTATCAGGGTTTAAGAACGCGCTGTGCTCTGCCTGCGAAAGAACGAATGAGGAAACTATATTAATATTATAAATGCGAAAGTTTAGATGTTTGGATGGATGTTTGGATGGATGTTTGGATGGATGTTTGAATGGATGTTTGTCACTCAATTACGCAAAAACTACTGAACGAATTTAAATAAAATTTGGCACACAGGTAGACGATGACCTGGAATAGCATATAGACTACTTTTTATCCCGGAAAAATTAGGGGTTCCGCGGGATTCACCAAAAAACTTTATAATGCAGCGGCCTGCACGCTGCAGCTAGTACGTATATAATAATAATACGAATTATGACAAAAGGTTGTCGACCGCTGCTCTACAGAATCCCAGTTAATATGATTTAAAAAGAGTTACCTTAACATCTTCAAAGCACCGATAATTGAGACTTCATGGAAAATAAAATTTCGGTTTGTATAATTAATATTTCAGCATCGGAAAAACTAAAAGGGACTTCAAAAGAATTTTTAAGAACACTCGAGTTTTTGCTGCACTGACCTTTGACAAAATTTATTTAAATTTACCATTCATTTTAAAATATTTGTTGTGCTTCAGCTTTTGTAGATAACTTAAAGCAATTTTGAATAATAGTCATATGCATAATAAATCGCCTTACAACATAGATGTTAGCTGTGCGTTAATATCTGCGTAGCACAGGGCCGGACTATGACTTTGAGGGGCTCTGGGCGAACATTACTTGGGCCCCCAAGGTACTGGCTCACCTAATTAATCAAACTAATAAGCAGGTGTGTCAAAAATCTGTATTACTTTGTACTGAATATAGTATATAAAATAAAATACAAGAATATTATCCATACTAATATTACGCATACTAACATTATAAATGTGAAAGTAACTATGCCTGTCTATGTGTCTGTCTGTCTGTCTCTTCCTCACGCCTAAGCCACTGAACCAATTTGGATGAAATTTAGTACAAAGATAGTTTGAAACTGAAAAAGGACATAGGATATTTTTTATTCGGAAATCCCACGGAAAATGGGAACTATCCGGTAAGACCCCATTACCTATTTTAGAATTTTTTCCACGCAGACGAAGCAGGCACAGCTACTTTATTCAATATGTCTAAAAGTTTTCACTTTTAGTGCACTACTACCCTTGCTTCCAACAGTGGGATCTCGACATTGTTTTTATATTTTAATATCTATTAATATTGTCTGTTATCTTATCTTGATGCCCTTTATATTTACGGGGCCCTGGGCTGTAGTCCGGACTCCCTTTTTAAGAATAGACCATCTGCCTTTCTGCCAAGTAGTTTAAAAGAGGGGAACGATTGACAATGCGAATCACTACCATCGTGGCTACTAGGTGGTAGAGTTCAGAATTGTCTAGCCCGAGTATTATATCACCTCCTTACCTATTCCTGTCGCAATAGCGTTAGTGCTTGTCACTGTCGTGTTCCGGTTTGGAAGGTAAGGTAGTTGGTAGACTTATACATGTGGTATTACCATCCCGCCATACGTGTAGCAACGCACCATTAACATCTATGGTGTCTATAGGTGATGATTTTCTCTTACCATCAGAAAAGCCATCTGCTTGTTTGCTATCTTATGATATTTAAAAATTAATTTATGTAACACTAAAAAATATATTATACATCTATATTAATATTATAAATGCGACAGTTTGGATGTTTGGATAGATGTTTGGATGGATGTTTGGATGGATGTTTGTTACTCAATCACACAAAAACTACTTAACGGATTGTACGGTAGTAGTAGTAACTACTTAACGGTAGATGATAACCTGGAAGAGTACATAGACTACTTTTTATCCCGGAAAAATTAGGTGATCCCGCGTAATTTGCCAAAAACCTTATATATACCTATTATTACTATTATAATAATTTTCCCCTCGTGTTATTCCCGGGCTCTTTTCCCCCGTGTTGGTCCCGTTTTCCTTTGAAAAACCAAAGGCCAACTGCCATTCTCCCAGGCAGGTCGTAAAAGGCAACCGATTGGCTATACGAGTCACTACCATCATGGCTACTAGGTGACAGAGTTCTGCATTGTCTCGCACGGGTCTGGTACCACCGCCTTACCTATTCCTGCCGCAGTAGTGTCAGTGTTTGTCACTGTCGTGTTCCGGTTTGGAGGGTAAGGTAGCAAGTGAACTTATGCATATATTATTAGACCTCGCCACAAGATAGCAACGCACCATTAACACCTTTGCTGTCTATAGGCGATGGTAGACCCTTAACATCAGGAGACCCCATCTGCTTGTTTGCTATCTTTTGATATAAAAAAAATGAATATTTAAATACTTTTGAGATTGTTACAGCTCTCTAAAGTCGAATAAATAGTGTGTATCTTGACTATGAAGCTGGTGGGGCTTCCGTGTGATTTATATGATAAGATAAGCATATTTTATGAGGTGACTATATTATTTGTATTTGTCTTGACGTTAATTGTAATATATTGCTACACGTAAGTCATACCATATCATAGACATAGACTGTGGTCCCAGAAACAAACTTTTAGTTGCTTAATAACAAGCTGAATTTTTGTGGACAGCTTCGTATTGATAGACGTCCATCTTTACTTTCCTTGCAAAATCTCTTTATTCTACACGTAAAGTGGAAACTTTTCCTAGTCCAACTCTCATAAAGTTTTCTTTTTTATCTATCTTTATACTTACCCGATTAGAGATTTTTCGAAGATAGAAAAGATGGGCGTCTCGTCAAAACGAAGCTGTCTACAAAAATTCAGCTGGTTATTAATAAAAAAAATTGTTTGTGGGACTACGGTCTATAAGAATGGCCAGTAATGTACTGTACTCCGCATGATACCTGTCAAATATTATTAGAAATAAGCACTCTCACTCGCCCAGAAAAGCGAACACTCGTCTGCTTTTCTGTCTGTCTGTCTTCAATGACGATAAAAACATATCGTCTATGAGTTGTGCAATCATAGGTACTTACTGTATACTAAATTTTTATCAAGATCTGTCAATCCTTTTTTTATATAGAAAACGAGGCAAACGGACAGGAGGCTCGCCTGATGGCAAGTGATTACCGCCGACCATGGACAACTACACTATTAGAAGTCCTGCAATTGCGTTTTAAGAAAGATTGGGCTCTTTTCTTGAAGGTCCCTAAGTTGTATCCGTTCGGAAAAACCTCTGTCAGTAATTGGTCCCACAGAGGAGTAGTGCCGGGAGAAAAGTGCCTTGAGAATCGCACAGTTGTGGATTTCTCTCTCTCTCTCACTCCCCATGATAGATCCGATAGAAGATGCAGAGCGATGCCACATACGTAATGCTAAAGAATCAAACCGATCAGAAATAGTCCTGTTGTCGACGATTCGAGCCGTTCCACGTTAAATGTGGTCAAAAGGAAGAAGCTGGTACTTAGGAACCCCCGCCCACAAATGAGAAGAGTACTCCATGTGAGGCCGGATTTGCGCCTCATAAAGTAAAAGTAGCCTGGCCCTGCTGAGAACATCCAAGTGACCACGGAATTGAACGTTGCTCGATATGTCGACTCCAAGGAATTTAAGACTGACTGAGGCTGTTAGGGAAGTATTTTCGAAGCGAGTGATCGAAGAGAGTGAAGCAATCGCCGTAATAACGGGACATACTGACAAATATACAAAGTACGGCTATGACTATCAATTTAATTTTATGCACAGTACTTTTAATGATGAAAGCCGTACTGTTTTAAAATATTTTGGAAGTTTATTACAGATTTTAACAGACATAAATAATATATTTCTTTTAAAAAAAATCTAGTCTACATTTTAGTATTTTTAATTTATTGAGATACCTTATTGTTAATTCACCACAGTCTGTCTGAGTCTGAGTTGACTATCTTATGATATAAAAAAAACACGTAATTTATATACGAGTATATTATTAAGATTAAAACAAAGTTTCGTTATTCACAAAATTTCAGTCCTATTTTAACGAATATATGGGACGAACATACGAATCGATGGGACTTTGGGTCAATTCCACAGACCACACAAATACTAATAGACACGGTGTTGGGCGCAAAATGCGTAGCCGCTCATATGAGCAATTATATGTAAATGTCAAACGCTTGCAGATATATTATATCGTAAACAATAGAAATATGCCAATTGTGCTATTTTATCGTATCGAGTAAAAATCTTTAACTTAAAAAAACCTCTATAGTGATTTTATTTCATTAGTAAGTATTAAGACTTTGTATTTCAAGGTGTAAAAGGGCAAACATTTCTGTGATAAACATATTTCTAGATTTAGGTGTTTATTACGTATGCTACATAAATAATACTTCGCTATGTTTACTCTACGCTAAGGTACACAGTACAAGAGAAAAAAAAATAATACCCCACTTTAATTTACCTTAAAAATATATATAACCCTTAAAATATATAATCTCGTCTGTGCTCTTATCAATTAAATCATAGCAACGTTTTGATATCGTAGCAAAGTGGCAGTTAACTGATGTTGACTAAGCGTGCCTTTAGTTACTTTCACAACATAATGTCACATGGGATTCTTCTCAGGGTAAATTCCATCGAAATAAATACAATATTTGTATTACAATGGCTGAAGGCTATGGAAACAAAACAATTTTATAAAACACAAATACAATCTTAGCCCAGGGAATTCCCTGAGAGAGAAAATAAAAAATGTATCTATATCTTTCGTTGTAGTTCGTGTTTGAAAACTTGTGTTTTCGTAAAGATATTTATTTGTTCATTTAAAAATAATTAAGGAGTACACTTGCTTAGTACGAGTAACAAAAACAATCTTGCTATGCATGTATCACGTTACTACCGAACAAGTAACTCCATTAGGGAGCAATGCATACACTTTTACAATAAGGTTTTCCGTATTGTTAGAGACCCATAAACAAGCTTAAAAAGTCTATAAAACAACAATATACAGTGTTAAATATTTAAAGGGTTATTAAACTTTTTATATAATATTTTAATGACAAAAAGCCTTTGATTTATTGCTGCTTATGTCACCAAGTTTTAATGTCATTGTAGTGTAACTGCATACAAATTATTGCGTTACACATTGTGTAGTATATTTAAAAAATATACATAAAAGTACACTAAATTTCTCCTGCTGAATCTTCTTAAAGTGTGCGTCAATCACTTTTAAAGCTACTACCGTATTGGAAACACTACTTTAACCGATTCAGTAGTAGCTTTCAAAATTATTGACGCCTGAAAATAACCTCTAAAATTTTAATTATACTTTAAAGAATTTCCCAATTCCGAAAATTGATACAAATATCTGTTTACTTTTAAGAACGGCCTGTTTTCATTCCGCTTCATTGCATGATTGAGTAATAAATACCAAATCATCTTGACACGTTTCCTATTACAATGTAATTTGGTTAAGCAAATAGCTGCCTGTTATTATTTATGTTTTCGTCGTCGTTGCTTGATAAAACTTCGTCATATTTTAGTATAGTAAAGGTTACTTGCACTGTTTTACCATTAATTTAATGTCAAACTTTGTTAAGATTTTGAGATTAAAAAATCTTATATATAAAATTCTCGTGTCACAATGTTCGTTCCAGTACTCCTCCGAAACGGCTTGACCGATTATCATGAAATTTTGTGAACATATATTGAGAAGGTCTAAGAATCAGCCAACATCTATTTTTCATACACCTTAGTGATAAGAGTTGTCCACCCTCAACATTTTTTGCTTAGAATTAAAATATATGGCAAAAATATTCCCCGTGTTGGTCCCGGGCTCCTTTGAAGAATAGGCCAACTGCCGTTCTGCCAGGCAGGTCGTAAAAGGCGACTGAGTGGCTATTCGCGTCACTACCATCGTGACTACTAGGTGGTAGAGTTCTGCATCGGCTCGACCGTGTCTGGTACCACCGTCTTATCTATTCCTGCCGCAATAGCGTCAGTGCTGGTCACTGTCGTGTTCCGGTTTGGAGGGTAAGGTAGCCAGTAAACTTATGCATGTGGCATTAGACTTCGCCACAAGATAGCAACGCACCATTAACATCTTTGGTGTCTATAGGTACGATGGCCACAGTCTTCAATGCTCGTAAAACTCTGAATGTTCTGAGAGCTGAGTGTTCTGAATGCTCTGAGTGTTCTGAATTTGAAAATTAATAAAAAAACTAGGAATAGAACAAAAATCTATTTTAGAAAACTTCTAAAATATAAATCTAAAATAAAATAAAATAGATTAAGAGCTGTGGACTTTGTTATACAAAATAAATAAATAAATATTAACAGTTAAAAAAAAATCTAAAAAAGACATTTATATAACGACGAAAAATCTACATTTTAACTGTCTTAACAGTTGTCTACGTATTATAATAAAATTGTCTACTACTCACGCTAAAGCTATAACTACGAAGTCAAGCCAGTTCCATGCATCTCTAAGGTATGTGAATGACTGTAGTATGAAACCCCTGGCCATTACTTTCACCGCCGATTCAAAGGTGTTAGATTCCGGTAAAGATAACTCTATAAAAATTCACCTCCATTGTGGAACGCCGCTCGGTAAAACAGTAAATCTCACAGTAAAAATTTCTAGGGCTCAAAATAAAAATCTAAATAAACTATAATATAAATTAACAGTATTAAAAAATTCTAAGTACACTTATAACTAGATATATGAGTACATATCTACATGTACAGTATGGTGTAGAACATTGTTAACTCTTTTCATCAGGAGACTCATTTACCTGTTTGCTATCTTATGATATAAAAAAAAAACGTTTGCCGGGTCAGCTAGTATTCTTATAAAAACGTATTTTTACTGATATAGTAAAAAATAAGTTATGTAAAATAACGTTCTTAAATTATTAAGTGACGGGGATAATGCTGCAACAAGATAAAATTCTTAAGTTAAGCTTCAAAAGAATTGTAATAATTTTTAATCAAATAATTGAGAAAAAATTCATAATAATTTTTAATCAAATAATTGACATTTAATCCATATAAATAAAGATAATCTGTTTATAGAAAAGAACCTCATCTTTAATCACATCAAATTAATTTGATGGAAAATATAAATAATTTTAATAAGTCCTAAAAGTAACGTAAAAGTAACATTTTGAGTAATGTAACAAGTAAGTAACATGAGAGGGTCAAAAGTAACGCAAAATGTTACATTTTTGATTATGTATTCTGTGCCCCGGGCATGGTCTGTGCAATGTCTGTCAAGTATATTGCCGATGCGGGCCGTCCGGCTTGTAGTAGCAAAGTCCGTTGGCCATGACTGCAGGTTTGCCCGCGAGCATATCCGTCTAGTGAATTTAGTCTTTTATTTTGCCCGCTTCAGTCTTTTATTTAACAAACGCCTAAACGCGATAAAAATATATTTTATCTTCATCACACAAATGCTTGTAATTTTACTGTAATTTTTTATCAGTTTTTAAAATAAACCTATTTTAATCCTCCAGAATATGAAAGTGAGTTTCTTCGTCGTGTCTTTGATACGCTTATACGCCTTTACAACTCAATCCCTCATTTCGCGTTTTGTAATTCAAGCTCACATAAAAGATGATAGACCTAATAACCTTCAGGACGAGTACTGTATTTTAGGTGTTTATTTATCCCACGAAAGACCCCTAATAATGATAAATAAATAAAAAAAAATAAAGAAAAAGAACGATACCCTTGTCCCTAATTACAATGACTTAACATCGATTTCTGTTATAAAAGCTTTTGTGTGATGAATATTTGTCTTTCTAATTGAGTAATAGGTAACATTAGGTCGATATAGTTTTCCAAACAAACTTTCATCCCCTATTTCAGCCCTTAATAATTGATTTATAAAATTTACTGTTTATTTTACCCCAGCTTTTCGACTATCTTTTTGCAAAATTTAATTAAAATCGATAGAGCGATTTAGCTGTGAAAGCATTATAAATGATACTACCCAAACCCGATTGTAATGTCTCCTAACGGGTTCAATTGTGAATCTAAAGCATTCTCGAATCCACTTGAAAACACAGAGAAAATTATCAAAGGAGTTCAGTCCCAAACGTACAGAAGAATTATACGTAGAGCATCTTCACGCCCGTATCCCCGAAGGAGTAGGCAGAGGTATAACAAGTCACCCACGTTAAGCCGAAGACACTTAGTCACACAGTGATAGGTGGCAAACCTCTCGCTAACTGGACACTAATACAATCCCGGCAACGTTATTTTTATCAGAAAACAGAAAAATCCCATTTTTAAATTGTCCGACCTAGGAATCGGCCCCAAGACTCCGTGTGGTTTAACACCGACCCCGGATTACAAGACCTAGACATAGAATTATACATAGAAATATAATAAGATAGAAAATAATCATATGATTCTCCCAATGGCGAGAGACTACCATCCCATATAGACATTAAGGATAGTAATATTGTGTTGCTATCTATATGGCGAAATAGTAATCGCATATACATAAATTTACCCGCTACCTTGCCTCCAAACAAGAACATGACAATAACAAAGATTGACGTTTTTTTTGAAAGATTGCTGGTTTAAATCTAGTCGTGTCACATTTTTTTTTTAGTTTTTAATTTTTATTTATATTTTTTTATCGCCTCTGTGGTCTAGTCGTACAGCGTTGGCGTTGACCACATGAGATCCCGGGTTCGATTCCCGGGTCGGGCATTTTAAAAAAAAGTGTGTTTTCAGTAATAATGAACTTGGGAGATTTAAAGCCGTTTTTACTTCACAGCAGGAAGAGCAGCAGGAAGAACTCTTAGAGAACATATTCCCACACGGATAACCTTTTTTTTGGTCTAACAAGGGAGGAATTTTTGTTTCTCGCTTTCCAATTTGCTGAAGGAAACAAAATAACTAATGGCTGTAAAAATGTGTATTTTGTTAGTAATGTAAGATAAATATTTGTTAATTATTAAAATTGTTTAAATATTAATAAAAATTAAACTACTTTAAAGTTCCTAAAAGTTTTAATACTTAATAAAAGTTTAAATACTTAGGTACAAGGTAGGCAACAAGAGTACAAGGTAGGCAACAAGGTACAAGGTAGGCAACAAGGTACAAGGTAGGCAACAAGGTACAAGGTAGCATACGCGTTAAATTATTTTTTCTTTATTAAATATATTTTCCCCGTGTTGGTTCCGGGCTCCTTTGAAGAATAGACCAACTGCCGTTCTGCCAGGCAGGTCGTAAAAGGCGACTGATTGGCTATGCGATTCACTACCAACGTGGCTACTAGGTGGAAGAGTTTTGCATTGTCTCGCCCGGGTCAGGTACCACCGCCTTACCTATTCCTGCCGCAATAGCGTCAGTGCTTGTCGCTCTCGTGTTCCGGTTTGAAGGGTAAGGTAGCCGGTAAACTTATGCATGTGGCATTAGAACTCGCCACAAGATAGCAACGCACCATTAACACCTTTGGTGTCTATAGGCGATGGTTGACTCTTTCCATCAGGAGACCCATCTGCTTGTTTGCTATCTTATGATATATATACAAAAAAAAACTCTTTTCTATTTTTTAGGTATTTATATTTAATCAAGCATGTTAAATAAATTTAAAAATCAAAAATAAACATTAACATTGGGACTGGCCACGTTGCCCTTACTACCATGGCCAGCTTGGGCAAAGCGGTTTTTTTACAAGTTTCCGTAATTTAGACATTATAATGCTTATATATCAATTTGCAATAATTAAAATTTCACATATCATACATTTAATAAACTCCTTACCCAGTAGTATAAAAATCTTTAAGATAGGCATGGATCTTTTAGTTAACATAGAATAATAATATTATTAAAAATATTTGAGCTACCTTGATTAATGATAATTGTTAAAAATTTGCTCGCTAAGGCCGGGTTCCCACTATGCCGGACCGGCAGATCTTCCGGTCCGGTAAAATTGCCGGAAGGCCTAATGGCGGTACAAATTGTATGAAGCTATTCACATTATCCCGAGTCCGGCTTTTTCGCCGAGCCCGGCATTTTTACCGAGCGTTTTGTCACTACAAAATGCCGGCAAAATCACCGGACCGGAGTTAAGTAAACCACTTGCTGCACGTGTTCCCCTCCCCGCCCGTGTTTACCTCCCCGCCCGTGCTCCCCGCACTTCATTCGGCTCGCATTTTCTGAGTAAAGTAGACGTGTAGCATGGACGACATTCAAATAGAAACTTTAATTTCGCTTGTCGAAGAGAGACCTGTTCTGTGGGACAAGACCGAAGATGTCTATAAAGACAAAAACTTAAAGTTAGCAGCATGGCGCGAAGTATGTTTAATAATGAAACCAAACTTCGATGAAATGGAAAAGAAGAAAAGAGTACGGTGAGTTTTTTTTATATTTTTATTGATAAAAATTGCATTCATAAATTTTGATTTATAGCTGCTGCCTGCCATGGAACGGAACCAATATCCGAAACAAAATAATTAGTAAATGCTGTCCGTATAGCATTGGCATTAGGGCCACCTCGAGTCGATCGATTTCGATCCACGTGTCTCGTATCTTGTTCTTGTACATTTTCTATATTTTGGTAACTTTCAAAATTTATACCGTCTTTTTCTCTAACAAAATTATGTAAGACTGTACAAGCTTTAATTACTTGAATTGCTGTGTCTACGTTTAGATCTATAGCCCGATGGAGTATTCGCCACTTATTTGCTAGAATACCAAAAGCGCAATCAACGTACCTTCTTGCGCGACTTAATCTATAGTTAAAAATCTTTTTATAATTATTCAAATGTGTACCTCCTATACGGACGTAGGAGATTAGGTGTCAAAACAAAGCCTTCATCGCCTACTAGTATAAACGGTAATTCCTCGTGCATGTTTGTATGAAGTGGTCTAGGCTTTGGTATATTTAAAGTACCATCATTGATCTTTTTCCAAAATGTACTATCCTTTAATATAGTAGAATCGCACTCCTTGCTTTACGAGCCCACAATGATAAAAATAAATCTGTACTCTGAATCGACTGAACTGCCATTACTACAAAAGAATAATATTCCTTGTAATTAAAGAACATAGAACCACTCTTAGCTGGCTTCAAAATTCTAATATGCTTGCCATCTACTGCTCCAATACAGTGAGGAAAGTTGGCTTTTCTTTCGAATCTAAAAGCGATGTCCTCCCATTCTCTCACAGTATCAGGCAGCTTAAGGAAATCTGTCTGTAGGTTTTCCCAAATGACGTGGCTCATTTCTTTTATTATTTTACTTATTGTCGAAACGCCCACCCTGTATGAGTAATGTATTTCTTTGAATGAACATCTTGAAGCTAAATATCTGAAAAAAAATGTATCTTTTGTTACTACATATTACATTTATTTATTTATTTATCAAAAAAAGTAACTTACATCTATCCCTACAGGCTAACCCAATGCGATAGACAATTATAATATTATTAAACACTATTATAGGTATATAAAATAGAATACTTAAAACTATAAAAACAATACTTATTTATTTACAATGTTACACTATCGCTAATATAAATATAATATAGATATAAATATAAATATTTCTCACTTAAACACCAATTGTCTTATCCAAATTAAGTTTTCTTTGAGAACTACTAGTTATAGAATTAAGACAGCGGATAGACTTCTTATATATTTTTTGCAATACATACTCATAATACATAGAAAACACCCAGATGAATCCATGTTCATGCACACAAATGCTTGGACCCTGCCAGGATCGAACCGGCGGCCTTCGGGCTTAGAGGCAAAGTTCATTGCCACTAAGTCAAATCAGTCGTCAAGATATATATTACATCTTATAGCTTATAAAATAAAAAGTGCGTACTGCGAATTCCCTCAAAGTACATGAAAAAATGCCGACTTTGTCATGGACCTCGTTAATCAAACCATTGTTCGGACAATGGGCATCTTTGCCAATAGGTTGGTTCTGGGGACGGGCAAGGCCAGCAGGGGAACATTATATGTCACCAATAAACAAATTCTATTCTGATTTTTTTTTATTTATTTCAGGAAAACTGGTTTCAACTGAATGGAATAATGTACGAGATTCGTCGCTTAAGACGGCGAAAAAACAAAAAAATGAGTCTAAATCTGGATCTTCGGCCAAAAAGACACGAAATTATTTATATCACGAGCAATTAATATTTTTGAAAAAAGTCTCCGAACCTCGACCGCCTCATGAGTCGGGTTCAAAAAAAGCAAGAACCGAGACTGAAGTAGGCATGGAATCAGATTTTCGTTCACCTTTAATTAAAGATAAAAGAACAGCTGATAATAAAGAAGTAAATGAGAAGATGTCAAAGTTTTTGGACTCCAGAATGAACCCAGAAAAAGAAAACCATCATATTTCTTTTTTCAAAGACATTATACCAATCTTGAATTCTTTAACTATCGAAGAGACTTTAGAATTTCAAACCAGCGTCTTGACAATGTTGCAAAAAATTAAAAGTAGGAATTATGAGAGACCAAATTACGGACATTGGCGTCATTATAATCAGATGACCGGACCAGATCAGTATAATCACTCTGGATACTACACACATCCTAATCAACAGGCGACACCTACGCAAGATCATCACTCTGGATACTCTACACAATATAATAGTAGCAACCAACAGGCAATAACACCTATACCATCAATTTCTTCCCAGTCATACAATCCGAATCCAGTGAATTCAGTTTCGCCAACAGCATCGAGTACTTATTCGACATACTCCCAAGAGTCAGAATATTTAGATTTTGAAGGGTTTTAAGTTTGAGTACAAATAAAAACTTAAAAGACTAATTTGCATTTTTAATTAATAATTATCGTCAAGAGAACACACACACAAACTCTTACCTTAAACATATGGCCAATCTTTGTTCTGGGCAAATACATTCTCTGAAACTTGTATTTCGTACTCTTATGCCTGGTGAAAGTCGTCCCAGTAAATCGTCAAAAGTTGTTGTTGTCATTCGAAAATAATTGAAGAACATCGATCCGTCGCTCCTAAGTTCACCCATTAATTAATGTTTCAAATGTCTCAAGTGAAAATCTTTCTCGTAAAATAGGATGTACCCAATACTTTCTTCCTTTATTTTGCCTTCTGTACCACCATCACCACAACACAACAATTTTTTCATCCATTGTAGCCACAGGTCGAAATTCAACTGAGGTGCTTGTCCGATTTTCTTGTGGGATCCGGTGTAATGTGAACACTCTGTCCGGTGTCCGGTTTCCGGCAGATCTGCCGGTCCGGCATAGTGGGAACCCGGCCTAACTCGACGGCTTTGCGGTTTTGCTGCTTTTAATAATGGTTATTAAAAATATTTGAGCTACCTTGATTTATGATAATTGTTAAAAATTTGCTCGCTAATTTGACGGCTTTGCTGTTTTGCTGCTTTTAATAATGGTTATTAAAAATATTTGAGCTACCTTGATTTATGATAATTATTAAAAATTTGCTCGCTAACTCGACGGCTTTGCTGTTTTGCTGCTTTTAATAATGGTTATTAAAAAATATGAGCTACCTTGATTTATGATAATTGTTAAAAATTTGCTCGCTAACTCGACGGCTTTGCTGTTTTGCTGCTTTTAATAATGGTTATTAAAAATATTTGAGCTACCTTGATTTATGATAATTGTTAAAAATTTGCTTGCTAACTCGACGGCTTTGCTGTTTTGCTGCTTTTAATAATGGTTATTAAAAATATTTGAGCTACCTTGATTTATCATAATAATAACTTTAAAGAACCTTTTTTTTTGGTCGCTAACTCGACGGCTTTGCGTTTTTGCTGCTTCTAATACTTATTGTAATAAATAGGCTACTACTGATATAATATAAAATAAATAAATGACTGTTAAATATTAATTAATTTTAACAACATACCAGTTAACCTAATTTAATAATAAATTCCATGCCTTCTTTTAGATAGTCAATCGTTTAGCAGGTTTTATTTGTATTCAAAGTTAAGGTGGCCGTTTTGAGCTGAACTCCCTTAGGTATAGCTGTTATGTTACTTAATATTCTTACTAGCTTCTGTAATAAAGTATACAGTAATAGCAAAGCAAGTTAGCGCTTGATTTGTCGATATATTAGCGTTTCATGTCATGGGACTACTTAACAGCGTTAGCTAATCACGGGTACAGAGTACAACATGTGCAACAGCACATCTACCTACGTCTTCTAAAATTAGGGCGTAACGGTATTTTTTTTAATTCCTGCTATTTAACCTTTGTTATTCCTTGAACAGATTTCACATCAAATTATTTCAAGGATATAAGAATGTGATATTTCTAGAAATCATGTTACAACACAACTCAATTATTTCAAGTTATTCCTTTGATCTTACGGTTACTTTCACGAGTAACAGTAATAATTTACATATGAAGCACTCAGACTTTCCCGACTAACAGTATTAAGCATCAAGCCCTCCGACTTGTGTTTTGTTTACCGTCATTACGACCGAATAAAATATTAAATGAATTTTAAGCAGGTGGGATATATTATTCAAATTACATACAAGTAATCTGAGCGTTTTTGTGTTAAAAGTATTACGATAATATTTGCTTTACACAAAATTAATTCTCACAATAATATAAAGAGAAATACTGCTATAAATATAATATACTTACAACTAATGCTAATTAAAATACAAAGAAGTAGACGTTACTACAACAACCAAATACTTTATTTCTATAGCTAGTAAAAATATAAAGTAGATAACTGTATCTAATACCTTTAAACGAGCAATTCTTGTGTATATATATATATATATATATATATATATATATATATATATATATATATATATATATATATATATATATATATATATATATATATATATATATATATATATATATATATATATATATATATATATATATATATATATATATATATATATATATATATATATTATATATATAAGTCACAAATTAGGGGTTTTTCGGGTAAAGGAATCGATTTATCATGGTTCCAGGTCCAAGAAAAGCTAGGTTCTCAAGATATGGGTAAAAAAAAAAAATTATATATTCTATAGGAATCGATTTATCAAGGTTCAAGGTCCAAGAAAAGATCGGTTCCAAAAATATGTGAAAAACCGAGCAGAACTCGGTCAACCAGATATTACTTTATTACGAAAGCTAGTTAAAATATGAAGCAGTATACTTCCTGTATTTATAAACTTTTTTTTTTATATCATAAGATAGCAAACAAGCAGATGGGTCTCCTAATGAAAGAGTCAACCATCGCCTATAGACACCAAAGATTTTGCTGGTGCGTTGCTATCTTGTGGCGAGGTCTAATGCCACATGCATAAGTTTTCCGGTTACCTTATCCTCCAAACCGGAACACGACAGCGACAAGCACTGACGCTATTGCGGCAGGAATAGGTAAGGCGGTGGTACCAGACCCGGGCGAGACAATGCAGAACTCTACCACCTAGTAAGCCCTTCTGTTTGTATATCTATATTGTAGTTTTAAAAATATTTATGCAAAAGTAACTCTCTCTAAGAAACACAGTCGCCAAAAAAGCTCAAACTAATTATTCTTTTTAGTAATACTTTGGACATGTTTGGAAAGTTTATACGAACAGGGAGATGAGCATAGGAAGTATTCTTATTAGTAAAAAATGATGTGGTGTCGCGGGACACCAAGTAGGAACGAACTTCCTTCGGCTAAACGGCACTACTCGCTTGTGTACGCGACTGTCGCGCCTGCGCACGTCTCATTTAACGCTTTTATTCCACGCATTTTTCTTACGGTTTTACTATCACATTTTTTTCAGTTTCAGTCATGTTTGGAGAACTCAGATTAATGAGGAAAACAGCTCAGAAAATTCTGTAATTCGTTATCATTTTTACGTTTTCTATCGTTTTTACGTTTTCGGAAAACTCGAGCTGACAGGGAGAAAAGCACAGAAGTTTACTTTTCAATAACATGAAGTATTTGGAGAGCGCGTACTAACGGGGAGATCATAACAAGTATTCTTATTCGCAACTTTGGACGTATTTGTATAGCACGAAAACAGGAATTTTCTTATTCTTAATATTTTGAGCGCATTTCGAGAGCTTGGATTAATAGGAAAAAAAGACAGGAAGGTTTCTTATCAGTAATACCACAGAATATTGGAGACTAACATCAGTCAATGTACATACAAGAGATATTCAAGTAACGCACACATAGACACCTCTCACGGTCGCGATATCTCGGAATGGTTCGGGACAGTTTGTTCCGCATCAGTCCGAGATATCGCGTCCTTGAGAGGTGTCTGTGTGCTATGCTTGAATATTACTTGTATGTAACATTGACTTCTGTTAGTCTCTAGTATTCCAGTATTCTGTGGTAATACTTTGGAAATGTTGGAGAGTTCAGACTATTGTGGAAAAGAACAAAAGTAGTTATCTTATTCTTTTTTTATAAGATAGTAAACAAGTAGATGGCTTTCCTGGTGGAAGGTTTCTCTTTCCATCACCTATAGACACCAAAGATGTTAATGGTGCGTTACTATCCGTGTGGCGGCATGGGGGCGGTAATGCTACATGCATAAGTCTAGGCTACCTTACCCTCCGGTATAAACGTTGACGCTATTACGGCAGGAATAGGTAAGGCGGTGGTACTAAATACTCGGGCGAGACGTTGCGGAACTCTACCACCTAGTAGTCACAATGGTAAGAAAGAATGAAAGAAAGAAAATATTTATTTGCAAGAATATGGGTGTTACAAGTTGTTAAAAATAAATTAAGTTACCGACATATTCTACCAATATATGGTGTGCAAATATTTAAAAAATGTATCATTATATAATATTACATTTAAAACTATAAATTGTATCGATTTTTCAGAATTACTACCGGATCGGAACGCGGCCACACACTGAGAAGATCCGGCGGAAGAAACTCAGCGGGCTGGTCTTTTTTTCTCTAATTTATGTTCTTGTTATAAATATACAAGGATGATTCCATATTACAAAGTTATTTTTATAATTACAAGTTTCATATTTTGAGTAATTATTTTTTTTTATAATTTACATAATGTTCACCATTTACAAAATTTTTACATTGAAAATTTTTTTTAAGGACAATTCAACAAACTTATATTTCTATCAATTAACATTTAATTTTATCGGCTAAAAATTCTTTAATATCATAATAAGTTTTATCTAACAGCAAATCAAACAACTTTTTGCGAAATTTATTTATAATAATGATGAATATGATTGTATATAATAATAGACATACAATACACATTTTTTGTAAAAATATTTAATTTTTGATTAGGCACATATAATTTCTTACTATTCCTAAAATATGAGTTACCAGTGACTTCAGCATTTGTTTTAAATAACTTTTGGTGCTTTTTTACAAAGTGACACGTATCACATTTTACGAACTGCCTGGCAGAATGGCAGATGGTCTATTCTTCAAAGGAGCCGGGATCAATACGGCGGAAATATTTAGAATACTTTGGATGTGATTGGTTAACTCGGATTAGTAAGTAGAAGAAAGGAAGTTCTGGGTCTCCTGATGGAAAGAGACAACGATTGCCTATAGACACCAAAGGTGTTAATGGTGCGTTGCTATCTTGTGGCGAGCTCTAATGCCACGTGCATAAGTTTACCGGCTACCTTACCCTCTAAACCGGAACACGTCAGCGACAAGCACTGACGCTATTGCGGCAGGAATAGGTAAGGCGGTGGTACCAGACCCGGGCGAGACAATGCAGAACTCTACCACCTAGTAGCCACGATGGTAGTGACTCGCATAGCCAATCGGTCGCCTTTTACGACCTGCCTGGCAGAACAGCACTTGGTCTATTCTTCAAAGGAGCCCGAAACCAACACGGGAATACTTTAGACGTATTTGGAGAGCTCAGGCTAACGGTAAGATTTTATATAAGTAATATTTTGAACACATTTCTATGATATGTGATCTGTAATATAATCCTAAAAGGAAGTTTATATCCATTTTGTAAAAGTAGAAAATAATGCTTCTTTGAGATGACGTTTATTAAGACGCGCTCACATAATGTCATATGTCCCCGCTGGATAGCGAACTGAGTACGAAGAGATATACGGAATAAGTAGATAAGCAACGTGATACCAGTACCCTCGTCATGTCCTTGGAGCTAATGCTTCTTAAACGTAATACCTTGTACGCGTTTTTGCACAGTGTAATCAAACGGTAGATCTTACGTGGATTTTAGGTAATCCGATATATCCCTTACTAGTTGCCTTAATCTAAGCTCGCGTCAATAAAATTGGAGCGTAATGATATCGTCGAAAATACTTATTCTGATGTTTGTACCTTTGAACGTTTGTCATTCAAACTTGGTAGTACGAATAAGGGTTTTCAAGATATACGAAGTTATATAAATTGCTTCTGAAAGTGTTTTAGCACAATGTTAAGGTCAAAAATATTTAACCCTAAAGACGAGCACTTATTCATAACAACAAAAAACAAATCCTACCTTAAATCCTAAAAAGACCACCTAAAAGTTACTTGTATCTATACAAATATATTTATCAAATTGGGATGTCTGTTTGTAATATTAAAATAACCGTGTTTTACTAAATGCACATGGATTTGTACACAGTACACATCCAAAAATAACATTTTTTTTACAATTTTCTTCTGTCTGTCTGTTTATTCTGGCTTATCTCTATAACAGCTGGACCGATTTTGGCGAGACTTTCAGCTACTAGCTGATATAATATGGAGTAACTTAGGGTACTTTTATTTTAGACAATTTTCACGTGGATGAAGTAGCGGACACAGTCGCAGGCTAGTATTAACTAAAGCATGTTGTTGTTCTTGAGCACTTGAAGATAGGGTCTTGCATTGACTTACCCAGATAAGATTAACTTACCGTTAACTTACTTTATCTTTTTATGATTTTTTATATAATAGAATTGTAAAAAAATAAAACGTTTTTCTGATCGAAAGGAACAACCATTGCTTGCAGACACCAAAATTTTTCTTTTGGATAGGCTTTTATTAGCTTGGTTCGTATGTTTGTATATTAGTATACTAGCGACCTGCCCGCGGTTTCACCCGCGTAGCTTTTGTTCCCGTGGGAATATCGGAAAGGTTTATATACTAAAACCTTCCTCAAGAATCAATCTATCTATTAAAAAAACCGCATCAAAATCCGTTGCGTAGTTTTAAAGATTTAAGCATATATAGGGACATAGGGACATAGGGACAGACAGAAAAAGCGACTTTGTTTTATACTATGTAATGATAATAGAAAATTTAACCATGGATTTGAGGTACTTTAAATCGTCGGATTAATTTGAAACTAGTAATAATATAATTAATCGTGTTCATGGTCGTGTTAATTTAGTTCTGTGGTCCTTACTGTTTGTCAAATTCAAATCATTTCTCTTTATAATATTCATGAAGCTGTATTATATCTGGAAGCAACACTTTTAGTACGTACTTGAAACAAAATTTTAAATACTGCTATCATCTTCTGAGGTCTTTCCCTCTCTTTCTAACACAGCTGTATAAAAAGAGATGATAAGATCTCATAGAGTGAGATATAACGTAGGTATTTGTTTCAAATGATTAATACGAATGCTAGCTTTTTCCCCGTGTTGGTCCCGAGCCCCTTTGAAGAATAGGCCAACCGCCGTTCTGCCATGCAGGTCGTAAGATGCGACCGATTGGATTTAGGAGTCACTAACAGCGTGGCCACTAGGTGGTAGAGTTCTGCATTGTCTCGTCCGGGTCTGGTACCACCGCCTTACCTATTCCTGCCGCAATAGCGTCAGTGCTTGTCACTGTAGTGTTCCAATTTAGAGGGTAAAGTAGCCGGTAAACTTATGCATGTGGCACTAGACCACGCCACAAGATAGCTACGCACCATTAACACCTTTGGTGTCTTTAGGCGATGATTGACGATGACCACCAGGAGATCCATCTGCTTGTTTGCTATCTTATGATATAAAAAAATAGCTCCACTTCTCCTTTACCTTATAGTTCATGATAATATTATTTTATACTAGCTGACCCAGCAAACCTTGTTCTGCCTTTTTAACTACTCTTATGTTTTTTCTATATTTTCTCACCTTTTAAGCCTTCCCTGGATTTTAACAATTAATTCAAAACCAAAATTAGCCAAATCGATTCAGCCATTCAAATTCAAATTCAAATTCAAATTCTTTATTTGCACAAAATAGGGTTGGAAAAGATTTTATACATATATCGATGTGCTTAAACCTATTTTGCCAGATAAATGGCATGCAAATTTATGACTTCAGATTATTGTTATATACTATTTAAGAAAAACTCATATTTTTTACATTTATACCTAAATAAATTATTAAACAGTAGACAGTAACAAATTTCAAATAAATAATATTGAAAAAAAAATATAATTGTATTTAATGTCAAAAGAGTACAAAAATATTTATTTAAAAAAAATGTCAAAATGAAATAAAAATTATGTTCTACCAATTCGTATTATAATAATATTTTTGTCATTGTCTTAATATATAATTTTATACTTCAATTAGTCAATGGTACTGTAATAACATTTTTTCGCATATAAATTAAATAAATGTTTCTTAAACATTGATTACAATTGTATTACAATAAATGTCAACTTTTGCATGCAACTAATATTTTTTTAAACCAAGAAAAGTGTGCGTGGAATATTTTAAACATTGTTTTTTTTTCTCATTAAAAGAAAAATATTCCTTAAATGTATAAAATGAGTTTTTGATCAACCATTTACGAACCTCTTTTGTAAAAGTTGTAGTTTTCAATTCTCTGAATGTTTGGGGTAGCGCGTTGTAGGCCTTAATTATCATTGCGTAGCAGTTTTGTT
Source organism: Apodemia mormo (assembly GCA_036924255.1). Classification (NCBI taxonomy): domain Eukaryota; kingdom Metazoa; phylum Arthropoda; class Insecta; order Lepidoptera; family Riodinidae; genus Apodemia; species Apodemia mormo. Next base: position 3,146,183 of record JAUPFN010000008.1, read on the forward strand.
TGTAAAGTACGCTAGAACATTTGGAGAATTTTAACCTGGTGGGGTCCCTAGAAGTAAAGATTCTGTTTTCAGAATCAGTTCTGGTAAATAGATGGAGATATTTCCTTACGAACAAAGCTGCTTCATAAATATATAGGGAAGTTAGCGTCAAGATGTTTAATTTTTTGAAAAATGGCTTACAGGATACTAAAGGACCTACTCCACAAATTCGGCGAATACACTTTTTTTGTGCGATGAACACCCTTTGACTAGAGGTTGAATTACCCCAAATAAGAATGCTATACCTAAGAACCGAGCCAACATATCCGTGGTAAGCAGTTAACGCGGCACTTTGCCCTGCCAGAGATCTGACTCTACCTAATAAGAATACATAACTGTTCATTTTCGAGCAGACACTATTTACTTGGGATTTCCAGTTACAATTCTTATCTATTAATAACCCTAAAAATTTGGTTTCATCCGTTTCTTTCAACATGTTTCCGTTCCATTGAATATTTAATGTCGACTGGTAAGGTTTTCTATTTGTAAATCTTATATAGTTCGTTTTTGACAGATTCACGTTTAAATTATTCTCTTTGAGCCAGTTCATTATTTGGTTCACGGTATTATTTATTTTAGTTTCATAGTTTATATTTAAATCACAATCTGAAATTATAATCGATATATCATCTGCAAATAAAATAAATTGACTTTCAGATGCATTCGGCAGATCGTTTATTTGTACAAGGAATTGCAAAGGCCCGATTATACTTCCTTGGGGCACACCCAATTTAACTTTCGTAGTAGAAAAGAAGGAATTAAGGTTAAAATTTTGGTCTAAGTCCGATACTTCTACATATTAAGTACGATCGGTAAGGTAGCTTTCAAGCCATTTTAATGCAGGGCCTCTTACACCATACTTTTCGCATATCTCTAGGAGTATTTTATGATTGACATGGTCAAATGCCTTGTTCATATCGAAAAAGATAACAGTCACGGGAATTTTTTTATCAACGTATTCAGTGACTTTTTTAATTAAGGAGAAAATTGCAAGTGTTGTTGATTTATTTTTTTGAAATGCATATTATTCATTTACTATGACATTATTTTTTTTAAAGAAATTTATTAATCTTTTTGACATCAGTTTTTCGAATAGTTTAGAAAAAACAGATATTAATGCTATTGGACGGTAATTGACAGGATCGGTTGATTTGCCTTTTTTGTGCATTGGTTTTATTATCGTGGTTTTCAATTTACTTGGAAATATACCCTGTGAAAAGGAAGCATTTATTAAATAACATAGAACAGGTGAGATTAAGTGTGCTGAATACTTTATAATGTCAGTGGATATGCCGTCGAACCCAACAGATTTTTTATTATTTAATTTTTTTATTTCTGTTTCAACCTCTGTTATTGTACATGGTGTTATAAATATGCTGTTGTTTATAGTTTTTAATTTATATGTATTTTTTGTAACTACTGGTAATGTTGGTGTATATAGTATTTACTCGAGAATTTTTTATCATTTTCGAGTTTTAGCGAGACTAACGAACAGCAATTGATTTATATATATATATATATATATATATATATATATATATATATATATATATATATATATATATATATATATATATAGATTGAGGTTTACAAATATTTGCTAATATGACATTCAAGTAAGTATATATTAGTGGTTTTGTGGTCTGTCTTACACGGATCAAAAGCGAATATTATACGAAATACAAGATCTAAAACGAAAATAAATTACACTTAGTTCAATACGAAATTTTTCAATAGAAAATGTGGGTAAATAAAAATATATTCCACTATACATTTCCACTAGCAGGAGATAAAACCGGCTTCGATACATTTGTAGTGAAAAGGCTAATTCGGAAATTCATGGATCGTCGGCGCTTATTCGACAAATATCGCCTAAACGCTGTTGAGTTTTGAAATTTCAACCGTTTACTGTGTGTACTACAGATTTGAAAATTGATGGCTAGTATATTTGGTTTATTTTTTATCTCGTTTGTATAAAAGCAATGGTTGTTTTAATGAAGAAAACTATTTAATTTGCAAAAAATTCCGAGAGCGAGAAACGAATATTACTTCTCGTTCACCTACTTTTCCCCGAGTCGATCCGTGCTTGTTTGAAGAATGCTGTACTGCTAGGCAAGTCATAAAAAGCGACCAATTAGCGATACGTATCGCCAGTGGCGTGCATTCCATAAATGCACAAAAGCAGTGCTTTACTTGCCATTCATGACTTTAATTAATAGTAAATTAATGAATAAACAAAATATATTAATTAAAAAAAACCCCTCATATTTTATAAATAGCACCTATTTTCAAGCACATAAACTGTATGTTTGCCAGGCGTTCGGTATCTCCAATCAACTAATGCCGGGACGATCTGTTGGAAATTTGTTAGCATGTGTGTAGTAATTTTTGTGTTCGTACACAGTTTGCAAGCGCACCTAATGCGTATAATCAGACTAAAGGTAATATATGGAAATCTAGTAAATCACGGACTGCACATTATGCATTTTTGTTTAGTAAGGTTTTATTTGTTTAAATAGGAGAAATGTATTTGTGTTTTGCGAACGCCATTTGCTTTTTTCATGTGATAAGCATTGCTTATTATTTTGTTTGCGTCATATACTTATTATTAGTTTTCTTTGAAGATTTTTCATATCAACATTTGAAAAATTGTCATTTAAGTTTATTATTGGGTTTCTATAATAAGTGTAGTGATTTGTTTTTACTAGTGCATTAATTGTAGATTTTTTTTTAAATGTAATTTGATTGTGAAGTTTATGATGAAAATGTGTGTTTATTAAAAACTAGCTGTGCCCGCGACTTCGTTCGCGTGGAAAATTTTCTAAAATAAAAACCCGCATGGTTCCCGTTCCCGTGAGATTTCCGGGATAAGAGCTATCCTATGTCCTTTCTTGGGTCTCAAACTATATTTAAACCAAATTTTATCCAAATCGGTTCAGCGGTTTAGCCGTGAAAGCGTAACAGACAGACAGACAGACTGAGTTACTTTCGCATTTATAATATTAGTATGGATTAAAAATAACAAGTTCTCACAATTGTCATTCAGTGAAAAGTATCAAATTGTATCTAAAGGTAGGTGTGTACCCGAGTTACAATTAAACCAGCACAAAGTAAACGTTTCTCGTAAATTTCATGTTAAAAATTATGAAACGTATAACTGGCCCTGTGATTCGGGATATTGTTGCCGTAGAAGATGTACACGAATAATAGTACATCTAAGACTTGTTCTGTTGTCATGGTTTTCGACTTAGAGATCCGTAGCGTGGCTGTGGCTATACTAAAAATCGATAAAAGAAAGTTTTTGTGACCGAGCACCCCTCCGCATAATGATCACGAATAATTTTGAACACGAATTGATCAGACCTCAAAGTAAGCAAACTATATGCTTGGGTGTCAGTGAACGATACTAATACATAGAAATACATACATAAATACTCTAATATATTTAATAAACACCCAAACCCAGAAATACAAACATCTGTGCTCATCACACAAATGTTGTCCCTGCCGGAAATCGAACCCGGACCCCAATGATCGCGTAGTCAGGGTCGCTAACCATTCGACCAACGGGGCGGTTTATAATAATAAAATAACTATGTCTGTCTGAATAATAAAACTATTTTTATTTGAATTTCAAAGGAACTATCACTCGCTAGCAACAGTTGGGATTTGGAATAGAAAACGATACGTTTTCCAGAGGACACTTTCAAATCGCAGTGCTCTTTACAAAGCTCAACTGGATCGTATCTTCCACGTTCTGGGACTAGCGATCCAGTGCTCAGCGATTTCACTGTCACAAAACTATAAAACCTTTTACTGAAACGTAACTTACTTTAATTTTGAAAACTACAATTGTAAGCTTTGTTTCACATTGTAGTTTTACATATGTATAGCATTAGAGCGAACCTAACGGTTATACACGCATCTCTCGTGTTGGTCCGGGCTTTTTTTTATGTTATTAAGATAGAGAAACTGGCAGACGTGCCTGATGGTAAGTGGTCGACGTCGCCAATGAACAAAAATGCGATACCTGGGCTGGAACTAGCCCAGGTATTCCATTCATGTGTTGCCTATCCTGAGACATAAGGTGTTAAATCTCGGTGCCAGTAATTACACTACCTGTCTTGCCCTTCTCTCCGAAACACAGCAAAACTGTTTGACAGGAGAAACAAGCAAGATGGTGGTACCCATGCAACCGGGAGCGCGGCACGGCGCATCCCTCCCACAGGTAAAAACCGGGCTTCTTTGAAGAATAGACATTGTTAATTGTGTCTAACAATAGACCAACTGCCGTTCTTTCAAGAAGGTCGTTAAAGGCGACTGATTGATTGTACGTGTCACTAAGATTGTGACTACTAGGTGGTAGAGTTCCGCAACGTCACGCCCGGGTATTTGGTACCACCGCCATGCCTATTCCTGCCGCAATAATGTCAGTGTTTGTCACTGACGAGTTTCAGTTTGGAGGTTAAGGTAGCCGGTAAATTTATGTATTTAGCGTTAAGAACTCGCAACAACGATAACAACGCTCTATTAACATCTTTAGTGTCTGTAGGCGATTGCTTCTCTTTCCATCAGAAGAGCTATCTTCTTGTTTGCTTATGATATAAAAGAAACTCTTTTTATGAATATATCTCAACCACATCACGCCCAGAGTGATCAGAGAGTATCGCTAATTTGCTATAGAAATATTATGCATGTGGCATTAAGAGATTATATTAAGAGGACTTTCAAAAAAAAAAATTGTAACTAATCCTATTTTGAATAAAAAATGACTGACTTTGAAGACTACGCCATAAGGATAGCAACGCTCCGTTAACCTCTTTGGCGTCTATTGGCGATGGTTGTCTCTTTCCACCAGGATATTATCCGCTTGCTTACTATCTTATAATATAAAGAAAATCTTTGACAATTCTTCTTTCAGATTTGACAAATGTTTTGAATAAAAAACAAGATCATAGCTTTCCTAATGATAAAAGGCAATCGTAATCACAGCAAAGAAGTCAATAGAATAAAATTCACGATTTAGGTATACGTAAGTATCAAGGCGTCGCTTATCGTCAAGATACTTTACCACGTGTTGGTTCGAGCTCCTCTTAAGAAAAGGCCAACTGCCATTCCGCCAGGCAAGACGTAAAAAGAAACCGAATGGCGATACGAGTCACTACCATCATGGCTACTGGGTGATAGAGTTCTGCATTGTCTCGCCTGGATCTGGTACCACCACTTTACCTATTCCTGCCGCAATAACTTCGATGCTTGTCGCTGACGTGTTTCAGTTTGGAGGGTAGAGCGACAGATGTACTTACGCATGTGGCATTAAACTTCGCCATAAGACAGCAAAGCACCATTTACATCTCTGGTGTCTATAGGCGATGTGTGACTCCTTCCACTGGGAGACCCAGTTGCTAGTTTGCTATCTTGTAATATAAAAAATACTTCCCTAAGCCAAGGTTCAGTCTCACAACACCCTTAGGGCTTGATGTAGGCCCACCAAACATTGGCTAAGCACTATTTTCGCCCAAAAGTTCGGTGTAATAACGGACATACAAAACGACTGTCTAAAATCATATCGAAAAAAACTTACGTGATGATTGTAGATACAAAACGGTAACGTCAACTGGAGTTAGTCATTGTAGAACTTTATCACTATACTACCATTTCAGTGCAAGTCAATTTTTAGATATTTTTTTTTTGTGTCATAAGATAACAAGTAAGAAGATGACTCTCCTGATGTAAAGAGTCAACCATCGCCTATAGACATCAAAGATGTTAATGGTGTGTTGCTATCTTACGGTGACATTTAATACCACATGCATAAGTTTACCGGTTACCTTACTCCAAACCAAAACACTACAGTGACAAGCGCTGACGCTATTGCAGCAGATAAGGCGATGATACCAGACCTGGGCAAGACAATACAGACCTTTACCACGTAGTAAAACAAAGTATAACCTACCTAGTAAAATAAGAAGTAGAACATTTGTTCACCTTCCTGAGCGATTAGTCATTCATGTTATTATCACCTTGTTATTATCACCTTGTTATTTTCACCTTGTTATCACTAGAAATAGACATTAATCTTTATCAGGTTGATTAAATGCAACTAATCGTATATCGCTTTAATTTTTTCTACTGTAAAATTATCAATACTCGTCGCTATCAAATCCTCGTTTAGATGCTTAAGGTACCTGAAAAACTTAAGCATGTGACATTGCATCCCTACTGTCCGTATAATTACAGTGCGTCACATGATCAACTGAGAGAGTCTTCTGCTTAATTTCTTTCTGATAATACAAAAATATACACGAATTACATACCTCCTGTTTTATATTTTCTCTGCCGATATTTTATAGTCCAGTAAAAAGTTTAACGAAACCATGATCTGACCAGTTTTGGCACAATGAGTAAAAATGTGTTCATTAATACTTAAATAATGATATTATGAAAGAAATTTTGATTTAAATTTAGGGGAAAGGGATGAAAAAAATAAAAAAAGTGTTGAAAAATGCCTTTTTTAAAAATAACTTAATAACGGTAGGAAATAAAAAAAAAAGTTTCAAGTAAAAGTTGTAGAGAAAAAATTCTATACAAAAAAGTTCCTCTTCATTTTTTTGTCATCTGCTTTAGTTTACTTACAAAAAATAAAAATTAAATTTGCTTTGTAATTAATTATAAAAACTTACCAGAATTATTACGGCCCTGTACCATGCAGCGCGCGCATCACATAAATATGTACTAACACTACTACATATGTTTTCCCATATTTATATATTTTTACATATTTTACTACAAATTTAATTTTTATTTTTTGTAGCTAAACTAAAGTAGATAACAAAAAAATGAAGAGGAACTTTTTTGTGTAGAATTTTTTTTTCTACAACTTTTACTTGAAACTTTTTTTTCTATTTCCTACCGTTATTAAGTTATTTTAAAAAAAGGCATTTTTCAACCCTTTTTTTATTTTTTTCATCACTTTCCCCTAAATTTAAATCAGAATTTCTTTCATAATATCATTATTTAAGTATTAATGAACACATTTTTACTCATTGCGCCAAAACTGGTCAGATCATGGTTTCATTAAACTTTTTACTGGACTATAAAGTGAAATTGACACTACCAATTTTGTTGTGTATACAGTTTTTTTTAGACAATAAGTACTTCGTAAAATTGAAATCATTGCTTTAGATAAAAATGAATAGTTCAAACATAATTGATTAAATATTTGACCGCCCCGTTGATCGAGTGATTCGATCCCGGGTTCGATCCCCGACGGGGACAAGCATTTGTGTGATAAGCATCAATGTTTGTATTTCCGGGTTTGGATGTTTATTAAATATATTCTTGTATTTATATATGTATTTCTATGTATTAGTATCGTTGACTAACACCCACAACACAAGCAAATAATTTGCTTACTTTGGGGTTAGATCAGTAAGTGTAGTTTGTCCCGTGAATATTATAATAAAGGTTTGTTACATCATATAAAACTTGAAACATCCTATGTAATATTACTTAACTAATAAGTAGTAAATGCAACCACGTCACTAATGATCTAATATCTATGACTGACTCCACGTAGTATTAGATTATTGGTAAATGAATTACAAACTCCATTATCTGAGCGAATGAGTAGGAGATTATTGGTGGATGAATTACAACGGAATGGCAAATATTATTCTATTCTAGATCCTCATGTACCCGTCTGCCAAATTTCATTCAAATCCATTCAGTAGTTATTTCGTGATTGAGTAACAAACATCCATCCATCCTAACATCCAAACTTTTTTTTTTATATCATAAGTTAACAAACAAGCAGATGGGTTTCCTGGTGGAAAGAGTCAACAATCGTCTATAGACACCAAAGGTGTTTATGGTGCGTTGCTATCTTGTGGCGAGGTCCAATGCCACGTGCATAAGTTTACCGGCCACCTTACCCTCCAAACCGGAACACGACAGCGACAAACACTGACGCTATTGCGGCAGGAATAGGTAAGGCGGTGGTACCAGACCCGGGCGAACAATGAAGAACTCTACCACTTAGTAGCCACGATGTTAGTGACTTACATAGCCGATCGGTCGTCTTTTACGACATGCCTGGCAGAACGGCAGTTGGTCTATTCTTGAAAGGAACCCCGAACCAACACCACTTACGCAATTATAATATTAATAATAATTGATAATATAGATTTCTATCGCTTTATTAATCTACACACAGGGTTAAGATACAATACAATCGCGACTGGAATATAATATGAACGGTTAATCTGAAATTCCCTGCGACACTTGAAACGCCTATTTAATGAACATTTTATTGATTTTAACGTCAATAGATAGTTCACAGCGATTCCCCGGTATATTTATTGACGAGACAGATTGAGATCGCCATTGATGCATTTACCATCGTTGATCATTTGATCGTATCTTTGATCGAGTGGTTAGGGAAAATGATTACGCAATCAGTGGGAACCGGGTTCGATTCCCGAAAGAGCATTGTTAGGATGAGCATAAATATTTGACTGTTTATTAAATACATTTTCAGGATTTTATAAACAATATCTGGTTGACTGTTTTTCACGGTTTTTCACATACCCATATCTTGGGAACCGAGCTTTTCTTAGACCTGGAACCTTGATAAATCGATTCCTTGACCCGAAAAACCCCTAATTTGTGACTTTCATGAAAATCGTTGGAGCCGATTCCGAGATTCCAATTATATATATATATATATATATATATATATATATATATATATATATATATATATATATATATATATATATATATATATATATATATATATATATATATATATATATATATATATATATATATATATAATAACACCCATATCAAAAGCAAATAATTTGCATACTTCGATGTTCGTAATCGTAATCACCAATCGTAACCAGATGGTACCTACAGTTTCGTAATGTCTTGCCCAAATATTTGGTACCACCTCCTTGCCTATTCCTGCCGCAATAGCGTCAATGCTTGTTACTCTCGTGTTCCGGTTTGAAAGGTAAGGTAGCCGGTAGACTAATACATGTGGCATTATCATCCTGCCACACGGATAGTAACGCACCATATTTGGTGTCTATAGATAATAATTTCTCATTTCATCAAGAGAGCCATTTGCTTGTTTGCTATCTTATGATATAAGACAGTGGAAATATTTTTTTATGTTTTATATTATATATAGATCAGACAGTCGCAAAATCGTCAATCCGTAATCTTTTGAACGTACGATGGGCTTTAAAGACATGTACACGTTGTCAAGACCCAGAGTTCAAAGTAAAGTTACTCTATAAGTTATAACTAAGTTAATTCTCAATAACTTTGCCCGACAAGTTAGAGGAATTGAAGCCGTAGTATATTAATTAACTATATTAGATTAATGGGGTTAAATACAGAGTTATTGTAAGTTATTGGTGGTATCAGATGTTGCTCTTCTCGTTGATGTGAATTATAAAGCTGCTATCCAAGAATTGAGAAATCAAAAAATTAAAAATACTTTAAGTAAAGTTTTTACAATTTTTCTACTTTGTGTTGGTTCGGGTACTCTTTGAAGAAATAACCATCTGCCATTCTGCCAGGCAGTCTGTAAAAGACGAACGGTTGGCCAAACTTATCACTACCATTGTGACTACCATTTGTTTGTACCATTGTGATTGTAACTACACGGCTTGTCCGGGTCTGATACCACCGCCCTACATATTCCTACCGCAATAACGTCAGTGTTTGTCATTGTCGTGTTCCGCTTTGGAGGTAACACGTAGACTCAGGTATGTGGCACTGCAACCCTGCACTCGTCGTGGGCTCCTTTGAAGAATAGGCCAATTGCCGTCTAGCCACGCAGGTCTTAAAAGAAGGCCGTATCTCTACCATCGTAGCTACTAGGTGGTAGAATTCCGCAACAACTCGCCCGTGTATTTGGTACCACCGCCTTACCGATCCATATCGCAACAGCGCCGATGCTTGTCCTTGTCCTATACTGGTTTACTGGGTAAGGTAGCCGGTAGACTTATGCATGTGGCATGCCATCTCGCTGCACGGATAGCAACTCACTATTAACACCTTTGATATCTATTGGAGATGGTTTCTCTTCCAATGAGAGCCATCTTATTATGAAAAGCTACGTAATTCCGTAGGCTACTCTTTTTACACGATTAAGCTAAACGAAGTAATGTTTTTGGGCTACAACTTATTATGTCATATAGTACAGGAACAAAAAAAGTGGTATATGTTGAACAAATTCTCTGAAAGGAACTAATGAGAACAGTAGCAGCGGCACAAAGATGCTCCTTCGTTCTCATCAAAAAGCTTTTCAAAATCAAAGTCTTTCACGAATTTCATTAAAAGATTGACTTTCAAGAACATGACTGTATACATTAATCGACGGAAAATACATTTTTTATAAACTTCATGATAATTTTGGTACGAAGTTCCTTATCGCGCGTTGTGAAAGGGGGCTAGACGGAAAAAATTCTTACGAAAATCGTCACGACACTTTTTGCTATAGTAAGCTATTGTAAGCTGTGCGGCGTGCGCATGTTTCTCTCTCTCTCTCTTATAGAAAGCAAGCCAGATATTTTCATTTCTATTTCGCATTGAACAGTGTGGTGTCGCGACGATTATTTTTGTTGAGTGTATACAGGTTTTTTTGTAAATAATAATAAAAGGAACTTCGTTCCATCCGGGTGTCCCTTGACACCTCTCAAGTTTTTATTTTTTTTAATGTTATTGTATAAAAAAAAACGCAGAGATGTAAATAGTGCGTTTCTATTTTTGTGCCAGGATCTTAGTACCACATGGATAAGTTTACCGGCTAAGGTAGACGGGGAAAAATATAAAAACATAAACAGTCTTTAAGCATAGTTAGATTATATACATGGCTATTTCAAGACAAACTAAAATTTCGCTGAAAGCTGAAACTTGAAAATTGGGATTGTATTATCTGAAAGGTCTGCGTTAAAGTGAAATGTCTGTCTTCGTTAAAGAGACTTTCACGCAGAACGTACAAAGTTTTTTTATTATTCACGACGTGAAAACTCTCATGTTCTACGTAAATAGATACCACGCGTAACCCAGGTTTTATAGCCTTTAATGTTCCGTATTTTATTTAGCTTAATCATGTGTATTTAGGTTTAAACCAATTCAGTATATGGAGGAAATTTCCAATTTGCCGAAATCTTTTTTTGTGTAGTGTGTGCAATGTTAATAAAAATAAGTATTACACACACTAGCGTTCATTTAAGACACATCGTAACGTGTTTCCTTAAACCTAATCATCATGATACATGAGTTTGATTCCTAGACATAATATATAGATAGGGGGCTAGGGACTAAGTCAAGCAATTAAACGTCCCATCAATAGACAGAGAAAGAAGATATAAGTAATGTAAACTTCTCAGTAAGTGTAATTTGTCCCGTGAATATTTAAATATCATATATATATATATATATATATATATATATATATATATATATATATATATATATATATATATATATATATATATATATATATATATATATATATATATATATATATATATATATATATATATATATATATATATATATATATATATATATGGGTGATTCCGTTCTAACTGTGATATTCAATGTCCTGTATTGTTTGTTCTCACAGGTCGTTAATTAATAATTAATTTATGAAATTTTTGTACTTATTGGAAAATAATAAACATATTTCAACATTATTTTCATATAATATAACTTGCCACTTACAGAAAACTTACAATATATCACTTAAATGTCAATACCGTGTCATGTCCATTTCTAGAATTTATTTATAAATTGTTAGTTTTTTTGTCGTAATAAATGATTTAAACTAATTACCTCATAAATTCTAATGTTTACGACAAAAAAAACTAACAATTTATAAATAAATTCTAAAAATAGACATGACACGGTATTGACATTATATCACAGTTAGAACGGAATCACCCACATATATATATATATATATATATATATATATATATATATATATATATATATATATATATATATATATATATATATATATATATATATATATATATATATATATATATATATATATATATTACGTGTCACGTTGTTCATCCGCTATAGATTCCTAAACGACTGAACCGATTTCAATTAAATTTTGTTGATACCTACTGTTTGATCCATTTAAAAAAAGTTAGGATAGATTTTATCTCAATTAATTTTCCCCCATCTCAAGTACCCCACGTAAATATTCAATAGGCCTTTTCATCACAAAAATTTTTTGTGCGCATGCGTCAGAATCAGCCATCTTTTTCGTACTGTTTTTTGTAAACAACCATGCTAAATTGTCCGCTATCCGTGTATCAAAAATTAAAATATAAATCAAAGTTGATTAATTGTAAAAAAAGTGAAAAAAAAATAAGTAGTAAGTCAAAATAATCGGAAAAAAATTTTTGTACTCCATTATAATTATGTTGTCTGTACGAAAAGGAACAACAAAACGGTGTTGTTATGGAGTATGTAAAAGTGATACACGATACAAATCATTTAAAACCAATAGATTCTATTTTATAAATTTTCCAAAGCCTTGTCTTGAATATCGAAAAAAAATAATCAAATCATCAAGCAAATTACACATTAAAGCATGTGTAAAATGTGCGAAATGTGAGTTATGGGTGAAAAAATGTGGCAGAAGTGACCGAGGTTTTAGATCTATTGATAATGTTACTAAGGATACTTATATTTGCTCACTACATTTTCTTGGAGAAAGTGGTCCAACTGAACAAAACCCTGATCCTTTAAGCTATCAAGAGTTTCAACATATTGATAAATCAATTAATAAGGTAAGGTATAAAATAAATTATACAGAAATACAATTTTCGGAGTTATAACCTCAAACCCATGACATTTTAGCCACCTTTTCAATTGTTCACAATTATGAGCTTCAACTGAATCATAAATAAGTGAAGCACCATCGATGGTTTTTTCCAATAATTTATTTCTTTGTGGAGATAATAGTCCTTGTCCAGCCATTGTTGATTAAAACAGTACGAATTTTTTGAATTACCGCCGTTTCAACATGGCGGCTACGCTTGCGCTCATCTGATGATGAAAAGGCCTATACAAGTAACTTTTACGTCAAAACAACGTATGCAGACCCACAGGCGCGTATTATATGTAGGTGAAAATGTTTCATTTATAGAAAGAGAAAGAAGTTTACATTTCTACATTTTCTTTCTCTGTCTATTGATGGGATGATTTCTTGCTTAACTTAACTCCTAGCCCTCTACCTATATATTACCTCGAGGAATCAAACTCGTATATCATGGTGATTAGGCTGGTTTTAATGTCACGCTGACCGCACGCTGACGGTCGGCGCTGGTGTATGTAGCCTGCGGTCGTCAGCGCTGAGCGGTCTGCGCGAATAAAAAACGTTATCTATGACTACATACATATGGAATATGGATCCATCAGCGTTGACTGTCAGCATTCGGTCAGCGTGACACTAAAATCAGCCTTAAGTTTAAGGAAACACCACAACAAACTAAGAAATGCCGCTGAAAACAGTTTTAGTGTAATTATTATTATACATTACATTAGTGGGTGTCTGCGTGACGAGGGTGGAGTGCCAAAAACATTAGCTTGCCGGCTATCGTACGCTCCAAACTGACACACGATAGTGACAAGCACCGACGCTATTGCGGCAAAAATAGTCAAAGCGCTGCTACCAAAACCTGAACAGATTTGCGAAACTCCGCCACCTAGTCATTAGTCACGGTGTTAGTGACCTATAAGCCCTTTTGAAAAATAGGCCATCTGTCATTATGCCAGGCAGTTCTTAAAATGCAAACGATGGCTATACGTGTCACTACCATCGTGACTACCAATTGGAAGAGTTCGTTAACGTCTCGCTGAGTTGTATAACACCACCTTAACTAGTCCTGCCGCAATACCACATGTCACTGTCGTGCACCGGTTTAAAAAGTAAGGCAGACGATAGACTTAAGCTGGCGCCAGGCATAGCTTCAAATATTTGAACACTTCTTTAAAGACTGAAAACTTTTTTAAATACATATTGTGCAAGACATGCTTTGCAAACATTTTTCTCCACAGTATGTCGGTAGACGACAAACAAGATGGACGTTAATTTTTGGACGCTTTATTATATAAGTGCTTGTAATTATCTATATTAATAAATTTTAGTTTAATAAATATTATAAATGCGAAAGTTTGGATGTTTGGATGAATGTTTGTTACTCAATCACGCAAAAACTACTGAACGGATTTGAATGCAATTTGGCACACAGGTAGGTGATGACCTGTAATAGCACATAGGCAACTTTTTGTCCCGGAAAATTTTGGTGATCCCGCGAAATTCGCAAAAAACTTTTATAATGCAGCGGGCTGCACGCTGCAGCTATTATGATATATTTGCAAAATGTACCAAAACCTCGAATAAAAAGACACGGATGGATGTGAAATAAATAATCTCGACCTAGCACGTACGCGGCGCGACACGACCATTCACCATAGCAGCGGTCGCACAACTGAAGTGAACTTTGCACAAGTGTGGCAGGCTACGCAAACATTTGAACACATACTAACTTTGAACACTTTGATGTGCACTAAAAAACTAAAAATGCGTGGGGCAATTTTTTTTAAACTTTGAATACATTTTCAAAGTCCCGTGCCACACATAGTAATCAAACAAGTGTTCAAATGCTTGAAGCTATGTCTGGCGCCGGCTTTATGTATTTGGCATTGCCACCCCACCATATTGGTAGCAACACACCATTAACATCTTTGGTGTCTAAGGTTGATGGTTTCACTTTCCATCAGGAGAACACTCTGCTTTTTTGCTAGATATAAAAATAAGCCTTTCTAATAACGATACGCCTTTTACGAAATGCCAAGCCGTATGGCAGTTGATCTTTTTTATAAAACAGCCAAGAACAATACAGAGAAATGTCATGTTAATCAGTTTTAAGAATCAAATAGGTATGGTATATAATATAGGTACTGTTAGCTATTAGAATGCCAATATCCCATGACGGCAGAAAAAGCTCACGGGAGCTCGCTTCTGAGCTAACCGTGTACTACGAGTAGTGATGAGAAATATGGTTACTTTTATTTCACTATCACGTCGTGAAGTTATTTGTGTTTTGTCACCGTTATATCACAGATGATAAATCACGACCGTTATATTTTATGAGTAACGATTATTGTAACAGTGGGTGCATTTTATTCCATATGTTACATCGCCGCGCAGTGATTACTATTTATTAGTGATTAGTAAAGTTTAATAACATATTAAACATATTCTTTCTTCTAACTGGTGGCACGGTGTTGGTCAAATGTTGTTATTTTCTCTCTTTCGCACGATGGATTTCTGTCAATTTAAACATGTAGCAGGTAATGATAAAAGCTTTGCCATATGAAATTAAATTTTCGCCGTGTTGGTCCCGGCCTCCTTTGTAGAATAGGCCAACTGCCGTTCTGCCAGGCAGGTCGTAAAAGGCGACCGATTGGCTATCGAGTCACTACCATCGTGGCTACTAGGTGGCAGAGTTCTGCATTGTCTCGCCCGGGTCTGGTACCAACGCCTTACTTATTCCTGCCGCAATAGCGTCAGTGCTTGTCGCTGTCGTGTTCAGGTTTGGAGGGTAAGGTAGCCGGTAAACTTATGCATGTGGCATTATACCTCGCCACAAGATAGCAACGCACCATTAACATCTTTGGTGTCTATAGGCGATGGTTGACTCTTTCCATCAGGAGACCTATCTGCTTGTTTGCTATCTTATGACATAAAATAAAATAAAAAAATAATCATGCTTGCGTTATATATAACAGACGGTTTCGATGTATGTAACTGGTGTGACAAGTGAATTATTTTATAACGAGTGATATAACCGGTGATGCGTGAAATGTGCCATGCCTTTATGCTCGAGAAGCATGTACGGCCCTTCCTTGCGTGCAACTTCCCATACAACAAATGTGTTTTTGCCGTTTTTTATAGATGGAACGGAACCCTTCGTGAGCATATCGGACTCGCACTTGGCCAGCTTTTAATTTAAATATTCGATATCAGAATTTTATTGAATACTGAACACTCTCCTTCAGTATGTACAGCCTTTTACCTTTCAATCTGTACATAATTCAGTATCAAAACTTTATAATATAGTTAGTATTAATGCCTACCAACAGGGCAATAAGTACCAGTTAGGCAGTCCTAATGTATTTTACTTTACAATTTATGACCCACAAGAGACAATGTCGAGACATCATAAGGACAATTTAAAAAGGTTTACTCATTGTCAAAAGATCGAGAACATAACTTCAAGACATTTAGTGTTGTGATGGTGACCACTTACCATAACGTGAATGTTCTGCTTGTTTACTTATGTTTCTATAATAAAGTAAAATAAATTTAAAGATGTCGGTTAAGAAATCGGTTTAACTTGAAATGTATCACAATTATACCCAAATCTCAAAAACTATTGAACCGATTTTTATGAAACTTGGACTGTTGCCTTAATTGGAATATACCTACTTTAAATCAAAAAGAATTCGAGAATATGGCTTTTAGTTTTCGTAAAATTTGTGGACAAACATATAAACGTTTGGTCTCGGGCTGCCCATGTTGGTCTGGGCTCCTTTGAAGAATAGGCCAACTGCTGTTCTGACAGGCAGGTCGTAAAAGCCGACCGATTGGCGACGCGAGTCACTACCATCGTGGCTACTAGGTGGTAGAGTTCTGCATTGTCTCGCCCGGGTCTGGTACAAACGACTTATTCCTGCCACAATAGCGTCAATGGTATTCACTGTCGTGTTGTGGTTTGGAGGGTAAGGTAGCCGGTAAACTTATGCATGTGACATTGTGGCATATGGCATGATGGCTCAGAAGAGCATCAGAAGACTCTGAGAGTCAACCATCGCCTATAGACACCAAATCGTTGCTATCTTGTGGCAAGGTTTAATGCTTCATGTATACGTTTACCGGCTACCTTACCCTCCAAACCAAAACACAACAGCGACAAGCATTGACGCTATTGCGGCAGGAATATATAAGGCGGTGGTACCATATACCTACCAATGCGAAACGTTGCAGAACTGTACCACTTCGTAGTGACGTTGATGGTGACACGAATTGTCAATCGTTCGATATCGAAACCACCATCCCCTGTATACACCAAAGATGCTAATGGTGTGCGTTCCTATTTGTGTGGCAATGTTAATTTCACATACATAACCTGAAATATTAAATGATATTTGTGTAAAAATAAGGTATTGGCGGGCAAAACTGCGCGGTACGCCTAGTGTAAAATAATAAAATAATTTTACTATCAACTATAAACTTTAAGCAGAGATGGAAGTGCATGGCGTCGTTAAAGACATTACTTCAAAGCGCTAACTTTAGTCGCGGCACCCATCTTGCTTTGCATAATCCTGTTCATATTCCAACGTTATTCTACGGAAGCAAAAATTGAGTATGTAAAAAATCGCATGATAGGATTAACTCGTACGAGAGTAGTGCACTACGGAAAATGCGAAAATAATATTCGCGAATAGTTACATTGAATTAAGAATAATTTCAAGATTAAATTTTAATGTAAGTTCATATTTATTTAGATAAATAACACCCCTCGTTTTGCGTCAGGGGTTAAAAAGTAACTAGCTGACCCGTCAAACGTTGTTTTGCCATACAAATTACTTGTATTAAATATTTTGGTGGGGTACTTGAGAGGGGACGGGGTTAATTGGGATAAAAATTGGAACAAACTGTAGATACCTATAAAATTTCATTGAAATCGATTCAGTAGTTTAGAAATCCATAGCAGACAAACAACGTGACACGTAAATTGTATTTACTAAGATTTCTACAAGAAAAAAAACCGTTGCGACCACATCCAAAATACATCCTTCTAGCGCAGTCAGATAAAAATTAAATGTCCTATGTCACAGTCACAAACGAATCTAATGACACTTCACAAGATTAAATTCATCAAGTCGTTAAGGTACCAATAACTACTATCTATCTATATATATAAAATCAATTGCTGTTCGTTAGTCTCGCTAAAACTCGATAACGGCTGAACCGATTTGACTAATTTTGGTTTTGAATTAATTGCTGAAGTCCAGGGAAGGTTTAAAAGGTGAGAAAATATAGAAAAAATAAGAGTAGTTAAAAAGGCAGAACAACGTTTGCCGGGTCAGCTAGTAATAATATAAAACATAAATTCATAATTAATTCATAATTACATAGATTGATGCAATCAATGACTATAGCATGTTTTGCGAGTATTTTATTGCAATTTTTTATTTACTTTTATTACAATCACATCACCGAGGGAGACTAACGGTTATCCTTAACACTGCGCCTGAGAGCGTTTTCACACTATCCGATCCGATATTGGTATCGGACGCCAATGTGATATCGAGACAAGTACAACAAATATATGCAATATGTACCTGCCTTTCACATTGTCCGATCATAATATATCGGGTATCAGAACAGACACCGATAAATTGGCGGCACCATCGGATGCCCGTGAACTTTTGGACGATAATATTTGTATCTGTGTTTTATATATATGTACATTATCATTGTATATTCAGAGCCCAATGCGTGTGGGCCGTTTTAAACTTGTTTAGTCCGAGTTTGGTTACGTCGTCAACATTTCATTATGACAAAATTACTTTAATTGAACTGGTCGAATCAAGACTATGCTTGTGGGTTATAACTAACGAGGAATATAACATCTAACTTGCACAATGAAATGTATTCAATACTCTTCGTGGTCAGATTTTATTTTGCGTCTCAAATATACAGCACATGAAATTTTCTATTATAGTCTGCCATGACCTTGTCCCCATAAAAAGAAAATGGTCGACTCAGAACGATTTCATCGAAAATATGTGAAGACACCACATTATATCGGATGTTGGATATCGGCTATCAGAGTCCAATAATGATATCGGATCGAATAATGTAAAAATGCTTTGACTTGTGAAACTTTTTTGTTTTTAAAAGTGAAGTAATTTTCACATTGCAGACCGGCAGAACCGACTCGAATTAAAATCCCAAAATCAGCTTCTTTTCCTGGAGTTTTCACGGAAACTCATCAATCTCTATTTTACAGGAGTGCCGAAGCCGAACTTTTTAAAAAGATATACTTTATAGTATACTAGCTGACCAGCGTAGTTTCGCCTACGAGATTTTGTTTTATTTGAAAAAAAGAGGGATTGAAAATCAATATTTTTTTATATCCTTAGATACCTAGGAGACAAGCGAATGGCTCTACTAATAGAAAGAGACAACCATCGCCTACATACACTAAAGATGTTAATGGTGCGTTGCTATCCATGTGGCTGGGTCTTAATGCTACACGAGAGTATGGAGCCGCACTTGTGTCTATCGTCATAATGCTTCGCGCAATGACAAGATACATGCATCTGCTATCGTCGCAAAAATTCGGACTGCGTGTGCCTTATTGTGTGGTTGCCGATACGTCAAAAGGTTCTAGCGCGCTAATATCTTCGGGTTGATAAACGCAAGTGCGGCCGAAGGGACAAACACATACACATAGCAATATATGTATACATACATAATTTTATCCAGAATACTATGTACTATTATAACGTAATTTTGTTGTTATTATAAAAGTTACTTCTTAGTTCTTCTATTAGGAGAATTATTTCTTTGTCACCGTGTTAGACTCGATACCCTTGACTAATCTTGGGTCCACCAGTTTCAGCGTCCACTTCAAGGACAATGACGTGACAAAATTAATTACTTATTTAGTTAGCAATTTCAAACTTTTTATTCAATAAAATGATCTTAATGGTGTTTAATTGCTTTCATAATCCTGTAAATTTGTAAGGTTTCTGGTCCGTATGATAACTGAGTGATTAGAAATTAGGTAAAATTGGCGTACATTTTACGAAGTTTGTTATTAAATTATTTAAGAGACACAACCCAGTAAATGCCTAGCAATTAACTGCATCACTTCGATTCAGTGGGTTGCTAGGCATTCACTGGATTTCTAGGTTGCTGAGAATGATTGTAGCGTCTATCTGTACATTGAATTTGTCTATAAATTCACTTGTATATACTCTACCTAACCATATCAAAGTTTTTTCCGTCTGTCTATCTGCCTGTATGTTCCATTATAATACTAAAACTATGAAAATTTACTGAAAAAACGTGTGCACATGATCACGTTTTTATATTTGTATTTAACCCTTGCTTGGGAAAACTTTAAGAACTTTATTTATTTATTTTATAGATTCAGGCGTTGCTTTGCGGAAATTCATCGGTCAGACAAAGAAAACTAGTTATTTTACAAATTTCCGCGAGCTTTAGAGTGTACTTTTGCGATGTCACTGAAAGGAAAAACATATAAAAGCGGTGTAAGAAATGGAACAAACTCACCGTAGATCTGAAAATAATGAAGACCCCAGCGGCACAGTTATCCACACTCGTCACCACACTTTATACCACGACAGCACCAAAGACAAAGGCACACAATTTACGCGCTCAACACACGTTTCACTTCGCAACCGAAGCATCTTCAGAGTGCTAAGTGTGAGTTTTTCTTTTCGCATTCCATCGTGAGCGCGTTTGGAGTTTACTAGAAATTTGTATGTGATTTGAACAGCGCCACCTAGTGGTAAACGTGAGAAACCAGTTTACCACTAGGTGGCGCTGTACAAATCACATACAAATTCCTAGTAAACTCGAAACGCGCTCACGATCGAATGCGAAAAGAAAAACTCACACTTAGCACTCGAGAACAGGAACACTCAACGAGAGCCGCAATAGTATTAACTCGCGCGCGGTTGTGTGACGCTCCGTTTATTGGCTGGGCTCGCATGACTAAACGCGCGCTACATTGTGTGATAAAGGCGACTTTGTAACGTTTCTTTGTTCGTTCAACAGTACAATTGAATCGTTATTATGTTTTATGAATTCAAGTTGTTCTAATATATTTAATTTTAATCCCTTGTCACAGATATTACATCAAAAGAATGATTTGTGGATAAAATATGTCCAGCTTCTATTAGGTGTTTTGCGAAGTGAGATTTTTCAGAGTGTTTATTTTTAAAAGCGGATATGTGTTCTTTGTAACGGGACTCGAAACTTCGACTTGTTTGACCGATATATACTGCTTCATTCTAAGCAACGTAATTTAGTAATTTATATATTCCAGATTTGTGTTTATTATTCGTTTTTTGTCTTTTCCATTACATAATATGTCTCGTAAGGAACTGTGTTTTAAATGCTACATTGACATTATTATTCCGAAATACCTCTGTATTTTTTCTGAATTTCGTCCGAAATACATTAAACTGGATTTAAACCTGGTTTCTTTTCGGTATGGTACTGCATATAGTAATCGTGATAGTGTTTGTTTTTTTTATTTTTTATTTAACTTGTAACTAAAGCAAGACTCATTGCGAGAGACATGAGAGACACACACATACACACACTCATTGAGATCCATTTGACTCTGCCAACCGAAAAATTATATTTAACTCTTCCATATAGATTTCTTTACTCGGTGGCAAATATGTTAGTCAGTGTATGGAACTGTTAAAAGCAGCTATTTTTTGTTGCCAAGGATGGCAAGATGACGCAAAAATAGTCGTATCTGCGTAAGTCGGCTGACGCAAAATTCCAAAATGGTGTTTATTGTTTACTCTTGTGTTGGTCAAGTCTAAAAAATTAAGTGAATTTCTCTATTTATTTATTTACGTTATGACAGAATTAGAACCTGCGACCTTTTTCTGGCCGGCGTGAACTGTACTTGTTCAATATGACGAAATTCTCCTTTACGTTGGAGATTGATTCCGTCGACTGTACTGATCTCTAGATACACTCATACGTATATACTAGTTAAATAGGTTCATCTTTGTAACTGAAATTCAAATTTATAATATTGGTCAATACTTTCGTGTTTCTAACTATATAATATATTTTAGCATTTAACCTATTTTTTTGACACGACAGGATTTGAAACTGCGAACTTGCTTCTGGCTTGCACGTTCTCACTAACTGACCTACTGTCAAATAGTTTAACGGGTTGAAATTCTTCTTTGCTTTGAGATAGATTCCGTCGATTTGTCTGATCTCTAGAAGCGAAGGCTACTAATTTTTGTATCTACTAATATCTCTGCTGGTTTGTAAAATTTGAATTCCAACATGTAACTCAGATATTATTTTAATCACTTAAGCAACGACTTCTATGTACTAACGTACTGTTATAGCCAAACTCGAAAAATATGTGTATTAAATATGCTAAGTTTCCATTTGCATTCTACGTAATGTAATCGGAAACTTATGTTGTTTCCTCAATTCTATTCACGAGTTTTAAATCAGATTGAATTGGACATTCGTCGGGCTCTCTCATAATAAAATTCAAGTAATAAATTCTTTAAAGTGTTAATAAAAGTTTATTTTTTTAAAAGCCCAACCTGTACCACCCCGTAATAGTACCACCTAAAACTAGTTTTTGAGTTCCAAATATTGAGCGCTAATTGCCTCCAATTAGCGCTATGTCAAATAGCGTCCTAAAAATAAATTTCGTCCATAATCAAGGTTTAAAATCAGAATCTTGATTTGAAATTCATTCAGAAACGCGGGCATAATTCCTCGGAATTCCCAACCTGGTAATTTTCCCGTATTAAAGCAGCATTAGCCCAGGATTACGACGTTTTGTTTTGTTTGTTTGACTTTCCAACATCAAGATCGTGTATTGTTTGACTTTTACTCATCAAATGTTTCAGTAGGTTTTGGGTCACATTTCACGTGTTTCGGTTGGTCATGATTTTATTATTATTATTTGTGCTTTGCTTATGTAACGTATGCTAGAGAATATTTTCCCCGTCTTGATTCAGGCTCCCGTTGAAAACTTGGCGATCTGATATTTTACCAGGCAGTTTGTGAAAGGCTAAACGTAACATTACTATCGTAGCTACAAGATGGTAAAATTCTGCAATGTTTTTTTCTGGGTTTTGGTACCACCGCTTTACCTATTCCTGTTGTAACAGCGTTAGTTCCATCAGTGCTCGTCATTATCGTGTTCCAATTCAGAGGATAAGGCAGCCGGTAAACTTAAGAAAAAAAGTATCTTCATACCCGTATCTCCGAAGAGGTAGGCAGAGGTACAACAAATGCACCCACGATTAGCCGAAGATACAAATGCCCGTTATCATAAACAACCCTTACCTAAGTAACGTAGTAACACTATGCGAAGACACTAATTTGCTGTGCAATTCACATGACAAGCCATCTGTTTCATACACAACACTTGAGTATTACTTGCCTTTGAGATATAGTGTCGAATACCCAGCCGTGACTGGATGAATTAATGCAGCTTATTTCACACTGTATGTTTGACAAATGTCAATTGTCAATAGATCAAATTATCAAAATATTCTAACTACAATTTTATCCTACATTTCTTTTGCGTGATGTTATTTTAAATTTATTCCTATTTACTAATTAATATAGCATTATCAATATGGCTACGTCTTCGAATATTAATATATCTGGCGCAAATATTTATGAAGAGAGAAAAATATTTTGCAAATCTCGAATACCTTATTTTGTTCTAATTATCCTTTGTTCGTGTAATCTACTATTTATTTAATTATAGAATTCTTCACTTTCGTAATCCATTACAAAAACAAATTTCAACTTAAATTATTTTAACATTAACCCTCGCCTCACTTTGGACAGTACAATACTAATTTGTGAGACAACATCTGGTCACCAGACTCCAAGACTTGGACTATGCGTTCTGTAAAATAGCTCGGCGGTTAACTATACGGCGGTGATATAAATAAGTATACCTATCATAGTTTGTGCAATTAGCAAGGACAACAAACAAGCAGTTGGTTTTTTAAATGATAAGCAAAAATTATTACGCGTAGACATAAAAATGAAAATGGGGCTTTGCCAACAGTTTGGCAGGAGCACAGAACGAGTATTTATTGATAGAAATTTTTGGTCCCCCATTTTGATCCGGGCCCTTTTAAACAATATACTATCTGCCATTCTGCTAACAGTCTGTAAATGGTCAACAATTGGCTATACGTATCGTGGCTACTAAGTGGTGGGTTACGCAATGTTTCAGCTGCACTTAGTACTACCGCTTATTCCTGCTGCAATATTATCGGTGCTTGTCATTGTCGTGTTCCGATTTGGAAGGTAACGTATAACGTAATAATAAGAAACGGCGATTTAACTGTAATCGGCCTGAACCAATGTAGGGAGATAGCGATTTAATTGTGATTAAGCCAGACCAATTAAAAGAAACGGCGATTTAACTGTAATTGGCTGGAACCAACGTAGGGAGATAGCGATTTAATTGTGATTAGGCCAGACCAATAAAAAGAAACGACAATTTAACTGTAATCGGCTTGAACCAACGTAGGGAGATAGCGATTTAATTGTGATTAGGCCAGACCAATAAAAAGAAACGGCGATTTAACTGTAATCGGCTTGAACCAACATAGGGAGATAGCGATTTAATTGTAATTAGGCAGGATCAATAAAAAAGAACAGCGATTTAACTGTAAACGCCCGGCCACGCGAACCGGCGCGGAGGTGCGGCGGGCGAGGCAAAAATTCGCGCGGCGCGGATTTTCAGACCAGGCGGACTTGCGTTCCCCGCCGCGACCGTATAGTCCGAAAGTAAGATGACTTTTTCAACTTTATCTCGATATTGCTTGGAGCGGAGTAGTTATGTACTTCAACACTTACTAATTAAAAGAGAAGGTGTAGTACCGTAAATAGCTAAATTTATATATAATAGTTAA
Organism: Apodemia mormo; assembly: GCA_036924255.1. NCBI lineage: Eukaryota > Metazoa > Arthropoda > Insecta > Lepidoptera > Riodinidae > Apodemia > Apodemia mormo. The sequence continues at coordinate 3,171,038 of JAUPFN010000008.1, forward strand.
TTTATATATAATATTCTTAACATATACTAGCAAAAAGCAGAGCTTTGTAAGGGCTCGCAAAGTTATACTATCTAGTAATATTGTTAGATAAGTATTTTTATGAGAATTACATCTTTTAATGTATGGACTTCATTTATAATTATCTAACCTAAAAAAACTCAGCGTATTTTCACCTAAACATTACATTTGCATCAAAGGCCCACGTCGTCAGGCTTTGGACTAAGAATATTTGGTTTTTGTTTGTTGGTATTTTTAATGAAAAATATGTATTAAAAATGAAGGTTGATCTTATAAAAAACACATTTTTGACATTTTGCTGAAATAATTGTTTTTTTTTTTCTAAAATCAGGAAGTTTCTGGTTTTACGTCGATTTACGAAATCAAAATCAAGAAGCTTTTTAATTAAATAAACCTTCAAAATTTTTGGACTACGCAGGCACGAAGAATTGACGGTAAACACTCAGCGAATACATTTTTCGAATTTTTCTCTCAGAGAAACTCTCGGAGTTCGATTCCAGAGTCAGGCAAATGAAAAAATGATGTGGTGTCGCGGGACACCAGGTAGGAACGAACTTCCTTGGGCTAAACGGCACTACTCGCTTGTGTACGCGACTGTCGCGCCTGCGCACATCTCATTTAACGCTTTTATTCCACGCATTTTTCTTACGGTTTTACTATCACATTTTTTTCAGTTCGGTCGCGCAGCAAAATCCCTATCCCCTCCAAGCCTGCCGTAAGGAACTTCGTTCCAAAAATGTGTTTTTTCAGTTTTCTGATAAAACAACTTTGCCCGGGATTGGAAAAGTGCCCTACTGGCGATAGGCTGGCCACCTATCACATTGTGGGACTTAAGTATCTTCAGCTAACCGTGGATGCACACGTTGTACTTCTGCCTACCTCTTCGGGGATACGGGCGTAAATATACCTTTTTTTAGCTTTTTACCCTCACCCTCGGGCTAAGATTGGGAATTGATCTCAATACAATATAAATCAATTAATACATTTGTACAGTTTCTCAATAAGCATATTGTGAAACTCTCTAACGCTCTATTTACTCTGTTCCCAGCAAACATCGTTGCTCTAGACCTAAATTCTCCTTGTGCCTCCCACAATATTACTTCGAACTTCCCTTGAATTCTCCTTTCAATGATTTTATCATACACCTTCGATGCCAAACTGATTAAACTGATGACCCTATAGCTATTGCAGTTTATACTTGAACCTCGCCTTTATACGAGGGCACGATAACCGCGCGCCGCCAGTCAAATATGAAGAAACAATTCATGAAGTAGGTAGTCTCTTAATAAGTTCAAAAATTCAAATAGAAAATGTATCTTATATCAATTTTAACTTGTTAATTTAATAAGAGATGGCGTTAGTAGTAATAAGATTCTAATATAAATTGTACCTTCTATTTTTTTATTTTTATAAAATGGTATTTTTATGGTAGATAACAAATCTAGACATGAATATAAACTACCACGTCGAAGCTCAAACCTAAAAATGCGATATTTTTTCAGTAAAATGTACCACAAAAGTGCATAGAAAGTGGCCTAGTGTAGGGCTCGCTTCGCTCGCCCTGATAAATTTTAAACTAATTTTACAATGCATTATTAGATTTAAATTTATAACAAATAATTTTAATTTTAATCATAAATTTTACTTACAAGTAAAAGGTACTTTAGGCCAGCGGGATTTTAAAACACCAAGTCACTTCGTTGTTAATATTATATTTATGACTTTCACTTAAAATATTATTACATTTCACACTTATTAGATATTAATTCACTTAATTATTCGACTTCCTTCGACCATTGTCCAAGACCAAGTGCCGGTCGCGACTTATCGAGCCATAATTACAGAAAATTCCCACCCAAACGATCGTTGTTACGAGTGGTGGGTCATGAAAGCATGTGATTGGTCTATTTAGGCCAATCACATGTAAGAGGCAGTGTTGCCTGTTCAATTTGGACAGATTATGTAGAATTACAACATAATTATGAAATTCTTAAAATCAACACTTATTTGGCAATAGGATTTTATAACATTTAATTAATTAACTATTACTTACGAACTAAAAGTAAATTTAAACAAAGCTATGAAACCCTAACAGCTCGGGCATCCTATTTTAAGCGAGTCCCTTCGCTTTTTTTTTAATTTATACATTATATATAGATAATAAGATTTAAACTGTTTTTCTTTCATTAATAGTATTAACATTAAATATCTAACAGAAATTAGTAGACTATTTTATAAGTATGTGTATACGTATTACGGAATCATTATCTATTACTTTTCTTCATTACTTTACTTATTTGATATTGTTATTAGAATATATCATTATTTAAATGGTGCATTTTGGTAGGTAAGGTAAAAGTTGGTTGGAGACTCAACACATTATATTAATCATCTTTTGCCGTCTCATTTTCGGAAGATTCCGATTCAAAGTGTCTGATTGAAATTCATCCAAGGTTCAATTTTATCTATAGCTACTACAGTTTCATACTTTCGACCATGTTTACGAGTTAAAGTTGTGTCTTCAATGAAAAAACTGTCATTTTCGAGCATTTTTGTTATGCGGTAAGGTCCTTGATATTTTACAACTAGTTTTTGAGAATTACCGTCATGCGGGACCTGTCTTTCTACTCTTACTAAATCTCCTTCCTTGTATTGTGTTACTAATTTTCTGTTTTTATTATAATTTTCAGTATCTCTTGTTGTACCTGTTGTTCCTTTATTTTATCTGCTAATTTTTGTTTACTTTTTCTAATTCTTCAGCCGGAATTTTATTAAGAGTATCGTTTATAACATTACTCAACACTCCTTCTGTCTTACTGGTTATGTTAAAGCCAAACAGCTATTCCGAAAGGCTCTTTTGAGTAGTTTTATGCTTAGTAATATTTATACCAACCTGTATATCTGTGATATGTGCATCCCAATATCTGTCATCGTCAGCGTGGTTGGATGCAGCTAGTGCATCTAAAATGGTCCTATTTAATTGTTTAACCTGATCATTGCCCCTAAGAGTGGCAACTGCATTTTAATATGTTTTATGCCGTACGCTTTTGACAAAATCCTGAAATGTTGTTGCTAGTGAAATTAGAACCTCTGTCTGTAATTAAGCGTGTCGGTATTCCAAAATAGCTTACGTGTTGTTTATTTGTACTGAACTAATCGATTTGGTATTTCTAACCGCGTTTATACTCACGTACTTGGTGAATCCATCTACAAATAGCAGTACAAATACCAACATATAGCAGTTACCTTTCTTGCTTATTGTGAAATGTCCCAGATGATCTTCGTGGACTGTATGGAAGGGGGTGCTTACTTTTTCTATAGGGTGTAACACCAGGAGCTTTATGTTGTGCACACTCCAGACAAGAAGCAACATGCTTTTTATTAAACTCTGTATCTTCGGAAACCAATAACGGCCTTTTATACGATTCAGAGTTTCTTTTCAAATCCCCAATGCCCTAAGTCATCATGATTCATTTTTAGAACCTGCCATCTCACACCTCGAGGTACTAGCCATTTTAGTTCTTCTCATATAACACGGTAGGGTAGACTCGATCGTTTTTGAGCTTAAAGTTTTTGTAGACGTCCATGGCATCCTCCACACATGGATCCAAGAATATCTGTTTAATTTTTTTTTACTTTTTCATCAGCAGATTGCACCGTTGAAATCCAATCATCAGATTTTTGTATTGTCAAAATGTCCATAATATGATTTTCACTTACAGGATTACTTTCCGGGTTCCTGCTAGTAAATCCAGCTGATCTTCCACTCGAGGCATCGGATAATGGTCCTTATTGGTTTTTCTATTCAGGGCCCTATAATCGACACACAAACGTTTATCGCCAGTTTTCTTCTGCACCATGATAATTGGGCTTGCATAAGGTGACGACGATTCTATTATTATGTGTTCGTTTAACATCTCTTTCACCATATTGCTCACCATCAGTTTTTCAGCGTAGGACATGCGATACGGACGACACGCAATAGGCTCACTATCTAATAATTCTATGGTCATTTCCGTGACCGTCGTAAATCCCAAGTCATGGAAACCACTCGAAAAACAATCTCCATACGTCGATAGTAAATCTTTCAGTATTTTTTTACTGATTTGTGTCTAACTTCGGGTTACAATTTACAGAAGCATCCATAACAATGTCATTAAAGGTAACACTGAATGAATTTTGGTAGTTATCTGTTAGAATAGGATTTCGTCGCAAAGATCGTATTAAAAGAGTACCCTTAGCAATGTTCAAGGGTGTTGGAGCAATATTGTACATTAGAATCGCGCCCTGACCATTTGATTTCATATAGACCTGGAAGTAAATAATATTCCTTACTTTCTGGACCGCGGCACGTACCCTTAACATGCACGTCACCACTCAGCAATGGCGGATCAGTAGAAACTTGTATCGCACGCATCGTGTTACAAGGAAGTTTGTGTACACCCACTATACTGATTTTATTTGGGGGTACTCTCTGAATTTAATAGCGTCCGGTGTCTTTATTATTAATATATCAGACCTCTCCGTAAGTTTTTGTCTATTCCATTATCTTATTTGTTACTTCAGATACCTGTTTTTGATCAATGTCTATTGTGGACTTCCCAACTTCACTTGTAGATCTCCCTGTATTCCTGTAGCAGTTGGAAGGGTGACTTACCCGATCATATATAGTGCATCTGGAAGGTGGTTTTTGACACCTGGAGCTGCGATGACCTATCTCATCGCAGTTATGGCATTTTATCGAAGATGTTTTGTCACACTTAAAGCTGGGATGACCAATACCATTGCAGTTGTAGCACCTAACTGAAGGGTTAATGACATTATCCGATTTGACGGAATCAGCTTTATTTGAATTGGGTCACAATCTTCCCCTGCGCGTGGTGTCCTGGAAATCTCTGTTTGGCCCTATTTTAACAGTTTTAAAATATTTATGTACCTGTTCAGGTTCTCTGAATTGAGCGGCTTGAACACCAAGTTTTACCGCTCGATACTCCATCCCATAAAAAAGGCAGTCTACCGCGTTTTCGCTAGTGATTTTACATCTATTTAATAAATTAACCTTTGCATAATAATAATGCTCTAATGACATATTGAACCTTCTTAGCTAATATTTCGGTTTAAAGCTCAGCATAATCCTCTCTACATGGAAAAGATTCTAACAATTTATTTTTTCATTCAGGCCACGATTGTAACACCGAGGTTAGATCCCGATACCATGTATTTGCAACACCACTTAATTTTGGCAGAGAATAATGTACGATTTCTCTTTCTTCTCAACCGTAAATTTCAGAACATTCTTCCACTTTGTTGAGCTATATTAAAACGGTTTGATCTTTCGACAGAGAATCGAACTCTGGTACCAAATTCGTATTAAATGTTATTTTAGGTTTATCTGAACTTTTAACCTTATCTAAAATATCTAAAAACTTATTAATAATTACTATCTCTTAACTTTTTCCTTCCTTTTGTCATTTTCGCTTTTTGAATCCGACGAAGTCGAGGAGTTATACTTTCTCACCAGACCAGTAGGGCTACTCTTGAAAACCGATTTCAATTTTAAATGAATATGTAATGAATTTTGAAGTATTTCGTACTCTGGACCACTATATTCAATTATTGGATTCGGCGACAGTGCCACACGGATTTCGAAATTTTTTTGGAACTACTCATTATGGTTTTTATTCGCTATTTTGTTTAAAACGGTACTTAAAATTTCCACTTGTAACACTAATCGCCTCTGTGGTCTAGTGGTGCAGCGTTGGCGTTGACCACATGAGGTCCCGGGTTCGATTCCCGGGTGGGGCACTTTAAAAAAAAAAGTGTTTTTTCAGTTTTCTGAGAAACACAAAGTTGCCCGGGATTGGAAAGTGCCCGGTTGGCGATAGGCTTGCCACCTATCACATTTGTGGGACCAAGTATCTTCGGCTAATCGTGGGTGCACTTGTTGTACCTCTGCCCACCGCTTCGGGGATATGGGCGTGAAGATACTTTTTTTTACTTGTAACACTAGCTTGACGTATAACGATGACATTTATTTGCAATAATTAGGTCGTTACTATACTGAATCAATGTGGGCAATATTGGTTTCAAAAGTACCGTTTTTTGGCGATATTCGAAACTTATTGAATTTCCTGTAACACTACTATTCTTAAAGAAAATATGCATACGTTTCTGACGATATGTTAATAAAAATAAAAATTGCAGATATCTAGCAAGAGCTAACATTTTTTTAAATTAAATTTTAATTGTGAAAAATAAAATTACTATCTTTTTCTAATTACTATTAAAGAAATTATTAAGCCAAGATACTTGCCACAAGCCGTTTGACCTTGATTTACTTCGTTTTACTCGCCATAGTAGAAAAGGGAAGTTAAAAAAAATAAAATTAAAATAACCGAATGACGAATGATGTGTTTTAGATAATGTTAGCATAACTTAGTAAATAAATAACTTTTTTTTGAAAAATTAAAACTTTGTACACAATAGTAGCAATGCGACTGCTCGTTATATATAAAAATACTCAGATCTTTAATTTTATTTCACTTATCAATGAATCAAACAAAATCAATTTGTTTTCATGGAAACATATTGCGATTTAATTTTCATGATCACAACAGAAAGACGACTGCACATAGATAATTAAATTACTAAATTAATTAACCAAAAATATCAAAGTAAATAGCCAAAAATACTTGATCACTAAAAAAAAAAGGAAATAACAGTCATCTAGTATGTAACACAAGTTACCAAAAATTTTCGGATTCCAATTTTATTTTAGATTGGTTGACGCGACGAACTTCGTCCCGCTAAACAATCAATGAATGAGCAAATTTGGGATTTTAGAATTGATACAAAGTTCAAGTTTTCATTAGAATAACTAATACAATTTAGAAAAAAAACAAGTATTTTAATTACGTACTAGCAAGATGTATTTAAATTAATTGATGAATATTGTATTTAAAACTCGTTAAAATTGGTCCAACTATTCTCGAATCAGTAATAGTGTAAGTAGATTTATTAAATTCAGTTTCAGTTTAAATAATATGTAATATTCTTTTGAAATGACATTTGTATTGGCAAGGTAAAAAAAAGCTTGGGAAAAAAATTAACCAAATTGTAATAATCATTATTTTCCCTATTTTGTTTTTCTTTTTTTCAACATGCTTATATTAAAATGCTTACTTACGTTAATCCAGGAGGTGGGCGTGACAAGAAAATGGAAAATTTTCTCGGTTATCCCACTTCTGACCTAAAAGGTACTTTAGGCCAGCGGGATTTTAAAACACCAAGTCACTTCGTTGTTAATATTATATTTATGACTTTCACTTAAAATATTATTACATTTCACACTTATTAGATATTAATTCACTTAATTATTCGACTTCCTTCGACCATTGTCCAAGACCAAGTGCCGGTCGCGACTTATCGAGCCATAATTACAGAAAATTCCCACCCAAACGATCGTTGTTACGAGTGGTGGGTCATGAAAGCATGTGATTGGTCTATTTAGGCCAATCACATGTAAGAGGCAGTGTTGCCTGTTCAATTTGGACAGATTATGTAGAATTACAACATAATTATGAAATTCTTAAAATCAACACTTATTTGGCAATAGGATTTTATAACATTTAATTAATTAACTATTACTTACGAACTAAAAGTAAATTTAAACAAAGCTATGAAACCCTAACACAAGTTAAATGTTTTTTAGTTACACGAGAAGAGATTTTTTTAGAGATTGTCCACCACATAATGCCATATAACATAGGGATCATGAAGTCATCACACATAGACATATTATTATAGTATCTTCACGCCCGTATCCCCGAAAGGGTAGGCAGAGGTACAACAAGTGCACCCACGATTAGCCGAAGATACTTGGTCCCACAATGTGATAGGTGGCAAGCCTATCGCCAGCTGGGCACTTTCCAATCCCGGACAACGTTGTTTTTGTCAGAAAACTGAAAAAACACATTTCTGAATTGCCCGACCCAGGAATCGAACCCGGGACCTCTGTGGTCAACTCCGACAACGGACCATTACACCACAGAGGCGACATATATTATTATAACATTATATATCATATATGTGAACTAATTACTGAACAAGTTATAATATAATGAGAGAATTAATATTCTCTCATTACACTATAACTTTGTATACTGGTGTTGTTGAAATTGTAGAAGCTACAGTAAACTGAGAGGCAATTATCACGGGGAAAACTATTTCCGGAGTTGACCTAACAACATAACAATGGATCGTTCATAGTGTGCCCACATAGGTAGTGGCACTCGTATTTAGGTGTTTGATTTATTGCTGAGAATGAAACAGGAAGAATGGAAATGTAAACCAATAGTAACTAAAATATTTTAATATTATTGTTATATCCACAGACCACATGAATACTAATAGACAAGCTATTGGGAAGGAAACGTGTCGCCGCGCAAATGAGCAAACGCTCCTATTACTGTAAAAATTTAATACATTTGTAAAAAAAAGTATCTTCACGCCCATATCCCCGAAGGGATAGGCAGAGGTAAAACAAGTGCACCCACGATTAGCCGAAGATACTTGGTCCCACCAATGTGATAGGTGGTAAGCCTATCGCCAACCGGGCACTTTCCAATCCCGGGCAACTTTGTGTTTCTCAGACAACTGAGAAAACACTTTTTTTTAATGTGCCCAAGCCGGGAATCGAACCCGGGACCTCGTGTGGTCAACGCCAACGCTGGACCACTAGACCATTTGCAGGTTATATTATATATTATATATTATACATATATTATAAATTATATATTATATAATATATATTATATATTATATATTATATATTATATATTATATATTATATATTATATATTATATATTATATATTATGTATATAATATATTATATTGTGAAAAAATAAAAATAAACCATGTTGTACTGTTTTATCATACCAAATGAGAAGACAAGGTTTAAAAGTTACCCTTGAAATGATTTTATTTCATTGATAAGTAATATAACTCTGTATTTCTGTATGTATTTGCAAGCTACACTAAAAAACTGAGAAATTGTCTTGAAAGGCGTATCCATTTAATCCGTGGTTGTATCTATTACAAATTTTTGCACAAAAATTTCACTAACGCGTGTCTCTAGCGGGAGCCACTCGTACTTGCACTATTCCCAATCATTCCATATATCGTTTCCATGAGAGGTGTCTGTGTGTGTGTTGCTAGAGTGCCTTTTATATGTAGATTGATTTCTGTAGCTATTTGTCTTGTAGTCTAGGGTAGATTTACGCTGGTAAAATAAGACCAGTTCGCCTGTCCCTATTAACAGTGTCGGATCTGTAAATAAGCAGTTTTACAGGACAGCGTGCCAAAGTTTAAAAATATACATAAAATGCTTATATTTTTTTAATTATAAGAGTTAGGTTTCCAATAAAATACTATGTATTAATAGGCATTCAAGAGATTAAGTACATTGTATTTATACTTATAATTAAAAAACATAAACAATGTAAACTTTGGCGCGCTCCTCCTGTAAAACTGCCGATTTGCAGATCCGACACTGTTAATAGGGACAGGCAAGTTATTCGGCCTAAAAAACCTGGATCATATTTGTATTACCGAAAAATGATCGTTTCTTATATATGAGATTATTTTAGATTCAGACACCAGTTTGCACCAGAATTGGCATCATATTCCCTAAAAATAATCATTTCATATAATATTTGTGATTATTTTAGATTTAAACACCAGTGTGTTCGGAAGCCAAATTATATTACCAAAAAATAATCGTTTCATATATTTTTGATTATTTTAGATTTATATATTGATTAGTTTCACATGTAAATATTATCTCATATATGTACGTATTTTGCTATAGATATTGTCGAATCTCATCTAGATATGGGCATCTATCCAGACAAAATTAGACGTACAAACTAACAACTCAACTAACGAGGCGGTAAAATAAAGACACTTAAAATTTTCATATGTGATGGCTGGTGAGATACGCGGTGCCCTCAGTGCAGCATTTTCAGTTAAAGTCTTAATTTTCCTCGCCTGGGGTCAGTGCTCGTCATTTTTGTTTGGAGGGCAAGGTAGTTACCTACCAGCTACTTTGGTAAGTAGCAAGTTTAAAAGTTATTAAGAAAAACAATAATAACTTTTGCCCTGATGATGCGTTAAAACGCGAAACCGGTTGGTTTAAATAAATAAAAAGTCAAGTAAAACAGTACAAGTGATTTTAATACGATATTATTTATGCTTTGCCATCTGTGTGGTGGGGTGGCAATGCCACATGCGTAAGTCTACCGACTACCTTACCCTCCAAACGGGAACACGAAAATGACAAGCATTGACGCTATTGCGGCAGAAATAGGTATGGCGGCGCGGGCGGTACCTAGTACCTAGGCGAGACGTTGCGAACCCTACCACCCGGTATTCACGATGGTAGTGATACATACAGCTAATCAGTTGCCTTTTAGGTCCTGCCTGGCAGAACGGCAGATGGTATATTCTTTAAAGGAGCCCGGACTAACACGGAGAAAATATGTATGGGTTGACTGGTGAATAACTGTACATACTGAAGAAGGGTGTTCAGTACTCGATTCTTATACCAAATTTTTTTTATATCATAATATAGCAAACAAGCAGATGGGTCTCCTGATGGAAAGAGTCAACAATCGCCTAAAGACACCAAAGGTGTTAATGGTGCGTTGCTATCTTGTGGCGAGATCTAATGCCATATGCATAAGTTTACCGGGTACCTTACCTTCCAAATCGGAACACGACAGTGACAAGCATTGACGCTATTGCGGCAGGAATAGGTAAATTGGTGGTACCAGACCCGGGCGGAGACAAAGCAGCACTCTACCACCTAGTAGCCACGATGATAGTGACTCGATAGTGACCTGCCTGGCGGAACGGCAGTTTGCCTATTCTTCAAAGGAGCCCGGGACCAACACAGGATAAACCAAATTAAATATTCTACAAAAATGTTTATTATGGACACCCGCGCACAGCGCATAGATCGACGGGCCCTACGTATAGAGAGTTAATTTAAAGGTCCGGCCCAATTTTCAGGGATTGTTCAGAATCGATAATATGTTCGATTTGTGTACCTAATAGAAAGCATAATTTAAAAAATTCAAAATTCCATTTTTATCCGATACAGAAAACATAACGCATGGTTATAATTTCAATTACGCAAAAATATCGAACGCGGCTCGAGTAGTGCTCCCCGCACGCCGCCGAAACTGCCCGGCAATCCATTCACACGACTCGGTGCATCGAATTCTTGAATTTAATGGGACATTTTTAAACGAATATTTTTATATTATCTTGCAATATTTTTACAATAATAATTAAAACGAACTTTCAATTCAATATTTAGTTCTTAATTTTAAAGTTTAGCCAGACCTTTAAATGTAACCCTGTATAAGGACATGACAAAAATGTAATTTTTTTATTACATATATGGCTTTAAATTATCCAAACGCTCATATCCGTATAAGTTTTTTTTTTCATTTTATGTATTTCGCTACTTATACGAATCGAATAAGAGAACAAGTGTAATAATTACAAACAATAGGTGTCGTAGATGCGGATATCTATACTTATCGTTCTGTACTGTGTTTTAAAATGCGCGTTTTAAAATTAAAATGCCGTATAAAGTGACATGTCTTTATTATTGTATTTTGAATATTTTTGGGTGGCGATCTTAAGTTGTTTAAGGTAAGTATGGTATTTAAAATGAAATAAGTTGTTGTTTTTTCATAAAACATTTATATTTTTTTATGAATTCATCGAATTGTGTTTCCAGATTTTTTATTTTCAGCGTATAAGGAGGTATGTCCGACTTGTCTGATATGAACGTCAATATAAAAAGGGTTACATAGCAGTTTTTTCAGGAAAATTTAAAAAAAGTTAAATACTTAAAAATAATATTCTGGACTCCCTAAATCTAATAACTCATTGTAGAAAAAAAAATTATAATTATGCATAGAATTATTTCAAGTGATATTTGAACATTAATTACGCCCTCCTGTGAACCTCAGTTTTTGACATATTCCTTTAAACGTAGGGACCGTCGAGATGTTCATTGTTATACAAACAGCGGTTTACCGAACTCGCGACTAGACACCTTAGTATAATGTGGGATGACTATACGTTTTGAATATGAATACATTAAGTTCTTTGAGGTTTGTAGTTAAGCATAATTCCCTTATTATTTTCATTGGTTACGTGTAACAATTAACTATCTTGTGCTCCAATAAGTACGAGTTAACCTTTTTACAGCTTGTTAAGTAACCTTTATACAGCTTGTTAAGTAACCTTTATACAGCTTGTTAAGTAACCTTTATACAGCTTGTTAAGTAACCTTTATACAGCTTGTTAAGTAACCTTTATACAGCTTGTTAAGAAACCTTTATACAGCTTGTTAAGAAACCTTTATACAGCTTGTTAAGTAACCTTTATACAGCTTGTTAAGTAACCTTTATACAGCTTGTTAAGTTACCTTTATACAGCTTGTTAAGTAACCTTTATACAGCTTGTTAAGTAACCTTTATACAGCTTGTTAAGTAACCTTTATACAGCTTGTTAAGAAACCTTTATACAGCTTGTTAAGAAACCTTTATACAGCTTGTTAAGTAACCTTTATACAGCTTGTTAAGTAAGCCAACCTAAACCTTGTAGGGGGTAATAGGGTATCTGATTCTTATTCCAAATACATTAAAAAAATGGCAAACTAACTACCTAATTATCTTTGCGCGTTACTTGCGCAAACGTATTGATGCGTATGAATTATGAATTAATTAAATATTTAGGTTAAAATTTAAGGGTATGTTTTTTTTTTATTTGAAATGAGAATCAGATACCCTATAAACAAACCCCTTCAAGGTTTAGGTCGACTTACCCAACAGGCCGTAAACGCTAATGATGTCACGGCCATACTCGACAGAGAGAATTTTTAGTGTTTTCTTTATATATTTAGGTTTAATCGCTTCTGTGGTCTAGAGGTCAGGTGTCGGTGTTGACCAGATGTGGTCCCGGGTTCGATTTCCGAGCTGGGCAATTCAAAATGTGTTTTTTTAGTATTCTGATAAAAATAATGTTGCCCAGGATTAGATAAGTGCCCGGTTGACGATAGGATTGCCACCTATCATATTGTGGAACTAAGTATCTTCAGCTAATCGTAGGTGTACCTATATCTCTGCCTACCTCTTCGGGGATACGGGCGTGAAGATACTTTTACTTCGTTTTTAAGGCGAGATATTTCGATGCGCGTCAATGCTATAGGAAATGGGTGGCGTGGTATGTTCTGAAACCGCTGGGAAACGTGTTAATTTTCGGATAAATAAATATAGGATATTAGCTGAAAACCAAAATTTAGCACATTATTTTTTGTATTTACAACTAAATACCACATAAAAATCATGTGGAAGATTAGAAATATTATTAACAAATTATTTGTTTTAGAGATCTTTTTAGCCTGTTTTCGAAATTTTATATGATCAAGTCAAGTACATTCTATCATGTAATGAATTAGCACATTCTTTAGATAATATCTTCAGGTATGTCGGGTAATTTTTGTAAAATTGTAATTTAACAATCAATACAAAAAAACGTGATTTAGTAAACCAGCTTTTTCCCGTTTGTCGCGATGCCTCGCCTCCAGCTGACTTGGAAAATTCCTTATTTTTGCAAAGATAATTCAATAATACTTTCCTTAATTTATAAGAATTTTTAATTCCTCTTCCATTAAATTATTAAGTAAACATTTGGTTTCATTAATCTCTCGGATTGACAAGATTGAGAAAAGTAACCCCTTTGAAATCCAACTGGTGACTAAAATAGGTTAACAAATGATTAATTGCTTTACTAATTATGTGAATAAAGGCATCTGACGAAAGAGTCCTGATGTAAAGAGTCAACCATCGCCTATAGACAATAAAGGTGTTAATGGTGCGTTGCTATCTTGTGGCGAGGTCTAATGCCACATGCATAAGTTTACCAGCTACCTTACCCTCCAAACCAGAACACACCATTGCGGCAGGAATATGTAAGGCGGTGGTACCCGACCCGGGCGAGACAATGCAAAACTCTACTACCTAGTAGCCATGATGGTAGTGACTTGAATAGCCAATCGGTTGCCTTTTACGACCTGCCTGGCAGAACGACAGCTGTTCTTCAAAGGAGCCCGGGACCAGCACGGGAATTAAACTTTACTGTGTTTTCAGAAAATAAGGCTCTTTTAAATTTAAAGTTCCATCCTCACCATCTCGATGTCTGGAAATCCACAACTCTGCGTTTCTCCCGACACTTTTTGCCTCGCACTACTCTGTTGTGGAATCAATTACCGGCAGGGCTATTTCCGAACGGATACGACATAGGGATCTTCAAGAAAAGAGCTTACTCATTCTTAAAAGGCCAGCAAAGCAACTGCAAGACCTCTGGTATTGCGGATGTCCATGGGCGGCGGTGATCACTTACCATCAGGTGCACCTCTTGCTCGTTTGCCCCTTTTTCTATAAAAAAAAGTACATATGAATGCTGTAACAACTTCCTTGTCATTTTATGACATGAACAGTTACAAGAAGACAAGCAAGCAACAAACAATCTATCAATTAAATATTTTTAAACCACTGGTGCTTGTACAATTATTAAGAAGCAATGAGCTATTTGTTTTGATCTAAGGGAGCGTACCCATACTACGTGACCCATTTAAGGGGGAGAGGGAGGTCTTTTAAATACTACGCTAAGTCACAGAAGCGGGGGGGTTAGATTATTGTCACGTAGTCGATTTTGCTGATAAGTCTCGCGCTTTTTCGAATTATATTTGAATAATAACGCGCGGAGTGTTTAGTGCTTTCTAAACTCACAGTTGGTAGCGTTGACATATGTCAAGACGTCAGCTAGTTGAAAGCAAACACTGTTTGTCAGACATTTTTTAGCAATAAATGTCAGTTTTGTGCAATAAACGCCGTAAGAAATAAGAGCCATATTATTTTTATTTCTTTCAGTTTCTGCGTGCAAAATGATTAAAAATCACATTTTCTAATACAACGTAACAACTTGAGAAGGAGGGGGGGTCTTAGTATATACTACGAGCGGTTAATAAGGGGAGGGAGGGGTCGAAAAAGATTAATAAATAGTTCACGTAGTATGGGTACGTAGTATGGGTAATGTTTGTCGGGTGCTTGAATCCTAGTCCGTGCTTCATCCCTGCTCCCTTTTCATTACTTATCGCTCGGATCGGCCGACCACCGCACTCACTCAGTCACGCACCCTGCGGCGTGAGGCGTGATGGTCGGCTGTCGCCTTGCTGTCACCACACACTGCCCGATCTGACCCAGAAAATTTTAGTTAAACCCGTAGCCCAGAAATGCACTGTTCAAATCCGACCCATGTCAAAACTGGAGGAGTGGCAGCCCTACGTATGCCGTGTGTGGCCGCTACACCACCGACTAGTGTGCCTTTCACACACACACATAAACAGAGCGCATAAAATGACAGATATTGATTAGCTATAAAGGCTCGGGACCCTCTTAATTACGAGTATATAGATCAAACTATATGTCACAGGAAAATTCTTTAATTCGTCTGTTAATAAACAGCGTCATCAGATTATAAATACGTTTTAGAAAATGCCGCACGCTGAATATAGTCATACGCATACTATCCATACTATAATATTATAAATGCGAAAGTCTGTCTGCTGCCTGTCTGTCTCTGCTAAACCGCAGGACTGATTTTCATGAAATTTGGCATAGAAGTAGGCTATTTTTTTACAAAAAACACCCCTTAAAGGGTTGAAATAGGGGATAAAATTTGTATTAAAAGCTATCTTGACGACGTGTTAATCTACTCGCGAGCGAAGCTGCGCGGGTCAGCTAGTTATTTATAATACGCACAGTATTACCGCCGCTGTTAACAAATTGCCGCGGCATATTGTTTCTATAAAATAAATGAGTAGTTTATTTAGAACTAGAACCCTATCTCACTTCTGACATAAAAAAGAAGTTTGTTAGTTTGTCGTTAGGACCCACGTCTGAAAAAAGAGGCTCCATCGACCGTCGGCGACATCAAAGCTGACATTGACGCAATTTAGGTCGTCAAAAATTTGCCTTCGTCAATTTGTATTAAGAGTTTACGTTTGTCAAATGATGACGCCGTTTTTCGGAGAAACATACATTTTTATTATAAGTTATACATTTTTTATTATAAGCTAAAAAATAGCAAACAGGCAAATAAATGACTCTCCTGGTGGAAAGATAAACCATCGCCTATTGACGACAAAGATGTTAATAGTACGTTGTTTGTAATGCCACATGCATAAGTCTATCGACTACATTACCCTCCGAATCAGAGCACGACAATGACAAGATAATGAATCTATGAAGCAGGAATAAGTAACGAGGTGGTACCATATACCCGGGCGAGACATTGCTGAACTTGTAGTGATTATATATATATATATATATATATATATATATATATATATATATATATATATATACATATATACATATATATTTGTATGTGATTTGTACGGCGCCATCTAGTGGTAAACTGGTTTCTCACGTTTACCACTAGGTGGCGCTGTGCAAATCACATACAAATTCCTAGTAAACTCCAAACGCGCTCACGATCGAATGCGAAAAGAAAAACTCACACTTAGCACTAAGAGATCCTTAGTACGAGAAAGCTATAATATGATACGAATATTAGCCACATCAACAAGGTGTAGCATAAAGTTTTGAAACATATTTGTTTTCAGGGTAGCTCCCCCACATGTAAAGTGGAGATGTTAATTTTTTTGACGTACCACACCGTGTTGTGTATTATTGTATACTAGCTGTTGCCAGCGACTTCGTCCGCGCGGACTTTGTTTACACCGCACTGCTCCTCCCCCGTAGGTGATAGCGTGATAATATGTAGCCTATATGTTTACCCGACCTGTTAGTAATATTAATGCAAAATTTGAAGTAAATCCATGGAGTACTTTTTGAGTTTACCCCGGACATACATACAGACAAACAGACAATTAGACAGACAAAAATTCTAAAAAGTATATTTTTGTCTTCGATATTGATTGTAGATCACGCCCCAAGTATTCTTTTAAAAAAATATTCAATGTACAGTTTTGACTTTCCTACGATTTTATTATATGTATAGATGTTTTTAAAAAATATTGTAGGTTTGTGAAAACAACTTTTCGATTAAGGGACTCGTTTGTAAAATATTAAGCTTTTAAGTGCTAATTTAAGTGCCCCCCCCCCCCCTGCAGGCTAAATGGTTTGTTTTGGGGCTGGTAATAAAATTATGGTAGTAGTAAACATAATGAAGTTAAAAGAAAAACTATCACGGCAGCCTTCTAAGGCTTTCCAAGTTTTTGAGTAATAGTCGATCAACTTATAAAATGTACTTAGAGAAGTCTTCCATCATCATCATTCCAGAGTCACTACCATCGTGGCTACTAGATAGTAGAGTTCTGCATTGTCTCACCCGGGTCTGGTACCACCGCCTCAGGTTCCTGTTCTGTTCCTGCCGCAATAGCGTCAGTGCTAGTCACTGTCGTGTTCCGGTTTGGAGGGTAAGGTAGCCGGTAAACTTATGCATGTGGCATTAGACCTCGCCAGAAGATAGCAACGCACCATTCCATCCACCATCTTTGGTGTTTATAGGAGATGGTTGACTCTTTCCATCAGGAAACCCATGTGCTTGTTTGCTATCTTATGATATAAAAAAGAGCAACCGAAAGGAAGAGGTTCTTAATACATCAGAATCTTTTTTTTTATGTTTTTCGATTTCTCAATGACGTTGGACTGATTTGGAAAATTATTGGGATTTGATTTTGGTTTTGTTTGGGATGGAATTTTGGTTGTTTTTTTTTTCATATTATATTTATATTTATATTTATATTTATATTTATATTTATATTTATATTTATATTTATATTTATATTTATATTTATATTTATATTTATATTTATATTTATATTTATATTTATATTTATATTTATATTTATATTTATATTTATATTTATATTTATATTTATATTTATATTTATATTTATATTTATATTTATATTTATATTTATATTTATATTTATATTTATATTTATATTTATATTTATATTTATATTTATATTTATATTTATATTTATATTTATATTTATATTTATATTTATATTTATATTTATATTTATATTTATATTTATATTTATATTTATATTTATATTTATATTTATATTTATATTTATATTTATATTTATATTTATATTTATATTTATATTTATATTTATATTTATATTTATATTTATATTTATATTTATATTTATATTTATATTTATATTTATATTTATATTTATATTTATATTTATATTTATATTTATATTTATATTTATATTTATATTTATATTTATATTTATATTTATATTTATATTTATATTTATATTTATATTTATATTTATATTTATATTTATATTTATATTTATATTTATATTTATATTTATATTTATATTTATATTTATATTTATATTTATATTTATATTTATATTTATATTTATATTTATATTTATATTTATATTTATATTTATATTTATATTTATATTTATATTTATATTTATATTTATATTTATATTTATATTTATATTTATATTTATATTTATATTTATATTTATATTTATATTTATATTTATATTTATATTTATATTTATATTTATATTTATATTTATATTTATATTTATATTTATATTTATATTTATATTTATATTTATATTTATATTTATATTTATATTTATATTTATATTTATATTTATATTTATATTTATATTTATATTTATATTTATATTTATATTTATATTTATATTTATATTTATATTTATATTTATATTTATATTTATATTTATATTTATATTTATATTTATATTTATATTTATATTTATATTTATATTTATATTTATATTTATATTTATATTTATATTTATATTTATATTTATATTTATATTTATATTTATATTTATATTTATATTTATATTTATATTTATATTTATATTTATATTTATATTTATATTTATATTTATATTTATATTTATATTTATATTTATATTTATATTTATATTTATATTTATATTTATATTTATATTTATATTTATATTTATATTTATATTTATATTTATATTTATATTTATATTTATATTTATTTATTTCTCTCACAATCGTTAGGTACAATAAGTTTTATTTTACTAGTATAAATAGACTAAAGCAATGAATTGTGAGAGACTGGTGTCTGCACTAGGATGCCCTGTGATAACAGATCATCAGGCCCTCACCTTGAGATGGAATTATATATCAAGAAGTACATACAAAGAAATGTGCTTTCGGAACATATCAATCAAATACTTTCGGAATATATTAAGTGAATACGGGTATACAGAATATCAATGAAAAGGGGTGTGCGTGTAATATACAGACACAGTGAAAACTTTGTTAATGTGAGTGTTCATGTATTACATATAAATCTATCTAACACATTAATATACATACATACACATACATGTACACTTATACAATACATAATATATAATTTACATTCCACACATTATAAATGTTACTAAGTAATTTAGGATATAATTGTGTAAAATGGTACCAGATATAGGATCATATTATTTTATCACTTTTACCAATTCTTCCGTTTCATCATAAGATAAATCAAGGAGCCAAAGTGACACGATTTGCTTGCACTTATATTTGGTAAGATTATAAATAGAAATTTTAGAATTAATTTTATTATACATATAAGTGCCGAGAAAACAAAAGAATTTGTGGGAAAAGGAAGTACTGTAGGAGGGTAAAGACAAAATTCTACTTTTCTTACGTTTGCTTATTAGGTAGGGTACATAAGTTAAAGTAGAATGTTTTTTAGTATGGTATGTAATACAAAAAGCTGACGCACTGTATGTATCTTGCAATTTTTATAAAGATCTTTTGTTGAATAGAAGAAAGGGAGAAAATTCATTACTTTGAGAACAGATCTTTGTGCTCGTTCCAGTCTAAGCAATGTGGTTTTAGAAGCACCTCCCCAGATGGTTATACAATATGTTAAGAGTGATTGACATAGGGCAAAGTAAGTAGTTTTTAGTGTTTTACTGTCTGCAATGTGACGAAGGTTTTTAAAAATATATATTAACTTGCGAATTCGGGAAGTAAAAGATTAATGTAGGGATAAAAGTTCAAATTACTATCCAGAATGACACCAAGATATCTTATTTCGTTAGTTTTTTGTAATTCAGGACAGACACAGTTGGAATAGGTAAGACAATTGTGTCCTACTAAACGATAGGCTGAATTACAAGGCAAATTATTATTGTTTATGGTGAATGTTATGTATTTTGTTTTAGAAGTGTTTAGTGCTAATTTGTAACCACCTACTAGCAAGATTAAAACCTTGTTGCGCATAATGAAATGCTTCGTTCCATGTGTCACCATAGAATAACAAGGCAGTATCATCGGCGTAAGTAACACTCTTACCATTTGAAAATTTAGTCCGGCAAAGACCATCAATAAAAATTAAAAATAAAGTAGGACCTAAAATACTACCTTGGGGGACACCGTGAGTAACTGGCAGTTCGTTATTTATCCATTCATCAATTTTAACATATTGTGTCCGATCTGTTAAGTAGCTAATAAAAAAATTCAACGGTGTGCCTCTGACACCTATCCTTTCTAGTTTGTCTAAAAGTATTGGTATAGACACAGTGTCAAACGCTTTTGCTAAGTCTAGAAATATTGCTATTGTTTTCTTTTTGTTGTCTAAATTATGTACTATGTAATCCGTAAGTTCATGAACTGCATCGTCAGTAGACACTCCCGAACGAAAGCCAAATTGGGAATCAGATATTAGTTGTTTCTTTTCTAAATAATTTACAAGTTGTTTATTTACAATTTTTTCCAAAATTTTAGAAAACGTAGGCAACATATAAATAGGTCTATAATTATTGACGCAATCTCTACACCCACTCTTATAAATAGGGAGAACAAGTGACCGCTTATAAGCTGAAGGAAATATTCCAGAATTAAGTGATAAATTTAGAATGTGTGTCAGAGGCGCAACTAATAAATCAACATATTTTTTGACGAGGAAACTAGAAATGTTATCCAATCCACTAGAACAGCTGTTTTTAAGGTTTAAAATGGTAGTTTTTACTTCGGCTTCATCAGTTTGAGAAAGAACGAAAGAATTCATGTTTAGGGTGTCGTAGAACCTGTACAAGGTTGTGAAGAAATATTAATTGAATTTGTAAGGGTTTTACCAATATTAACAAAGAATTTATTTATATCGTTTATGGATGTGAAAGGGTCTTTTTTTGAGATAAGTTCGGTGGGTGGTATATTTTGTTTGGAGGTATGAGTAAAAGTTTTAATAAGCTGCCAGAGCCTTTTACTGTTGTTTTTGGCTTTTTCTATTTCGATTCTTTCATGTTCTTTCTTTAACCTTTTGATAATTGCGTTGCAGTAATTCCTATATCTAGTATAAGTTTTACGTAGAATTTCGT
The DNA here is from genome assembly GCA_036924255.1 of Apodemia mormo. NCBI lineage: Eukaryota > Metazoa > Arthropoda > Insecta > Lepidoptera > Riodinidae > Apodemia > Apodemia mormo. The sequence continues at coordinate 3,192,605 of JAUPFN010000008.1, forward strand.
CATTTGGTTTAGATTTAGATTTGAGATGTAATTTATCTCTATTTCTCATACACTTCAACAAACCCGGTGTAATCCATGGTTTGACTATATGTTTACGCTTTTATAATACAATGGATTTAGTGCAATTTTCAAGTAAATTGTTAATTGTAGTTGAGAAAAATGAGACTGCATTATTAACATTATCAATAGAATAAATGGGTGAAAAATCTTGATTTTTCATCGCCAAATCTAATTTTTTGTAGTCCACACGTTTAATATGTTTTTTGAGCGGAGGAACTGTGTCAAGCTGGTCTAAACTAAACATCACGCTGTAATGATCAGTAACTGTGGTATGAGCTACGTAGCATCTGACTGGTAACTTGGATTTTATAATGATATGGTCTAAACAAGTATTAGTGTGAGTGGGGATGTGGAATGCAGGTAGCATGCCATGAGAAGCTAAGAGGTCAAGATATCTGTGAGATCTAGTGTCTATCGATAACAAACTTATATCAATGTTAATATCTCCGGTCAACACAATATTTTTATATGAAGTAAGAGACGAAAGTAAATGATTCAGGGACTCAAGAAAGTTAGCTATATTTCTTTCATTTGGGGGGCGGTATATAGTAATAATTACTGTTTCTTGACTTACTTTTATTAATAAACAGTTACAATCATTTACAGTGGGCTCTGATATATTAAAAGAGTGTATTGTTTTATAATAAACTACCACACCTTCATTTTGGGAAAAGTGTTTATTGGTAAAAAAGTAGCTATAACCATCCACCACAGGAATATCGCTATTATTATATAGCCAACAGTCCGTTAGTATTATAAGATCCCAATCTACTTGAGCTCGATGCAATAAGGTTAGAAAATTAGGCATATTACACTTAATACTTCTAATATTTTGAATAACCACTTTCAACGAGGATTGATTTGAGACTAGTAAATTAGCACAGTTATCGATATCACATGTAGAGTAAGAAGCCACCGATAATGAGTCCAACTCATTATTTATAAAATCATTCATATTGTTATTAGTTTATATATAAATGTTATATTTAATAAGAAGTTATAAAAACTTGAGGTGGCACTAAAGTGTGCATAATAATAAGAAATATAAATATATTTATGTGTATAATTACTACTGTATGCTAACTTAGTTGAAAAATGAAATACAAAGTATTTCCTCAATGCTAACATTGTGATTTCATTTCTTAATAATTTACACATTTTATTTTCATGTGTGATTATTAGTATAAGATTAATATGAAGTAGTCCATAATGTAAAGTAAGCTTAATCCAGGTTAAAGATCTATGAAAATAAGCGTAAATAAGGATAATACTCGTATTAGTAATTGAAAACGTATATACAATTGTATAAATCATTATGTGCCTATGATGATCTCTTAACTATAATTAGAATATAAGGGTGAGAAAAATATAAGGTAGGTTGTGTGCTTTTGCCATAAAGAATAAGTATTTTATTATATCTTAAGGTAAAAAATATGAGCAACTTACATCCCCTTGGTTTATTCAGTAAATTAATATCGGAAAAGTATAAAAGTGATGGGATTAATTTAATATTGGTGTGAAAAATGTTGTGTTTAAATTTGAATATTAGTAAACTAATGATATAAAATAGTTATTCTTGAGTAGTGTAGACTTCATGTAAAAATAAAAATGAGGAATAATTTGAGAATATAAACGTTAAAATTAAAAAAATTATATTATAATGTCTGTATTTTTGACGTATTCTGATTTTTGCCCAAAAACCTGTTGTATATCTGTTTCAGTGCTAATTCGATGCGCTAGCGCTCCAGGCTCCCTTCTGTCATAGACCCTGCCATCGCGTGTCCAAACAAACCTCCACCCTGAATTCCTTCCTATCTGACGTGCCTTTCGTTACAGGTCACGGTTCTTCTTAGTTAAACGTTCATTCACGTAAAATGAGCGAGGTTGCGACGACAGACCTAGGTCTTCGGTGTTAAGCTGGCGTCTTACTCTGGCGGCACGTAGTAGCTGAGTTCTTAAATCGCGACGTGCCAGCCGCACAGCTAGCGGACGTGGGCTCGCGCCCGTCTGTCGAACCCCGCCCACACGTCCCGCTCCCGCCACCAGATCCCGCTCGTCGAGTTGTAGGCCAATTTTGGTGGCACAAGCCAGTGCGATGTGAATTGGATTTTCACCATTCTCTTCCGGCACCCCTGTAAACTCAACATCATTCAAAAGTAGTTCCTGGTCACGAACATCGAGATTCATTTGGAGAAGGGTGATGCTCTCTTCTAGTGACTGGATTTTTTTATAGCAGCATCATTTAACTGACCAACACCTTCCCCTTCCACCAGTGAATGAACAATTACTTCTAATTTCTCCACACGGAGGTCACAGCTACGAACCATTTCCTTAATATCGGTCAACTCCTGGCGGAGAAAAGTAACTTCCTGTCTAGTCAAGCGCATTTCATCGATCATGTCACGCATTTCCGAGGCCGTTATATTAAGGATGGGAAGAGTAACTGTGTCACTGTGCCCGCTTTCCACCACTTGTTTGGATTTTATGTTGCCGCTATTAGATACTCTCGGCTCCTCCCCCTTTACAGGAGTATTATCCATATTTGATCTGGGCTCTTTTATTTTACATTCAGGGCAAACCCATCCAGGTTGATTCACTCCAGTCGCCACTCCCACACAACCCCTGTGCATTGATTTATTGCAACGGGAACAAACAATATTGGCGACATCTAGTGTAGACATATATTTACCACATGCATTACACTTAGAAACCATTATGGCGACGTAATTTTTAAAGGCAGGTCCTTATTATTTGAGTGCAAGATAATTCAAACAGATGTCACTGGTGTAGGTTGAGTTACATTTGTAGGTGAGATATATAAATATTCATTGCTACCTTAAAGTCACTTTATTAATGGTTGAAGTGAATTGAATTTAAATACTTTTTAGACACTAAATAACGCACTGAGTTGACAACTAATATAAATTTTGAGACCTTTATGATATTAGAAACTAAATACACCATATCGCGATCTTAGACACACACAAATGACAATTTTAACTTATTTTTTGTTTGAAGCTTATACGATTACGATACTAGCGCACAAATGTCCGAGAGAGAGAGCATTAAAAGATAGCAAACTTCAACATCAACATCAAATAAATTTATTAAAATTAAATAAATAAATTTATTTGATGTGTATAGGCGATGGTTGACTCTTTCTATCAGAAGATTCTTTGCTTGTTTGCTATCTTATGATATAAAAAGCCCATGTTAATTCAGATCTCCCTTTGAAGAATAGACTAGCCGCCAGGCAGTTTATAAAAAGCGATTAACGGGCTGTACGTGTCACTACCAGCGTGACAACTAATTAGGTGGTAGAGCTCTGTAACATCTCACACACACGGATTAAACCGGATACGCCTTTCAAGGCAATTTCTATGGTTGTCGATGTCGCTTGTATTTATACCCGGAAATACAGAATTAATATGAGCGGCTACGCATTTTACGCCCAACACCGTGTCTATTAGTGTTTGTGTGGTCTGTGATACCACCTTACCTATTCCTGTTAAAATAGTATCGGTACTTTTCGCTGTAGTATTCCGGTTTGGAGTTTCAGGGAGCCAGCAAACTTATGCGGGTGGCATTTCAACCCCGCCACATTGATAGTGACGCATTATTAGCATTTTTCGGTGCTTATTTCTCGGCCATGTTTATCTCTTTCCAGAACGAAAACCATTTCCTAATTTCTTAATTTTCTACTTTCCAAATCAAGAAAATATAAATCACTGGAAAATAACACAAATTAATTTAACCCCGAGGTAAGCAAATTATTCACTTGTAATATGGGTGTCAGTCAACGAGATATATATATATATATATATATATATATATATATATATATATATATATATATATTGTGTGTGTGTGTGTGTGATGTAAATAATAATTTTGATATAAAATTGTAACATAAAAAATTGGGAGTCTTAAATATTGAGATATTATAATTTTCAAATTCAAAAATTATACGTATAAAGGAACATGGGTAACTTAAAACGGATCCGCAAAAAGCAATTTCAGATCTTTATTTGTTGTTGCTGGGTAATTTTGTCATCGCCCAATTAAATTGATCTTTTATAAAGAAAAAATAAATGCGAAGTATTTAATAATTTTGCCTTTGTTTAGCTTCCTGTAAATTCTCTGATCAATAAGAAGTTGTGGAGGGTAATTTATTAAAACTTGAGGATATTATAATATAACTTAACAAATAATTAATAACCTGGTTGGGTTGGTTCACCGTGAAATCATCAGTTAGGCGTCAGCCCAATATTTCGTCTGTTATGCTTATCGCATATGATATAAGTGAGAGTGGATCCGAAAGGGAGAGCTATCCTCGAGAATCTGAGACAGCATCTGCCAGATCCAGACTGCGTTCGCAGTGGTTTGTAATCCGTTTTATTTCCAACACATAATTTCACAAGAGAAAAGCACTTTCAAAACCATTGTCGTGCGACTTCATCTCACCTAAAGAGTCGAAGAGAAAACAAAACAGATACAATATCCCGACTGATTCTCATTACAAGGCCAAATTGAGCCAATGCAAACTCAAAAAGATCTGTCAGCAATTGGGGTACCGAAGACCTAAAGCTCATCCAACACAATTTATTTATATATAAATTCATTCAGCATCATGCTACGTTCAGCATTCATCTCTATGCTCTATTTTTCCCGTGTTGGTTCCGGGCTCCTTTGAAGAATAAACCAACTGCCGTTCTACCAGGCAGGTCGTAAAAGGCGACCGTTTAGCTATGCGAGTCCCTACCATCTTTACTAGGTGGTAGAGTTCTGCATTGTCTCGCCCGGGTCTGGTACCACCGCCTTGCCTATTCCTGCCGTAATACTTACTTATGCCAGTGCTTGTCGCTTTCGTGTTCCGGTTTGAAGGGTAAGGAGGCTACCTTACCCTCTTAAACTTATGCATGTGGCATTAGACCTCGCCACAAGATAGCAACGCACCATTAACACCTTCAGTGTCTATAGGCGATGGTTGACTCTTTCCATCAGGAGACCCATCTGCTTGTTTGCTATCTTATAAAAAAAAAATTCGTTTCGTTCTTCATGAAATTATCAGTTGGGCGACAGTCCAATACGTTGTTTAAAAATTACTTTAAAGTACAATCTTAATAATATTAACTAAATATTTATTCAGAATATCATCCATAATTTTCTTCGTAGATATATTGACTTACTGGCTATGAAAGCGAGTTCTTTGGATGAACGGACGTTATTTCAAACACTTAGTTATATTTAACACGAGCAGCCGTTGAATCGGGCGCGACTCGATACGTTGCCATTTTTAACAAGAAGGAAAAAAAGTGTCCTCACTAGAGGGCGCGCAATCGCCTCCCACGTGACCAGGACATCGTTTTGTGACGGATTATCCGTTTCACCCAGTAGAACGAAATATTGTAAGATATAATATAGAACGATATTCTATATCCCAAATTGTGCTATTCTTATTTTTAAAATGATAAGTACTCTATTCGTTATAATATGTAATATTAATTCTGTTCCAGTACGGAACATTCTATTTAAATATTTGTTGTTATAGCGGGAACAGAAATGCATCATCTGTAAAAATTTCAACTGTCTATTACGGTTTATGAGATACTGCCTGGTGATAGATGGACAGACGGACAGACACATAGAAAGACAGACAGACTTACGGACGGACAGCGAAGTCTTAGTAATAGGCCCCGTTTTACCCTTTGGGTACGGAACCGTAAAAAAAGACAATCTAGACGTGGCGCGATCATCTTGAGGATACCATTAGAGCCGCTTTGCAACCTATGGAGTACTGGAAATGATTGTTTTCGCCACGTATTAAATGGATATACCTTTTAAAGCAGTTTCTTAGTTTATCAGCGTTGCTTGCATTCACACACAGAAAAACAGAGTTATACTACTTACCGATGAAATAAAATCACTCCAAGGATAATTTTTAAATCTTTTCATCTCATTCAGTACGATAAAATAGTACAACATGGTTTATTTCTATTTTTTCTCTGTGGTGTAGTGGTCCGGTGTCGGAGTTGACCACAGAGGTCCCGGGTTCGATTCCTGGGTCGGGCAATTCAGAAATGTGTTTTTTCAGTTTTCTGATAAAAACAACATTGCCCGGGATTGGAAAGTGCCCGGTTGGCGATAGGCTTGCCACCTATCACATAGTGGGACCAAGTATCTTCGGCTAATCGTGGGTGCACTTGTTGTACCTCTGCCTACCCTTTCGGGGATACGGGCGTGAAGATACTTTTTCACAATATAATACATCTACAAATGTGTGACAATTCTGACAGTGATAGGAGCGTTTGCTCATATGCGCGGCGACACGTTTCCTTCCTGATGCCGTGTCTATTAGTATTCATGTGGTCTGTGGTTTTCACCTTATGGCGAAAAAAGTCAATCACACGTGCACTCGCAAACATCCTTGTCGAACGGTATAGTAACACGTCATTATCGATACCATCCTAAAAATATTATTATACTGGACTCGCCGTACGTGATAGGCACGCTACGTGTACCTTTTAGGTCGCTCGGGTAGAATCTATACCTACATATAATAAAATCGTAGGAAAGTCAAAACTGTACATTGAATATTTTTTTTAAATAATACTTGGGGCGTGATCTACAATCGATATTGAAGCCAAAAATATAGTTTTTAGAATTTTTGTCTGTTTGTCTGTTTGTCTGTCTGTTTGTCTGTTTGTCTGTTTGTCTGTTTGTCTGTTTGTCTGTTTGTCTGTTTGTCTGTTTGTCTGTCTGTCCGTCTGTCCGTCCGTCCGTCCGTCCGTCCGTCCGTCCGTCCATCCGTCTGTCTGTCTGTCTGTCTGTTTGTCTGTTTGTCTGTTTGTCTGTATGTCTGTATGTATGTCCGGGGTAAACTCAAAAAGTACTGCATGGATTTACTTCAAATTTTGCATGAATATTACTAACAAGTCGGGTCAACATATAGGCTACATATTATCACCTACGGGGGAGGAGCTGTGCGGAGTAAAAGAAGTCCGCACGGACGAAGTCGCTGGCAACAGCTAGTAGTTAATAAGCCCGAAACAGTGTAATTTAATTTCACTAGAGCGAGGGAACCTACGAGCTAGCATATTTTCTCTCTGCCAACGTAAGACACTCTCAATCCACGTCTAGCTCATTCTTCAAGTCAAAAGTATACATATATACCTACATGTAAAAGTATACATAATCTTTTAATACATGACCCTGAAGTATTTTTTTATATCATAAGATAGCAAAGAAGCAGATGGATCTCCTAATGGAAAGAGTCAACCATCGCCAATACACACCAAAGATGTTAATGGTGCGTTGCTATCATGTGGCGAGGACCAATACCACATGTATAAGTTTAACGGCTACACTGGTCAACAAAATTTTGTAACAAGAAAGGTGCTTACTAATTTTGAATTATCCACCTTCCCTCATTTTAAAACCATATTGATTTTGATTTTATTAGGTCCCATTTTCGTGTTATAGCTAACTACTCACAACGTTACTGTAAGCCATCTTTGAATTTTATTTTCATATTCGTAGTGTTAACTGTTTGGCAAACGTAGTTGTGTTAAGTGAAGTGATTTTTAAATAATTTCAAGGTGTAAAATTTATCCTTATTAATTATGTTATATTTGTGATGACATTATTTTCAAAACTCAGCAAAGGAATTTGACGCCTTTTATAACTAAGTTACATAAACAGTATTTTGGTTTTGCCATCGGACAACAAGACAAAGTGAGGGTTCCACATATCTGGTATGTTACCTGTGTACTGGATGGGTCACTGGATAGGCAAAAATATCTCGATCTATGCCTTTTACAATTTCTATGATGTGGACGGAACCAACGAACCACTCATCCGATTGTTATTTTTATCTCACTGATAAAAATTTCCTAAACTAAGTGATACAAAAATTAAAATGACATATTCGTGGGTCCTCAAATAAGGCAATTAATGAAAGAAGAAATATGTAAAGGAAAGATTAGTGATTTGGAAAAATCGTCTTGGGAATCCCTCATGAAAGTTACTTTAAATTTTCTAGGAAATCACCGATCGAATGACTATAAAAGTAGTATCACGAAGCCGTAACGTACGTATAAAACTTTAGGCAGTAATACATCCTTGAAAATACACTTCCTATAATCGCATTTAGGCTTCCCAAAAATTTGGGCGCCGTCGGCGATGAACTCGGTGAAATATTCCACTAAGACATTTCGACGACAATAGAAAAACGATACCAAAGCAAGTGGAGTCCATATATACTCGCGGATTACTGTTTGATATTACAACAAGACGTTTCTGACACTGAAAACATAGAAAAAAAAAATAAACTTATATTGATATCATAATTGCATTGTAAGGAAATAAATTCAATGTGATGATAAAACTGAATAATTAAAATATCTAATTACAAAAAAACTATTACTATCTGGAACATTTTGATTTCATTTCAATTATCCTTATCCTTGTTTTTAACTTATCAAAACCAAAAAAATCTTGTTACACACAAAAAGTGTTTTTTTGTTGACCAGTGCTACCTTATTCTCCAAACCGGAACACGACAATGACAAGCACTGACACTATTGCGGCAGGAATAAGTAAGGCGGTGATACCAGACCCAGGCGAGACAATGCAGAACTGTACCACCTAGTAGCCACGATGGTAGTGACTAGCATAGCAAATCGATCGCCTTTTATGACCTGCGTGGCAGAACGGCCGTTGGCCTATTCTTCAAAGGAGCCCGGGACCAACACGGAGGAAAATGATAAGAAGCATGAGATGGTCAATGTTTCCCCGCTTTATATAATTATTTCCTATATAACTATCTCTTTCTTATTTGGATTACATCTGCGACCACGTTCTCATGCATATATAGGTTTTGCATACCGTACAAGCATTCAGAGCGCATTGATTGATGGAGCCAGCAGCACTACTTCATCTGCATAACTGTTATTGACACAGATGTTTCTTACCTATGTGCTACTTAGTTCATCAATCAACTAATTGATGCACAGATTGAACAGCATTAAAGACATCAAAGGATCATCAAGCCGTTTTTCTTACAGCATAGGCAGAGTAATTTGTACATGAATAGGTGTTAATTTATTTGTTGGTTGTCGGGTGCTGATCTCCATCGCCTTATTTTAATGACTTCATAACGTCTCTCGCTTGTTTCTTACTTGAAATAAAACCGACAACTTTACTTGCTCCTTTGAAGTACAGAGGTATTGCCACACCCACATATAGAGAATAACCCAGAAGATTAGGTACCACTGCTTTATATATTCCTTCTGAAATAGCACCAATGCTTGTTGCTGACGATTTCAGTTTGGAAGGTAAGGTAGTGGGTAAGCTTTAGCACGTAATATTGCTTTTACGTCGCAGGGATAGAAGCTCATTATTAAAATCTTTGGTGTCTCTAAGTGTTGGTTGTCTCTTTCCATCAGAAGGCTATCTGCTTGATTGCTATCTTTTTTATAACAAAAAATAATACTTTGCCTTAGTCAGATATCAAACAAGACTTAGCAATAGACCATGAGATCTTAAAAATGCAGATAAGGTCTTATACTTAAATATACAGGAGGTTAGTGACTGAAATTTCGTCATCTTGCCCACTTCAATGTAAGCGACTATACGTCACGAGAATATTTAATTAATATAATATATTATGGAAGTGTCATTTGCAAGTTCCGTTATTTGTCCTCTACTTATCAAACGTATTTCGTAACTTGCGATACTAACATCGTAACAACTACATTACAGAACGGGTGAGTTACGTAAAATGTTTTAGCGAAGGCCGCTTTTACAGTTAAGATCATTTACATCTCACGACATCACAGATGTAATAATTGTATGGCTAAAAATAATTAGTCTTTACACCTAAAATTTTGATGGACATATGGACGTGTTTTTAAATTCATTTTCTCTTTTTTATATATTTTGGTATATTTTTTTAATATACTGTCTTTGTTAGTTTTCTTTTGAAAAATTGATACTAATTAAACTGATACATAAGGCTTGATTGTGATGAAATAACTGCAGGTCTTGTTAACTATTGTATATAATTTGATTCTAAACAAATACTTCTCAAAATTTTACCAAAAATCAATTTTTCAAAAAACAAATACAGTTTTATTTTAGGTAAACGTTTCGGATAAATTGTACATTTAGACGCTGACCGATACTGCTGATAACAATAATGGCGGCACACTAATTGTAAGACGCCCAAAGGTTAAAAAACAGTTTTAAATAATCTAAGTATAACCGTAAATAAAATTTATTCATTTTTTATTATGTTCTGCGCAATTGTCTAAAAACCTTCCTTTTAAAAATCTGTTGAATATATTTTTTATGCAGTATTCAAAAACTTTTAATAATATGTATGAACGAATTTGGTGAAGTCATACTCAAGTACTCCACGGCAAATAACGATTAGTATTTTTTTCTATTTTTCCCCATAGGTCCCCCGTATGTTCAACTTATATTTCAATTATTTTACAAACTACTGTTCGAGATTTCTCAATAGAAAGACAAAGTTTCTAGGAATCACATTTTTTACATTTAGGTTGAATTAAGTTGGAAAATGTTGAACATTTTGATTTGAAATACACTTCACTTTCTTTAGAATTCAACAATTCAAAAGAAAGTTAAGTGTAGTGCAATTGTTCACCTCAAAAACTATATGAGATAGCATATCTTTATTTTAAATATCATTAATAGTTAAATTATTTTAAAATTCGTTATAAAATAATGCCTTACATGCGAAAATTTCAATGTCGCGTCATAAACACCTGTAATTTCTATAGGCAATGGCTCTCTCTTTCCATCAGGAGTGTCAACTGCTTATTAACTATCCTATAAAATAAAACAGTTTCATATAAATAAATCGTCCAATATAAACGTAGTATAAGCGTTACAATCGAAACACGGGATGTAGCCGACAACGCGAATTTGTCTTCGCACCCGCCTCGAGTAATGCTGACTATCGCTCATGCTCCCGCAAATCCCCAATGTTTGAGCGGTGGGATTGAAAACGAATTCGGGAGAAACGAACGCATTTATCACACTTAGAGTGATACTGTCGTTATATCTTATTTAGATACGCGTAACGATGTCTTCACGCACGAACCACCGGTGACAAGTGTCGAGAGTAATCTGAGTATTTTTAAATAAACATATTAAGTATTTATTTCGTCTATGCCTTAATTTTCTCACCGTAATTGCGTCTGGGCTTATATTTCCGACGGGTAAGGTAGCCAATAAACTTATTATTATTACTATAAATAAAGGCATTAAATCTACCTTTCTTCTGATACCTAATTTGCTGACAACATCTAAGACATAACAACTTATATACATTCAGTTCCATCCATCCACCCGAAGAGCCATTTGTCAATTTTCGAAATAAAAAAGTCTCTTTAATTTTAAGAGTCCGATGTCCGCTACGGTCCAAAATTATACATTTTACTTTAACCTCCATTCATTTGTAGGCGATAGCGTCTCTTACAATTTGTAAAGCCATTAAATTATTTTGACGTGATGTGAATACCTCTTTAAATTTGCTTATGCTTTGCGGGGAGAGGGAAGGGGGGTTGGGGGGGTTGGAGGGGAAAGTACCAATATTTTTAGGTAATTTCGTTACGTTACATAATATGTGTATAATATTATATCTTATGACTCGGAGCAGCAAAATGTTACCACCACAATATTACCCGCTACGTAGACATATTCACGTAAAACATACATACATAAAAAAGAGCGGGTTGCATCTGTGTCATGGACATATCCATGACATAGCCACAACCCGCTTTTTTTTAAATAAAAAAAATCTCTTAAATTTTAAAACGTAAAAGTCCAATGTCTGATATGTTCCACTAGCCGTTTCCCGCGACCTCAGTCGCGTGACTAAAAATATTACTTACTTAATTTTGGTGTATGGGGTAAAACGGTAACTTATAGCCTAGCTCGTGAATGTAGGTATCATATACAAAAATGTTTTTACAAATCAGACCAATAGAACCTGACATTGGCGCGTTCACCAAAACAAACAAACAAAACTCTTCAGCTTCATAATATATAAAAATTAAAAAATATTATAGCTTAATAATATAATAAATACAAAAAATATAAATATAATATTTTAAATATACAATGTGTAAAAAATCCCCCGTCCGATCTGAATGAGGTTACAGGTTTAGGTCAATGACATTATCAGAAAATATGATAAAATAGTTATTTTTATTGATATAAAAAATATCATATTATAAAGTGCCTCATTTTATAGTACTAAACCTATGCAACTTCCCCTTAAATCAAGCAAAAATTATGAAAATATATCTATCAAATCCATAAAATAATGATACAGATAATATTGCATTAAGCTACCAAATAATGCGTTTGCGATCGGACAGGGTATTTTTTACACACTGTATAATTAGTATAGATACAGATAATAATAAGTTTAGCGTTAACCTTCATTCATCTATAGGCCATGGCTATCTTTCAATTAGATCCATTCGTTTATTTTCCTAATAAAAAACAAGGATTTAAAACGTTATAATATCGATATGTTTGCCGTTTCATGATTGGTTCGCCGCGTTTCTTCTGTTTCGTGATTGATTCGCCAATTAGCGCTAGAAGATAACGTCATAATATCATATACCATAACCAATCACGACGACGTAAACATATTAATATTATAACGTTATAAATTCTTGATAAAAAGAAGTTTTTTCGATCTTAAAACGTGATTGTCGGGTGCCTATTAAGTTATAGGAAATCTTAATTATATTTTTTAATCTTTAACTTCAAAAGACATTCCATCCAATATTTTTAAAGTATTCAATTAGATTTTTCAATATCATTGCCAAAAACGCACTCTATATATTTCAAGCTCTGAAGTAAAAACAAAAAACTAGTACACAATTTGTATACGAAGTGCAATCTAATAGAGTAGCCGGCAAATCCGGTCTGGAATACTTTGGAAGGTTTAATTCGGTTCGTTCCTTTTCTCATCGCATTTGCTAACTTCACCAATGAACTTCTCTATAAGATTTATTAGAATTCTTTATTAAGAAATCCTTGCTGCAACCTGCTGTCAAATCTAACAACTAAATCAGTCACCAGATCTCCTTGCCCGTTTTATAGCACAGGTTGTAAAAACTGAAAAAGACGTGAGTGTTGAATGAGATAATTAGGCACAAAGAAGGAATAGTTTAATAACAGATGACTACAAAACAAAAAGTAATAACGAATTTCAATCTAGCAAAGAACTCAACAACTATAACTACTCAGCAACAGATGCAGGCAATACACTCTTAACTTTCCAAGAAAAACCAATTACTTTGCACGAAAATATATCCTTCGAATGGCCCTTATCTTGATAAACTAAAAAGTATAATCGATATCTATATTATTACATCTATATTTATATTATAAATGTGAAAGTTTGGATGTTTGGGTGGATTGATGGATGGATGTTTGTTACTTAATCTAGCAAAAACTACTAAACGGATTTAGTTAAAATTTGGCACACTGGTAGATTATGACCTGAAATAGCACATGTACTATATTTTATTCTAGAAAAACTTGGTGCTCATACGGGATTGGCCAAAATCTTATACGGACTGACTGGTGAGTTACCTTCAATATTTAAGGACATGATAGTTGGTCATATATGATAAGAAAAAAATACCATTAAAAATAAATATTAAAATACTTCTTAGTAAACTTAGTAAACGGTACACCGAGGATCCTATATTTAATGGGACACCGCGCAGACCCACGTGTTACGTAGCACGCTGTCAACACAGAATAGCGGGGGTGGCGGTAGCGTGTCCTTGATGTCAACTAGCGCGTACTAGAGAGTATAATATCCACATTTCATTTATTTTTAGAGAAATATTGGTCAAAAATTAAGCCCCTAATTTTATTATTTTATTTTAACGAGAATCGAGTACCAAGTACTCTCCAGAAGTATCGAAGGTAGCTCACCAGTCAGTCTGTATTATACAGTGGGCTCAGTGCCGCAGCCAACATTATGTATGTGTAAATTTGGATAATTAGATAGATAGATGTTTGTTAATTAATTCCGCAAAAACTACCAAACGGATTTGGATGAAATTTGGCACATAAGGTCATAATAACCTGAAATAGCACACAGGCTACTTTTCTCTTGTAAAAATGAGTTGTACCCATGGGACTCACCAAAAACTTTTATAATTCAGCGGGCTGCACGGTGCGCATAGTAAGATACATTAGAAACAAAAATGAAAACTTTAAAAGTACGTGTTCCCTAGTATTGGTCCAGGTCATACCATCCGCCATTCTGCCTAGCGAATAGTAAAATGCGAATGATAGACGATACGTGTCATTACTTTTTGTCATTGAGGAGATTTGCAAGGGCAAGCAGCTGATGTATGAGATGCTCGGCCAGAGCGCGAACATGCCATCGCGAAGAAGAAATGGTTTGGAAAGTAGCGTGCAGGACATCATTTACTTGCTGGAACAAACGGATCCGGATGAGGTACCGGCTTTTGTGGCGAAAGAGCTACCCAAGCTGCCACCCGTGACGCTGGACAACGTCGACGTCGTTTGCCTACTGAAGGACATCAGGGTCCTCAAGAAAGAGCTGACCGAAGTTAAGGGTAGACTGCAGGCATCAGAGTCTATCATCAATGATGAATGTTCTACGTATTGAATTAAGACACCTCCGCTGCCAACCCTGCAATAATGAACACCACCGCTGCCACCCCCGCCCGCCTATCCCTCACGGTTGCGCCGACGTCGAGTCCACAGGCGACTCAGCAAAACTTCGCGACTATTACTGGTCACCCCACACCTCCCCCGCCGGCGAATACAAATGGAAAGAATGAGAGCAGCAAGGCTACGACTAGTCGCAAGACTATGGAGAACTGCAAGGTCACGAAGAGCAAGGTGGCGTCTTCTCGACCTGCCAAGGAGGAGAGCAGGGGATGCGATGAGGAGGGCTTCACACTGGTGGAGAGAAGAAGAAGAAGCGCCATATGTACCCAAGCTGCGTCTGCGGAGCGAGGTCCCCGCAACGCCCTTGAACATATCTCGCCTGTACTGCTCAATGGATATTGAGGACGTTGTGGACTACATCAGTAAGAAGACGTCACTCCACTTGAGGGTCAAGCGTCTGCAGGCTCGCCACAAAGTCAACTTTGGTTCCTTTGTGGTGAGAGTACCGACGCATCTCCTGTCGACCTTTGAGGTGGAGGAATTCTGGCCGACTGGTGTGGTCTACTGGATGTTCCGGGAAAGACTCCGGAATGAAGCATGTGTCACGTCGTCGTCAACACGTGACAAAGTGTAGTTTTAAGTATATTATATTAATATCTATGTTAGTCTATAAAGTGTTTATAATATGAGCATTGTGGCCTGAATTAAATGGTAAAATAAAATTAAATTAAATTAAATTAAAATTACTGTGGTAACTACTAGGTGGCAGAGTTCCGCAACGTCTCCTTACTAGTACAAGTTACAAGGTACGAGTACAAGGAACTAACGAACCGCAGCTTCACATCCAAAGAGCCGCATGTGACTTGAGAGCCGCAGGTTACCAGCCTCAAAGCTAGTTAGTTAGCAAAAGGCAAATAATTGGCTAAAATTTTAACAACTATGTAACCACTAGGTGCCAGAGTTCTGTAATGGCTCGCCCTAGTCTGGTAAGTGGTATCAGCGCTTTACTTATTCCAGCCGCAAAAACGTCTGTGCTTGTTACTGACGTGTTCCTGTTTGAAGGGTAGCCGCTAAACTTACGCATGTGAAATTATCAATCCACTACACGGATAGCAACGCATCATTAATATACTTGATATCTATAGGCGCTGATTTATTTTTTCATCTGGAGACCCATCTGCTTCTTTTTTATCCTATAATATAAAATACCTTGGTAAAGTACATGTCGTGCTACGTGTAATGTAAGGTTTCGAAATTTCCCATCATAATAATGCGGACTAAAATTAGGGCTTTCATTGTTTCATACTATATACATAACCTATTTAAAGTCAGCGATGGATATATCCGCTTCACAGGTTCACCGCTTACAATTAAAACTTCTCCAAGGAGGTATATTAAATTGGTCGATTGCTAATCGAAAATTTGTAAAGCCTTCTGAGCCGTAATATTTTTTTTAATATCATTATATTTACTACTACCGTGTATTTTTTCCTCCCACCCAAAACCGTGTTAGTCCCGGCCTCCTTTAAAGAATAGGCCAACTGCCGTTCTCCCAGGCAGGTCGTAAAAGGCGACCGATTGGATATCGAGTCACTACTAGGTGGCTACTAGATGGTAAAGTTCTGCATTGTCTCGCCCGGGTCTGGTACCACCGCCTTACCTATTCCTGCCGCAATAGCGTCAGTGCTTGTCGCTGTCGTGTTCCGGTTGTGCCTTGAGTGCTCAGGTCTGTGGTGGGTCGAGACGAGCAGAATATGCGCGGTCGTCGGTGAGTCGGGACGAGAGCGCTCCGCTGTGGTTCGCAATGAGTCGGAACGAGCGGGATAAAGTTGCTGCATGGAGATCCAGTGAACGTTGGCCGTTCGAAGTGGATTCTGGAAAGCGTAGATGAGGCGTAGCTTGTGATGCTGGCTGATGCTGTTGGAAACAGAAATGGATATTAAGAGGTGCTGATGGTCAGAAATTTGTAGTGTGCTGTGGCGTCGGTTACGGTAAGGCGGGCGTAGCGTAGATTACCGCCTTTGGCTGTGCTAATTATCGTTTCCAGATTTCTTCCGAGGAGGAAGAGGAGGAGGAGAACCAAGGAACAGGGTTGGATGCACCTCAATGCCTGACCTTTAAATTTGTTGTGATAACATAAGTTATTATTAGAATAACCTTGTTAATGTAGCATTCTATGCGAACATGACCCAGATTTAGCATAAAATTTGCTGCGTTGCTTGTTTGTTTCGATGAAGCGCATTAATTTCTATTTGCATTTTTGCTAATTGCGCAGATATTTCAGTCATTGTGCTACATTCTGTGTTTTTGTTTTGAAATGGTCGCGATCTCGTTTAGCCTGTTGCTGTCGTAAATCTTATCGGCAATTTTACCTAGGTTTTCCAGAGGCAGGGTGAGATCCGTGACCGCCAACACCGAGGTTAATGAAAGAGGATGATGGCTTCTACCTGAGCGAACCATAGGCGTGGATAATTTCTCCAAAAATCTGGTATGCTTGTCGTCGTGCGTCGTGCGATACCGCTGCGATTTCCATGGATGTCGCCGAACTTGCCGTTGCTGAAGGGCTTCTACATGAAGTTAACGCTGGGGTGTTCATCTTCCTTTTTGCGTGTTCACTGGTCGATGGTCACCAATATTACGTCGACTCAATGACAGTCACACATCGGTTGGTAAATGTGTTTATTGAACTGTAATTTAACTGGGTTTACATTAAGCTTAAATACTAGAAATTCACGTGTATGCTGCGTGCTGAAATGTGATAACGATGGTGCGATAAGATACTGCTGGTATCTGTGCGCGAGTGTGTTCCCGTTACCGTTGCCATGACTAATAAATATGTGTAACGGCAGAAAGTGGTCAAGATTACCCTCGGACATGTTTTTAAATGTTCAAACAATGGATACGAGCAATAGAAATGAAAGTCACTTATAATTTAATGTCGGTTTGTAATTTGAATATAAATTAAACGAGAAAATTACTAACCAAAAATTTTAATTTAATAGAAACGCGGTACATTCCTAGGAGTTTTGCTATCGCGGAGATGGTTACAGACTCTGTATAATGCCGCTAGATGGCGCTGGCGGTCTAACATCTCAATGTTTTGATCGGTCGTTTGCGTGTATCCAATAGATAGCGCTGGCGGCCCAATACTTCGATGTTTTTAATGCGTATCCGACATGTATATGCATGCCAAATTAAAGTTTTCTAGTACAAAGTAGTATTGCCAAACTATCGATAGTTCCGCTGTCGATATTTTTAATCTAAAAAAGCCTATACCATCGATACAACCATCGATTGTATCGATTTTATAGATACTATCGATTCAATCGATAATTTAGAAAAATACAATACAATCTGTTAAGTGCAATACTATCGATACTATCTATAATATCGTGTTTCCTAATTAAAAAATAATCAATACTATCGATAGTATCGATACTATTGAATGTCTAGAAAACAATAGTAGCGATAGAATTTATAGTATCGATACCATCGATTGTTTTGAACTATAGATTGTATGCTAATTTGCGATAGTATCGATAGTGCCGATACTGTCGATACCATCGTTTCCTAGAAATTCAATAGTATCGATACTATCAATAGGATTGATACTTTTCTGACTGGGAGATACGATACTATCGATAGTATTCATAGTATTTTATTTTGCCAATAGTATTGAATCCTTTTGAACAATCGATAGTATCGATACTATCGATTTAATCGATACTATCGATTATAATATCGACAGTACTACTATCGGACTACTATCGATAGAATATCGATATCCTATCGATAATCCACAATCGATCGGCAACACTAGTACTAAGGATCTCCGAGCTAGATTACGGACGGACGGTCCAGTAGTTTTTGAATTAATTTTATACAAACATACATAAATACAAAATAAAAATGCTCTTTAAAATATTAGTGTAGATTTATATTATTTAATATTATATTACAATGCATATAAATACATGTTATTATATATATTAGATTATATTTAATATTTTCATAAAATTATATGTTATTTGGTTATTACTTCACAATATTACCAAAACTATTATCGAGAACTTAAATAATATTCGCAGGCAATTTCCACAACAAATAGTTCACCGAATTCAATTCTGTCTAGTGGCACTTCCAATTCAAACGCAACCCCTACATTCCCTTATGGCGCTTATGAAATTTATTAATATCCGTAGGTCACGGTCTACTTGCAAATACAGAATGAAAAGTATTTTGAATAAATCTAAGCTTAGGGTACGAAGCTTCTTAGAAATTAAAGTTACGTCTGTTGACTTTGGTTTCTATACCTTATGATATTGTTACGAATAATCTAGAAGCGTGTGGAGTTGGAGCGCGCGCGCGGTAATTATCTAGAAATAAAAGAAAGAGATAGCTACTCCTATTGACAAACAAATAGTTGACCGGGGCTATGCCATAATGGACTTTGTGGGATGTGGCATAAGGTTGAAAGTAGTGTGTACTAGGATTTATGACTCATAACATGTTTACAATAAGAAGTGATTCATTGTTTCCCGATACATTTAGATTTTTCTAGATCCAGCTAGGACTTTCCCCTGCCTATAAATACAGAGATGTTGACAAACACAAGGCATTTTTTATCAAGCGATCGAGAGCGATACATCAAGTGACTAGTGCGAAGCGAGAAGTGTTTTATTGTGTAGTGTTCTAAGTTCAGTGATAGTACAGCAAGTGACTATTGTGTAAAATGTATTTTAGTATTACGTTGTGTTGTGTTGTGTAAATACACGGATTTAATATAAGTGGTGTTTTCCTACTATTGCGAACCCGAGTACGTAACAACTGGTGTCGGAAGTGTAATTGTGAAATGCACTTATTCCGAAGGAAGGTGTTACCACCAGGTCTCAAGCTGAGACACAGAGGGTGTCAGAGGACACTGAGATGCGTGCAGGTGAGGAACCCGTAAGTGTTTCCAGCACGTCGTTAGCATCGAGCTCAGCCCCTGCTGATATTTCTGTCATACTGGCAGCTATTCAGCAACAGCGACAGGAACAGCAACAGCAACAACAAAAACTGCAAGAACAACTTCAGCAACAACTTCAGCAACATCAACAGCTACAAGAAGAGCGACAACTAAAGCTACAGGAACAGCAACAACAAACGCTACGGGAACAGATCAAGGAACATTTAACTGGTTTTGATGGTAAATTGTCAGTTATCTTGACGCAGCAAGACCAGTTAAAAAGCGATGTGGGCCTCGACATGAAGAGTGTTGAGAAGAGGGTTGACAACTTGGAGGCCAGCTGCGACAAAATAAGTGAAAACGTTGACCAACTGGAAAGGGAGGTCATGAAAATGAAGATCATGGGAGTTAAGTCTGGTGCTGCCATTACAAGCTGCTCTCACCAGGTGGGTCCTCGGGTAAAGGTACCCACTTATGACGGTCTTACGTCATGGAGTGCGTACCGCACTCAGTTTGAAATAGCAGCGAAGGCCAGTGGTTGGACAGACGAACATTGCTTAATAGCTCTAAGTACGGCGTTGCGGGGACAGGCGCTCTCTGTGTTGGATGCAATGCCTAAAGAATATCAGTTCGCTGATTTGATGGAGGCATTGGAAGCTCGCTACGGTGAGCGTCACTTGGAGCATGTGTTCCGTGCCCAATTAAAGGACCGTGTGCAGAGAAGTGGCGAGGGACTTCAACAATGGGCCGTGGAAATTGAGAAGCTTGTGAGGAAGGCGTATCCTTCAGCCGACGCTCACACAGTGAATAACACTATCGTCCAGGCGTTTATTGATGGAATTAGAGACCTGGAAGTGCGTGCTGCTGTTCGCCTTCAGCACCACGTGACAATGAAGGAGGCTTTGGCTCATGCGCTGGAGGTAGAAGCTGTTCGCCACGAACCTCGAGCACATAAAGTACCTGAGGTTACAGAAGTTGTTGCTCGATCAAAGGTAATGGAATCTAGGAGACTGGGCCCCATGTGCTACGCCTGCGGAGAACGTGGGCATATTAGAGTTAGCTGCCCAGCCAAACCTATGCCTACAGGTTCAATGAATTGGCGACAGCAAGCGGGAGGAAACTCAGCAGCTGAAGAGAGCAGGCATGTCAAACAGCCTGTTGAACCAGCAGAAAAGCGAGTAACAGCCAGGAGCAAATGGCAGGTGCTGGCTGGACGAGAATCAACCCCAAAAGCTGTCGTACCTCAGGTAAGCGAACGCAACAGTTTATCCATTAAAGGATTGGTTAATGGCAAGAACTGCAGCTCAACGCTGGACACCGGAGCCACAGGAACTGTAGTGCGATCAGAAGCGGCTAGCAATGGTAACCTGAGATCGAGGAATACAGTACAGCGTAGTGGAGAGTCTCACTCAAATGCAAATGCATTATCACGACGACCATGTACGGATGATGGCAAACCTTGTGTAAGGATGGAGACGAAGGAAAGGATTCAAGTCTTGCGAGCTAAGCCTACGGATGACAGGTGGGAAACTGATGAGATGCGTAAGGCCCAGTATGAAGATATAGATTTGCGGCCCCTAATAGATTGGATGAAGCAAGACACGGGAAAGCCCGAATGGCAGGAGCTGGCTCCCTTCAGCGCCATTACGAAAAGTTATTGGGCGCAGTGGGGAAGCCTTGTGTTGCAAAACGGCTTACTGTACAGCAAATGGGAAAAGTCATCAGGAAGAGAACATCATCTACAGTTGGTAGTACCAAGAAAACTAATCAAGGCGTACTACGTGAGTTGCATGATGGGGTTCTGGGGGACATCTTGGAGTACGACGAACGTTGGTAAAGGTGCGAGAGCGTTTTTACTGGTTGAATTGCCGAGAAGATGTCGAGAATTGGTGCCGAAAATGTACGTTATGCTCAGCAGTGAAAGGTCCGCAGGTCAGAAGCCGAGGCAACCTTAGACTATACAACGTGGGAGCCCCCTGGGACAGGATAGCGATTGACGTTGCTGGGCCATTTCCTAAGACAGATAACGGAAACAAGTATTTTATGGTCGTGATGGATTACTTCACGAAATGGCCGGAGGTGTTCGCAATCCCTAATCAGGAAGCCACGACGGTTGCTGAGAAATTAGTCAATGAGGTGATATGCAGATTTGGCGTTCCGCTGGAGATTCATTCAGACCAAGGCAGAAACTTTGAATCTAATGTATTCCAGGAAATGTGTAAATTATTAGGAGTGTACAAAACAAGAACTACACCTTATCACCCGCAATCTGATGAAATGGTCGAACGATTTAACCAAACTTTGGAAAGACACTTAGACAAGCTGGTAGAAGATCACCAAAAGGACTGGGATAAATACATACCTCTGTTCTTACTGGCTTACCGAACAGCGGAACACGAAAGCATAAAAGTGACGCCAGCTTATGCCAACTTCGGCAGACAGTTACGTATACCAGCAGACTTAATGACTGGAGGCCCGCCACCGAATGCAGAGACCCAATTAAGTATACCGGAACATGTTGAAGACATTCATGTGAGGTTACGTGATATACACTCGTTAATAAGTGAAAACGCACTGGAATCAAGTCAGCGGATGAAGACCAGATACGACCGAAACGCCAATCATCGAGGTTTTCAGGAAGGATCTCTTGTTTGGCTACATAATCCGGTTCGACGAAAAGGAAAATCACCTAAGTTACAGCGACGTTGGGATGGGCCATACAAAGTAATCACACGGATCAATGACGTAACCTACCGAGTGCAGAAGCAACCAAGAGGGACCATGAAGATTGTTCATGTTGATCGATTATATTCCATCTATAATGGAAGTAATGATGTTTGGGACGAACATAACTAAGAGGGGGGTAGTGTTACGAATAATCTAGAAGCGTGTGGAGTTGGAGCGCGCGCGCGGTAATTATCTAGAAATAAAAGAAAGAGATAGCTACTCCTATTGACAAACAAATAGTTGACCGAGGCTATGCCATAGTGGAATTTGTGGGATATGGCATAAGGTTGAAAGTAGTGTGTATTAGGATTTATGACTCAAAACATGTTTACGATAAGAAGTGATTCATTGTTTCCCGATATATTTAGATTTTTCTGGATCCAGCTAGGACTTTCCCCTGCCTATAAATACAGAGATGTTGACAAACACAAGGTAGTTTTTATCAAGCGATCGAGAGCGATACATCAAGTGACTAGTGCGAAGCGAGAAGTGTTTTATTGTGTAGTGTTCTAAGTTCAGTGATAGTACAGCAAGTGACTATTGTGTAAAGTGTATTTTAGTATTACGTTGTGTTGTGTTGTGTAAATACACGGAT
This sequence comes from Apodemia mormo, assembly GCA_036924255.1. Lineage (NCBI taxonomy): Eukaryota > Metazoa > Arthropoda > Insecta > Lepidoptera > Riodinidae > Apodemia > Apodemia mormo. Next base: position 3,215,638 of record JAUPFN010000008.1, read on the forward strand.
TTAATATAAGTGGTGTTTTCCTACTATTGCGAACCCGAGTACGTAACAATATTCACAAAATTTTCACTGAAATCACAGATTATATTGGTTTTAGTGTCACGCTGACTGGTTCGTGCAGCGTGCAGACAGTCGGCGCTGATAAGTCCATATGTATGTAGTCATAGGCAGAGGTGTGGTGTATTGTTCGAATAAAATATTTTATGATGATACGATTTAACCGCCCCGTTAGTCGAGTGGTTTGCGACCCTGACTACGCAATCGACGAGGCTCGGGTTCGATTCCCGACGGACAAGCATAAAGTCAGACAAGTTAACTGGAACACATCCAGTGACAGCCTGTATTACATAAATAAATTTACCAGCTACTTTGCTGTCACAGCTTGTCATCGTGACTTCCATTAGACCGCACCGTGAGTTGAGTGGTTACCGATATTGACTGCGCATCAATAGGGCCCGGGTTCGATTCTTCTACGTTTGGAATTTATTTGGGATATTTTTAATAAAACGCTTTCATGGTTGGCAAATAATTAATTTTGCTTAGTTTGAGGTTTTCTTATTATTGTGATTTGTCCAGTGATATTTATATATGCGTAAAGCAAATACTTTAACCTTTTTTGAGATAATTACGCAAATAGACGAGTTTGAATTTAATACGGTTGAAGTTTACATTCCGGAGGACTGCAGCAACGTAATGTTTTTAAATAATATGCAATAATAATTAAATAATGCAATTAACGCAAATAAACATTGCACACACTAAATTCATTCAACATAGGTACATGATAATAATACACACATGTATACTATTATATTTACATCCGTTTTTTGTTGTCCACAGGGTGATCGATAAACCACTCTGTTAGTCGAGTGGTTAGCAACCCTGACTACGCAATCGATGGGGCTCAGGTTCGATCCCCAACGGGGACTAGCATTTATGTGATGAGCATTAATATTTGTATTTCCGGGTTTGGGTATTTATTAAATATATTCTAGTATTTATATATGTATTTCTATGTATTAGTATCGTTGACTAACACCCATACTACAAGCAAATAATATGCTTACTTTGGGGTTAGATCAGTGTGTTATTTGTCCGGTGAATACTCGTTTTATTTATTTATAATAGCGAGTTATAGACTATAAACTATATTTTTCTACGCTTTACATTGAGTATAAATAGCGTTATATAAAAGTTATGCATTATATTAACCATCACAACTCTAGTCATAGGTAGCGTTTTTGACTCGCGCTGACCGCTCAGCGCTGATCGCTCAGCGCTGATTAACGTAGGCTACATACATCAGCCCCAAGTAAGCTTGCGGTAAGCATGACAGTAAAACTAGCATTAAACGTATTAGTTGTATAAATAATGTAAGTGTAAGAAAATCTCACATACATCTTACATACTTTTCCCCGTGTTGGTCCCCGACTCCTTTGAAGATTAGGTCAACTGCCGTTCTGCCAGGCAAGTCGTAAAAGACGACCGATTGGCTATGCGAGTCATTAACATCGTGGCTACTAGGTGGTAGAGTTCTACATTGTCTCGCCCGGGTCTGGTACCACCGCCTTACCCATTCCTGCCGCAATAGCGTCAGTGCTTGTCACTGTCATGTTCCGGTTTGGAGAGTAAGGTAGCCGGTGGACTTATGCATGTGGCATGAGACCTCGCTACAAGATGGCAACGCAACATTAACACCTTTTGTGTTCATAGGCAACGGTTGACTCTTTCCATCAGGAGACCCATTTGCTTGTTTGCTATCTTATACTATAAAAAAAAATACACATCTTCAAGCCCTATGATGTAGGCAGAGACAACCGAGTGTCATATATCACGATCTTTGCAGATTTATCTTTGTTCCTCCACATTCATTACTCTGTGTACAAACACACCGGTTGTGAAAACGCATGACATCACCTTCAGACAGTACCCATAAAGCCTGCCCATGACATGTCAGTCTTGGTCTTCCCCGGTACATATTTACCCTTGCAGGTGACTACTTTACAGCCAGCCGTCAGGTCTTTAGGCTTGTGGTCACTTTACTTTCGAAGTTCAGGTGTCATAGGTATTACCATCAGGGTTGTCTACTGCTTGTTTGCCACTTTTTCTATATAAAAAAATATGCATACAATTTTCTGCATGTTTTTTTTATAAAGAAAAAAATCAGGGTGATCGCTGGTATATAATGAACACTGCAATCCAGTATCACAAACATTTGTGCTCATCACTGAAATGTATGCCCCTGTCAAGAATCGAACCCGAGCCCCAACGATTGCAGTCAGTGTAGCTAACCACTCGACTCGATTGATCAATAAGTGATATTTTTTATATTTTAAATAACAAGAGTGCATTTGCTGTTATTTAAAACTAGCTGTGCCCGCGGCTTCGTCAGTCCCGGAGTTTTATCCTCATAGTTCCCGTTTCCATGGGATTTCTAGAATAAAAACTACCCTATGTCCTTCCTCGGGTTTCAAGCTATCTTTGTACCGAATTTCATCCAAATCGGTTTAGTGATTTAGACGTGAAAAAGAAACAGACAGACAAACAGATAGTTACTTTCGAATTTATAATATCAGTATGGATATTAAAAATATTAAACAAATGATTAAAGTATCCTAGGTCCTACTCTAGATCATAAACTACCTCTATGCCGAATTGCATAGAAATCGATTTAGTACTTTTCGAGTGTTTGAATTACAAAAATACAATCAACCTTTCGCATTAATGATATTCAGACATCAGCAAAAACAATTTGATCCTAACAGAATTCTGACGTGTGTATTTAATAAACCAACAGTAATAGAAAATTACTAGCAACAAAAATACAGGTGACAGATTCATAAACAGACATTACTTGATAAGGGTTAAAGTCTGAAGTAACCAATGGCATCCCTTTATTTAAATCAGAATGTTTTGTTAGGATCCCCATATATTAACGTGTCAGCTAGTCCGAATTGTTTAATAGCGGACATTTCTATAATGTTTTTGTTTACTAAAATAACGAAGAGTGGATAATAGTGACTACACTCACTCATTAAAATCGCTACAATTTTCATTTATTGTAATTAAAATGTTTATATATTAATACTTGAATGAAGATTTTGTACATTTTTAACGTAAATTGCACGAACTAAAAAATTACGATTGTGAAATTTAGCACAGTTAAAATTTATATACAAAAAAACCAGTAAGGAAAATAAGTAAAAGGGTAGATAATAATTAAGCACTAACGATGATAAATCATCAGGGGTTAAGCACTGATGATTAATCATCAGTAATTTTTAACGCTTTATAGAGTGAAGTACTATTAGATTCTCTTGAAAATGCTTCGGTTAAGGTGGAACGTGCGTTGAGTACATAATTTGTGTATTACTGCCTTTGCTAGTGACGTGGAAGAAAATGTGGTGGACGTGGGTGGATTCTTGTGACGCTGGGGTCTCCTTTAATTTCAAACCTTGAATAATTTTCTGATTCCCGACATTACCTCACCCGGACCGTTATCAGGTATCAGTGGACGTTCCACTTGGCACGTCAGACCACTACCTGATCCGGAGCAATGTGCCAGTCACGCGCCCATCACGGCCTCCCTTTGCAGGCAGGTCGTTGCGTTTGGCACTATAGGCCAGCAGATTGGGACGGATCTTGGGAGATGCAGTCTTTCTTTACATCCTACCTATCCGGGCGGTTGTGTTTCTCGCTGGATGATCCGAAAGTTGTCGCTGATGTGGTACTGCACGGCATAGAACTTGTCATTCCGTCTTCTGCGGTGCTCATCGGTGGCTAGTTAGCCTTAGTTTGGTCGCCACTACAAAGCGGCTTTACGTCGAAAGCACGAATGCTACCGAGCTTAGGCTGCCGCGTCATTATCTCTTAATGTGAAAACTAGCGCATTACGAAAGGAGTACAATTTTTCCTCGAGGTCCTTCAAAACAACTATCACTCTAATCCGTCAAACTATCGGCCAATAGCCATAACCTCCTTGTTTTCCAAAATCATGGAGACACTTATAAACTATCAGTGTACGGTTACGTACATCGGTAATATAAAAAGGGCCGACAAGGCATTAAGAAACAGAGGTGATACAGTCACGGCGAGCGCGAGTCGATTAACTTAACAATTATAATAAACATCGCGTATCAACCAACTTTACTCACTTCATTTATCGCCTTCTCAAACTACAACTAACTACGTGTACAGGTTACTAACTGGTAGCCCGTACAGTCAGCTCCTGAAGTATTTAGAAGAGCACCAGCTGAATAATGACCGTCAGTACGGTTTCCGTCATGGCCGCTTAGCTAGTTAATCTTCTAGTATACCTGACGTACCGTTGGGCCAGTGGGACCAGTAAAGTGGGACCAGTTGAGTCCAAGGGGGAGGCATTGGCAGTTAGTTTAGACATAACGAAGGCCTTCGATCCGGTATGGATAAAACGCTTCTCCCGAAGCTGCCTTTCTATAGGCTTCCCGAGAAATTGTTCAAGTGAATCACCAGACTTTTGGTTGATCGGAGCATCAAAGTCGTAGTCAACTTTACATGCTCCGACCTCAAACATGTCAACGCTGGTGTTCCCCAAGGCTGCGTGCTATCTATATGCTATTATATCATTATGTATCTGATAACCGTGTATTCTGGAAAATAAAAAAAATATTGTTATTATCATATCATATCATATATGTTGCGAATTAGTAACATACAGGCTCGTATGCTCATAATGGTTCAACTACTCGAAACACTTCAGTTATTCCGTGATCATGATGCTTGCAACAGAGCCGAAATATCCATTCTACTATTTCTGGCGTTTTGGCAGGCTGTACGTAAGAAGCGAACGATTGACTGTGCCACTCACTGCCGTTGTGGCTGATAGGTGGTAGAATTCTGCATTGTCTCGTCCATGTCTGGTACCACCTCCTTACCTATTCCAGCTACAATAACCTCAGGGCTTGTCACTGTCGTGTTTCAATTTAGAAGATAAGGTAGCCGGTAAACTTATGCGTGTTGCATTAAGACCCTGCCACAAGGACATAGCAAATCACCAATAATATCTTTGGCATATATAGGCGACTCTTTCCCAGAGCAGAACCATCTGCTTGTTTGCTATCTTATGATATAAAAAAATCAAAATAATTAAGAAATATCACAGTCAAAGAAAATGTATTTTGCCTTTTAAAGGCATTAAGAAATAAATGTCCAGAGATAAGAGGCTGCGACAGTAACAAGTGCTTTTAATTTAACTTTTTGATATCTTTTCAAGTTTGGAGCATTGGTTGAATTCTAATAAGCGGGTGGGAGGTTTGATTCTTTTCATTATGTTTTCTCAAGATTGCTACAAGTCAAGCCTTGAATCAAACTTTGGAAATTAAACGTTTAAAGATAAACGACGCTGTTATGAACAATAGACATTGTTTATTAACATCAAAAGGAGAGGTCTCGTGGTCTGGGATTAGCTAGTTCGGCTTAAATTATGTCTTGAGCTCGATCCGCGACTAGTTGCCCTACTGTGTAAATCATGTGTTAATAAGGTATTTTGAGGTTTTTCTCGATAATCCAAAATCTCAGTAGCAGTTCGGAGTTTGACAGGTGGTGTTTTACCTCTTCTTAGCCTCTGGTGAACTCGAAAAGCTATCGATTATTTATTTAATTCTTTATTTTACACCAAAAATAACATTTACATAAAATTCTTTAAATAAGCGCACAAATAGGCTGTCGTATCGCTAAAGAACGATTTCTTCCAAACAACCAGTGGTCATAGGATTCATTGCTTGAAAAAGTATGGTGCTCAAATTACAATACATTTATAATATACATATATGCATATAGATAAATCAGCATCTGTCTTGCAGTACAGTTGATTACATAGTTATATATTAAAAATTCGCTATAATCAGTCGATAATCACTAACGTGTGGTAAAATGCGGCGATGGGAATCATCACTCATCTCGCCAACTAACAAAGTAGTAAAACGTGGCGAATTACACGAAGTGTTTTATCCTTATCTTTCTCTCCTTCTCTCTTTCTCTCTCTCTCTCTCCGATACTCTCCGGTACCAGCTCATTCCTCTTGATTGCATTCAATGTAGAGTGGTTCAGTTAGTTAGCTAGTTAATTTATATAAAAACCATATTATGATATATAAAAACTATATTATGATATATAAAAACTATATTATGATAATTGATAGAACGTACTAACTGATCCGTGCAACTTTGCCCATACGTAAATTGACATGCAAGAAATTTCATACAATATTTCACCCCCTATTTAACCATCTTAGAGGATTAATTTCGAAAAACCCTTTTAAGGTTTCCAAAGTAAACTAGGAACCTTTATAGTTTTTTATTTCTTGTGTACATCGTAAGAACAATTTTTGTGAAAATTTCAGCCCTGTCAGTCAGTAAGTCAGGCCTTTTTTTCATACACATATAATACAAAAATATCTGGTTGACCGAGCTTTGCTCGGTTTTTCACATACCCATATCTTGGGAACCGAGCTTTTCTTGGACCTGGATGCTTGATAAATCGATTCCTTGACCCGAAAAACCCCTAATTTGTGACTTTCATGAAAATCGTTGGAGCCAATCCGAGATTCCAATTATCTTCACGCCCATATCCCCAAAGGGGTAGGCAGAGGTACAACAAGTGCACCCACGATTAGCCGAAGATACTTGGTCCCACAAATGTGATAGGTGGCAAGCCTATCGCCAACCGGGCACTTTCCAATCCCAAGCAACTTTGTGTTTCTCAGAAAACTGAAAAAACACTTTTTTTATGTGCCCGACCCGTGAATCGAACCCGAGACCTCATGTGATCAACGCCAACGCTGGACCACTAGACCACAGAGGCGACCACAGAGGAGATTCCAATTATATATATACAAGAATTGCTCGTTTAAAGGTATTAACAGGTTAACTGGTAAAATACTGTACATAATGAATGACGGTACTTGTATAAATACACTACTTGGTTTTGAAACCGAATATTATGTAAAAATAATAGTGAGTTTAATCCCAACTGTAACTATCCAATAAAAATATGAAAGGCGAGCACTCGAGCGTATGTCGCAGTCAATCGGTATATTTCGTCGTTATACAAACGGCCTCATCATTTTATAAACGTAAACGTTCCGTAGAAATGGTCGATGGCAAGTTGTTGACGACACAAATTGTGTCAATTTCGGTTATAAACTCCGATGTTGCTGACGGACCGTTGAAGTTAAAGACGGTAGACGGAGTCCCACTACGCCAGGCTGCTTTTTACAGATGTGGAACCTAAATACCACTTAACAAACCTACTTATTTTTTATGTAACAAGCCGATGGGGTTCCAGTTGGCAAGTAATTTAAAAAATATGCCACGTCAATTTGTTAACGGTAGTGGCAAATGTCAGGCATATTATAAAGGAATTCGGTGTAAGACATTTTCTAAAATGTATGTATCTTTGTAATTCGATGACGCCAGTTCTGTACAGACTAATTATAAAATTTGCCTGCGATATATAGACATCGAAATTCATTGTTGATAAACAGCGATTTGCTACCACGGCATGTGTAATCCTGTTACCCACATGATGACCATAGTTTTCAAATATTACTACACCAATTTCGTTGAGGTTTGATAAGTAATTGGGTAAAATTCTCTTTCTATTGGTTACAAATGACCTCTATGTGATCTTCTCTGTGGTCTAGTGGTCCAGCGTTGGCGTTGACCACATGAGGTCCCGGGTTCGATTCCCGGGTCGGGCACATAAAAAAGTGTTTTTTCAGTTTTCTGAGAAACACAAAGTTGCCCGGGATTGGAAAGTGCCCGGTTGGCGATAGGCTTGCCACCTATCACATTTGTGGGACCAAGTATCTTCGGCTAATCGTAGGTGCACTTGTTGTACCTTTGCCTACTCCTTCGGGGATATGGGCGTGAAGATACAAATAACCATTACTATCTAATCTTATCGTAGGTGCGTATCATACGCGGTCTTTTACCCACAAGGGCGATTTCAGAGGGGGAGGGGGTCATGGGGGTCAAGGAGGTCATGACTTTCCCCTAGACAGTGGTCTAGGTATGGATTTATTATTACAAACATAAGGATTAGAGCCTATATTGACTGAACCTCTAATATGCGATCCGTGTCTGTTGATTCTGCGATGCGTTTAATTCTGGTTTACAAAAGTAACAGTGGTGGAAACGAGAGGTGGGCCCATTGTCCTTTTAATATGCGACCCGGGGTCACCCCCGTGACCCGAAGGCTGGAACTCTTGTTTACCTGTCAACCTGAATAATAATCGAATATATAATTTCAGACTTTATTGCCTGCGGCAATAGCACCTCGGAGTTATAGTAAGAAGATCGTACAGACGAAATATTTCACACGATATATCTTATGCAATATGGAGCTAGACTCAAATTCGGAGCAACCTCTTAAGTTTGCCTGGTTTAATGTTCATTCTAATTCGATACAAAAATTAGTTTGTTTGTTACAAACTAGTTTACCAGTCATTATGAAATTTTGCGTAAACATAGTCAGGAGTTTTTTATATATCATAAGATAGCAAACAAGCAGATGAGTCTCCTGATGGGAAGAGCCGACCATCGCCTATAGACACTAAAGATAAATAGTTCGTTACTCTCTCTTGTGGCGAGTTCTAATGTCACATGCCTAAGTTTGTCGGCTACCTTACACTACCGGCTACCTTACCAAAACGAACACGATAGTGACAAGAACTGACGCTATTGCGGCAGGAATAGGTAAGGCGGTGATACCAGACCCAGGCGAGACAATGCAGAACTCTCTAGCAGGCCACGATGGCAGTGACTCCTATAGCCAATCGGTCGCCTTTTACGACATGCCTGGCAGAACGGCAGTTGGTCTATTCTTCAAAGGAGCCCGGAACCAACACGATTTAGCAGTGAAAGCGTAACAGACAGACAGACTTTCGCATTTATAATATTAGTATGGATCAAACAGAGCATACATTTTTTCACTGTCTTACGTCTATACTTTAATAATCTCGTAGTATTTCTTATTCAACTAAATTATAGTTATGTAATCCTCACCACTTTAAAACGAATAACATCTAAATAATGTTCATTAAATGTTTTAGTATTAAATATATTATGTCTTAAATGTCAAGAGTTAAATGTCAGTGGCCAAAAAAGCAATGACTAGATAATTGCAAATAGAATTTGTTGCCAACATAAAAAGTAGATTTAGTGTAGGAATTCCTTTTATCAAAGTTAGCTAGAGGACAACCCTTTCCCTCTCTAGAAATCAACTAATTTATAGTGAAGTTAAACTAGGTCTGTTATAATCCAAGAGTTATAACGAATTTGTAATAGTTGTCAAGCAATTTGCAAAAATATGCGTCTATGCGAAATTATTATTTAAAAGACGAAATTAACGTAATTATTTTCAAATTTCCGCAAATTCGTAATATGTGTAACTGTTTTAATGTCGTGTAACTGAAACAAAAGGTAGTATAATTAATGGGGCGAACTTACCTAGGGTCTGGAATTAAAGGAAGGAGCTGGACTAGTGGCGCAATAGTCCAACCATATTCATCAAATCCACGTGAGTAGCAGTCAGTAATGACATACTAATTATATACTCAACGTATGTTTCACTTTACTGTATATATATATATATATATATATATATATATATATATATATATATATATATATATATATATATATATATATATATATATATAGAAATATAAAATGTAATATTCTGGTCTACAGTTTAGCACATATAAATTATAAGAAACTCTGTTGCTATGAAAAAAAACCATAATACAGCTTATTTATTGTAATTGTCCACGCTTTACAATAAATAAGCTGTATTATGGTTTTTCTTTATAGCAACAGAGTTTCTTATAATTTATATGTGCTAAACCGTAGGCCAGAATATTACATTTTATATTTCTGTTCTGTAAATTCTTCAAGGATATTTTCAGTTTACAACTTACTCTCCCTTTTGATAATTTTTGTCAAAATCGGTAAAGCCGCTATTGAATTATATCGGAGGCTAAAAAACAGACAAGCAAACAAATTTCATGTGGTCTATGATTTGAACAATCACGTGTTCTCTTTGCTTAGTAATTCTCATCAAGATCGGTCCGGATTTTTCAACTTTTACGAATTGCATGGCAGAGCAACAAATGGTCTATTCTTCACAAGAGCCCAGACCAATATGGTAAAAGGTGTGTGGGTAACGCGAACGAAGTCACGAACAAAATCTACTGAATTATAAAATAGGTACATAGAGTGTACAAACATTAATAATATACAAAGGCCCTTTTGTTTATCGCTCAAATTGAATCGAACACCTAGGGAAAATGCGTAACAAGCTCTGGGACTATTATATCGGCTGATTTCAGCGTTGCTACATCTTCATCGTGAGTGAGTTTATTGCTGTTTTTACATAAACCTCCCATAAAAGTTATTTAGTGCTTGGCGAAACAACTTTTATGGTACATGCAAAGTGTATTAACATTTTCATGTAATCAGTAAATATACAGATTATAATAATAATATTTTCGGAGTGATAAACACTCAGAAGGTTAACGCTGTTTTTGTATTTAATTTGTTTTAATGAAAAAACTAAATTCTAATATCACTGGACAAATTACACAAATTGATCTAACTCCAAAGAAAGACTTAATCCAATTATTTGCTTGTGTTATAAGTGTTAGTCAACGATACTAGTACATAGTGTTAGAATATTTTTAATAACTGTGTGTAAATGCGTATGATTTATTATGTAAATATATTAACTAATATTTTAATAATAACAGATGTTTAAATTTTAACGGTAAAGCCGTTAAAATTTAAACTAAACCGCGCCAATTGTCACCTGTTGGTGGCGTGATTAGAATCCCGCCTTAACCTAACGGTTGGCGGGGGTAAGGCATTCATTTTTACCATTCTATATCGGACAGTCCACGAGAACGTTTCTATATTTGATACTTATCGAAATATTAAGTGGTTATGTTGAATGTAATGTAATGCAATGGATAAGAATATGTGATTATGTTGAAAATATCGAAAACTACTTAAAATGAGAATTGAGAATAATCGCATGTAAATGGAGGATATTATATATAAGAATCAATGTAATAAATGATGATTCAACACTAATGTGTTTTTCTGGACTAAAAGTTAACAATAGAAATACATATAAAGTAAATACTGTAACATAAATAATAAACATCCAATCCCAGAAATACAAATATCTATGATCGTCAAACAAATTTTTGTTCCTGTCGGGAATCGAACCCGATTTTATCAGTTTTTATAAAAGATTTCGCTCGTTTTGAGATGAGAACGATTCATAAACCTAAATAATTATTACCTAAACAATTGTACCGCATTGGCCCGGGCTCCTTCGACGAATAGACTATCTACCATGTTGCCAGGCAGTTCGTAAGAGGCGAACGATTGAATTTTTTTAATTTGTAATAACCTTTGAATATTTGTAATTTGTAAGTACCTAAAATAGAAAAAACACAAGCACGCCGAGTTTCTTCCGCCGGATCTGCTCAGTGTGTGGCCGCGTTCCAATGCGGTAATATTTGTCGAAAAAAATTGACTCACATATATAAATATAATTTTGAAATATTTGCACGCCATAGCACGGTATATGTTGGTAACTGAATCAAATTTTAATAACTTGTAACTCCTATATTCTGGCAAATAAATCCATACTGTCTCAAGACATTTGTGACGAAACTTTGTTAACTTTATGAAAAAAATATTATGGACCAGAGCATCTATTGGATTTTAGCATTGATATAAAAAACCCTAGATGCACAGTCCCGAACAAAACTGACACTCAAAAGTGTCCCTAATTTCATTTAAGTAGTTATAGATATGGCAAAAAATATGTCTTTGTATATCCAACCTTAAGTGCAAGACTTATAGTTGTTTTTACAAAACAATATACGAAAAGAAATAAAATTGACAGTGTCGCGACCGACGCGATTCTATTTGAAATAAGCGCAGAATTTAAAATTGTGCGCTCATTTTTGCAGGACGTTTTTGAGACACTGATCGTGTATCTTGGGTTTTTTTATATCAATGGATTTCAGTTTAAAGTGTGTCTCACAATTAAAATCTCTTAATTTTATTGAAATATGAAAGGCTTTTAACAAACCGTGTGTTATTTTTTATCTTTATACTGAAAAAATATTATATTATAGCGGTATTTAAAACAGTTTCAACTTACTGTAATATAACTTTTATTCTACCATGTAATTATAGAAATAAGTGTTTATACTTTTTTATAATTATCGCCCCGATGGTCGAGTGGTTAACGACCCTGAATACGCAATCGACGGGGCTCGGGTTCGATCCCCGACGTGGACAAGCATTTGTGTGATTAGCATAAATGTTTGTATTTCCGGGTTTGGGTGTTTATTAAATCTATTCCAGAACTTATATATGTATTTCTATGTAATAGTATCGTTGACTAACACCCATAACACAAGCAAATATTTTACTCACTTTGGGGTTAGATCAGTCAGTGTAATTTGTCCCGTAAATATTTAAATTTATTTATTTTACTTCCAAAGTTATTCTTTTGCATTTTACAAAATTTATTATAACATTGAACACAAAATAGCCGATGCCGAACATCGAAACGGTTATTTATTCCCGTCCCAACAATACTACGACAAGTTAGGGAATTTTTTAAACAGCTAAAAGCTCACCCGGGAGTCGTATATAACAAACACCGTTCACCTGTGGAGCTTAAATGTGTAGCACGCAGAAAAGCTTCAAGAAATACTGGTTTACTTTTCCTTATCTTATTTACGCAATATGTTTATATCGGTATAAAGAACCTGGTTTTGTATTAAATATGTTGGAGAAAGGTCGCTTTTTATCCAACATTCATATTTTAATCATGTACTTAATAAAATAATAATAATAAAATATGTTTTCTGGATCTTGTTTATGATATGGATGTTAAGTCAACGATACCAATACAAAGAAATACATAATATACTTTTAACTGTTCCTATTATTTTGAAAATATAACCTAAACAAAATAAAATTAAAAATTTCAAAAACCCCGGACACGTCCTCAATCCGCCATTCCGCTACATATGCGTCATTTTAAGTTCAAAACGTGACAGTTTAATGCAGAAGTTCCACGGCCACTTTCTAGTTCCATTATAAAACCCTGAGAAACTCCTAGTAATAAAAGCCACCGATATCAGCCCAATCTCCGATGGCCACCTTTCAGCTCCATCATTATTATATCTTAGAAAATATCCGGTAGCTAGTATTTGCCAAAATTAACCGAATTAGCAAACATTCGATGGGTTTATGTAGATAAGCTTAAAAGTTCTAATGGACTTCTTTTAGTTCTATCATCAGAGAAAACATCCTATTCCAAAGTCTTTAAAAGAACGAATCAAACGAGACCAAAATCGATGGTGCTGCCCAATTTTCATTCATTCGTTCTTTTCCCAAGTAGCACGTTAAGCTGTATATAGGCTGCATTTAGGTTCATTTTTAAACTTAAAGCTGTATACGAAGCCGTACAAAGGCTGTAGAAGCGCTTCTAAAGCCGATATAACACCAAAAAGGGCCCCAAGTTATACAGCTTATTGCGTTATATAGGCTGCACAATAGCTATACAAGCTGTTATAAACTGTACAATGGCTGTTATTCGGTGTATAAAGAAACTATAACACTAAAGATACTCTCTTGTAACTGTCTTGTACAGCTAAGAGTTAAATAGGCTGCACAATAGCTGTACAAGCTGGTGTAGGCTGTACAAAGGCTGTTATTCGGTGTATAAAGAAACTATAATACTTAAGATACTCTCTTGTGCAGCTAAATGTTCTTAATAGGTGTTTGAAAATGATAAAAAGTAACTAATCTGTTTTTGATATTGTATAACATATTATATCTGCAGACGCCATAATTAAAAATATATTAATAAACGATAAATTCTTGGAATTGGAGCAGTATTCAAAGGTGTATTCAAAGTGCAAATTCTAAATGACTGTGAAGTCGTGTAGGTTTTTCCTCAAAATATTCACGCGCCAACGAAATAATCAAGATAACACAAATAAAATCATTGCGAAATACGGTAAGTGTTTGTGTTTAAGGTTAGAATATACAAGTATTTATGGTACAATATTGTATATAAAGGCATAATGATCATAATATAAGTTGATTGTCAAGATATAGCTTTAGCTATTGCTAAATATATCTTTTATTTAACAATATATTTCTTTAATGTTGTTTTTAATACACAATAATGGCGGCGTTTTGTTATACAGCCTAAAGTGTATTTGGAGGGTGATATACTGCAAATAGCTGTACTGAATCTCTTTTTTGTTCTATTATACGGCTATTGGCTTTTAATTACCGTCCAAATACACTTTAGGCTGTACTAAGTCCCTATATAAATCTATTGTACAGTAATTGGCTTTTAATCACTTAACTTATGTTTAGAGATGCGTACAAAAATTGAAGAACCCTAAATACAAAACATATGTTTATCACTTGATTTCGCTATTGTGTTGTATTGACGGCGGTCGTTTGACTTTACAACTAAACCAACTTATTGTTAACTATAACTTATGAGACATGTATTTCAATCATGTTTTACTTTATTTTTCAGGGAAATATGCCTTATAAAATAATAAAAACAATTGAGAGAAGCCAAAACCGTATTTGTATCGTACCCAGTTTGTGGGAGGATAAAGGTGAATTATAATGGCCAAGAAAACAACTTGATATAACTAAGTTGATCAAGAACGAAAAATCAAGCCCTTTAAATATTGGTCTATCACAAAAATATTTTTAAGAAGAATACGTTATTTCGTGCTTGTGATTTAATATTATTAGTTCTTCAAAGAGAAACACATACTCTTTTGCCTGTAATTGTATCTAAGTATATAATATTTTTAAAACGATTGTAAGTATACATATATACAGGGTGTTGCAAAAGTGGTACAGTAAGCCGCAAGGGGGTGGCTCAGGGGGTCATTCTTAACAACTTTTGTTTAACGACTTTTGGAAATTCGCGAAAAAAATATTGATTCTCCATAGAAACTTTGTTGGTCACGTGACTTTTCACAATGGAAAAACAAAATTGTTTTTCGGGAATTTTCACAAATCGTTGAAAAAAAGTTGTTCAAAATGACCCTCTGAGTCACCCCCTTTCGACTTACTATACCGCTTTTGTAAAACTCCGTATAGTAGCAAATTAAAAATAAAAAAATACATATTTTCTCAGTGTAATGATTTTTATTTCTCTTTTTAACTCTTTTTTATATATTCTTTGAAGAATAGACCAATTGTCTTTCTGCCAGGCAGGTCGTAAAAGACAACCGATGGGCTATGCGAGTCACTTCCATCGTGGTTACTAGGGGATTAAAAAAATCAGTTATTGTAAATTACCAACCAAGTAACCTTAATGAAGAAGATAAGCCTAAAAAATAATAAATCAGATAACCTACAATCACTTTTTAATGTTTTTGTTACGGAACCCTTTCCTTGAACATTAATAAAAATGACGATTGTAGGTTTACCTGAATTAGTAATTTTTCAGCTTTATCTTCATCACGATTACTTGGTTGGTAATTTATAATATTTAAATATTCCTTTTCAATATTCCTCTTGATTTTTTCCACTTGATATCAACTATGCAGATATAAAAACAGCAAACAACAATTTTCTCAGTAATACAGCCTTGAGCTGTACTATAGCTGTATATGCAGATTTTTTAACACCATTGGCTGCATAACAGTCTACAATTACGCCATAAATATTAGCTGTAGAACGGTGATTGCATATCCCATTTTACAGAAACAAGCGTTGAGTGATACTATAATAACACTTAAAGCTGTAATAAATTCCCGTGCTAAAAAAAATACAGCTAATGTACAGCTTTAAGGATTAAAATCAGCCTAATGAGTTAAAAATTGCTTAAAGCTGTACAGTAGTGTATTAATATTCAGATATAACGCCTAAAGCTTACGCGGAACTCTAAGAAAGGCCTTGTACAGCATTAGGCTGTATATAAACTCATAAAGGTCTCTTATACCGATAAAAGCATCTTTTTACACCATTGTACGGCTGCAATAGAACTTTAAGTTCTATATGAGCTGCTTTATGGGTATTAAACATGCTTGATTGCTGCTTGGGTTTGGTTCCCATGACCTTCTTTCACTTTATCGTCATAACCTGGAAATAATCTAACACCAGATTATTTATCAAAACAGAACAAATAAGTCCAAACGCGACGGACTTATCTCGTTTAGTTTAAAAGATCCTATAGCCACCTTCCAGTTACATCAATAGATTCTTAAAATCTTCCAGCACCAAGTAGTATACCAAAACAAACCCAGTTAGTTTATCAGGTTTGGCAAGATTTCAAGAGACCGGCGACTACAGTGAAGTGTGGTGTGCAAAAAAATCTAAAATTGTGTTGTTGTTTGTGGTGGTAATAGGATCATCGGAATAGGGAATTGCCTAGTCTGTCTTGGGGAATTTCTTACAGTCCTCTCTTCCATCCTTACATGGAGATGATGACTCTCTGGCCCATACCGCAAAGGAGAAGGCCGATCTTCTGAGCTTGTTCTTTGCGGCCAACTCGACTCTGGATGACCAAGGAAATGCACCGCCTACCATCCTGCAGTGCTAAAGATCTATGACGGAATTAAAATTCCTGCAGTCTTCCGTACGCAAAGCACTGTTTTCTTTGGACGTCCATAAATCGAGTGGGCCGGATGGCATTCCTCCGATTGTACTTAAAACGTGTGCTCCAGAGCTGGCGCCCATATTAACACGCCTATTCCGTCTCTCCTATTCACTCGGCGTAGTACCGATTTCATGGAAGACAGCTCTAGTGCATCCCATTCCTAAAAAAGGAGATCGCTCTAATCCGTCTAACTATCGGCCGATAGCCATAAACTCCTTGTTCTCCAAAATTATAGAGACAATCATCAACTCTCAGCTCCTCAAGTATTTAGAAGACCGCCAGCTGATTAGCGACAGCCAGTATCGTTTCCGTCGCGGTCGCATAGCTGGTGATCTTCTAGTGTACCTGACTCATCTGGTGGGCGGAAGCAGTTGAGTCCAACGGGGAGGCATTGGTAGTTAGTTTGGACATAGCGAAGGCCTTTGATCGGGTATGGCACAAAGCTCTTCTGGCAAAGCTGCCTTTCTATGGGCTTCCCGAGAAGTTATGCAAGTGGATCACTAGTTTTTTGGCCGATCAGAGCATCAAGTTCGTAGTCGACGGTGCGTGCTCTGACCTTAAATCTGTCAATGCTGGTGTTCCACAAGGCTGCGTGCTATCACCAATCCTGTTCCTTCTGCATATCAATGATATGATGCGAATTCGCAACATACATTGCTATGCAGATGACAGTACTGGTGATGCTACATACTCCGGTCGTAGCGGTATTTCTCGGAAACACGTTGAAGAGTGCCGAAACAAGCTTGTTTCCGAAGTTGAGAATCGACTAACCGATGTCTCGGAATGGGGTCGTCAAATCTAGTCACTTTTAACCCCAAGAAGACACAGCTTTCCGTGTTTTCCGCTACAAAGACACCCTTTGTCGCGTCACCTCGCGTTTACTTGTTTGCTATCATAAGAAATGAAATAAATATAAATTAAATATATTATACATACAAATAGTCTAAATTAACCATCCTGTTTAAAACTTTCCTTTTAATTGAAAGCATACAGATATGGTTTCAATTAAATTAAATCTCTCGAGATTTCGAAACAAAGACTTAAATTTTTAAAGGTTATTTAAGAGATCACTTTTTACAAAATCACATTTTCAAAGGTTTTGTTAAAATTGTTAATTGTATGTATTAAAAATAAAGTGCTACACGAGATGTATTGTATATTATAAGATAATAGGATACGTAACAGTCATTATTGTGTAAAATTGTCATATAATTATTTTGTCGATTTTCGATATTTACTGTTTTTTCTTTCGATATTTATCGTTTTTATAAAATGAATCGATAAATGACCGATTATCGGTTATGGGTTTTGAGTTTACAAACATTCATTTGATTCATGATGATAAAAGTTCATATAGGTAAACAAAACTGTTAAAACTTATCTGCATCCACTGTATATACTCTTTGACTTTTGGAGATGTCGGCGTGCGAAATAGTACTTACGCTGCGCCTGTAACTAACTCAAGGTCGTTCGCAGGTGTAATCGCCTTAATGCCGCGCGCACACCTAAAAAAATACTGCGCAAAGCCTAACCTATTGTCAGCGTTAAATTAAAATTACTAGCGATCACCCGTGTTGGTCCGAGCTCCTTTGAAGAATAGACCAACTGTCGTTCTGCCAGGCAGGTCGTAAAAGGAGACCGATTGGCTATGCGAGTCACTACCGTCGTGGCTACTAGGTGGTAGAGTTCTGCATTGTCTTGCCCAGTACTGGTACCACCGCCTTACCTACTCCTGCCGCAATAACATCACTGCTAGTCACTGTCGTGTTCCGGTTTGAAGGCTAAGGTAGCTGTAAACTTATGCATGTGGCATTAGACCTCGCAAAGCACAATTAACATATTTGGTGTGTATAGGCGAGGGTTGACTTTTTCCATCATGAGACCACCTCTCCACCTCTGCTTGTTTGCTATTCTATGACACTAAAAAAATTGCTTCATGTATTAATATATAGATAAATAATGGAGGTAAAATTTCAGGATCGGGGGTGGGTTTTTTTTATAATTTCCTCCTCTTTAAGAATCTTTTTTTTAAATGTCTTAAATATAGTCTCTTAAATATAAATAGTTAACAGAAATGAAATACCTTTTATTATCTTTTGTTGCATATATTTTTTTAATATTTTATGTGCCAATAAACGTTCTTGATACATAGTTTGTCTAGACATTATTCCGGATTGAATGAGCTATAGCACGAATTTTTTGGATTTTCTCGGACAGTATCTCTATTTTTTATACAGCCTAATACTGTACAAGGCCTTTCTTAGAGTTTCGCGTAAGCTTTAGGCGTTATATCTGAATATTAATACACTACTGTACAGCTTTAAATATTTTGCAACTCATTAGGCACATTTTAATCCTTAAAGCTGTACATTAGCTGTATTTTGTTTAGCACGGTAATTTATTACAGATTTTAGTGTTATTATAGTATCACTCAACGCTAATTTCTGTAAAATGGGACATGCAATCATCGTTCTACAGCTAATATTTATGGCGTAATTGTAGACTGTTATGGAGCCAATGGTGTTAAAAAATCTGCATATACAGCTGTAGTACAGCTTAAGGCTGTATTACTGAGAAAATAGTTATTTGCTGTTTTATATCTGCATAGCTGATATCATGTGGAAAAAATCAAGAGAAAGATTGAAAAGGAATATTTGAATACTATAAATTACCAACCAAGTAATCGTGATGAAGATTAAGCTGAAAAATTACTAAATCAGGTAACCAACAATCGTCATTTTTATTAATGTTCAAGAAAAGGGTTCCGTAACAAAAACATTAAAAAGTGATTGTAGGTTATCTGATTTATTATTTTTTTAGGCTTATCTTCTTCATTAAGGTTACTTAGTTGGTAATTTATAACATTTGAATTTTTTTTAATGTCATAAGATAGCAAACAAGCAGATTGGTCTCCTGATGAAAAGAATCAACCATCGCCTACAGACAACAAAAATGTTAATGGTGCGTTGCTATCTTGTGGCGAAGTCTAATGCCACATGCATAAATTTACCGGCCACCTTACCCTAGAAACTGGAACATGACAGTAACTAGCACTGACGCTTTGCAGCAGGAATAGATAAGGCGGTAGTACCAGACCCGGTCGAGCCAATGCAGAACTCTATCACCAAGTAACCACAATGGAAGTGACTCGCATAGCCCATAGGTCGCCTTTTACGACCTGCCTGGCAGAAAGGCAATTGGCCTATTCTTCAAAGAATATATATGAAAAAAAATAGTTAAAAAGAGAAATAAAAATCATTACACTGAGAATTTTTTTTTTATTTTTAACTTGCTACTATACGGAGTGTTACAAAAGCGGTATAGTAAGCCGAAAGAGGGTAACTTAGAGGGTCATTCTGAATGACTTTTGTTTAACGATTTGTGAAAATTCGCGAAAAACAATTTTGTTTTTCCATTGTGAAAAGTCACGTGACCAACAAAGTTTCTATGGAGAATCAATATTTTTTTCGCGAATTTCCAAAAGTCGTTAAACAAAAGTTGTTAAGAATGACCCCCTGAGTCACCCCCTTTCGGCTTACTGTACCACTTTTGCAACACCCCGTATATATGTATACTTACAATCATTTTAAAAATATTATATACTTAGATACAATTACAGGCAAGACAGTATGTGTTTCTCTTTGAAGAACTAATAATATTAAATGACAAGCGCGAAATAACGTATTCTTCTTAAAAATATTTTTGTGATAGACCAATCTTTAATGAGCTTGATTTTTCGTTCTTGATCAACTAGTTATATCAAGTTGTTTTCTTGACCATTATAATTCACCTTTATCCTCCCACAAACTGGGTACGATACAAATACAGTTTTGGCTTTTCTCAAATGTTTTTATTATTTCATAAGGCATATTTCCCTGAAAAATAATAAAACATGATTGAATTACATATCCCATAAGTTATAGTTAACAATAATTCAAACGACCGACGTTAACAATAATTCAAACAATTCAAACGACCGACATCAATACATTACAATAGCGAAATCAAGTGATAAACATATGTTTTGTATTTAGGGATTCTTCAATTGTTGCACGCAATTCTAAACATAACTTAAGTGATTAAGAGCCAATGACTGTATAATAGATTTATATAGGGACTTAGTACAGCCTAAAGTGTATTTGGACGGTAATTAAAAGCCAATAGCCGTATAATAGAATAAAAAAGAGATTCAGTACAGCTATTTGCAGTATATCACCCTCCAAATACACTTTAGGCTATATAACAAAGCGTCGCCATTATTGTTTATTAAAAACGACATTAAAGAAATATATTTTTCAATAAAAGATATATTTAACAATAGCTAAAGCTATATCGTGACAAGCAACTTATATTATGATCATTATACTTTTATATACAATATTGTACCATAAATACTTGTATATTCTAACCATAAACAGAAACACTTACCTTATTTTGCAATGATTTTATTTGTGTTATCTTGATTATTTCGTTGGCGCGTGAATATTTTAAGGGAAAACACATATGGTTTCACAATCATTTAGAATTTGCACTTTGAATACATCGTTCAATACTGCTCCAAGTCCAAGAATTTGTTGTTTATTAATATATTTTTAATTATGGCGTCTGTAGATACCACATGTGATATAATTAATGTTATACAATATCAAAAACTGATTGTTACTTTTTATCATTTTCAAACACCTACTAAGAACATTTAGCTGTACGAGAAATTATATTTAGTGTTATAGTTTCTTTGTACACCGAATAACAGCCTTTGTACAGCCTATAACAGCTTGTACAGTTATTGTGCAGCCTATTTAACGCTTAGCTGTACAATACAGTTACAAGAGAGTATCCTTTATGTTATAGTTTCTTTATACACCAAATAACAGCCCTTGTACAGCTTATAACAGCTTGTACAGCTATTGTGCAGCCTACATAACGCAATAAGCTGTATAACTTGGGGCCCTTTTTCGTGTTATATCGGCTGTAGAAGCGCTCCTACAGCCTTTGTACGGCTTAGTATACAGCTTTAAGTTCAAAAATTAACCTAAATGCAGCCTATATGCAACTTAACGTGCTACTTGGGCTGTATGTGCAGTCTTTATAGCGCTATTATTTGTACATGAATCTGAAATTACGTCATAAATATAAAAATAACATTTAAATATAAGATTGCCTTTGTGGTCTAGTGGTCCAGCCAGTCCAGTAAAAAATGTGTCTTTTCAGTTTTCTGACAAACACAAAGTTGCCCGGGATTGGAAAATGCCCGGTTGGCGATAGGCTTGCCACCTATTACATTTGTGGGACCAAGTATCTTCGACTAATCATGGGTGCACTTGTTGTACCTCTGCCTATCCTTTCGGGGATATGGGCGTGAAGATATTTTTTTTTACTTTTTACTATAAGATTGCATCTATCATCATTACTTTTTTTATCCCTGTTATCGGCCCTGTTATCATTACTTTCGCAGTTAATGTAATCAGAGCTTTCGTAAAACAGAACTGGTTCTTAGTTCATATAAAAAGTATAAAAAGTGAAGCTATTTTTTTCCATAATAAAAAAGGTGCGTTTAATGGAGCAGCCTTTTAATAATACTGCTGCGATTTTTTAAATCTATGTTTACCTCAATTTTCTTTTAACGGCGTCTGGATAAGGAACTAGAAAATGCTTTTAATTTCCCCAAAAGAGGATTAACTTGCCCGATAACTGGGTTTAATTACATCCATTTTTATCCTCCGAATTGAGGATGAGACGTTTTCTTGTTTTCATTTTTTAATCTTAGATCGCCTCCTTTGATGAAAAAGTTACTTAAAAATATTAACAAATTTCGATTAAAAACAAATATTATAACATTAAAAGCCTTATAATCTAATAATAAGCATATTAGGTCCCGGATTCTATTCCTGGGTTGGTTTGAGTTGGTAAAAGCTTTATTTAGATTTTTCGGGATTCTTTGAAATTCGAAATTTCAGTAGCATGTCGCAGTTTATTGATAGTTTTTAGCATTCCCGTACCTCGAATAAGATCGCAAAGTTATCAATTCCTTCTATTACAAGAAGTAAGTGATGGTCATTATCACGTATTTAAAATCATCCAATTTGTTACGCGCCGCTGTTGTAGTCTATGACATCGAGCGCTATAAAAAAGAATACTTGTGACGGCGAGGCGACGTTAAGAAAATATCTGACGATCGGATGGATTGGTTGTCATTCTGATATTTGGTTTACTGTAAAATTAATACAAAATTATAGTGATTGAAAAACTATTGGCTGTAATTAACAAATTTAATATAAATTCATTATGACTTTGAAATTTGTACAATGAATGTTATGTTGTTGCACATGTTTTATTTAATAATTTAAGACTAGAAATTTTAAAAAGTAACTGTTTCTAAAGAGAACTGTTAATAAATAATAAATAATTTGTTTAATAATTATATTGCACGCCGTATAGGCAGAATGAAGTGCACTAATTATGTTTTATATTGTAACATCCTGATTTAGCTATGTTCAAGCAATAAATAAATTATGATTATTAAAAAAAATGCGTCATCTTGTCAAACAATAAAGTAAAAGTTACAAACTAACTAAAATGTTGTTATATCTAAACAATTTGAAATATCCTTTGCATTTTTAGTTCACTATCCGTAGTGTTATGATGTCTCTCGCGATATCATTAAACGTTTTTACGATATAGCTGAGTAAGCTTGCGATATCATTGACAGAGTCGGCGTACTACTAGATTGTAGATAAATGAATTGTTGTAGATACATAAAAATTTAAAGGTTTTTCCAAATAACATTAATAATTATTTCGATTAGTACAAACATATCAATTCACACTTTTACTCCTAATTCGCTTTCGTGACAGGCCTAGGAAGTACCAGTTGTCACATAAAAAAACAATTTATTTAAACTCTATTTTACTCCCCATCACAATAAACTTCGAAATATGTACAAATTATATTATTTAATGATTTGAAAAAGTCACACATACATTCTTAAAAAAACAGGTACATCCAAAAGTAGTCAAAGATTTAAAGCTCCATAATGTGACAGATGATCAACCTTTTCCACCGAGTTGATTCGGGCTCCTTTGAAAAATAGGCCAACAGCCGTTTTGCCAGACAGGTCCTAAGAGGCGACCGAATTAGCTATGCAAGTCACTACCATCGTGACTGCTAGGGGGTAGAGTTCTGCATTGTCTCGCCCGGGTCTGGTCCCACCGCCTTATTTATTCTTGCTTGTCACTATCTTGTTCCGGTTTGGAGGGTAATGTAGTTGGTATACATATTACATATACATGTGACATTAGACCTCACCTCAAGATAGCAATGCACCATTAACACGTTTGATGTCTATAGACGATGGTTGACTCTTCTCGTCAGAAGACCCATCTGCTTGTTTGCTATCTTATGATATATACAAAAAAACTTATTAACATTCCGGGTACACAACGAGTTTAACTTATGTTTTTCTATAGGAAATATATCGAACAAAATGCCTCAAACGGAATTCAAACCTAGAGCCGAAGCCGGCAAAAGATCCTGTTTTTTTTAAGAAGTGCTTGTTTTTTAAGCTATTGCATAGCTTATATAGCGGGCCTTGAGCGTAGAGACCGAATCCAGAAATTCCGTAACGAAAAAACCTAACACCCCCCACTCCGACCGGCATAGCGGTGATACTTTTTAGTTTTTCCATCTATCGATAAATACCAGAACTTTTAATGACTTTTTGAAATATCACGCTTGTCTCTTTAGTTCAGCAACCCGCCTTTAAGTGGCATTGCTTGTATTGAAAAACTACCGTAATCAGCTGTTTGTGAGAAAGTATATAGGTGTATAGGTATTTATCATCTACGTACAACAGTGAATATCTGTACTCGTATAATTTGTGTACAAAGTGTTTTAAATATGAATATTTTTTATCGGTCACCACGCTCTAAGTGTAACTTGAATTAATATCAAAGAAAAAAAATGCTATGCAATAGCTTTACCACGGCAGTCTCCGAGTGCCACACGTCTTTTTTTATAATAAGATGGCAAAACAAGCAGATGGGTCTCTTGATGGAGTCAACCATCGCTTATAGACACACACATAAGTTTACCGGCTACCTTAGCCTCCAAATCGGAACACGACGGTGACAAGCACTGACGCTATTGCGGCAGGAATAGGTAAGACGGTGGTACCAGACCTAGACGAGACAATGCAGAACTCTACCGCCTAGTAGCCACGGTGGTAGTGACTGGCGTATCCAATTGGTCGCTTTTACTACAAATGCGAATTTTTTCGTATATCTGTCCGTCATACTTTCATAACTAAACCGCTAAACTAATTTGATAAAGTTTGACAAGGAGATAGTTAAAGACCCGGGGTCAATTTTATGCTTTTTTCAAAAAATCAATTCCTAGGAGCTAAAATAGATGAAATTGCTAACATTGTTGACCTCTGCATCTCGTCGCGAGAGAAACTGCGCAGGTCGGCGAGTTAAATAGAAAACAAATTGTTACAGTATATCGCTTTCAGACTATATAAATGAATTATCACTCCGTGACGCTAACTTATAGTTGTCTTGGAGCTGGACACAGTGCCGGGCTTGACAATTAATGAAATTGTTTTGACATGTTAATATATTATGATAAAGAGAAAACATTTCTATTTCTAAAAATGGAGTCATTATACTTACTTTCTAAAACATCATTTTCAATGCAAGATTTCTATTTTATTTCACAGCTGTGTTACAATGGCCGTGGTCTCAAGAAAAAAGCTTAATTCAATTGAATATATGAGAGCACCATTTTGATTTAACTTCCAAGATCTTTTGAAATCCGAGCGAAATAACTTTCTTAAGTTTTTAATGCAACCATTATAAAAGCCCTCTCTTGTCCATTCCATTAGCTCCATACTAACTTTAACACTAAATTGTTTGATTCTCGAATTTTATTTAATTGCAACCCACTCTAAAGGAACGTTGGTTTAAGTTTTATTAAAAAATATTTCCAGCTACGTCAGTCTATCAGAGAGCTAAGTGTGAGTTTTTTTTCGCATTCGATCGTGAGCGCGTTTGGAGTTTACTAGGAATTTGTATGTGATTTGTACAGCGCCACCTAGTGGTAAACGTGAGAAACCAGTTTACCACTAGGTGGCGCTGTACAAATCACATACAAATTCCTAGTAAACTCGAAACGCGTTCACGATCGAATGCGAAAAGAAAAACTCACACTTAGCACTCAGTATCATGATTGAACTAAATCTGTGGAAACTTGGCTCCGTGTTCGTCCGGTCCCCTTTGAAGAATAGAGAATCTACCGTACTGATAGCCATTCCCTAAAAGGTGAACGATTAGCTATTTATATTATTTTAATCTAAGGAAATGAAATGGTTAGCTTCGGAACTCGCTCAGAATAGCTCGAAACATAAAGAACCGTATTCAATTCCAAAATAAGGTACAAAAATATTGAGATTTTTTGAAGCTACTGAAGATAATTCCTGAAGGGATTGAAATACTTGCAGCTGATTAGAACATTCTATTGGTAACTTATAGCCCTTCTGTCTTAGATAAGCATGTAAGGTTGCTGATCCCGTTAAAAACTAAGGAAAACTATTTTTTTATTTATTTTTTTAATAAAAAAATTTCCCACTACCCATCTAACCAACCGATAATCCGAAACCGAATCTCGATAAGCAAAAACATCTAATAACCACTGGTTTGTTTTATCTGTCCTGTAAAAAAATGTACAAGGTGTTATTTGTTAAATATTAATTTTAATTAAAGAAATCATTACGTTGCAATTTCTCTCGCTAAATGCCAACAAAAGAAAATGTAAATTTCAAAATTTAAAGTGTTTATTTGAATCTATGTAATTAACTACATTAATTACTTTACCTGTAACCTCGACCGCAGCGTAGATATAATTTATGCCACAGAAACCATTTTCGAAAGTAATAAATACCCTATGTTTTATTGTTGTATAGCTAGTAAATATGAACACACAAATATTCACATTAATGATATCGTAGTTATTTATAAGCGGTATGCCCAAAATACAGTGAAGGTTGCACTTTTGGAATGATCTTAATATGAAGCTACTTAGTTCTATTTAATGCAGGTTTATATTACTTCCCATCAAACAGGGCTTGTTAACAGGTTAATTTTTAAACCTAAATCAGCGCAAGTACATAAGAAACATTTTTATAAAGGTTTAGATCCAAATTAGCTTCAGAAATACCGGGTTTGAATTTTCCCCCGTTTGGGTGCCGGGCTTCTTCGAAGAATATGCCAACTGCCGTTCTGCCAGGTAAGACGTAAAAGGTGACTGATTGACTATGCGGGTCACTACCATCGTGGCTACTAGGTGGTAGAGTTTTGCATTGGCTCGCTCGGGTCTGGTACCACCGCCTTACCTATTCCAGCCGCAATAACGTCAGCGCTGGTCATTGTCGTGTTCCGATTTGGAGAGTGAGGTAGCCGGTAAACTTATGCATTTGGCATTAGACCTCGCCACAAAATAGCAACGTACCATTAACATCTTTGGTGTCTATAGGCGATGCAATGGTTGACTCTTTCCATCAGAGGACCCATCTGCTTATTTGCTATCTTATAATATAAAAAAAAACGGTTTACAATTTTTGACTGCCCTGTACACGATATAATTATCACGATTCATGGCCTTATAAAGCTAAAGCCAGTTTATGTAAGTTTATGAAGCGCTCACATCTATGATACGCTCCGAGCGAAACGTTTTATAAAAACCGCTAAATACCCTTACAACCAGTATTTTTGAAACCGGTTTCAATGTCTGCTACCAAGTACCTTACCTTCAGTAGCCTAGAACTACATTACTTCCGGTAAGACGTTTCGTGCTATGCTTTACACAATAGAAGCAGTTTCTGTCCGATCAATTTGGCTGTCTTCAATTGGTAGTTGTGCACGTACATTCATTGTATGAACAGTAACACAATAAGATAATCTAGTTCACATGATTGTTACTTCGGAAGACTTGGCTTTAAAACACGCCCGTTTCTAGTAAATCCTTTACGGCAATATCATTGATTTAAATACTATTGAAATAAATGTAGGATTATTTTATAAGTAAATAAGATTATTTTATATATAAGTAAGTAGTCTGCGTAAATATGAACGGTGTATGATGAAGTAATTTCTGAACGAAGCCTAGAGTGAATGGGAGGAAAGAATGATTGGTGCGAACCAACGAAAAGTCTCTTGCAACGACGCCATTACGAAGATAGCTGTGTTAACGGTGTACGAGTATTTAAAAATTATTAAAATACGATTTTTACCTAAAATAAGCAGTTTATTTAGACCCGAATCCACATAAATATATAACGCAATGGTTCCCAACCAGTAGTCTGTAGACCACCAGTGGTCTGCAGACTGCAGACAGAAACCAAAATATATAAATGAGTTTAAATTTAGCGGGTGGTAAGCCGTTGATCACCATGCATTTGTATCGTGAGCAAGGAATTACATACGCTTTGCCCTGTCATTTGTTAAATTTAAGTGTCAGTAATAGTATTTACTCGTATATAACTGCGTGCGAGGAAGTGAATCATTCATTACTAACCGTTGTTCTTAACTTTATTTTTTTAATTTAAGTAACAAACTCTTTAAGAAGCAAGCTTAAAAAACACATTAATGCAAATCACAGAAGTTTATTCTAAAAATATTATTATTTCTTTTTATGTAAGTTTATATTGAGTTTTTAATTAGTTTGAATGTAATTAGAGTTTAATTTTATTATACCTACATATAGTGGTGCCACTAAGAAGAACGACATAAAAGTGATCCCTAACAAAGAAACGTTTGGGAACCACTGGTACAACGTAATAAAAATAATCATTTTTATAGCAAACAAAACAAACGAAAACCCATTTTTTTCATTTTTTTGCCAATATCTCAAAAAATATGTAACTAATTAACGTGAAGAGTACAAATAAAATTAGTTTCTTAAATTAGTTACTTTGGGATAGGTTTTTGCAAAGAATACGTAAAGTTTTTATGATGCAAAATTAGTATTAAACGTAAAAAAAGGAAAATTTTCAAAACTGGATAAATCAACCTTATTTTTAAAGAAAATGAATACATTTTCTGGAAATATAAATGTTAGGATACCTAAAATATATGAATGAATATGCCTGAAAATAACAACCGGACTCCAGAAAACAATAATCTCGACCTGTTGCAAAATCGATTAGTTAGAAAATATATCATATTAAAATATCAACATATGACTCGATCATAAACAAGAAACACAATAAGGTATGTTGTGAGTTAAAGATTGTTAAAAAGCACATAGCTTTATTATTAACAAAACAAAAAATGTCGTAACCAAACCATTAAAAAACATACAAATTTACAATAGTAAAGTCATCTAATCCCGCTTACAAAACATGAAATTTGAAAGAAAAGTATACGATCCGACGAAAAGGAGATAACATTTTTTTAATTTTTGGTAAAATTTAATAAGCGAAACATTAAAAAAATTGTTAACAAAATTAGTACCTAGGGCATGGATATACGACGAGCTAAGGATAGAACTTTAGAAACGCTATGACTATGTCGTGGCTCACTCATTCGGTATATTATTCAGCGTCTCAGTAAAATATTGCTCTATTTAAATGTACATAAAGTTTAAAATACTTTTATGTTATATGTGTCTAATTGCATTTATTTTTTCTGTAACTGGCAAGGATAGCAGACTATTCAGCCTTTTACATGATAATATTACTTTAAAACTTAAAAGTACGTATATTCAAAAAAACTTAAATTCACAAAGATTGTCTTTGTGAATTTAAGTTCTTCGTATTGTAAGCTTGTTATACCGTGTGTAAAAAATCATTGCCAGACCGTCAAAGGTATTGTTTGTTGTTCAATACAATCAAATATGTATTGAACAACAAACGTTATTACTAGCTGCTCTCTGCTGCCCGCTGCATCAAAGTTTTTGGTCAATCCCACGGGAACAACCTATTTTTCCGGGACAAAAAGTATTATATATGCTATTTTGGATCATTATATAGATAATGATCCAAAATAGCATATAGATATTGTGTGGATATTTGTATGGATGGATGTGTGGATAGAACATATTATAGATGTGTGGAAAAAATTTGTTACCCAAATCGGTTTAGCCGTTTTTGCATGAAAGAGTAACAAACATTTTTTTTATATCATAAGATAGCAAACAAGCAGATAGGTCTCCTGATGGAAAGAGTCAACCGTCGCCTATAGACACCAAAAATGTTAATGGTGCGTTGCTATCTTGTGGCTAGGTCTAATGCCACATGCATAAGTTTGCCGGCTAATTTACCCTCCAAACCGGAACACGACAGCGACAAGCACTAACGCTATTGCGGCAGGAATAGGTAAGGCGGTGGTACCTGACCCGGGCGAGACATTTTGGCATTTAAAATGTTAATAGGATTTTATAGACATTGAAAGACAAAGTTTTCTCGATTAAAATAATTACTCTTTGAGGATATTTAAAATATTACTATGGCATCACAAAATGTCGACCAAAAACTGTTTGAAAACGACTGGCGGCTTCATCGAATAGCGGTCAGTCGGTTTGATGACAGAGCTAAGCAATGTCTACGCGGGACCATTGTGGTCCTAGATGTGGTGTTCCTAGTTTAAAATATTTCCTAATTTTTGGGCCGGTTTTAATATCACGCTAACCGCACACTGACGGTTGGCGCAGATGGATCCATATGTATGTAGTCATAGGTAGCTAGCAACGCTGACGATCGTAGGCTTCATACATCAGCGCCGACCGTCACGTGCGGTCAATGTGACAGTAAAACCAGCCTTATGGAATTTATAAGTTAAATACGAGGATATCAAAATACCACATTTTTTATTTTTTTGAATAGAGTCATTTCAATATTTTTTAATAGTGTCATTGAATTATGTCAATTATGATGTACTTATATGCCCCTTTCAGGTCGGAAATAGCAAACAAACTAACTCCCGTGTTGGTCCCGGACTACTTTGAAGAATAGGCGAACTGCCGTTCTGTCAGGCAGGTCGTAAAAGGCGACCGATTGGCTATGTGAGTTACTACAATCGCGGCTACTAGGTGGTAGAGTTCTGCATTGGCTCGCCCGGGTCTGATATCACCTCCTTTGCTGTTTTATGACATTAAAAAAGTAATTATCTGCGCAACACACTGTGAGTGCTATAATTGAGTCTATATGCTAAGCACACATATAGAACTTCCGTAATTTCATTACTCTTGTAATTATCTGTGTAGTGTGGACTCTCCAAAACAAAATACAGATGAAACACAAAAATTTCATTTTATGCATTGATATAAAATACCTAAGATGCACAGTCCTGAACAAAACTGATACTCAAAAGTGTCCCTAATTTCATTTAAATAGTTATAGATATGGCAAAAACATATGTCTTTGCATATTCAACCTTAAGCGGAAGATTTATAGTTGTTTTTACAAAGCAATGTACAAAAAGTAATAAAATTGACAGTGTCGCGGCCGACGCGATTCTATTTGAAATGAATGCACAATTTAAAATTGTGCGCTCATTTTTGGAGGACGTTTTTGAGGCATTGATTGTGTATCTTGGTTTTTTTATATCAATGACTTTATGTTATTTACCGTTTTATTGCGAGTTATATATTTTTAATATGTCATTTATTTTATATAATGTTGAATCAGTCCTGATCCAATACAGAGTAATAAGAGCGTGCTTTGATGTCGCTGATATTTGATTAGGATACATTTGATTTATGGAACTTAAATATTTACTCTTTTATATACTCGAGGAATATGAAGTAGGTAATACAAAATATTAAAAATTGAAATACTTTTTAGATGGAGACTACAGATTTATCATATTTTTGGACATTTTTTCTGTAGCAAACGATTAGATAGCTCTTCTAATGGAAAGATATCATAAAATTATGCCAATTTATTAAATATGTGTTTCTAGTCGTAGATCTTCGGCTAATCGTAAGCGCACCTGTTGTACTTCTGTCTGTCTGTCGGGGGCCAGGTGCTGTGCGGAGTAAACGAAGTTCGCGCGGACGAAGTCGCTGGCAACAGCTAGTATATCCATAAAAACCGTAAGCAGTGCAGCAATGTATATAAAATAAACATTACTATTTACTATCCCTGATGGTAACACTACATAAAAATGGAACTGGAAAACTGGATATATATTGTAGGTACACACCAGTGCATTTTAAACTAATAAATTGTTTCAGTGCAAGTGTGTTTTATTACATTACAAAATTGCTACTGTGAATTCCGTACTGTGTGTTTGTTCAGTTATAAAATTTGTATTTTAGAGTAAAATTATATAAACAAACCAATATTTAACGAAACATAATGAGTTTTTATTTCTATAAACTCTGAATTGACATGATTGAAAATGACATGAAATTTAAATAATTTCGTACATTTTTTATATCTTAAGATAGCAAACAAGCAAATGGATCTCCTGATGGAAAGAATCGCCTATAGACACCAAAGATGTTAACGGTGCGTTGCTATCTTTTAGCAAGGTCTAATTCTACATGCATAAGTTTACCGGCTACCTTACCCTCCAAATCGGAACACGACAGTAACAATCACTGACGCTATTACGGCAAGAATAGGTAAGGCGGTTGGACTAGACCCAGGCGAAACAATGCGGAACTCTACCACCTAGTAGTCACGATGGTAGTGACTCGCATAGCCAATTGGTTGCCTTTTACAATCTGTATGGCAGAACCGCAGTTGACCTATTTTTCAAAGGAGCCCGGGACCAACACGGGAAAAATAATACAAAAGTGCACGCCACGTAATGCTCGTTTAATTAAAAAACATATTTTTATTTTGAAGAAATTGATGTAAAAATAACTTAAAAAAATGTAATCTGACAATTTCCAAAAGCTGAAGTAATTGAAATTTTGTTTGTACTGCCCTTAGTTATCCTACTATGTAAGGATATAGAGCCTATCAACAGTACGCATGATATCCCGTCAATGTTAGTCTTCTGCGCTCGAGTAAATCCCAAAATACCCTCTTGGACTCCCCTACTATTTGTCCTGTTATTCAAGAACTGTTGGTATATAGGTACAGTGAGAACACATCATCAAGCATTTGATAGTGTTTATATTTTTTATCAGTTTTATGCCCAGTAAAGCGGGCAAGTGAAAGCCAGTGGGAATATAAAGTGAAATACGTGTATTCAAGTTAGTAAGTAAAGTTTTGATTTTTTGTTTGTTGTGTTTTCTTCTTTCTTGTTCTGATCCCTTGAGAAGAATAAACCACTCACATTCTTACCTGTTTGTTAAAGATCAACTATTGAAAATATATGGAAATTCAACCTCGACCCGACATTCCTGATTCCACGAATATTCTACAAAATGCGAATAGTAAAGTACTTCAAACGACTTCGGAATCCTGGGATAGCTGTTATTGATAAGAAAAAATATATCACTGTTAGTTTTATACATTTGATTACATCTTAGTACAGTTAAGTATTAATTGAATTCGAACATTTGACCATGTATCAACAAGAGCATAGTTCACCAGAATTAAGGGCTTAATCATAAAACTTAATAAAATTAAATCATTACAGATTAGACTTTTAAAATTGTTAGTGGACCGAAAAAATTAAAAACTCATTATAAAATAATTATGATAAACTGTTCAAGATTTGTAAAATTATTCCGATTGATGCAAACGTAAAATTAATGGTAATTTTAGAACGAACCAGAATTCTTACTTATAAGAAATTAAAACACTACAGGCAACCACAATGACAGGCCTCATAAAGAAAAAAATCCTAGTACCGAAGGTAATAACAATTTCGGCCATCACGCTAGACAATGACTAGTCCCGATACTGTGTAAGGAGGTAGCAAACATATGTAATGAAATGATGTCTAATACACCATTGAAAACCATCCTAAAGAAACATTACTTATCTTTATGCCTGTGACAACTCACACTAAGGGTCATACTTTACGTTATATAAATATTACAGTCCTCACTATTATACAAATATGTAGCATGTACACTAAATCCTTTTGTTACATTTCATTATACATTTATTTTCGTTATATAACATGTTAAAAACATGAATAACTGTCTATACGTACTATTTATTATAACTCAGAAACAGCTGCTTAACAGTTTTTGGTGATAACTGGTATATTTATAGTGAGAACATGTAATGACGCAAATAATAGTCATATAATTGTGTCAGTATATATGTCCCGGTATAACACAAAAATGGCTAGACCGATCTTGATGAGTATTACTAAGCAGCGAGGCACGTGATTGTTCAAATCATTGACCATATGAAATTTGTTTCTTTGTCTGTTTTTTTAGCCTCCGATATAATTCAGTAGCGGTTTTACCGATTTTGACAAAAATTGTCAAAAGGGAGAGCAAGTTGTAAACAGAACATATCCTTGAAAAATTTACGCCTAGCGAGGCAGGCATGGCATAGTTAATAGAAATATAAAATGTTATATTAATGTTAGGAATATCAATACTATCTATAAGTATGATAATAAAAGAATGTGTGTACTGAGCAGATTTCACGAGAACTGTATTGGATGATGCTGACAAACTGGCCTATAGTTTAGCACATATAAATTATAGGAAACTCTGTTGTCTGAAAAACCATAATACAACTTATTTATTGTAAGGTATGGATGGTAATAACTTATAAATATTATATATAATATTAAATATTAAATACTTATAAAAAAAATATAGCAATTATCATTCTGCTGAACGATATACCAGACGTACGGCTTACGTCCATCATTACTACTATGTAATAGGGTCTCTACTCTACTCGTCTCGGGGTTTGGTAACAACACTTTACTTATTCCTCTAATATTAGAATAAAAATTTATAACAACTTTTTTCGGTTTGCAGCGTAAGGTACGCGCTAAAATTATACTTGCAGTTTCAACATTGAATATCGTCGAAACTTGGTAAAACCACATGTTAACATGTATCTATAGTGTTATAAGCACTTGTATTGTAATAACATCTACATCATTGGTATTATCAATGTTGTGATAAACAGTAGTTTTTAGTCTTAGAGACATCAATTTTATTCTTTTAAAACTCTTTTATGTCCGTCTGTATGTTTATCCTGTTATAACTTAAGATCTGCTTGACGAATCTTGATGAAAATTGATATACAGTATAGGCTACAGAAATATGGAGTCAAAGGAAACGCTCTCCATTGGATACAATGTTATCTTACAAACAGACAACAATGTACCGAAGTAGCCAAGATTTCAAACTTTAACTTTGTAATAAATAAATTATAAATACCTCAGGTAAGTATTGGGACATTATTTTTTAATATATAATAAAAATTGGCCTCAAGTAACCTCACAACCTTTTATATTGTTTGCAGACGATAAACCTATAGCAAACAAAAAAAAACCTATAGCAATTAGATATAATAATCTTAAGTTTTATTAACTTGAAATAAACAATACATTATCTTCGGTAATAATATGGTTAAATAACAATAATTTTAAAGTTAATATAAATAAAACAAAAATCATACAATTTAGAAATTATAACAGCACAATACTACCCTTAATAATAAAACATAATGGCGAAGTAATTGCAGAAGTAAAGGAAATAAAATTTTTAGGTACTATCTACGACAAAAATTGTAATTGGAAGTTATATGTTGACTTTGTATGCACAAAATTAATCCGATTCCTTTGTGTTTTAAAAAAAACTTAGGATAACAGTATCAGAAAAGGTAAAATCTGCATATTATGGTCATGCAGTATGGTATAATCATCTGTACTTTCTGATGAGCTCATTAGGTACGAGGAGGAAAGGGTCTCTTGATGGAAAGAGTCAATCAGCGCCTATAGACACCAAAGACGTTCATAGTGCGTTGCTATCTTGTGGCGAGGTCTAACGCCACATACATAAGTTTATTGGCTACCTTATCCTCCAAACCGGAACATGACAGCGACAAGATTAGATTAAATGTCTTTGAAATGGGCATTTAACAACTGCTGTCTTTTTCATTGATTAAGCGATTGTCTGACAACTGGTTAATTTTCGGATTAAATGGGTATCTAAAATTGTTGTTTTTTGATTAACTTAGTGCCTGACAATCACTACTATTTATATTACTTTTCATCTAATATCTGGGACATTTTTCGTGATGTGCTATGTGTGTCAGTTATTAACCAACGCATGTTGCTTGTAGCTTCTATCCACATTCAGACACGATTGCTTGTGTGCTATGTGTGCATGCTAACATAACTTCAGATATTAACCAAAACATGTTGCTTCTAGCTTCTATCCACATTCAGACATGATTGCTTTAATGCTTTGCTCGATAAACGATCATTCGTTTGTTCGTTCTGTAAAACCACAACATAGGCACTATACACTAATACGCGTATTAGTCTATTATGGATTAGGTAAACGTCATTACGTTGACCATAATAAATTAATAAGAATATAGTCTAGTCGATTCTCCTCTTAAGTCTAAGGAGTAAAATGTTTTGCGCAATTATTATGTCCATAATTATGTCCCACTCGTTTTTATTTGTCAATTTCGTTGCAAAGAGCCTATTTAATACTTTGTTAATTGGACTCAATTAACAGAATATCAAAAATAAAATGTGCCTTTGTGTCTTTGTCATATAATTTGCTTCGGATGTTTTTATTTATGGAATTTAAATTATTGTTTATCAAGAACAATTGTAAGGACTGTCTACAAATTAAGCCCAAGGGATTTACGAGTGTAAACAAGGTTCTTAACTTAATAACACAATTTATATTTGAAAATCTGATTTACATACCTACATAAACATATTTACTCATTTATTAAAACGTATATATGACCACTCCATTGGTTGAGTAGTTAGTGAACCTACAATTTAATGGCGTTTGGTTCGGCATCCGATGGAACAAACATTATAGGTGTTTGTGTTTCTAAGTTTGGATATTAATTACGTATGTAAAAGTATTTCTATAAGTATTTCTATCTGTAGTGGTTAAACAATATTCAACAACAACTACAATATATGAAATCCGAGTAATATATTTTATATAAGTTTCAACGCTTCTCAGGTAGACTTAAGTCCCCAAACAGTACACTTTACCTGACTGCGGAGATCTTCCGTCTTCCATTATTGTGTGACGTCAACTCAATTACCGTCTACCTGACAATAGTTGGCACGCTGGTTCTACCGCTAGACTACAATGGTACCGACCAGCAAGTATTTAGTCTTTGACTAACACCCATAACACAAGCAAATAATTTGCTTACTTTGGTGTTAGATCAATACGTGTCATTTGTCCAGCAATATTTGTTATTATTAAGAGAACTGTGATTTACCTACGTAAAATATAAAATACAAAGGCCACGTTACGTTGCATTGAAGACTCGTAGGTATCTCGTCTTCATCGAATACATCTTTTCTACGGACAAACGAGAACAATCTTAGAAGCTCTGTGTTATCTAGATACGTGGTAACGTCTTCAGCCAGGTTAAAAAAAAAATCTGCAGACTTAGCAACCTTGTGTAATATAACACTACATAAACAATTTCAAACTACTTTTGACCCCTTCACAAATCGAAAAGTATTTATCTCACTAACACTTTTTTTTAAACCTCTTAGCTTTTCAAGAATCTTAGTTTCATAAATGTAATTCAAATAGATATTGAGATATTAACATCAAAATCTGTCATTTTTATGACTGATTGACTCACTGACAGACTACTAGATTATAAATCTAACCCACTTCGAGATGACCTAAAAACTTAATATTTGACAGCAAGGCAAAATAAAAAATCCAAAAACTAAAAATTATTGATATATATATGTTTTCCGCGACTTCGTTTGGGTATGTATAAAAGGAGCCTATGGTAATTTGAACCAAGATGGGTTCAAACTAGTTACACTAGCTAAACTAGCTAAAGACGCGGTAACGAATCCAACAAGTTCAAAGAAAAAGAAACAAACGATGTAGCAGCAACAAACCAAATTTTAAAAAAGGTAGAAATTATATAAATTAAAAAAAATAAGTACGATATGAACTAAAAGAACACTCACGGTACAAATTGCACCAATTATCTTCCTATACGTAAAAACCAGCCAAATCAAACCTTGAGCTAGAATGATATCCTAAGTGAAATAAATGAATTGTGTAATTAATTGTCTATTAAAGTATAAGAATTTATATTACTTTTTATGTAGCAAACATTGTGGTAGTACTAAAAAACAAGAAATTGTTATATATATTTATTTTGTAATATTGCATGTCCTAATTTTAGTTTTTTTTTACAATACTTGGCACCAAAAGATATCTCATTTCCTTTGTCGGCAAAGTCGACAGAGACGCATATTTCTACTTTGAACTTGGCTCTCATTTTACATTTACGTTTTGATATATTTGGAATTTACTAGAATTAAATTTTAAAAGGTATCTTCACGCCCATATCCCCGAAGGGGTAGGCAGAGGTACAACAAGTGCACCCACGATTAGCCGAAGATACTTGGTCCCACAAATGTGATAGGTGGCAAGCCTATCGCCAACCGGGCACTTTCCAATCCCGGGCAACTTTGTGTTTCTCAGAAAACTGAAAAAACACTTTTTTTAAAGTGCCCGACCCGGGAATCGAACCCGGGGCCTCATGTGGTCAACGCCAACGCTGGACCACTAGACCACAGAGGCGAAACTGTATTTTTATATTATATGCTTGCAAATAAGAATTGCATAAGCATATCGGTCTCCTAGTGAAAACAAATAACCATCGTTTATAGGCACCAGATATGTTAGTAGTGTAAATAAACGTAACATAAATACAATAGCGAATTTATATATTCTTAAAGAGATTTCTTTCAACCAACACGTTAAAAGAGATAGAACTAAATGAGTAGACTTTTATTCAGTTTTTTTTTAAATATCCATTACGTTAGTACGAGTACAACACTGGGTAACATAAAATAGTGACAGCATTAGAAAGACAACACGTCAGTACAGTGGTTATTCCAGTCTGCCTATTTTGGTAGCTACGAATCCAGCTTGATAATTTAAGCCACCGTGACACGTCCGCCTAATTGAGATTGACGGACTGATTGTGAAGTATGTATGGAGTTGGATTATAGTTTCACTATTACAATTTTGGTTTATGCCTTACGTACTGTATGTAAATAGAATTGGAACTCTTTTAAAAATACCTACCCAGGTTGGTCATCCGACCAAGCTCTACTTAGATGAAAATAGAGAAAACTTATTTTCTTTTAAATGCGACGTAAGAAGACATAGGTTTGTTCATAGTTTTGACATAAACACGTCTATAAATTTACGTTCATAATAAGTTTAAAATGCAGATGATAAAAAAATTGGAGTTCAAACTTAAAATATGTGTAAAGTCACTGTGACCGAGCTGTCACTTCATTATTAACTTCTAAGCGAAAATTAATCCAAATTATTTTTCATAAAAAATTAGATTCGCTAAATAGTCTCCTTATGAAATTAGTTATAGTATGCGAATGTTGTAATCCTTAAGAGATATTATAGGATCATACCTTAAATATTTCCTGTGACAAAAATATCCAATGACAAAAGACGCCCTATGATTAAAGATGTCATAATAATATATATATATATATATATATATATATATATATATATATATATATATATATATATATATATATATATATTTGCTTTTCAGTCGACTTATTCTGGTATAGCTGCCACCCATAAAATACTATATTAGCAACTCCAATCCAATAATAATAACGTTTGTTTTCACCAATAAATACAATAGCAATATCAACTAAATATTAACGAATCATTAAACCTTACCTCAGTAGAAGCGTTCATGATTATTTTGTAAATCCAATAATAGAATTCAGTGTATCGGCGGCCTAAATAGTGAGATTTAATAGAGATTGATTGGTTCAAATTGATTGCAGCTGATGTAGCGAGCATTCATGCAAGCGTATTGAGCCCTCGCGGATCCAACGTTTACCATTAATTGGAATTCACCTTCGTTACAAACGTAAAAAAATATGTTATATGTTGAGTTTTAAACTATAACATTCCATTATAGTAGAGGTGTCCAATATGCTAAATGGGGATTTATTCAAGCGTCGCGTCGTGGGGTCTATTGGATTTTATAACATTTTTAAAAATAAAACAATATAATCAAACCAATCTGATTCGCGGGATACAACCCAGCTATATGTAATAAAAAAAAAAAATCTGAATTTATGTTTTGTTTGAGACCAGCTGACCCGGCAAACGTAGTTCTGTATTTTAACTACTTTTTTCTATATTTTATCGCCTTTTAAACCTTCCCTGGACTTCAACAATTAATTCAAAACCAAAATTAGCCAAATCGGTTCAGCCGTTTTGTTGATTTATATTGATTTATATATATATATATGTATATATATATATATATATATATATATATATATATATATATATATATATATATATATATATATATATATATATATATATATATATATATATATATATATATATATATATATATATATATGACACGTTGCCGTTGTTTAAATA
This sequence comes from Apodemia mormo, assembly GCA_036924255.1. NCBI lineage: Eukaryota > Metazoa > Arthropoda > Insecta > Lepidoptera > Riodinidae > Apodemia > Apodemia mormo. The sequence continues at coordinate 3,255,910 of JAUPFN010000008.1, forward strand.
CGTCATCACTTTGAAGAAGTGGTGTACAACCTTTGTGGATTCAAAACGCACTTTCAACTCAATATTTAGTCACTAATTTTAAATATTGATGATCGAACCTTTAAAAGTAATCCTGTATAAAGTCTAACAGTCAGGTAAAATAAAAAAGACCATGAGAGTTTATTTTGAGGGATATTCAGTAATAAGTAAGTTAATTAGAAAAAAAAACTCTCTCCGTCCACGTCATTTCATTTGCGTAAAATAAATAAGTTTTAATTAGTTAAAGAGCTCGTATTACCTCCCATTTTAATAATTTAACTACAGCCAATTGATTTCACTAGTTACAGCACAAATGAAAAATTTTTACTCGTCAGGTTAACAACGTTTATTGCTGGGTTTTTATATGTATCCTATTACTATTATTATAAACAAACTAGCCCATGAAGCTTCGCCCGCGAGTAAATTAACATATTGTGGACATAGTTTTTCATACAAAATTTCATTTTCTTGTCAGCCCCTTAAGGGTTGATTTTTGAAAACAAGAAGAACCCCGAATTCGCAACTATCTGTCTCATAATAATTGGTTCAGCGGTTTAACCCTAAATTTGAAATGTGGCAAGCAAATCCTAGGGTCAAATTTAGGTTTTGTTTTCAAAAATTGACCCCTAAATTAACCTGTGAAAGTTAACACAAAAAATTTAATATCACTATATTTTATCCCCTATGAATAAAATAATGTAAAAAACTTCTAACATTCTTCCGGCGGTCGAAGCTGTGTAGGTCAGCTAGTATATTTGCCTGGCTTTGCACGGATAGTAGAGTATAAAGGCCTACTTTTTCCATCGTAGGTCACGACATTTTGTTGTATCGAACGTGTGGATAAGATTTAAAGCTTTTTTTCGGAATGTCTGAGTTAAGGGCCTTCACAGCTTCACCGGTCGCGAGGGCAAGCAGAGTGCTCAGCCCGAGTTTAAAGGTGGTTGTACGCCCTCTGCCCTAAGGGTGTCTCCTGTAAAAGCGATCTTCAGCTTAGGGTGGGGTCGTGATTTGCGATAAAAAGGTTAGTGACATTGTTTTGTTCGTCAGCAGATCCTTGCCCTTGGGCTTGGTTCGCCGATCGGCGAAACAAGGGTCCTCGTCACCGCCACCGGCGGTGTCGCGTGTGTAGGTGAGTAGTGTTTTGATGTGTCCCGTTGGCCAGAGTTGTCGGGTCGTCGGGATAGGTAAGGGAGAGTTAAAGCTCTGGGCTGACGTGGTGATGGCTGTTTCAAGCGAGCATCGCGCGTCGGTGCAAAACTGCTTGCTTTTATTGTCTTGCGCTTTATTCCGCAATCCCATTCATATCATAAATTTTCCCCGTGTTGGCTCCGGGCTCCTTTGAAGAATAGACCAACTGCTGTTCTACCATGCAGGTCGAAAAAGGCGACCGATTGGCTATGCAAGTCACTACCATCGTGACTACTAGGTGGTAGAGCTCTGCATTGTCTCGCCCGGGTCTGGTACCACCGCCTTACCTATTCCTGCCGCAATAGCGTCAGTGCTTGCCACTGTCGTGTTCCGGTTTGGAGGATAAGATAGCCGGTAAACTTATGCATGTGGCATTAGACCTCGACACAAGATAGCAACGCACCATTAACATCTTTCGTGTCTATAGGCGATGGTTGACTCTTTTCATCAGGAGACCCATCTGCTTGTTTGCTATCTTATGATATAAAAAAAAATATGAAAATTTAAACCTTTGAATGTTAAAAAAATTGGATATTTATATGTTTGGATATATGGATGTTTGTTACTCAATCACGCAAATGAGGTTGGACTGGATCAGGATGTACGGCGTTTTCGATAAAAAAAACTACAAGCCGGCTTTTTTTTCGATATCTTCAACAATATCTACATTCGCCATATTTGAACAAATTCATAAAAAAAATTACGAATCATATGCTGAAACTTTCCTCGTGAATCATTCTGTCTACGGGTAATTACCACATCAAAATCCGTTTAAAGTTTATTGTTAACATACCTACATAGAGACAGAGATGGCGGGTGACTTTGTTTATTTTATATGTTTTATTTTATATCATAAGATTGCAAACAAGCAAATGGGTCAAACCATCGCCTATATAATTAAAAAAAATGTGTATAAAAAATAAGTGATTACTCAATTATCAATCATCAAATATTTAATTTCATTCAAAATGCGCATTACTAGGTGTTTACACAGTACTAGGTGGTAGAGTTCTGCATTGTTTCGCCCGGGTCTGGTACCACCGCCTTACCTATTCCTGCCGCAATAGCGTCAGTGCTTGTTGCTGTCGTGTTCCTGTTTGGAGGGTAAGGTAGCCGGTAAACTTACGCATGTGGCATTAGACCTCGCCACAAGATAGCAACGCACCATTAACACCTTTGGTGTCTATAGGCGATGGTTGACTCTTTCCATCAGGAGACCCATCTGTTTAATTATGTTTAATTAATAAATAAAAAGTATTCACTATTAGTATCATAATTATGTATCCACTAGCATTCATATCTTCGCCTGTAAATTAGTAATGAACAATATAAGCTTTCGTTAAAATATTACTATGGATAACAGTTTCTGTAATACCAATTTCATTTAAAAAAATAAGTAAGCGGTTGATCCTACAGGCCATCCCTGAAACTTCCCGCTAAATTAAAGTATTTTAAGCTCAAAAAAGTAAAAACTATAAACATAGACTTTTTCAGTTCAAACATCTATTTTGTTAAAATGGATGTATATTGATTTTTGAAAAGTTGTATATTTGCAAACGCTGATTGAATTTGATCTTTCAAATGACATTCAACTCAATTTTTGAGATCTAAAATATTGCTTTAGCTAAATAATCGATAGGTTGATAAATTTCGTAGCAATGTCAAAAAATATTTTTTTCAAATAATTTCATCATTAATAAATCCTAAACAAATTGACCGATTTTGATCCAACTAACGGTATTTGACTAAATTTTTGAAGGAGAAAAGCTGATAAGATTTTTAAGTCCATAGGTGAATTAGCCTGAAAATTATTTTAAAAACATAAAGTAAATTTGCTAAAAATGATGTAATTTTAATATTTGAAAAGCTGTAACTTTTGAAAATTAGATTTGATTTTGATTCTTGAAATGCCATCTGATGTAATTTTCTTAGTACTAAAATATCGTAGAACACCAAAAAATTATTTGTTGAAAAATTTCGAAGTTATGTCGAAAAAAAACTTATTTTAAATTTTTCGTCAACGATTTCTCCCAAACGGATAAACCGGTTTTGATGCAATTTATGCATTAGATGTAGTTTTTTGAGGAATAGAGTTGATTAGTTTTTGTACTCAATCGGTACGTTAATCTGGAAGCTATGCTAAAAATACTGTTTCGCAAAAAATTTTTTTGGGGTTTTTCAAAATTTCTCAAAATTTCCTAAGCCGACTTGGTTTAAATTTTCAGGAAGTCTAAGTTGAGCAGAATCCAATCGAATGCCATCAACCGCGTTTCGATCGGTTCAGCCGTTCAAAAGTTATGAGATGTTTACATACACACACATACATACATACAGACATACTGATGTCATCGCGAAAATAGTCGGAAAAGATTCCTAGGACCTCAAAACATGGAGATCCGGTGAAAACTCGATTTTCGAAAATCGGAACAAATTCGGTAACTTCCTATCTACGTATACTACGTACTACGTACCGGAAAGTTAAAAATACGAAAGTGGATATTTAAAAGGCATACATTTTAAATAAACAGAATTCATAATTATGTATTATGCAAATGTTTAAATATTACGCATTTCGGAGCGCTGCTTTCATGGGTGGATTACGGGAAGTCCTGGATTTTCGAGAACATTTTACTTTTAAATATATTACGAAGTTATTTTTATGGATATTAAGTTCCCATAAAAGGCACATTATTATTACACCGCAGTTTCAGCGTGGAATGTGCAGAGTTAACCGATGCCAAATACTTGTTTTCACATTGGTCTGGCAATGCAATCGTTGTGTTTGCTTTATTTAAAAACCACTCGTGAATGATGTATTTATTGTACATGAATAATTCACTAATTAACATTGCTATAAAAACCCAAGATGGTCAGTCCCGACCAAAATTGACACTCAAAACTGTCCCTAATTTCACATAAGGCGGCCCCTAGACTTACAATAATATTGCGCAATACTTTATTGTGCAATAACATTGAATAACCCATTGATTCCAGACTTTCAATAAATTCACTCAATAAAATTGACAAACCATTCTGATCAATATTTTCGAGTGGGCAACATGGCAGACGATGAAGTTTCGGCGGCAACCATGCTGGTGATTTTGATAAATAAATCACAATAAAATTCTATATACTGAACATTGATATAAAAAACCCTAGATGCACAGTCCCGAACAAAACTGACACTCAAAAGTGTCCCTAATTTCCTTTAAGTAGTTATAGATATGGCAAAAACATATGTCTTTGCATATACAACCTTAAGTGCAAGACTTATAGTTGTTTTTACAAAGCAATGTACGAAAATAAATAAAATTGACAGTGACGCGGCCGATGCGATTCTATTTGAAATGAGTGCACAATTTAAAATTGTGCACTCATTTTTGGAGGACGTTTTTGACACACTGATTGTGTATCTTGGGTTTTTTATATCAATGATACTGAAGTAAAAACTCCCGTTCTTTATCTTTTACAGCATTCTTGCTCGCCATTTTGCTTAATTTTACGACATGACCATATATTAAACACCGTGACTGACCGGACGTGACCGCTCCAAACTCAAAAGTGAAAAATATTGTGCAATATTAAGCCTATAAAGTGCAAGAAAAAATATTGCGCAATAAAAATTAAACCCGCTCAAACTTCCGTTCAATCATTGTACAATCTTCAATATTAACCCTAAACAGTCAATAATATTGCACAACACGTAATATTGCGCAATATTATTATAGGTCTATGGGGCGCCTAAGTTGTTATAGATATGCCAAAAACATAGTTTTTTTTTCATATGGTACCTTAAGCGCAAGCTTTATAATTGCTTTTACAAAGCAATGTACAAAAAGTAATAAAATTGTGTCACGTTCGACGCGATTCTATTTGAAATGAGCGCACAGTGTAAATTAATGTGCTTATTTTTAGAGGATGGTTTTGAGAAACTAAATATGCATCTTGGAGTTTTTTATATCAATTCTAACTATGCAATAAACGTAACCAGAGTACAATATATTTTAGCTTGTTAATATTTCAACCTACTTCATTCGCATTACTCTGGATTCAATCTTGAAATACTTTAAACATTGCTTTCAGCAACTTTAAACTTCTGGTCAAGTTTCGTAACAAGAATTTTTATTTCAGTATGGTAGATTTAAATAGTACTTATGTCGATTAGTGCAAGCGGGCCTAACATTTGAAACGCTTATGTATAATTCTCTGAAGATGCCCAAAATGGTCTATTTAATTTAAACGAATAATTCTTTGACTTTTATTAAAATATAAATGACAAGATTATTTTGATAGCGTTTAATATATTTTATAGTATAGGAAAAAAATAATTCTGAAATTTTTGGCTGATCAGTTACCTCCAAAAAACTATTGTTATATTCAGCCTGTTAACCAATCATATTTGTGTTTCGATCCCGGTGAACTCAATAATCGACATGAATTTAGCTGTACCAATTTTGTTATTCACAAAAATAAAAAAATAAATTGTGAAATAATTAAAATTACCTAAATTCTACACGATTCGATTGATGACACAGATGGCTTAGAAATCGATACCAAAATCGCACTAAAATAAATCGATTCAGAAATCGTTAAATCATGAAATCATAAAACCGTTTATCGATATTGAATAGGATAATGGCGCGTCTAGACATTATTGACTTTTAACTAAGATCCACGCTCACCACATTGACATTGAATGATAGGACCCTTTAATTTCTAATTAAAGATTTCTCTCGCGATTTCTCTCGCCTCTGTGGTCTAGTGGTCCAGCGTTAGCGTTGACCACATGAGGTCCCGGGTTCGATTCCCAGGTCGGGCACTTTAAAAAAAAGTGTTTTTTCAGTTTCTGAGAAACACAAAGTTGCCTGGGATTGGAAAGTGCCCAGTTGGCGATAGGCTTGCCACCTATCACATTTGTGGGACCAAGTATCTTCGGCTAATCGTGGGTGCACTTGTTGTACCTCTGCCTATCCCTTCGGGGATATGGGCGTGAAGATACTTTTTAAAGATTTCGTTGTTAAGCAATATTTTCTTAAAAACGACTGCTTTTAATAGCCTAACGGGTTACTTATTCGACTTAGATGATGAGATATCGGGGTCGATCCCCAAGTAGAGCCTAAGTGTTATTAGGATTTTTTCGTCATCGAAAGTCAAAATGTCTTGGATAATAAAAATTTAAAACAGCTTAGAAAATAGCTAAGATTCTGGTGGTAGTGTTATTAAACCTATCCCTTAATTTTGGTTAGTCCGTTAAAGACAATCAGGGTCATAGGTACAATAGGTCATAAAACAATGTGTACTTAAATGCCGCTGGCGAGGACCACCCATTTTGCCAACTGACAAGCAGGTGAATCATCATCAAACCAAACTATTCAGTAAAGGAAAATGCGTAGGAATATTTTTTCTTTTTTTATGATACTGTATCAGAGTATCATCAATAAAAAGTAAAATTTATCAGTATTTTATCTCCTATGTTAGTCCGGGCTTCTTTTACGAATTTGATTTGAGTAACAAATATCATGCAAAACATTCACACTTTCGCATGTATAATATTAATCATATAGTTAGTTTGATGTCCCATGTTATTACTAGTTTTATAGGATTTTAAAACTTGAGACTTGGTCACAGTATAAGGATATGCAGTATGGTAACTAAGCCTAGTTGATAAAATAATTGCCTATGCTCCGTTCAATGGAGGTTGTCTCTTTTAATGTTCCATGGTATTATTTTTTTAATTAAAATATTCTATGTTCTGTAGTGATCAATTAATCGAATTGAAATTGCTAGTTTACACATAAAATTTGAAAAGGCGTCTCATGACGTCGGTTAATCTTGATTTTTAAAAAGACCATGGAAATAAACCTATACGTCACCACTCGTCTTGAGCGGCACTCACTAACAATATCACGACAACCGCTTAGGCACGGTAATGTTATCTAACAGTATTCTATCTTCGTATAAATGGGTGAAACGCGAGTTATACCTACGAGCTCGGAGTTCGGCATATACTCGATACACAACAGACTGAGGGTTGCGCCGCAGCGACGAACTGCTGATGTGACAGCACAGGTAAATGTAGTTAAAATATTAAAGGCGGGCACCCCTATCACATTTTACATACAGCATGACGCAGCCAGCTGTAGGTATTTATTTCAAGGACAGGGCGACGGTAATGTTATCTACCAATATTTTTATTCGGGCCTGTCCTTGAAATAAATACCTACAGCCGGTCACGCCGTGCTGTACGTAAAATGGGATAGGGCTGCCCGCCTTCAATATTTTAACTACTTGCTGTCACATCGGCCGTTCTTCACTGCAGCGCAACCCTCAGTCTGTTGTGTATCGAGTGCATGCCGAACTCCGAGCGCGTAGGTATAACTCGCGTTCCACCCGTTTATATGAAGATAGAATACTGGTAGATAACATTACCGTGACAGGGCTGAGTCAAAATACTGGTAGATAACATTACCGTGGCTTAGGGGTCTCGTCGATGCGCATGTTTGTGTGAGTAAGCCCTTTCAAACGTTTACAGGTAGTATCCGTACTGCTTACATATTTATATTGTGACTTGGTCGTACTTACATCCCTGTCATTCGAAAATAATCACATTGATACTTAGGTCACACTATAAGTTTTGTGTAACTTAAAAAACAACATGTTATAACCAAAATATTGTTTATTGCTTTTCAAAATAATCTCTTTTACATTTTAAACATTTTTTTTCATGCGATCGAACCATTTTTTGAAACAGGAGGACCACAGATCTGAAGGCATGTTTTCTACGTGCTGATTGAACGCTATCACTGCCTCTTCGGAGTTGGTAAAATTAAAAAAACCTCCCATCAAATCTTTGACTGAGGAAAATACAGAAATCACAGGGTGCTAGGTCGGGGCTATGCGCAGCATGAGTGACGACATGTACTTTTTCGGAAGCTAAGAATGACTTTGTTTTGTTGGCCGTGTGTGAAGAAGAGTTATCATGGTGTAGGAGAATGTGGCTTTTGGGTTGTCTTTCGCGAACTTTTTCTAACACCCTGGGTAAACAAATGGTAAAATACCACTCGGCCTTAACACTCTTTTGATCTTCAAGTGAAATTGTACAGATAGGACCCGTAGCTGAGAAAAAAAACGCGATCATTTTTTTACCAACGTTTCTCGCCTGTTTCACTTTTGTTGGCCTGTTCTCATTTTCAAACATTCATTCACAAGATTGCTGTTTTTTTCCGGGTTCAAAACAATAAATCCAGATTTCGTCTCCTTTGACAATACTATAAAGATCATTAGAATGTCCGTGGTCGTACTTCAATAGCATCTGTGAGCACCATTCTGAAATCCGTCATGTAAAGAAACTCGACCTCTCTCAAATTCAGCGAACCATCACCTCACGGTGCTCAAACAAGGTGCTTCTATCCCAAAAGCGTTTTGAAGACGAACGGTACAGTCTTGCGGTGAAAGAGAACTTTTAAAATCATAAAAAATCATCGCTCTAAAATCTCTTCAACTTAATTCCATTTATTTTCGTTGCGTACGTAGAACTTTGATGCATAATAAAAAAACAATTGACAAATCATTTCCCGCCAATTTTTTTTTATTACTAAGAAGGTTGCCACATTTTAAAAATATAAAAATATAACATTCGAAATTCAAATAGTCCCGATTGGCTAGAAGTGCAAAACTTTTAGTGTGCCCCATGTATTTCAATGTCTGCTCATCACCATCAGAAGATCGGTGTAATGGTTTTATTGTGTAGTGTCAAATAACTTTGTCGCATTAAGACTGCAACAATCAACTTGAAACTATGAATCAACTTTTCTTCAAAAATATCACATTTATATAAAAAAAAAACTTTTAGATGAATTAACTTTTCTTTTTTTTAAACTTTGCTTAAAAAGATAATATTGAACTAATATCGCTAAAAGCGAAAGCCTCCACATCCATCAAAACTTGAATTTAAAACAAACATGTTAAAATAGTCTAGGAGGCCGTTTTGATTATAATGAACCGATTATACTAGCAAAAAGCAGAGCTTTGTAAGGGCTCGCAAAGTTATACTATCTAGTAATATTGTTAGAAAAGTATTTTTATGAGAATTACATCTTTTAATGTATGGACTTTATTTATAATTATCTAACCTAAAAAACTCAGCGTATTTTTATCTAAACATTACATTCACATCAAAGGCCTGCGTCGTCAGGCTTTGGACTAGGAATATTTGGTTTTTGTTTGTTGGTACTTTCAAGGAAAAATGGGTATTAAAAATGAAGGTAGATCTTATAAAAAAAAACATTTTTAACATTTTGCTGAAATAATTGTTTTTTCTAAAATCAGGAAGTTCCTGGTTTTACGTCGATTTACGAAATCAAAATCAAAAAATGTTTTATTTAAATAAACCTTCAAAATTTTTGGACTTAATATTGGACTTAACGCAGGCACGACGAATTGACGGTAGACACTCAGCGAATACATTTTTCGAATTTTTCTTTCAGAGAAACCCTCGGAGTTCGATTCCAGAGTCAGGCAAAATATGAAAAATGTGTTTTTTCAGTTTTCTGATAAAAACAACTTTGCCCGGGATTGGAAAAGTGCCCTACTGGTGATAGGCTGGTCACCTATCACATTGTGAGACTTAAGTATCTTCGGCTAACCGTGGATGCACACGTTGTAACCTCTGCCTACTTCTTCGGGGATACGGGCGTGAATATACCTTTTTTTAGCTTTTTACCCTCGGGCTAAGATTGGGAATTTGTCTCAATACAATATAAATCAATTAATACGTCTGTACTGTTTCTCAATAACCATATTGTGAAACTCTCTAACGCTCTATTTACTCTGTTCCCCGCAAACATCCCTGCTCTAGACCTAAATTCTCCTTTCAATGATTTTATCATACACCTTCGATGCCAAACTGATCAAACTGATGGCCCTATAGCTATTGCAGTTTATACTTGAACCTCGCCTTTATACGAGGGCACAATGATCGCGCGCCGCCAGTCAAATATGAAGAAACAATTCATGAAGAGACTACCTACTCTCTTAATAAGTTCAAAAATTCTAATGCAAAATGTATCTTCTATCAATTTAAACTCGTCAATTTAATAAGAGATGGCGTTAATAGTAATAAGATTCTAATACAAATTGTACCTTCTATTTTTTATTTTTATAAAATGGTATTTTTATATTAAATAACAAATCTAGACATGAATATAAACTACCAGGTCGAAGCTCAAACCTAAAAAATGTGATACTTTTTCTATAAAATGTACCACAAAAGTGCATAGATCGTGGCCTAGTGTAGGGCTCGCTGCGCTCGCCCTGATTATCGTATTGGCATCAGTTATACAATACTTAAATATTGTTGCCACTGGACAACTTACATAATTGATCTAACGTTGAAATAGATGTCCGATAACAATACTAACACATATAAATACATATTAATCAAATAAATTTAATAAACGTTTTTTCCCGCGTTGATACGGGCCCCGTTTTAAGAACAGACCAACTGTCATTTTTTAAAAGGTGAAATTTGCTTTTATCCTTTTATATTTCTATGTATCTTCCGCGATGGCACCAAAATGAAAGACGTCTGTTTAATAAATGGATAAGACTCACCGATGGTCCGGACAAAAAAGAAGACCCCAGTGGCACAATTATTCACCTACAACCACCACACTTTTACACCCACGTCCCACGTCGGCATCAAGCACAGAAGTACACAATTTATGTACTCAATGCACGTTTCACTTCGAAACCGAAGCATCTTCAAGAGAAACGAACACTACCTCACTCTTCGCGAATGTAAGTAATCTGCCGTTCTGTCAGGTAGGTTGTAAAAGGCAACCGATTGGCTATACGTGTCACAACCATCGTAACTAATAGGTGATAGATTTTCGCAACGGCTCGCTCAGGTTTTCCGGTTTGGAGAGTAATGTAGCCAGTACACTTATACATATGGCATTGCTAAAACGCCACACACACACCATTAACATCTTTGGTGTCTATCGGCGATAGTTTCCTTTCCATCAGATGAGCCATCTGCTTGTTTGCTATCTTATGATATAAAAAATATATATCATTCAGCTACAAAGAAAGGAACACACCGACATCTCTGGTGTTTATTGGTGATAATAATTGTCTTTTTCAAACAAAACATCCATCGGCTTGTTAGTCTCATGATCTTAAGAACATAATACAGTGTCATTATTTTTAAGATTCGTCTCCTCTCATCCCATGTATCCATTGTTGTTGTAATATTTTGATTAGAATGAGTAATTTTACGCCATGGTTGCTTTGAATGTACTTAAAATCATAATTACTGTCATCTACGAATACATTTCGCTTTTGTTCTTTGCATCAATCAGGTTTTTTGTGATTTTCGCTTTGATATATTCCTAATTATTTTCTTTATAATAAGTATATACGTATACTGTCATATTTATGTTTTCAATGGCATATGTAATAAAGAATATAATCACGCTGGTTTCCTTGCGTGGTAGGCAGAGTGAATTTGACTTTTTCATTCACTACGATTCACCAGTTTGTCGGTTGGTGAGATGAGTAAGGATCTCTTTCGCAGCACTATACAGACCTGATAACGATAATCGCTTAGTTCTAGCGATACCTCAGAACGATAGCTTTACGTGCTCGTCCGAAGTACGGGGATGATAGCACCGCCCGCTAGACTCTGAGCTGCTACTGAGATTACGAATTTTCGAGAAAATTTAAAAAAGAAAAAACCTCTATAAAACTTTTACCCAACCCGGGGAGTAAACCGGAAATCTCATGACCTGAATCGAATAGGCAACAAATATTTAAAATAAATAACCTTCAAAAATAACTCCTAAAAGCTACGATCAGAAATTTGTGATCGAAGCCTAAAAGTTATTAAAATATAACTAGTTTCATCCTAAATCTCTGTCAAACAAAATTAACACGAACAAGGATGAAATAAATTTGAATATAAATAAGATAATTATTTCCTATAGATAGATATTATGAAATAAATTTGAATATAATTAAGATAATTATTTCCTATAGATAGATATTATGAAATAAATTTGAATATAATTAAGATAATTATTTCCTATAGATAGATATTATGAAATAAATTTGAATATAATTAAGATAATTATAATAGTTTCATTTTAATTAACAGTTATGTATTGATAAATATACGATTTACTTGAATGTTAGTTAAAATGAATTGAAAGTCAATGGACGTTCCCGCTAATCAGAATTTACTAACTTGACCGTCGAAAAGTTTGATAGTGATCTCCAATGTGGAATTTTACGGACCTGAAATCAAACATCGCTTGTTTCAACTTTACGCGCTCATCCGAGACACAGGGGTATTGCCATGCCTAATAGCCATACTAATCTATATTAATATAATATATCGATGTTTGTATGTATTGATGTTTGTTACTCAATCACAAAAAACGCCTTAACCAATTTGGATGAAATTTAGCACACTGGTGGATGATGTCCTGAAATAGTACACAGGATACTTTTTATTCCAAAAATATAAATTGTTCCCGCGGGATTCACGAAAAACTTTTATAATGCAGCGTGCTACAGGTAGCAGCTAGTATATTATAAATGCGAAAATTTATCAGTCTGTTTTTCGTGGCTAAACCACTAAATCAATTTCTATTAAATTTAGCATGGAGATAGTTGAAGATATGGACTCCAAGATAGGTTACTTTTTATTCAAAAATCAACTCATTAATAGCTGACGTAGGGAATGAAAGTTTACATGAAAAACAAGTTCGAAGACATGTTAATATATTCGCGGATTAAGCTACGTAGGTCAGCTAGACTACACAAATAAATAAAATTGGGGTGTCTGTTTGTAATATTAAAATAACCGCTTCTTACTAAATGCATATGGATGTATACATAGTACATTTACCAAAATAACAATTTTTACATTTTTTGTCTGTCTGTGAGTCTGTCTGTTTGTTCCGGGTAATCTCTAAATCGGCTGGACCGATTTCGACGGGACTTTCACTGTCAGATACCTGATGTAATAAGGAGTGACTTAGGCTACTTTTATTTTAAAAAAATACGCGGACGTAGTAGTGGGCACAGCTAGTATAGAACAAAACTGAGTATTTTAAAATATACACTCAATCTTTCTTTACAAATTGTCGTTTCTGGAAAGTAAATAAATAAAAGCTTTATACCTACAAAAGATACATAAAACTACACTTACAAACTGTCAAATGTTTAGCGCGTTACAAATGGCTACCCGCTCTCAAGTTAGAAGCCTCTTGAGGAAGAAAATGTCGAAATGAGATCCGCATTTGCTTATTTTATAACGTGCATGATATGTTTACTGAAGTGTCTTAGAAAAATTACTGTATTTTTATATGTCTTTGGTGTAATTCCTTGCCGTACTTTTTCCGTAATATGTAAAACAGATTTAAACTTCCCATAATACATGCTCCTATATTATTAACTAGCTGTTGCTCGCGTCTTCGTCCGCGCGGACTTCGTTTACTCCGCACAGCTCCTCCCCCGTAGGTGACAGCGTGATAATATGTAGCCTATATGTTGACCCGACCTGTTAGTAATATTCATGCAAAATTTAAAGTAAATCCATGTAGTACTTATTGAGTTTACCCCGGACATACATACAGACAAACAGACAAACAGACGAACAGACAAACAGACAAACGGACAAACGGACAAACGGACAAACGGATAAACGGATAAACAGATAAACAGAGAAACAGCAAACAGACAAACAGACAAAAATTCTAAAAACTATATTTTTGGCTTCGATATCGGTTGTAGATCACGTCCCAAGTATTCTTTTAAAAAAATATTCAATGTAAAGTTTCCTACGATTTCCTACGATTTTAAGACTTTCCTACGATTTTATTATATGTATAGATATGTAAAGAAAAATATTGACAATTGCGTTAACGTTGGAGTGTAAAATTTCCACATACAATTTGCACAATTTAAGGCTAACACTAGGCCACTTTCTATGCACTTTTGTGGTACATTTTACTGAAACAATTTCGCATTTTTAGGTTTGAGCTTCGACGTGGTAGTTTATATTCATGTCTAGATTTGTTATCTACCATAAAAATACCATTTTATAAAAATAAAAAAATAGAAGGTACAATTTGTATTAGAATCTTATTACTACTAACGCCATCTCTTATTAAATTAACGAGTTAAAATTGATAGAAGATACATTTTCTATTAGAATTTTTGAACTTATTAAGAGCCTACCTACTTCATGAATTGTTTCTTCATATTTGACCGGCGGTGCGCGGTTATCGTGCCCTCGTATAAAGGCGAGGTTCAAGTATAAACTGCAATAGCTATAGGGCCATCAGTTTGATCAGTTTGGCATCGAAAGTGTATGACAAAATCATTGAAAGGAGAATGCAAGGGAAGTTCGAAGTTATATTGTGGGAGGCACAAGGAGAATTTAGGTCTAGAGCAGGGATGTTTGCTGGGAACAGAGTAAATAGAGCGTTAGAGAGTTTCACAATATGCTTATTGAGAAACAGTACAGATGTATTAATTGATTTATATTGTATTGAGATCAATTCCCAATCTTAGCCCGAGGGCTAGGGTAAAAAGCTAAAAAAAGGTATATTTACGCCCGTATCCCCGAAGAGGTAGGCAGAAGTACAACGTGTGCACCCACGGTTAGTTGAAGATACTTAAGTCCCACAATGTGATAGGTGGCCAGCCTATCGCCAGTAGGGCACTTTTCCAATCCCGGGCAAAGTTGTTTTATCAGAAAACTGAAAAAACACATTTTTTCATTTGCCTGACTCTGGAATCGAACTCCGAGGGTTTCTCTGAGAGAAAAATTTGAAAAATGTATTCGCTGAGTGTCTACCGCCAATTCTTCGTGCCTGCGTAGTCCAAACATTTTGAAGGTTTATTTAAATAAAACATTTTTTGATTTTGATTTCGTAAATCGACGTAAAACCAGGAACTTCCTGATTTTAGAAAAAAAAGACAATTATTTCAGCAAAATGTCAAAAATGTGTTTTTTATAAGATCAACCTTCATTTTTAATACATATTTATCCTTCAAAATACTAACAAACAAAAACCAAATATTTCTACTCCAAAGCCTGACGACGCAGGCCTTTGATGCAAATGTAATGTTTAGGTGAAAATACGCTGAGTTTTTTAGGTTAGATAATTATAAATAAAGTCCACACATTAAAAGATGTAATTCTCATAAAAATACTTTTATAACAATATTACTAGATAGTATAACTTTGCGAGCCCTTACAAAGCTCTGCTTTTTGCTAGTATATTATAAATCTATTGCTAAGTGCGTGTCGAGTCACGGCCCAATGTAGGATTGCGTAATTACATATTACAATATTGCGAACTAAGAAAAGGGCTCATGATGAAAATAGATATGCATAGAATGTACTATTTATCCTACGTTCCAAATCGAAACACAGCAGTAACAAGCACTGAAAATTTGCGTTATCAGAAAATGAGGTGATAACAAATTTAGACGTTGAAGAATTTTACTATACGTTATCTCGCGACTTCAGCCTCTTCAAACCACACTACTGCAAATTACATACCACGTAATTTGCAGTAATCACGTACCCGGACAAAGCGGTTCGACTCGACATTCTTAATCCGAACCGCAAGGGACTGGAATATGATTCCTGAGTTTGTGTTCCCCAACGGTTACAACCTGGGGATCTTCAAGAGAAAAGTGAACAGGTACCTTCTAGGGAAGCGCATTCCATCTTAGGCTGCATCTAAGCTGACCATCAGGCGAGATCGTGGTCAAGCGCTTCCCTATCGATAATAAAAAAAATTCACCTACCTCATCCTAACGAAACCTTAAAACTCCGGCTGTTGTAATTTAAATACGAGTGTATGATTGTAGACTTTGTCAAAATACTCTTACGTGACAATAATAATTCTCGTCCCTGTGATCTAGTAATGATATTGATTTTGTTAACTGTAAGTCTAACCTAACCCTGAACGTTCCAGGGATCATAGTATAATAAAGGCCAAGGATCAAGAAGCGCGTTTGCAACTTGCGCCAGCGTAGGTGCTATTGGGGCGTTGCCAACGGTCTTCGTGTCAGCAGCAGCTTCTGCCCTCTGCTGCAGTAAACACACCTACCTGGACCGCCTTGACGCCTATGCCACGTCAGTGAATGAAAACGATGAACACTGATTGATGAACCCCAAAGTTATGTTCCTGATCCAGCTGTATTACCAGCTCGTCACTATCAGAAATAAATCCTCATTTTACACAGGTTATTTTAACAATATTGGAGAAATTTTCGTTTTATTTTAAACTAGCTGACCCGCGCAGCTTCGCCCGCAAGCATATTAATAAGTCATCCCAATAGCTTTTAATAAAAATATCATCCCCTATTTCAGCCCACCAGGGACTGAATTTTTAAAAAAAGTTAGCCTATGTTTGACCCCAGATCTTCACTATATTTATGCCAAATTTCATGAAAATCGGTTCAGCGGTTTAGCCGTCAAAACGTAACAGACAGACAGACAGGCAGACTTTCGCATTTATAATATTAGTATGGATATGGATGGGTATGGATTAAACTCACGTTTTATATCGTAAGATAGCAAACAAGCAGATTATCCTAATGGAGAGACAAGCATCGTCTATGGACGCTGTAATGGTTATGTAACCTACAACGTTAGATAGGTACCATCACAGGTACAATACTTAAAATAAGTTCTTCATCCATAATTACGTGATCATGGTGGAACTCGTGCACTCAATTCTGCTCGCCATAACACACTGGCAGTGGAGCGAGGCGCGCCGTATTACACATGATAAAATCCACCCTCTGTGACCGGCATAATCCATACATATAATAAAATCGTAGGAAAGTCAAAACTGTACTTAAATATTTTTTTAAAAGAATACTTGGGGCGTGATCTACAATCGACATCGAAGCCAAAAATATAGTTTTTAGAATTTTTGTCTGTTTGTCTGTATGTATGTCTTGGTAAACTCAAAAAGTACCTCATGGATTTACTTCAAATTTTACATAAATATTACTAACCGGACGGGTCAACATATAGGCTACATATTACCATCACGCTATCACCTACGGGGGAGGAGCTATGCGGAGTAAACGAAGTCCGCGCGGACGAAGTCGCGGGCAACAGCTAGTAAAATATAATAGTTCATCTATACAATACAAATAAATAAAATTGAAGTGTTTGTTTGTAATATTAAAATAACCGGTTTATTTATTGTACTTTGTACAGATCTATACACGGTATATATACCAAAATAACATTTTTAACATTTTTGTCTGTCTGTCTGTTTGTTTGTTCCGGCTAATCTCAGGTACGGCTGGACCGATTTTGACGGGACTTTCACTGATAAGTAGCTGATGTAATTAATAAGGCGTAACAGGCTACTTTTTTAGAATTTTTCCCACTCGGACGAAGTCGCATGCACCGCTAGTATAAAATAACTTATTTAATATAAATAATAACAAAAGTATAGACTGATTTTGTAAAGTGCAATGCGACCCAAACCGCTGCGGCCGATTCTGTGTGTTCAATCCTCAAAGTGCTTTTGTTTAGTGCTCTAAGTTTGCTTAGCACTTAGTTTGACAAACATACACTTTTTACAAAATAACTTTTTTTTAATTTTAAATATTAATTTTCATTTCATTTCATACTAATTTCAACATTTTTGTTGAAGTGCATGTAATTTTTGAATATGACCTCTCGGCCTATTCCGCATTACCGAAATACTTCGAAGAGAGCCAGGGCGCATTAGCATGATTATCATTTTAATAAATGGTGAGTGTTGGCCATAGAATTTTTTCATATTCAACGTCAAAGGCTGGAAGGTAATACTGGAAATGAAATTCGCAATCCCGCGCTATGAAATGTGTATAACATTATTACATGAATTACTTCGGAAGCATTTATGGTGGTCGGAAGCGGAATCCTTTTTTACTTTTATCAGAATGGTACTTTGCGTTCACGTTTGCCTACTACTTTGAGTTTTTATAGTTTATTATGGAAATAGATTTTATTACTTTTCATTATATACCAAACAAGTAGATAGCACTCTTAATGAAAATAGACAAACTTCGCCTGTATTGCCTGTATTAAGGATGGTAATGGCGGTTGCTATCCACGTGGTGGCGTGGTAATGCCACATGCGTAGGTTTTCCGGCTACCTTACCCTTCAAACTGTAACGTTACAGTGACAAGCATTGCTGCTATGCGACAGGAATAAGTAAGACAGTGGTACTGAACCCAGGCGAAACCTCCGTGTTGGTCATTAACAACAGAATGGCAGATGACCTACTCTTCAAAGGAAGCTCCCTTTACGGCGACAGGATCTTAATGCCAGATGCGTAAGTTTACCGGCAACCTTCCCCCTCAAAGCGAAACACGACAGTGACCGCCCGCGGCCCGGCCACGCGAACCGGCGGCAGCGGCGGCGACGCGGCGGGCGAGGCGAAAATTCGGCGGTCACTCCGCCGCCGGTCGCCACACCGCGTGGCATGTTTAGTTCTTTCCCATACATTTGTTTCAGACGCCAGACGCTTCGCCGTTCGCGCCGCGCGATATATCGCGAGCGCGAATTTCCCGTGGCCAGGCCGTTACAGGCGTTTACAAGTGAAAGGTAAGGCGGCAGTACTTAAAACCAGAACTCTACCACCTGATAGCCACGATAGTATTGACACCTGTAGCCAATTGGTCTCCTTTTACAACCTGCCTCGCAAAACGGTAGTTGGTCTATTCTTCAATGGAGCTCAAACCAACACGGGACTCCTTATGAACTGGCACTGATTTGGGTTTGCAAATTAATTGACAAAAAGCCCCGGGTGTGAGTTTATCTCACATTGACTGGTTTTTAGATTTTCGACATTATCTAATACCTCTCTAATCTGAATCTCGTAAACGGCTCCAACGATTTTCATGAAATTGCATATGCAGGGCGTTTCAGGGGCGATAAATCAATTTTGTTAGGCTTCTTTTCTAGTAAACCTCGTTTTTACCAAAAAATACTGAGCGAAGCTCGATCATCCAGGTATTGGGTTTAATAGAAAGAAAGAAAGAAATTATTTATTTCCCAGAATATGGGAGTTACTAGTTATTAAAATTTGATTATGTTACCGACATATTCTACCATGATATGGTGTACAAATATTTTAAAATTATAATATATCGCAATAACGTTAATTATTACCGTCAAGTTTTATTGTATAGAGTAAGATAGCCGGTAAACTTGTGTATGCTACATAATATTAGTGCCTATAAGCGATGGTTGTCTCAATTAGGACGAACATTTGCTTATAAGCTATTTTGTAGTATTTTTTATATCATAAGATAGCAAACAAGCATATGTGTCTCCTGGTGGAAAGAGTCATCCATCGCCTATAGACGCAAAGATGTTAATGGTGCGTTGCTATCTTGTGGCGAGGTTTAATGCCACATGCATAAGTTTACCGGCTACCTTACCCGCCAAACCAGAACACGGCAGTGACAAACACTCACGCTATTGCGGCTGGGATAAGTAAGGCGGTGGTACAGAGTACAGAAGACCTAAGCGAGGCAATGCAGAACTCTACAACGTAGCCACGATGAAAGTGTCTCGCATAGACAATCGGTCGCCTTTTACGACCTAGCTGGCAGAACAGCAGTTAGCCTATTCTTCAAAGGAGCCCGGGCCAACACGGGAGTAAAATGTATATTTAATTTAATTATAATTTACATTAATTTATAACAAAATATCTAACCAAATATTTTCTTATGAATATTACTCCATTTAAAATTCAAACTAAGGCGTTAATGGAATATTCCACAGTTCCTGGAGTAAAACATTTGTGTTTCAAATGAAAATAGGGGTCGTTTCAGAGAATAAATTACATAGAGGTAATAATATCTGTTACTCATAATATACGGAATAATAAGTATCAAAAATCAGTTATTTGCAGGATTATAAATGTTACAAGTTATTATAGATAATTCATACTAAAATAATATCATAAATCAGCAAAGTCTGTTTGGCGGTCTATCTGCAACTTTTTCACGGCTAAGTCACAGAATCTTATATTGTCATGTAAGTCACATGTATGTAGTACATACATGCATATTCTCAAGCCAAATCCCTTTCGGGGTAAGCAAAGAGAATTGAGTGTTATATGACATGATCCAGACAGACTTGTTTTCCTTCCTGCACATTAACTCTATGCAAACACGTCGGTTTCGAAGACTCTTGACACTACCTTCGGAAAGCACTCGACCAATTTGATTATGGTACGTCAGTCTTGGTCTCCCACGGTTCCTACCTCCCTCACCATGTATGTAGTGTGTATAATAGTTACTTTTATTAATTTAATGTATTTTAATGCATATTATTTAAAAATATTGAGTTCCTACACTCCAAAGTTTTTGCTTCACGTATTAATATATAGATATTATAGCAGGGTTACAACTGATTCATTAAAATGAGCGCACCACTTTATAATGATCACACTTCTTTGTGAAATCGTCTACTCGGCAGCGTATTACCATTTCCTACATTACAATTCATCCTACTAATCTATATTAATTAATTAATTAATATGAGTATCAATATATGTTTATGTTTATAATAAATAATATAATATAATATAATATAATATAATATAATACAACACAATACGATACGATACGATCACTACACTACACTACGCTACACTACACTACACTACACTACACTAGTGCAGTGCAGTAGAGTGCAGTGCAGTGCAGTGCAGTGTACAGTACAGTACAGTACAGTACAGTACAGTACAGTGCAGTGCAGTACAGTACAATACAATACGACACGACACGACACGACACGACACGATACGATACGATACGACACGACACGATACGATACGATCACTACACTACACTACCCTACACTACACTACACTAGTGCAGTGCAGTAGAGTGCAGTGCAGTGCAGTGCAGTGCAGTGTACAGTACAGTACAGTACAGTACAGTACAGTACAGTGCAGTGCAGTGCAGTGCAGTGTACAGTACAGTACAGTACAGTACAGTGCAGTGCAGTGCAGTGTACAGTACGGTACAGTACAGTACAGTACAGTGCAGTGCAGTGTACAGTACAGTACAGTACAGTACAGTGCAGTGCAGTGCAGTGCAGTGTACAGTACAGTACAGTGCAGTGCAGTGCAGTGCAGTGCAGTGTACAGTACAGTACAGTGCAGTGCAGTGTACAGTACAGTACAGTACAGTACAGTACAGTGCAGTGCTGTGCAGTGCAGTGCAGTGTACAGTACAGTACAGTACAGTACAGTGCAGTGCAGTGTACAGTACAATACAGTACAGTACAGTGCAGTGCAGTGTACAGTACAGTACAGTACAGTAAAGTGCAGTGCAGTGCAGTGCAGTGTACAGTACAGTACAGTACAGTACAGTGCAGTGCAGTGCAGTGCAGTGTACAGTACAGTACATTACAATACAGTGCAGTGCAGTGCATTGTACAGTACAATACAGTACGGTAAAGTGCAGTGCAGTGTAGTGCAGTGTACAGTACAATACAGTACAGTACAGTGCAGTGCAGTGCAGTGTACAGTACAGTACAGTACAGTGCAGTGCAGTGCAGTGTACAGTACAGTACAGTACAGTGCAGTGCAGTGTACAGTACAGTACAGTACAGTACAGTACAGTACAGTACCGTACAGTACAGTGCAGTGCAGTGTACAGTACAGTACAGTACAGTACAGTACAGTGCAGTACAGTGCAGTGCAGTGTACAGTATAGTACAGTATAGTACAGTACAGTACAGTACAGCACAGTGCAGTGCAGTGCAGTGTACAGTACAGTACAGTACAGTACAATACAATACAAGAACTGAGAGTTAGATGAGACGTTAAACGCTTGACAATAATAATAACGTAATCGAAATTAGAGCTCTACGAAAAGTATGTGAAATAATTCTTAAAATAATTAGATTTAATATTGCTCAGAGACACTGAACCCCCTTGCATGAGTCTGGGGAAGAGACCGATACGCATTGACTGCTTCCTATCCTACATCAATAAAATGACTTGTTTTAGTAACTCATAGATTTTTTTACGAGGCGTAAGCTAAAGTTGTTCCTATAAATATCAAATTATCAAATTATCCAAAAACTTGTGGAATAGTATGATACGCCTCGTTATTATTAAATTGCTTGCTAATGGTTGCTGCTACGAATGACGGGTCTACGAATTTGGCATTTATGGTATGCCAGGGAATGTAAATTCACTGCTCGGCATTTTGCCAATTATCGGACGTTCCAGACACAGTGTAGCCAGATAAAATCAGATCTTTAGATATTTGGCACTTCAAAGATGCAAAAATCTTCTTTTAAAGATTTTTCTTCTTTGTGATAATGGAATGCAGGTAAACTTCAATAACTTAGTACATTTTTTTATGCAGGCGGTGATTTTTACATAGTCGTTTTTTGTCTCATTAGTCATTCATAATGTGATGTCCCGAATCCTGTGGCAAGCATATCGCCCAACGGCACTTATTCAATCCCGGGCAACGTTGTTTTTATCAGAAAACTTAAAAAAAAACAATTTTGAATTATCCGACCCGGAAATCGAACCCGGGGCTTTATTCGAACAACACTGACACCGGAACACGAAACCACAGAAGCGTCATAAATTTTCACATAAATTAAAATATACACCTTTTGCAAGCCTGTTTTCGCTGTAAGCGTGTTTTTGACGTGAAACATTCTATTTGCGCACCTCGTCGATAAATTGATTCGTATACCATGAGCCGTAGTGCCAAACGGTTTAAGGGTCACCTTACATTTACGCATATAGTCCAAGCAAAACGATGCGTCATGTTTTTTAAACTTTAAAGTTTATTCATCTCTATTAAACTCAATAAATAGGTTAGGACATAATATGTTTTTCCTTTTATATAAAGATACTTAGATTTTATCTTGTTTATATATTCTTCTGTGTTGTAAGTTTCGAGTATTGTAATAAATACTTCCCTTGTTCTTGCATTTTATACAATAGTTTATTTAACATTTTGCGTCTTACCTATCGGACATTTTTCGAACTAGTTCGGTTGGCCATTATTACCATGAAACAAAGAAAACAAGTGGAAGTAAAAGTGGGCGTGCCGCGTGCACCACTATTATGCGCTGTTACTCTAAATTGCCTTAGTGATACTTACCATATCTTTAGAAGATAGTCGTCGTGCGAAAATCTATTATACACTGAATTATGCCGTATTGTGCCATCCTCAAAGAGTATATAATCACTACGTTTTAAGAGACGGGTGTTCCACAGAAAAAAACAATGTATGGCATTACATGCTCGACCAATACCAACATAAGATGAAACTAATCCTACAGATAACAATTACTGTTACTGAATAAGCAATATTGCCAACATAGTAAAAAGGTTTAGTTTCTTGCGGAATATATCAATATTCCTTATTCTATCGATAACCAGTTTAAATGTTGATTTTTTGTCTGTAGTAAAATAAAACAACAACATTTATTAGATTTTTAATAAATAATAGTATAGCCACACAATATTTTGCTTAATACCTACACTTGAAAATATGGTAATAAGAAGAAATAGAGTTATTTAAAAAAATAAAACAATGATATGAAATATCAAAGTTATTTAGGAACCGTACTAAGGTTTTTCAAACGATCTCTTTAATTGAAATCAGGTCTTTCAACTTTCAAGATAATTTGTGCATGTTTTAATAGACAATGACAAAAGATAAAATGAGAATTCAGAATATATTACAGAGTTAATATATTAATATTAAAGTTAATATATTAAATATATTAAATATATATAATATTATATATAATATATATATTATATATAATATTAAAGTTAATATATTAAATATATTCAGAACATATACAGAGTAAGAAACAAAACTACGGACTTTTAATTTCATCGAATCGATTAATGTTAGACACCTATCTTATATTTTTTATAATAACTACAAAATATCTATATTCTACAAAAAATGTTCTTTCTTCTCCCTTTTTACATGATTAGCTGTGAGTGTTACAATCAAAGCTTCATATACAATAAGGCTTAACAGTAGGCGGTACTGCTCAGCATAGTTTCACGCTGGTCACCTTTTAATTATCTGTAAGAAATAAATGTGTATTATTACAAAATCAGTGTAAATTTGGCAAAACACAGATTTTCGTTATCAATTTAAATGTTTATTTGCGCGTAATATAGTAATGATTTTTTTTTGCACCAATAGCAAACAAGCGAGTGATTTTCCTAGTGGAAAGAGACAACCTTCACCTATAGGCACTAAAGATAGTGTTGCATTGCTATCCGTGTGGCGAGAATTTCATACTTCATAATAGGTAATAAGACAGCGGCTCTCTAACTCGGGGAGATGTTGTAGAACTCTACTATCCCCGTGTTGGACCAGGCTCATTTTGAAGAATATACCAACTGGCGTTCTGCTAGGTAAGTCGCAAAAGGCAACCGATTAACTCTACGTATCGCTACCATGGTGACCACTAATTTGTAGAGTTCTGGAACGTCTTGCACGGCTATTTGCTACCATTGCCTCATCTATTCCTGCCGCAATAGCGTTAATGCATGTCGTTGTCGTATTCCAGTTTGGAGGATAAGGTAACCGGTAGACTTACGCACGTGGCATTGCCATCTTGCCACACGAATAACAACGCATCATTAATATCTTTTATATCTATAGGCGATGGTTTCTCTTTCCAACAGGAGAGCCATCTGCTTACTTGCTATTTTGATATTAAAAAAATCTAGTATTTGTGATGGTATTGACGTTGTTAGCCAACCGTTTGCCTTTTACGAACAACCTGGCAAAATTACAAATAGTCTTGTACTCAAAAGGAGCCTCAACCAATACGGGGCATAAGGAGAGAGGAAAGAAAATTTGTCTGGATAATGATTGATATACAACTTTCGACTTTTGCTACCCATATGGGATTTTTTGACAATTACTCAACACCAAATACTAATACATCTAAAAAGAAACCAGCCATATACTACCAACGATATACTATCTCGATTATTTACTTAAAGTAATAATAGTATGTACAAAACGTAACCATTTTGTATAGTGTTGTGGCGGTATCTTGATGATGTTAGAAAAATCCTATAGAAGTGATAGTATATTTTTACAACTGTATTTCCTTACCTTTTTGAAAGGCTTTCCTTTTTGAAATCCTTTGCACATACAAACTTCAATTGATGCAACTTCATATTTTTTATAAAATCTGTCCTTTTTCTCTGTAACCTCGACCCTAACACATTAAAAATTAATTTTAAATCATAATCAAAACCAATAAGAATTGCACAAGTGAATATTTGTCAGCAAATAGTATCTACTGACGAAATCTATAAATATTACTAACTAGTATTTTTTTTAAATTTCATTACATGTTAATGTCTAAATAATTTATTAATTCGACTTTTATCATATCAGTCTTGAGAATTAATATCATTAGCATTTTACGCAGGTATGTGCTGAAATTTTTAAGTAAAAAATAGTTTTTTTGATATTAAAACAGCAATATTATTATTTCTAATACACAAATAAGATTTAAACACCAAAATATTTTTTGTAATATAAAAAGAATTTTATCGATAATCGAATTAATGTAATATGCACTGTACTACTATTCTGCCGTTTATTAAAATCATTTAGATTTTTTTGTTAAATACTTTATAATTACATTGTAAATAATTAGGAAAAAATATAAAATAATAAATTTAGCGCTTACCGTTTTTTGTTTCGTAGATATTTGGCAATAAATACATTCACTTTGTTTCACCCAGTTGGCCAGTTTTTATGCAACATATATTTTAACGAATTGTATTAATCATTTTACTTTTCTTTTAATACATAGCACACTTTAACGTTTTAAAAACAAAATATATTTAAAATCGTTGTAAGTTAGATATTATATTTATTGTTATACAATAAAATCGCTTTAAAAAATGGCGAGATATTACAAGTTCTGAAACGAGAGATAAAATAATAATTGACATCTAGTGGGTCATGGCGCTGACATAATCCGTTTAACTTTAAAAGCCTTTACGCTAGTAGATCTAGATTTTTGTGTGCTTCGTAATATGTACGGGTTATATACAGCCATGAAAAAGACGGCAATGTCCGTAGATTTTGGTTTTTCCAAATGACTTGCGCCAGACTGGCCATCCTTGAATGCAGAAATGATAGTAGAATACAGATGATTAAAAATGGAGATATTTCATATCAATCTCTAATGATATAATAGAAAGTGAAGCTAAAATCAGCCGTACATCTTACATATAAAGTTCATTTTAGGTTGACCTAATTTTTCTAGAAAGATATACGTAATGACAGTCATTACGTATATCGTTCTGGAAAGTTCTCTACTCAAATATGACCAACTGAAAACTACGGAAAAATCAATACAGCCATCTATTGTAGAATAGCGAAACTATTAAGATTATAGTTTCACTATTGTACAAATAGATGAGTCTATTTTGAATAGACTACAAAAGGACGTAAATACTCTTTTTTTTGTAGCAAAATAAAATTTATTGTAACGCAGTTTGGTATATTTTTAAAAGTTCTGTTTGTGTGTTTCGGATTATTGTTGTTTAAAATGAAAACGACCAATGACACAATGTTTGCATTAGTAGTTTATATACAATAATGTTTATTTTATGTGTGAGTTTGGCGATCGTGGTCCTGATACAAATGTTTGTACTTCCTATTTCCGCTTGTTTTCTGTGTTCCATGATTACTACAATAAATTAATTTGATAATTTCGGCTGAGGTAATATTCTTGTAGGACGTTTAGGCCGATCTCATCAATCTCCTTTGCACGTTACGTTATGAAAATAGTGAATAAGGAAAAGAAATGGATATACTTTAAGTTTAAAAGCACAACGCTTGGCTTAGTTTCGCCTCTGCATTGATGTGAGCTGATCCTTAGGTATGATTTTGACCAACCAGTTCGCATCGACCTGACCCCGACGCCATTTTACAATGTGGTAAAGGAAATTGGAATGTGTAAACAGGAATTACAGTTAATATTTCCATCAAATTTACGTTCCGCGGTGGCTGAACGGCATCGGTCGACCCCAAACTGCTCTATATGGCTCCAAACAGACTCCGCGACAGATGGTCGGCTCCATCGGGTCGTCGGCCTGCTTTGGGTCCCTTTAGAGCCGTACAGCCTTCGCGGAATGTGAATGGAAAGTAGCGGTGCAGTGAGTTAACTCGTTCAAGTGACGTGTGACTGCTGTGACACGCGTACGGTTCCGACCATGAAGCTTTTTTTTTTTTATTTCATAAGATAGCAAACAAGCAGATGGGTCTCCTGATGGAAAGAGTCAACCATCGCCTATAGACACCAAAGATGTCAATGGTGCGTTGCTATCTTGTGGCGAGATCTAATGCCACATGCATAAGTTTACCGGCTACCTTACCTTCCAAACCGGAACACGACAGCGACAAGCACTGACGCTATTGCGGCAGGAATAGGTAAGACGGTGGTACCAGACCCGGGCGAGACAATGCAGAACTCTACCACCTAGTGGATCATATCTGGAGACAGCACTTCTAATACCTATTTGAAACACAACTTTAAATACCTACTGCTGTCAGCTTCTGAGGTCTCGCCCTCTCCTTCTAACACAGCTGAATAAAACGAGACGGAGAGACCTCATAGAGTGAGATATAAAGTAAATATTTGTTTCCAGCGATTAATACGAGTGCTATCTCCACTAATACTTCATGGTTCTAACAGATGCGGATGGCATCCGCTTCACGCGTACTGATTCCTTATTCGCGGCATGTGTACACATGTGATCCAGCGCGGGCCGATGCGAGCCGGTCGGTGTGAATCTTACCTTACACTCTGTCATGTCGACACGCGTTCATTCGCTTCTATGAACATTGTGAATTTTTAATAACGAATAATTTTAAAAAGAGAAACGATATTTTGTTTTTTATTGGGGCAAGCATATTTATTAAATTAAAAAAATGATTTTTTCCTAAATGTTATTTAGATAATTTAAAGACAGCAAATGTGCAAGAATAAACTTCCATTTTTCTATGTCTCCGGATCCCTGCATCAGGCCTTTCCTGAATTAAAATGGGACCAAATGGGAATAAATGAGATTTATTAAAAATAACATTTCTTACTATCTATGCATATTCTACACAAATAAACATAATTGGAGTATTTGTAATATATCTATACATATAGTAAAATCGTAGGAAAGTCAAAACTGTACACTGAATATTTTTTTTAAATAATACTTAGGGCGTGATCTACAATCGATATCGAAGCCAAAAATATAGTTTTTAGGATTTATGTCTGTTTGTCCGTTTGTCCGTTTGTCCGTTTGTTCGTTTGTCCGTTTGTCCGTTTGTCCGTTTGTCCGTTTGTCCGTTTGTCCGTTTGTCCGTTTGTCCGTTTGTCCGTTTGTCCGTTTGTCCGTTTGTCCGTTTGTCCGTTTGTCCGTTTGTCCGTTTGTCCGTTTGTCCGTTTGTCCGTTTGTCCGTTTGTCCGTTTGTCCGTTTGTCCGTTTGTCCGTTTGTCCGTTTGTCCGTTTGTCCGTTTGTCCGTTTGTCCGTTTGTCCGTTTGTCCGTTTGTCCGTTTGTCCGTTTGTCCGTTTGTCCGTTTGTCCGTTTGTCCGTTTGTCCGTTTGTCCGTTTGTCCGTTTGTCCGTTTGTCCGTTTGTCCGTTTGTCCGTTTGTCCGTTTGTCCGTTTGTCCGTTTGTCCGTTTGTCCGTTTGTCCGTTTGTCCGTTTGTCCGTTTGTCCGTTTGTCCGTTTGTCTGTTTGTCTGTTTGTCTGTTTGTCTGTTTGTCTGTTTGTCTGTTTGTCAGTTTTTCTGTATGTATGTCCGGGGTAAACTCAATAAGTACTGCATAGATTTATTTCAAATTTTGCATGGATATTACTAACAGGTCGGTTCAACATATAGGCTACATATTATCACGCTATCACCTACGGGGGAGAAGCTGTGCGGAGTAAACGAAGTCCGCGCGGACGAAGTTGCTGGCAACAGCTAGTATTAAATAAACCGCTTTTTACAAAATGCATATAAATGTATGTACATATAACAAAATAACATTTTTTTTAATTTTTTGTCCGTCTGTCAGTCTGTCTATTTTGGCTAATCACTGAAATTGCTGGGCTGATTTTGACTTGGATTGGATTTTCACTAGCAGATAGCTGATGAAATAAGGTGTAACTTAGGATATTTTAATTTTAGAAAATAATTTGGGGCTTCGTCAAAATTAAAACACAAAACTCTAAGTCCACGTGGACGAAGTTACGGGCACAGCTAGTGTAAAATAAAATAGGTTAACCAACTTATCACTTTATAGATAATCCAGCTTCTTTCTCTTGATCGCATACAGCGTAGAGCGGTTGGAATCGTTGACGACCAGGCTATTTCGGAACAGCTCGACTCTTTGGCATTACGCAGAGATGTAGGTTCACTCTGCGTCTTCTATCGTCTTTATCATGGGGAGTGTTCCGACGAGTTGTTTGGAATAATTCCTGCCGCCGAATTTCACCATCGGACATCGCGTCAAAATTTAAAGTTCCATCCTCACCATCTCGATGTCTGGAAATCCACAACTGTGAGTTTCTCCCGACACTTTTTGCCTCGCACTACTTTGTTGTGGAATCAATTGCCGGCAGGGGTATTTCCGAACGGATACATAGAGACCTTCAAGAAAAGAGCTTACTCATTCTTAAAGGGCCGGCAACGCAAATGCAAGACCTCTGGTATTGCAGATGTCCATGGGTGGCGGTGATCACTTACCATCAAGTGCACCTCTTGCTCGTTTGCCCCCTCTTCTATAAAAAAAGACAATAAAAAAAAAAGTCATAAGTCACTTAAATTTAAACCTATATTTGGCAGTATTCGAAAGCCAAAACCTCTTTCATATCACTTGAAGTCACTTGACAACGTTGGCAAAGCTTTGAACTACAGAAGAATATTTATTGAATATTCGTATACGAAATTTACTCCAAGTTTTTAAGGAGTTCTTTCATTATTCAATAGACTTTATACTAATTGGGATGATTTATGTCCCCTTCGAGCCGCGAACAAACAACGTCGAGGGGCTAATTATAAATAATGAATGGATGAGATGGATGGGACCGAATCATTATTTAATTAGAGTTGCGTTGCGAAGTTGTGGATTCGGTATACGGCAATCATTTTAGTAATGTTGTTATCATAACAAATTCGAACTAGTTTTTGTGTGAAGTTTTGTGTTTGTGATTAATGATTAATCTTTAAAATTACTAGATTTGTAAATTTCTGCACCTACATAAATATTTGTTATAAGAATTGAAGTCAATAGTATATACATCAAATAAGATATACATATAGGTCTCGGCTTACTTTATTTTTTTTCATATATAGCAAAGGAGTCAAAAACTAGAAAAAATAGTCTGGTTAATTAATGTACTCAGTTTTACAAGACTTTTTTTTC
This sequence comes from Apodemia mormo, assembly GCA_036924255.1. Lineage (NCBI taxonomy): Eukaryota > Metazoa > Arthropoda > Insecta > Lepidoptera > Riodinidae > Apodemia > Apodemia mormo. Next base: position 3,286,619 of record JAUPFN010000008.1, read on the forward strand.
GGTTTTTCCAGGTACAAGCGAGCACTAAATTATTAGTACTTATACTTTACTACTTGTTTGTAATCATTATATGAAGCAAATGGCTGAATGAAAAAAAAATAGTTATATTTTTCTAGTTATTTGCAGGCGTACGAGCAAGTGATCCACCTAACGGAAAGCTGTCACCACTGCCCATGGATATTTGCAATGCAAAGTATTACTCACCAATATGATTCCGGTATCTTTTTTTATTGACCTGCCTCTTAAATGTTCCAATATCAAAGATACTCGGAGAAGCCGTTTAAGGTTAGCTATTCTAGAGTTTACTGTTCGTAAAAAGAAGCTATGAGCAAATAAAACAGTAGTGGATGACCAATCGTCAATATGGTGGGGATGGAATCACTCACTACGACGTGTGCAGTGCATTGGCGGAACGCGGATGCTGGCACTAAATTAAATAGCTTATCGGAGTGCTAAGTGTGAGTTTTTCTTTTCGCATTCGATCGTGAGCGCGTTTGAAGTTTACTAGGAATTTGTATGTGATTTGTACAGCGCCACCTAGTGGTAAACATGAGAAACCAGTTTACCACTAGGTGGCGCTGTACAAATCACATACAAATTCCTAGTAAACTCGAAACGCGCTCACGATCGAATGCGAAAAGAAAAACTCACACTTAGCACTCTGAACATATACAAGCGATTTCTTTTTGATTTGATTCATTCAAAATAAACCACAAAATTCAAAAAGCATAATTATACTTTTTTATTTTTTTAAATCTTACCTTTTTAAACTTTTACTTTAGTCCGTTCAACAAATATCGCATCATCGTTTTGTTACTCAACTTGAGATTAAATAGTAATTTGTTATCATCCGTCTCATGGAGATTTCATTATTATTTATAAGAAAATTTTAAGCCAATTCCTGTGTTTTACCGCATACACTTTATCTTATTCCTGCCTCATTTATTACATCGTGCTACATATTATACACGTTTTTCCCGCATAGATCTTGCCCTCATCTAAAGAATAACTTAGCGAATTTTCGCCAATTATCTTTCCTAGGAAACGCTAGACTAGTCCAAAAGCTAACTTGCCACTGTCATCGTGACTACTCAAATCAGAAATTAAATGTTAATTATTGACGCATTATTGTGACATGTCAATCTATATTAATTTTTTTTTTTTTTTTTTTATATCATAAGATAGCAAACAAGCAGATGGGTCTCCTGATGGAAAGAGTCAACCATCGCCTATAGACACCAAAGATGTTAATGGTGCGTTGCTATCTCGTGGCGACGTCTAATGCCACATGCATAAGTTTACCGGCTACCTTACCCTCCAAACCGGAACACGACAGCGACAAGCACTGACGCTATTGCAGCAGGAATAGGTAAGGCGTTGGTACCAGACCCGGGCGAGACAATGCAGAACTCTACCACCTAGTTGCCACGATGGTAGTGACTCGATAGCCAATCGGTCGCCTTTTACGACCTGCCTGGCAGAACAGCAGTTGGCCTATTCTTCAAAGGAGGCCGGGACCAACACGGCGGAAATGTTATAAATTCAAAATTTTGGATGTTTGGACGGATGAATGGATGAATGGATGTTTGTTACTCAATCACGCTAAAACTACCAAACGGATTGGGATAAAATTTAGTACACGTATAGATGATGACCTGGAATAGTAGTGGCTATTTTTTATTCCGGAAATATGAGTTATTCCCGCGGGATTTACCAAAAACTATTATAATGCAGCAGGCTGCACGCTGAAGCTAGTAAGTTCAAAAAATACTATGCCGGATCGGAAACGTGACCCACACACAAGATCCGGCGAATACGGTGCTATAATATAATACTATATTATATATTGTGTGGCACTCACTGGTTTGTCAAAACAACAAAAAAGTGAACATCCAGCAGGTAAATGGCGATGCTATAAAAATGGCGTTCCAGAAATTTTCATATTCCAGATATGAAATTCCATTTCAATTATCTTGGCGTTGAAGAAAAATATCTTTATGAGAGAAACATTTCTCATTTAAATGAAAACTGGCCAAGTTTACTTTAGTTTCATTATGACGGTCGCGGAGGGTTACACTCCTCTTACATTTTATGACATTTATATTACTTTTTCAATAATTATGGCAATGGGTATCAGTTCAAATGGGCGCCGTCAAAAAGGGGGAGGGAGTGGGTGGAAAGAAAATATGAATAAAAATGGACTTCATAGATTTTTGGACATCAGACAAATAAATAACGATCGGTCTAGCGATCTGTATTTGTCCAAATTTTTTGTAAAAGCTTTTGGAACGAAGTTCCTTACGGCAGGTTTGGAGGGGATAGGGATTTTGCTGCGCGACCGAACTGAAAAAAATGTGATAGTAAAACCGTAAGAAAAATGCGTGGAATAAAAGCGTTAAATGAGACGTGCGCAGCGCAGGCTCGACAGTCGCGTACACAAGCGAGTAGTGCCGTTTAGCCGAAGAAAGTTCGTTCCTACCTGGTGTCCCGCGACACCACATCATTTTTTTTTTTTGCCTTTCTCTATTAATATGGCAGACTAATTCCATTCCATTCGAAATAGATAAGAAAAACAAAAATTTTGACGTTCAGTTTTTAGGGTTCCGTACCTAACAGATAAAAACGGGACCCTATTACTAAGCCACCACTATCTGTCTGTCCGTCTGTCTATCTTTCATCAGGCCGTATCCCGTAAACCGTGATAACTATAAAGCTGAAATTTTCACAAATTATATATTTCCGTTGCCACTATAACAACAAATACTAAAAATAGAAAAACATTAAGGGAGAAGAATAAAATATAAAAAAATATATAAGGCCCCCATACAATAAACGTAATTTTTAAGCATTTCTTTACTCAATTTTATTAAACAGGTAGAAACTTCAATAGGGATGGTACGGAATCCTTCGTGCGCGAGTTCGACTCACACTTGGCCGATTTTTTCTTATATCTACCTTATATAGAAAATTGAGATTAGCAATAAATATTTTGAGTATGGTCTAGTAGCAGTTTTGTAAAGAATAGCAGTGCCAGGCTTACATTTATACGTTTTACTTATCGAAACACCGTCACATGGTTAAACATTTTACTTATGTCTTACACATTAATTTTTCAAAAAAAAATGAAAAGAAAAATTTTAAAAGAAATTGGAGAAGCTACAGATCGCCAGACCGATTGATCGTTAGTTGTCTGATGTCCAAAAAAAAGTCTATTTCCATTCTTATTATCGACTCCTAACCTTTTCTAAGGTCCCCGTTTGAATGATAAAAATATTCAGGTTCAAGCTGAACGAATCGCAAGATAAACATATGAAACAAGAAAGTACCTACAGTTAGGGTTAGAGACGTAGATCTTGTATTATATTCGTATCCTGTACTATAAAACATATTGAAATAATACCCCTGTATTGCTTGTTACTATCCTATACTATGAAAACATATTGAAATAACACCGCCATATTGCTTGTTACTATTCTATACTATGAAAACATATTGAAATAATACCGCTGTATTGAAGTAATTACTATCCTATACTATAAAATATATTGAAATAATACCGCCATGTTGTATTTCTTGTAAATATCCTACACTATAAAAACATATTGAAATAATACCGCTGTATTGCTTGTTACTATCATATACTATAAAACATATTGAAATAACACCGCCATATTGCTTTTGTTACTATCCTATACTATAAAACATATTGAAATAATACCGCTGTATTTTTTGTAACTACCCTACACTATAAAAACATATTCTAATGATACCGCTGCATTTCTTGTAACTATACTGCACTATAAAAACATATTGTAATAATAGCGCTGTATTGCTTATTACTATCCTGTACTATAAAACATATTGAAATAATACCGCAGTATAATTGCTTGTTACTATCCTATACTATAAAACATATTCCATAATAATAATCCAAAAAAATAAATAATAATCCACAGTATTGCTTATTACTATGCTATGCTATGAAAACACAGTCGGTCTACAGAGTATAAAGCTTCTAGTTGATACTTGGCTGAACAAAAGGTGCAGTACTCCATGCATAATCGAACTTGGGCCGTGTACAGGTTTAGTAACTGCTTAGAGCTGAAGTACCGCCAGACCTTCGAAATGATTCCTAACTTTTTGGAAGCGATGTGCGCCATAGACTCAATTTGTTGGCCGAAGTTGAGATTGGACGTGACGTTAATGCCCAAAAGCCCTAAATGGTTAGTAAGCGGCATGGATACACCTCGGAACTTGAGTGCTATATCGAAGTTACTCTTTTTTGCAGAGAAGAGACAGGCCTGTGTCTTGGAAGGGTTAAAATTTACAAGATTGGCGTCACCCCACTCGGACACCCGTTGCAATGTTAAATTAACCCGCTCAATCAAGGACTGTATTTTACGAGAACTTACTCGCGAGTTGGACATATGTCGCTTTACTACGGTGCAGTCATCGGCGTAGCCAATAATGTCAGGTGTTAAAAGGTCATTAATGTGCAACAGGAACAAGGTTGCAGAGAGAACTGATCCCTGAGGTACCCCGGTATTAATTGCCATTTGGTCGGAAGAGTAACCATCTAGGACCACTCGGATCGACCGGTCTCACAGAACATCGGATATCCAGTTGCGGAGTTAAGTTGGTATGCCATACGTTGGAAGCTTACTTAGGAGTGCCTTGTGCCAGACCCTATCAAAGGCTTTAGATATGTCTAAAGATAATGCGATTGCCTCACCATGACCCTCTAAGGCTTCATTCCATAGGTTAGTAGCGTAAATTAACATGTCACCAGGCGAGCAACCCCTGCGAAAACCATATTGGTTGTCACTGAGGAGCTCGTTAGCTTCAAGGTGTTTGAGAAGACGATTATTCAAGATACGCTCCATTATCTTGGAAATGATGGAGGTGAGTGCGACAGGTCTATAATTAGCTGGGTCTGCACGGCTCCCCTTTTTGGGTATAGGTTGAAAATTGGCAAGCTTCCAGGATCGAGAGTCGATAGAGGTGCGTCAAAACAGGAGACAGCTCGGGTGCGCAACGCTTCAGTACTACTGCAGGAATGCCATCAGGACCGCTGGCCTTGGTAACGTCTAAGTTCAGCAAACATTTAAGGACCTCTCGTTGGTGGATTTTAACGGTGCTCATATTAGAGCCGAGCGGAAGTAACGAAGGTGGACATTTACCTTTGCTATCTAGACGCGAATATTCAGCAAAAAGGTTTGCAAATAAATTTGCTTTCTCCTTGCCGCTGTGGGCCAGAAAGCCCCCAGGTTTAAGTAGGGGTGGCAGCGAAGAGCGGCAAAAGTTCTTATCAGCCTTTTTCTCTTGGTGAGAGACCAAAAAGCCTTATTCCCTGAGGGACAGGAAGCTAACTTGTCCCCTATGCGACCAATGTGGTCAAACCGAGCTCTTCTGATCGCTTTCTTACAAGCTTTGGCGGCTGCGATATATGTTTGCTTCTTGGATTGAAGATCCACAGCTTTGTTTTTACGAGCCTCAGCCCAACCCAAATATGCATTCCGCTTACACTTTTCAGCTAAGAGGCAGTCAGCATTGAACCACGGGCGAGCTTTGATTTCAAGGGATACATCTGCAAACGGAATAAAATATTCCATAGCTTTGTCTTATAAATATTAGTGATTTAAAATTAATAGTAAATTGTCAAATTTTTAAGAGAGGGCGATTTGGGCCAGATCGCACCTCAAAAATCCGCCTAAATTATTTTCATTCATATTATATGAACTGTCACACACTACGCTGGGGCGTATCGGGACGAATTTCTACTCGATGGATTTCAGTGAATGCGATGCGGTCAATCCCGGCTTGATGATCCGCCTCTTCAGTGTGCTATGAAGAGCGGAATTACGCGCACGAATATTATCTCCATGTTTTGAACTCCATTTACAAAATCACTAAATTATGGATGAAGAACAATCAATAATTTGAGTTCAAGGCTATAGAGTATATATTATGATTTGCAAGATCCACGTTATTATAATAAGCAAAGATAACATTTTGAAGAAAATATGCCCCACTGAGGCCCAGTGTTCTTGATCCTTCAAAATGTACGAGTAGAATATTCGGGCAATATACATGCAAAAGTATTCACACTCCAATGTTTTACAGTATTACGATATCCTTGTAAATCCAATACATTTTTATAGTATGAAATATATTGGCCTTTTTATTGTTTTAGCAATAACCTTGATTTTAATGGGTTATTGACATACTTATCCTTTCATATAAAAATCAGCGTAATGCCAATACATTTATTCATCCATATCTCTTTATATTACTGCTTTTGTAATAATATTGATGGTAAACCGTGAAATGGAAATATTCATATTCAATAAAATAAATATGAAAGAGATTCGAGATTGCGAGGTGAGTATTTGAAGGAAACAGGGACAACTATATTATTGATTGTATATTGGTAATATATTTATATAGCATAAGGATATAACTGTATTATCCATACTAATGTTATAAGCACCAAAGTAACTGTCTGTCTGTCTCTTGTTCACGCCTAAACCACTGAACTAATTTTGATGAAATTTGGTACAAACATAGTTTGGGACCCGAGAAAGGACATAGGATATTTTTATTCCGGAAATCCCACGTGAATAGGAATTATTGGTTTCGTTTATGGTTAAAATCTTCAAACAACCCTTTGTCGTATCATCTTGATTTGAGCATACTCTCCGGACTGCCTCAGCCAGCGTCAGAATTCTGGGAGTTGACATATCGAATAACGTTAAGTTTCGCGATACTTTGGAAGGTAAGACTAAAAAGTTCAGTGTCTTCAACTTTATAAGGCGCAAATTCGGCCTGAGTCATTCATACCTGGGTCGGAGTTCCGCAGTATCCGCTTCTTCCCCTTGACCGCATTCAGCGTAGAGCAGTTCAAATCGTAGATGATCAAGCTATTTCTAAACGGTTTGACTCTTTTGGCATTACGCAGAAATGTAGGTTTACTTTGCGTCTTTTATCGTATGTATTATGGAGAGTGTTCCGACGAGTTGTTTGGATTAATTCCTGCTGCTGAATTCTATCATCGGACATTGCGTCAAAATTTAAAGTTCCGCAACTGCTCGCATTCTCCCAGCACATTTTCCTGAACTCTCCTCTTTTGTAGAATCAATTTCCGGCAGCACTTTTGTTCAGTGTTCTTGGTTGCACGCTAAACTAAGACGGAACGTGATAATAAGAAACCTTTTTTTGCGTGCAGCCGGTGTTTATCAATTTATAAGACGTAATACGCCAAAAGTAGGCTTATGTTTTTATGAACATTCCTTTACGATTCAAGCTATTAAGCTGTGGAACAAGCTACCTACTAACATTAGACGTGCGAAATCATTAAATACTTTTAAAAATTTAGTCAAAAAGTATCATTTGAATTAAAGTTTTACAGAATAAATAATATAAATTAATTTTTTTCCTATGTTTTGATGTTTGTGCATTTTGCTGTGCATCAATGTGTTTTTATGTTGTGATTTCGGATTTGTCTATATGTCATTGCATAATTTGTATATATAGATGTAAAATAATACCCTACTCAACCTTTAAATGTTATCCTTATCAACAGAGGTTGTCTGGCAGAGATCGCTCTTTTGGCGATAAGACCGCCTTTGTGTACTACGAGTACAGTAATTAATTAAAATTAACATGTATTTTTAAATTCTAGTTTGTGAAAAGTTTGTGCACAATAAAGACTTTCATTCATTCATTCATTATGTTAGACCCCGGAACTTCAACTACCTTCGTGGCAAATTCCATTAAATCGGTTCCTCAGTTTAGCTGTGAAAGCGTAGCAAACAGAAAGACAGACAGACCGGCTTTCGCATTTATTGTGCTATTGTAGATATAGATTAGTGTAGATATAAAATGTCTATTAATCTAGCATAAACTTTTCTTTGACTTTAATCAATTTACAGTCAATTTTCTACTTGAGTTCGATCACTAGTTTTTATAAATTTTAAATGATATTGGCCATTCATCAAAGGAAATATCTATAACGTTTCAAAATTCATAGAAAAATAACGCAACTTTGTAACTTTTTGCATAAAAACCCACGAAAATAAGGTGCCGAAAGAGGACTTATCAAAACTTTGGAAGTGATATTGGATATTTCGCAGCTCGCGTCGGCGCCCCTTTTCTTTTGATCCGTTCTCATTTGTCAACTTCCTGTTCAAGGCAACTTGGGAATGTTAGTTTTCGGTTACATTTTACAATGTAGCAGCTTATTATAAGGGAGAAAAATACCCGTTGGTGAATTTATAACTGATGTATAAGGCAGGGAAGGAAATCTGAAAAGAAAATAACGAATATTTATTTACGAGAATATGGTAATACCCAATCATTCCAAATATTTTCCAAAACATTCTACCATAAAATAGTATCCAAATATTCCAGATTCATCATGGGTAGACAGCGAAAACCAAGTACCATACATCACGTTACTTGAAGCAGACTTGTCTCGCTTCCTAGACAATCATTACTCTCTTCATACACACGCGTGTGTGGTTCCGGACTCTTTTGAAGAATAGACCAACTGCCGTTCTGCCAGCGATATCGTAAAAGGCGACCGATTGGCTATGCAAGTCACTACCATCGTGGCTACTAGGTGGTGGAGTTCTGCATTGTCTCGCCCGGGTCTGGTACTGTAGAGTCTTGTTACACGATGCTTGCACCAATTGTAGAGCTCTTCGCAGAGGCTCCACCTCTTGTAGCGATTTATGGCGATCTACGATCGCCTGGGCGTCTATTTACTGCTTGGCTGCTTGAAGGGTACTCGGAATCTATTTTTATTTACTAGGTATTAAAATAATAAAAGATATTTTCTAATCTTCATTTATTTGGGCATACGTCTTAACCCATCGAGAACCTTATCTTATTCTACATTTTGAAATATATGTAAAAGACTAAACATGAAGTTCTATCTTTAAAAAAATATTTAAAAGCAGACAAGGCTGCCGGCTTACTTGTAATGCCTCACCATAGAGGTATTAAAGTACCACCGCCTTGCCTATTCCTGCCGCAATAGCGTCAGTGCTTGTCGCTGTCTTGTTCCGGTTTGGAGGGTAAGCTAGCCGGTAAACTTATGCATGTGGCATTAGACCTCGCCACAAGATAGCAACGCACCATTAACACCTTTAGTGTCTATAGGCGATGGTTGACTCTTTCCATCAGAAGACCCATCTGCTTGTTTGCTATCTTATGATAAAAAAAAGGTACAGTTGCGACAGTACTCAATTGATCGGATTATAGAATTTCAGTCTTGGTCTTTCCCGGTACCTACACCCTTCCACATCCTTCAACATCTACCATTCTTTCTACATGTCCCAACTAACGGGGCATGCCCTAGTGTTTCCTTTTTACACCAACACTCTCTTTCAGGCCTATCCTCTCTCTTACTTCTCTCACAACGCGAGTATTACGCCACATATTTTTCGTAGCTCTTTTTGACTTACCCCACTTTTACTTCCATACAATAGCGTTGGGATAACCAACGATACTTTTCTATCATTAGATAGCAAACAAGCAGATGGCCCTCCTGATGGAAAGAGAAATCGCCTATAGACACCAAAGATGTTAATGGTGCGTTGCTATCACCATATATTCCAAATGTGTAAATTTACCGGCTACCTTACCCTCCAAACCGGAACACGACTCTACAAGCATTGACGCTATTGCGGCAGGAATAGGTAAGGCGGTGGCATCAAATACCCAGAGACGTTGCGGAACTCTACCACCTAATAGTCACGATGATAGTGACAAGCATAGCCAATCGGTCGCCTCTTACAACCTGCCTGGCAGAACGGCAGTTGGCCTATTGTTTAAAGGAGCTCGGACCAACACGGAGGAATATTTTAACACTAGCTAATCGACGCAACTTCATCCGCAAAAAAATTAACACGTCATCTATATAATCTTTCATCCCTTATATCAATCCTTTAGTGTTGATTTAAAAGAAATCGTCTATATAATATGACCCAGCGACTTCAACAATCTCGTTGCCAAATTTTATCCAAACTGGTTAACCGCAACAAACAAACATACAGACTTTCGAATCTACAATATTAGTATGTATGTATGAATGTCACTTAATCGTAGCTTAAACATCTACAATTTTTGTTAATGTAGCTATGATTTTTATAAGTTCTTGGTGTAGGAGCATAGCCTATTCAGCTCAAATCATGAGGTCCCGGGTTCGATCATCCGGTTGGGTAAAAGAGTAATTAAGGTTTTTTCGAGGTGATTCTCGAAAATCTAATATCTTATTAGCAGCGGCTCCGAATCTGGGGGGTGCTTTTTTATATCATAAGATAGCAAACAAGCAGATAGGTCTCCTGATGGAAAGAGTCAACCATCGCCTATAGACACCAAAGGTGTTAATGGTGCATTGCTATCTTGTGGCGAGGTCTAATGCCACATGCATAAGTTTACCGGCTACCTTACCCTCCAAACCGGAACACGATAGCGACAAGCACTGACGCTATTGCGGCAGGAATAGGTAAGGTGGTGGTACCTGACCCGGGCGAGACAATGCAGAACTCTACCACCTAGTAGCCACGATAGTAGTTACTCGCAAAGCCAACCGGTCGCCTTTTACGACCTGCCTGGCAGAACGGTAATTGGTCTATTCTTCAAAGGAGTCCGGAACCAACACGGGGAGATGTTACCTCTTCCGTGCCTCGGAAGAGCACGTAAAGCCGTTGGTCCCGCTTATCGTTAGAAATAGTCGATAATCGTTATCTGGTCAATGAAATGCACAATAAGGATCACCACTCATCTCGCGAACCGACGAACCAGTGAATCATGGTGAACTGAAGTGTATGGACGTGTGTTTTACTCAGCCAACCCCGCAAGGGAACTGAGCCTGATGATATTTTTTGTATATAATATATTTATATTTTCATTGAAATCTGCTGGTCACTCGATGTTATGCAACTGAAAATAAACATTCTAAGCATGAGTTTCTTGACCGCCCCGTTGGTCGAGTGGTTAGTGACCCTGACTACGCAATCAATGGGGCTCGGGTTCGATCCCCGACGGGGACAAGCATTTGTGTGATGAGCATAAATGTTTGTATTTCCGGGTTTGGGTGTTTATTATATATATTCTAGTATTTATATATGTATTTCTATGTATTAGTATCGTTGACTAACACCCATAACACAAGCAAATAATTTGCTTACTTTGGGGTTAGATCAGTAAGTGTAATTTGTCCCGTGAATATTTATTTATTTATTTATTTTATGAGTAATGGGCTGCCAATATAATATAACCAGTTTCCAAAATAAAAATTGATTTCTTAAGAAATCAACCTCCTCGGGGAAACCAATTTACTCTCGATAATGGTTTCCGCGTAAAATATGTTATTGTGAGAATTGAAATATCGAAGGTTGTTTGAAAGGCATTTTGTAGTAGAACACATGATTCAAAGATGATTTAACTAAATGCACTTACGAATACAATTTATCGAAGAAAACTAGTTATTATGCAAATTCCGCGAACTTTTACTTGTACCCTGGCGATACCACGGCCGAAGTAGTACTTTGAAGAATAGGCCAACTGCCGTTCTGCCAGGCAGGTCGTAAAAGGCGACCGAGTGGCTATGCGCGTCACTACCATCGTGACTACTAGGTGGTAGATTTCTGCATCGGCTCGCCAGGGTCTGGTACGACCGCTTTACCTATTCCTGCCGCAATAGCGTCAGTGCTAGTCACTGTCGTGTTCCGGTTTGGAGGGTAAGGTAGCCGATAAACTTATGCAAGTGGAATTAGACCTCGCCACAAGATAGCAACGCACCATTAACATATTTGGTGTCTATAGGCGATGGTTGACTCTTTCCATCAGGAGACACATCTGCTTGTTTGCTATCTTATGATATAAAAAAGTACTGCTTCGACTCTCATTAAGTGTGGTAGTGTTCGTGTTTGCTGAATGCTTCGGTTGCGAAGTAAAACGTGCGTTGAGAACGTAAATTGTGTGCTTTTGTGCTTACTACTGTTGTGGTATAAAGTATGGTTGACGAGGGTGAATAACTGTGTCGCTGGGGTCTTCATTATTTTCAGGCCTACGGTGAGTTTGTTCCATTTCCCACACCACATTTTTATGTTTTCCCTCACAGTGTTATCGCAAAGGTACACGTAAAAGGTCGTGGAAATTTCCAAAATAACTAGTTTTCGATTGAATAATGGATTTCCGCAAAGCAATGCCTGAATCTATAAAATACGGGTAAATTCATGCGCACACACAATTGCAATAAAATTATAAACACTCTTAGATTATAATCTTCCTTAGTAATAGTAGATTAATAAGACTGCTTGCTGCCTTAGCCTAACCAAATGATAAACTTCCTAGATTTATTAAAAGCTTGCGGGTTTTACCATTCTACTTTAACAAAGACATATTTATTACATATAATAAAATCGTAGGAAAGTCAAAATGTACATTGACTATTTTTTTAACAGAATACTTGGGGCGTGATGTGCAATAGATATCGATGTCAAAAATATAGTTTTTAGAATTTTTGTCTGTTGGTCTGTATGTATGTCCGGGGTAAACTCAAAAAGTATTGCATGGATTTACTTCAACATTTTGCATGATTATCACTAACAGGTCGCGTCAACATATAGGCTACACGTTATCACGCTATCACCTGCGGGGAGAGGAGCAGTGCGGAGTAAACGAAGTCCGCGCGAACGAAGTCGCGGGCGACAGCTAGATTTGTTATATTACTGTCTGCCTTTTAAAGTAAAGTTTTCTAACATTATTGTAAATCGATAGTAATATTATCAATATCAATTAATTAATATTATGAATGCGAAAGTTTATACGTTTGGATGGATTGATGTTTGTAACTTTATCACGCAAATACTACGTACAAATAAAAATACGGGCAAATACTACGAACGGATTTGAATGAAATTTGGTACACGATTAGAAGATGACCTGAAATAGCACATAGGCGACTTTCATTCAGAAAAATTAGGAGATCTAGCGGGAATTGACAAAAACCTTTATAATGCATCGGGCTGCACACTGCAGCTATCATATACGTATCAAACTATTAATCTCCTTTTTTTAAAAAGGTTAAAAAACTACAGAACGTGTAAAATAAAACTAGATTATCATTTGCTAAAAAAATATGTAAAGTCTAAAAAGCTTATATTTCCTTAAAATTATGTTTAGGACCTTTCAAATCCAACTAAAAATATATCTGCCGTAAGCATAGCGAAATTGCCTAATGTACCCTTCACACTTATCAATATTTAATATGAAATTCAGTAGTCTCTTTCAGAATCTGTAAATAATTTATTTTCCTAAAAACATTATTCAATCTTCCTTTACGTTGATGCTGTTGACGCATTACGTTGATGAATAATTTAAATATTTATTTAAATAAAATATAAATATGCCTACAACCATTATTTAGATTCTTGACTGTATTCTGGTATCCAAACCTATTCGGTAAGACCATAAAATTCTGGGTTGAATCCTCGAATCGTCTAGCACGACTGTTCTGTAAATCAATGGCCAGGGGCTAAGTTTCTGTAGCGATAGGACTTAGGCGCCTTCAAAAAACTTACTCCTTCACGTATCCGCAAGACCCCAATATAGTAGATGGTCATGGCGGTGTAATCACTTACCATCAGGTGAGCCTCTTGCTCGTTTGTCCCTATTCCATAAAACAAAACGAGCGGGTCTTACTTGCATACGATACGCAACATTTGATATCTTATCATACATATCACGAAATTTAGATGAAATATATATCTGATGTCAACTTATTCGTCATATTATTAGTCGAATAGCGGCACCACGCGCACTCGTTGGTCAAAGCGCGCGCTTAGTAGGCATGGAAATTATTGTTAAATTAGATTAACTGTTATGTTGTTAAAGTTAATTAATATTTAACAGTTATTTATTTATGTTATATTATATCAGTAGCCTACATATAATAAGTATTAGAAGTAGTAAAACACGAAGCTACCAAAAAAACGTCCTCTAGAATAGTTTTAATAACTTTTAACAGTTATTACTATCACGGTCTCTCGAAATATTTTTAATAACACTATTATCATATATCAAGTTATTGGTAATTTTAGTGATGCATAAAAATTACTTTTAACAGTATTTGCTAATATAAATAACAGTTGTTAATTGTTAAAAAAATTTAGTACAAAACTTAATATGTTAACTGTTAAATGATCCATGCCTAGCGCTTAGCCGGTTTCGTGTCAAACATTTCCATCTCTTTTCCGAAATCACTCCCACAGAAAATAACTATCTAGCAAACAAAAGGAAGGATGTAATATATCAAAAAATGTATAAAAATATTTTAATAAATAAGCTTTCATTAGAATGAACTAGATATTAAAAAATAAATATTAAATTTCTCATACATGCTCCTCCTTACATAGTCGTATATAAAGTCGTAATATAGGCGTATGTGGGTACATACACCTATATATGAGTATACTACTATATATGAGTATACTACTAGGTAGATAAGTTAATTCTTAGGTTACGTGTAATTGTTATTTATTTTTACGTGGTAATCTATATTATCTATATCCATACTAATATTATAAATGCGAAAGTCTGTCAGTCTGTCTGTTACGCTTTCACGGCTAAACTTCTGGGCCGATTTTCATGAAATTTGGCATGGAAGTATTTGAAGAGCCGGGGTCAAACATAGGCTATTTTTTGTTTCAAAAATCAACCCCTAAAGGGTTGAAATAAGGAATGAAATTTGTATGAAAAACTATCTAGATGACACGTTAATCAACTCGTGGGCGAAGCTGCGCGGGTCAGCTAATTAATATTATAAATGCGAAACTTTGGATGTTTGGATGCATGTTTGTTACTCAATCACGCAAAAACTACTGAACGGATTTGAATAATATTTGGCACACAGATAGATGACGAACTGGAATAGCACATAGGCTACTTTTTATCCCGGAAAAGGTGATCCCGCGGGATTCGCCAAAATCTTTTGTAATGCATCGGACTGCATGCTGCAGATAGTGTGTCTTATAAATCGATGAATGCCGGCTGCACGCACGAAATATATCATTGTCACGTTTAACCTGAGCCGAGCTGGCAAGCGAGAGCATGGAACAAGTGATAGAGAGGCACGTTTTTTTCTCATGATGTAATGTAAACCAACTTTACAGATAACCATTTTTTTTTGAAAAAAATCGGTTGTCTGTAAAGTTGGTTTACAGACGATAGTTGAACGTGACAACGTCTTAAGAAAATACTAATGGAATGGTAGCATTTACGGAACGCCTCAGAGCGAGGTAACGCCGCATGAGTCATGTTTTTTCGTGCGTGCAGCCAGCTCTATCGAATTATAAGACGTTGTCACGTCAAAAAAATATAATATAATTGTTCCTATATTTAATTGTAAATGTAGGTTAGACTGATTCAAATTAAAAAAACTTTTTTTGTTTTTGAATAAATACATCTAAAAAGTTTCTTTGTAAGACCAAAAAAAACCTCCTAAAACATGAGCTTGATATCTTAAAAATTGAGCTGGCGCATGGGGGGGTCCCCTTTCCCATTTAAAATACATTGAAAAATAACTTTTTTCTGTATTTTCATTGTAAATCGTCGAAAAAATTTTTTTTTCGAATTTCCGATTTTAGTATCTTGTAGGAAATTAAATTCTCTACAAAAAAGGTCTCTTTCATTTTTTCGCTAAAATGCATAGGAAAAAAGTTACAGAGCTTTAAAAAACGAGAATTATAAAAAGTCAAAAATAGCTTTTTTTTATTTTCAACATCAAATTATTTTATTTCGTAAAATTTTTTACTTAATTTATCTATATTCAGTCTGTTAATTATATTTAAATTTGATCTATGTATAGAAGAAAAAAAATATATATTTATTTATATTAGCTATTTTTATAATACCTATATTTTTATATTATATATGGGGCATTCCATGCCAAATCGACCACTTTTGAATCCGACCCTTTTCGATTTTTCTGAAATTTTAGTATCTTTCTCTACCCTATTGAAAACAATTTGCGGAATTTTTCAAATTTTCTTACCCAACCAAAAAAAAGTTACGAGTTATTTAAAAAAGATAGTTTTTTTTTTGTTAAATAACCATAACTTTTTTGAAAATTAACTTATTGGAAGGATTTTTTTATTGAAATTTTTGTTTTTAAATTTTTTTTTTAGAAAAAAAAATGAAAATAATTCGCATTTATATTCAGCGTTTTTTTTTTGAAAATTTCCGAAAAAAGCGAAAATTTTGGGATGATTGACATTTTTGATTTTTTCTTTTTTTTTAAAAACTAGTATTTTCTGCGAATTTCCTAAAATTGTTAGTCGTAGTTTTTTTTTCTATTTTTTTTAGAAATTAAAAAAAAATTGTTTATAAATGTTTGTTTTTTGTTATACCATTCTTAAGATTTTTTAGCAGATTTTGAAAACTTTAAAATCTGAGAAAAAAAAATAGAAACAAAAACTAAAAGTGACAATCGTCGATAACATTTGATTAATTTCCAATGAAGTTAGATAAAAAATTAAAACAAACATTGAATTATTTTTTCGTATTCTATTATTTTTGTATCTAAAAGTTCTGTAAACAATAGAAAATTCGATTATTTTCAGTAGGGTAGAGAAAGATACCAAAATGTCAAAAAAATCTAAAAAGTTCGGGTTCAAAAGTGGTCGATTTAGCATGGAATGCCCCATATATAATATAAAAATATAATATAAATAAATATTTTTTTTTTTCTTCTGTACATAGATCAAATTTAGATATAATTAACAGACTGAATATAGATAAATTAAGTAAAAAATTTTACGAAATAAAATAATTTGATGTCAAAAATAAAAAAAAAAGTTATTTTTGACTTTTCATAATTTTCGTTTTTTAAAGCTCTGTAACTTTTTTCTTATGCATTTTAGCGAAAAAATGAAAGAGACCTTTTTTATAGAGAATTTAATTTCCTACAAGATACTAAAATCGGAAATTCGAATCGAATCGAAAATTTCGACGATTTACAATGAAAATACAGAAAAAAGTTATTTTTCAATGTATTTTAAATGGGAAAGGGGACCCCCCCATGCGCTAGCTCAATTTTTAAGATATCAAGCTCATGTTTTAGGAGGTTTTTTTTGGTCTTACAAAGAAACTTTTTAGATGTATTTATTCAAAAACAAAAAAAGTTTTTTTAATTTGAATCAGTCTAATGTAGGTAATTTATATTTTGACGAAATCAATATTAATTAATTTTATTATAACAACACCCTTACACGTTCTATCCGATTGTTCCAATTACACTTTTTGGCTCCATCTTGATCCATAAGATAGCAAACAAGCAGATGGGTCTCCCGATGGAAAGAGTCAAATATCGCCTATAGACACCAAAAGTGTTAATTGTGCGTTGCTATCTTGTGCCGAGGTCTAAAGCCACATGCATAAGTTTACCAGCTACCTTACCCTCCAAACCGAAACACGACAGTGACAAGCACTGACGCTATTGCGGTAGGAATAGGTAAAGTTTTGGTACCATACCCGGGCGAGACGATGCTGAACTCTACCAACTAGTAGCCATGATGGTAGTGACTCATATAGCCAATTGGTCGCCTTTTATGACCAGCCTGGCAGAACAGCAGTTAGCCCATTCGTCAAAGGAGACCGGGACCAACACGGGGACACTCATAACAACAAATATCAAAGAAGCCCAACCTCGACTACACGAGCACTTTCTATACGTGAGTTCCAATGGCAATCTTCCTGATCCTTCTTCAAACCCTCGTCATCAACTACGAGAAAGTATTTTTGAATACTTAACAAAATTAACGAGCCCAAACTCAGCTGTCTCAGTTTCCTGCAATCGGGAATTCTAATCCTTATATCTGTCGCAGTGAAATTGTCAATACCGTTAGATTATAATCTAACTAAGTGATATTATAATTTATTGTAATAGTCGTTAGATAGTCGTCTTAATAGTCGTTAGATTATAATCTACCTAGGAAATTATAATTTGGTTAGGTTAGGTTAACAGTTAAATTATAATATCACTTAGTTAGATTATAATCTAACAGTATTGACAATTTCACTGCGACATATCCCAGCGTCATCATGCGATAACTTGAGTTTCAGTAGCACTCATTTGGCTCTCTCTATCTTCAGATCTTCCAGATCATGAGTATTATTTAAATTTACTTTTGTAGTTATGACAACAGCGTTAATGAGCTACATTTCGTTTGTTTCTACACTCCGCATCGGAGATTTCCAGCTTTTTCATCCAGGCTCCATCGTAAAATCAGCTCTATGATACCATAATATTGAACTATCACTGAACTCATATAAGTAGATATGACAAAGGAGACTGATACCGTTGCATTACAATCTTGGGCCCTCTTGTAATAAGATGAAAATTATGTTAATTAATAGCTACTTTAACATTAAATAAATATTGAAAATTTTATAGATTTTAGCAATCTGAGAACAGAGATAGGTACCTATAAGATATTCACCAGATGTAAGGTTACGCTACTACTGTATAATTTAACTCACTATAACCGTTTACTATTATATAAACAACTAATACTTGTAATACAGGCAAATATGTTTCATGTTTATAAATTGACACCAGACACAATACTTTATACATAAATAATCTGTGCACAATACTAAAACACACATTTTTGGAAACCACAAATTAAAGAATGCTAATGGTGTGACTGATATATTAGTATTCGCTAAGATATTAGTAATATTGAAAGGATTCGTGGATTAGTAATCCGGCTAACTGTAATATGCTAATATTTCATATTCGCCTAATATCTGTAACGGGTATCCAAAATGAATTTTATAATAATATCATTCGGTCTTCGGAATAGTTCGGATTCACTAGATTGGCGCCCGTCTACTAAATCTAACTACTACTAAATCGTATTAAGTTCGATGCAATATAATCAATCGATTATTTAAATTGTATCGATTATTTTTTCTTTTTATATTATAGGCCACTTTCTATGCACTTTTGTGGTACATTTTACTCAAAAATTATCGGATTTTTAGGTTTGTGCTTCGACGTAGTAGTTTACATTCATGTCTAGATATGTTATCTACCATAAAAATAGAGAGGGAGAGGGTGAGGGAGGGGGCGGGGGAGGGAGGGGGAGGAAGAAGGAGAGGGAGAGGGGGAGGAAGAGGGAGAGGGAGTGAGAGAGGGAAGGAGAGGGAGAGGGAGGGAGAGAGGGAGCGAGAGAGGGAGAGGGAGGGGTGTGGGAGGGGGGAGAGGGAGTGAGGGGAATGTGGGGAAGGGGGGAGGGGGGGAGGGGGAGGGGTAAGGGGGAGAGGGGGAGTGAAGAGGGGGAGGGGTTAAGGGGGAGGGGGAGAGGGAGAGAAGGGGGAGTGGGGGAGGGGGAGAGGGAGAGGGAGATGGGGGAGGGGGAGAGGGAGAGAAGGGGGGTGGGGGAGGGGGAGAGGGAGAGGGAGATGGGGGGAGGGGGAGAGAGGAAGGGGGAGAGAGGGAGAGGGAGAGAGGCAGAGGGAGAGGGAGGGGGATAGGGAGAGGGAGAAGGGGAGGGGGAAAGAGGGATACGGAGAGAGGGAGAGGGGGAGAGGGAGAAGGGGAAGGGGTGAGGTTAAGAGGGGGAGGGGGAGAGGGAGAGAGAGAGGGGGGGGCTGGCTGGCTGACGGGGAACAGAGTGAATAGAGCGTTAGTTTTAAGTCAGGGTGCCCCTCTTGCCCTGCATAATCATTCCTATGCCTGCCTATGCCTATCCCAACGATGTTGTATGAAAGTGAGAGTTGGGTATATTAGAAGGGCATGAAAGTATAATCAACGCAGGACCAGGTTCGTAATGTTGAAGTGAGAGAGAAGTTATGCTTGAAAGAAAGTGTTGGTGTAAAGATGAGAAAGGGCATGCTCCGTTGGTTCGGACATGTACAAAGAATGGTAGGTGAAAGATTAACAAAACAGATATACAATGCGAGAGATGAAATGCTTTATTATTTCTATACATTAAATGATTATAGACTTTATTATTATAAATAAAGTCTATACATTAAAAGATGTAATTCTCATAAAAATACTTTTCTAACAATATTACTAGATAGTATTTGCGAGCCCCTACAAAGCTTTGCTTTTTGCTAGTAAATAGTTTGAAAAATAATAGTGATGCTTATTGTTAATTAAACTAAGTATTAATCAAGAATACACTTTTACATACAAGAATACACTATCAAGAATACACTTACGAGCTTACATTTCGATTAAAATTATTTACATAAATCGATTATAATTTTATCGATTATACTGTTATAGCAACGCAAACTTATTTTCGTGATTTCTTCTTTCTCAGCAAGCCGATAAAGCTCATATTTTGAACTTTGAAATAGAAAAATGCACCATTTTTTGAACCACACTTCAACCCTTTACATTTGGGCCCAAAAATCCCACTCTCCTTTCAACTCAATCGAATATCAGGAAGTGGTTGAAAATGATTTGAAAAATCTGTTACATACGAAAATTAAAAGTTAAATAAAAGCTTGTAATAATAATAACAAGTATTGTGATTAAAACATGATAGGAACGGAACAAAAGCAACTCACTTCAATGCCGTTTTTAATGAGCACGCAAAAAGAGGATGATAATTAACGTCGTGACTTTTACGTTACCGACAGAGCGCAGAATTTGGCGTATTACGGTCTGTGCAGATGTTACTAAAATCTATCTCAGTAGCGTTGTCTCATGGTTGTCTCTATAACCTGTGGTAGCGTCGCTACTAAGGGGCTAGGCGGGGCAGCGCCCCGGGGCTCTCAAACTCAGGGGGCCCTAGAATCCTTACCAGAAAATCTCAACCGAACTAAAATTTTAAACATTTCTCCCATTTTTTAAATAAATATTGCCGGGTGGCATCACGACTTTAATCATGGCTACTCAGTTAAAGATAAATTCGAAAGTTATAATATATAATTCCCCTAAATAATTTTTGAGAGTTGACAGTGTTATCGATTTGACGAATATCAATATGTACGTTTTATTGTTTATCGATGTGCGTTTTTGTGATTCGCGATTGTGAACTCGAGTTAAGATTTTTTTTCGGGAATGGTTAAAAAGTTAATATTGTATCTGGAATAAGTAAGCTTATGTCAATATTTTTTTTATACTGGTCTAAAAAAAAGGTTCACTTTTATTTGATTTTAGTACCACTTGAATCGATGTTTGCTATGTAAATAAATCTATAGATTTCGGCTACTCATAGCTAGGACAAGATTGTGATTATAACAGCTATTCAGTCAGTTGGTAGGTCCGATCTTTATATAATAAACTCTTGAAACTTTTCTATTTTGTTTTATTGCCCAATTCCTACTCCAATTATTAAAATAATTGTAATTTATGTTGTTAGTGTTTAATATTTTTATAACCTGCCCTGCAATACCTGAAAAGGAGCTGATGATAAAATAGCTTAGCAGTCTTAGCTTAGTATTTGTATATTTAATGATTTCACTCCATAAAACCTTACCAGTTTTGATAGCAGTGGGGCCCTATTTTTTGATTTGCCCCAGGGCCCTAGGTTACCCAGCTAAGATTTATCTCCTTACAAATATGGACAAAAAAGGAATTTGTGAAAGGAATTTACATTCAATATAAGATTTTTATTAAAAAATGCATTTAGTAAGAATGCACTTTTTAATTTTATAGGTGGCAAACAAGCAGTAAGTTTTTAATTTTATAGGTGGCAAACAAGAAGTAAGTTTTTAATTTTATAGGTGGCAAACAAGCAGTAAGTTTCAAACCGGACTATAACAAATAGGTTAATGAATTTTTCTTGTGCAGTTACGGCTTATAAAGTTTTCCAGAAGTGAAAGGTTAACTGGAAGAAAATGACATACTAGCTGTTCCCGTGACTTCATCTGCGTGGAAAAATATCTAAAATAAAACCCTATAAAAAAAGCAAATGGCTCTCCTGATGGGAAGAGACAACCGTCGTCTATATACACCAAAGGTATGAATAATGCGTTGCTATCATTTTGACGGGGTCTTAAAGGCACATGCATAAGTTTACTGGCTACATTACCCTCCAAACCGGAACACGACAGTGACAAGCACTGACCCTATTGCGGCAGGAATAAATAAAGCGGTGGTACCAGATCTGAGCGAGATGTAGCCGATCTACATCATCTAGTTGTCACGATGGTATTATTTCGTATAGCCAGACAATGCAAAACGCTACAACATATAGCCACGATGGAAGTAGTTCGCATAGCCAATTGATCGCCTCTTACGAACTGTCTGGCAGATAGCAGCTTTTTTATATCATAAGATAGCAAACAAGCAGATGAGTCTCCTGATGGAAAGAGTGAACCATCGCCTATAGACATCAAAGATGTTAATGGTGCATTGCTATCTTGTGGCGAGGTCTAATGCCACATGCATAAGTTTACCGGCTACCTTACCCTCCAAACCAAAACACGACAGTGACGCACTGACGCTATTGCGGCAGGTAAGGCGGTGGTACCAAACCCGGTCGAGCCGATGCAGAACTCTACTACCTAGTAGCCACGATGGTAGTGACTCGATAGCCAATCGGTCGCCTTTTACGACCTGCCTGGCAGAACGGCAGTTGACCTATTCTTCAAAGGAGCCCGGGACCAACACGGGGACTCATATAGCTGGTCTGTTTTTCAAAGGGAAACCAATACAGAGAAACTCTCCGATACTACTCTCTATTACAACTTTATTACAAACGCCGCCGTGTTGGTCCCGACCTCCTTTGTAGAATAGGCCAACTGCCGTTCTGCTAGGCAGGTCGTAAAAGGCGACCGAGTGGCTATGTGCGTCACCACCATGGTGACTACTAGGTAGTAGAGTTCTGCATTGTCTCGCCTGGATCTGGTACCACCGCCTTACCTATTCCTGCCGCAATAGCGTCAGTGCTTGTCGCTGTCGTGTTCCGGTTCTGAGGGTAAGGTAACCAATAAACTTCTGCATGTGGCAGTAGACCTCGCAACAATATAGCAACGCATTAACATCTTTGGTGTCTATAGGCGATGGTTGACTCTTTCCATCAGGAGACCCATCTACTTGTTTGCTATCTTATGATATAAAAAAAAACGTCACCCACAAATATAACCACCCCATGGACCTACTCGTAATTTTTAAATCGCTCTCGTCTCGATTGCATTAACCCTATTCTTGTTCCCATAAAGTGCTTATGCCTGTCATCACAAACATAAAACATGGCAAAATTAACAAAACAACCTTCATAAAAAGAATGAGTTACAATTTCAGACTGAAAATACAAAGACAGAGCCTTGAACATTTTATCCATCTCAAAACCAAGCTAGACTGTGAAATAAATGCAAATCTCACGCACATACACTTTAAACCAAGCTGATCTCTATTAAAGAACATATCGAAGTTTTCATACAAAAAAGTTATACATGCATAATGTTGCACTTAAATATTTTCATTTCATTTATAGTGGTACTAGCTGTGCCTGCGACTTCGTTCGCGTGGAAAAAATTCTAAAATAAAAACTCGCATAGTTCCCGTTCCCGTGGGATTTCCGGGATAAGAACTATCCTTTGTCCTTTCTTGGGTCTCAAACTATATTTGTACCAAATTTTATCCAAATCGGTTCAGTGGTTTGGCCGTGAAAGCGTAACAGACAGACAGACAGACAGACAGACAGACAGACAGAGTTACTTTCGCATTTATAATATTAGTATGGATCAGTATGATATTTGGCAATATTACAGCTTTAAACTAAATTGTTTCATCTTTTATTTAAGGTGAAAATATACATCCATTTTATAAACGTAGATTAAAATAAAACTAGCTTTATTCTAAGAAACTGTCAAAAGAAACTAACACGTATAGTGATGATATAAGGTTAAAATTCTATTAACATTTGTAATCGACGTTAAAGGATGGAAGAAGTTGTTTTATGTTGTATATTCATGGAAAATAAATAATTAATATGAACTATTTTCCATGATTCTTTGTTTATTCGTAAAGTCGTAACTGCAGATTGGTCACATTTAAATTTAGTTTAGATTTGATGATGAGATATACGATAAAAAGTAATGGAAAAATTGATTTTGTATGACTAGTGACTTACAGTATTATCTAACAGTGTTTTAGAGGGTGACGTCGCTATTATGGAGGATAATAATCACAAAAAAGAAGAATGGTAGATTTTCCTAGCCAAGCAAGTATAGGTGCAGATATAGTGAAAACTGCCCGAGGACGGATCCTTTTTAGGAGCGTTGAAACTTATATATAAGGTCCTTCAAAAATAGGTGATCATATTTCAACACAGCTTTCAGTACGTCTAACCAAAGATATCCACCTAAAAAATGTGATTCAAAGGACTAACATTTTTTGATTTTTACGAATAAAATAATTTTATAATTACATAAAGTGTAATGCTTTACGCCTTTCTCCATAAAATAATCCACTTTTAACATAAGAGTGAGTAGTAAGGTAAACTACCTCGCGCCATATCTATGGTTGTGCGTCAGAGCCAGTGCGTAGGTGCGTACGTCATATAAATACCGCGCAGGCTTATCAGTTGATAGACGACTAGGCTGGCATATGTACTATGTACCACTGCTTTTCTCATTCCTACTGTAATAGAGTTGGTGCTTGTTACTATTGTGTTCTACCTTGAAGGGCATTAAAATTACGCAAGTGGTATTATATCTATGGTGTCTATAGCGATGGTTATTTCTTTCCAAACCAGTCTTTACCAGCAGTATAGGTTTCTATGCTAGTCATATGTGCAATTCAGTAATCCCGTGAGAAAATTAGGATAAAATATAGCTTAAATAAAAATGGCAACTAATACTTTAGTTAATACGTAAAATACCACATTCCTTGGTATTTTACGTACTAACTCATACATATAAGTTAGAATTCTAAACTTAGATTTCACCAAGACACTCTAGAGATACTTATAAATATTCCAATGTTGCCGTTTTACTTCGTAATTCAAGGTGCCATTGTATAATTATGAAACTTCTTATATAGGTTTATACGGTTAAGGATAGAAAGTGTGTTCAGGTTGAAACCGGCTAAGCTCTAATGCTCAATCTGACTGTCTGACTATCTTAGTCAGATATTTTGGTTAGCACTTGTCCTGGATACATCCACTCAAACACAATTAACATCTTTTTTTTCTATAAATCATGATATATCATTCGATGAGGAGAAATCTGTTTGCTTATTATATTAAGGTAAAAAAAGACTGATACGTAATGACTGTCTCGTGATCTAGAGGATAGCCTATTCGGCTTAGATCATGAGGTCCCGGGTTCGATCCACGGGTCAGGCAAATGTGTTCACTGTGGTCAGCTCGGAGTAAAACCGTCGGTCCTATTTATCGCTAGAAATATCGTAATCAGGTCAGTAAAAATGCGGTGATGCGGTTGATCCACTTCCAGTTCTACTCATCTCGCAAACCGACAAACCAGTGAATCGTTGTGAGTTGCAACGTCTATAAACGTTCGGTTTACTCTGCCTACCCCGCAAGGGAACCGGCGGGGTGATCACGTAACTTTTTTTTAATGAAATTATCGTAATTGTTTAGTTATTGCAAGACACATAACAGCCTTGTACATTAGTGGTAGTCGTTGCCGCTTGATTAGTTTTGATGCTGTGACATTGCGAAAAGTGCATCTAGTGACCAGCAAGCAATTGGCGACGTTTTTGATGATTTTTTATTACGTTTAAGAGTAATCGCTGATCGCTGGCGAATTGCAAACGTTGGATGATATGCCTACGGGTGATGACACTTTTTTTTAAATAGACTACGCAATTTTTCAGCATGTGATATCGCTCTTAAACCCAAACCGAATGACATTACAAAAGTGAAAGTTGATGACACGAAGCGAATGAATTTTTTCATTAGCTAACAACAGCTGGGTAAAATGTTTGTGCCCTTCGTAAGGACCGTTGAACTTTTTGAACGTAATATTTTACCATTCTTTATCACTGTGGTGATAATGGCGGCTTGGATCAGATTATTTTCAACCGATTTTACTCAAAAAAGGCGGTTCTTGATTCGGTCGATTTTTTAATATTTGGCCCGAAACTCGACCATGTATAAACTGACTTGGATTTTTTTTATGTTAGTTAGATAGGCAAACCGGCAAACGTGCCACCTAATGGTAAGCGGTCGACGTCGCCAATGAACATAAATTGGTTTACCTGGAACTAGCCCAGGTAACTCATTTATATGTTGCCTATCCTGAGACATTAGGTGTTAAGTCTCGGTGCCAGTAATTACACAGCCTGTCTTGCCCTTCCTTTCGAAACACAAGAAAGTTGTTTCACGGGAGAAACAAGCAAGATGGTGAAACCCATGCAGCTGGGAGCACCGTACAGCACGTCCCTCCCACCGGTAAAATGGTTTTTATTTGAAACAACATATTTTAGGTAATTTTTCATATAACATTTTTTAGAATTTATATCTATACTTTGTTAAGCTTTCGTGGTCTATAAGGAACACATATAGTTTCGCCGTATCTCTCCGTCCATCTGTCTGTACGCAGCTTGGCTTATTCTGTATTTGAAAGTTGTAATTTGACACAAATATACATATTAGTCACGCAACAGAACAAGTGTCTTATTTTAAATAATCATTAAAAAATTAAATCCCTACAGTACTATACAAATTATTTTTATTGGAATAATTTAATACTTAAAACTGCAAAAAGGACTAATAATTTTACTCATTCTTCAGAGTTTTCCGATTTGATCTGATCCATTACGAAATGGAAGAAAATGAAAATATACTCACTCTTTCATACATCTAAATATATTCGGGACCATTTCGCTATGATGCAGCATAATTGAAATATATTATATGCCTCTAAAATTTTAGAATTTTCCTTTGAAAAGCATTATCAGAGTCTATCTTGTTGAAAATGTGATCACATCAGAAATACACCCGTCGCTCTAAAATACGTAATAAAAACGCAATTTTTAAAATAAAATAAATAATCGGTGGTATTTGATTGTTGTGATGTATCACAATAATAAGTATAATACATCACCGCATCATCAACCCGGGCGAGACAATGCAGAACTCTACCAACTAGTAGCCACGATGGTAGTGATTCGTATAGTCATACCATACGGCAGATGGTTTATTCTTCAAAGGCGCTTGGACCAACGCGAGGCTTTACGGAGTATCACGGCAAGCTTTTAACTTTAAACTTTCTATGTTATAGACAGAACTATGAAGTATTACTTTAATCAATAAATAAATAAATAAAAATAAATATCGTACAGCATAGCTACTAGATGGTACAGTACAGCATCATCTCGTCCGCCACTTTACCTGTTCCTACCGCAATAACAGTTTAAAAAAATAAATTACCTTACCTTAACCCTTTCATTACTTTACTAGCAACTGAAAAGTTTCTGGGGTAAGGTAGATGATAAACTTATAAATATAGCATTACACCATTTTCATATTTAGTGTTTATAGGAAATCTCTTTGTGTCGGGAAAGTCATCTATTGCTTTGATATCCTATGGATAGTAGAAACCTTCATACAAACATGTTGATTTAGAAATCAAAGATTTTAAACCTAATTTTCGGACATCATCTTTGTCGTTGTGTCCGTTGGTGTGTGAACTGAGACTGGGCAGTAATAAAATGGATTCACATATTATCCTTTGTGTATATTTTTTCATCTGGCATTCTGTCCACACGTCACAACTAACAGGGCATTAACTTTCTTATATTTACACAGAAACTAAATCTCATTATCTCTTTCTCTCTCATTTCAGTATTACAAACGCAATTCCCGATTTTATATATTTTCATAAGGCTCTAAATACGGCTTCATACATTTTTATAATGTTCTAAATACGACTTCATATATTATCATAA
The DNA here is from genome assembly GCA_036924255.1 of Apodemia mormo. NCBI lineage: Eukaryota > Metazoa > Arthropoda > Insecta > Lepidoptera > Riodinidae > Apodemia > Apodemia mormo. The sequence continues at coordinate 3,314,511 of JAUPFN010000008.1, forward strand.
TGCTTTAAATATGACCCATATATTATATATACGACTCCATAGATTTTCATAATGCTTTACACACGTCTCCATAAATTTTCATAATGCTCTAAATATGACTTCATACATTTTCATAATGCTCTAAATACAACTCAATACATTATCATAACGTTCTAAATACGACTCCATACATTTTCATAATGCTTTACACACGTCTCCATAAATTTTCATAATGCTCTAAATACAACTCAATACATTATCATAATGCTCTAAATACGACTCCATACATTTTCATAATTCTCTAAATTCAATCGCATTATGAAAATGTATGAAGTCATATTTAGAGCAAAATATGACTTCATACATTTTCATAATGCTCTAAATACAACTCAATACATTATCATAATGCTCTAAATACGACTCCATACATTTTCATAATTCTCTAAATTCAATCGCGTTAATCCTGCTATTATGCTTGTTTAGAGAAAAGAGCTGACTCATTTTTCTTATATATCATTAGATAGCAAACAAGCAAGTCTCTGCAAAAGAGTCACCATTACCAATAGGCATCAATGATATCAATGGTTCGCTGCTATCCGTTGGCGGGATGGCAGTGCCACATATATAAGTCTACCGGCTATCTTACTCTCCAAACCGGAACGCAGTAATACGCATTGACACTATAGTATTACAGATGCCCATGAACAGAGATGATCACTTACCATCAGTTGCACCTTCTGCTTGTTTGTCCCCCTTTATATAGAAAAATATACTTCCAGACCATTGCATTGGGATGAACACAGAAGTATCCAGGGTAAGACAGACACCTACATCCATCCAAATTCATATGGTATGTCTGTTTCTGACTGTATATTTTCTTACAAACATAATATCATTTCTTGTAGATATTTCTTCCATGTAATATAGTAAGAGCTGCGACATAAATCAACTTAGTCTGGTTAAGAGGAAATTGAATTACGGGAACAACAGCGGTGACATATTAAATTACAACCTACGCCTAAAATATGTCTCTAGGAAAAATAGATATGAATATTTCTTCAGTTCCCACACGCCATCTCATTGGTTTTTCGCTTTTTTAGTGTTCCATATTCTACGAAGAACCCTTATAGTTTCGTCATGTTCGGCTGTCTATCCGCAGCTTAGGCCAGAGACACTTAGTAATAAGAAGTTGTAATTTAGCATGAATATACATATTAGTTATCTATACATATAATAAAATCGTAGGAAAGTCAAAACTGTACATTGAATATTTTTTTAAAAGAATACTTGGGCCGTGATCTAAAATCGATATCGAAGCCAAAAATATAGTTTTCAGAATTTTTGTCTGTTTGTCTGTTTGTTTGTATGTATGTCCAGGGTAAACTCAATAATATTGCTTGGATTTACTTCAAATTTTGCATGAATATTCCTTATAGGTCGGGCCAACATAATATAGCCTATATATTATCACGCTATCACCTACGGCGGAAGAGCTGTGCGGAGTAAGCTAAGTCCGCGCTGACAAAGTTGCGGGCAACTAGTTAAATATAATATTGATAAAAAAATGCAAGATGTAAAATTTAACCGACTGCCGATTATAGATACGTCATAAAAGACTCGAAAACATTGATTCATTACATAAAGAATGCAATGTAGTACCGTAAAAGTTAGAAAAGAAGACAGACTGAGTTTCTTCCGCCGGATTTTCTGTGTGCGACCGCGTTCCTATCTGATAATAATTATAAATGTCCACTTACTCGTCAAAAGGCCTTAATAATATATAATTAAATAAAACATTTTTGACTTTTACATTACCTGTTCTTTTCCAGTGAATTATTATCACTGTCGCATCTCGTATTGTTCATCTCACTACCACTAGGAATAGGCATACGACTTAAAATCACCATTAATCAACAAAAGAATGTTTTAATCCAATTGCTACCTAACTTAGGATCATTGGCCCGGTTAATTTTTGAATATATTTAGAAAATTTCATTAAAATTGTTCCAGGCATTTTGAAACTCTAATAATATATTATTATGAATTATTAAATAGTTTATAATCAACTTTTTTGTTATTTATAAATTTAAAGTTATCCTAGCTATATAGTCATTCCTTAATAGGTGAAAATATTTCAACCCAGCATTTGATACGTTTAATCAAAGATATCCAGCTATAAACAGATGTCATTCAAGGGTGTAAAACTTTTTGATTTGTATAAATAAAATTTCGTGCACGAATAAAATTTCATACAAATCAAAAAGTTTTAAACCCTTGAATGACGTTTGTTTTTAGCTGGATATCTTTGGTTATACGTACCGAATGCCATGCTGGGTTAAAATATTTTCACCTATTATGGAATGACCCTATATATTATCTTTATGAAACACTAGTAACCCGCGCAGCTTTTCATGCAAGTGTTTTAACAGGTTGTCAATGTTAGGAATTTCATGTTTTCTATATTTCATATAATATACGTTATATATAATATATTGATATTTTTACACCTATTTCAGCCATTCAGGGGTCGGTCGGGGTCAAACACAAGCTTTAAAAAACTTATGTTTGACCCCGGATTTACAACTATCTCATTGAAAAATTTCATCTAAGACGGTTCAGTGGATGAAAGTGTAAAAGACAGTCAGAGGAATTTCACATTTAAAATATTGTTGGGAATATTCTAAAAAAGTGAAGAGGGGGAATACCGAAAAAATCTAGAAATAAAAGAAAGAGACAACTAATATCGATAAACAGTAGCTACCGTTACCTAAACAGCAATGCTATATTGAACCTTCTCGCATAGCGCATAAGGGTACTATGACTTGTTTACATCTTAGTTGTTTACGAGTCATTTTTAGAACTTTCGAGAATGTTGTCAAACCTTACCTTGTGTATAAATAAGGACCTGTCGACGTTTTGTAAAACGGTCGAAAGTAAACGCATAAAAACGATGTAGTGAAAAGTGATGGAGGAATTCAGTCTACATTCGGCAAGTGTCTTTTTCGTGATTTGGTTGAGTCGGTTAGTTCTAATGTGAACACAGGTTTACAGGTGACGTTTATGTATTGTGGGGAAACATTAGTTTGGTAAATACACGGTTTTAATACAAGTGGTATTTTATTGCACAATACGAACTCTAAGGTCGTAACAATATCACAAAATAAAAAAGTAACAATATGTTATGAATATTAAAGATCTTCTTTACTATCTTCTGTCTTTCATTCTCATATGTAGTTTTCATATGAGATTTTAAAAGTTTTCCGTACGATTGGAACGGATATAGAAATCTGATTTTACCCCGATTTTTGAAAATCAAGTTCTCAACACGTTTTGAGGTCCTAGGAACCTTTTCCGACTATTTTCGCAATCACGTCAGTATGTATGTATACACGGTCGGTTGGGTATGTGTATGTGTGTATGTAAGCATCTCATAACATTTGAACGGCTTGACCGATCGAAACGCCGTTGATGGCATTCGATTATGTTTCATCCAACTTAACCTTTCCTAAATTCGATTCGGATTTTATTACCGATGACGAAATTTAAAAAAAAAATGGTTTTTATGTTAAGAACCACTTCTACATTTTTCAACTACTTTGACATTTTATCTTTGTTTTATTTTTAGATATTTCCAGCGTTCTAACTCTTCACTTTTATAGAATACTAGCTGATGCCCACAACTTCGTCCGCGCGGATTTCGTTTACTCCGCACAGCTCCTCCCCCGTAGGTGATAGCGTAATATGTAGCCTATATGTTGACCCGACTTATTAGTAATATTCATGCAAAATTTGAAGTAAATCTACGCAGTACCTTTTGAGTTTACCCCGAACATACATACAGACAAACAGACAAAAATTTTAAAAACCATATTTTTGGCTTTGATATCAATTGTAGATCAGGCCTCAAGTATTCTTTTAAAAAAATATTCAATGTATAGTTTTGACTTTCCTACGATTTTATTATATGTATAGATAGATTCGCAACAATAGATTTTACACTTTCAATCGTCGGCACTTTGTGAAATTACATTATTGTTAGTTGAAACTAGTCTAAAATTCACTTAAACTTTTATTTCCGCTATATAATAGTTTCGCTTTTTAAAGCACCTACACGTAATATTCTGAGAATATTACGTCCATAAAATATTTGAAAAAGCGAAACCGGTCGATTAATTTAAAATAATTTTGTATATACTTATAACCTATATACATATAATAAAATCGTAGGAAAGTCAATGTATGTCCGGAGTAAACTCAAAAAGTACTACATGGATTTACTTCTAATTTTGCATGAGTATTAATAACAGGTCGGGTCAACATATAGGCTACATATTATTACGCTATCACCTACGGGGGGGGAGTTGAGCGGAGTAAACGAAGTCCGCACGGACGAAGTCGCGGGCAACAGCTAGTGAAATAATAGTACCAACTAGTTTTAACTAATATATCGTTCAGTTGCAAAAGAATCTATTTTTAAGTTGCAGCTTCTGAAATCCTTCGGTTTTTAAATTATTCAAAGGTAGTCCGAATAATAAGGTAAAAATCCGAAATATTACAGCCTATTCGTTTGTTAATAGCGTACGCGCCATTAAATGAATCTTATAGCCGGAACACTTAATGACGCGTACGCAACAGATACGCAATCTAACGGATATTTACTGAATCATATTTACAGGTGACGAAATATTCTGATAGCGTGGCTACATATCGGGCTACGGCGGAATATCGCGCTAGCACGGTGTTGTCACGAATTACACCGCGATAACTGCTTACGTCACGATATCACTGGTCATCAAATATTACAACATTCCTTAAATTCATTCATTAATTAATTCATTAATATTCGTTCTTACATTCATTAATTTTATGCTATATTTTACTGTATTTCATTCGCCCAAAGATTACGAACCTATATACTCCTTCATAAACATGAAAGGTCAGATCGTCGTATGTGATTTTTTTCTGTTAGGCAACAAAATAAAATAGCACACATACATACACTAGGTCAATATCAAAATACTGCTTATACATAAACCGATTAACATTGAGATGCTCCATTGGAAAACACCGACCGACACTTTTACTACAATGTGTTGCAACCACAGAGCATTTTTATTTATTAACTAGCTATTGCCAGCGACTTTGTCCGCGCGGACTTCGTTTACTCCGCACTGCTCCTCCCCCGTAGGTGATAGCATGATAATATGCAGCCTATATGTTGACCCGACCTGTTAGTTATATTCATGCAAAATTTGAAGTAAATCCATGCAGTACTTTTTGAGTTTACTCCGGACATACATACAGACAAACAGACAAAAATTCTAAAAACTATATTTTTGGCTTCGATATCGATTATAGATCACGCCCCAAGTATTCTTTTAGAAAAATATTCAATGTACAGTTTTGACTTTCCTACGATTTTATTATATGTATATAGATTAGGTCTAAATTTGAGTACTTATTTTTACATATTCAGTATCAGAATCGAGTACTGAACACCCTCCTTCAGTATATACTGTCTCTTACCAGTCAACCTGTTTTTTTTTATATCAGAAGATAGCAAACAAGCAGATGGGTCTTCTGATGGAAAGAGTCAACCATTGCTTATAGACACCAAAGATATTAATGGTGCGATGCTATCTTGTGGCGAGATCTAATGCCACATGCATAAGTTTACCGGCTACCTTACCCTCTAAACCGGAACACGGCAGTAACAAACATTGACGCTATTGCGGCAGGAATAGGTAAGGCGGTGGTACCAGACCTGGGCGAGAAAATGCAGAACTCTAACACATATTAGCCAAGATGGAAGTGACTCGTATAGCAAATCGCTCGCCTTTTACAACCTGCCTGGTAGAACAGCAGTTGGCTTATTCTTCAAAGGAGCCCGGGACTAACACGGGGAATAGAAAAAACGAAAGAGAAAAAATTATTCTTACTATACACTTATATACTATGATTTTTAACTACTACTGGATATCCTAGTGTACTTCACGTCTTCTTCACTACATAGTATAATACAAAGTCGCTTTCTCTGTCTGTCCTTATGTATGCTTAAATATTTAAAACTATATTTATTGTATTTCTAATGTATATTATTTAAAAATATTAGGTTTCTGCTAGTCTCCGCAATGTAAAACTTCGCCGTTCGCGTAATTGTCTAAAACTGCCATGCTTAGCTGAATGGGTCGGCACGACCGGGGCGATACCACTACCTCACTTAAAACCAACGTAAAGTAACAGCTTTGCTGTTGCGTTTCGTTTGGTCTGTGAGGTTCCCGGAGGCCCTTTCCCCCCTCCCCCTAACACTATGGAAGCGCAATTTGAAGGTAGTAGTTTACCCCAGGGGGGTACCACTAGCGTAAGCGGTGGAGAATCCCCCTCTGGACATCCATGTTCAGGGGTTTGTAATCAGCCTAATCATGGATGCCCAGGCTGCCCTGCGTACTCTGGGGGGGGCACAATTGCGCTCTCAAACTTCGCTGCTCGGGGCAAATCGAACAGACATCGAAAGGCACCCTCTACCACACTCCACGTGGATTATACTAATATTAGGGGTCTTCACTCAAACCTAAATGCCGTCCACTACCACCTTGAGACGGCTAAGCCGGGTCTGTTCTTTTTAACTGAGACGCAGATATCTTCTCCGGCTGATACCTCATATCTCTCCTACCCGGGGTACAAATTCGAGCATTCATTTGTACCCCGGGCGGGAGTTTGTGCTTATGTCAGAGAGGATATCTGCTCTCGACGTCTCAGCAGCATTGAAGGCTATAGGGACCTATCCATCCTCTGGCTGCGTGTAGACTGCGACGACCATCCCCGCATCTATGCGTGCCTCTACAGGTCCCATAGCGGAAATGCTGAAGTCGACAGGCTCGTTGAGCACCTTCAAACGGCTGTAGATTCCGTGTTGCAACAGACCCCCTCCGCTGAGATCGTGATCTTAGGCGATTTTAATGCCCACCACGCCGAATGGCTGCGTTCACGCACTACCGATCATGCGGGGAGGTCTGTTCACGATTTTGCCTTGGCATATGGTCTAACACAATTGGTAACCACGCCTACGCGAATTCCCGATGTGGACGATCATACGCCTTCATTGCTGGACCTTCTGCTGACCTCCCATCCGGACAATTATCAGGTATCTGTGGACGTCCCTCTAGGTACGTCAGACCACTGCCTGATCCGGAGTAAAGTGCCGGTTACGCGCCTATCACGGCCTCCTTTTGCAGGCTGTCGTCGCGTTTGGTACTATAGGTCAGCAGATTGGGACGGGATGCGGTCTTTTTTTGCGTCCTACCCATGGGGGCGGATGTGCTTCTCGCTGGATGATCCGAGTGTCATCGCTGACTCTATCGCTGATGTGGTGCTGCAGGGCATGGAACTTTTCATTCCATTTTCTGCGGTACCGGTTGGTGGTAAGTCTCAGCCTTGGTTTGGTCGCTCCTGCAAAACGTCTTCACGCCGAAAGCAGGAATGCTACCGGGCTTGGGCTGCAGCGTCGACATCTCGTGATGAAAAAACCAGCGCGTTACGTAAGGAGTACAATTCCGCTTCGAGGTTCTTCAAAAGAGCTATCGCCAAGGCAAAATCTGAACACATTGGCAGAATTGGTGAGAAATTAGTTCGCCTTCCTTCGGGAACTCGTGCGTTCTGGTCTCTCGCCAAGGCTGTCTTGGGGAATTTCTCACAGCCCTCTCTTCCACCCTTACACGGAGATGATGACTCTCTGGCCCATACCGCAAGGGAGAAAGCCGATCTTTTGGGCTCGTTCTTTGCGGCCAACTCGACTCTGGACGACCAAGGAAATGCACCGCCTACCATCCCGCAGTGCTATAGTTCTATGACGGAATTAAAATTCTTGCAGTCTTCCGTACGTAAAGCACTTTTTTCCTTGGACGTCCATAAGTCGAGTGGACCGGATGGCATCCCTCCGATTGTACTTAAATCATGTGCTCCAGAGCTGGCGCCGGTACTAACACGCCTATTCCGTCTCTCCTACTCACTCGGCGTAGTACCGATTTCATGGAAGACAGCTTTAGTACATCCCATCCCTAAAAAAGGAGATCGCTCTAATCCGTCTAACTATCGGCCGATAGCCATAACCTCTTTGTTCTCCAAAATTATGGAGACAATCATCAACTCGCAGCTCCTCAAGTATTTAGAAGAGCACCAGCTGATTAGCGACCGCCAGTACGGTTTCCGTCGCGGCCGCTCAGCTGGTGATCTTCTTGTATACTTAACACATCGGTGGGCGGAAGCAGTTCAGTCTAAGGGGGAGGCATTGGCAGTTAGTTTGGACATAGCGAAGGCCTTTGATAGGGTATGGCACAAAGCGCTTCTGGCGAAGCTGCCTTCCTATGGGCTTCCCGAGAAATTATGCAAGTGGATCACCAGTTTTTTGGCTGATCGGAGCATCAAGGTCGTAGTTGACGGTGCATGCTCTGACCTTAAATCTATCAATGCTGGTGTTCCACAAGGCTGCGTGCTATCACCGACACTGTTCCTTCTGCATATCAATGACATGATGCGAATTCGCAACATACATTGCTATGCAGATGACAGTACTGGTGATGCTACATACTCCGGCCGAAGCGGTATTTCTCGGGAACACGTCGAAGAGAGCCGAAACAAGCTTGTGTCCGAAGTTGAGAATCGATTAACCGATGTCTCGGAATGGGGTCGTCAAAACCTGGTCACTTTTAACCCCAAAAAGACACAGCTTTGCGTGTTTTCCGCTAAAAAGACACCCTTTGTCGTGTCACCTCGATTTGGGGATACTCTCTTGACAGCCTCAGCTAGTATCGGGATTCTGGGAGTCGACATATCGAATTACGTTCAGTTTCGCGGTCATTTGGAAGGTGAGGCTAAACAAGCCTCCAAAAAGCTCGGTGTGCTCAGCAGAGCGAGGCAGTACTTCTTGCCTGCCCATCGCCTTCAACTTTATAAGGCTCAAATTCGGCCCCACATGGAGTACTGTTCTCATCTCTGGGCCGGAGCTCCTCAGTACCAGCTCCTTCCTCTTGATCGCATTCAGCGTAGAGCGGTTCGAATCGTTGACGACCTGGCTATTTCAAAACGGCTCGACTCTTTGGCATTGCGCAGAGATGTTGGCTCACTCTGTGTCTTCTATCGTATCTTTCATGGAGAGTGTTCCGACGAGTTATTTGGACTAATTCCTGCCGCCGAATTCCATCATCGGACATCGCGTCAAAATTTGAAATTCCATCCTCACCATCTCGATGTCTGGAAATCCACAACTGTGCGTTTCTCTCGACACTTTTTGCCTCGCACTACTTTGTTGTGGAACCAATTACCGGCAGGGGTGTTTCCAAACGGTTACGACTTGGGGGCCTTCAAGAAAAGAGCTTACTCATTCTTAAAAGGCCGGCAACGCAACTGCAAGACCTCTGGTATTGTGGATGTCCATGGGCGGCGGTGATCACTTACCATCAGGTGCACCTCCTGCTCGTTTGCCCCCTCTTCTATAAAAAAAAAAAAAAAAAAAAAAAATTAATATGGTATGTGACTGCCGTATATGTGCTAATACACCAAAAGTAGTATAACGATTGGAACTAACTTACCGAAGGTTTGGAAATATGTTAAAGAAAACCACAGAAGCACAATAGCCCATCTGCGTTCACTACACTTTTCCCACGTCAATAACAAAAGCAGAAACACAATATTTTTCTCACGATTAGGATTTACAATATTCGGCCAAATGCCGAATAGTAGCCGAATATTCGTGGTGTCTTAATAAAAATAACCTCATTTATATATAAGAAGCTAAACTGAGTTTATAATATATGTATATTTTTTCGCTATAATGCCTTAATGCCGTTATATATAATCTAAAATTATTGAAATTAATAGCCTAATGCTAGGGCCGCACTTGCGTCTGTCGTCACAAAGCTTCGTGTAATGACACGATAAATGCAAATGTGACTGGCTATTTTCGCATACATTCCGGACTGCTTGCCGTGTGCCTTAGCGCACATACAACTTCGGGACATTAGCCGCAAGTGCAGCTCCAGCATAAGCCTGCAAGTAGATCAATATGTCGTCGATATAGTATTTTATGCAAAATTTTCAATTTCAGCCCTTTAAGGGTTGATTTTTGAAAAAAGTTAACCTATTTTTGACCCCGGATGTACGACTATCTTCATACGAAACTTCATCAAAATTGGTTAATTTGGGGGCACGGCAGTGCTCCCGCCAAGTCGAGCAAAAAAAGCGGCACGGCCGTTACCATCCTTTTCTCGAAGCAATTCAGGCCATTTTCGACCCCCTATAACTTTGTTGTGGATAAAACAAGAAGCCTGAATTTTCAGTTACTAATTAGGCATTGTATAAATACGGTACACTTAAAATTTCATTCAATTTGAACCAGTAGTTCAAGAATTATAACGTATCAAACTTTCTTAATTTTGTCACTGACTGACTGACCGATCATCAAAAGTCTAAGGCACTTCTAGCAGACATAGAATCTTCAAATTTAGAATATAATTAGTGTTTAGTGTCTAAATCGAGGGAAAATCTAAAAAATTCAAAATTTCTGACCAGTTTTCTAGATACACCAACTGCACGAATAACTTTGTAATCCCATATAAATGTATAGGATTATACAAAGTTATTTGCAGTTAATGAATCATTGTACTCGTATAATAGAATAATAGTTGTAGATAGCTACCTAGATATATGAGTGTGTTCAGCCCATGAAACTGTGCAATATTCCCCTAGGAAATTATGACGAAAAAAAGGTACAAATAAATAGACTAAATAACTCAAAATTACCAATTACTATGAAAGAAAGAACACTAATAATCAAATCCGCTATACTACTAATAAATTGATGATTAATTTAAAAAACCTTTGAGTGCCAGTTGACGAGTGCAAAGAACAATGTTACTCCAGGGAGGACGAGTGTGGTCCAAAATATTGCTCGCGCTAGGGACGAAAGCGGTACGCAAAAGGTGAATACCCTCCAGGTACACTTATCTTATGGTCCCAGCACACATAGGTTTGTAATAGCCCTTGCTTTGCAATGCACCACTGTAGGCCACGATCACTTTTGTTCACACAATGGCCCATGGCTCATTGCTGTCGTGCGAAACACTCATGATGGACGTGGAAATAGTTACGGCCGTGGCTATTTATTTATAATATACTGCTTACAAGTATTACAGAAGTGTGTACCGCCACAAAGTTATAAATAAAATGGCGCTAAGGGGGTGGTGGATGCTAACCATTTACCGTAATAGGACAAGGGTACGTAGATTTTTTAATGTTTCTTAGATGTATTTCTATTTTGTTAGGCTTATTTTAAATACGTATGGAATGTTAACGTATACGACTAAGTATCTTCACGCCCATATCCCCGAAGAGGTAGACAGAGGTACAACAATTGCACCCACGATTAGCCGAAGATACTTGGCAATTCGCTGATGGATATAGGTTCCGCATTGTTCACATCCGGTCAAGCTTACGTGGCAATTTCGAGAGTTACAAGTCGGGCGGTTTACATCTACTTAATGTCGACTTTGGAAGTATTAAAGCTCAGGAATCCTCAATTTGTGAATACAACAGATTAAGAAGAATTTATCGTCCAGACTTGTGAAAATTGTAACATCAAAGCCTCCGAGAAAAACACATCGCGACAGGGAGTGGACTTTGAGAAAAACTATAGCTGAAGCTCAAGAAGTAATACCGGAAAAGAAAAAGAGGAAGAGTACCTACAAAAATAAGAAAAAAATATAATACAGAGGCTTTAAGAAAAATCGTTATTGATATTCTAGAAGTAAAAGGTACTAAAAAGGAAAAAAGTAGGACTCTACAAAAAGAAGTGAGATATCATCAAAAACATACTGTAAAAAAACCAAGTCTTGCAGCTCAGTTTTTCTACCGTAAAAAGTTGTGAGATCCATGTAATACCAAGTCGGTTAATTTATTTAGTCCCTACTTAAGGGACCTTCTGTCTTAAGTTATTACGTAAGTTGTTATCATATCAATGTTAAAAATCTTTAACGTTTTAAATAAATAGATCGACTTGACCATCGCATGAAAACACACTGTATCTTCCAATTTATACATAATTATATTAGATTGTTTAGATGATTTGACTTGACCATCGCATGATTAGATGGTTTAGTAAGTGTCACACAGTACTACGTGCCAGCAACCTGGTTTCTAGCAAAAGTCCTTCCGAATGGATGTGGGATGATCTTTAAGAAGTTAATGGAGGATGGTTAATGGATCACTCCGTCCCGTCTCCACTTCTCGGTTTATTGACAATTTTAAGCCATGTTGTCATCCGATGGGCCACTTGGAAAAGTTATACATTCGTTTTGGAGACGAGTTTCAATCTTGTGGAGCGCAATAGACTAAACAATCTAATATAATTATGTATAAATTGTAAGATACAGTGTGTTTTCATGCGATGGCCAAGTCGATCTATTTATTTAAAACGTAAAAGATTTTTAACATTGATATGATAACAACTTACGTAATAACTTAAGACAGAAGGTCCCTTAAGTAGGGACTAAATAAATTAACCGACTTGGTATTACATGGATCTCACAACTTTTTACGGTAGAAAAACTGAGCTGCGAGACTAGGTTTTTTTACAGGATGTTTTTAATGATATTAGTTTTACAGTAAAAGAGAAACAGGCAGACAAAGAGAAAGGCCGACTTTCGCATTAATAATATTAGTATAGATAGCTTCGAATATCCCGACAAAATGAAAAGAACGAGACTGGAATTACTTCGAAACTGTCAAATTAGTAAGCACGCCGTAACTTGCACAGATTTAGTTTTTATGTAAGTCTAACGTTTAGAATAAATTAGGCTAAATGACGGAGGAAATGTAGCGTGCATACTAATATAATGTCCGGAATATATATGTCCCGTTTATTTCTCTTCGTTTCTTCAAGGGAAAAAGAGAAACTTAAAATTAACTTAGACGACGTGAAATAAAATCACAGCCTTTGTCATGTTGAGTTGTCACCTCTAGTCTGTCTGAATTCGAAAGTTAAATGTAAATCATTTGTTATGTATTTTTATTTTAATTCCAATCTTGTTTCACATTTAAAAGTACCACGCCACGCGGAGTGAACGCATTATTAACATCTTTGGTGTCCATTGGCGAAGGTTATCTCTTCGGAGAACCATCTGTTTCTTTGCTATGCTATGAAATGTAATAAATAAATCAGAACTAGGTTTAAGAATATTTAATCATGAACTGATAACTTTAAAAAATTTCGCATTCCATTTGTAACACATAGACATTTACTGAGGTTTTTTTTTTATAAGCGAGTCGGACTCACGCACGAAAAGTTCCGTACCATCATCGCAAAAAAACACTTTTATTTTATGAAAACACGTTTACCCCTAATAGTTTTATTTTTAGTATTTGTTGTTATATCGGCAACGGAAATACATAATATGTGAAAATTTCAGCTTTCTAGCTATCACGGTTTATGAGATACAGCCTGGTGACAGACAGACAGGCGGACAGACAGACAGCGGAGGCTTAGTAATAGGGTTACATTTTACCTTTTAGGTACGGAACCCTAATAATAGGATTGCAAACAGATGGCTTTCCTGATAGAAAGGCACCACCTCTGATTATACACCCTCTAGATTCGCGTCAAGCGTCGTCTAACAAAAATTTACTAGATTTTACAAACTTACACGTGTGCCTCAGCGATTGTTTTGTCTTACCGCCTGCAACTTGCATCTTGGTGTTACCACATAATGAATCTATACCTACCAAAATAATTGTAAAAAAAAAAATGTAAAATTATGTTCAGATAATTAAAGTGGTAATAGTATTACGTACTTCGGGTTCGTAAATGTAAGAAAATACCACTTATATTAAACCGTGTATTTACAATACAAATACACACAACGCAAGACAACACAATGTAATACTTAAATACTCTGAATATCACTAGTCACTCACTGTACTAACTTAAACGATTACACAATAGAACACGCACTTCGCACTGATCACTTTCAAGTATCGCTTTCGATCGCTTGATAAAAAACTGCCCTGTATTTGTCAACACATATCTATTTATACCCAGGGTAAAGTTCTACCTGGATCCAGAAAAATCGAAATGTATCGGGAAACAATGAATCACTTCTTATCGCTTCTTATTGTAAACAAATTATGACTCATTAATCCTAGTACACGCTACTTTCAACCTTATGCCCTATATCACAAAGTTCATTATGATATAGCTTAGGTCAACTATTTGTTTGTCAATAGGAGTAGCTACATCTTTCTTTTATTTCTAGATCTCTCCAGCGTTCCAACTCTACACGTTTCTAGATTATTCGTAACAATAGTATACATATTCTGATGGTTTTGCTAGTGCATTTATACTTTTTTAAGAACAGCCTGACAGTCTTTTCTTCTAAAAAGGCCCGGACCAATACGAGGATATTGTTTTTTGTATCACGTTAATACAACACTCACAGGTTACACCAAAAATTTCCAAGCCAAAAAATGACTAGATTTCATCTTCTGTAACGGTTTTTTACTAAAAATAAATCACGATCAAATTGTTTTCTATTCACGCAACCCTAATTTTGCCCATCAAATAGGTAACCCTGCGTCCGACATGTTGCTTTATCTAGCGAAACAAAATGGCGGTCCATTCCCCAATGGCACTACAACCTAAAAATACGGACAATAGATGCATTAGTGGACCAATTTCTTTCCTTTGCCGAAATAATGGACTATTCGAAGTCATCGGCTAAAGTGTTCCCGGTGCCGATAAAAAATGGATGCTACTTTTACTCTTAAAACTATTGTTCTTGAAGCGGATCGAAAATGTACTTAGCCGGAAAGATTTATGGTTTCACTGTGTATAATGGGAAGAGTTATTTTTATAAGGTGTTATGTGTAATACATACATCTTCAGAATGAAACCAAAATCAAAATCATGTTAAACACGTAGATGAATATACCTACATTGAAAAAAAACTATTAAGTATAAATATAACTACTTAGGGCACTTCTACACCTGATGCGTAGAAATGTTTGAATTCAACTTAATTCACAAACTTAATTCACAAACATTTAAAATAAAACTTAATTCACACATTCTTATGTCGCCCCAAAATTAAACTTACAAATGTAGTCTTATAATATTACAAATTTTGGACTATTCCCAGTTTTCCCCGAATTCACTGAATTTGAAAATTAAATCCAAATTAGTACAAAGCACTTAATTATTTTTAATTAATTTTATTTGGAACCAATTACACTCACAGTAGATATTCCACTATCAATCATTCAAACGTCAAGTTTTTTCGCCGAATTTTCTGTATATTATGGCCGCGGTTTTTGGCCCAATGTTTCTCTGTTACACACAGAAAACCTAATTTCCAAGAGTTTTGTGACAGTGACGGAAGGTGGTAAACGAGGCTATTTAATGTATTTATTTACTTTGGGATTAGATCAATTCGTAAAAATTCAGTAATATTTATTACTGGACAATTACTGAACATTTAATTTCTATGCAAAACCTATTTAAATGGCGTTGTAGCTGTACTTTTAAATAGTGTAATTGAATTTGGTTTGTTTAATGATCACTATGAATTATTCATTCCTTTTTACATAACTTTAGATACCAAACAAGCAGACGACTCTCCTGAGAGAAAGAGAAACCATCGTTTATAGACACCAAGGATGTTAATGACCCCATCGTCCACTGGTGAGATAATTTTTGTTCAAAAATTATCTAGCACCGGTGCAGTTAGTCAACCAAATTAGTGGTTGTGCCATACTGCATTTGCAACTGAATAGGCCGGCACGCCCAGGGAGATACCACTCTCTCACTTGAGTCCCGGAGGCCTAACCCCCCCCCCCCCCCCCGCGCGCACTATGAATGAGCTATTTAAAAAAATCTATCCCAGGGGGTACCACTTGCACCAGCAGTAGAGAATCCCCCCCAGAGCGTCCGTGCTCTGGATTCCAGCCAGATTATGGATGCTCAGGCTGCCCTGCGTATTCTGGGGGGGGGCAAAATTGCGCTCATAGACAATTCTGTCCGGGGCAAACAGAGCAAGAAGACCATGGCACCCCCTACCACGCTTACTGTGGATTTCTGCAATATCAGGGGGCTTCATTCCAACCTGAACGCCGTCCACTACCATCTCGAGATGGCGAAGCCAGCTTTGCTCTTCTTGACCGAGGCACAGATATCTTCTCCGGCTGATACTTCCTACCTCTCCTACCCGGGGTACAAACTGGAACATTCCTTTGTACCGTGGGCTGGTGTGTGCGCATACGTCATAGAAGATATCTGTTACCGGCGCCTCGGCAGACTTGAAGGTCAGGACCTATCCATCCTCTGGTTACGCGTAGCTTGCGACGACCATCCACGCAGCTACGCATGCCTATACAGGTCCCATAGCGGGAATACTGAAGTTGACCGGCTCGTTCAGCGCTTACAAACGGCTGTGGATTCCGTGTTAGAGCAGACCCCCTCCGCAAAGATCGTGATCTTGGGCGATTTCAATGCACACCACGCCGAATGGCTTTGTTCTCGCACCACCGATCTTGCGGGTAGGTTCACGATTTTGCCTTGGCGTATGGTCTAACACAATTGTTAACCTCGCCTACGCCTGTTCCCGATGTGGATGGCCATACGCCTTCACTGTTGGATCTCTTGCTGACCTCTGACCCGGATCGTTATCAGGTATCGGTGGACGCTCCGCTTGGCGCGTCGGACCACTGCCGGATCTGGAGCAAAGTGCCGGTCACGCGCCCATCACGGCCTCCCTTTGCAGGCTTTCGTCGCGTTTGGCACTATAGGTCAGCAGATTGGGACGGGATGCGGTCTTTCTTTGCATCCTATCCATGGGGTTGGTTGTGCTTCTCGCTGGATGATCCGAATGCTGTCGCTGACTCTGTAGCTGATGTGGTGCTGCAGGGCATGGAACTTTTCATTCCGTCTTCTGCGGTGCCCATCGGTGGCAAGTCTCAGCCTTGGTTTGTTCGCCACTGCAAAGCGGCTTTTTACGCCGAAAGCAGGAATGCTACGGAGCTTGGGCTGCTGCGTCGGCATCTCGTGATATAAAAACTAGCGCATTACGAAAGGAGTACAACTCTTCCTCGAGGTTCTTCAAAAGAGCTATCGCCAAGGCAAAAGCGGTACACATTGGCAGAATTGGCGAGAAATTAGTTCGCCTTCCTTCTGGTACTCGTGCGTTCTGGTCTCTCGCCAAGGCTGTCTTAGGGAATTTCTCCCAGCCTTCATTTCCATCCTTGCACAGACACGATGACTCTCTGGCCCATACCGCAAAGGAGAAAGCCGATCTTCTGGGCTCGTTCTTTGCGGCCAACTCGACTGTGGATGACCGAAGGAACACACCGCCTACCATCCCGCAGTGTGATAGTTCCATGCCAGAACCACAGTTTCGGCAGTCAGCTGTGCGTAAAGCACTTCTTTCTTTGGACATCCACAAGTCGAGTGGGCCTGATGGCATCCCTCCTATTGTGCTTAAAGTATGTGCTCCAGAGTTAGCGCCAGTATTGACGCACTTATTCCGGCTCTCTTATTCACTCGGCGTGGTACCGAATGCATAGAAAATAGCTTTAGTGCATCCCATTCCTAAAAAAAGGATATCGCTCTAATCCGTCAAACTATCGATCAATAGCCATAACCTCCTTGTTCTCCAAAGTCATGGAGACACTTATAAACTGTCAGCTCCTGGAGTATTTAGATGAGCACCAGCTGATTAGTGACCGTCAGTACGGTTTCCGTCGTGGCCGCTCAGCTGGTGATCTTCTAGTATACCTGATGTATACATGGTTGGGCGAAGGCAGTTGATTCCAACTTGAGGGAGGAATTGGCAGTTAGCTTAGACATAGCGAAGGCCTTCGATCTGGTATGGCATAAAGCGCTTCTCTCAAAGCTGCCTTACTATGGGCTTCCCGAGAAACTATGCAAGTGGATTACCAGTTTTTTGGCTGATCGGAGCATTAAGGTCGTAGTCGACGGTGCATGCTCCGATCTTAAACCTGTCAATGCTGGTGTTCCCCAAGGCTGTGTGCTATCACCGACACTGTTTCTTCTGCATGTCAATGATATGTTGCGAATTAGTAACATACATTGCTATGCGGACGACAGTACTGGTGATGCTACATACTCTGGCCGTAGCGGTATTTCTCGGGAACACGTCAAAAAGGGCCGGAACAAGCTCGTGTCTGAACTCGAGAATCAACTAACTGATGTCTCAGAATGGGGTCGTTAAAACCTTATTACATTTAACCCCAAAAAGACGCAGCTTTTTTGCGTTCACCGCAAAAAAACACCCTTTGTCGTATCACCTCGGTTCGAAAACACTCTCCTGACAGCCTCAGCCAGTATTGGAATTCTGGGAGTCGACATATCGAACAACGTTCAGTTGCGCGGTCATTTGGAAGGGAAGGCTAAACTAGCCTCCAAAAAGCTTGGTGTCCTCAGTAGAGCAAAGCAGTACTTCATGCCAGCCCATCGCCTTCAACTTTACAAGGCCCAAATTCGACCTCACATGGAGTACTGTTCTCACCTCTGGGCCGGAGCTCCTCAGTACTAGCTTCTTCCTCTTGATCGCATTCAACGTAGAGCGGTTCGAATAGTCGACGACCAGGCTATTTCTAATCGGCTTGACTCTTTGGCGTTACGCAGAGATGTAGGCTCGCTCTGCATCTTTTACCGTATTTATTATGGGGAGTGTTCCGACAAGTTGTTTGGACTAATGCCTGCCGCTAAATTCCACCATCGGACATCGCGTCAAAATTTAAAGTTCCATCCTCACCTCCTCGATGTCTGGAAATCTACAACCGTGCGCTTTTGTCGACACTTTTTGCCTCGCACTACTCCTTTGTGGAATCAATTACCCTCGGGGGTGTTTCCGAATGGATACGACTTAGGGACCTTCAAGAAACGAGCTTATTCATTCTTAAAAGGCCGGCAACGCAGCTGCAATAGCACCAGTATTGCGGATGTCCATGGGCGGCGGTGATCACTTACCATCAGGTGCACCATCTGCTCGTTTGCCCCCTCTACTATATAAAAAAAAAATACGACGAGTTGTTAATGCCACATGAAATCAGAAATCAGAAGTACTTTTATTCAAGTCATTTTGACACGTCATCATATTTTTTTAAAACCTACTACTGGATTGGAAACGCGGCCACACCTTGAGAAGATCCGACGGAAGAAACTTAGCGGGCTTGTCTATTTTTTCATATCATCTATTTTTTTCAATATCAATATATATTACAAAAAAACAATATATATGAGATTCGTATCAGGAGCGATTAATCCCAGGCTTTTTTGTCTGCATGTCATGCATCAGTTTACCAGCAACTCATTGCACTGGGATTCTCATTCCATAAGGAGAGCCATTTGCTTGTTTGCTGTCTTATAACTCAAAAAAATACACATCTTGTCTCGGGCAAGTTACGTTTTACAGAAAAACAATAACAAATAATCAGAACGATTTGCCACGCCAATGATTCGAAGCCGCGAACTTATTCTTCTTCATAATAATCCGTATTATTGGTACTTTTTTATTTAAATTTCTAGAAGTTTTTAATTTAAGTTTCTAGAAGATAATTCTAGCTTTGCTAGATATTCTTGTGTCTTGACCTGTAAGAAGACTTTACAAGTATTACAACATGAGACGTAATACTGCTCACTTTGGGGATGACAACAATAATCACAACATATTATACAGATCGATCGGTAAAAGATTGTGCATGCTGGAAGAGGGATTCTGATATCAAATATCTAAAAAAAAAACGAGTAAGTACTTACTTAATTTTTGACCTAATTTTCCAACAAATATTTTTCAGTATTTAGAAGTTCATTGTTTACAAACGACGACTTTTTTTATACCATAAGATAGCAAACAAACAGATGGGTCTCCTGATGGAAACAGTCAACCGTCGCCTATAGACACCAACGGTGTTAATGGTGCGTTGCTATCTTGTGACGAGGTCTAATGTCACATGCATAAGACTTACTAAACTCGCGACTAGACTCGTTAGTACATCGTCCATTGGCTATACTTTTTGAATATTACTACACTAATTTCGTTCAGAATTACAATATATTATTCATTTCTTATTATATTTTTTTGGTTTCCTCATGAATATAGCTATCGTTTCCTTCAATATGTACACTCTTTTACCACTGAACATGTATAAAGAATAATTATCGGTGATAAAAACAACATAAAGTGTATACGAATGTAATGTAGTTGAAAAAATAAGAAACTAACAACATATTGTATGAATACTAATCGGTGATAATAACAATTGCAGTTGTAAAACAAACGTAGTGTAGTTGAAAATTCGTTGTTACCCCTCAAATATTCTACATTAATTTATTACTGAGCGTATCCGTAACCTAAAATCCATGATAACATGATTACACCCATCACTCTAGAGAAACTTAGACAGTACAAGTATAGAACTGCCCTAGTCCAGTCATTATACATTTCCGCGGAAACCTTTTAACGGATTACATTTCTTTTATGTCTTGCACTTGCTTGTATAATAGTTCGCCATTTTGTTTGAACGTGAACGAGCAAATATCTGTTTTGTTTGGATTAAAATTGGGGTTTTCGAACTAACAGCTTACATACACCCATTAAATTTTAACACCCTGACGAATCCCTAAAAACTAGCGGTTTACAGAAAAAAGTATTTTATTTATTGAAACTGGCTCAAATGAGCAAGGCTTTTTTGAAGAATTGAAGTGAAAGTTACTATAATTTTTATGTAATGTAATGTATAAATAACTTGTTTCAAGTGTATAATTACTTGGAATTTTGAATTTCAAATAGACCATCTACTGTGCTGTCAAGCAGTTCATAAGAGGCAAACGATTGACTATGTGAGTCACTACTATCGTGGCTATTAGGTGGTAGAGTTCTGGATCGTCTCGCTAAACTCAGGTACTACCGCCTTACATATTCCTGCCGGAACAGCATCAGTGCTTGTCACTGTCGTATTCGGTTTGGAGAGACAGGTAGCCAGTAACTTCCTAACTTATTAAACCACTACAAAGACAGCAAAGCCACATTCACAACCTTGTGTCTATAGGCAATAATTGTCTCTTTCCATCAGTAAAAGCATCTGCTTATTTGCTATCTTATAACATATAAAAAAAATTAAGTGGCCTCCTCTAAGAAGCGAGTTGGCACTTTAAATAGAATTTTAGGGGCCAGTGGGTCTATGGGTAAAAATTTAAGGGTCAAGTAGTTGCGAGACTGTTGCAGGGTCCACCATCACGTACCTACTATTTCTGTATTATTTTTACATCTGTATATAATTTGTTTGTTCTTATGTTATTAATATAAGTAAATAAATAAAAATTCACGGGACAAATTACACACACACATATCTTCACGCCAGATCCCTTACGGGGTAGGCAGAGAGAACCGAGTGCCATACATCGCGATCCTTGCTGGCTTGTCTCGCTTCCTCCACATTCATCACTCTCTTCATACACACACGCCGGTTGCGAAGACTCTTGACACCATCTTCGGACAGTACTCGATCAATCTGATCGTGGTATGTCAGTTTTGGTCTTCCCCGGTACCTACATCCTTCCACATTCGCATTGTATATCTGTTTTGTTAACCTTTCATCTACCATTCTTTCTACATGTCCGAACCAACGGAGCATGCCCTTTCTCATCTTTACACCGACACTTTCTTTCAAACCTAACCTCTCTCTCACTTCGACATTACGAACCCGGTCCGCGAGTGTTATATAATAAATTACACTTACTGATCTAACCCCAAAGTAAGCAAATTGTTTACTTGTGTTATTGGTGTGTGGGTGTGTATAAGCGCGGTTGCAATTTTAAGCTATTTTTGGCTGCTTCATTATTTTTAACTGAAAATATAACCTAAAAGGTAAATTAACGATTAGAATAGAAATATGTATGATACTTTGCAATTGCACGTGAATGCCTTGAGCACTAATGTCAAAATGAGCGCGCAACTTTTTTTTTTCGAAATGGCTATTACAGTTGACCTTATGGGTCGTTAATGAATACTGTGTCACCGGACTTTTGGGGCGAGCAGAATGGTCAGCCAGAGTTTAAATTAATATTGGGCCTATAAACGCCCGCGCTAAGGGCTATCTCCTGTGAGACCGGACGTCGGCTTAGTGCGACATTCGGACTAGTAGGGGTGGGTAAAGTCGTGGCATTACACCCGGCGACGACGTGTCGTGTTGTGTGGGTGTGTGTATATGTCAGGATCGTCGTCGGGATAGGAAAGTACGTGGCGGGGCCTCCTGAGCCTGAGTATCACGTCCGCGGCGGCTGCAACTTCGTAGTCTGCCGCGGCTGCGACTAATGGATTTGTGTGATTTGTTGCTTTTTCGAAGTAACGTGTTGATAGTTCTTTCATGTGATGCATGATGGTTGGGAGCTCTAAGTCCTGGTGAAGGTCTATAGTGCGCACGTACCATGGGTAACCAGTGGCCGATGTAGGTTATTGGGATTAACGTGCGCAAACGCTACGTTTACATACGTCAAAATAGGTCTTAGAGCGCGCCATACACAGGTGCAACGCCTTTTATAGATGCAATGACGTTTGTTTTTTTTTTCTAGTGGAAAGTGTTGCCAACACTGTACATTTTTTACTTGTTTTGTATGTGCGTCTCAAATGAAAATATGCTTACTTTTATTATTAAACGGATAAGTCAGATATTTCATTCGAATTATCTTTTATAAGTTTTTCTTGACTTGACTTGTATTTACAATTTAGTTTGTCTTGTTTGTAACAAGACAAACTAAATTGTAAATACAACTATTAAGAAATTGTAAATTCGTGACACATAAAAGTTTTGGTTATAAAACTTTTACCTTAGGAAAAACAAGTATAATTTTGTTGGCGAAAGTTTTCTCATAAAACCATTGGAAGTTAAACAAGGGGGTGTGGTTTAGAAAGGGGATGTTTATTAAAGTTTATATAAAGAGGAAGGGTTTGCATTTTAAGAAAAGTATTAATCTGTTTAATTAACTATATATAATTAAATCGCTAGCTGCACCTGTAGCCCGCTATGCCTCAAAATTGTTTTTGTGTATAAAGTTCGCAATTCATTCGGGAGTAACTATACAATTATCGACCCCTCAAAAGTACCTGTAAAGATAAATTTAAATATAACGATTTGACTTTGAAGTAAGCTGTCTTAGAGCGGCCCGATCCAAATTATGTTCGACTATTTTTAATTTGCCGCTAAAGAAAGTTACAGATTTCACCACGATTCTCGAAAAACAAAGCCTTAGAAAACTTTTCTGATTATTTTCGTGATGATGTTATTATGTGTGGTATGTGTGTGTGTGCGTATGTATATATGTAAATATGCAAACCTGTTATAGCTTTTGAACGGCTTGACTAATCGAAAGGCGGTTGACGGCATTCGATTACTTTTCAAGTTTTCGTAAACTTTTCAGAATATTATAAAACGTAGTAATTACAATACACTACAATACAATAACTCTTTATTGTGCACCAAAATATATGACAACATTATAAGTTACAACATAAAAATAATACAAATAAGATACACAAAGGCGGTCTCATCACTCATAAAGTGATATATCATATCACTAATAAAGTGATCTCTTCCAGACAACCTTTATAATAAGGATAACAATATACTAGAAAAAGTGGTGCTAACCACAAGATAACTTATAGTTTTTATGCTCATTAAATAAAAATATAAATAACAATAATAATAAAAGTAACATCCGGTTACAGTTACACAGAAAAGCAAAACAAAACAAAAATCGCAAATAAAACAGTAATTATATACTTTTTGGAACAGCGGATGGTCTATTCTACTAAAAAAACCCGTACCGTATGGCCAAAAATCCATACTAATATTATAAATGCGAAAGTAACTCTGTCTGTCTGTCTGTCTGTTACGCTTTCACGGCCAAACCACTGAACCGATTTGGATAAAATTTGGTACAAATATAGTTTGAGACCCAAGAAAGGACATAGGATAGTTCTTATCCCGGAAATCCCACGGGAACGGGAACTATGCGGGTTTTTATTTTAGAATTTTTTCCACGCAAACAAAGTCGCGGGCACAGTTAGTTATTATATTAGGAAGTAGTCGTAAAACTATTATTACAAGTTACGTACTGAATCCGAGTTATTTCTTTATGTGTAACAGCTTTTTCCTCTCCTTCCTGCATTCAGTGGAAGTGATTTCGTGTGATGCGATGGATGTGTACCTATAGCAGGAAGCTGGTTAAGCGCGTGCTATTTCAATTGATCAATGAGCGCACGCGATGGTAAAGTTGGCAATCAGACTGTACCAACTTTATCACTAGGATGTTAGATGTTACACATTACATGAGACGCTTATTTTTTAATTTATTTATTTATCTAAGTAACATCGCAAATTTAGGATCCATCCACATCCATTAATTTCGTTGTAGATTTGTGCAAATGTTAAACACTTCGCGAAATTACACATGAATGCGAAAGTCTGTATGTCTGTCAAACTTTCACGGCTAAGCCGTTAAACCGATTTCGATGAAATTTGGTACGCGGATTATTGTAGATCCAAGGTCAAACATATCCTAACTTTTTTATCAAAAAAATACTTAAAAGGCTGAAGTTGTGGATGAGAGTTTGTATGAAAAACTATATGAAGTACGTGTTAATCTATTCGCGGGCGAATCTGTGCGGGTCAGCTAGTTATAATAAGAAATTTATAGCCGATTTTTCCGCGTATTAATCCCGGGCTCCTTTGATGAATAGGCCAACTGCCATTCTGCCAGGCAGGCCGTAAAAGGCGACCGATTGGCTATGCGAGTCACTACCATCGTGGCTACTAGGTGGTAGAGTTCTGCATTGACTCGCACGGGTCTGGTACCACCGCTTTACCTATTCCTGTCGCAATAGCGTCAGTGCTAGTCACTGTCGTGTTTCGGTTCGGAGGCTAAGGTAGCCGGTAAACTTATGCATGTGGTATTAGACCTCGCCATAAACATCTTGGGTGTCTATAGGCGATGGTTGACTCATTTCATCAGGAGACCCATCTGCTTGTTTGCTATCTTATGATATAAAAAAGCCCACGTAGATTGAAATAAGGCCGTTACTAAGGATAAACTTGTTAATGAACATTCGATTTTGTTCTTTTGGGAACGACACAAAATTGAATGTCCATTAACTTCTTCGTTTCTATTGGGAACAAAACATTTATTTGAAATTGAAAACCTCCACTAGATTTTAACACTAAGGTTCGCTTGCACCAAACTGTTTAAATACTTTTTAAATGACTTTTACAATTGTTAAAATAAATATCAAAATGTTATAAAAGTTATCAGTATCGAAATTTTAAATATAAATGTTATTTAGAAACAGTAATTAACAAAAATAAATGGGTTTTTGGTTAATATACCTAGCAAAGTAAATTATTAAACAGTTTCTCAAATTTTTCATATAACCTCAAAATAATGCGAAAATTTTTTAAAACAGACTTATTGGTTTTTTTATTTTTATCTCCTACAAAAATAGATTAGGTATGTTTTCACGAAACTTGGTAAAAATTTGCTTTTTTATATCCAAATACAAGTTATTTAATTTAAAAATTTATTTTTTCTTCTTATTTTGACTTAATATAAATACATCATAATGTTCAATCGAAAATACACCCGTCAAAATATCTGATGTTTTTGAAAAATCTGTACAAATGTTTTTCTTTCATATCTGTTCTTTCTGATGGTATTAAAAAAGTATGCAATACTAGGGAAAATTTTCGCAGAAAATGGAAAATAATTAAAAACTGGGTGTACTTTCGCGTACAATGGGGCGTAAATCAAACCAGTCAAATAATTTGAAAAAAGAGATGTTTATTGTGAGCTTGTGCAAATTGAAGTGAGAACAAATAATACACCTTACATTTTAACGGCGCGTTGCCTTAAAGTATGGTGCAGCAATGAACCCTAGCAACACTTGCATATTAAAATAAATAATGCGCCATGCGCCGAAACACTGGGATTTGAAGATTATTTCAATAGCTGTAGCGTGCAGCCCGCTGCATTATAATTTTATTTTTGTGAATTCCGCGGGATCACCAATCTACCTGTGTGCCAAATTTCACTCAAATCCGTTCAGTAGTTTTTGCGTGATTGAGTAACAAACATCCATCCAAACATCTATCCAAACATTCATCCAAACATCCAAACTTTCGCATTTATAATATTAATATAGATAATGTAAACTTTCAATTTATTATAATGTAATGTAAACATATCAAATAGAAAATTTGTAGGTGTTTAAATAATCGATTTATAAATCGATTATTTAAACACTTACAAATTTTCGGTATACCGAAACCTGTATCGTTAATCCACTGTACGACTTAATAGAATAGTATCTACTACTGGAGACATTGCAGACGTTGCTGTTACAAATTACAACTCATATTATATTCTAGGTTTTTCATAATTTAAACGCAATAAAACTAACTGACACCCGGTTTCCTGTTTCCCTGGAAACCTGTCTGATTTTCAGCTGTTGGCAATATTTTACACAAACATACATAAAATGAGCATATGAGACCATCAATTTCTAAATTATTGTGTCAATATAAAGCTGAAGCATTAATTCTTTACTAATTATTAAAATCTTATGGAATCTTTAGAATTGTTAATTATTTAACAAATAATTAGACGGTAGTCGAATAAAATAAAACACTATAAAAAGGTCTGTCAGATATGTTTTCGAAGCATTCGTGTTTGTGAAATTGAGGAGTGAAGTTGCTTAATATACAATAATAAAGTGTAATAAGCTCTGTATTTCGTATTTAATATAATCCGATATTCCGTTATTTGATGTTTAAATTAATAAACCTTATACCTTTTACCAAGTTGAGCAAACACAGCAAATATACATAAAACCGAACGTGAAGTATAAAAGAAAAAAAATTATAATCTGTTCAAAAATGTCCGTATTCTGTTGTATCCAACAAAAAAAAAATACAGGAGGTTTGAATTGAGTACTTCCTACTTTTTTTGAAAGTTGGTCGAAAATAGTTCATTAGTAGCAATATGGTAAATCGTACAAGACTTCTTTGTGCCATCAGGCGGAATGAAACTGAGAGTAAACAGGTATCCAGGCATTCTCATTAAACGCCTGCTCATTTCAAGCGCTGTATTTACATTTCTCCGCCCGCGCCTTCTCTAAACACATATTACAACGTCAAATACTGCGGTGACATAAGTTTGAAGTAGGTGCACCATTTTACAATTTACATAGTCGGGATCAACAGCGAATTACTGAATGTAACATCTTTTGGCCATGAGCGTCTCATTGGTCGAGTGCTTAGCGAACCAACTACGAATCGACGGGGCTTGGGTTTGATTCCTAACAGGGACAAACATTTCTGTGTCTGGGTATGTGTTATGTATGTAACAGTATTTATATATGTATTTCTATATATTAGTATAGCTAACTAACACCCATAACACAAGCAAATAATTTGCTTACTTTGGGGTTAGATCAATTTGTGTAATTTGTCCAGCGATATTATTATTATTATGCTTTCATTTCTCAACTATAATATTGTGGTTGATGCAATTATACTATTTACGGGCCAAAGCCAAGTAAATTGTATACTTATTTTATGATTATGTTATTTCATGGATGGTTGATTGAGTTATACTCTATTTCATATGCATTCCTTTGTAAAAACTTTCTTACTATGCGACAGGTGTTAAGGATAATAGCTTATTGTAATGAGTATAAATATTAATATAAAAATATATTTTCCGCTGACGGCAGCCTTGCAGCTAAACCGCCGGTGCTCAGGGCGACAGGGAAAGAAAACTCCTCCCAATACGCGCCGTTCCTAACATGGCTACGTTTTGTATCTGGTCCTTGATCCAGAATTGTAGAGAGAACGTAGTTTAGAGAGAAGTTTATACAAACGACTACCGGGGCAATAATTGTTGAGTCCACACCCCAACTGTCGGTAATATCGTGAGCTATAGGAGTAAGCTTGCGAGAGAATAAAATTACATTACACTGTATTTTATATTTTAAAAAATTAAGCGTTCCACCACCAGCCAAATACAATTAGTACGACCAAAGAGATTTTACTGCAATTTTTAACTTTTAAAATACAACATAATTCCACTCACACTACGTTGATGATTGGTCATCTATGACTGTTCGATTTGTTGTTATTTATTCATTTATGGACGAGCTAATTGTACTAATCCAATTATTTTCTATATTGTATATCATTTTATTAATTGAAGTTTTTTTTTCTTTCATTATCAGCTGTTTGCATAACCGTTTCAAGTGCCATTTAAACAAATCTAGCCCAGAAATTCAGCATTAGGGTTAATAATACTTGTCACCCTATATGTTTGCTGAGTGGCTTACCATTTTACCATCATGCATACACATAAACATTATTAATTTTTATGTTCTTTTTTCCTGCGTGTAAATGTAAATAAATATAAATTAAGGCTAAAAGAAAATCAATGACTTTAATATTAACAAGCAGATGGCTGATGGAAAGAAAAACTATCGTCTATAGACACCAAAGATATTAATGGTGCGTTGCTATTCATGTGGCAGGGTGGTAATACCACATGTATACGTTCACCAGCTATCTTACCCTCCAAACGGGAACACGACTGTGACAAGCACTCATGCTGTTGCGGCAAGAATAGGTAAGGCGGTGGTAACAGACCCGGGCGAGACGATGCTGAAGTCTATCACCTAGCAGTGATGATGATAGTAATATATTTAGCTTGTCTGGTGGAATGTTACAGTGCTATTCATTTTGTCAGATTTTATTGCCAAATCAATAATTTTTCCTGGCTACCTCACTAGAACGAGACACGCCAGTAGCTTACATTGACGCTATTGCGGCAGAATAAGAAAGGTGGTGGGTATCGACCCCGACGTTGCAGGACACTGCCACCTAGTAGTCACTATGTTCCTCGAGTTGGTTCCGGGCTCCTAACAGCCGTTCTACCAGGCAGGTCGTAAAAGGCGACCGATTGGCTACAAGAGTCACTACCATCGTGGCTACTAGGTGGTAGAGTTCTGCATTGGCTCGCCCGGGTCTAGTACCGCCGCCTTACCTATTCCTGCCGTAATAGCGTTAGTGCTTATCACTGTTGTGTTCCGGCGACGACGCACGTAGCGACGCACCATTAACACCTTTGGTGTCTATAGGCAATGGTTGACTCTTTCCCCATCTGCTTGTTTGCTATCTCATAATATAAAAAAAAGATATATTTAATCAATCGTCCGCCTTTTACAAATTGCCTGATGGAATGGCGGATGAATTCGACAAAAGTACCAACGCGGGGAAAAATAATAGTATGATATAAAAAAATATTTTAAAAAATAATTTAAAAATAATTTCAGCTTTAATATTAATTTTTCCAACACTCACAGCGTGTAAATTATTAATTTTAAAATTTAATTAGTTACTATTCCCGAGACAGCAATATTTTTATCACTCCGACAGAACTGGCGGAAACGAAATAATTATCTAAGCTATGGATGGAATTTTGCAACGGTAGTTCTGTTCCGATAAAGTAATTACCTAACGAATCTCGTGGGAAGAAACAGATGAATGACTTCTAAATTTACAAAATCCGCCGAGAAAGCTACGATAAGAATGTATGTACATATTTACAATCACTAGGGAAAATTATTACATCGTCAAACAATCTTGCAAAAATACCGTGTCTATTATTTTCGTAATAAATGTTGAGTTTAAGGTGCGGTTGCATCAAACTACTTAAATAGTTTTTTAAATGTATTTAATTTTTATAAAAGCCATTAAAAATGATTTAAATTTATTTTCGTAATAAATGTTGAGTTTAAGGTGCGGTTGCATCAAACTACTTAAATAGTTTTTTGAATGTATTTAATTTTTATAAAAGTCATTAAAAAGTATTTAAATTTATTTTCGTAATAAATGTTGAGTTTAAGGTGCGGTTGCATCAAACTACTTAAATAGTTTTTTAAATGTATTTAATTTTTATAAAAGCCATTAAAAAGTATTTAAATTTATTTTCGTAATAAATGTTGAGTTTAACGTGCGGTTGCATCAAACTACTTAAATAGTTTTTTAAATGTATTTAATTTTAATAAGAGTCATTAAAAAATTATTTAAATATTTTTTGGAAGCAGGCCTAAGCGGCTCTGGTTTGAATTGGATGATACAATCAATTAGTTTTGATTAAGGCTGCCAGTTTAAATAAATATATTCTTGTCAGATAAATGGTAGCACTATCAGTGCGAAAGTCAAAACGTGTTTACTTTTGCACACAGTACTCGTATTACTCCATGGAGACAGAGTGCCTCGAACACATTGTTGAAGTCTCAAAACCAAGCTGAATCGCGTAAATAAATACATATCCCATAATCATACCCATACATGTTTTTTTTATATCATAAGATAGCAAACAAGCAGATGGGTCTCCTGATGGAAAGAGCCAACCATCGCCTATAGACACCAAAGATGTTAATGGGGCGTTTCTATCTTGTGGCGCGGTCTAATGCCACATGCATAAGTTTACCGGCTACTTTACCCTTCTAACCGGAACACGACAGTGACTAGCACTGACGCTATTGCGGCAGGAATAGGTAAAGCGGTGGTACCAGACCCGGTCGAGCCGATGCAGAACTCTACCACTTAGTAGCCACGATGGTAGTGACACGCACAGCCACTCGGTTGCCTTTTACGACCTGCCTGGTAGAACGGCAGTTGGCCTATTCTTCAAAGGAGCCCGGGACCAACATGTAGCGTTAGGCTGATTTTACTGTCACGCTGACCGCACGCTGACGGTCGGTGATGGTGTATATAGCCTGCGGTCGTCAGCGCTGAGCGGTCAGCGCGAATCAAAAACGCTACCTATTACTACATACATATTGACCCATCAGTGCCGACCGTCAGCGTGACACTAAAACGTCTTTATCATCTACTATAGATGTAGTCTGTGCACTAAAACCAACCTTATCGTCTTTTAAATAGAAATATAATATATATATATATATATATATATATATATATATATATATATATATATATATATATATATATATATATATATATATATATATATATATATATATATATATATATATATATATTAGGGATGGGCCGAAATTCGTTTTACATTCGGTTTAACCGAATTTCGGCAGCTTGAACCGAACTTCGACATTCGGCCGAAATTCGGTTTAAATGCCGAACATTCGGCACTAGAAAAAAGTATCTTCTTGCACTATTTTGCTTGAAATCTACGCTAATGTTATAAAGAGGAAAGATTTGTATTCTATATTTTTATATATTGTATCATCTAAACTCAAAAACTACTAAACCGATTTGAAAAAATCTTTTACCATTAGAAAGATATTAAAGTCATTCCCGAGTCACATAGGCTATACTATACTTTCGAAAAAAATTCGTAAAACAGTTGACCTAGCAGGCCATCCCTGAAACATCTCGCTAAATAAAAAAACATAAAAACAAAAATGAAAAAACTTCAGCATAGATTTTTGAGTTCGAAGAGTTCAAAAAAAATGTAAAACGGTTGACCCGGCAGTTCATCCCTGAAACTTCCCGCTAGATCTTAGCATATCACAGATTTTTTTCAGAGTTCAAAAATCTTAAATTTGTTACAAATATTCGTTAGTACATAGAAGTCGTAAATGACACTAATTTCAAAATTTTTGAAATGCTATATATTTTAAAAACGATGATTGATTTTTGGCTTTCGAATGGCATTTAACGAAATTTTTGACCTATAAATTGTTTTCATAGCTACAGAATCTACAGACTCAGAAATGTCGAAGCAATATAAAAAAATTTTTTTTTGAATTTTCGATATTACTAAATCCCAGATAAATCGACCAATTTTGATGCAATTTGCTTATTTGACATAATTTATAGAAAGAAAAGCTGATTAGACTTTTAAGTCAATCGGTATATTAGTCTGAAAGTCATTTTAAAAATGCTAAGTTTGCTGTAAACAACAAAATATTAATATTTGAACAGCCGTAACTTTTGAAAACTTGATTTAATTTTGATTTTTGAAACTGTATTTGAAAAAATTTCAAATTTATGTCGAAAAAACATTTTTCCAAATTTTTTCGTCAACAATAACATCCGAACGGATTAACCGATCATGATAAAATTTATGAATTAGACGCAGTTTTTAAAAAAAAGAGCTGATAAAATTTTATAGTCAATCGATACATTAATCTTGAAGTTATATTAAAAAAATAGGTTTCGTCAATTTTTTTGCGATTTTTTCAAAATTTCTCAAAATATTCTAGTCCGAATTGGTTAAAATTGTTGGAAAGTCTAAGTTGAGCAGAATCTAATTCAATGCCACTAACCGCGTTTCGATCGGTCAAGCCGTTCAAAAGTTATAAAATGTTTACATACACACATTCATACAACCACACACTCTCTCTCACACACACACATGCATACATACAGACATACTGACATCATCGCGAAAATAGAAAATGTTCCATACTTAGCGGGAAGTTACAAATCAAAAGTTTGATATAAATGAAGATGCATATATTCTAAAACATGATGATTTAGATCTTTTTAATTGCATTCAACGTAATATTTCCTTTAAATGGTTTTATTAGCTCTAAAACCGGTAGGTTAAAAAATGTCGAAAAAAAGGTAAAAAAATAGGTAAGTCAGTTGACCCTGCAGGCTATCCTTGAAACTTCCCGCTAAATTGAGGTATTTTAGGCTCAAAGGAACAAAAACCATACCTAAGCATTTTTATTCAAGGTTCAAAATTCTGACTTTTGTTATAAATGACAGCAATTTCATTTTTAAAAAGCTGTATATTTTGAAAACGATGATCGATTTTCATCCTTCAAATGGCATTCAACAAAATTTTTGAGCTCTTAAATGTTTTTGAGCTATATAGGATAAAATATGTCGAAGTAATATCAAAATTTGTTATCAAAAATTTTCGTTATAATAAATCCTAATAAAACGATTTTCATCCAATTGACGGTATTTGACGCTATTTATAAAGAGAAAAGTTGATTAGATTTTTTAAGCGAATCGATGTATAAGCCTAAGAGTTATTTTAAAAATATTAAGTAAGTTTTATATAATCAGCAAAATTTTATTATTCAAAAGTTATAACTTTTGAAAACTTGATTCGATTTTGATTCTTGAAACTACATTTGAAGTAATTGTTTTAAGTACCACAATATTGTAGAAGGTTTGACCTTCAAACAAGTTTTGGTCAAAAAGTAAGAGACTTTTTTTAAATAAATTTTGTATAAATATATTTTATATAAATAAAACACTTTTTCCTAAATTTTCGTCAACGATAACTCCCAAACGGATAAACCGGTTTTGATACAATTTACGATATTTGACGCAGATTTTTAGAAAGAAATGCTGGTTAGATTTTTAAATCAAGCAGTGTATTAGCCGGAAAGTTATTTTAAAAATATTAAGAAGTTTTCTGTAAACAACAAAATATTAATATTAAAAAAGTTGTAACTTTTGAAAACTCGATTCCATTTCGTTTCTTGAAACTAAATTTGACGTAGTTTTTTAAGCACTAAACTATTGTGGAAGGTCAAAAACAATTAGAGAAATTACCAAGTTATATCAAAAAACAAATTTCTAAAGTTTTTCGTCAACGATAGCTCTTGAGCGGAAAAAAACCGATGTTGATGCAGTTAATGCATTGATCGCAGTTTTTGTAGGAATAGAGCTGATTAGATTCTGTACCTAATCTATACATTTATGTACTTAGATTATACAAAGTTATTTATTTATGTATGTTATTTATGTACAAAGTTATGAGATGTTTACATATACACATACACATATATACCGGCATGCTGACCTCATTGTGAAAATAGTCGGAAGAGATTTCTAGGACCTCAAAACGTGGAGATCTGGTGAAACTCGATTTTCAAAAAACGGGGCAAAATCAGTAACTTCCTTATCTATATACCTACGTAGCAGAAAGTCAAAAATAAAAATCCATGCCTAAATTGGAACAATGCAACTCAATGTATCAAAATTTTCCTGTTACGTCACTAATTCACGTGCGTTGCGAAACCCATTAACGATATCCTATATATCCATACTAAAATTATAAATGGGAAAGTGTATCTGTTTGTTTGTCCGTCTTTCACGGCAAAACAGAGCGACGAATTGACGTGATTTTTTAAGTGGAGATAGTTGAAGGGATGGAGTGACATAGCTTACATTTTTCCGAAGCCGCGGACAGTATAATAGCTATATTGTATTGTAGCTAATAGTAAATAGTAAACTAAATTTTAAGCAATTTCGTAAAAAAGTCACGACGTGTCGCTTTTAAGAAAGCGCAAAAGAAAGCGCGCCAATTAAACCGAAGTTCGGCCGGAATTCGGCCGAATTTCTTATTTTCACCGAATGTTCGGCCGAAGTTCGAATTCGGTTCAAACCACATTCGGCCCATCACTAATATATATATATATATATATATATATATATATATATATATATATATATATATATATGAGAAGAAGAACAATTAATCACAACCTTTTGTCTTCTAAATAATTTGAGATTTCATAATACCGTTTTTACGCAGCTTTGTTTGAAAACATACATATGTTTAAATTTATTTATTGGTAGATCTTATAAATTCGAGAACTTAATAGTAAAAGCGTATATATTGCCCCATAAAGTTTTTTTTATTCTGCGGAGACAAAATGCATGCAAAACAAAATTGTTTTTGTTCTTTGTATTTGGTGATTGCGTATCACCAATTTTTTTAATCCAGCAAATATTTTCACGAACAAATATTAGTTCTCATATATAAACTAACCTTGCTACTCTTTTTCGCAACACAATTAAGTATCTATTTTAGTAAAACTCTCCCGGAGACGAATCCAAAGTGATACAATGCTGTTAAAGTAACCAAAGCACACAATTCTTACAATATCAATATTGCGTTAATCAGCTCCAAATTTTCATCTTTCCATACTGGCCAACTCTAGCAAAACGTTAACACCAATACTATGACCACATCAGTGATTACATCTCTGATGACAAGTATCTATAACGAGTCTTACAACTTGGCACAGGCACTTGTCATAGCAACGATATTCATCAAGTAACTGCATTAGTCAAAATGTTAGACTCTCGTCTAACCTAACCTAACCTAACCTACCTGGTCATAGGCGGCGTACATAGCAAAGGTCGAACTCCAGAAACCTAATATTCTTAAATAGTATGCATTAGAAATGCATTAATAAAAAAAATATTACACACACTACAGTCATTTTCAGACATAATAATAAAAACACACATGTGTACTATAGTGTCTAAAGCTAAAGTCTTTCGGCCAAGTTACATTGACCGTGGTCACGAGCGGACTGGAGCAGCGAGTTTCCGAGTCATTCACGTCGGAATCGATTTTCACCTACCCCCTTCTAGTCTTATTTTTTTCGAATTTAACCTACATACAACACTAATCTTATCTTTAATCGTTTGCAAGTGTATTTAGGCCGTATTTTGTTAACCACTGGATTCCAAGCAGGAGGTAATTTAAATCCATCTTCCCTATTGAAATTTTTATATTTACTAATTTCAATAGCTTCCCGTACCATACGGAGAACATAGTATCACTCAGGAGAAAGAACCTGACATCGGTGGAATTCAATCCAGTGATCAGTGCTGGTGTCCAAAACATGTTCAGCTATAGCCGACGTATTTAATTAACCTGCTGTTTTTTAAGTCTTTTGTCCATTGATGTCAATGCTTTTGTCAAACTTAGAAAAGATTTTGTAGTTTAGTGGGGTTTCCTTTAAGTTTGAGACCTTTTCTGAAAGTGAATGTTTGTTCCACTCCTGGGTCTATATTGCTTTAGTTACATCACCACAGATTTCACGGAAATTTTGAAATTAATGACCTGAATTTCGTATTAAAATTACAATTTATTCGTAAAAACAAATATTACATCAAAATATATTTTTCCTTTACAAAGTTGAAACGTTTATAAGGAATATTTCTGGCTTTTCGCATTTCGTAAGAGCATTCGATTTTGCGCAAACTCATTTGCCTTTCAATTAACTTTCAATCAGCGTACAGACGCCATCCTGCGATAAATTGGTTGGCGCACCGTCAAAGGGGAACTATTTAGGTAAGGAGGGAAGCAAACACCTCCTCATTCGAATGTTCTTTATCAGTCTTCATCGATCTTTGTTTTTATTACGATTGAAAACATTAATCAATATTTCGAAAGATGAAGTTATGCACGACACACGTGGCATGTCGAGTAGTTAGTGACCCTGAATACGCAATCAATGGGGTCCGGGTTCAATTCACAAAAGGGATAAACATATGTGTAATGAGCATAGACGTTTGTATTTCTGGGTTTGGGTGTTTATTAAATATATTTCAGTATTAATATATGTACTACTATGTACTAATATCGTTGATGGTTTTTTTTTATAGAAGAGAGGGGCAAACGAGCAGGAGGTGCACCTGATAGTAAGTGATCACCGCCGCCCATGGACATCCACAATACCAGAGGTCTTGCAGTTGCGTTGCCGGCCATTTAAGAATGAGTAAGCTCTTTTATTGAAGGCCCCCAAGTCATATCCGTTTGGAAACACCCCTGCCGGTTATTGGTTCCACAACAAAGTAGTGCGAGGCAAAAAGTGCCAAGAGAAACGCACAGTTGTGGATTTCCAGACATCGAGATGGTGAGGATGGAATTTCAAATTTTGACGCGATGTCCGATGATGGAATTCGGGGGCAGGAATTAATCTTGCGTTTATAAATTAATTAATATTATTAATTAAATATTAATAATTAATTAATTAATTAATAATGGGTTGAATAAATTCGTGTCATTTGTCCACCTATATTATTATTATTTTGAAATTAGTCCCAGGCAAGTAAACTGAGGAGCAGTTTAGCCGAATAAAACACTTAAATGACTTTTACACGCACACTATAATCTTTGGGCAGAGTAACGCCCTCAAGAAGCAAAAGAATTACAATGGTTCGAAAACATCTTATTCCCGTCTCCTTATACTATTCTTATTTATATTTGTCGATTATTGTTAATAATGACGCAATTATCTTAACATAACAGGTGCATAAATCGCACAGGTGCGTCACATGTAGCCGGTTAGTACTTGTCGTCAAGCACAGTTGCTAACACAATTTATTCCAAATATGTTTATTTGTATATAAGTGTTAATAAAAGATTTTTCTTTAATTTATATGGTTGTACACATAAACTTACGGTACAATTGAACAAATGGGAGTAATTTACTTAAAATAAACCTATGGAAAATACAATTTACATATACATACGTACCATAAATTAACATAAAACAATATATATATATATATATATATATATATATATATATATATATATATATATATAAAACAAAAATATAGATAATGCTATTGATTTTCAGTGTGTCCAGAAAAAAATGTTGCGTCTACGAGGCAGTCACGGCAGTCCAACATGCGGTCCGACACTTTTATATTTCGTTACTTTGGGTAGACCTATTTATTTCAGAACTACAATGCTCAAATATTTTTGTTTTTTATACAATGAGAAAGTAAACAAACCAATTTCTCTTATTATAGTTACTATTATAATTAGCAAAGATCTGCGGTGAATTTTTTTCTTAAATACAAAACTATTTTTAACTGACTTCTCAACCAGGAGAAAAATCACATTCGGTTGTTGATTCTGATTAACAGAAGTTACAGTGGTGGGAATGAGAGGTGGACCCATTGCCCTAAAAAAACACATTCAGTTTTATAGTTGCTACCTCAGAAATCGGAAATTATAATTAAAAAAAATATTACTCGATTTTGGAAAAGTCTTGTTGTGATTGAGATTTGTGTTGAAAATTTTGGAGATACATCCTGTTTCCCATTTGATCCCATTTAAGTTTGGTGAAGATCTGACTCTGGATTTCAGAGATAAGCTAAGCAGTCAGATGTTACATTTTTACTGCGTTTTATTATAAACAACGTTTTTGGATAGTTTCTCTAAATATGAATATTTTTTTTAGGAATTTCCAAACACTTTTTTTTATCAGATAGCAAACAAGCAGATGGGTCTCCTGATGGAAAGAGTCAACCATCGCCTATAGACATCAAAGATGTTAATGGTGCGTTGCTATCTTGTGGCGAGGTCTAATGCCACATGCATTAGTTTACCGGCTACCTTACCCTCCAAACCGGAACAATACAGTGACTAACACTGACACTATTGCGACAGAAATAGGTAAGGCGGTGGTACCAGACCCGGGCGAGACAATGCAGAACTCTACCATCTAGTAGCCACGATGATAGTGACTCGATAGCCAATCGGTCGCCTTTTACGACCTGCCTGGCAGAACGGCAGTTGGCCTATTCTTCAAAGAAGGCCGGGACAACACGGCGAAATTAAAATGTTACTTAAACGTCACGACATAGGCTTAAAACTGAATTTTTTTTCAAGTACAGAAAAAAATGTATACATTTATTAAATCTTTTGTATATAAAATAAAAAATTGCTAAATTGCGTGTCCAGCCACGAGCCATACCTACAG
This sequence comes from Apodemia mormo, assembly GCA_036924255.1. Taxonomy (NCBI): domain Eukaryota; kingdom Metazoa; phylum Arthropoda; class Insecta; order Lepidoptera; family Riodinidae; genus Apodemia; species Apodemia mormo. The sequence continues at coordinate 3,353,123 of JAUPFN010000008.1, forward strand.
GATTCCGATTATGCCCGTTACAAATCACCGCTTATAAAACTTCTCTATTTTATAAGTTGGTTGACTATTACTCAAAAACTTATAAAGCCTTCTAAGTCGTGTAAGTTTTTCTTTTAACTTCATTATCTATACATATAACAAAATCGTAGGAAAGTCAAAACTGTACATAGAATATTTTTTTAAAAGAATACTTGGGGCGTGATCTACAATCGATATCGAAGCCAAAAAATATAGTTCCGTCCGTCCGTCCGTCCGTATGTCCGTCCGTCCGTCTGTCCGTCTGTCCGTCTGTCCGTCTGTCCGTCTGGCCGTCTGTCCGTCTGTCCGTCCGTCCGTCCGTCCGTCCGTCCGTCCGTCCGTCCGTCCGTCTGTCCGTCTGTCCGTCTGTCCGTCTGTCCGTCTGTCCGTCTGTCCGTCTGTCCGTCTGTCCGTCTGTCCGTCGGTCCGTCGGTCCGTCGGTCCGTCGCTCCGTCGGTCCGTCGGTCCGTCGGTCCGTCGGTCCGTCGGTCCGTCGGTCCGTCGGTCCGTCGGTCCGTCGGTCCGTCGGTCCGTCGGTCCGTCGGTCCGTCGGTCCGTCGGTCCGTCGGTCCGTCGGTCCGTCGGTCCGTCGGTCCGTCGGTCCGTCGGTCCGTCGGTCCGTCGGTCCGTCGGTCCGTTTGTCCGTTTGTCCGTTTGTCCGTTTGTCCGTTTGTCCGTTTGTCCGTTTGTCCGTTTGTCTGTTTGTCTGTATGTATATCCGAGGTAAACTCAAAAAGTACTGCATGGATTTACTTCAAATTTTGCATGAATATTACTATGAGGTCGGGTCAGCATATAGGCTACATATTATCACGCTATCACTTACAGAGGAGGAGCAGTGTGGAATAAACGAAGTCCGCGTGGACGAAGTTGCAGGCAACAGCTAGTATTTACTACTATTGTACATTTTTTCACTCCTCTAAAACGAACCGTTTAGCTGACAGGGGAGCACTTGATTCTAACAAAACTTAGCATTTCGAAGCTTGATATTTCACAAACGAGTCCCTTGATTGAAAAGTTGTTTCCACAAACTTACACTATTTTTTAAGAACCTATCTAACGATATCCTACACTACGGGGTACACGAGAAAAAAATTAACATCCCCACTTTACACGTAGAGGAGCAAAGCTTACCTTAAATAAAAATATTTTTTAAGATTTTATGTTACGACTTTATTGCCGTGATTAATATGTATGTCTACACGCTACACGCTAAATTACAGTTCTCTAGCACTAAGAATCTCTAAGCTAGACTGCGGACGGACGGAGGGAGAAATAGACGGGTGGGCGGATAGATCGAAACTAAAGGTTAGTTTACGTCGGAACCCTAAAAAAGATGAAACAGCACTACTTATCCATTTCATAGTTTGTTTTGTTTGTAGACATAGTAAGTAGTCATAAAAATTGCATTAATTTAGTAGTTAAGTTTCTTTGTATTTTGTTTTCTTTGTTCTATAGTTTTGTACACGTGTTTTTCTATCTTATGATTTTTTTTTCTCTTATTTTGGGCTTGCTGGAAGAAATTTCTTTAGAGATAAGCTTGCCTTTTGTACTAATTTTGTCTTTAGTTTTACTTTTGTTATTTGTGTACAATAAATGGTTAAATAAATAAATAAAGATGGCTCCGTCCGTCCGAACCGTTCATAGATATAATTTAGAGTTGAATGGTACGTTGCTAACCGAATGGTAGGATGTTATTGCCATTAAATCAAAAAGTTAATCATTGGTATTTTACTGTCCGAGAGAATTGCAGATAGCCAACTTTTGGACCGACGGACCAATATTATAATGTATTAAGAATAATGCTTAAACTACATCAAATATTAAAAATACTACATTTTGCTTTTCGCTAGGTATCTGGCAAAGGAAATGGTTATTCCGCCTACGTTTTTGTAATATCAATAGATAGCAAACAAGCAGATGGCTTTTGTGATAAAGAAACCATCGCCTAAAGACACCAAAGATGTTATTGTCACGATGGAAATGACACGTATAGCCAATGCTCGCCTTTTACGACCTACCTGGCAGAACGACAGTTGGTCTGTTCTTCAAAGGCGGCACGAACTAACGCGGGGTAATATAACTTGCAAAGTTCAAAAAATTCATAAATAAAAACTTCTGTATATTTAAAAAATTATTCACACAATTTATTTACAGACAGAAACAGTGATGTATGACACTCTATTCTCTCAGTCAACCCCGGAGATTAGGGAACTAAGGGACGGACTAAGAGATTTGGCATGAAGATAAACGAGTGTAATAAAATCAATTTTGTTTCCAACGACCAACTCAATATTATGTTGCTAGTTGCGCATTTTAAAGTTTTTATTTTATTTTATGAAGCCAATGTATGTCTTCTACACTTCACTACATAGTATAAAACAAAGTCGCGTTCTGCTGTCTGTCCCTATGTCCCTATGTATGCTTAAATCTTTAAAACTACGCAACGGATTTTGATGTAGTCTTTTTAATAGATAAATTCTTGAGGAAGGTTTTAGTATACAAAACTTTCCGATAAAACCACGGGAACAATTTATATATATTTAATCCTTAATTTTACATGTTGTCGAATTTTTTTCGGTACGTATGCATATAAAGAAGTTACTGATTTTGCCCCGAATTTCTAAAACCGTGTTTTTACCAGATCTCCACGTTTTGAGGTCCTAGGAATCTTTTCCGACTATTTTCACGATGAACGGCTTGACCGATCAAAATGCGGATAATGGCATTCAATTAGATTTCGCTCAACTTCCTGAAAATTTGAACCAATTTTGAAAAATTTTGAGAAAGCCTCAAAAGAAATTTTGGCGGCAGCATTTTTTAATATTACTTTCAGATTAATGTACCGATTGAACACAAATATAGTCAGCTCTTTATCTCAAAAAACTGCGTCCAATCCATAAATTGCATTAAAAACTGTTTATACGTTCGAGAGATATTGTTGAGGAAAAATTTTGCAAAAAGTGTTTTTTCGATATTTAACTTCGAGATTTCATAATCAATTATTTTTGGACCTTCTATAACATTTTAGTATTTAAAAAATAACTTCAAATACAGCTTCAAGAACCAAATGAAATAAAGTTTCAGATTTTCAAATATTAATATTTTTAAAGAAAACTTACTTCATATTTTTAAAATATTTTTAAAATAACCTTAAAGAATAGGTTAAAATTATAATATATAATTTATATTAATTATATTATTAATGTTAATTATCTTACTCTACTACCTAGTAGTCCCTACCATCGTGACTACTAGGTAGTACCTAGTAGTCACGAGTTCTGTGAAGTCTTACCTGAGTTTGGTATCATCGCAGTTACTTATTCCCGCCGCAATAGCGTCAATGGCTCTCATTGTTGTGTTCCAGTTTCGAAGGTAAGGTAGCTGGTTAACTTAAGGTAAGGTTAGATTGGAAAGAAAGTACACGGGCAAGACTTCATACATCGTTTTCTTAAGTTTAATATACTCCTTAAGATTATATATCAACTCCTTAACTTATCCGCATGTAATAAATATTTTTTTAACTTGGGGAATAGTAGCTAAATAAAGTTGGGTTTTAAGTAAGGTTAACGTAAACAATCAGTTCTCTCCTTAGTAGTCAGTGGTTAGGTATTATCTTGTCATTGGATGTCTTCAGTAAAACAGCTGCTAATCTCAGAAATCTGAGTTAGATTGACAGAATTCTGAGCTAAAATTTTGCGAAGACACTTTATAGGTACATAAAAGAACAAAAAATTAATTAGCATTAACTATTCTTAAATACAAAAACAGGGAGAATTTTTATTTGATACTTAGAATGAAAATTATGATATAGAAATCCATTGCTGTTTTAATGAAAATATAATTAAAGTCTTATACAATGGTAACACTTAAATATGATGAAAGAATTCAATCGAATTAACGTCTCAATATTTTTATATTATTGTTTCTAGCGATATATTTTATTTGATTTAATAAATTATTCTAGTGTATCCACCGACCACACAACCCATAGACCCCTAAAGCAGGTGAATGGCTTCTGTCAACACATCTGACTTATAGTTCCGATGTAAATGTCCATGCACCAATACCCAATCAGTGTCGACCAATCAGATACTCTGTACATCACTATCTTTCACTGTGGCCTTGAGTAAGCCAATCACGATGTTGCAGCTCAGCTCAGCTAGTTGCCAGAATGCATTCAATACGGAAAATCGAACATTAGGCGTCTATGGGCTGTGTGGTCGATGAGTGTATCTAATATTCGTCACTCCGAAAAACACGCAAGGGATGTACAAAACCAAAATGGCCTGTGTTCTTTAATATACAGGTTGTTGTAAAATGTAACATGAAAATGATGCGTCGTCTTACATTAAAATCAGTGAGTATAAAATCAATCATCCTTTGTTTACGTACTCTTATGGCTAGAATTTAAAAATAAATAAATGGGACTTCCCTCGTGGTATACATATTCCCAACAAAAGAGAATTATGAAAATCGGAATACTCTGTAAAAAGTTATGCGTGGTCTAAAAAAATATACGCGTCGAATTTAAAACCTCTTCCGATTTTTTGTCGGTTGAAAAACAAAAACATACGAACCTGCCCAATAATTTCCCATTCAACTGAAGTGAACTTATTTCAATAACTGATCTTAATTTACTTAATCTATATTATTATTTACTAGCTGTTGCCAGCGACTTCGTCCGCGCGGACTTCGTTTACTCCGCACTGCACCTGGCCGCTAGGTGATAGCGTGATAATATGTAACCTATATGTTGACCCGACCTGTTAGTAATATTCATGCAAAACTTGAAGTAAATCCATGCAGTACTTTTTGAGTTTATCCTGGGCATACATACAGACAAACAGACAAACAGATAAACAGACAAACAGACAAAAATTCTAAAAACTATATTTTTGGCTTCGATATCGATTGTTGATCACGCCCCAAGTATTCTTTTAAAAAAATATTCAATGTACAGTTTTGACTTTCCTACGATTTTATTATATGTATAGATAATATTATAAATGCGAAAGTTTAGATGTTTGGATGGATGTTTGTTACTCAATCACTGGTAGACTATGATCTGGAATAGCACATAGGCTACTTTTTATCCCGGAAAAAATAGGTGATCCCGCGGGATTCACCAAAAACTTTTATAATGCTTTAACTTTTATAATGCTGGGCTGCACACTGCAGCTAGTTTGTAATATATTCTTTTTTATTATAAAGTAATCGCCTCTGTGGTCTAGTGGTCCAGCGTTGGCGTTGACTACATGAGGTCCCGGGTTCGATGCCGGGGTCGGGCACATTAAAAAAAAAGTGTTTTTTCAGTTTTCTGAGAAACACAAAGTTGCCCGGGATTGGAAAGTGCCCGGTTGGCGATAGGCTTGCCACCTATCACATTTGTGGGACCAAGTATCTTCGGCTAATCGTGGGTGCACTTGTTGTACCTCTGCCTACCCCTTCGGGGATATGGGCGTGAAGATACTTTTTTATTATAAAGTAGCAGTGCCCGCGACTTCGTCCGCGTGAAAAAACTCTTAAATAAAAATAGCACGTCACAAGTTTTACCCGCATAGATCCCGTTCCTGTGGGATTTCTGAGATAAAACTATCTTATGTCTTTTCTCGGGTCTCAAACTATATTTGTATCAAATTTCATCCAAATCGGTCCATTGGCTTAGGCGTAAAGAAGAGACAGACAGACAGAATAACTTTCGCATTTATAATTTTAGCATGGATTTGTATTGTGTAAGAGAAGACTGTTCCAACAATTTTATTTAATGTTAATCATAATGATGTATTTTCAAATATGTCATCATTTTGGGAGTTAATTTTCAATGGACGTTCAACATTATCAAATATTGTGAAATATTCGTAATATAATTCCGTCGTGTGCCATGCTGCCGCACGCTATCAATCATCCCAAATGAATTTCACTGTCATGTTTTTATGCGCGAAACTCATCTAAATACACTCAGCCGTAATAATCGGTACAGTAAATAAAAATTCCATTAACTAAATTCTAATACCAGGCAAATGGAGTGCTTGTTAAACGCTCTCCCTGTGCTAATCCGGGCCCCTTTATTTATTAATCTGCAGCGTGAAGCCCCCTGCATTATAAAAAATTTTGGTGAATCCCGCGGGATTACTTAATTTTTTCGGGATAACCAGTAACCTGTATGCCATCGCAGGTTATCATCTACTTTTGTGCAAAAATTTATTCTAATCCGTTCAGTAGTTTTTGCGTGATTGCGTCCATCCAAACATCCAAACTTTTGCATTTATTATATTATTAACATTAATTATTTAATATTTATATTTATTTATATATTAAATATTAATATTATTATAATTGTTGTTGACTTCGTTTACTCCGCACAGCTCCTCCCCCGTAGGTGATAGCGTGATAATATGTAGCCTATATGTTGACCCGACCTGTTACTAATATTCATGCAAAATTTGAAGTAATTCCATGGAGTACTTTTTGAGTTTACCCCGGACATACATACAGACATACAGACAAACAGACAATTAGACAGACAAAAATTCTAAAAAGTATATTTTTGTCTTTGATATCGATTGTAGATCACGCCCCAAGTATTCTTTTAAAAAAATATTCAATGTACAGTTTTGACTTTCCTACGATTTTATTATATGTATAGAATAGATATTAATCAATGTAGATGAGATAGATCAGCTGCCTTATTGCTTAGCATAATTTTTACTAGGTGGTAAAATTTTGCAACGTCTCGTCCGAGTATTTGGTACCACCGTCTTACCTATTCCTGCTGCGGTACCACTCCCCTGTTAGATTGCCGTTTATACGTTTCTACATATATTTTTAGTTCTAACCTAACCTACTTTACTTACTAGTTCAAAAATACTATATTGATTCAGGCGTTACTTTGCGGAAGTCCATTATTAGGAAGGTGAAATTAATTCAATTTGCTATTATCCGTGAAATGTTCTATGTGTCTTCCGCGATGGCACCAAAAAGAGGGACGTTAGTTTAATATATTTATAAGACTCGCCGATGGTCAAAAAACCCCAGCGCCACAATTATCCACCAACATCTACCACACTTTTCCACCCACGTCCCACACCTACTAGTACTACGCCACGCGTAGAGTGAAGCAATGTTCGTTTGTCCTGAAGATGCTTCGGTTCCGAAGTGAATCGTGCGTTGAATTCATAAATTGTGTGCTTTTGTGCTGGTGCCGGCGTGGGATGTGGGTGGAAAAGTGTGGTGAATGTGTGTGGATAATTGTGCCGCTGGGGTCTTCTTTTTGTTTGAATCACCGGTGAGTCTTATCCATTTATTACACCGACGTCTTTCTTTTTGGTGCCACCGCGGAAGATACGTAGGACAGTTCGCGGATAATATCAAATGTAATTAATAATAATTAATAATTCAAAATCAATTACGTTTTTCGCCGTGTTGGTCCCGGGCTCCTTTGAAGAATAGGCCAACTGCCGTTCTGCCAGGCAGGTCGTAAAAAGCAACTGAGTGGCTATTTGCGTCACTACCATCGTGACTACTAGGTGGTAGAGTTCTGCATCGGCTCGACCGGGTCTGGTACCACCGCCTTACCTATTCCTGCCGCAATAGCGTCCGTGCTGGTCACTGTCGTGTTCCGGTTTGGAGGGTAAGGTAGCCGGTAAACTCGCCACAAGATAGCAACGCACCATTAACATCTTTTTTTGACTCTTTCCATCAGGAGACCCATCTGCTTGTTTGCTATTTTATGATATAAAAAAAAACCTTTTCAAAAAAATACATATAAAAAAACTAGGCATCGGAGTTCGTTGTTTACAGACAGTGAATTATCACCGCGACAGGTGTAAGTTATGTCGCGTGCCTGTCGCTCGCACGATACTATAATTTTGTTGAGGTTTAACTATATAGGTTTAACTAAACTAAGGTTTAACTAAAATTATCTTTTTATTATTTTTTACTATGTGCATATGACAAGTAACTATCATGTCGTACAATATCTATAATCTTTAACCAGTCAATCTGTATAGTGTCTATAGACAATGTTTATCTTTTTGCATCATGAGAGCTATCTGTATGCTGGTAAATTAACCTCGTAGTTAAAAATGTGATATATTCTTATTACAGGGCGCTATTAATTTTACTACAAGGACAACATTCCGTACTGCGTGTACACATCAGACGGCCGACAACCCGTGACTCTGTAGTACATTAGCGATTAACCCGCTATGGTACAAGAAGCAGTCGTAAAGGACAAAACTCTTTATAACTAAACGTCAAGCGATTTAAGAGATTGATGCCTCGTAGACATGCACATTACACAGCCCTCCATTCACGTTATTGAGTCATTGCGCTTAGGGCTCTCAGACACATAAATACGATAGAACGTCGAGACTTGCTACGACGTGGTATAAAGCCCCGTTTTCACTTTGATTAGTACGAGTGTAAGTGTTTAATGTAGGTGCTTAGTATAAAGCTAAAAATACGTGAAGATAGCCGTGGATCAGTGCGAGTGATTCGTCATCAGCGTAGTAAAAGTGTAAAAAGTAAAAGTGGATAGATACTGATTACTTATCACTCGCACTGATCAACAGCTGTCTTCACGTATTTTTGTCTTAATACTAAGCACCTGCATTAAACACTCACACTCGTACTAATGAAAGTGAAAACGGGGCTTAATATGTAAGAAAACGTGTAAGTCTTAAACGCTTCGACTCAATTGAATAACGTGAATTAGCCCCAGTAGTCTATTAGGACGCAATTCCAATGTGATAAATATTTAAAATCTCAACTGTGTTTTGGTTTTAATGATGCTGACTGTACGTTATTGTCACATAACACAAAGATTATTTTGAATGAAAAAACGCTATAGAATGAATAAATTTTCTTCCAGATACATCGTAATAGCGAGCAAAGGTTACATTTGTCACGCCATCATCATAATTAGGTGTTCGAGCTCTTTCATGGCTAATCCAGGTAGCGTGGGGACGCAGCGTGATGATGATTTATTGGAGAGAAACGAGAAGAGCTTACGCTTCCAAATTACACGGGAAGATACTGTCACTGGAAAGAGTGTTAGAAAAAAGTATCATTACGCCCGGTTTCCTTACAAAATAGGTAGGTAGAGTAAACTGAACGTCTATAGACTTTTCTGTTCACCACGATTCCCTGGTTTGTCGCTTGGCGAATTCGAAATTAATAGTCATTCCCATAGCCCTATTTCTAGAGTTAGCCGGGACCGACAGCTTTACGTGCACATCCGGACACGGAAGTGTTAATACACCATTCCGTCAGACTCTGAGATTTTGAGTTTTGCGAAAAATCTTGAAAAAAGTCAATAATTTTTATTGTAATTTTTTTGACCTTATGTGATTTCATACAAAAAGTATGTACAATCAAAACGTTTTATTCACTTTGACTTCATATAAACAAATATTCCAATATTTAAATAGACCTTCACTTTTCCCTCATTCGATTTCGTGATAAGATAAAAATAATCTAAAATACTTCAAAACGTTATAAAATTACAAATCTTTAGCGAAATAAAATCATTAAATCTAACACAACTATAGGTGTTTACCCTCTACGACACCATCTCTTAGATGCTCCAGAATATTCTGTATAGTAATATCTCCCTTAAAAATTCTATTCATGTAAAAAACTTTGTTCAGCCCTCGTAATAGGGCTGTTGTCTTTGTTAACAACGTGGATTCCTCCTCAGAGACTTTTCGAAGTGGCGACTCCGATGCGACTTCTAACAAAGGCTCATTGTTACCTTTTTTTAACACGTTGACTATCAATGCATTCCAATTATATATTGAATATATTTATTCTGCGTTGACGTTTTCTTTATATCGTAGAAAAGTTTAGTGAAATTAAAAATGGTCCACTACTAATAATGCTCATTCGATTGCAAAAAAAATATTAAAATAAATAATAATAAAATATGAAAGCCTGCACATACGCATTATCCCCCATGCTGGTCTGGACCCCTTTTAAATAATAAACCAACTGCCGTTCTGCTAGGCAGGTCGTAAAAAGCGACCGATTGCTTATACATGTCACTACCATCGGGACTGCTATGTAGTAGAGTTCTAAAACGTCTCGTCCAGGTATATGTTACCACCACCTTACCTATTCCTGCCGCAATAGCGTTAATGCTTATTTTTTTCGTGTTCAGGTTTGGAAGGTAAAGTAGCCGGTAGACTTATATGTGTGGCTTTGCCATGGATAGCAACGCACCAGTAAAATATTTGGTGTCTATAGATGATAGATTCTGTTTCCATCAGGGAAAATCATCTGCTTTTTTGTCATTTTGTGATATAATAATATAAACTTCCAATCAAGCTGTGATAAAAATACTATACGCACCACGGAAGTACGGAGAGTATGGCCATGCAACCCGCCTTTTTATCACCCTTGCTTTCGGCCTGAGTGTTAAGATTCTCTCCCTAAATGCATAATATACTGATTTTTTATTTCTCCCAAAAAGGTTCGTCTGCTAGAGAGTTATGCTTATAAAAAATTACAAAATAAAGCTTCTTGGTTTGCAAAATCGTGTCGCTTTCGTTACGTGACTTTTAAATCTCTTTTTTATCATTTTATACACATCAAGTGGACCGGCGACATGCATACAAATTTCGCTCTTAAGCGACGAAAATCTTTAAGAAATTATTTCAAAACCGCTTGTGAGTTTGCGATATTTACTTTTACGCTTACTCAAACCTCAATTTAGTCGGATTCTTAAGGATGTATTGAACGTATTAAGTTTCATTAAGGTTAGCTTTCATGCGTTGCGGTCGATGAGACAGACGCGCGTCCTAAAAATAAATAAAAAGTTCAGCAAGCAAACGGATACCTCTCTTAGTGTCGCCTATAGACACGTTGCTATCTGTATGTCAGGGATGCTGCAGAATATAACCAGTTACTTTACCCTCAACAGAATACGAGAACGACAAGCACGGACTCTATTGCAATAAATACCAAAACTATATCCACAGAATTAGATAATAAGATACATAATACCTTTTTATTTAAGAGTTATGCGTGTTTATACATTAAAATCAGTGAGTAAATAGTCATCCTCCCTTGTTTACGTAGGTACGCTTATGGTTGAAATTTAAAAAAATGAAATTGGACCACCATCGAGGTATTCACATATACATTCGTATAAAAAAATATAAAAATCTGACTACTCTGTAAAAAGTTATGAGTGGTCCATTATTAAAAAAAATATACGCGGCCAATTGAGACCTCCTCAGTTATTCATCGGTTGAAAATCCGAACGATACGGTGCCACCTACTTAATTACACCTACCTAGTTAATAGTCACGATGATTGCAACTTAGGGGCCATCCATCCACCTTTTGACCCCGTCCTTGTCACAGCTGGTCTATGAGACCTCCCCCCTACCGAGCGTGACGTCACATATTGTACAATTTTACATTGGAATAATGATCTAATTCGATTATTTTTCATTTATACAGGTGCCTTTTTTCATTTACTGTTGTAATACTTAGATGTAAAATATTATATTTTGAAAAAATGTGATGTCACTAAATTTGAGACCCCTCCCTGTCCCTATCCCTTGTCACACTTCGTCGAGCCCCTGCCTCCCCCTTAACGTGTGACGTAATTTATGGACGGCCGCTTAGCAGCAATACAGTTGAACTTTTCCTTAAAACGTCTGTAAACACGACGTACAACATATTGATGTTAAAAATTTATGAACTCGTACAAAATATTGTAATGCTACATCCTGTATAGACGTAGACAAAGACCGAGTACCAAATATCACAATCTATTTAAACCCGCTTTGTTTGATCCACATTCCTAGCTCACACAAACATGCCGGCTTAAGAGACTCGTGATACTCTAGAATAACACCCGCTCGATTCGTTAATCTTGGCCTTTCCGGCCATCCACATTCGTACATACATAGTTTTGTTAATCTTTCGTCTGCCATTCCTCTTCTCATGCGACATTTAATTTTATAATGTAGTGGTATTGAAATCAGTATTGCTATGTGTGTATGTGCGTGTAGGTACATATATATATATATATATATATATATATATATATATATATATATATATATATATATATATATATATATATATATATATATATATATATATATATATATATATATATATATAATAGACGTTTTAATAGACGTTTGTTACTCAATCACGCACAAACTACTGAAGGGATTTGAAAGAAATTTGGCACATAAGTAGACGATGGCCTTGGATAACACATGGGCTACTTTTATCCTGGAAAAATTAGGTGATCCCGCGGCATACGTGGGATTATAATGCAGCGGGCTGTACGCTACAGCTAGTACTCGTATATAGCATGCTCGTAAAAATTCACCTTAATATAAATATCGCATAAAAATATACAAAAAAAAAGTGTTAAATAACCGAGTAAGCAGTAATAATATTAAAATATTGTCAAAATTATCGCAAATTATGATCACTTTTAGGCCGATTTATCACATCAGAAATAGGTAGATAATGTAAATGTAATCACCTCTGTGGTCTAGTGGTCCAGCGTTGGCATTGACCACATGAGGTCCCGGGTTCGATTCCTGGGTCGGGCACTTAAAAAAAAGTGTTTTTCAGTTTTCTGATAAACACAAAGTTGCCCGAGATTGGAAAGTGCCCGGTTGGCGATAGGCTTGCCACTTGATGTTGTGATACAATTGGAAAAATTCTAGTGTTGTTGTAATTAGTCGTCTCTTACCGCCTCTTTAAGCCTCTTTCCGCCAGTGTATACCTGTATCCACCTCTTTTCGCCTGTTTCCGACTCTTTACGCCCCTTTCCCCTTCTTTCCACTAGTTTCTCTCTCTTCCCCTTCATCCCACCTCCCTCCACTCTACCCACACCCCTCTCTCCCCTTCTTCCTATTTTTCTTAAAAAAACCCGGCATTAGTAACATCAATGTCCTCGTGCAATTATTGCCACCCTACTCACTGATCGCCCCTGATCGCTTCTAGGTACATAGCTATGTACATATGTGTATACGTCGATTTGTGTCAGCGTCATTTACGTTTATTAGTGTGTCCACATAAATAAAATTTTATAGATATTTGGCATAAACATACTTTAAAACGATTACTACCAATTCTACAGCTGATTCTGAACAAACTACATTCAGTTTTTGTATCAAATAGGAAACATCTTGTAGACGTTCGGCTTACATAAAATATTTTATGCAGTAGCAGCAGTTCGTCACGAATGGAAGCCTAACGTAAGTTAACTGACATTTTAAATAATGACTTCGTTCTAATTGGTCCCCGTTTTGTTTGCATTTTTTGATGAAAAATATATTTCTGTTTACAATTTCGGCTTTGAAAGGTATTTTTATATTGTGATAAATTGAGAAGCTTCTTAATTCGCTCTTCATTCTTTATTATATTGATAGAGATATGCGTTTTGTTTATCAGAAACATATTTTATTCGAAAGCAAAAACAATAGATGTTTTTGTATATATTACAGGATAGCAAGCTAGAAAAATTTGTATTCCTTGTTAAGACAATTGCGTAAACGGTGGATTATAAAATTTGGCGAACTTTGCGGGTGCTACAGACGCTTTATATTGTCACGTGCTTCGGGTTCGTAATTTGCAAGAAAATACCACTTATAATAAAACCGTGTATTTACAACACAAGTACACAAACAACAAATTGTAATACGTAAATACACTACACACACTGGTCACACTCGCTGCACTAGCACTAAACTTAACCGACTACGTTTAAAGAAAACACTATTCTTATTCACTTAAACTGGTCACTTCGCTTCGCACTGGTCGTTTCAAGTATCGCTCTCGATCGCTTTATAAAAACTGTCTTCTATTTGTCAACACATCTCTATTTATACCCAGGGTACAATTCTACCAGGATCCAGAAAAATCTAAATTTATTGCGTAAACAATAACAATAAACAACTTATGATATACAAGTCCTATTATACGCTATTTTCATCCTTATGCCCTATATTACAAAGTCTATTATGGCATAGCCTTTCGGGAAACGGTCAACTATTTGTTTGTCAATAGGAGCTATCTCTCTCTTTTATTTCTAGATCTCCCCAGCGTTCCAGCTCTTCACGTTTCTAGATTATTCGTAACAATATTTTAAAATAATATGCATTACAAAATAGAATTAAATTGTGTTAATAAAAATATACATTACACACGCTATATTCATGTGACATACATGATAATATACACACATGTATATTATTTTCTTTATGGCTAAAGTCTATAATCAAATTTAAAAGAGATTTTGTCGTTTATTCTGTTGTCGAACTTCGACCACAGGGCAATCGCTAGTGCCTACAGATAGCCGTCGGTAAAGATATATGTTGCCATCTACATACCGTTGCCATTGCCCGAAAGATAATTTACAAAAGGAAACCCAGTAATCACGGTGGTATCACGAAATAACTGTCAGGGAGACGGTTTAGTTTTTCAGTGGAAGCTTTCAGCTCAAGGGATCATAGTGGACCTTTGACTAAGACGAACACGGAAATTCCACTTCCTCGACTTTTTTAGGGGAGCGGGAGCTAGTAGTTGCAATTTTTTTGGCTGTAGAAGCTTACTTGTTTCTTAGTTAGGAAATACAGCAGTACTATTCGAATGAGCTGCTATTCAACTGTCGATTTCTAATAAATTTGAAAAAAAAATTTTAATTTAATTCAAACCTACTTTTACTTTTATCTTCCGAGATGGTACCGAAAAGAAAGTCGTCAGTTTAATGGATAAGACTCACCGATGGTCCGGACAAAAGAAGACCCCAGCGGCACAATTATCCACCTACATCCACTATATTTGTAAACCCACGTCCCACGGCGCCGGCATGGGACGTGGGTGTACAAGTGTGGTGGATTCCATTTATTAAACCGACGCAGACGACTTTTTTTTCGGTACCATCGCGGAAGATTCACAAAATAGTTCGCGGATAACAGCAAATTTAATTAATTTCACCTTCTTAGAGTTATATTACTTACCGATCAAAATCAAAAATCAAAATATATTTATTCAGTTAAATAAATTGTGCACTACACTGAATTGTAAAATCATTAAAAACTATCTTATAATCTAACTTAACATGTATCTGCCTGAACTAGGTTAGTGTTTCAGGCGATAGGGGCTAGTGAAATACAATAATTTTAATAATCACTAATAAAAAAAATTAAGTACGCATAGTTTACAATGTTATGTTATTAAAATTAAACTCTTAAACTATATTAACCTAAGTAATAATATAACTAGGAAAACAGAGTAATTCTTAAAACTATCACAAATAGGAACAAGAAGAGAAAAATTAAACGTAGTAAAATATATAATTCTAAGTTTTGTTTATTTACAAACTAATAATAACTTCTCAGTGTCATAATAGGACATACTTTGTAAAACATCAATTACAATCTATTTGCAGTTCCTAAAATTTTGTGAATAAATATTTGTAATTGCATTGATTCTATTATACAGAAGTGGACCTAAAAATACGTAGAATTTTGATGAAAAAGTAAATTTTGTTACTGCGTTGTACGGACAAGCTCTATCTTTTCGCCTTTTGTTTTGATCATTTCAATGAAATTTCGATGAAATAAAATTACTTCAAGGGTAATTTTTAAACGTTGTCATCTCGTTCGGTACGATAAAACTGTACAGCATTGTTTATTTCTATTTATTCACGATATATCTACAAATGTTGGTTTGATGATTGATAGAATTAATGATTAATGAGATTTTTGAAAGTGATAGAAGCGTTTTCTCATATGCGCGGCGATACTTATTCTTTCCAATGGCGTGTCTATTAGTATTCATGTGGTCTGTGGTATTAATAGTAACATGGTAATAAAATATCAAGATTTGTATGTTAGTTTAGTTGGTCAGATAGGATTTAAGAACTCTATGGCCTCTATGATAAATAAAAAATCTGTAAGCCGGTTGACTATGTAGGCCGTTCTTTGAGGTATTTTATGCTCAAAGGAACAAAAACTATACTTAAGCAATTTTTTTTTCAGAGTATAAAAATCTAAATTTTGTTATAACTGACAGTTTTCCAAAAAATCCATTTTTAAAAACTATATATTTTGAAAACGATGATCGATTTTGATCTTTCAAATGGCATTCAACGCATTTTAAGCTCTAAAATTTTAGAGTAATTAAACCAAATAAGTCTAAAACGTTTTTTAGCTACCTACATACCTAATCTATAGGTTGAAAAATGTCGAAGTAATATCAAAAAGCATTTTTTTTAAATTTCCGTTATTGAGAAATCCCAAATAAATCGACCGATTTTGATCAAATTAACAGTATTTGTCGCGGTTTTTTAAAGAGAAAAGTTGATTAGACTTTTAAGTCAATCGGTATATTATCTAAATTATTTTAAAAATTTTGAATAAGTTTTCTGTAAACAACAAAATATGTAAAAAGCTTTTGAAAACTTATTCGATTTTGATTTTTGAAACTGTATTTGAAGTAACTTTTTAAGTGCTAAAATATTGTAAAAGGTTGAAAAATTATTGGTTAAAAAATCTCGAAGTTATGTAAAAGAAACATTTTTCAACATTTTTCGTCAAAAATAACTTCCGAAAGGACAAAGCGGTTTTGATGCAATTTATGCAATGGACGCAATTTTATGAGGAAAAAAGCTGATTAGATTTTGTACTCAATCGGTAGGTACATTAATTTGGAAGTTATATTATAAAAAATACTGTTCTACCATTTTTTTTGAGGTTTTTTAATATGTCTCAAAATCTCGTGGACCGAATTGGTTCAAATTTTCATGAAGTGGGTTCTAAGTGGGTTGAATCCTATCGAATGGCTTCAACCGCGTTTCGATCGGTCAAGTTGGTCAAAAGTTATGAGATGTTTACATACACACATACACATACATACATACATACTCAAATTCAATTCAATTCAAATATTCTTTATTTCGTAGGTAATTAATTATACACTTGAAACAAGTCATTTATACATTACATATACCTATTATACTATCTTTCACTTCAGTTTTAAAATTGAACAAAATTTATATTTTACATTTACAAGAATCGTAAACAATAACAACATGTTTTATATCATAAGATAGCAAACAAGCAGATGGGTCTCCTGATGGAAAGATTCAACCATCGCCTATAGACACCAAAGATGCTAATGGTGCGTTGCTATCTTTTGGCGAGGTCTAATGCCACATGCATAAGTTTACCGGCTACCTTACCCTCCAAACCGGAACACGACAGCGACAAACACTGATGCTATTGCGGCAGGAATAGATAAGGCGGTGGTACCAGACCCGGGCGAGACAATGAAGAACTCTACCACCTAGTAGCCTCGATGGAAGTGACTCGATAGCCAATCGGTCGCATTTTACGACCTGCCTGGCAAAAGGCAGTTTTCTTATTCTTCAAAGGAGGCCGGGACCAACACGGCGGAAAAACATGTTTAAATAAAGTGGGTACGTAAAAAGTACTGACGTCTGAGAATGTTTCTACATTTATGGGGAGAACACAAAAATAAAATTTATATTATTAAATAATAATGTTGTAACATATATAATTTAGAGTTAGTCTTTATTTTAAATAAAAAATTAATAGTAGTCATACATACATACATACATACATACATACATACATACATACATACATACATACATACATACATACATACATACATACATACATACATACATACAGACATACTGACGTCATCGTGAAAATAGTCGGAAATAGTGAAAATAATTTTCTTATTAACCTAGCGGGAAGATAAAAATCAACTAATGTAATCCTATTTATACAAATAAATTATTTGAATTCAAAAAAAAGCGATGTGAAATAGTCATGTCGTAGACGATTCAAGCCGCTGTATGTTGAATGCGGTTAAAAGAAAGCACGAGGGAGCTCCCTCCCCGATATGAGAATAATACTCTACATAAGATTTGTTTTGCACCAAATAAGGCTTTATGTCGTCAACTCTATTATTAGAACTGCGATTGTACTACGATACTTGTACTACGATTATTTCACCAATTCTATTATCAGAAAACGTCCTTGCTCTATTTTTATTAAATCAATTCTATTTATAATTGTGCCCGCGACTTCGTCCGCGTCGAAAAATGTCTAAAATAAAAGTAGCCTAAGTTACTCCCTATTACAACAGCTATCTATAAGTGAAAGACTGGTCAAAATCGGTCCAGTCGTTTCAGAAATTAGCCGGAACAAAAAGACAGACAGACAGACAGACGGACAGACAAACTGACACACAGACAGACAAATTTGTAAAAAATGTTATTTTGGTATATGTACTGTATATAAATCCATATACATTGAGTAAAAAGCGGTTATTTTAATAGTACAAACAGACACTCCAATTTTATTTATTTATATAGATTATTTATAGAAAAATGGTATTTGTCGATTTTAAAGATGCTTCTCAAAAGATTCATGATTTGAAAAAGAAATTAGAGCAATTTAATTTTACAACTATTCGAGCAGCCTGTGGGCTCGGTCACGTGAAAAGTATGTCGAATGTCCGTGCTGTAAAGCTAGCTTCTTCAGAAGGTTAAATAGCCGGCAGCCAATTGGATATCGTACCGCCGGATTGATGAAGTCTGTAAAGATCTGCGAAAATTTCAAGTCGATAACTGTTTGGAAAGGGTGCAGGACAGACCTAAATATAAAAAACCTTATTGTCGAAGGACAAGACTGATTTTAGGTTACTACGCTAATTACGCTTAGTAGTCTGTGCTTAGGTTAGGTTAGGGTACTAATTGTCAATAGGTCTCTTTAGCACAACTGTTACTCTCAGAAATCTATGTTAGATTGACAAAATTCTGAGCTAAGATCTTGCCAAGACACTTTTTAGATACTTAAAATAACAAAAAAGAAATTAGGTTCAAACTATAGTACAAAAACAGGGAGAATTTTTATTTAATACTTATAATGACAATTATGATAAATAAACTTACTGTTGTTTTATTGCAAATGTAATTAAAGTTTTATACAATGGTAACACTTAAATATGACGATAGAAGTCAATCAAATTAAAGTCTGAATATTTTTATATGCTTGTTTCTAGCGATATATTTTAAAATAAGAAGGATAAGAATAAGAATATTTTATTTAATTAATTTAAAAAACGTAGATTTTTCTAGTTTATCTAATATTCATTACTCCGAAAGACACACAAAGAATGTACAAAACCAAAAGGAAAAATCGCCTGAGCTCTTTCATCACCAGTTTGGAATTTCACAGCTGTGCGATTCTCGGGGAACGTTTTATTCCGCATCCTCAAAGTCCGCATCACTCATTCTTGCAGTCAATTTTCAACAAATGTTTCTCAGAACCGATACAACTTAAGGACCTTCAAGCAAAGAGTTTACTCATTTTTAGAGTTGCCACCCCTCAGGGTTTCCCCGAATGCGTCGTAGTTTAGGAGACGTCCGGGGAGCGTTCCGGGATGGTTTTACTTGTAGACCGGGTTTTAATAAAAATCACGCGCGACTTGTGATAATATTGATCCTTAATTTAAGTGGATTCTGTTTTTTTTATTTTTTAAGACGTAATTTGGTTAAAAATAAATAAAAATTAGAAGCATTAAAACTATATTTTATTCTACTGTGTAAAATAAAAAATAATACTTTTCTTAAAAAAATACTTTGAACACTGAATATCGTCGGCACTTGGTAAAACTCCATGTTAACTTATATTTATATTGTATTAAAAGCACTTGTACTGTTTTACTTGACTTTTTATTTATTAAAACCAACCGGTTTCGCGTTTTAACGCATCATCTAAAAACAATAATAACTTTTGCCCTGATGATGCGTTAAAACGCGAAACCGGTTGGTTTTAATAAATAAAAAGTCAAGTAAAACAGTACAAATGCTTTTAATACGATATAAATATAACTTAAAAAAATACTTAAAACTTTCGTGAGATATTATCTATACATATAACAAAACAGTAGAAAAATAATTTCTGTAAGTACATAAAAGTTTTTTTTTAAAATAATGATTGAGTTGGTTAATAAATCGATAACAGAATAAAAAATTATAAGAACACGTGCCGCCGTTAAACTGCGATAACGGCGTAAACAACTCGGAATGCAAATGTTTTTCTTGGTCAGATTTGGAGGTAGACGAAAACATTTGTTTTTACAAATAAGGATCAAAATCGCAGCCCCTTGCTGATTATGTTTGCGCTGGCAGTGGCGTCGTTTAGTGGCGCCATTTTTATTCGGTGGAAGGATAGCCCCAGCCATGTTTAAGATATACAGTTAGAGACATTAGCATCGCCGGTGTGTGACCTTTTTCCCAATTAAAAGTAGGTTTTGAAAAAATATTCTTTAGTCAAATATGTAGTTAAGTCAAATCAGGGATGAGTATATTATGGCAGATAAAGAAATCTGTAAGCTTGACTTTAGAAAATATAATGCGTTACGACATGCATATGTTAGGCGTTCCAGTGTTGTTTTTTCGTATCTTCAGGTTTCAGGTTTTCGTACCTTGTAGGGATTTAGACACTGTTTAAACAGTGTCTAAATCCCTACAAGGCACAAGGGTAGATATCAAAGTCAACGTGTTATCAAATCTACACTAAAAAGAGAATGCTTCACCGTCGAAAGTCAATACTTTGGACGGTGCTGATTGTGAGAAATGCTGTGATCAAGTTCGAATTATTACTATGCTGGGATGGCAATCACGATTAAAGCCGCGGGTATAGCTAGTAAACTAAATAATTAAATACCTTATATAGGACCATGGATCCTTTCGCACCGCAGCTCAGTGGTTAAACGGTGCAAATGGCCAAGGGTATTTTTTGTAATGGGTCGATTCAGACCACGGGGCGAAACGGTAATCTGTTTTAATTATTTAACTTAAGAGATGTTTATAGGCTTACTGTAAGAACCCAAAATGGCCATAAAAAGGCTTCAGTTTTCACTTACTGATCATGCTCAATATTTTTCATATAATGTTTTATAATTACTCAGCATAACTCGGCTGAGACTGTAGTCAGTTATAAATGAAAATGGATATGACGTGTTAAGTACATTGAAACTGGCAACACTCGGTAATGTAGGAGCTCGTGATTAACTCGTATTTATGCTGCGAGTAGAGCAAACAGTCATTTGCTAATTGACGTCAACTGGCGTTCGAGTGCGGAGCACTGAGAGCCTCTATAAATAGAGTTTTTACGTCCATTAATATGGCAACGCCATGAAATATTATGCAGTCTTGCAAACAATTTTTTTGGCTTATTTTTCTTTCTTTACAATTTCATTCATCTGGACCCCTTTTGTGAAATAGACCATCTGACGTTCTGCTAGGCAGATCGTAAAATGAGAATAATTCGCTATACGTGTCACTACTTCAGGACTAAAATGACTCGCCCGGGTATATGATACCGTCGCTTTTCCTATTTCGATCAGTGCTTGTGATTGTCGTGTTCCGTTTTGGAGGATAAGGTAGATGTATGCATAAGGCAATACTATTTCACCACATCTATAATAACGCAATATTAACATCTTTGTTGTCTATAAGTGATGGTTTTTGACGTGACAACGACTTATAATTCGATAGAGCTGGCTGCACGCACGAAAAAACATGACTCATGCGGCGTTACCTCGCTCTGAGGCGTTCCGTTTAAGGCTTGGAGTACAAGCGAGAGCTTAAGACGTTGTCACGTTCAACTATCGTCTGTAAACCAACTTTACAGACAACCGATTTTTTTTCCACAACGAGAGCCATCTGCTTGATTACTACCTAATAATATGAAAAGCCTAAAATCTTTCACTTTTTCACTTTCACTGTTTTTTTTTCCTACTTTTTTTTTAATCGCCCCTGTGGTCTAGTGATTAAGCGTTGGCGTCGATCACATAAGGTCCCGAGTTCTATTCCCGGGTCCGGCACTTAAAAAAAATGTTTTTCCAGTTTTCTGATAAACACAAAGTTGCCCCGGATTGGAACGTGCCCGGTTGGCGATAGGCTTGCCACCTATCACATTTGTGGGACCAAATATCTTCGGCTAATCGTGGGTGCACTTGTTATGTACATCTGCCTACACCTTCGGGGATACGGACGTGAAGACACTCTTACTATTTTTTTTACTTTGAAAAGAAGATAATATTGCCTCGGTTTTTACAACCTAACCAACAAGAGATAGGATATGGGCAGAGGCGGCGTAAGGAGTGGGAGATGTGGGCCACGGCCTGGCGGTTCGACAGGTTCGGTTGGTTATACCTTTTAAACTGCTTCAATTAGAGCACTTACCCGTAAAGAACAGGCAATGCTAAGGTATTGATACAAAAAAAACGTTAAACACAGGAAGTCAAAGAAAGGTTACTTAATGAACTCTATTTTGGCTATTTTTGATCTAGTTTTGGAAACTGAAGTTCACTCAAACGTTAGTGCACAGGTTTTTGGATCTGTTCCATTATAGTGATAGATCCAGGATATCTTAAATACGTACTTGCTCTTGTCATTAAAAAAAACTGTTGCAGCATAGCCAATAGAGCACTGCAGCACAGTCGAGAGTGCCTGGTTGGTAAGCATTTCAAAATAATTAAATTTCAAAAAAATTGGAAACAAGCCACCGTCATAGGAATTCACAAACCGGATAAACCCCGCAATAAAGTCAGTAGTTACCTCCCCATTAGCCTAATAAATACGTTAGGCAAAATCTATGAAAAAATCATTCTCGCTCGCCTTAAGGCATTTGTTCACGAGAAAGGCCTCTTAATAAATGAGCAGTTCGGGTTCCGAACAGCTCACTCTTGCACTCATCAAGTGCACCGTCTCAACGAATATATCCTGAACGGGTTAAAAGCAGCCCCGGGGCTGCAAATTCCCTCAGGCGCCCTATTCTTCGACGTCGCAAAGGCGTTCGACAAAGTCTGGCACAATGGCTTAATATACAAGCTATAACAAATGGGCGTGCCCGACAGACTCGTACTTATCATACGAGAGTACCTCACCAATCGCCGATTCAAATTCCGCGTGGAGGGAGCCCTCTCCACCCATAGGCCGATCACAGCAGGTGTCCCGCAGGGCTCCATACTGTTACCCGTATTATTCTCCCTTTACACGTGCGACGTACGCCGCCGACACCGCCTTCTATATGTTCAATTTTTCCGAAGTAACAATCACCAAGCGGCTACAGACTGCGGCCAACGCCCTTGGCGATTGGTTCAGAAAATGGCGTATCGAAATAAACCCCACAAAAAGTGCAGCCGTGTACTTTCGCCGCGGTAAACACCCGCGACAACAAAGGCGCGGTCTGCGTAAGCTAGGCAACATTACCCTGTTCGGAAACGTCATCCCGTGGGAAAGGAAAGTCAAGTACCTCGGGGTAACGTTGGGCAGTAAAATGTGATTTAAACCGCACATACAAAGAATGAAAGTTAAGGCTAAGTTCATTGTTGGTCGGTTATATAATCTCATCAATAAACACAGTAAAATGTGACTTAGACACAAGGTGCCACTTTACAAGTCGTGCGTACGCCCCATCCTTTCATACGCTTGCGTAGCATTTGCCCATCTCCCCCGTACGGACTTACATCCGTTGCAAGTGGTACAAAATAAATTCCTGCGTATTGCCACGGGAGCACCGTGGTATATGCGCAACGTAGACCTCCATAACGATCTTCAATTACCGAGCTTAGCAAATCATTTCAAAGACATCTCTAAAAGATACTTCGATCGTGCCATTTCGTGGTGGTAGCCGCGGCTGACTACATCCCAGATCCTAATCCAGATATAAATATAAATATATGTATATATATATATATATATATATATATATATATATATATATATATATATATATATATATATATATATATATATATATATATATATATATATATATATATAGTCCGTCTCGGGAGTCAATATATGGGTTGAGGCTCAAAAGTCTACTGTTATTGCTCAACTTTCCAAGTTTCTCTAATTGTTGAATTTCCTTTTTAAATTCCATAGATTGTGCTGCCTTTATTATTAATATCCGGCTCGAAGGACCAAAAAAACTGTAATGTCTGTGTACAGTTTAAAATGAGTGCAGAAGATATGTGAGGGAGAGTCAGTGTACGAGACAAACCCAATGAAATTCTTTCTAACACTGATTTATTATTAAAGTTACAACAAAAATGATGATTAAATAAAAGTGCAACCGTTACAATGTGTGCGTGTATAACTTATTACATTGTTTCTATGTAACCTAAATAAATTACATGTCATTGACTTTAAATATGTGCGGTAACCCGTACAACATGTTTTTCTCCTAAAGTCAAAATTAACTGATTTAGAGAGGTTTCGTAACGAACGGTAACTTTCTTAACATTTTAGCTATAGCTAAGTAATTAGCGATTTTTTGGTATTGATAAAAAGTATTTACTCTTAAATTTATTATTCTGTTCCTTTAGTTCAGGAATACAGATTTTTCACAGTTTATTTCTAGCTAAAATGTCTAACTTTTACCGTTTTTGAGTGATTGCAAAAAACACTTAATTTCTTTTCAACTCTTGCCGGCAGTTGCCGCTCAAATAAACTTTACATATCTTGCACTATGTCTATATCCAAATTGCAAAGAAGAGTGACATATTATTTTGATTTTAAACTTTATCATAGATAATAAACGTTTATATATACTCAAAGAACTTTATTTAACAGGAAGACAAAGACTGTTTAAAACGTTAGGTCAATTTTTATTACACTTCCATCTATCCTATAATTATCGTACTTAAATACAAGTTGGGTTGGTATAAATGAAGAATCGCTAAAATATACCACTTGGGGTAATATAGCTTTGCGGAACCAGAACCTTGTCTCAAATGTTGGATAATTCCTTGCGAATGATTTTAGTACTTGCAGTTAGGTATGTACTAGGTGGCGCTAACATCATATAATCGTAGCTTCATATTATTAAAAATGCCTACCCTGATCGAGAATAAGAACAAAAATGGACTTATTATTTTTGGACATCAAGCAATTAATAACCGTTCGTTTTGGCGATCTCTAAATTAAGCATTTTACTTCATAAAAAAAAGGCTGCGGAATCTGGATGTGAACAAAGCCAGTGATGGAATCCCTGCAATAGTACTTAAAACCTCATGGAAGCTTGCTAACGTGCAGCCTGTGCCTAAAAAGGGCAGTCGTGCGGAACCTACTAACTATAGGCCAATTTCAGTCACGTCCATACTCTGCAAGACTATGGAGCGTGTACTGAACAGGAGGCTAATGGCACACCTAGAAGCGAACGATTTACTCAGTGACCGCCAATACGGGTTTCGCCGAAATCGGTCCACTGGGGATCTTCTAGCGTATGCCACTTACGTCTTGAGTGCAGCCATCGAGAATCATGGTGAAGCGTTAGCTGTCTCCCTTGACATCTCTAAAGCCTTTGACAGTCTTATTAGCAAGCCAAAGACCTACAAAAAATATAGACATAGCCATTGTAAGCAATTAGAAACAAATCGGTGAAGACAACTTTTGTACATGTGTGCGTAAGCCAACGCCAACACTTGCAAGCATCGTAAAACATTACGTACGTGTGCTAGAGATTAGTGTTGCAAGCATTGGCTTTCAAATTTCCATTTACTGGTTTAATATTTTACTACATTTTATAAATTATAATGCGTTTTACTTATATTAATTATATTTGATATTTTATTTGTATTACTATTTCCTACGTCAAAGACAAACAAATTTAGAAGGTCTTGAAATTTATTTATTTTATCTACTGTACATATGCCATTATGTTAATGCATATTTACACATGTAAATATGCACTAATTACAATATGAATAATATTTTTACGAATCTTTTTCAGCATATTTTACATTTTTGTTCTAAATTAATTAAAGTAATAATTACAAGTAATAATTCAATAGGTTTTTAATATTTTTTTTACTTATAATGCTAACTATTTATTATAAATTCTTAATACTCATCTTTAATAGTAATATATAACTTCTTTTCTAAACTGAAAGTACACACAAGAATGATAATTGGCAAACTAACAAATAAAACGAAAAATAAAATACGAGCTTATTTATTTATTTAATTCTTTATTTTACATAGTAAACACTAACATAACAATAATAATAGAAAATAAGTACAATGGGCGAGATTATCTCTAGTAATAGAGATTTCTTCCAGCCAACCCGTAACAAGAAAATATTAAGACGCTGTCAACACCGAAATCGCTCACTCTGTCTATTTCTATCGGAGTAAACGAGACCACACTATCAGTGTAACTGGGCGACCAGGGTCTTAAAATGAATAAATATTGAAATTAAAAAAAAAAGTGTAGATTATTTGTCAAATATTATTCGGTAGCGGTTTAGGTATGAATATGCTGACTTCATGTTTTCAATTGCAGACCCATACGTCAAAGAAATAAAGATATAGACCCGTAATGATGATTTCAAGACCAATCTTCGCAATTATTTTCTATCGAGCCAATTTTTTTCAATTATGTATCGAGTCCGAGAAATATGATGAATATTAACATATATTTTTTTTTGAAGTGCTATAACAAATAATTTTTCTTAAAAAACTGCTTTAAAACATCAATTTCAACTAATTAGGTCTTGTCAGCCCCTTAAAAACAAAGATGATTTTCGACTTGACATACAATGAATTAATTGCAATAAAATTAAACCTATAAGACCATAATAAAATTAAATCTATAAAACCAAATACTACTATAAACAAAAAAATGAACGGAATACATAAATACACACACACACATATATATATATATATATATATATATATATATATATATATATATATATATATATATATATATATATATATATATATATATATATATATTATAGGCATATAAAACTACTCAAAACAAAATAAGGCCCACTCTGATTTCCACCTTAAAATGAAAATGCATATTTTTTGTAGTTTTAATGGATAGATATAGTTAGACAGTAAAGTTTTATTAATTATTCCAAAAAAAGTAAATGATTTTATGACGTTATCTTCTAGCGCTAGTTGGGAAATCAATCACGAAACAGCTTGAAACACGGCGAGCCATGTTTAATAAATATGTATATATGTAGTATATACGTATATAGTACGGTGAATCCAATTAAAACTATAAGTCTAACATTAACATATATTTTCTAAATAAAAGGGACATTTCCCCAATGTTTGGGGAAATTTATTCGTATGTTAACTTACCACACTGTCACAATGCCGCTTCAAATTTGTGTTCTGAGAAATTATATCAAATATTATTTCAGTTTTGTTAAATTTATGGAAATTTGGATACTTCCTTGTGAAAAGTGATCCCGGAAGACTTTTTTCAAAACATGAATTGTTTTAACAATTGTTTACCACACAGGATGGCATGATTTCAAAATAAATATTGTCACAAAAAGAACGTTTCTCACTCTCTCTAGCTCGCGGCCGACTAGTAAGCCGCCGGCTTCATATTGCTGCATCGTCATCACATTCGTGACTCACGATACGAGCGCTTGGGTACGTCTATATTTTTTTGTAGGTCTTTGTAGCAAGCTTCCTTCGTACGGTATACCTACTGGTCTCTGCGCCTGGATCTCAAACTTTCTGAGTGGCCAGTCGATTAGGGTAGTCGTCGATGGCTGCTCCTCTGACCAAATGGATATAAAATTTTAAATTAGTTTGAATTTTGCGAACGTTTGCGAAATTTTTAAGGACAACGAGGTCTATGTGGCATATCCGTATGTCAAGATTGTATTGCCACATGTAAATTTACAGGCTTCTGTCCCCTTTAAACCAGAACACGACAGTGACAAGCACCGATGCTATTACAGCAGGAATATGTCCCAGAATCCCAATGAAACTACCACTAGTTACCACCTAATTAGTATGCACGATTATGGGAATAACTTTCTCTCGTTTTTTTCGGTATATCAAGGCATTGATTTAAGGCAGTTGTTCTATTTTTCTAAGCGGATTGGAGTCAAGTCGGGATAAATCAAAAATCATATTATAAAAATCACAGTCGTTTATTTATTCATTATTAAATACTGGTAATTAAGTTAGACATAGAGAATTACCAAAAACCATTAGCTTGAAGGGTATTTTAATTATCTAATTAAAATCTAGAATGTAATGTGAATAATTGAGTAGATATGTACGCTTGAACTCTGTCAAAATTACAAATTGACATTTTGTCAACTTATCACATACACAAACGTTCAAAAACACATTGCCAATAACATTTGAGATCATAATACTATACTGATCACAATATATCAGTGGCTCTCAAACTTTTATATTGTGTAAAATATAGCGCCTTGACAAGATTACTATATGATAGTGCCATCTACACTTATATACGCGATACACAAACGAAAACAATAATTCCACATAAGAAATATCAAAAAAGTTCTCACGCTTAAATATTTTTGTTGATATTGGTTGTTCATAGTATTAATACCATCAACATTTGGCGTCTGTTTTGAAAAAATAATAATTTACATTTTTAAACCCAGAAATTTTAGTTATCTTTTAAACGAATAAATAATATTAAAACTTAAAATAATTCTAAATACAAGTCAAATAATGTTCTTAACATATTTTTAGCAAATAATCATTTTTTACCTATCTAAACTATTATATTTAATATAGATATTATATAGGTAAATACAGATATTATCTTTAATTGACCACACAACTTTTAAAAAGTAACATAATTATTGCTATAATATGGCTATCAACACTTAAGTAAAAGGTATTCTAATTACTCAATTTTTTTAAACCTGTATTTACACTATATTTAATGCAATTACAGACTTCAAACATTTGAAATTAAAAATTTTAACTTTTTTCCCACAACGAGACTCATACTATGACAGATCCCTTAAAGTGCACCTTTAAAAACCATATAAAATATTAATTGCAATTACCATATCACATAATAAAAATTGTAATAAAAAATCAAAAGATTAAGAACCACTGACCAAAAAAAGAAAGCCTTTCTAAAAATGTTAACTAGCACAGACAAATTATTGCAAATATGACACCTAAATCATAAACACACTACTGCTACAATTCGTTTCGTTCACTAGAGCTCAACCTTAAATATTTTTAAAACTATTGGTGTTTTCATTTTCCAAACATACATTTAAAACTATATATTATAAGCAATAAACTATAAATAACTATAGAGGACTCAATTATACAGTAAAAAATAGCTATTCAATAATCACCACTGATTCAATTAAGCTACCAATTTTCCTATCATGTATACCAATATACCCATTATTTTCAAACATTATATGAATCGCTACTCAAATAACAGAACGAAATTGTCAATGCTAAATACCGTTATCATATCGATATGTATGCGACGTTGCCGTGTTTCATGCTGTTTTGTGATTAGTTCGTCAACTACCACTGGAAGACAACGTCATAATACCATATACCATAACGTTAATTTGCATTGTATAACAGAACGTAATGAATAACATTATTAAACAGTAACAAATTCTGTATCATTTTTGGATAACGCTATGCTTGAAATTAACGTTATGTCATGCCGCGAACAATATCGTTACCACAAAATACCGATATTTATGTACCGAAGTAATGCATTCATGATTAACTAACAATATTAACTCCCACAGATAAAACACAAAAAGAATTTATTTTCAAGAGTATGGTGTTACAAGTAGTTAAAATTAATGTATATTTACCAACATATATGGTGAACCTATCGACAATTCGGCACAGCCAGTGTGGGACCTTTATGTTTTCTAGAAAAACAAAAAGTTTTCTGAATCGAATTCTCTAATAGATTTTACACTTTCAATCGTCGGCACTTGGTGAAATTCCATTGTTACGAATTCTCTAAATTATGATTTGACGTTTACACATACCATATACCATAGCCGATATCGTTGATTCATTGAGGCCAATAACTTGAATAAACTTAAAACGATAAAATTTATCTTTGGCCTATGTTATATGTCAATGTTTATGTTTTTAATACTCTATTTTTATATTAAGTTTTTTTATTTTTATTTTTAATTTTTGTATTAAGTTTTTCTGACTTTACTATTATTTTACTTTACTATTTGTAAAGCATAAAAGTACACTTATATTTATTTCTTGTATAATAAGATAAAAAATATATTTTTATTTGTTTCTTCTATTTCACATTCAATTTTTAATTATTTTTTACGGTGATAATTATGGATGGTAATTATAATATTTAATATATTGGCCATTAATGTGCGTGAAGACGCGCAACTTTTGGGTTTTAAGAATAAAAACTTGTAAAATAAAATGAAGTAATTAGTGAATTTTACCATAAAAAAAATAATAATAATAAACGTTAATAATTATAAACATTATAAATAATTTATACTTTCAAGTATTTCATACGAATACCAACCATCACATAACAATATTGTTATATGTGTTTGTATAAAACATATTAGTTTCTTTAGACGAATTGCACAAAATGTTCTATCCACAAAGTAAACTAATTATCTGTTTGATATTGAAGTTAGTCAACATCAATACTGAAATATATTAAATAAACACCCAAACATCCATGTTTACCACACAACTGCTGCCTAAGACCTTCTTATGTCCAAATAAATTTACAATCAAACAGGAAATAATGCATTCAAATTATTATTAGTCATATGACATAACACCTTTCTAATAAAAAAAAAACTAATCATAATAAAAAGTATAATACATTTTAAAATAATTTTATAACTTGGTGAACATCATCAATTATGTTCTTTATATTATGATTAAGAGAAGTCGTTCGCGTAATGTACATAAAAATAAACATTCAAAGAAAATATGAACCTTTCTAAAAGTCAGTTGAAAAAAAAAATCACTTCACAAAAAAACACAAGTCTAACAAAATAATGTTATTTTCTGGCTGTATGCAAGAACTACATCTTAATAATACACATAGGTAAGAAGGCTTATATTTAACTGGAATAAAAAAAAAATTAGTGATGTTTTTATCATTAAAAATTAAAAAAAATATATACATAAACAGGTACATTGTCTAATAAAAACCAAGGCAGTGATTAGAAAGCAAGTTATTGAATTACAACTTTTGCTTCCTTTGCAATGGGTAAGGAATTATGATCTACCTTGAACTTTAAGGAACTTTTATACTTATTAATAAGGTCGTGTACACATACAATCGACAGGATAGCTTTCGTAATATTACTAAACGTATATTGGCTACTATAAAAAGCGAATTTTTCTAATTAACTAATGTTATATTAATATCAATCAAAATTTTGGAATCAATAAACATAAATGAATGCTGTCACGCTTTTACTTCAGAAGAGATGGCCAGAGGTGCGGAGAGTACCCACGATTAGTAAACGGTAATAAATCCCATAATCGCCAAATCCAGCACATATCCAGCCTTAGCCAAGTTATGTTTTTCAGAAAATTTAAGGTTATTTCAGGTTCTCTCTAAGGTAAGAAATTTTTTTTCCAGCCTATCCAGCGTATGCAGCGGTTAAAAACAGCGGATATTGTTTACTAAATAATGCAAAAAATTTATTGAAATCTTAATACTTAACTCGTCAGTCGATTGTATGTTCACAGCCTAATTAAATAGATCCTAACGAAATAACAAAAAAATATCACAAATATATTATGTCACGAACAATCACATTTTTCCGTAATTTTGACAGAATTTCATATTTCTATCTCAAGCGCACACGTAAAAATGCCTACTTTGTGAACATTATTATTCAAAAGTAATATCATTAAGTAACTTAATCTTAAGTCATGGGCCCAATCTTCTATAAAACCTTAACCTATTTATATATAAACACTAAATCGAACTGCACCCTATAAGCTATATATTTCGAAAACTATATTATTACCTACATTAACAACTATTTGCGCCGGCGCATAATATTCTCAACATTGCGTAGAAATGATAATTACGCATAATCTGACAAATTATGTCAGCATTATAAATATGTCAGCATATAAGCAATTAATTGCACAAAGACTTATTTTATGTAACGCAAATTTGTTTTTTAAACTGTCGATTTATGCGAATTTTATAATATACGTTTGATTTATAATAGGTATACGCAACGCATAAATCAAATTATAATAAAAATAATTAAAAATTCGTAGATCAATTCGTGATGTATTTTTATTACTAAAAACGTGATATTTTAATTATTTATTACAACAAAAGATGAGTAAAAATAGGAATTAAAAGAAGTGTTCCTCCTTGGACTAGAAGCCTGTGTAACAATCATATTTTGTAATCAGAGCTACCATATTTTGAGAGTATGTATTGAGCATTCAAAACGTATTAAAATCAAATTGTTAATGTAACACGTTTATATACAAAATTATCCAAATGTATTTGCGGTAAAACGTGTACTATACATTAATAACATACGCAATATCAAAATATATGTGATCTTATCCTAAAATCAATTTTAGTGACATTTTAGTAAAGCTAAATTGCGTAAAGTATTTTACAAAATAATCTGTCAAATTACGCGCGTAAATTTCGTAATTACGCGTAATCAAATTACGCATCTAGTTAAGCATAACCACAGTATAAATATAGCAGTAACTCAACTTTATATAAACATTTGAATGAAACAAGCATGTCAAATTATATAATCAGACATCTCATTCAGCTACGACACCTACAAATGACTGCAATGCTTTCTAGCTTAAAGGTCTTAAATGTGTTACTACTGTGTTTGACATGAATGAGTGTATAGAGATTTTTTTTATTAATTAAATGGCTTTTGGCCATTGCTTGGAAGCAACGAAATTTCGCCAATGTCTATGCAGTGATTAAGACAGAATGAAAATGAACAGTTTCAACAAATTAAATTTTTATTGAAATTACAATATTCTTTTATTAATAAATATTTTTATTTATTTGACCTTTGCCTGAAAGCAGTGGAATTACGCCAATGTCTAAGTAGTGATTACGATAGAATGAAAATAAACAGTAGGCGTAGTTAAACAATAAATTGTGATTTCAATAAAATATTTAACTACGCCTATGATTCGCCACCACCAAAACGAAAAACGACACAAATATATCTCAATTAAATATTGAAAAAGTAGATAAAGCTCAATAATTTCACAAGATTATCTCAGATACATGTGTTTATCAACTCCGTGTATTATATGTTATTCATTTCGCATACTTTTAACTCAGATATTTACTTTAACTGTGTATGAAGTTGAGTTACTGTTTTAGATTAAATACCATAGCATAACGCACGGGCAGTGTTGCTAGATACCGTGAGTAAATAGAAAAAATCATATCACCAATAAGCTTTGTGCTCTACTGCATCATTTTTAACTTGAACCTTAAAACTAAATAGGAGATTACTCTAATAAATACAAAGAAAGCACATAGCGCGCCTGCATCTATCCAAAAATTCGCTTTGTCCATTGTCATTTGCTTAAGAAACAAGCTAGGCGTTCTAAAATGACAATACGGTTCAGAGCAATGGAGTTTTTCTCTCCCAAACCCGTACACCGATAACATAGCACCCTCAAACCCGTATCTAACGTAGCTCAGATACGTTAACCATTGCAAATAACTTGGTATTGCATTGAAGTTAACGAAAAACCCAGAGAATAGGACTACGGGTATGGTAGTTACCGGTCCCAAGTAGACGCCTGTTTCGATGTTCATTGCGGCGCCTATGAGGAGGCCTATGGACTGGGCTACGAGAGCCGTCAGAATGTTAATCGTGGTGAACATGAGCACCCGATCAGTCTGCATGGGCTGGCCCGTCATAAAGTACACTATTATAACATACACACCGCTGAACACGATCTGAAAAAACAGAACGATTATAATTTACCTACCGATGTGCCTTATATTTTCAACCGACCAAAAGGCGGAAGTTATTAGTTTGATATATGTGTGTGTGTGATGTTTTTGAAATTAGATAATATTTAAATAAATAATAAATATATAAATATCTCTGGACAATTTTACACGAATTGATCAAACTCCAAAGTAAGCAAATTATTTGCTTGTGTTATGGGATTAGTCAACGATATAATTACATAGAAAAACATATATGAATACTGGAATATATTTAATAAACACCCAAACCCAGAAATACAAACATCTGTGCTCATCACATAAATGCCTGCCCTGTCTTATTCTCTCAATAGTAATTTCTCGGGAACTACAAATCACATCTAGATAATTATTTTTTATTTAAATTAAGTATATTCCAAGTTCCAAGACAGTCGCAGTTTTATCAAAATTGGTCAAGTAGAATATGGAAGTTGACAGATATTTGAAGACGGTTTAACTTTTTAATATACTTGCAGTTAAAATAATATAATGTAAGCTAGGGCAAGTGTTACTGAAGTTTTTTGAGGTTCTTCTCGAAAACCCAAAATCTCAGTACCAGCTCGAAGTCTGGCGAGATGATATGTTACCACTCCCATACCTCAGATCAGCACGTAAAGCCGTCGGTCATACTTATCACGAAATTATATATAGAAATAATAATAATAATAAATATCACTGGACAAATTAAATATTCGAATATCAGATCGGTAAAATGCGACGATGGGGATCACCAATCATGTCGCCAACCGACATGACGGGGAATCGTGTTTTTTATATCATAAGATAGCAAACAAGCAGATGGATCTCCTGATGGCAAGAGTCATCCATCACCTATAGACACCAAAGATGTTAATAGTGCGGTGCTATCTTGTGACGAGGTCTTAAATGCCACATGCATAAGCTTACCGGCTACCTTACCCTACAAACCGGAACACGACAGTGACAAGCACTGACGTTATTGTGGCAGGAATAGGCAAGGCGGTCGTACCAGACCCGGGCGAGACAATGCAGACCTCTACCACCTAGTAGCCACGATGGTAGTGACTCGCATAGCCAATCGGTCGCCTTTTACGACCTTCCTGGCAGAACGGCAATTGGCCTATTCTTCAAAGGAGCCCGGGACCAACACGGGGAAAACTGGTGAACTAGAAAAGTCTAAAGACGTTTGATTTACTCTGCCTAATCCGCAATGGTCCTGGGCGTGGTGATACTAAAATAAATTATTATCATTTTATTCGTTGCAACCAAGGGTTCGACATTGTTTCCTATTACGGAAATAATCTTAAGGAGTTACCTGGAATGGTAGATCCGCTATAGTCTTAGCGAAGTAGAAAGCCTTCAGCGAATACCAGTAGTTCAGATGCTCCCTTACAAACACGTTCATCTCCGCAGGGACTGAAAGAAAACAAGTTTGGAGACTTTAAATTACCAACAGCTGAGACTACATAGGATAGATTTTGGAAGGGTCCGAAATCAGAGTGAAGCAAGTATAATATGTTATTCGAAACTTGGTTATCCACGTGGATTTAGTTTCTATGTTACCATCTCGATGTATGGAAATCCACTCACGTACGGTTCTCGGGGCTTTTGCTTCGCACTCAGCCCTGGATTTACACTAGGGGCTTTCAGGGCTTGTGTCAGGACGGAAAAATTTCAGAGGCGGCAAAAATCAAAGGGTGAGATAAAAATTTCTTCGCGTTTATGGGAATGCTTTTAAAATATACATTATTTTTAAAATATATATTCTTTTAAAGACATTAATAACTTGGGCATTCATAGACGATGGTAAGCACTTGCCAAGGTCCCTGAATGCCTCAGCCCCAAGGTGACTTCCTAACTACTTTACCTATAGCTAAAAAAATATTTTTAAATGAATTTACAATGGGGTGACATTTTGACAGTACCCCAAGACGGCATTTTAACAGTGACCCAGAACGGCATTTTGATAGTGACTAAGGACGGCATTTTGACAGTAACCGAGGACGGCTCGACAGTGACCCAGGACGGCATTTCGACAGTGACCAAGGACAGCATTTCAACAGTGATGGTCCCGGCCTCCTTTGTAGAATAGGCCAACTGCCGTTCTGCCAGGCAGGTCGTAAAAGGCGACCGATTGGCTATCGAGTCACTACCATCGTGGCTACTAGGTGGTAGAGTTCTGCATTGTCTCGCCCGGGTCTGGTACCACCGCCTTACCTATTCCTGCCGCAATAGCGTCAGTGCTTGTCGCTGTCGTGTTCCGGTTTGGAGTGTAAGGTAGCCGGTAAACTTATGCATGTGGCATTAGACCTCGCCACAAGACAGCAACGCACCATTAACATCTTTGGTGTCTATAGGCGATGGTTGACTCTTTCCATCAGGAGACCCATCTGCTTGTTTGCTATCTTATGATATAAAAAAAAAGTGACCCAGGACAGCATTTTGACAGCGACCCAGGACGGCATTTTGACAGTGATCGAGGACGGCATTTCGACAGTGACCCAGGACGTCATTTTGACAGTGACGCAGGACGGCATTTTGTCAGTGACCCAGGACGGCATTTCGACAGTGACCCAGGACGGCATTTTGACAGTGACGCAGGACGGCATTTTAGCAGTGACTCAGGACGGCATTTTGACAGTGACCGAGGACGGCATTTCGACAGTGACCCAGGACGGCATTTTGACAAAGACCCAGGACGGCATTTTGGCAGTGACTCAGGACGGCAATATGGATAAATGCCTGGTCCCACTTTTCCTGTGGGGCCAGTTATTGACATTTTTTCTTTTTTTTTACTAAGGTACCTACAAGAAAAGAGCTTACTCATTCGCAAAAAGCCGGCAACACAACTGAAAGACGCTTGGTAGTGTAGTTGTCTATGGACGGTGGTAAGCACTGAGTAAGATGAGAGCTAGAGAGGTCTCATTGATAAAAGGCGAATACGTGTCACTTCTTTCGTATAAGCATGGTGCATAGAAGTTCATTGCTTACAAAAACTTACCGACCTCGCGACTAGAATCTTTAGTACAACGTACGGTGACCAAGCATTCTGAATATTACTGCTCTAATTTCATTGCGGTTTACTATGTGGTTAAGTAATATATAAAATCTTATATATAAAATTCTTGTCACAATGTTAGTTACCGTACTCCTCCGAAACGGCATGACCGATTTTTATGAAATTTTATATGCATATTCAGTAGGTCTGAAAATCAGCTATTATTTATTTTTATGCCCCTAAGTGATAAGGGTTGTCCACCTCTAACATTTATTTTTATTTTTTGGGCACTTTTTTGTATAATGTATTAAAAATTTAAATTTTCTATATTTGCGCCCTTCTATCACCAACCAATTTTTTAATTCAACAATTTATATAGCAAAACAACGTTTGCCGGGTCAGCTAATTTTATTATATTTTAAGAGTTCGCTAACGTTGCCTGCGACTTCGTCCATATGGAAAGTTTTAAAAGTCCCGAGTTTATACCCGCATAGATCCCGTTCCCGTGGGATTTCCGGGATAAAAAGTATCTTATGTCCTTTCACGGGTCTCAAGCTATGTTTGTACCAAATTTCATATAAATCGGTTGAATGGTTTGGGCATGAAGAAGAGACAGACAGACAGAGTTACTTTCGCCTTTATAATATTAGTATGGAGGTTTGATTTAGTATGGACTTATGATCATTAACTATCATATCCTTTAATATGCACAATCTTTCACCAGTCAAATTATTATTTTCTTTATCAATAAATTTACGCTCTGGAAAGCGGACGGACGGATCCGCCGAGCGGATGATATAGTAGTACTTCAAAGAAATTTTATTACATAAAAAATCTTATGTTAGTATTTAAATAAACTTACATGTTAAAATGGTTGGCATCATGGATGTGAACATCGTGAACATCACCGTGAAGAATATACAGCCAGCGTTGCTCATCACCTTCGCAGCGTCTTGACCAATATCGTAATATAAAAACCCAATAAGCAACCCCACTATGGTATGCGAGCATAACCTTAAATGCGTCAACGTTTGATCTCTCAAAATACTCTTAAACGTCCGTTTCAATAAGATCCAGAATTGCTTCCATCCTGATGTTGGGAAGCCAGTCTTTTGTGGTTTTTTAGTGAAACTCTCACTTGAGTCTAGTAGTGATGTGGTGCAAGTGACTGGTGCTAGGTTTGAAGGGTTTTGAATGTTTTGTTTCTCCGTGTTGAGAGTTGGTTCGGACATGTCTATTACTGTGCAAGTCGGCTTATCTGGAAACAGAAAAACAGTATCAGCAGACGTACAATAATTATTGTATATGTACCATAATTATTATACATGTACCATGATTATTGTACGTGTACCATAATTATTGTACATGTACCATAATTATTGCGCACTCACCATAATTATTGTGCGTGTACCATAATCTCATGAATTTTTTAATACTCAATCCTAAGAGTACAATCATGACGATAATACAATAATTTTAAATTTTCTATACAAAATTATTATTTTCTTTTAAAAATAATAATTATTAAAATGTTTGCGTCAAATTTCCCGCCTTACCAATGACTGAGTTCCCAAGTATATAGGTACTTGAATGAAAAATTGCATTAAAAAATGTTTAATAATAACCGGAATATCATTTAAATAATATTACTTCAGTGATTATCTTTCGAACTAAAGCTTTCAGGCGACAATTAAATCTAATTTTGAAATGTACAGTTACTTTATTGAAAATACAATAATTTTACAGCCTTGATACAATAATATTTTTTTCACGGGTCTGCCAACAATGCACATAAACGAATAGTCAACCCATAACTGAGGATAAGACAAAGCAGGTTACTTGGGAAGTCAGTTATTGGTAAGGCGGGAAATTTGTCTCAAATATAATAATTATTTTTTAAAGAAAATAATAATTATATATAGACAATTATTATCCTTCAAAATCATTGTATTGTCGACAAAATATTGTACGCTTAGGATTGGGGATTAAAAAATTCATGAGAGACCTATTAAAATAGTAAATAAAGATCTCAACAGAGCTTTTGGTCCACGTGGTTAAATTTTTGTATGGGGTATTTATTGGGGTGTAAGGGGGCATAACATCTGAAGTCCCAAAAGTCAACCTCACCTGCACGTGGTACACCCTGCTGAGAAACTAACGAGGCACTGACGACCGACAGATGGTGGTATAACCATCACATACAACACCGGGCAGTAAATGCTATCGATGACGACGGGCAGCAGCGTCAACGTCTGAAATGCTCTGGTGTCTGCGATCGCCAACCCGCTTGCCCAGCGTGGCGATTAGGGCAAAACCTCCCAACATGAATAGCGCTGCAAATAAACGGCCCCCAGTTCCCGGCCGCCTCACCAGGCCGGGCCAAGGTAGCGGTCACGGTATCGGTGGGGTAGGGGGTGCGAAGAATCCCCGGGTTACGGTAGGCTACCAAAAACGACTGACCCTGGCGACGTATAATGGACGGACACTGAGGCTTGACGAGAACATCGCAGAGCTTGAAGTAGAGTTAGAGAAAATTAACTGGCAAATTGTAGGGTTATGCGAAGTCCGAAGACAGGGAGAGGACACGATAACTCTGCAATCAGGCCATCTCCTCTACTATCGAGAGGGAGACCACCGTTCCCAAGGCGGAGTAGGTTTCTTCGTCAACAAAGCTCTCATTAACAGCGTTGTGGAGATATCCAGTGTGTCGACCAGGGTTGCATATCTTGTACTCAAGCTGACCAAGAGATACTCTCTCAAGGTCGTACAAGTTTATGCGCCGACCTCGACACACTCGGATGAAGAGGTTGAGCTATTGTACGAAGATATCAATAGAGCCTTAAATAACACCACTGGAGCTCATTACAATGTTGTCATGGGAGATTTCAATGCCAGGGTAGGTATACAAACTGGCATCGAAACGTCAATCGGACCACACGGTTACGGGAGGAGAAACCAGAGAGGGCAAATGCTGGTCAATTTCCTAGAAGGACAAGGGCTATTCTTGATGAACTCCTTCTACAAGAAAAAGCCTCAGAGGAAATGGACCTGGCGTAGCCCTGACGGTAGGTCAAAAAACGAGATTGACTTCATCATTACAGACTGTAAGCGCATATTTAGAGACGTCTCAGTGATTAACAGGTTCAATACCGGCAGTGATCACCGACTTGTTCGAGGATCTCTATATATCAATTTCAAGCTAGAGAGAAGCCGTATGACGAAGTCCACACTCCGACCGATTCCTTCCCAAACCGAAAAAAGCTCGGAAAATTTTCAGCTGGAGCTAAAAAATCGGTTCGATGCCTTGGCACATACCCTAGACGTTGACGAGGACTACGAAAATGTGGTGAAGACCTTAAGGGATGCGGGTAAAAGGTTTTGTAAAAAGAGGCATTCGGGCAATAACTCTAAGTTCTCGGATGAAACTCTGGAGCTTATGAAGCAAAGACGTGAAAAAATCACTGCGGCACCGTCAGATCTCCAACAACTCACCAAGGATATCAGGAAACTGATACGAAGGGACCTCCGACGCTCAAATGTTACAAACATCCAACGAGCTATAGAGCAAAATCGGGGTTCCAAAGTATTTTCACATCAACTTGGAAAGAGTAATTTGACGAAGTTAAGAACTCAGGATGGCAGAACCGTCGCTTCTAAGCCGGAGATACTCACCGAAACTGAAGTCTTCTATGGCCAATTATATGCCTCGCGAATACCTCAACCTGAACCCCTAGACTCTGATCCCAGAGCCACATTGACACGCCACTACACCGACGAACTTCCAGATATAAGTCTCGAGGAGGTTGTACTGGCCCTGGGGCAGCTTAAAAATGGAAAAGCCCCTGGTGAGGACGGAGTTACATCCGAATTGCTCAAAGCTGGAGGCAAACCTGTGCTACAGGAACTACTAAGGATATTTAACTCCGTCTTGCACTCGGGGAGAACTCCAAGGGCGTGGAATAGGAGCATAGTAGTTTTGTTTCACAAAAAGGGGGACAAAACACTGCTTAAAAATTATCGACCCATCTCGCTCCTAAGCCACGTCTATAAGCTGTTCTCAAGGGTAATTACAAATCGACTTGCACGAAGACTTGATGACTTCCAACCTCCCGAGCAGGCCGGGTTTCGACGAGACTTTGGCACCGTAGACCACATTTTCACAGTGCGGCAAATTATACAGAAAAAGGAAGAATATAATCAGCCCCTGTGTCTTGCATTTGTGGATTACGAGAAAGCGTTTGACTCGATCGAGACCTGGGCTGTTCTGGAATCCCTGCAGCGATGCCAGGTGGATTACCGGTACATTGATGTTCTGAGATGTCTATACAATTCCGCAACAATCACCGTCCACATCCAAAACGTCCAGACAAGACCAATTCAATTACACAGAGGCGTAAGACAGGGGGATGTTCTATCCCCGAAACTATTCACAAGCGCGTTGGAGGACGTCTTCAAACTACTGGACTGGAAAGGACGAGGAATCAACATAGACGGTGATCGCATCTCGCACTTACGCTTTGCCGACGATATTGTCATCATGGCAGATTCACTGGAGGAGCTGCAGGAAATGCTGACTAGCCTGAATGGCGCCTCCCAAAGGGTGGGGCTTGGTATGAACTTGGACAAAACCAAGGTTATGTTCAACTCACATGTTCAACCTAGTCCAGTCACCGTAAATGGCATGACTCTCGAAGTTGTTCGGGAGTATGTATACCTTGGGCAGATTGTGCAATTAGGTAAAAACAACTTCGAGAGGGAAGTCAATAGGAGGATTCAGTTAGGCTGGGCAGCGTTTGGGAAGCTTCGTCACATCTTTTCGTCGCCTATACCACAAAGCTTGAAGACGAAAGTCTTCGACCAGTGCGTCTTACCAGTCATGACATACGCAGCCGAGACGTGGACACTAACGGTGGGACTGGTTCATAGACTCAAAGTCGCTCAGCGGGCTATGGAGAGAGCTATGCTCGGTGTATCCCTCAGGGATAGAATCCGAAACGAAGAAATTCGTATGAGGACCAAGGTCACTGACATAGCTCAGAAGGTAAGCAAGCTGAAGTGGCAATGGGCCGGTCACATCTGCCGTAGATCTGATCACCGATGGAGTAAACGGCTCATAGAGTGGAGACCGCGTCTTGGCAAACGTAGCGTGGGACGCCCCCTTACGCGGTGGCGCGACGATCTGCGCAGGGTGGCGGGAAGTAACTGGATGAGGAGAGCCGAAGACCGGGCTCAGTGGCGCGCCTTGGGAGAGGCCTATGTCCAGCAGTGGACGAATGCCGGCTGATGATGGATGATGGTTAAATTTTTAAGGCATATTTAGAAATACCTGCTTTTGTTCTAGTATCTATACATATAATAAAATCGTAGGAAAGTCAAAACTGTACATTGAATATTTTTTTTAAATATTCAATATACAGTTTACAGTCAGATCACGCCCCAAGGAATACTTAGGGCGTGATCTGACTGTCTGCAATCGATATCGAAGCCAAAAATATAGTTTTTAGAATTTTTGTCTGTTTGTCTGTATGTATGTCCGGGGTAAACTCAAAAAGTACTGCATGAATTTTCTTCAAATTTTGCATGAATATTACTAACAGGTTGGGTCAACATATAGGCTACATATTATCACGCTATCACCTACGGGGGAGGAGCTGTGCGGAGTAAACGAAGTCCTCGCAGACGAAGTTGTGGGCAACAGCTAGTTCTAAATAAAATATAAATAATAATAATAAAATAATAAAATAAAATAAAATCGGTTAAGTGCGAATGGGACTCGCATACCAAGGAATCCATACAAACTTGTAGGTAACCTTGGCTACACATCAAAATCATGATTCTGGGTCAATGGCTTATAGGTTTTGATTTCTTTGTGAAATCACAAAATATGCGACATGAACGGTCACATTTTTTGAGCGCTTTTTTTATCATGAAGCTAAAATTTTCATTTTTTCTTTTACATGGGCTGTAAGAGATTGCTTCTTACCAAATTTCATATTTTTAAGTCAACGATAAGATAGCAAACAAGCAGATGGGTCTCAAGAAAAGCGTCAACCATCGCCTATAGACACCAAAGGTGTTAATGGTGCGTCGCTATCTTGTGGCGAGGTCTAATGCCACATGCATAAGTTTACCGGCTACCTTACCCTCCAAACAGGAACTTGACAGTGACAAACACTAACGCTATTGCGGCAGGAATAGTAAGCCGGTGGTACCAGACCCGGGGTAGCAATACAGAACTCTACCACCTAGTAATGTAAATACCACCCTTTTAAAATCGCACAAAATCGCAAAATATGAGACATAAATGGTCATATCTTGTGACCGCGATAACTTACAATTTTGGTTTTGTCACAGCTGAGAGGGATCGTAGACCTGAGTATTTGATATTAATTTCGACTTGATACTTCTTACGTGGCTGATACGTTCCTGAGAAAAATAGTATTGACAGACGAACAGACGGACAACAAAGCGATCTTATAAGGGTTCCGTTTTTTCCTTATTAAGTACGGAACCCCAAAAAAGAATTGCATCACATGAAAACTAATTTAGACGGATACCCAGCTAATCTAAATAGAACGACGTGGCATTCAAAGATAACTTATCTTTGACCGACTAGCAGGTTTTAAGGTGATAATTATCATTGATAATTAATTATCACTTCAAATTAATTAATTATCAATGATAATTATCAAGATAAATATAGGTTGATCAATCTTTGATAAATATAATCGAGAATATTTGCGACTTTGACTTTTCAAATACACACAATCCTTATCCAGTTAACGCAGTGGAATCTAATGAGGATGATATTCCACTAATTAACTTAATTAACCTAGTAGTATGTAATTGGTTAACTTTCCGTATTTTGGTTTCGCAAGTTTAACCACGAAATTAGAAACAAAAATTAATAAAAGATTGTCTTG
Source organism: Apodemia mormo (assembly GCA_036924255.1). Lineage (NCBI taxonomy): Eukaryota > Metazoa > Arthropoda > Insecta > Lepidoptera > Riodinidae > Apodemia > Apodemia mormo. The sequence continues at coordinate 3,396,903 of JAUPFN010000008.1, forward strand.
ATTGTAAAATGCGTATAATTTATTTAAAACTACTTGTTTCTGACGTGAATGTTATTTTGTAATACCATTAAAAATACTTGGCTTATATTATGTTTAATAATCATCGGATCGAATCGGATCGAATCTTACAATCATCTAGATAATAATCGCGATAATAATAATCTAGAAGCATATTAATCTTGGTTATATTTTCCCCGTGTTGGTCCTTTGAAGAATAGACCAACTATCGTTCTACCAGGCAGGTCGTAAAAGGCGACCGATTGGCTACACGTTTCACTACCATCGTGACTATTAAGTGGCAGAATTCCGCAACGTCTTAGCCGGATACCTATTTGGTATCACCGCCTTACCTATTTCAACCGCAACACCGTAAATCCTTGTCATTAGGAGCGGGTAATATCACTTATCATGAATATCAAATCGGAACTATATATGGATATTTGATATCGGATTTCAAAACACTATATGTGGTTTGAGTTCCGGTATTGATGTTGACCACGTGAAGCCCCGGGTTCGATTCCCAGGTCGGGCAACTTAAAAAAAGTGTTTTTTCAGTTTTCTGATAAACACAAGTTGCCCGGGATTGGAAAGTGCCCGGTTGGCGATAGGCTTGCCACCTATCACATTTGTGGGACCAAGTATCTTCGGCTAATCGTGGGTGCCCTTATGGTACCTCTGCTTATCCCTTCTCGGATACGGGCGTGAAGATACTACTTTCTATATGTTGTGAAACTATATATTGATAGATACTGTTAGATAAACCCGATGCGCCCGATGCCCGATGCGATTAAATCTAATGCGATTTTTGTTGTATTGACTTTTGAGATAGTAACTAAATCTGTATGAAAAATTAAAAATTATTTACACTTCGTGCGTTGGTACCTATTTTGTCAGGTTTGGGACTGGCTACAATTAATATTATCGTTTTGTTACAATCTTTTATGATATACCTACTTACCTGTCTAATATATTTTGATGAAGTATTATAATATTAATAGATATTAAATATCTATAAATCTCTACTTATTTAAAAGTCGAAATTTGAAGTTACGCATAATAAATTCATCAAAATACTAAGAAAACGATTAAAAAAATGAAAACCATTACATACGCATTCGGCGTGAAAGCCATTACATACGCGTAAGATTTGGAATTGTAGTACAGTCTGCGCGCAAGCTCCGAGGAATTTTGCGGAATGTTGACGTGCAGTGAATTAGTCGATATTACACAGAGCACACCCGCCCCTACCTCAGTCCCCGATTCTTCGGAGATCGTGCGGACTGTACTAGAATCCGTCTGATAATATATCTATTTCAGTTTACTCACGCACCATTCTGCCGTTCGATTAGATAGATAATTGAAAATATAGTGTTTCGTCAATATATAGTTTTAGTTTAGGCCGATACCCGTTTATAATTGGACCCTGTTAAGCAGAAAGGATCCAACCAACATTTTATTATTTTTAAGTTAATGCAGTTTAAAGTTTGGCAGAGAATAAAAAATCATAATACAAAGCAGGAAACAGAACTTTAAATATTTTAAATTAACATTTACAGCTTTTTGTACTATGATTTTTTTGTTCTCTGTCAAACTTTTAACTGCATTAACTTAAAATTAGTAAAATGTTGATTGGATCTTTCTGCATAACAGGGTCCAGTTTCAATATCTACATACGTTTTGTATCGCCCACTCTTACTTGTCATTTTTCATTCTCGTGTTCCGGTTTGGAGGGTAAGATAGCCGATAGACTTATGTATGTGGCATTGCCATCCCGCCACACGAATAGCAATGCACCATTAACATCTTTGGTGTCTATAGGCGATGGTTTCTCTTTCAATCGGGATAACCACCTGCTTTTTTGCTATCTTATAATATATAAACAAATCAAACCCTGCCGACTGGAAGATCTGTATAAATTGGTCAAATAGTTACCTATAACAATTTCCAGAGCCTCCTTCTTAACATTATTCTTGCTCTGGTTATTATAGTTGCAGTTGGCGGGCACTGATGATGATGAGGATGATGTGGAAGTCTGTCCTCGGCCGCAGTTGCCCTTGTTCACCGCCATCACCAATTTGTGTACCCAGTCACCATGTTCACCCGTTGCTACTTCCATTACTGTAACACAAAAAGTACATTTTTACTAGCTGACGCGGCAAACGTTGTTCTGCCTTTTTAACTACTCTTATTTTTTCTATATTTTCTCACCTTTTAAACCTTCTCTGGACTTCAACAATTAATTCAAAACCAAAATTAGCCAAATCGGTTTAGCCGTTCTCGAGTTTTAGCGAGACTAACGAACAACAATTGATTTATATATATATATATATATATATATATATATATATATATATATATATATATATATATATATATATATATATATATATATATATATATATATATATATATATATATATATATATATATATATATATATATATATATATATATATATATATATATATATATATATCAGACATTTATCACGTAGAGTAGATACAGTTGTCGAAAATTTTGTCTAAACGAGAAGACTTTTGTTACAGACTAGCGACTTCGTTCGAGTTCGTCCAAAATCAATAGGTATCCTTTTTTTCACTCGGGTAAGAAGTCCTGCCCTATAAACTCATCTATATTTCAGTGAAAGTTTCCCCGTACAAACAGCATGACAGACAGGCGGAAAATTTAAAAATGGTTATTTAGATATTAGTATCGTAAAAACAACAATTTGACTTGAAAAACGCTAGTTTATTTTGAAGTTACAGACAATTCAATTTTATGTATGTATAGAAAATCAAGCAAGCATATTAGGTCAATCTGTTTGTTTGCTATCCTGGGAAATATAATACAAATAAAAAATATGCAATAGGGATAGGGTTGCCACGGTTTTTGTATATCAATGGTAACCACTTATCATTTCTTGATTTAAGGCTAATTAAAAAGGCATATTTTATAACAAAATCTTAAATTTTTAAATTTATATTTTTTGGTTGGACAACAAGAAATAACAGCTTGTGGCGCGTTGATGGCTGTTAGTGGTGATGATCACGTAGGGATGATCACTGTGGCGCCATTGGTCCGTACCGCTAAAGGGTCATAGTGATGAAACCAGCGGGCCAACTTTTGTCAGGTGACGTCATAGCTGTGGAGGTTGATGACGTCACACAAAAACAAATAAGGGCAAAAGGAAGATATTCCCATCCAGGCAAGCTGTACTGCCTGGGGACTTCGGCTACGTTACCTTTTCAAAAATATGTTTTTTTTTTCACTTTTCTGATAAAAATTGTCTGAGGTTGGAAAGTTGCCCGGTTGGCGATAGGCTGGCCTATCACATTTGTGGGACCAACTATCTTCGGCTAATCGTGGGTGCACTAGTTGTACCTCTGCCAACCTCTTCGGGGATACGGGCGTGAAGATACTTTGAAGTCTAATTGAAGTCACGACCTTGCACTTTATCGTGATAGCGTGTTATCATCAACAATGCGTATATTATCGACAGATAATATTTCTTATCTACGCTACTGTCTTATAAGCAGTAGTTCAAGTGCAGAGAGTTCACGGTCTCCATATGAAGTCAACTTTTTTTATATCCCCGTGTTGGTTCCGGGCTCCTTTGAAGAATAGACCAACTGCCGTTCCGCCAGGCAGGTCGTAAAAGGCGACCGATTGGCTATGCGAGTCACTAACATCGTGGCTACTAGGTGGTAGAGTTCTGCATTTTCTCGCCCGGGTCTGGTACCACCGCCTTACCTATTACTGCCACAATAGCGTCAGTGCTTGTCGCTATCGTGTTCCGGTTTGGAAGGTAAGGTAACTTATGCATGTGGCATTAGACCTCGCCACAAGATAGCAACGCACCATTAACACCTTTGGTGTCTATAGGCGATGGTTGCCTCTTTCCATCAGGAGACCCATCTGCTTGTTTACTATCTTATAACATAAAAAAATCTTATAATATAAAAATGTTGACTTTTGACAGCAAACAAGCTGATGGCTCTCCTGATGGAAAGAGACTGCTACCGCCACTAAAGATGTTAATTTTGCGTTACTATCCTTGTTGCGGATCTTAATTTCACATGCATTAGTTAAGCGGCTACCTTACCTTCCAAACCAGTACACGACAGTGAAAAGCACTGACGCTATTGCGGCAGGAATAGAAAAGGCGGTGGTACCAAAACCGGGCGAGACAATTCAGAACTCTAGCACATAGTAAATGTTAGTGACTCGCATAGCCAATCGTAAGCCTCTTACGAATTGCCTGGTAGAGCAGTTTCAATGGTCTATTCTTCAAAAGGGATCAACGTCGGATTACATGGAGTTACTAACTTAAGATAAAATTGTTATACATCCGGATAAACCAAAACAGAAACGAGTTTTTATAGTCTGCCACACACACAATTAGAACGAATTATTAAGTGCCCGACTTGAAAGGATTTTGTTAGGTTTTTTTTTTCATATCATAAGATTTTCACGTGTTTGTCCGAGTCCCTTGAGGGGAATACACCACCTGCCATTCTGGCAGGTGATTCGTAAAATGCGACCGATTGGCTATACGTGTCACTGCCATCGTGACTACTAGGTGGTAGAGTTCCGTAACATCTCGTCCTGGTTTTGGAATGTATACCACAGTTTTATATCCTGCCATAAATATTATTAATACCATTACTGTCGTGTTTTTGTTTGGAGGGAAAGTATGGTTTGCTAGTGACATTATTATCCTGCGACACTAACAACATAGCAACATAAAATCTTTGGTGTCTATATGCGATGGTCGTCACTTTCTATCAGAAATCATCTGCTTGTTTGTTATCTTGTTTTCTCACTCTGGTAGTGCCACGTTTAACAATTAGTTCGTCTTTTACGAAAGGCCTACCAGAATGGCAGATAAAATTTTATTTAAAGGGAGCCCGAATTAACAGGAGTAAAATCTATATCTACCTCATGACGGATTTAGCGTAAATATACATAATATTACAACTCTATGATGTATTTTCATACTCATCGTGCATACTTATGGTTAATTTCGTTGCAGGTTCCAAGACAGCTTAGCTTTTTCCCTGGAACACTGAGCTCCCAACTCAGTTTTTATCGGGGCGATTGCCGCTGTTGATTCTGGTTTACAAAAGTAATAATGATGGGAATGAGAGGTGGGCCCTATAAAATATGAAAAATACTTACTGTAATCGGCCGGATTGTGATAACTTGGACAATTCAGACCCATCGAAGACAAAAACGGCACTAGTCCTCTAACGGGTCCCTGGTATATGCACTGTCCTTCCGCGAGCGTATACAAGAAGTCAAACATCTCAAACAACCTTGCAGACGGCTGATGTATCGTACATATGATGGTTCTTCCACCTCTAGCCAAGGACTTTAATAACGATATGCATTGGAAACAAGAAGACGAGTCCAATCCAGAGGTTGGCTCGTCAAAGAACATTACAGGTGGATTATTCACTAGTTCTAAAGCTATTGAGAGTCGTTTCTTCTGTCCTCCTGATAGATTGATAGACCTGGTATCGCAAGCTTCAGCTAGGCCTAACATTTCCAAGATTTCGTTAATTACTATCTTCTTGGCTGTGATTGTCATATCTTTTCCTAGTTTAAGGTTTGCAGAAACGTACATAGCTTCCTGAACTGTGAGGTGAGGTAGGAGACAGTCATCTTGCATAATATAACAGGATAGCTTCCTAAATCTTCGAGGGTTTCTTTCTTTTCCATTGATCAGGATTGAGCCGTTTACATTTGACGTTCTGAAATACAAAAAATATTCAGGTTAAGTCGTAATCGTGTCGTAAGTTTTTTTACGTATATCAAGATAACAAACAAGGCTGTCCTGATGGAAAGAAACGACCATCACAAATACACACCAAAGATGTTAATGATGCGTTGCTATCTTTGTGACGGGGTCAACGCGATATGCATAATTTTATCAGCTACTTTACTGTGCAAAAAGGAATACGACAGTGACAACCACTGACGTCATTGCGGCAGGAATAGATTAAGCAGTAGTACCAGACCCGCGCGAGACTATGCAGGATTCTACCACTTAGTAGCGACGATGATATTGACCCGTATAGCCAAATGCACGCGTTTAAAATGTTAAAAAACACTAAAACCAATAACTTTCTTAGCGAAAAGTAAAAATGTAACAGTCACGAAGCGGAGCTTTCAAAGTAAATTTATAAATAAACATACGTATACATAAACAAATACAGAGTAGGCAGATTGAACTGACTAAAAGTCAACAGACGTTAGTCTGTTGAAATGGGTAGTGATATCCATCTCCGCATTTCACCGACCTGATAATAACTATCGCTTGTGTCTTGCTATAACCAAAAATTATAGTTTGCGTGCTCATTCAACACACGGATAACACGGAAACATAAAGATCTTCAACACTTTCGCTAAAGATCTCCAAGTCGATACGATACAACTTTGAGACCTTCAACAAAAGAACTTAGGTACTCATTTTTAAAAGGCCGGCAACGCAACTGCAGTCTGCAAGACCTCTGGTATTATACTTTTGCCCTACCAGGGAATCAAAATCACATTCCCATTTCCTGTATCACCGGAACCGTGCATCAGATTGTCACCAAATTAAGATGGGGACCACACGAGGAGTATTAGACCGGGATCCCAGGAACAAACTTTTTTTGATTACTAACAAGCTGAATTTTTGTGAACAGCTTCGTTTTGACGAGACAACCCAAGCAGCAATCAAGCATGTTTAATACAGTAATACCCCGGACTTACGCGATAGGTGGGACCGAGCGCTATCCGCGTAAGTCGAATTCGCGTAAGTCGGGGTACAATTTTGCATATACCTATAAAGTCATACAAAGTATGTTTAATTGGGACCGGAGACTATAATTTAGGAAATAAAAAACAATAATTTAGGAAATAAATTTTAATTTAATTCTAGATAATATGACAAACTATATTAATAAAATGTATAAACACAATCTGAAGTTATTTTGATGTAGAAGGTTAAATCGCGAAGAAAATTAAATCGCGTAACTCCGAATTCGCGTAAGTCGAGGTAGCGTAAGTCGGGGTATTACTGTACCCACAAAACAGAACATATAGAACTTAAAGTTCTATTGCAGCCGTACAATGGTGTAAAAAGATGCTTTTATCGGTATAAAAGAGACCTTTATGAGTTTTTATACAGCCTAATGCTGTACAAGGCCTTTCTTAGAGTTCCGCGTAAGCTTTAGGCGTTATATCTGAATATTAATACACTACTGTACAGCTTTAAGCAATTTGTAACTCATTAGGCTGATTTTAATCCTTAAAGCTGTACATTAGCTGTTTAGCATGGGAATTTATTACAGCTTTAAATGTTATTATAGTATCACTCAACGCATGTTTCTGTAAAATGGAACATGCAATCACCGTTCTACAGCTAATATTAATGGCGTAATTGTAGACTGTTACGCAGCCAATGGTGTTAAAAAATCTGCATATACAGCTATAGTACAGCTCAAGGCTGTATTACTGAGAAAATTGTTATTTGCTGTTTTTATATCTGCATAGAATATCATGTGGAAAAAATCAAGAGGAAGATTAAAAAGGAATATTAAATATTATAAATTATCAACCAAGTAATCGTGCTGAACATAAAGCTGAAAAATTACTAATTCAGGTAAACCTACAATCGTCATTTTTATTAATGTTCAAGGATTCCGTAACAAAAACATTAAAAAGTGATTGTAGGTTATCTGATTTATTATTTTTTATGCTTATCTTCTTCATAAATTTATTTTAATCAATTTAATAACAACCTATTTTTGTCACAACAGCTTGTTAATTACTATTGTTATTCAAGAGTAACATTGTCCTACACGTAAAGTAGAAACTTTTCTTAGTCCAACACCCTAAAGTTTTCGTTTTTATCTAGGTATCTTTATGAGTTCCCCGATTCGAGATTTTTCGAAGATATAAAAGATAGTTGTCTCGTCAAAACGAAGCTGTTCACAAAAATTCAGCTTGTTAGTAGGTAATCAAAAAAAAGTTTGTTCCTGGGATCCCGGTCTATATACCCTGTCAAACAAAAAAAGATTTTTCAAATCGATTCATAAATTACTGAGTTTTGAGGTAACATAAAAAAACACAGCCGAATTGATAACCTCCTTCTTTTGGAAAGTCAGCTGAAAATAAATAAATAATACTCACTTATATCCAGCTAATATATTCATAAGGGTACTCTTTCCCGCACCGGATGGGCCCATTATGGCCGTCAGCTCACTTGACCTGAACGTCCCATTGATGCCCTTTAAGAGTGCCTTGTAACCTCGTTTCCTGCCTTCACTGACAGAATACGAGAGATCTGAGAATTCAATGTCGACTGGCGGTCGCTTGGGTAAATGTGTGAGAGCTGCCATTGGTTTCTTCTGGTCTCCGTAACCGTTGGGAATCTTTGGTACCAAGCCTGTGATTGTAGCGCCAACGCCACCATTGCAAAGGTTCATTTGTGAGCCCCTGTAAACAAAAATATGTATTTAAAATATTTTTTATGCTCGTCATCTGGTAAAAAGCGAAAAAGACGAAAAAACGGAGAGAAAAAACTTTTTGTTGGGAAATCCAATTTTGATAATTCTTTTTTATAGGAATGGGTATACTCCGAGAGTTGAAATTAAAAAAAAAAGAAAATAGACTACCCATTTAATTTTTTTAAATTCCGTAACGATTACACATGGGATGATTGATTGACACTGATTTTAATGTATGACGACGCATAACTTTTTACAGAGTGATTGTATAGAATATACCCCGAAGGTTTTCCCATATAATTTTTGAAAAAAAAAACCCACCCTAAGTGCACATAAAATAATAATAATAATAATGTTACGAATAATCTAGAAGCATATAGAATTGGAGCGCGCGCGCGCGCTAACTTTCTAGAAATAAAGGAAAGAGATAGCTACTCCTATTGACAAACAAATAGTTGACCTGCAGGCTTAGGATAAACACCACGAGATACATCTCGATCGAGAAAGTGACGTTTGCTTGACATTTACTAATATCTCGATAGACGTTAATATGCATGCCACGATAAACATTTAAAACGTCAGAGATAAGTTAAACAAAACATTTACTCGAATAGAAAAAATTAATGTTGCCACTAGAAGACATCGACATTATACTAATTCTGATTTTTAAGGTACAGCTTTGGTGCATTTAACTTGTGTTAATCATTATGAGCTTTTGTTTACATTTATAACTTTCTGTTATAATCTCTCATTTTTGTCAGTTTCGAAGGAAATATGACCAAAGCCTAGTGAAGCCATACATACCTATTTACAGTTGTAATTAAAGATATTTTACAGGTTTTTGAATTATTCTCTTTTTAGTTTTGACCTTCCAACTACAGTTTTGTATTCTCTAAGACTGAAACAATGAATTATATGATTCATAAGAGGTTTTAATGTAAAGAGCAATTATGATGCCAGTGTGTATTTATTTCTGGGTGTATACGTGCGTAACTAATAATGCGTAAAAGTGCGTAACAATTATTATTAACAAGCTATTCTTTTTGTACTTTAATACTCGTTTAAATTATAATTCTAATATTATTGAATAAATTATCATCATTTTAGACGAATCAATCAACATTTTTGATAATTTTTTTTGATGGGAACCTTCCATAGAATTGTTGTGATTTATCTCGATTTGACAATGATACGAAAATGCATCACGATAAACAAACATAAATGTATAGCATTATGCCAACTAGAAAATAAGATAGAATAGAATACATTACACAGTATTTTATATTACAAATAATGTTATCTATTAATAGTTCCAAAAATCAGCCAGATGCAAGCAGTCCGACCTAAAACTTACTGTTAGACCGTGGTCCCAAGATCAAACTTTTTTTGATTAATAATGAGCTGAATTTTTGTTAACAGCTTCGTTTTGACGAGACAACACAATCTTTTCTATCTTTGAAAAATCTCAAATCGGGTAACCAATAAAGATAGATAAAATAGGGAAAGTTTAGAATGTCGGACTAACAAAAGTTTCCACTTTACGTGTATGACAAAGTTACCCTTGAATCACAATAATAATTACCACCACGTCTCACCATCTATGATTTACATCTCAAAAACGAAAAACATTTTTCTTCAACTTTTCAGTTTATCTCTCTTTAATCCAAAGTCTTACTCAAAGAGTATATAAATTTTATTTTATTTAGTCTTCTTACTTCTACTTCTAACAAAAAAACGAGTTTGAGTTACACTCGATTTTCTTTTTGTTATTTTTGATTGATTAATATTTTGATTATTATCATATGTTTTATGTATTTTTTTTTCTAAGAGTATGTTATTAATAGTAACATTAAATAACACAAAATAAGCACCAGCTTTAAATTAACCTTTTACATTTATAGTTTTCTACTGAATTTTGTAGAAAACCTTGTATGTAGTTTTATTTTTGAATACAGTTGGTAACACTGAGTACCACGAGAATTCATAGAATTATTTTCTCTATACGAAAAATTCAAAGTTTATTTACATAACGTCAAAAAGTATTGTACCTAACTTGTATTTTGTAATTAATTATCTAACTATTACGTACACCTAATTATTAATTTATACTGTTTGGTTCTCACATGTGTAAAATCATCATCATTCTTCATAATTCTAGTATAATATATAATAGTTTTATATAAAATGGGAACACAAAATAAAACGTAAGTATTTGTTTATACTTATTCTTTATTTTTTAAAACCCTGTATAAGTAGCTAACTAAAAATAATTATGCCTTTCCTTTCAGGATAAAAAGTATGGCACAAATTAACTATGTCACCGTGGTATGGGTACCTATAGATGTTTATGGCTAATCTTCCACATTAACCTAATGGATTCATGGACTAGACTTGTAGCACCAAAGATTAGTCTTTAATATTAGGAAAGCATAATATAACATCATATATTCTACAAATACTCCATACATTATAGTTTCTAGAGGAAGGAAGGAAAACAATGGAATACTTTGTGTAGTGTAGTAGTAATGGAATACTTAGTATTTATTTACATACATATCTTCATGAAAAATCATCTAACAAGGTAGACTGAAAAAATCAAATTTCAAACATATTTTAATATATTTCTTTCATTGTAAAGGTTGTATTTTTTTACAAAGTTAATATCATAAATTCAAGATTATTTCAAAAACTTGATTTTTGTAAAATTTTCCTGAATAATATGAGAAGCTTTCTCTGGAGAACAGTGTAGGCTTCTATCACTAACTTTTATAAAGGTAACCAATTGTCTTCGACAACATTATGTACTAAAGTACATACAATGCAAATCTATATAATGCTACACAAAATGCAACTTGCAAGACTGGAGTCATAAGGCCTGAGTTAACTGACAATTAAAAAAATATATTATGTAAATGTATATAACAACATTTTGATAAGATATTTATGTTTACAGGTTGACTAAACCGTGTGTAATGGAAATGTTTAAAAAGAAGCCTTTTTCATTCATCATTACTGACTATGCAACTTCACAAGAGATATTTAAATTGTAGAAAACAATTAAATTAAAAATATTATAGCTTTAATATAGTATGTGTAATCTTCTATAAGTTTGTTACATTAGTGAAAATTCAAAGATACACATTAATAAATTTAAGTCATAAGGTGATATGTAGTAAAAATTATTTATCTAGTCTGAGAAGTACAAACATTAATAATAATGTGTTTGTATATTTTTTAAAACTCAAATTTAATTTTCTTTAGAAGACTGCTTCATATTTTTATACTTTTATATGTGATTTATTCAGTTTGTAACTTTATTAAAGAAAATAAAAAATATTTCTCAAGACTGTTCCATATAATAAAATCTATGTTTGGCATTAAAAAATTAAATAATATGAATAATGTGTCATTAAACTTATGCTTAAAATTAGCCACTGATGACTATAAGTTTAATTTTATTGTATAAAATTGTTTAATACTTAGATAGAAGGTTTGCCTAGAGTAAGTATTTTTTAAATAAATGTTATACAACACTAAGGTATTTTATTATACTAATAATTCACTAAGCTTAATAATAAAAAGTATTGTTATTACCAAAATCACTTTGATTAAAAAACAACAACAAAAGCAACAAAGTTAACACTTCTAAAAGAAAATACTTGTAATTATCAGATAGACGGATCCTACGTATACTAGTGCAAGTGCAATGACACAACTTTACAGGAGACCGGATTAAATGTTCTATAACTTGCAATTTTGATATAAATCAATATAAGTATTTGAAAATTTGTACTTTTGTACATTTTTTACAAAAGTACAAATTTAGTAATTGTTAACAAGTATACTACAAAAGTACTACAAAAGTATAAAAACAAGTAATTTGTACAAAAGTACAAATTTTCAAATACTTTACTACATTAGGACAAATATAAGGTAATTTTAAGGCTTTTGATGCAAGAAAACGGTTTCTGTTATTTTGCGAGTTGCACCAGTATATGTAGGACCCGTCGATATCTTCTATTATGTAGTCTTCGCATTTCATCCAATTCAATAATGTCATATGAGGGCATCATTTGTTCTTCTAGGATATTTGTCAGTAATATTACTAATTCTGCAGTTAGGGTTTTATCTGCAAATAATAATTATATTTTTATTGACATATTATATTATTGTAATAAAAATAAACAATAATAACAAGAACTGACTGCCTTCCTGTATGGTATATTATCTTTAAATGTAGACAAATATAACATAATAATGTTTACACATGAAGGTACCTAATTGAGAACTTCATGTTTCATATTAGATATTTTAAGAATATTACAAAAAATAATACATACTGGTTGTATGTTAATCATACATGGAACTTGGTCTGAAAACTAATGATTAAAACAAATACTTTTTTTGACTAAATATAACTTAAATAGGTATTAGAAACTCCTTAAATATATAAGCAATGTAAGTCTTAGAGAAATAACACATTTGCGTTATTATTCTATGATGTAAGCATTGTTGTTGTTTGCCGGTATGTGGCTGTAAGCATTGTGACCACCAAGAAAAGGTTTATTACTTTGTATCCAGCTGAAATTTAACATACACTTGACATGTGTATGTAGCATATTAGCTGTTTAAAAAAGAAACATAAAAAATGATGTGGTGTCGCGGGACACCAGGTAGGAACGAACTTCCTTCGGCTAAACGGCACTACTCGCTTGTGTACGCGACTGTCGCGCCTGCGCACGTCTCATTTAACGCTTTTATTCCACGCATTTTTCTTACGGTTTTGCTATCACATTTTTTTCAGTTCGGTCGCGCAGCAAAATCCCTATTCCCTCCAAGCCTGCCGTAAGGAACTTCGTTCCAAAAACTACAGATAACTTTTGAAAAAATATAACTTTATTGAGTTCACATAAGTCAAATTAGTTTTTACTACAAAGATATTCTGTTATAACAGTTATTGAAGTTGGATGGCTGTCATATCTACTACAAACTGAATTACAAGTCTCTTATGTTCACTTACCTTTAATTGAAAAGGCATGCCTTGATCCGTGTGTGGCTATACACCTCAAAATTCACAAGGGTCTATATTATTTAGAGAGCCATGGATATTGGGTTTATTGAAGTGCCATAGATTGGAACGCTCCGTCCGTCGTGTAAAAAGGTCACACAAATTTTTTCTCCGTAGATATTTAGCTCATATTAGCTATAATATGGAACTGCCATCATTATTAAATATATACACTGGACCGAAATCTATATATTTACTATTTTCTTAGGTAACAAATAAAATGAGTGAATTTAATAAAATGAATAATCATCAATCAAAAAGTATTGTTTTTGTAATTATTGTATAATTAAAGTATAATACTATGAAATAGTAAGGTTATCAACAAAACAACATCTTAACGTAGTGTCAAATGACAAAATTATGAAATCGATAAAATGACAGCAAGACGTTTCGATCGGTAGAGAAAATAACTACCATCGAGTAAAATTGATCATTTTCTCTTTCTTTGAAGTATCATGTCGAATCAATTGTCAAATGCGTTAGCGAATCGAGAAAGTGACGCAAATGTCGAGAAAACGGGTCGATAAAATTTTATCGTGTTGCTTATCCTAAGCCTGCTGGGCTATGCCATAATAAACTTTGTGGGATATGGCATAAGGTTGAAAATAGCGTGTACTAGGATTTATGACTCATAACATGTTTACGATAAGAAGTGATTCATTGTTTCCCGATACATTTAGATTTTTCTGGATCCAGCTAGGACTTTCCCCTGCCTATAAATACAGAGACGTTGACAAACACAAGGCAGTTTTTATCAAGCGATCGAGAGCGATACATCAAGTGACTATTCCGAAGCGAGAAGTATTTTACTGTGTAGTGTTCTAAGTTCAGTGATAGTACAGCAAGTGACTATTGTGTAAAGTGTATTTTAGTATTACGTTGTGTTGTGTTGTGTAAATACACGGATTTAATATAAGTGTTTTTTTTTTACAATTGCGAACCCGAGTACGTAACAATAATATAATTTATTTGCTCAAAATAGGGTACATGGTAATGATAGGTATTAATAAATTTGGTGTCCTCCTATTTTAACCACACAGTGGCATGCAAAATTGTGTAACAGAGTTTAACCAAAATTAATTATAATAAACAAAAGCAATTAAAAATATAGATAGAAAACACGGATGCATCGCATCACATTCTACATTTAAATATAAGAAAATATAATATTTAAATATATAACTTTTGTAAAATATGATATAACTTATTATTTAAATCTCATTACATATTTTGCGTTTATGGAAAAAATATTCATTTACAGTGTAAACAGGAATTGATTGATAGGCACACACGTATTTTAAAGACCACGCATAACTTTTCGTGGGGTTTTTTACAAGGGGATAGTGTAATATAATATTTCTTTAAATATTTTCGGTTTAAAGAATTTTCATTTTCCGCCTCTGTGGTGTAGTGGTCTGGTGTCGGAGTTGACCACAGAGGTCCCGGGTTCGATTCCTGGGTCGGGCAATTCAGAAATGTGTTTTTTCAGTTTTCTGATAAAAACAACATTGCCCGGGATTGGAAAGTGCCCGGTTGGCGATAGGCTTGCCACCTATCACACATAGTGGGACCAAGTATCTTCGGCTAATCGTGGGTGCACTTGTTGTACCTCTGCCTACCCTTTCGGGGATACGGGCGTGAAGATACTTTTTTTTACTTTTTTTTTTTTCATTTTCCATTTAAACAATTGTCACTTATATTAGCCCCCCCGTTGGTCGAGTGGTTAGCGACCCTAACTACGCAATCGACAGGGCTCGAGTTCCCCGAAGCGGACAAGCATTTGTGTGACAAGCATGTTTGTATTTCCGGGTTTGGGTGTTTATTAAATATATTCCAGTATTTATATATGTATATCTATGTATTAGTATCGTTGACTAACACCAATAACACAAGCAAATAATTTGCTTACTTTGGGGTTAGATCAGTCAGTGTAATTTGTCTCGTGAATACTTATTGTTATTTATTATTGATAGTCACACACTTATTTTAATGACCACGCACAACTTTTCGTCGGTTATTTTACAAAGGGACAGTGTAATATAATATTTCTTTAAATATTTTCGGTTTAAAACTTTCATTTCCCATTTAAACAATTGTCACTTACATAGAACAATAAATTAAATTGCTACGCGGTGTGGATACAAAATCCATACTAATATAATAAATGAGAAAAGTTGTCCGTCTGTTACGGTTTCACGGCTAAACCACTGAACCAATGTTTGATGAAATTTAAAATTAATGTGCTGAGGGGCTTTAAATGGTGTTGGTCCCGTGCTCCTTTGAAGAATAGGCTAACTGCCGTTCTGCCAGGCAGGTCGTAAAAGGCGACCTATTGGCTATACGAGTCACTACCATCGTGGCTACTAGGTGGTAGTGTTCTGCATTGTCTCGCCCGGATCTGGTACCACCGTCTTACCTGTTCCTGCCGCAATAGCGTCAGTGCTTGTCACTGTCGTGTTCCAGTTTGGAGGGTAAGGTAGCCGGTAAACTTATACATGTGGCATTAGACCTCGCCACAAGATAGCAGCGCAAGCACCTTTGGTGACTATAGGCTATGGTTGACTCTTTCGATCAGGCGACCCATCTGCTTGTTTGCTATCATATGATATAAAAAAATTAATGTAGTCTATAAAGTTGCAAACAAATATATTTCAATACAATAAGGAGTAGTATTAACATCCATCCAGTCTATTTAACCCGTAAACACAGAGTTGGCGTGGCGCCAATTTGAAATAGCGGGCATTGCGAAACAGTCTGGTATTAATAGAGCCGGTTCACTCGACTATAGTATTACTATGGAATTCGACTTACAAATTACAGAGGCCACGAAATAAGAAAAACAAGGGGAAGTGAAGAGTGGGCGTGCCGCGTGCGCCACTATTATGCGCTTTTACTCTAAATTGCTTTAGTGATACTTACCATATCATTAGGAGATAGTCGTCGTGCGAAAATCTAGTATACACTGAATTATGCCGTATTGTGCCATTCTTGAATGCAGAAATGATAGTAGAATACAGATGATTAAAAATGGAGATATTTCATATCATTCGAAAGTACAATTTTCATTTTATTTTAATTAAATTCCTGATTTAATATAATCTCTAATGATATAATAGAAAGTCAAACTAAAATCAGCCGTACACCTTACATATAAAGTTCATTTTAGGTTGACCTAATTTTTCTAGAAAGATATACGTAATGACAGTTATTACGTTATCGTTCTAGAAAGTTCTCTAATCAAATATGATCAACTGATAACCAAGGATTGAAATACCGGTATTATGTGATATCGTTATTGCTCAAGGCAAGACATAACGATATTTTCAAGCATAGCGCTATCCAATAATGATACTGAATTTGTTACTATTTAAAAACGTTATTCATTACGTTCTGTTATATCCAAAAATTTTCGTTATGGTATATGGTATTATGATTCACTCATTTATGCCCCGCTTGTTGTTTCTTGTATTTCACATATGGGACAAGTTATATTTAAAATTAGAGGTTTTCATCAGAGTTTGAAAGATTTTAATATAATATAATATAAAATATTATGTAGCCTTATGTGTCAGAATGCGATCATTCGGCCACTTTCTTACTTAGATATTTACGTACTTCAGTTTGCGACCACTGGATTTTAAAAAAATATAGGCTAAAAAATGATATTACTACAACTTTCGAACAAACATTGCTCTATAATTGAAGTAATAACGATTCTTGTTTAAGTGTAATATTAGTGTAAGGTATCAAAAGGTAACTTTGTTCGCCGTCCGGCGAGGCATTTTTGCAGCATTACGTGACACATAAACATACCAATGAGTCATCACCCGAACTCAGGCACTATTTTCTAGATTTGGGTTAAGCCCGATAGATTTAAATTTATGATTTTCTTGTTACATAAGTATTCAATGAATATTTAATGCTTACTATTCATTGTTTTCTCCTGAAAAAAAAAACGGGTTGTGGCTGTGTTGAGGACACAGCCGTGCATCTTTTACGTGAATACTACGACGTCACGGGTAATATCTTGCGATGGTCACATTTTTCATTCATCGTTCCAATCACAATGTTCCCCATCAAACCCGCCTACAAACCTAGACCACGTCCGTCCATCATTTGGATAGCGAAGTAGAGTGTAGGGTGGCGCTACCACCGTAAGGTGACCCCCTATTACTTACGACAACCGAAGAATACAAAAACCTTCACAATAAAAAGGCCCCGGGGCCGGATAAAATCACAAATATGGTAGTTAAACACCTCCCTCTTCTATATACCTACTAGTGTGCATCTTTAATGCACTCCTAGCCGGTTTTGTTGTTTTTAAGGTTTTTCCAGTTTCCCAAGCACGGGGTGAGTGCTATAACACAAAAATATTTAGAAATACGAAAGTACTGATCAAAATTATAAATGTGAATTTCATCTGTAACGATGAAGTCATATAACTAGTTATAAGTATGTATACCTAGCGATCAGTACAATCGACGTATTCGATCATATATCAAAGAAGAATTTCGCCGCCTCAAGCCTGTCGACACTAGCTCAGTGGAAGAGCGTCCCGGCTTTAGGGAGATGGTCGCAGGTTCAAATCCCGCGTGTCGATACTTTTCTTTGTTGTTTTTAAGGTTTTTCTATATTTTGGATGTTGGTGATAGTTATGTAGCTATAACATCAAACTGTATCCCAATTTTGTTATCATCAGTTTTTTGAACTGTCGCCTCTACGAAGGCAAATTCAAAGACGTATTTACGTCAAAATGCTATTATCTTTAATTAAAGAAACCTAGCCCCTCAAGTGGTCGCATACTGGAGGCGGTCGCGTTACCGACGCAGTGACCCTACATCGATATTTTTTAATTAATAAATTTTGTGACTAAGAAAACATTTTACAGTTCAAAAAATGGATCATGGTGCTTAACAGCTTTAATTCAAAAATTAAAATAAAAGACAAACAAAAATCTATGCTTAAATAATTTAGCGGAAAATTTCAGGAATTATATTTTACAGATTTTTATATTTTGCTGCTGCTATGAGCCAATCTCTTCAATAAATTCAATAATATGCATACTAACCTTACAGAATTCTCACCTTACATAATGAAAATTAAAGTGACGTCTAATTGTCCGTCTATTTGTTTTTCTTTGTAAATGTATGATTCATGGTCATGGTGAATCTGCAAAGCTGTTTGTGATGATATTTCAAATGGATAGCCTTAATTCTGGGGAAGGACATAGGTATGCTACTTACTACTAATACTACGCGGGCGAAGCCGTGGGCGAAAGCTAGTTAATAATTAACACATTTGTTTAAAAAAATCATTTTTTTTATTTTTTTATAGCTTAAGATAGCAAACAAGGAGATAAGTCTCCTGATGTAAAGAGTCAACATCGCCTATATACACCAAAGATGTTAATGGTGCGTTGCTATCTTGTGGCGAGGTCTAATGCCACAAACATAAATTTACTGGCTGCCTTACCCTCTAAACGGGAAGACAACAGTGACAAGTACTGACGCTATTGCGGCAGGAATAGGTAAGGCGGTGGTATCAGACCCGGGTGAAACAATAGTGACTCGCATAGCCAATCGCTCTCCTTTTACGACCTGCCTGGGAGTACGGCAGTTCGTCTATTCTACAAAGGAGCCGTTAATAATTAGAATTTTAAAGAAAACTCTAAGATACCTAGTAACATTTCTTATTACATAAAACCCACGGGAGAAAAAAACATGTTTCATAAAGATACATTGCCTTATGTAGGTATAATAATATGTATTAAAAGTTAGAATTGATTTCTAATTATATGTAGGTTGGAATCCTTTAAAAAAATTATTTGAAAACCATGCGTACCGCTTGTAAATATTTTTAATGCGTGTCTCGTAAATCGTAAATCGCGATGTCTCATTACATCAAACTTGTAAATTTTCGTAGGTACCTTGTTGCCAATTCGCAGTCATGGTAGTTGGTGAACCATCGACCAATCACGAAACAGCATGAAACGCGGCAACGTCGCATAAATATCAATATTTATAACGTTACATACCGCTCATAATTTCGTTCTGTTATTTTGGTAGCGATACACATAGTGTTCTAAAATAATTTTGTTACTGAGGTATCGCTATAATAATAACGTTATGTATCGAAAAATTTGTTCTGTTATTTGATAACGTTTTAAATCCCTGCTGATAACTACGGAAAATCAATGCTGCCATCTATTGTAGAATAGCGAAACTATTACGATCTTAAGTTTCACTATTGTACACATAGATGAGTCTGTTTTGAATAGACTACAAAAGGACGTAAATACTCTTTTTTTTTTGTAGCAAAATAAAATTAATTGTAACGCAGTTTGGTATATTTTTAAATGTTCTGTTTGTGTGTTTCGGATTATTGCTGTTTAAAATGAAAACGACCAATGAAACAATATTTGCATTAGTAGTTTATATGCAATAATGCTTATTTTATGTGTGAGTGTGGCGATCGCGGTGCTGATACAAATGTTTGTACTTGCCATTTCCGCTTGTTTTTCTTATTTCGTGACAGAGGCCATACATTGACCGTTCGGATTTATATTTACTAGTGGTAACTCATGGTGAGTGGCGACGGTGAGTGGTTAAGTTTTCTAACTTAGATCGCTCCTGAATCTTATCCTTTTTAATATTGTTACCTATTCGATGTATCATTGAGATAATACAAAAAAAAAACACATTAAAAGAATCGGACAAGTGCAAGACAGACTCGCCCAACGAGGGTTCGGTACGAATTTGTAGTTTTTTTAATACCATAAGATAGCAAACAGGCAGATGGCTCTCCTGATGGAGACTCCTGATGGAGAGGCATCACCTATAGACACCAAAGATGTTATAATTATCTTTTCGCGGGCGAAGGAAGAGAGTTTTTTGTTACACTTATCTATAGTAAGTTTTTTTTAATATCCCACTTAAATATCCAAGATAACAAACAAGCAGATGCCTCTCCCGATGGAAAGACACAATAATCGTCTATAGACTTCAAAGATGTTAATGGTGCATTGGAATGGATAGCAATGTACCATTGACATATATGGTGTTTATAGACGATGATTTCTCTTTCCATCAGGAGAGCCATTTGTTTGTTTGCTATCTTATGATTAAAAAATCACCGAGGGGTTTAGTCTGCAACGTCTCACCCGGCAATGGTACCACCGCCTTACCTATTCCTGCCGCAATAGCGTCAATGCGTATCATTGTGTTCCGTATATAAAGTTGAAAATTGTTTTATTTGTTTGCGTGACTGTTCAGACTAATCTCTGGATGAACCAATTACATTTAAATAATTATTTTTATATATGATAATCATATTCACGAGGAACACTATAGGCTATTTTTTTTTATTCAATTAAGCAAAAAAGTAACTGTGTCGTCTGTACTTGGTAAAACTTCATTTCTAACTAGCTGTTGCCCGCGACTTTGTTCGCGCGGACTTCGTTTACTCCGCACAGCTCCTCCCCCGTAGGTGATAGCGTGATATTATGTAGCCTATATGTTGACCCGACCTGTTAGTAATATTCATGCAAAATTTGAAGTAAATCCATGCGGTACTTTTTGAGTTTACCTCGGACATACATTGACTTTCCTACGATTTTATTATATGTATAGATTACTGATTATGTTAAACTGAGTTCAGGGCTGAATGAAGATACCTACTAAGTACTAATATATGTGTTTTAGTACTTATTCCGTGCTTGAGAAAACTTAAAAAACATAACAAAGAAAAATTTCGAAATGACAGGATTGGACCTGCCACATAGCCTCGAGCCTTCACGCTCTATTAACTGAGCTACTATTAACTGGTGCCACGTGGCGAAATTCATCGCGCATTGTGATTCATCGATTCCGTCGTCGATTGTACTGAATGAAGATGCCGTAAAACCGAAACCGGTTGGCGACATAAAATAAAAAGTGTTTTGTGACACAGACAAGTGCATTTTAACATTTATATAAGTGTTTTCAGGTCACGCGTACAAAGTGTGCAGAGTTTTTTTATACTATAAGATTGCAAACAATCAGCTGGGTCTCCTGCTGGAAAGAGTCAGCCATCACCTATAGACACCAAAGATGTTAATGGCGTGAGGCTATCTTGTGGCGAGATCTAATGCCACATGCATAATTTAACCGGCTACCCTACCATCCAAACCGGCACACAACAGTGACAAGTACTGACGCTATCAATAGTGTCAGTGCTTGTCACTGAGGCAGGAATAGGTAAGGCGGGCGAGACAATGCAGAACTCTACCACTTAGAAGTCACGATAGTAGGGACTCGCATAGCCAATCGGTCGCCTTTTACGACCTGCCTGGCAGAACGGCAGCTGGTCTATTCTTCAAAAGAGAAGTAAGATTTAATTTAAAACAGAAGTAAGATTTAATTTATTTATTTATTTATTTTACACTAGCTGTTGCCAGCGACTTCGTCCACGCGGAGTTCGTTTACTCCGCACAGCTCCTCCCCCGTGGGTGATAGCGTGATAATATGTAGGCTATATGTTGACCCGACCTGTTAGTAATATTCATGCAAAATTTGAAGTAAATCCATGCAGTACTTTTTGAGTTTACCCCGGACATACATACAGAAAAACAGACAAAAATTCTAAAAACTATATTTTTGGTTTCAGTATCGATTATAGATCACGCCCCAAGTATTTTTTAAAAAGAAATATTCAATGTACAGTTTTGACTTTCCTACGATTTTATTATAATATATGTATACATTAACATAAATCCACAGACCACAGCTTATTTCACAAAAAATAACTCATAGTAGTACATAAACTAAACATTAGCCAATTACAGTTTTGACTTTGCTTTCCGACATTATATAGTATTGTAGTAGACGGTAAAGAAATCAAGTCTATATGTATATAAACTCGAAGTCGTTAATTAAATTAAAATTAAACAATTACAAACTACAAACTTAAATGAGAAAGAACAAAAACAAAGAAAAAAACAACAGCTATCCTAAATACGTTAGCTTATGTGATTGCATGTGTTTGCGTGTGTGTATGTATGTGCGTGAGCATGTGTGTATGTATCATTTATCATTATTATGTATGTGCGTGTGCGTGTGTGTATGTTTATTTATTTATGTATATTATGTATCATTTTATGTAATAACGGAGTAAATAACACATTTATCATTATTTATGTAATAACGTTATGAAAAAGCGGAGCGTGTCCTTCAGATTATATCCCAGATCCCGACAAAGCCCTTGAACTCAGCAGTACTGAGAAATTGCGGTGTTTATTTCACCCCTAAGCTAAGGGCGGAACCCGCCTTGAAATGGTAATACGGGGAGTGTCGTCTAAGTTATTATCACTCGAGTTTTATGTTTTCAACCGACTTCTAAAAGAAGGAGGTTTTAAATTCGGATGTTTATGTTTTTCTTATTTTTATTGGGTTCCGTAGCCAAAGAATAAAACGGGTGCCTATTACTAAGACTCCGCTGTCCGTCCGTATGTCTGTCACCAGGCTGTATCTCATGAACCGTGATAGTAAGACTGTTTTCGCAGTTGATGTATTTCTGTTGTCGCTATAACAACAAATACTAAAACCAGAACAAAATGAATATTTAAATAAATATTTAATTTCAAAAAAATCATGTTTATTGTATGGGAGCCCCATACAACAAACATGACTTTTTTGCAAATTTTTCTCGATCTTAATAACAACAACTGGTAGACGCTTAATTCACTGAATATTTATTTACTTATATATTCACTGTAAAAATAAACAATTAAATTGAAATAAAAGAAATATTTAAATGGCTCCCATACAACAAACCAGTTTTTTTGATGATTTTTATAGATAATGGTACCGAGCCCTTCTTGCGCGATTCCGATTTGCACTTGGCCAGTTTTTTCTTCTTGTATCGGATTTTCAAAATTATTATTTTGATGGAGAGCGTATACTTCCAATCTGATCCCATATATATTTTGTAAAGATCTGATTTACAAAACATGTGAAATGTAAAGGTACAAGTTCAGGGTCGTATCGTGAATGTAATACACTCCGTAACTAAAATCTCTGAATACATATTTGCTGAGGGGCTTAATATGTATGTGGTTTGCCGTTATTATAACGAATTTTTTTTCGTTATAATAAAGCCACACCCTTTTATTAATAAATTACAGCCTATATCTCTATTTCTTGCTTCAAGTTTTTGAGAGTAATTTTCCGAATCTATGGATTTGCCAGGCGGTAAAAGCTTATGATAAACGATGTCCTTTAAGTCTCACCATTCACACAGCATCACCTTATTGCGAATTAATCCGGGTTTCACTATAGTCTATGGAGTTTGATTGCTCTTTGGCCACAATCTTTTTCGCACATTCTTATCGTATCTGCTAAATGTCCATCACCAGTAGTTAATATTTTTAAGAACCGCAAAAAATTAATTGTGTACTTTTTAAAATTAATATTTTTAAAAGTTCACAATTAATAAGATTTCTTTCAAAGAACTCATATAGTAAACAAATCAAAATTCTCGTAAATCTAGACTTTTTCAAATGGGTCATAACTGTTTTATGGTCAACTCCTACTATGGCCCCTCCCTTCTGCTGTTTTAACCACAAATATGTAATAAAAAACCTGGAATTCTGCTAAACAGATATTAAAAAGAGAACCTTAAACCACTATTTCAATAATATTAACGACTTTATATGTCAGAGTCCAACAGAGGTCGTTTCATGATTGGCATCAAAATTTCAAGAATAAAAATGCTTGAACCAATTTTGTGCTGCGTTTACTGACTCCGTTAAGTTCATAAAAGTCACGATCACAAATGTTTTTTCGCGACTTGTGTCTAAAAATGTCCTAAAATGTTAGGGTTCCGAGTTTAACTAGGAACCCTTATAGTTTCGCTATGTCCGTCCATCCGTCCGCACGATAGCTCAGAGATTATTAATACTAGAAAGCTGTAATTTGGCAAGAATATACATATTAGTCACGAAAACAAAGTGCTAATATAAAATCTTGAAACAAAAATTTCAATAACTTCCTCTACGTGTAAAGTGTGGATGTTAACTTTTTTTCTTGTTCCTGCCATAGTGTGGGATGTCGTTGGATAAGTTTTTTTAAATATTATAAGTTTGTGGAAATAACTTTTCGGTGAAGGGACTCGTTTGTAAGGTAATAAGCTTTAAAGTACTATTTTTTGTTAGAGTCAAGGATTAGCTCTGCAGACTAAACGGTTGGTTTTGAGAGTGGGGAAAAATCATGGTAACAGTATGTATATATATAGTTTATATATTTAGTTAGTATAGTTATGGTTTTAGAGTAAAAGTAGACCAACTTATAAAATATACTTGGTGAAGTTTTTATAGGCGGTGAACCTGTGGTGCGGATTTATTCGTCATTGACATTAAATATTCATAGTATGAAAAAACAAAAGCCCTCTTCTTGGTCTACATTATTGTGATGGGTAACTACGGAACCCTACATTGCGCGCCCGACACGCACTTTACCAATTTATTCTCTTTTGTGTACTAAAACCTTAAAATGTATCGAATTTCTTCGTTTTACTTATTCTGGCGAACCGAAAAACAATAGAAAAATGGCAGGAAACCGTTTTAATTTTTGTGTTTTTAAAATATCATCCATGCAATAGTATCAAAACCAGCCAGACACAAAAAGTACAACCAAAGAGATTTCATAGTAACTTTTTCTGTTGGTCTAAGGTCATATTTATACATATCATAATAATTATTTTGTGCGTGTATATGTGACTGAAACCCTAAACGGCGGAACCGATTTCGATGAAAATTTTGTGTGTATTAAAGTGGATTCGAGAATAATTTAAATTCACAATAAAACCTGGTAGGTGGCGCTGCGGTCAGGTTCGGATGGTATCCTTTATTAGGCTTTCACGGATTTAAATCACCAACCCGATTCAGCCACCGTAGCCAAGGATAGACTAACTTTTTTAAAAATCAACCCCTAATGAGGTGAAATAAAGGGTGAAAGTTTGTATGAAAAATGTTATGGTCTAAACTGTAAATGTGGTCATCTTCAAAGCAGTTCCAGCACTATGTACATGCTGACAATACCGTTTTGTAGCGTGTTATATAAAGCAGATACATTTATTGATTATTATGTATTTTTCACATTCATTGAATATGAGGTCAAGCGCACATGCAGAGCGTCGACATTATTTAAACAACAATAAATGACTTATTACCTTATGATATTTTTTATACTTTATTTGGTATCAGCTTACACGTTACTTTACGCTACTTGGTATTTAGATTAACAGTACCGTAACTTTAAATGTAAGATTGGTCATTATTCAGAGCTTTTAAAATGTTTGTATTAAATCGTTGTTAAAGAGTCCAGAGTTTTTTATCATGAGATAGCAAACAAGCAGATAGCTCTCGTTTTAAATCTCATTTAAACGAAAAGCCCTATTACCTATTCCTGCCGCAATAGCGTCAGTGCTAGTCACTGTCGTGTTTCGGTTTGCAGGGTAAGGTAGCCAGTAAACTTATGCATGTGGCATTAGACCTCACCACAAGATAGCAACGCACCATTAACATCTTTGGTGTCTTTAGGCGATGGTTGACTCTTTCCATCAGAAGACCCATCTGCTTGTTTGCTATCTTATGATATAAAAAAAAATAATCTAACTCCACAATAAGCAAATTATTTGCTTGTTATATGGGTGTTGTTACTTGTTAGTCAATGATACTAATATATATAAATAAAATACATTTAATTACCTAAACCTAAACCCAAAAAAAACTAAGAAACACAAACATTAAGCTCGTGACGCAAATGCTTATCCTTGCCAGGAATCCAACCTGAGTCTCATCAATTGCGAAGTCAGGGCCGATAATAACTCGACCAAGGGGGCGGTTCTGTCCACTGTATAGTTATTTAGTTATTAGTCTTCTAACCAGCATGATACTCACGAGGAGCGTTTAGGACTCCCCTCATACCATGTACAATGTAAGCACTTCTGCCTATCCGATTCTGATAATCCCATCACAGCCTACACTTTATAATTTACACGCACATGCTAAAGTCACCGCCGGCGGCGACCCGACCCGTTGTTTCGGCACGCAATCACTCGACACCCTGGTCAAAGGTTATTAACGAGTCAAAATCCTGATGCCACTTACTCTCCCACTTATCGTCAAATACTGCCCTAAGCCGAGGTTTGGTCTCACAGGAGACACTCTTAAACTCTAGGCCCACTTAATTTAAATTCTAGCTGAGCACTCTGCTTGGACCAACTGCTTAATTTCATTTCAAAAAAGCACTTCAGATATGCATGTCGCAGTAGATTTGCTCAGTTTACTATAGTATGCGTGTACCTCAACCCCAAATAATTCTATACCCAACTTTAAAATATGTATTTAAACGTTAAATTGCAATAGTTTCAGTGAACGCATGCGTTTATGACAACAGTGACGTAAGCAAAGTTTTATCATGCCATAATTTTGAATAAAATATAAAGATAGTAACGGTTTGAGAGTTCATACATACATTTTTATTAAATCGATTTACTCAGGTATAATTTTCCTCGTGTTGGTTTGGGACCTTATTGAATAATGATGCGTCCGCACTTACGCCTATTCGTTTTTCAATCTACACTCGTACTTTGTAATAATAAAATAATTGTTTTTACTTCAAATCGCATCTGTGGTGTAATGGTCCGCTGTCGGTGTTGACTAGAGATGTGATAAACGGCTTTTAATTATTAACACGTTTAAACGTTTTGCTTATACTTTTAAGCGTGCTTAAAAAAGCGCTTTTCGTTTAAACGCTTTTTTAAACAAAAGTTGTTGATCGTTGAGAAGGTCGATTACAAAACGAAGATTTAAGTGAATTAGTGGCGACCGATAAAACCGAGAGCTGAAAAAAGCGTTCAATGTTTTGTGGTTTTGTTAGTGTTATTACTTATTACTAGCTTATAGAAATAACGTGTTATCAAATACAATACAAATTATTATACAATACTAGCTGACCCGACAAACGTTGTTTTGCCATATAAATTATTGAATTAAAAAATAGGGGTTGATGATAGAAGGGTGAATATTAGGGTTGTATGTATTTTTAATGCCACATTATAAAAAAATAAAAAAATTTGTCCTAAAAATAAAAAGCAATGTTAGGGGTGGACAACCCTTATCACTTAGGAGTATAAAAAGTAATCAGTAGCCGATTTTCAGACCTACTGAATATGCATATGAAATTTCATAAAAATCGGTCAAGCCGTTTCGGAGGAGTATGGTAAATAACATTGTAACACGAGAATATCTGAAATGAATAGTAACACAATATACACTTTTTTATCCATAACCTAATTTCAATCATTAATATAAACAAAATTACTTTGAAAATTTGTAAAGGGATTCGTGTCATGTTCGTACGCGCGCTAAGTAAAATAAACATTTGATGAACGCGTCGGATTTCTTCAACAACGAAAAGCGTACTGGAACTTGAAAAAACGTAAGTTGTTAATTCGTTGTAAAAAGTACTAACCATCAAAAAACGGAGCGTTGTCAGTCCGACACAAATATTGCGTAAACAAGTAGAAAATAATTTAGCCGCTTAATACGATAACTAATCCAAATTGTTATCGTTTCTTATAGCAATAGTAATAAGGTTGTTAATCCATTAAATGAAAAATTATATTGAGTCTTAGAGTATAGAAACTAGGTTATTTATTCTATTTTATCTTGATTTTTAACGATATTGAAATAAGGTTACTTTTCGTCAAACATAATATGGTAATTAAATTTTTGTATCTTAAACATCAACGTTTAAACGAAAACAGCTTAAATCCGTAAGCGCGCTTATAGGCTTATTTTGAAAAGCCTAATTTTTAAGCCTATAGCGTTTAAACGCCCACGACTAGTGTTGACCACATGAAAACCGGGGTTCCATTTCCGGGGTCGGAAAAAAAAATCTGATAAAAACAACGTGGCCCGGGTTTCGTTAAGTACTCGGTTGGAGAAAGGCTTGCACCTATCACATTATGGGACTAAGTATCTTCGGCTAATCGTGGGTGCACTCGTTGTACCTCTGCCTACGTCCTCCCGGATACGGGCGTGAAAATATCTTTTTACTTTTTTTAAACTATTGAGTTTCTTGCATCAATTTTTTTGTTTACGTTCTATATATTCTCCTATATATTCGCCTCTGTGGTCTAGTGGTCCAACGTTGGCGTTGACCACATGAGGTCCCGGGTTCGGTTCCCGGGTCGGGCACATAAAAAAAGTTTTTTCAGTTTTCTGAGAAACACAAAGTTGCCTGGATTGGAAAGTGCCCGGTTGGCGATAGGCTTACCACCTATCACATTTGTGGGACCAAGTATCTTCGGCTAATCGTGGGTGCACTTGTTGTACCTCTGCCTACCCTTTCGGGGATATGGGCGTGAAGATACCTTATATTCTCAAGGCACGGGTAAATACATATATCGTTAAAAGTTATAGTCACTTAACGAGATAGCTGGTCACCCCATTTATGCATTTTTCTCTACTAGTAACAACTTAACAACTATCTGTACTAAGTGATAGTCAGTAGATGGTAATAACTATCTGGCGAGAGCCGGGCATGTAAACATTATATACTTACTAAAGCACACCACCATTCACAGAATGGTGGTGGCACACCACTACAAATCTCCGAGCTGGTACTGACATTTTATCATGAAAATATATGTTATGTATGGCTAAGTTCCGCTAGTGAACTAAAACATTACTATTTTAATTTTGATAACAAAATCAACTCACCCTAACAATTGTCCATTATTAAGTTGCTCAGGGGGTGATTTGATCTGGGAGAACATCACTTTGTCATTCAACTCCCCCCGACTGCCACGCCCCATCAGCGGCAAGTGTATCTGAGTACCCTTGGACTCCATCTTTTGTGCTGACGTCATCGCTGCGTGACCATCCTGGTGAAATCCCTGAAACAACACAACAGTTATATAGTAAAACTAGCTATATCCGCAACATTGTCCGCGTGGAAAATTTTCTAAAATAAAATTAGCCTAAGTTACTCATTACTATAGCTACCTGCCTGTGAAAGTTTAGTCAAAATCGGTCCAGCCGTTGCAAAGATTAGCTGGATCAGAAATCAATGACTTTAATGCTTAGCATTGTGTAAAAGGCAAAGGAAGACCAATACCTGTCACTACTATCGTGACTACTAGATAGAGTTTTACAATGTCTCAGAAATCAGAAATCAGAAGTACTTTGTTCAATAAATCTTTTTAATACTACTACTGAAGCCCCGTTTTCACTTTGATTAGTGCGAGTGTAAGTGTTTAATGCAGGGGTTTAGAATTAAGCCAAAAATATGTGAAGATAGCCGTGGATCAGTGCGAGTGATTCGTAATCAGCTTAGTAAAAGTGAATAGATGCTGATTACTTATCACTCGCACTGATCAACGGCTGTCTTCATGTATTTTTATCTTAATACGAAGCACCTGCATTAAACACTCACACTCGTACTAATCAAAGTCGTTTTCACTTGGCTTGAGCCACAGTAGTCAGTACTACTACGGTTCTCGTTGAGTGTAGTAGTGCTCGTGTCTAGGGTTGCCACCTTTTAATTGAAAAAATAGAGTACATTTTCTTTTTAAGGTTAAATAATATAGTACAAGATTGAAAAATAAAATATTATTTATTACTTGTGCTATTCGTTTACTATACATATTTTTGTTGCTTCTAGCCATATCTAACAATTCTTTTCACCAATTACTTTCGTCCCGCCACTGAATGCGCCATAAAGAAAAAACTATAAATGAGAGTTTTATATATTATATTCAATATCATTATTTTCATACAACAAAAATCAAGTAAAGAAATGATACAAAAAATACGTTTTAGATGATGTTTAAAAGTGGTCAGTATCATTTTTATTACAAACAAAAATAGATTATGTTTTTTTTTCTTTAAGTTGACAATTTTAAATAAAATTATAAAATAAAGTATTTTCACGTACTTTATTGCCTTCAAAAAGTATAAAGTACGTTTATTCAAAATAAAGTAGAATACTTTATTATAAAGTACGGGTGGCAACCCTACTCGTGTCTCCTGAAGATGCTTCGGTTGCGAAGTGAAACGTGCGTTGAGTGCATAAATTGTGTGCTTTTGTGTTTGGTGCTGTCGTGGTATAAATCGTGGTGGACGAGGGTGGATAACCGTGCCACTGGGGTCTTCGTTATTTTTCAGACTTAAGGTGAGTTTGTTCCATTTTTTACACCGCTTTTACATGTTTTCCCTTTGAGTAACATCGCAAAGGTACAAAATTTGCAAAATAACTAGTTTTCTTCGTCTGAATGACGAAATTTTTGAAATGAATGTTTTTTGATATTGATTCGAAATTTTTCAACCTATCCGTTATTTAGCTAAAGCAATATTCTAGATCTTAAAAATTGAGTTGAATGTCATTCGAACGATCAAAATCGATCATCGTTTCTAAAATATACAGCTTTTTAAAAATCACTGTCATTTTCAACAAAATATAGTGTTTGAACTGAAAAAAATCGTTGCTTATATTTATACTCTTTTGAGCTTAAAATACCTTAATTTAGCGGGTTTAAGTTTCAAACGTAAGGATGGAATGCAGGTTCAAACGTTTACAGATTTTTTTTCTATCATGGAACAAAATAAAATAGCATGCGTCGATACACTAGATCAATATAAAAACAGATTATACTTAAAATTGACTAAACATATTATGTTTTATATATGTATAGTAACTATTATTACCCGCATGTAAATTATAGTTTCCTATTATTATTATTATTATTCATCGTGACTATATTATTGTTTATTTGTCGTGAGCCGCACAAAATTTGACGCATCAAGTACCATCGCGAAGAAATTCTGGCGCGGCTAGATATATCAGGCCACAGCGAAGATTCGGCATATCTCGATGTGTTCGGGCTACCCAAAGGATGATTGACAATATTTGCAAGTCAACTGCTATCGGTAGCCGGGTTAAGGAACTTCGTTCGAAAAAATCAAAATGTCTGCCACCTTCCACGATATTTGCTATATAGGCCGTAAGCTAACAAATAGGTCACAAATCACGAGCTAGGCGCGTGAGTAATGAACTGTTAATAAAAATGTATCACCGAGTGTATGTGACCGTAACTTTTGACCTTTGAGCGACTCAGGGTTGCCACCCGTACGTTATTAAAGACTATTGACGTTTGCTGCTTGAGCCACACAACTAGTTTTTATGATTTAGGGTTGTCAACCGTATGTTAATTATTATAGAATAGCTGACATCGCGGTCGCAGCGCCAGCCATTGTATTATAGTTTTAATAGAGGTAGGGCTGCCGCCTGTGCGTTATTACAGACTAGTTGGACGTTTGCTGTAGACATGTGTAAGTAATGTAAGTAACGCGTAATATCACTCGAGCGCGTACTGTAATATCAGACATTACTCGACTACAATAAGCATCACACCATCACACTAAACATGGCGTGCGCGGTAGCAGCGCAGTAGCTCGTAACATGATTCGCAGACTCGCTCGAACCGAGCCCTCCCGAACGCATCGCATCGGCAATGTTCGGTTTATGTCGAAAGTCCGGAACTTAGTCGCATGTGATTTTGTATTTCGCCCGGTCATGTGTCGTAGTATGTTATTTAGAACTCTATTTTTATTGTAAAAGGGTTTATATTTCCTTGACACCACCATCCAACTCCCGTTGTACGGCTGTAGGTAAATACTCAACTATCCTTTCATTTCAAATTGCAATGCAAATATTGCGATATTTTTTAGTTTATTTGCTAACGATTTAGGGTATAAGTAAGTATGAAGGAAAATCAACTTTGTGTAATTTGTATATTTAAATCATATTGAGTAAATAACGCTATTGCTCATTTCATTTCTTTCATGTAATAATTATGAATTATCATAATGGCACGCGGACAACATCGTATCGCTCATATCGCTGCTATGTTACTATTTCAATAACATGTCCTATTACACTAGAACATTACATTTTCTACATTAGAACGCGCGATGTTTTGCTATCGCATGGCGCTACATCATAAAATCATAACATCACGCGTGATGTTTGAAGTGATGGTGTAATGCCGAATTTGATGTAATGACATATCACATCACTTCCTGGTGCACTGTTTTGCACATGTCTAGCCTTTTCACAGCCACAGTACGAAACAAAAAACCGTGCCACCATGATTTATTATAAACAACACTGTGCAAAAATAGTGATGTGACCATGAGCATACGATGTAAATATAAATATAATATTAATAACTTTATTTTTCAGATAGACTTGTTTTATTTTAAAACAATTTACATCATCTCAAAAAGTAGTCGAATTAAAAAAAATTTAAAAGAAATAGCTTAAAAATTAGACCCAAATATTAACCAGAGTTCGTACTCAATTGAAAATTTTATAATAGCAGTGGCGCAACTCTAGTTCCCTTATGACGTCACGCGTTGTCGGGATATGCAGACATTGGCATTCCGAAACCACAGAATTTACGTAATATTAATGCTGGAAAAGCAAATTTCGTACTTTATCGATATTTATTTATTTATTGAACTATTGGAAATTTTAATGAACTATTGGAATAGTTCCTACCTATATACCCATTTACTTAATTCATATACACCTATTTACTGATGGTGGAGTAGGTATCTATATTTAAAATAAAAATGACTACGTCAAAAAAACTGACTTCAAAACAAAAAATTAAAAAATTATAAAGATTTAATATTTATAAAACCATCATAAGCCAAAATTTCAGCTCAATCGGTGACCGGGAAGTGGATCAAATTTACTTGCGAGATTTGATTTCAGACATCGGCATAGGTAAAATAAATAAAAAAATGCTCGTAAAATAATAACTACTGGGCCTAAGTGAATCAAATTTTTATGGGACCAATTCGAAACTATTCCGCATCAAACAAAAAAGAATCACGTAAATCGGTTCAGAAACTTCCTCGAAATCCTCCTCCTTTTATTGAAGTCGGTTAAAAAATAGGTACTTATTTGGTAAAAGTACTCAAAAACAGCGTAACTTTATACCAATTTGTTTTTCTATTTAGGTATATTATATTTAGCTACGCGTTTTTATTTTAGGAAAATATCGCGGCAAAAAATGGTGACTCCTACGCCACTAATAATGCTGTCACCGTCATCACGACCACCGTCTATCTCAATTAATATTCCTTTTCGACTCTGCCTGGCCATATAAGAAAAGGGCTGAGCAGGAATATTTAGAAAAATATATATTTGCAAATTGAGAACAGAACTATTAACTAAAATTTTAGTTTAGTTATTAAAGTCTTTGTGTATGTTTATTAGTTAAGTTTTACAATAGTATAATGTAAAAATGTTAATGTGAAAGCCCTGATGATGCTTTAATAGGCGAAACCGGTTGGCTGTAAGTTTAAAAGTGATTGTGTAATAAATAAAATTAAAATTTCGTTTGTGAAACAGTACAAGTGTTTATATTATATAATCAATAATATATTTTTAATAGTTCGTCTGTGTCCATATCACTGTTATTAATTTTTTTTCCAAATAAGTCACTTCACTAGCGCGTATCTGACGTCACAATTTGTCGTGTAATACCGACGACGGCTTGCAGTACACTGCACTGTGCTGATAAGACGATTGCATTTAGTGCGGGGTAAAATAGCATTTTTTCTATTGTCGATAATTTTATTTGTCTAGCTGCTGTCCCGATTTTATGAATTATTTCTAGTAAAAGGTTGTTGTTTTTGTTTAAATATTTGTCAGACCTTTCAGAATTGTTAATAATTTGGCAATTATTTCTAAAAATCATAGAAGCGATGAAATATTTAAATAAAATCTTACGTGCATGTTCTATAACACTAGCTGTCGGCATGACACGACAATGGCGCTACCGGCGTAGACTTTGTGATTAGTTTGGGATTATCGTTACATTGTCTTATTTTTTATTTGATATAAATGACGAATGGAGAAAGTGTAACCAATATAATGAATAAACATTGGTTGACAAGCTATAGGCGATAAAAATACAGCGAAAAATATTGCATTAATAATTTTATTTTTGCATAATGTTTGTGTCGGCGTTACCCGACATTGGCGTTTGAACGTCCAAAACGATTTGTCAGGTATAGCCGACTGTGGCGGTGAAAAGGCTAGTTTGCTGCTTTCGCCACTAGAACAGGGGGCCAAGTCTGCTATTTAAGTAAAATTACGATTCAACTGCCAGGCTATTACGACGCGATTATGATTGTGACAAATTTGGTATTCTGCTAAATGTTAACCATAATCGTAATAGTATCACAATTGGATTGTAATAGCATCTCAATGACACTATTCTAAGTGTTGCTTACTAAAATCTACCATTACATTGAATTAATACATGAATGATTATTTTATTTTAAAACGACGACTTTTTTATTTTCTATGATCAAATTCGAAGTAATTATTATTATATTGATTGTCTAGTCAATAGAACATAACTATGGGTTATTTAAAAACACTTTATTTATAATACGTTGGCTGTATATAGTGATTATCCATGCCAAATCGAAAAATTGAAAAGTAAAAAGCCAATCGATCATCTGTTTTGAAAAGGTCAACCTAAGTAAATATTTAAAAACAATAAACTTAAATCATAGATTAAGATGTGTATTGCCTTAAAAGAAATATATTACAGCGTAATAATATATACTGCGTATATTTCCGTGACTTTTATAATAAATCATATAATGTACTTATACAAAATAGGCCTGCCAAGAATGAAACTGCACCGAAGAAAGATTACTAGAAATCGAATATAAAGTAATCTGCCTTTCATGATCTTCAAAAAGAAAAGCTCATAAGAATAGACGTAAGAATCCTCGAATGACGATACCAACCAAAAACTAAAACGATTTCAAACGAACTTACTTAAACTTAAATATGTATTATAGTATTATGCATACGATTCAAGTCAAATCACAGATACAGGGCTGCCTTCATCTTGAAAACAGAAAAAAATATTTAAAAAACCCATTCAAGTTACTCCACAAACAGACGAAGAAATTTCAAGATATCTAGAAATATCGTATGGCATAATCGCCAAAATACGGTTATCCACCAACACGATCAAGTTTCAGTCCAAATTTATTATAATTATGTAGTTTTGTTCTATCGAAAATAGCTTAAAATATAGCTGTAATACATAGGTAGATACTATAAAGGCAGCAAAGGAAATGCTACACTATTTCATAATGTGTGAAAAAATAACACGAATAAGAGACAAATGATTAAGTCCAATCTAGAGTAATGAAGAATGAATTTATTTTGTTGTACACATGAATTTGCATTTTAGTGAATAAAGTCTTGCTGAATGATGATTTGTGTATTTAATATATAGACATAAATGATTTGAAATTTATTAAATAATGTTTGAGTGAAAAATATTATATTTTTTAAGTGGAAGTGTTTTCTTACTTTAAAATAAAAAAAGCTTTATTTATTTGTTTTTATGACTACTTCTTTAGGCATATTATAGTGTATCATTTTCTGCAATAGAAATGAGTTTACTCTGAGTTTTAAGTTTTTTTGACTATTTGGGAGGACAGTTGAAGCTATTTATTAGTTTGTGCATGCGCATAAGTCATGCAATAAAATAAAATGTATTCAATACCCAAAATTAGTAAACAATCACCAAATAATAAGCAAATTTTTATGTTATTACTTCCCGGTACCCAAATATATCACAACTTTTGCTTTAAAATGTACTACCTGTCTGTTTAAAATGTGATTTCATGATTTTTAAAGACTTTTCTTCTTAAGATCTTTATTATGATTTTAAAATAATTATAATTAAACAAAGAGGACTGAGTATTAAAGTTTTTGAAGATTGATCCTTCATTAAGATTTTAAAATTACAAGGAAAGACTTCCTTATTAAGTTTTAGGTTCATTTTTAAGTAACATGTTGACTGTTGAATTTATTAATAATTTGAAAAAGATTTAATAAATACTTGAATGATAATATTGTTTTAGTAGCCATTATTTTATTTAAAGCTCTAAGGTGGTGCGTGGTGCTCTAAGGTGCGCACTTAAGTAGAAACTTGAACTCCCTTGAAACTTGGTTTGAGATACATTATGAAATGCACTCTTGCCAACGGACATTTAGCAAGTGCCAGTTACTTAAAATGTTAACATAATTGCTTAGCATAGTAGTAATAGGCTTATGTTTAAACAATCACTAGATATAATTAAATAAAATGCCAAAAAAATCACTATAAACTACTAAAAATAGTAATTACCAGAATTTAATCTTCCTTTTAGTATGAAATTGTAACCAATAAATTTAAAGCCTGCTAACTTATATCCAAAATAATTCTGTATCTCCAAAGTAATTGCTGAACAACCCAGATATAGTAAACAATCACCAAAATATTACCGCATTATAATTTGAAAGTTTATCCAAGTGTGACATATTTTTTATCCTACAAAAGAAAACAAAATCTACATTTAATGTAGATAAATAATTGTTTTCTCAAAAATTTTAAATGATTTTCTAAAGTTTAACTTATGGTACTGAAAATGTCTATTAAAGTCTGACCTTAAAGCTTTAAATAAAATAATGGCTACTAAAACAATATTATTATTCAAGTATTTATTAAATCTTTTTCAAATTGTTAATAAATACAACAGTCAACATGTTATTTAAAAATGAACCTAAAACTTAATAAGGAAGTCTTTTCTTGTAATTTTAAAATCTTAATGAAGGATCAATCTTCAAAAACTTTAATACTCAGTCCTCTTTGTTTAATTATAATTATTTTAAAATCATAATGAAGAATCAGTCTTCAAAAATTATGAAATCACATTTTAAACAGACAGGTAGTACATTTTAAAGCAAAAGTAGTGATATATTTGGGTACCGGGTAGTAATAAAACAATGCTTATTATTTGGTGATTGTTTACTAATTTTGGGTATTGAATACATTTTGAAGCGCAGGCATGACTTAAATAGCTAGATAGATGTTATTTAAGGTATCTTATTTTTGGTACAGATTTAATTTTTTTGGTGAGACATTTTATGGTTACAATTTTTTTTTGGTGGTCATTATATTTCATCTTAAGTAATAAGTATAATATTAGGTATCTGAAACGGAAAATCAACACAACAAAATCTGTTCAGAGTATCTTCTGAGTGGCAAAGATTATCAGAATAGATAGGGTATGATTTTGTCTTTTGATCCGAGTATAAATACTAACCTGCTGATATTCACACCATTGTGCTAGATTTTAATTGAATTTTGGAATTGTTTGCTCTGGAAGTTCTTTTCCAAGTGGGAAACTTTACCAAAATGCTACTACTGCTAAGATTGTGAAAAGCATTTACATAAATTCACAATTTAACAATTACACCGTGGTTTTCGGATTAACCTATTTAGCTTATATCTTGGATCCTTTTCTCGGGTCGGGCAAAATTAGTGTAAATGAGATATTTTTGGTAGCTCGGAGTCTGTTGGTGATGTGGTAGCACCACCGTGTTTTGGATGAGGCGATACTCCGTTATTACGTGTATAAAAAAACAGCAATGAGGATCACCATTTATCTTGCTAGTTGCTAACAGGCGAACTGGTGAATCGTGGTGAACCGAAAATTTTATCGACCTTCTCTTTGCTTTCCACATTAGGGATCTTGCATGAATATGTGTGTGTGTGTGTGTGAATTATTCTGCAGTCTGCAAAGGAACTAGCGTGATAATACTTAATCCGACGGAAGATTTACCTATCATGCTATTGAGCTAAAATCTACACCAGAGACCAGAATAAACCAACATAGGCTTGGTATTAATGGACTCCTATAAGAATAGTAACAATAATAATAATAAGCCATTTTTAATTCCTTAACACTAATAGAGTACATTTTTTTATAGGAAGATACATTATTGTTTATTTATGTTACTGCATTTTAAAGAATTTATTTTTCACTAGTTTTTAAAATTCTTCTAATTATTTAGGACCTCTAGACGAATATAGACCTTTTCCATCTCTCTCCACTTTACTCTGTCTTGAACAGGGGGGGGGGGGGGGGCAGCCCATGTAATGATTTTTCTAGCCCATCTCTCTTTATTTTGACATGTTACGTGGCCAGCCCATTTCCATTTTAATTTCTTACAGTGGGTCAAAGCATCTATAATATTGGTCTTTTTTCTTATTTCACTATGTCGTTTTTTGTCTCTTAGTTTCAAATACTTCTCTCCATGGCTCTCTGACATGTTACAATTTTTCTTCCCGTGTAATTATTATACATTCACATTTGGCTTGCATTAGAGAGGCAAGGTAAGATACACAAGTCAGACTTTCTTTTTTATTGTTAAGGGTAAATCATATTTCAAGACCTCTTTGTTATGCCAAGACAAGAACTTATCTCCTCTTCAATTCGTCTGTGTCTGGATTTTGAAAAAGATGTTTGTTTACCTAAGTTGCTAAGGTATCTTCCTTTAATATTTATGCCTTTATTTGACCACTTAAGTTGTTTCATGGTGATTTGCAGCACAGTTATAAATAATGTGGGCGATAACGGGTCTCCTTATCTTATACCTCTAGAAATGTTTATTTCGGGGCCGGTTTTGTCTAATTTCACTTGGCTGACGTTTTTTTGTATATATCTTATTTTAATTCAATTTTTTCTAATTGCACATTACATTCTCTCATGTATTTTGCTAATAATTTCAAGAAAATTCAAAGAAACAGTTTTAAAAAAGCTATTGTTGTTGAATTGTACTTCAATAGTAAGATTGTCACTGAGAGGCAATTGAAATAAATGTCAAACATACGTCAAATACAGAGCAGACTACCGTTTAGTGCGCGATCGAGGGACAACTGTAACGCGATTGAAAGGTAGAAATGGAGCAGAATAGCGAATTTTTCAATAGCGATTGAGTCGTATTTGGATGGTGTGTCAATGAAACGCAATTGGTCTTAAATAATTAACAGAATACGAAATGTGTCAAATTATTCAAACACGACCCAATCGAGATGCTATTGATCCAATTTTTAATTAGCAGACTTGGGGCCCAGTTCATTGTGACTTAGGGCTGTCGATTATACGTTATTACAGACTAGCGACAACAGCGGCTACGGCCATTTAATAGTTTTAACACAATTAGGGTTGCCTCACGTATGCTAATGACGTTTGCTACTTCAGCCACTAGAATAGTTTATTTTGACTCAGGGCTGTCAACATTACGTTATTACAGACTAGATAACGGTAGCGGCTTCATCCTATGTAGTTTAAAAATTTTAATACACGTAGGGTTGCTACTCTTATGTTCTTACAGACTAGCTGAAGGTATTGGCTTTAGCCATTGGATCAGTTTTAACAGTACCCATATTGATTCAGAATCTTTATAATGAATAGACGATCTATTTTAATGCCAGGCAGTTCAAAAATGCTTTTATGAACTGCCTGGAATAATGATTGGCCAACTAGACGTTTTAGTTCACCCCGGCTTGTCAGCTTTGTCGATCAACGAGATGGATAGTTGTGTATTACCCCATTTTACCGAACTGATAACTATAATCGGGTGTTTCTTGCGACAACCGGAACCGAAAGTTTTACATGCAATCCGAAACACGTTGGGCATTACTTAACATCTATTTTATCAACTTTTTCATTCAATTATTCACTTCCCCTTCCATTAATTTAGTCATTTATTCAAAGACTAGCTGCAGCGTGCAGCCCACTGCCTTATAAATGTTTTTAGTGAATCCCGCGGGATCACCTAACTTTTCCGGGATAAAAAGTAGCCTATGTGTTATTCTGGATCTTCTGCTATCTACACACCAAATTTCATCGTAATCGGTTCAGTAGTATTTGCGTGAAAGAGTAACATACATACATACAAACTTTCGCATTTATAATATTATTAGTAGGATATCCAGACAAAAGTGATGGCACCCCTAATACTGCCACTCTTGGTGGAGTTTTATTTTAAAACCCAGACGCCGCTAGAATATTTATTAACAGCCAGACTGAAATTTCGTGGGAATGAAAGAAAAAAATAAAGAAAGAAAATATTTATTTGCAAGAATATGGGTGTTACAAGTTGTTAAAAATTAATTAAGTTACCAACATATTCTACCAATATATGGTGTGCAAATATTTAAATGAAATTAAAAAATTTAAAGAATTGTTATTTCGAAACTAGCTTTTACTCGCGACTTCGTTCGCGTGATCCAAAATCATAACTTCCTTTTACTC
The DNA here is from genome assembly GCA_036924255.1 of Apodemia mormo. Taxonomy (NCBI): domain Eukaryota; kingdom Metazoa; phylum Arthropoda; class Insecta; order Lepidoptera; family Riodinidae; genus Apodemia; species Apodemia mormo. The sequence continues at coordinate 3,437,701 of JAUPFN010000008.1, forward strand.
ACTCCGGTAAAAAGTAGCCCATGTCCTGCCCTATAAACTCATAATCATTCAGTGAAAGTTTTCATCAAAATCGATCGAGCCGTTTCAGACATTATCCCGTACAAACAGAATGACAGACAGACAGAAATTTTAAAAATGGTTTTTTAGGTATTAGTATTGCAAAAAAGCACACTACACTTGAAAAAACCTAGTTATTTTGAAATCACAGACAGACAATTCAGTTTTATTTATAACTAGCTATGCCCGCGACTTCGTGTGCGTGGGATATTTTTTAAAATAGCCTTAGTAACTTTTTATTATATCAGCTATCTATCAGTGAAAGTCCCGTCAAAATCGGTCCAGCCATTCCAGAGATTAGCCGGAACAAACAGACAGACAGACAAAAATCGTAAAACGTGTTATTTTGGTATATGTACCGTGTATACATCCATTTGTGTTTAGTTAAAACCGGTTTTTTTGAACTTACAGACAGACACTCCAATTTTATTTATTTGTATAGATATGTGTATAGATTACTGATGTAGAACAGTAACCTGTCGCGTAACTACGACGTAAGTGCCGTTACTGAATATTGCATGACGCTTAACAGCTTAGCGTTTCCGCACAACTTCAATATTCTACCGACAAAGATACATTTTAACTGGATAACTGACATTCTTTGACTTCCTTAGCATCGTTGGTCAGTGTATATAAATTCGGAGTACACAATCGCTGGGGCTCAAGCGTTTGTGTGATGTGTGAATTGACTAAAGAATTTAAGATTTTAGAACCTGCCCGCGGTTTCACCCGCGCAGCTTTTGTTCCCGTGGGAATATCGGAAAGGTTTATACACTTAAACCTTCCTCAAAAATCAATCTATCTTTTAAAAAAAACCGCATCAAAATCCGTTGCGTAGTTTTAAAGATTTAAGCATACATAGGGACATAGGGACAGACAGCAGAAAGCGACTTTGTTTTATACTATGTAGTGATTAAAATGTAATCTTTATGTTTCAATATAACATTAAAGTTGAGCAAATTTCGTGGCCTACACGATAAATTAATAATTATTATTTAATTTTTGTGATGTGGCTGTTAACCTCCGTGGTGTTAACTGTTAGTCAACCACACTAATCATTACACTAATCATAGATATATATTTAACTAGCATTCAGCCCGCGGCTTCGCCCTTTGAACTTAACCGTTTTGGTTGTTCCGTTTTTTCCAGTTTTGGCGGGATATCCATACATAGTTTTCAGCCAAAGTGTTTATCGTGTAGGCCACGAAATTTGCTCAACTTTAATGTTATATTGAAACATAAAGATTACATTTTAATCACTACATAGTATAAAACAAAATCGCTTTCTGCTGTCTGTCCCTATGTCCCTATGTATGTTTAAATCTTTAAAACTACGCAACGGATTTTGATGCGGTTTTTTTTAAAAGATAGAGTGATTGAAGGGGAAGATTTATATGTATAATAACATCCATTATATAGTAAATATAATTTATATAGTAATTTATATAGTAAAGAAGTATCGCTGTCATGTTCCAGTTTGGAGGGTAAGGTAGCCGGTAAACTTATGCATGTGGCATTAGACCTCGCCACAAGATAGCAACGCACCATTAACATCTTTAGTGTCTATAGGCGATGGTTGACTCTTTCCATCAGGAGACCCATCTGCTTGTTTGCTATCTTATGATATAAAAAAATAAAAAAGTTATAAATATATTTAGCAAAGTTTAAACGGTTAAAAAGCAAAACGTTTGGCGGGTCAGCTGGTTTTATATAAATGATTTCAAACTGCTCCAAATGATGTCATTTGAAGGCAATCATTGCACCTTCGACGATACGAATACCATAAAGTTCGAAAAGCATGCGCCTATATTCATAATCAGACTGTAACGAAGTTCAATACATGGAAATTGAACTATACCAGCACTGCAACATATTCTCGGACTCTTAACCTTTACCCTTAAGGGCTTTAGAGTACTTGCATTCTATATATAATGATAGTGTGATCCATCCATATCAAACTTATGAACTACTAGCTGCAGCGTGCAGCCCGCTGCATTATAAGTTTTTGGTGAATCCCGCGGGATCATCTAATTTTTCCGGGATAAAAAATAGCCTATGTGATATTCCAGGTCATCGTCTACCTGTGTGCCAAATTTCATTCAAATCCGTTCAGTAGTTTTTGCGTGATTGAGTAACAAACATCCATCCAAACATCCAAACTTTCGCATTTATAATATTAATATAGATTATATAAATTATTATTGGTTTATAAGTCATATCTGAATAAGCTTTCACTTGCCATGGATGGGCAAATTGTTTAGTCTTTCTTGCATATCTTTTCTATCATCTTCTTCGTAGAGCAGTGGATATAAGATATGACATAAACCATCCATTTATGTCATAGCTTATATCCACCCCTCTATGAACTTTTGTGTTACTTGTTTCTCTTCTCTATATGCGCATTTATTCTGTGTATATTTTGATACGCATGTTGTTTTGTTCTTCGTTTAATAATAGTACATATAGAATGACGTTGTTTAGCGATAAAAGGAGAAAAATTAAGGTTATGATATGGTTATGACAAATAAAAAAATAATGTAAGACGACGTGATTCCAGATTGATTAATAGGCGCTGGTTGTGAAAGAGATGCATTTTTAATGTTGGGAGTAAATATACGCGTCAAAATGGCAAGTTTGAAAAAGTGGTCCAGTCGCTACCAGTTCCATTGATCACTATGAATGTTAAGTCGTTGATCGACGGGCAAGCCTATACCGCGGGTTTTATGGTCTAAGAGCCCTCGACACAAAACTTATGGCCGGTAGATCAGGACCTTTAAGGTCCTCATCGACGAGCGATAGTATACCGCGGTGTTATGGCTCGTCGGTAAAGCTCGCCCGTGTATCATCACAATGGCGCGGTTTTATGTAGTGCAATTGGACGTAGTTACACGAAAAGGATCCAATCCACACAAAATCAGTTTATAAATATTGAAGTTTGAAGTTGGATATTTTTTAATTTCTTAACATGCCATGCATGGGGACTAGTTCTGATGTTGAATAAAGTAATAGAGAGCTATTTTTGCTTAGATGTTTTTTACTGGCCAATTGTATTGATGTTTAGCATCAGTTTGGTGCACTTAATTTAACTTTGACCATATTATGTATTGGATCCTTTTCGTTTAACTATGTCCAATTTGCCATAAGTTTTGTGTCAAAGGCTCTTAGACCATTAAGACCGCGGTATAGGCTCGCCCGTCGATCAGTACCTTAAAGATTTATTTTAATGTTTTTTTATGTTACTTGGACAGGCAAACTGGCAGGCGTGCCACCTGTTGGTAAGTGGTTGTCGTCGCCAATGAACATAAATTAGTTAACCACAATTTGGTAGAATACGCGGATGTATTACAACTAATGTAAACCTATAAAACTGTACCGTATTCTAAGCAATAAATAAATTTCATTTCAATTTCATTTCAAACTAGCCCAGGTAACACATTTATGTGTTGCCTATCCTGAGACATAAGGTGTTAAGTCTCGGTGCCAGTAATTACACTGCCTGTCTTGCCCTTCTCTCTGAAACACAGCAAAGCTGTTTCACAGGTGAAACAAGCAAGTTGGTGGTACTTATGCATCTGGGAGCGCAGCACAGCGCATCCCTCCCACCAGTAAAAGATGGGATAGAACGCGAAATCAAATTTCAACTCTGCAGTAGTTATTGCCATCACGGACATAAGATATCGTGGAAAGCTAATATTTAATGGAAAAGAATGATCACGATATACATAGCTTTTATTTCCCCAGAAATTCGCGGTCAAACACACATACACTTACGAAATTTAATATACGTGGCTTGCACGCCGTAATAGATCATCATACAGAAAATTATCCAATTCCAACCTACATACATACATACATACATGACAAAGTGATGACTTTCTTTTTCAAGCGGTTGAAGAGTTTAATTGAATAAAGTATTTTATTTCTGATTATATCCAAAAATATTAGAAATATATATATATATTTTTTATAAGATAACAAACAAGTAAAATATGGGTCTCCTGATGGAAAGCGTCAACCATCGCCTATAGGCACGAAATATGTCTATATTGCGTTGCTATTTTGTGACGAGGTCTAATGTCATATGTATAAATTTACCAGCCTCTTTTACCCTCCAAACCGGAATACGTCAGTGATAAGCACTGACGCCATTGAGGTAGAAATAAGTAAAGCGGTAGTACAAGACCCGAGCGAGAAATTGCAGAACTCTACCATCTAGTAGCCACGATGGTAGTGATTCGCATAGCCAGTCGTCGCGTTGTACGGCTTGCGTGGCAGAAAAGTAGTTGGCCTATTCTTCAAAAGAGCCCGGAACAACACGGGGAAATATAATATCATTCTGCTAAGATAATAATTTTTTTTTTTTTTGGTAAGGGAAATCTCACAATATTTAAATCCAGTGAAAATACGGGCTACATTTGTACGTCTGCTTTACGTCATCCGCCTACATGCTCCCTAGTGTCAAATGGCGGGGGTTGAAACATTTTAGTACGACACCTACATGTATTCTACCGTTATACGCACAACAGGAATACGAAATGAATAACTAGAAAATTCGGAATATTACAAACAAAACTTTACAGAACAAAGCACAAAAAAAGGTAATGATCTTTATATATAAAAATCGATTGCTGTTCGTTAATCTCGATAAACTCGAGAACGGCTGAACCGATTTGGCTAATTTTGGTTTTGAATTAATTGTTGAAATCCAGGGAAGATCCAACTTTTAAGGTGAGAAAAAATAGAAGAAAAAAATAAGAGTAATTAAAAAGGCAGAACAACGTTTGCCAAAGTTTTAAAATAAATATTTTCTACGCTCTTTATCGTCGGCACTTAATGGTACACTAGTCGCTCATTCTTCCATACAAACGTAGTATGGTCATTACTCGTCTGTTTGACGGTGTATGTCCAAAATTAAAAATTATATCAATTTGTCTCGTCATTATCTAGCCCTGTATGGAAGCAGAATTGTAAAAAAAGTATTTGTCTGGAAGTTATGAGCGTGGAAACTTCCTTGTTTTGTTACTAAATTTAACCTATTTTTGGGCATAAATAAATAGCATAGAGAGTCTAAAATTGTAAAAAAGAAAACCATACAGGGATAGACAATTTATTCAAAAGTTCAAATAACTTTATTTTAAATTGATATATTAAGTAGTTTTGTCATAATATCAATACGCCCAAAGGTCTGCTTATAAAATTTTGTGCGTTCGTTTTTGTTGCAAAACATCGTGCATTTCACTATACCCGCGCGGTGTGCGGGTGACAAGGGGAGGTGTATACGTCATCGTAGTAACTTCGCGCTCGCGCATGCCGTGTTTGTAATTGACGACTTAAATCATGTGCTATGTATCGAATCGAAAAAAGTAAAAAATATACAAATCTATACAAATAATTACAATTGAAGTGTCTGTTGGTAATCTATACATATAATAAAATCGTAGGAAAGTCAAAACTGTACATTGAATATTTTTTTAAAAGAATACTTGCGGCGTGATCTACAATGGATATCAAAGCCAAAAATATAGTTTTTAGAATTTTAGTCTGTTTGTCTGTATGTATGTCCGGGGTAAAATCAAAAAGTACTGAATGGATTTACTTTAAATTTTGCATAAATATTACTTATAGGTCGGGTCAACATATAGGCTACATATTATCATGCTATCATCTACGGGGGCGGAGCTGTACGGAGTAAACGAAGACGAAGTCGTGGGCAACAGCTAGTATTAAAATAAGCTCTTTTTACTTAATGCATATGGACGTATACACGATACACATACCAAAATAGCATTTTTTACAATTTTGTCTGTCTGTTTGTCTGTTTGTTCCGGACCGATTTTGACGGGACTTTCACTGGCAGATAGCTGATGTGATAGGGAGTAAATTAGGCTACTTTTTTCGAATTTTTTCCACGCGGACGCAGTCGCGGGTTCAGTTAGTTTTGAATAAAAATATTTAAAAAATATCTGCATTTTTATTTGGTGCTTGCAACCTCGCCTGCGTAAAAAAAATTAAAATATAATAAATATGTACAGGACAAATTACACTTACTGATCTAACCCCAAAGTAAACAAATTATTTGCTTGTGTTATGGGTGTTAGTCAACGATACTAATACATAGAATTATATATATATATATATATATATATATATATATATATATATATATATATATATATATAATTATTATTATTATTTGCATAATAGACACATAAACCCAGCAATACAAACATCTATACTCATCACACAAATGCTTGTCCCCGTCGAAAATCGAACCCGAGCCCCATCGATTGCGTAGTCAGGATCGCTAACTACTCGACCAACGAAGCGATCAGCCTATGTTAACAGAATACCCCAGGGGGGTACCACTTGTACCAGCAGTGGAGAATCCCCCTCTGGGCGTCTATGCTCTGGATTCCAACCAGATCACGGAGATGCTCAGGCTGCCCTGCGTATTCTGGGGGGGGGGGGGGGCAAAATTGCGCTTATAAATAATCCTGTCCGGGGCAGACAAAGCAAGAAAGCCATGGCACCCCCTACCACGCTTACTGTGGATTTCTGTAATATTAGAGGGCTTCATTTCAACTTGAACGCCGTCCATTACCATCTCGTCGAAGCCAGATTTGCTCTTCTTGACCAATACACAGATATCTTCTCCGACTGATACTTCCTACTTTTACTACCCAGGGTACAAACTGGAACATTCCTTTGCATCGCGGGCCGGTGTGTGCGCATACGTCAGAGAAGATATCTGTTACCGCCGCCTCGGCAGACTTGAAGGTTAGGACCTATCCATCGTCTGGTTACGCGACGACCATCCACGCAGCTACGCGTGCCTATACAGGTCCCATAGCGGGAATACTGAAGTTGACCGGCTAATTGAGCATTTACAAACGGCTGTAGATTCCATGTTAGAGCAAACCCCTTCCGCAGAGATAGTGATCTTGGGAGATTTTAATGCCCACCACGCCGCATGGCTTTGTTCCCGCTCCACCGATCATGCGGGGAGGTCTCTTTACGATTTTGCCTTGGCGTATGGTTTTACACAACTGGTAACTTCGCCCACGCGAGTTCTCGATGTGGATGACCATACGCCTTCAATGTTTGACCTTCTACTGACCGCTCATCCGGAGCATTATCAGGTATCTGTGGACGTCCCACTTGGTACGTCAGACCACTGCCTGATCCGGAGTAAAGTGCCGGTTTCGCGCCTATCACGGCCTCTTTTAGCAGTCTGTCGTCGCGTTTGGCACTATAGGTCAGCCGATTGGGACGGGATGCGACCTTTTTTGCGTCCTACCCAGGGGGGCGGCTGTGCTTCTCGCTAGATGATCCGAGTGTCGTCACTGACTCTATTGCTGATGTGGTGCTGCAGGGCATGGGACTTTTCATTCCATTTTATGTGGTGCCAATTGGTGGTAAGCCTCAGCCTTGGTTTGCTCGCTCCTGTAAAATGGCTTCACGCCGAAAGCAGGAGTGGAGTGCTACCGAGCCTGGGCTGCAGCGTCCGCATCTTGTGATGAAAAAACCAGCACATTACGTAAGGAGTACAATTCCGCCTCGAGGTAATTCAAAATAGCTATCGCTAAGGCAAAATCTGAACACATAGGCAGAATTGGCGAGAAATTAGTTCGCCTTCCTTCAGGGACTCGTGCGTTCTGGTCTCTCGCCAAGGCTGTCTTACGGAAATTCTCACAGCCCTCTTTACCATCTTTGCACGGAGACGATGACTCTTTGGCCCATACCGCAAAGAAGAAGGCCGATCTCGTGGGTTCTTTTTTGTGGCCAACTCGACTCTGGATGACCAAGGGAACGCATCGCCTACCATCCCGCAGTGTGATAGTTTCATGCCAGAACCACAATTTCGGCAGTCATCTGCGCGTAAAGCACTACTTTCCTTGGACATCCACAAGTCGGGTGGGCCGGATAGCATCCCTCTGATTGTGGCAAAAGTGTGTGCTCCAGAGTTGGCACTAGTATTAACACGCCTATTCCGGCTATCCTACTCACACGGCGTGGTACCGAATTCATGGAAGACAGCTTTGGTGCATCCCATCCCTAAAAAAGGAGATCGCTCTAATCCGTCTAACTATCGGCCCATAGCCATAACCTCCTTGTTCTCCAAAATTATGGAGACAATCATCAACTCTCACCTCCTCAAGTATTTAGAAGAGCACCAGCTGATTAGAGACCGTCAGTACGGTTTTCGTCGCGGCCGTTCAAAAAAAAAGTACATATATGTGAGTGGTTACGCAAAAAGGGACCTGAAGGGGTTGGAAACGGGTTTTTTTTTTTGATAAATTCTGATTCTATGGTCCTTCATCTTTGTTTTGTTCTAATCAAAATAATTTTAGGTGCCGTAGTTTTTTTTTAATGATTTTTTATGTAAGCCGAGGCAGTTTTGAAAATATTACACCTTATACACAGCGCACACTAGTTTCTTTTTCTAGCGCGCACATAAAGACAAGTAAAAGACGAATAAATAAGTCACCAATAATACAGCTATCGCAAACACGTGCTATCGCAAACACGTGCTACTTCGTCAGTCGCTCACTAACGACACTAACATAAAACACCCCGCGCCTCTCTCATTTCGACTCAACATTTTAAACGTGATTTACTCGAAATCAATTATTTTCCCTTGAGGTCCCTTTTTGCGTAACCACTCACATATACATTTAGTAAAAAAACTTATTTTTATATTGCAAACAGACATTCCAATTTTATTTATTTGTAAAGATGTATATATACAATTTGTATATAATAAAATTGGTAGCGGTTTCACCCGGGTAGCACTATTTCTATTGACATCTGGCTACCCGGTACCGATTTACGGGTAGTTAAGAATTAAGATATCTAATATCAACTACCCGTAAATATGTATGTATGTAGACGGCTACATATCAAGAACGAACTGGCACCGCACACAGAAACTCTTTCCATTGCGAGACAAGCTGCACTGGACACGTATAGCTTGATATGTAGCCCTATGTAGGTACTTTTCTTCCGCAGGAAACGCCGGACACGTACTTATATACGTATTATAAGCATTAGGATCACTCGCGGAGCTGTCTATCTATATATATATATATATATAATATATCTTACTTGATCATGGCAGTTGCTTAACGCCCATGCCAAAAAGAACAAAAAAAAAATATATATCTTATAAAATAACTAGCTGAGCCCGCGACTTCATCCGCTTGGAACATTTTCGAAAATAAAAGTAGCCTAAATTACTCCTTATTACATCAGCTATCTGCCAGTGAAAGTGCTGTAAAAATCAGTCCAGCCGTACCAGAGATTAGCCGGAACAAACAGACAGATGAACAAAAATCGCTATGTATGCTTTTAGTAAAAATCGGTTATTTGTATAAATGTACAGATTATTTGTATAGATGTATAGTACAGTACCCGGCGATAAATATTGCACATCGAACTTTGGAAAGAGACAATCGGATAATTTCGGCTTCGTAAAGCGTTATCTCTGTCCCACACTACCTATGTGACGTTTAGTCAGTCGTTGTTCAAGTACGATAGAGTGCAGTCGCGTCCCGAAAAAAATATATATTTAGAGTTGATAACACCCACAAATTTAAATAATTTAAAGTTGTAATATGGCATCTTTCGGAAAAAGAGGGAAACCTTTACGAGGTCAGTCACGTGAAATTATCTACAATGTTTATAAATACTTTGTAAGCGAAGCTGATAGATTTAAAAAAAAAGTAGATGAAAATGTAAGTTGTTATTTTAAGAAGATTCAAGAGCGAGTTGCAAATGCCACTGGAATTTCAAGAAGAACTTTGAACAATATATTAAACGAAGTCAGTACTGAAACACATTCGATTGAAATTAAGTTCAGCACTTCAAAAAAAGGGAGACCAAAAAAGCAATTTCGTTTGGATATGGACGATTTTGATTACGATGTTGTTCGAAGAATGGTGTATGATTTTCACTTACGATTTAATGAACTGCCAACAATAAAATCATTAAAAGCTAAGTTATCTGAAGCTATTAATTACAATGGGTCTGAAAAAACGTTGAGAAAAATACTTCATGACATGGGATTTCACTTCACTAAAATGGAAGATAATCGAAAAATTCTAATGGAAAAGCACGACGTTAGTCTCAAACGAATGGAATACCTTGATAAAATACGCAAATTTCGCGAAACAGGAAAAAATATCGTCTACATGGATGAGTCATATATACATGCATCCCACACTAAAGGGAAATCTTGGAGTGACGATAAGAAAAAAGGAGTAAAAAAGCCAATTTCAAAAGGTCAACGTTTGATAATAGTTCATGCGGGAAATGAAAAAGGCTTTGTACCCGGTGCTTTTTTAACGTATAAATCCACGGACACTACAGGTGACTATCACAATGAAATGAATAACGATAACTATGAGAAATGGCTGGTTAACCAATTAATCCCAAATATACCCAGTAATTCTGTTCTAGTTATCGACAACGCACCCTATCACAACAAGTATGTTGAGAGACCCCCCAACTCAAACACCATTAAACGGGAAATGATCAACTGGTTAAACAGACATGAAATTCCAGTTGATCCAAAATTAACAAAAACCCAGATTTACGCTATTATATGTCAGCACAAGGAAAGGTATACAGAGTTTTCTGTGGACAAAATACTTGCCGAACATGGGCACACTGTGTTGCGATTGCCACCATATCATCCGGATTTTAATCCAATTGAAAATATATGGTCTCAACTGAAAGGCTATGTAGCCTCTAGAAATGTGGGTATGAACTTAACTACAGTAAAAACATTATTGACTGAAAAAGTAAACATGATCGGCGCTGAAGAGTGGAAAAAGGTTTGCGATCATGCAATCAAATGTGAGAATGAATATAGAAGCATTCAACACAGTTTAGACAATTACACTGATAGATTAGTAATAAATACGGCTGATAGTGACAGTGAGATTGACCTCTTTGAGAGCACAGATAGTGAAATGGAAGTAATTGAGAATTAGAATTATTATTATTTTTATTGCAATGTCTCATTTTAGCAATAGGTATAATGGTGTTTATTATGTATACTAAAGCTGTAATGTTCCAAAATAATTAAATACGTAAACATAATGTAAAAATGTTTTTTTATTTTATTTTACCCCAACCTAAAGCCATCACTTATAGAAAAATTAGTGTATTTTATACAAAGAATAAAAATATCAAAAGAAGCAAATCATACTTGTTTTAACAGCTCCTAATAGGTACCGGACTGTTTGTATTTTGTGCGACAGAGATAACGCTCTACGAAGCCGAAATTAGCCGATTGTCTCTTTCCAAAGGTCGATGTGCAATATTTATCGCCGGGTACTGTAGCTAAAATAAAAGTAGCCTAAGTTTACTGCCTAGTTTATAGCCTGTGATACTCCTTAATCACATAAGCTATCTGCTAGTGAAAGTCTTTTCAAAATCGGTCCGGTCGTTCCAGAGATTAGCCGAAACAGACAGACAAAAATTAAAAAAAAAATATTTTGGTATATTTACCGTATACACGAGTACGTCCATATGTATTTAATGAAAAGCGGTTGTTTTAATATTACAAACAGACACACCAATTTTATTTATTTGTATAGATTATTTGCATAGAAGATGTATTGTAGCTAAAATATAGTAGTCTATGTTACTTTTTATCCCGTTTAGTCCCGTCAAAATCGGTCCAGCCGTTCCAGAGATTAACTGTAACCAACAGATGGACAGACAGACAAAAATTGTTAAAAATGTTATTTTGATATATGTACCGTGTATACATCCATATGCATGTAGTAAAAAGCGATTATTTAATACTAGTAGTGCCCGCGACTTCGTCCACGTGGAAAACTTTCTAAAATAAAAACCCGCATAATTTCCTATCCCATGGGATTTCTGGGATAAAAACTCAAACTATCTTTGTACCAAATTTCATTAAAAAAGGTTCAGTAGTTTAGACGTGAAGAAGAAACAGACAGAGTTACTTTTACTTTACAGTAGCATTTATAATATTATTATGGAAGTATGGATTACAAACATACACTGCAATTTTTTTGTATGTATGTATGTATAGAAGATGTACAGCTAAAATAAAAGTAGCCAAAGTTACTCCTTATCACATCAGTTATCTGCCAGTGAAGTCTCGTCAAAACCGGTCCAGTCGTTTCAGGGATTAGCCGGAACAAACAGACAGACAAAAATTGTAAAAAATATTATTTTGGTATTAGTACCGTGTATATATCCATATGCATTTAGTAAAAAGCGTTTAATATTGCAAACAGACACACCAATTTTATTTATTTGTATAGATGTATCCACCATAAAAATATGAGCTGCACACATTGATGATAATCATGCCATTTTGTCATAATTAGGTAGGTTTATGTTTGCATTCAAGTATTTCTGTTATCATCACCGCGCCAAACAACTACGCGCGGCGTTCGCGCGATAGCTTCTTACTGCTCATTACAGTGCTTGTCCCTTTCGCACATAATGTTGGATGAAATAGCATGCATTTTGACTACGCCCACCAATGAGTTCGTGCCGCCGACTAGTGGCACCTAATGAAACTCCATTTTCATTCAACATTTTATATTAAGTCAGTATGTCTCTATGTATGTATGTGTGTATGTGTGTATATATGTGTATGTAAACATCTTATAACTTTGGAACGGTTTCACCGATCGAAACGCGGTTAATGGCATTAGACTGGATTCCACTCAAGTTAGACTTCTTGAAAATTTGAACCGATTTGGCCCAGGAAACTTCAAAAAGTTTTGTAAAAATATCAAAAAAATGTTGGCGGAACAGTATTTTTTTAATATAACTCCCAGATTAATGTACCGATGGTGTACAAAAACTAACCAGATCTATTCCTCAAAAAACTACGTCTAATGCATAAATTGCATAAAAATCGGTTTATCCGTTTGGGAGTTATTATCGTTAACGAAAAATTTTGAAATTAGTGGTTTTTCGACATAACTTCGAAATTTTTCAACCATCAGTTTTAGGGTTCCGTACCTAAAAGGTAATATGGGACCCTATTAGTAAGCCTCCGCTGTCTGTCTGTCCGCCTGTCTGTCTGTCACTGGGCTGTATTTCATAAACCGTAATAGCTAGAAAGCTGAAATTTTCACAAATTATGTAATTCCGTTGCCGCTATAACAATAAATACTAAAAATAAAAATACAATAAAAAAAATACAATAAGTGTTTTTTTCGTACTTTTTCGCTCAATATTAATAACGGTTACAGGTAGACGCTTAAAATTTTCACAGAATATTTAGTTGTATATTACCTTCCAAAATAAATAATAAAATAAAAATAAAGTTAATATTAAAGGGGGCTTCCATACAACAAACGTAATTTTTAAGCATTTTTTTACTCGATCTTAAGAAACTGTAGAAACTTTAATATGGATTGTACGGAACCCTTCGTGCGCGAGTCCGACGCGCACTTGGACGGATTTTCTTATTTCATAAGATAGCAAACATGTTTTTATTTTTTATCGTCATCGTGTTTTTGCATAACCATTTCAAACGACACAATGGTAGCCCAGCAGGCTTAGGATAAACACCACGAGATATATCTCGATCGAGAAAGTGACGTTTGCTTGACATTTACTTATATCTCGATGGACGTTAATATGCATGCCACGATAAACATTTAAAACGTCAGAGATAAATTAAACAAAAAATTTACTCGAATAGAGAAATTAATGTTGCCACTAGAAAGCATCGACATTATACTAATTCTGATTTTAAGGTACAGCTTTGGTGCATTTAATTTGTGTTAATCATTATGAGCTTTTGTTTACGTTTATAACTTTCTGTCATCATCTCTCATTTTTGTCAGTGTCGAAAGAAATATGACCAAAGCCTAGTGAAGCCATACCTATTTACAGTTGTAATTAAAGATATTTTACAGGTTTTTGAATTATTCTCTCTTTTTAGTTTTGACCTTCAAACTACAGTTTTGTACTCTCTAAGACTGAAACAATGAATTATGATTCATAAGAGGTTTTAATGTAAAGAATAATTATGATGCCAGTGTGTATTTATTTCTGGGTGTATAAGTGCGTAACTAATAATGCGTAAAAGTGCGTAACAATTATTATTAACAAGCTATTCTTTTTATACTATAATATTCCTTTAAATTATAATTATAATATGTGAAATTATAATTCTAATATGTGAGTGAATTATCATCATTTTAGACGAAACAATCAACATTTTTGATTTTTTTTTGATGGGAATTTTCCATAGAATTGTTGTGATTTGACTCGATTTGACAATGGCACGAAAATGCATCACGATAAACAAACATAAATGTATAGCATTATGCCAACTAGAAAATAAGATAGAATAGAATACGTTACACAGTATTTTATATTACAAATAATGTTATCTATTAATAGTTTCAAAAATCAGCCAGATGCAAGCAGTCCAACCCAAAACTTACTGTTAGACCGTGGTCCCAAGAACAAACTTTTTTTTTATTAATAACAAGCTGATTTTTTGATAAGACAACAGCTTCGTTTTGATAAGACAACCATCTTTGAAAAATCTCAAATCGGGTAACCAATAAAGATAGATAAAATAGGGAAAGTTTAGAATGTCGGACTAACAAAAGTTTCCACTGTACGTGTATGACAAAGTTACCCTTGAATCACAATAATAATTACCACCACGGTCTATGATTTACATCTCCAAAACGAAAAAAATTTTTTTTCGACTTTTCAGTTTATCTCTTTTTAATCCAAAGTCTTACTCAAAGAGTATATAAATTTTATTTTATTTAGTCTTCGTACTTCTACTTCTAACAAAAAAACGAGTTTGAGCTACACTCGATTTTCTTTTTGTTATTTTAGATTGATTAATATTTTGATTATTATTTTATGTTTTATGTATTATTTTTCCTGAGTGTATATTATTAATAGTAACATTAAATAACACAAAATAAGCACCAGCTTTAAATTAACCTTTTACATTTACCTATAGTTTTCTACTGAATTTTGTAGAAAACCTTGTATGTAGTTTTATTTTTTAATAGAGTTGGTAACACTGAGTACCTCGAGAATTCATTGAATTATTTTTTCTATACGAAAAATTCAAAGTTTATTTACATTACGTCAAAAATTATTGTACCTAATTTGTATTTTGTAATTAATTATCTAACCATTACGTACACGGAATTTATACTGTTTGGTTCTCACATGTGTAAAATCATCATCATTCTTCATAATTCTAGTATAATATATAAAAGTTTTATATAAAATGGGAACACAAAATAAAACGTAAGTATTTGTTTATACTTATTCTTTATTTTTTAAAACCCTATATAAGTAGGTAACTAAAAATAATGATGCCTTTCCTTTCAGGATAAAAAGTATGTCACAAATTAACTATGTCTCCGTGCTACCTATATATGTCTATATATGGCTAATCTTCCACATTAACTTAATGGATTCATGGACTAGACTTGTAGCACACATACTCCATACATTATAGTTTCTAGAGGAAGGAAGGAAAACAATGGAATACTTTGTGTAAGTATTTATTTACATACATATCTCCATGACAAATCATCTAACAAGGTAGACTGAAAAAATCAAATTTCAAACATATTTTAATTTTTTTTTTCATTGTAAAGATTGTGGTTTTTACAAAATTAATATCATAAATTCAAGATTATTTCAAAAACTTGATTTTTGTAAAATTTCCCTGAACAATATGAGAAGCTTTCTCTTGAGAACAGTGTAGACTTCTGTCACTACTTTTGTAAAGGTAACCAATTGTCTTCACAATTTGTTTTCCCCAAACAAAGACCCCATTATGTACTTTACAATGCAAATCTATATAACACTACACAAAATGCAACGTGCAAGACTGGAGTCATAAGGCCTGAGTTAACTGACAAAAAAATTATATTATGTAAATGTATATAACATTTTGATAAGATATATTTGTTTACAGGTTGACTAAACAGCGTGTAATGGAAATAGTAAAAAAGATGCCTTTCTATTTATTACATTTTTTGAAATTGTTGATTAAGATTTGTAAGTTATGTTGAATATTATATTTTTCTTGTCATTTTAAATAGTTATGCAAGATTGAAAAATAAATTTAAATTTGTAGAAAGCAATTAAGTTTATAACATTGTAGGCTTAATTTACCTAACATGTGTAATTTTTAAAATCTAAATTAAAAGAAAGTTAATGTTAAATTAGGAAAAATTATAATAAAAATTGCTATTTTATTTGTTGAATTTTATTTATTCAAGTGAAATTCCATACTACTCGTACCATATAGTAAATTAATTTTTGGTACCTATTGAATTTTCATTACTGATTATGCAACTTCACAAGAGATATTTAAATTGTAGAAAACAATTAAATTTAAAATATTATAGCTTTAATATAGTATGTGTAATCTTCTATAAGTTTGTTACATTAGTGAAAATTCAAAGATACACATTAATAAATTTCATAAGGTGATATATAGTAAAAATTATTTATCTAGTCTGAGAAGTACAAACATTAATAATAATTGTTAGTTTAGTAAAGTAGATGTATTTGTATATTTTTTAAAACTCAAATTTAATTTTCTTTACAAGACTGCTTCATATTTTATTTCTTAAGTACACACTTTTTATACTTTTATATGTGACTAGCTGACCCGGCAAACGTTGTTTTGCCGCATAAATTATTGAATTACAAAATAGGGGTTGATCGTAGAGGGTTGAAAATTAAGGGTTGTGTATATTTTTCAATGCTGAATCATAAAAAAATAAAAATAAAAAAATTTGTCCATAAAATAAAAAAAAAAATTTAGGGGTGGACAACCCTTAACATTTAAGGGGATGAAAAATAGATGTTGGCCGATTCTCAGACCCACTGAATATGCATACGAAATTTCATCAAAATCGGTCAAGCCGTTTCGGAGGAGTATCGAGACTAACATTGTGACACGAGAATTTTATATATAAGATTTATTCATTTTGTAACTTTATTAAAGAAAATAAAAATTATTTCTCAAGACTGTTTCATTTAGTAAAATCTATGTTTGGCATTAAAAATTTAAATAATATGAATAATGTTTCATTAAACTTATGCTTAAAATTAGCCACTGATGACTATAAGTTTAATTTTATTGTATAAAATTGTTTAATACTTAGATAGAAGGTTTGCCTAGAGTAAGTATTTTTTAAATAAATGTTATACAACACTAAAGTATTTTATTATACCAATAATCCACTAAGCTTAATAATAAAAATTATTGTTATTACCAAAATCACTTTGATTAAAAAACAACAACAAAAGCAACAAAGTTAACACTTCTAAAAGAAAATACTTGTAATTATCAGATAGACGTGTCCTACATATACCAGTGCAAGTGCAATGACACAACTTTACTGGAGACCGGATTAAATGTTCTGTAACTTGCAATTTTGACATAAATCAATAAAAGTATTTGAAAATTTGTACTTTTGTACAAATTTTCAAATACTTTACTACATTATGACAAATATAAGGTAATTTTAAGACTTTTGATGCAAGAAAATGGTTTCCGTTATTTTGCGAGTTGCACCAGTATATGTAGGACCCATCTATATTTCAATCATGCCATATGAGGACATCATTTGTTCTTTTAGGATATTTGTCAGTAATATTAAGAATTCTGCAGTTAGAGTCTTCTCTGCAAATAATAATTATATTTTTTATTGACAAATTATATTATTTTAATAAAAATAAACAATAATAACAAGAACTGACTGCTTTCCTGTATGGTATATTATCTTTAAATATAGACAAATATAAAATAATAATGTTTACACATGAAGGTACCTTATTGAGAACTTCATGTTTCATATTAGATTGATTTATGTTAAGAATATTACAAAAAATAATACATACTAGTTGTATGTTAATCATACATGGAACTTGGTCTGAAAACTACTGATTAAAACTAATACTTTTTTTGACTAAATATAACTTAAATGGGTATAAGAAACTCCTTAATTATATAAGCAATGTAAGTCTTAGAGAAATAACACATTTGCATTATTATTCTATGATGTAAGCATTGTTGTTGTTTGTCGGTATGTGGCTGTAAGCATTGTGACCACCAAGAAAAGGTTTATTACTTTGTATCCAGCTGAAATTTAACATACACTTGATGTGTATATGTAGCATATTAGCTGTTTAAAAACGAATTTCGAAAAACTACCGATAACTTTTGAAAAAATAACTTTATTGAGTTCACATAAGTCAAATTAGTTTGTACTACAAAGATATTCTGTTATAACAGTTATTGCGTTGGATGGCTGTCATATCTACTACAAACTGAATTACAAGTCTCTTATGTTCATTTACCTTTAATTGAAAAGGCATGCCTTGATCTGTGTGTGGCTCTACACCTCAAATTTCACAATGGTCTATATTATTTAGAGAGCCATGGATATTGGGTTTATTGAAGCGCCATAGATTGGAACGCTCCGTCCATCGTGTAAAAAGATCACACAATTTTTTTCTCCGTAGATATTTAGCACATATTAGGTATAATATGGAACTGCCATCATTATTAAATATATACACTGGACCGAAATCTATATATTTACTATTTTCTTAGGTAACAA
Organism: Apodemia mormo; assembly: GCA_036924255.1. Classification (NCBI taxonomy): domain Eukaryota; kingdom Metazoa; phylum Arthropoda; class Insecta; order Lepidoptera; family Riodinidae; genus Apodemia; species Apodemia mormo. Next base: position 3,456,390 of record JAUPFN010000008.1, read on the forward strand.
ATAAAATGAGTGAATTTAATAAAATAAATAGAAATCAAAAAGTATTGTTATTGTAATTATTGTATAGTTAAAGTATAATACTATGAAATAGTAAGGTTATCACAACATATTAACGAAGTGTCAAATGACAAATATGAAATCGATAAAATGACAGCAAGACGTTTCGATCGGTAGAGAAAATAACTACCGTCGAGTAAAATTGATCATTTTCTCTTCCTTTGAAGTATCATGTCGAATCAAGTGTCAAATGCGTTAGCGAATCGAGAAAGTGACGCAAATGTCGAAAAAACGGGTCGATAAAATTTTTATCGTGTTGCTTATCCTAAGCCTGCAGAAAACCAGCTATAGGGTTTGTAATTCTTGTCACCCTACGTGTTTACTTAATGGCTTACCATTTTACCATCATGTTGTTATACCTACATTAACATTAACTACATTAACATTAATTTTTGCTAATACATATTAAACATGGTAATATGCTGTATTAATTGTAATTATTGATGTTTTTTGAAAGTGTTATATGATTTTTTTTCTTTGTTTACTGTATTTTTGGGGTCTTTTTGTCTTATTCGTACCCTTGTTCTTGTTTTTATTGTACACTAGCTGTTGCCAGCGACTTCGTCCGCGAGGACTTTGTTTACTCCGCACTGCTCCTCCCCCGTAGGTGATAGCGTGATAATATGTAGGTAATATGTTGACCCGACCTGTTAGTAATATTCATGCAAAATTTGAAGTAAATCTATGCAGTACTTTTTGAGTTTACCCCGGATATACATACAGACAAACAGACAAAAATTCTAAAAACTATTTTTTTGCTTCGATATCGATTGTAGATCACGCCCCAAGTATTCTTTTAAAAAAATAATCAATGTACAGTTTTGACTTTTCTACGATTTTATTATATGTATAGATATGCGTGTATAGCATGTGTAGTAAATAAAACAATTCTTATTCTCAAACAACCAGAGAGTTCTTCTGATGGTAAGAGACAATTATAGACACCAAAGAGTGCTAAGTGTGAGTTTTTATTTTCGCGTTCGATCGTGAGCGCGTTTGGAGTTTACTAGGAATTTGTATGTGATTTGTACAGCGCCACCTAGATAAACGTGAGAAACCGGTTTACCACTAGGTGGCACTGTACAAATCACATACAAATTCCTAGTAAACTCCAAACGCGCTCACGATCGAATGCGAAAAGAAAAACTCACACTTAGCACTCTGTACCACCTATTGGCTATGGTGGTAGTAACTCACATAGCCAAACGTTCGCCTCTTAGGCTCCGATTACACTTTGATTAGTGCGCTTGCGAGCGTAATAAAGTAAATCTAGACGTTAATTACTAACAACTCACACTAATCAACGGCTGTCTACGCGTGTTTTTGCTTAATACTAAGCACCTGCATTAAACACTCGTACTCGCACTAATCAATGTGTAAACAGGGCTTTACGAGCCGCCTGGCAGACAGACGAATGGTTCTATCGTATGATATAAATAGGTTAATAAAGTCAATAACCACAATGTGCACCGAATTTATTAGTCTTCGTAATTTTGTGACCTTGTTATGTATTTAAAGTCTTTGTAACACACCAAATTGATAGGCTATCATACTTAAAAGCTCTTTAGCCTTCATTAGGAAGCGGGAGGGCAATTACCGTATCAAAAGAACGATGTCTTCCTCAGTCAATTAGACCTTTCATACAGCTTCCATTATCGTTTATTAGCGTTGAATAAGTATGATAAAATGCTACGAAGTACATTGCGGAGTCAATTCTCGGATTAAAACAAAGCTTAGCTGTATAAACTACAATAGTCAACACATTCTGTTCTTGAAACAGCATCAGTTTTTGACCATCTCGTTGGTAGAGTGGTTAGCGAATCTAACTATGAAATGACAGGGACAAATATTTGTGTGATGTACATCGATGTTTGTATTTCTGGGGTTGGATGTTTATTATGTTAAAACTATAAGGATTTTTAAACAAAGACTATTTAGATATACCGGTAAACCGAAGTTTTTTTTAAATTATTTCTCAAATGTTCGCAACTTCCAATTTTAGTCCGCACTGACCGTAACGTGTCAACTTTGGCTTAAACTAGTTTATTAACTTTATGAAGCTCCCTCCGATTTTTAAAATGACCCAGTTCTTAGGTAACAACCATAAAAACATCCAAATTGAAAACCTATTTGGGGAGTCAGTTGAAAATTAAAACTCTAGCAAACCAACACAAAAGTAGATAGAAGTCTCCGAACGTAGGTAGGGCATTAAGATATGAATTTGATTTTCGTGCTGATAACTGTAGGGCTACTCTTTAAAACCGATTTCAATTTTAAATGAATATTTAATGAATTTTAAAGTATTTCGTACTCTGGACAAATATATTCAATTATTGGATTCGGCGACAGCGCCACACGGATTTTGAAATTTTTTGGAACTGCTCATTATTGCTTTTATTCGTTATTTTGTTTAAAACCGTACTTAAAATTTCCACTTGTAACACTAGCTTGACGTGTAACGATGACATCTATTTCCAATAATTAGGTCGTTACTATACTGAATCAATGTGGGCAATATTGGTTTCAAGAGTACCGTTTTTTGACGAGATTCGAAACATATTGTTTTTATCAATCAATATTGGTTTAAGATTTATATTGTTTTCAAGAGTAGGCCTACTGATCACTGATCAGCCATACTTGGCGTTGAAAAATAAAAAATTAGGGCGCCACTTGCCCTTACTTAGATATAGATTGTTAAAGTAAACAGATAACATTACGCTAGTTTCCTAGCGAGGTATGCAGACTAATTAATACTTTTTATTTTAATGCAAGCTATTTAACTTGTTTTCGAACAGTTTCACGTAGTCTTGTCAAAAAATGACTAAAATTAATATTATCATCAGTAATTGTTTCAAGTTTGGCTAAGCAATCCATGTGTTAATATACAAACTATTTATGGTACTGAATTGTGAATGGTATGGTATTCTGAAATGGTACTTTCTAAGTTTTTGTTAAATAATTCTGTAAGTGTTATACCATTTCTAAATCTGCACAAAATGAAGATTTTTTAAAATAATTTTCCAGTTCCGTTTAGTACATTTTTTACACGGCTCATAGTCAAAGTTGAAGTCAAAATGTTATCAGCGTAAAAACGTATAACAAAATATTTTTTTCTTGAAAAACAAGTTGGATTACAGAAAAAAAATATTTAAAAAAAAATTAAAAACGATTTGAGAATCATAAAACACAAAAAACACACCTTAACCAAATCCGTGGCAATGGTGCTTGAAAAACTGATGATAAGTAGAAATTTTAAGTAATTTCAAAAAACTAAAAATTTTTCGAAAAGGAAGAAACTTTTACTAAGGTCATGTTTATTTTATCTGATAGCCTTAAGGGTGAAGTATCTACCATGTCACTCGGAGACACTATTTTTGGGACACTCTGTATACGTCTTTTAGCACTTATCGGTGCAAATAAAAATTTTACTATTTTAAATCAAATCCTCTGGGGTCTAGTGATCCGGAGAGAAGTCTCGGGTTCGGTTCCCGTTTTGTGTGTGTGTTTTTTTTTCAGTTTTCGGACAAAAACAACTTAGCCCGAGATTGGACAAGGTGCCGGTTGACGACAGGCTTGCCACCTATCACATTGTGGGACGTAGTATCTTCGACAATTCATGGGTGCACTTTTCGTACCTCTGCCTACCTCTTCGGGGATACGGGCGTGAAGATACTTAAGTAATCTACACAGAAACGTATTATATGTGTTTTTTTATCTCAGGAAATTGCATTATTCCCCGGAATTTACAAAAAAAATCTTCTATTGGCTGCATCATAGGTCTTTAGAAAAAAAAGGTAATTAGGTATAATCCGGGACAAACTATCGTAATACAGTTTTTCTTCACTCCTAGAGCTTTAGATGACAGGCAATACTTATTTATATTTTTCACTGATTAAACTGGATACGCCTTACAAGGCGATTACTGAGGTTGTCAATGTAGCTTGCGTTTACTCTTTACACAGAGAAAAACAGAGTTTTAATATTTACTGACGAAATAAAATCACTCTAGAGGTATTCCTCAGGCTTTTTATAGAACAATATGGGATATTTTTATTATTTCACGATATAATATATCTGCAAGTGTTTGACATTTCTATACATTTGCTCATATGAGCGGCTACGCATTTTGCGCCCAACACCGTGTCTATTAGTATTTGTGTGGTCTGTGGTATTTTCATATCACGTCTCATGACGGCTCACTTTTTTTCAAAAAGCATTCCCTAATTAAAGTATGAAAATTAAAGTATGAAATATTGAAGTCAAATTCAAAAACATTTTATTCAAATAAACCTTTACAGACACTTTTGACGAGTCGATTTTTTTATAATTAATACCAGATTGGAACGCGGCCACACTCTGACATATATTTTTTTCTTTTTTTGTAGTATAAGATAGCAAACAAGCAGATGAGTCTCCTGATAGAGTCAACCATCGCCTATAGACACCAAGGGTGTTAATGGTGCATTGCTATCTTGTGGCGAGGTCTTATGCCACATTCATAAGTTTACCAGCTACCTTACCCTCTGAACCGGAACACGACAGCGACAAACACTGACTCCATTGCGGCAGGAATAGGCAAAGTGGTGGTACCAGACCCAGGCGAGACAATGCAGAACTCTACCACCTAGTAGCCACGATGGTAGTGACTCGCATAGCCAATCGGTCGCCTTTTACGACCTGCCTGGTAGAACGGAAGTTGGTCTATTTTTTAAAGGAGCCCGGAACCGACACTGGGAAGAGGTCTATTAGTATTTGTGTGGTTTGTGGTATTTTCATATCGCGTCTTACGACTCACTTTTTCAAATGCATTCCCTAATTTAAAGTATGAAATATTGAAGTCAAATTCAAAAAAAATTTATTCAAATAAACCATCACAGACACTTTTGACGAGTCGATTTTTTTATAAGTACTACTAGATTGGAACGCGGCCACACACTTATATATTTTTTAATTTATTTAATTCTTTATTGTGCACAGTAATCACTTAAACAAAAAATTAAAAGAAAAAGTACACATACAACATACAACATATTGATGAAATATTTTCCGCAGATACGAATTAGGTACCTTCAAGAAAAGAGCTTACTCATTCTTAAAAGGACGGCAAAACAACTTCAAGACCCCTGAGTGCTAAGTGTGAGTTTTTCTTTTCGCATTCGATCGTGAACGCGTTTGGAGTTTACTAGGAATTTGTATGTGATTTGTACAGCGCCACCTAGTGGTAAACGTAAGAAACCAGTTTACCACTAGGTGGCGCTGTACAAATCACATACAAATTCCTAGTAAACTCGAAACGCGCTCACGATCGAATGCGAAAAGAAAAACTCACACTTAGTACTCTGATTGCGTAGTTGTTTGTCTATGGGCGGCGGTAATCACTTACTATCAGGTGAGCCTACTGTTCTATTTTATAAAATATGTACTGTGCTGGCTACCAAAGCTCCAGTCAGCTTTTAAAACAATATGTACCAGCGTCCAGCGGACCAGCGTCTTACCAATTCTTGCTACAACAGCTTCAGTGCTTGCCACTGGAATGTTCTGGTTTAGAGGGTAAGGTAAGCGGCGCACTTGCATTAAAACCCCCCCTAGACATGCATGAAACATGACCGTCTTGCCATACGGCTAGTAACACACTATTAACATCTTTGGGGACTTCAGGAGATGGTTATTCTATCCATCAGGAGAGTCATCTGCTTGTTTGCTATTTTATGATATAAAAAAATATAAAATTAAAAAGCCTCAAATTCGTCTAGATTATAAACATACCTGGATCCAGGTACTACCAACATTAGCCAACATCACTGCACCGGGACGACCAGAGGCCCCGTGTTTAAGGTTATCACTAAATGTTTAGTACGAAACCAATTATAATCAAATCAATATTATCTCATTATCAGCGACTACGTACTTACGGCTTAGCAACAAATAAAATCTGACGATAGACATAATACTGATAACAGCTTTGATTGCTTGAGAAATTCTATCAGAGCAAAGAGTTTGTGATGAGACTTTATCTTTATACCACCTGGCAGACATGACTCACATATACTCGTATTTAAAACTGGTGAAGAATTGCATTTATCTGCCTTATCAACAAAATGACGTCTAAATTGCATAGCACTGCAGATGTGATAACTATCCATACCAATCTCATACATACTAGTTTATTACTCGCGACTTAATACGCGTGATACAAAATTATAGCCTATGCCCTGCTCTTTAAACTCTATCTTTTATTAAAAGTAACATAAAAAGCTGTTCTAGAGATTTTTGTCTGATCAAACGGACATCCAAACATATATAGCTTATAAACATCCACACATACAAATTTTTATATTTATTATATGTATCGGATTTTAACAGACAAAACTGCAATATATATATATATATATATACCTTGAAGGAGGTAGTAAGATATCCGGTTCTCATTCCTAATAAATAAAAATTAAAAAATACCCTTAAATTTTAACCTAATTATTTAGAAAATTCGTAATTAATACGCACCAAAACGCACATATCGATAGATAGATAAATAGTTAGTTACATAAATAGGCCGTAATAGGCAGTATTTACATAACTACCTGTTTATCTATCTATTGATACGCGCGTTACTTGCGCGAACGTCTTGGTGCGTATTAATTATGAATTTATTGGAAAGATTTCAAAAAGAAGAAAATATCTATATTATGGTATCAAATTTCCTTTATGTTACAAGTGACCAACCTGAGAAAATTGACAGATATTTTCTTCTTTTTGAAGAGCAGAACATTAAAGAGAGTAGACACATTTATAGAGAGTGACAAGGGATTTATCTCTTTTTAACAAAAATGGGCCGGCAAGCACCAAATTACCTTTGGTTTAAGTGCATCTGATCGGGAGAGCGCATGGAAGGAAAAGGAAATGCATGGACGTTTCAGGATTTTAGGATTTTACACGAAAAGAGCTCCCTGCATTGGTTGTCTATGAAATACAGGACCAAGTGATAAAAACCGTTAACTATCAGAAGTGCATTCTGAAGGACGGTACCGAAGACATCTGTCGAGTTTTATCATAAACCAGGTGAATCAGACATGTGCGTTCAGGTTGTCCAGCTTTGTCGAACTCTGAATACTTGCACAGGCAAAAACTATGCAGCCAAAATTCTGCACCAAGGGCTCGCTATTAGCCTTATCAGTGAAAGTATTACAAATACGAGCATTACAAGAGGTTCGACTCCACATTCTTCATTCAAACCGCAAGGGACTGGAACATGCTTCCTGAGTCTGTGTTCCCCGACGAGTACAATCTAGGGATCTTCAAGAGAAGAGTGAACAGGTACCTTCTAGGGAAGCACGTTCTATCTTAGGCCACATCTTAGCTTACCATCATCAGGCGAGATCGTGATCAAGCGCTCCCTATCAATAATTTAAAAAAATACGAGCTTCAATCGATCCTTGAAAGCGACAGAGTTATGTTGTAATGGAATAGGCCTATTATTACTGACAGAACCATCCCAGCCAATAAGCCAGATATAGTCGTAATAAATTGGATTCGGTCCCAAGTACACTTGGTGGATATCACAATACCACACGAACACACAACCAATCATAACACGAACGCTAAATCTACTAAATTCTACTAGATTGCATTTTAAAATGTAATTATAAATTTTTAAGTAACATTTAAGCAGTATTGGGTAGATACGATTTCAATTAAAACATGTTAATCAATCACTTATGATTAACATCTATACCAATTTATATATATTATATACTCTATGATTAACATTTTTAAAAATAATAGGTTTTCTTCCCACTCTGCATGATAAGTTTGATCGTATCTTCTTTTTATTTTAAATAACAAAAAATGTATAATTCCGCGAAAGCAAACAATACAAATGAACATAAACGACTAAACAAAACTGTGTTGTCTAATGTCTATCATTATAGGAGCAAGTTAAAAATGATCTATGTTGAAAGACCTATAAAAATAGTTTTTATCTTTTAAATAATAAAATTCAATTTGCTATGACCACAATAACGATCATTCGTTCTAACTCCTAATCATTTTCGTGTGTTGCCAAACTTAAAATTAAAACTTTTTGGACATGGATGCTTCATTTTGAGCCTAATATTCTTTGATAGCGAATTAAAACTAAGTAGAAATGAGAAAGAAATCGGTAGGTTTTACCTACCGTTTTCTTTCTCATTTCTAATAAATTCTACTGAGACATTTTATCCTACTAGATTAATGCCACATTTGCTTCAAATCTACTAAAAAAGTAGAAATCTACTAAAGGTGGTCACATTTGCCCGTAATTGTGTCATTGTGCTGAGAGCTCTCACACACATAAGCACAATAGAGCATAATATGTAAGAAAATGTGTAAGAGTCTACACTTCGACTCGATTTCCGTTTTAGGTTCCTGGTAACTTAAAATATTTGAGTTTCCGTGGCAACTCAACAGCGTCGAAAATGCAAAAAGCTGTACTTTTAGATTCGGCAAAGATCGTTCGCCGCTTTCTCAGCCTGTCCTGGCTGTATGAATTTCCCTTTCAGGACTATACCGCTCTAAAAACAAGATAGAAATATAATACTAATAATAAATAGTTATAATTAATATCGCTGGACAAATTACACGAATTGATGTCACCTCAGATTATTTTTTATGTCTGTCTGTTTGTTTGTATGCCTGTGTCTCAGTACAACTCAAGAAAGCTGAACTCATCTTGATCAAAAATGAAATATGTGCTGTTGGTAGTAAGTTGGTAATGACAAAAATTAAGCAAATGATAGGCCACATACATAATTTCACTATTTATATTAATAAATTTGTGCCCAACGGTAATAGCAATAGTAAGTGGGTGGGTATTAGTGAGGATATTTGATAAAGGTTAAAAGCGTTAATTCCAAAATAATTTCGGAATATTCCAAATTGGATATAATTAATACTAAAAGTCTTTAGAGTATTTGATGTGTAACATGATGTTCGTTTAATGTCTAAAACAGAATAACGAGCTGTGAAATGGAAACCATTTTCAACATTAATGAAGTTGTAACTAAACATTTTATTTGATATCATCAAAACAATTTAGAGATAGCAACGCGTAATTAAAGATTTCGTATTTGAAAAATAATTTTTGATACATCAGAAAACAGAAATCGAAGGTTCTTTATTTAATAAAACTTTATTCTTAAATATTTGCACACCATATTATGATGGAAGAATATGTTGGTAACTTAATTAATTTTTAACAACTTATAACACCCATATTCTTGCAAATAAATATTTTCTTTCTTTCTTTCTGACGCGTCAAAAATATGGTTAGTCCGGCGTTTAGACCCCCAAAAGATTTGACCCGCGGGCCTAAACGACTTATTACAATTAAATATTGTATTCTTGTCATTCATTGAGCCAGAATAAAAAAATTACAAACAATAAATTTTGTACAATCAAATGAAAAAATCTTGTTTATATTGCAATAAAACCATGATACTGCATTTACACATTCGTACGAATCACGAGGCGAATAACGAAAACGCATGTGTAAGCAGTGCACTAGCTATTGGCCCGCGCGGATAAATCGCGAGCGCGAATTTCTCGTGGCCAGGCGGTAAATGTGACAACTACCAAGCCTGTTGCCAATGTGTTTTTTCACTTTTGTAATAAAAAAAATCCCGGGCCCGGGATTAGCTAAATATTGCTTAGATGGATATAAATATGTGAATTACTGCTTGTCAATCAAGATATAACAATTATAGCCCATTAATAGGCTGAGAACGCGGAAACAACAATCCACGTAGTTGTTTGTAACAAATAGATAAGATAAAGGATTACAACATCAAACAGAGTAATGAGAACAGCATAAACAAAACCTCAATAGCCGACTTCTAATCTATACCTCTTGAAATCTGAATCCGATTTTTGTCAAACTTTTATGCCATCAAACGGAAACTATTTAAAAGGCCGGCAACGCAGCTGCAAGAACAGCCAAGTTGCTGTTGCTGTTTGTAGGCGGTGGTAAACACTTACAATCAGGTGAGCCTTCTCGTTTGCCCCTTTTTTCTAAAAAAAAAACTATACCCTCCCAAACCAAACGGGAATTTCCCAAATCCATACTATAATTATAAATGCGAAAGTTAATCTGTCTGTCTGTCTGCCTATCTGTAACGCTTCACGGCTAAACCGCAGAACGTAACAAAGTCTATTTTTTTAACCACCCCCTAAGGGGCAGAAAGAAAATGAATGACCGTGTTGATCCCGGGCTCCTTTGAAAAATAGGCCAACTGCCGTTCTGCCAGGCAGGTCGTAAAAGGCGACCGATTGGCTATGCGAGTCACTACCATCATGACTACTAGGTGGTAGAGTTCTGCATTTTCTCGTCCGGGTCTGGTACCACCGCCTTGCCTATTCCTGCCGCAATAGCGTTAGTGCTTGTCACTGTCGTGTTCCGGTTTGGAGGGTTAGGTAGCCGGTAAATTTAAGCATGTGGCATTAGACCTCGCCACAAGATAGCAACGCACCATTAACATCTTTGATGTCTATAGGCTGCTTGTTTGCTATAAGTATTATATTACAAAAAAATAATAAAAAAATAAAATACTTGGGGTGTGATCTACAATTGATATCGAAGCCAAAAATATAGTTTTTAGAATTTTTGTCTGTTTATTTGTATGTATGTTCGGGGTAAACTCAAAAAGTACTGCACGGATTTACTTCAAATTTTGCATGAATATTACTAACAGGTCGGGTCAACATATAGGCTACATATTATCACGCTATCACCTAGCGGCCAGGTGCTGTGCGGAGTAAACGAAGTCCGCGCGGACGAGGTCGCAGGCAACAGCTAGTACATAATATGTCTCAAATAAATATTAATATCTGGTTGGCCGAGCTTTGCTCGGTTTTTCACATATTTTTGAAACCAATCTTCTTGGACCTTGAAACTTGATAAATCGATTCCTATAGAATATTATTTTTTCTGTATTTCTATCTGATTGACCGAGCTTTGCTCGGTTTTTCACACATACCCATATCTTGGGAACCGAGCTATTCTTGGACCTGGAACCTTGATAAATCGATTCCTTGACCCCGAAAAACCCCTAAAAACCTAAGCCGATTCCGAGATTCCAATTATATATATATATATATATATATATATATATATATATATATATATATATATATATATATATATATATATATATATATATATATATATATTAGCGATCACCCTGTGGTCGAAATTCGACCATAGACTAAACAGTAAAATCTCTCTTAAGTTTGACAAGTGACTTTATCCGTAAAGAATATAGTATACATGTATGTATAACATATTATCATGTATATCACATGAATATAGTGTGTAATGTTTATTTTTATTAATTTAATGTATATCTAAACGCATATTATAATTATATAGTGTGTAATGTTTATTTTTATTAATTTAATGTATATCTAAACGCATATTATAATTATATAGTGTGTAATGTTTATTTTTATTAATTTAATGTATATCTAAACGCATATTATAATTATATAGTGTGTAATGTTTATTTTTATTAATTTAATGTATATCTAAACGCATATTATAATTAAAAAATATTAGCTTTTTACCAAAATTCATACTAACTATACCAAATTTCATACTCTTCTGTTCGCGTAATTGTCATTAAAAAGGTGTACAATATTTTCGCTTCACGTATTAATATATAACAATAGTCTACTCAAATTGAAAAAACTTGCATAAGTAAATAATATACATATCGTGACGGAACAGATTAAAATGTCGTCAACACAAATCACCAATTTATTATCATAATCCAGTAGTAATCGTGCAGCTTAAATGGCTTATAATACAATTCCAACTGTTCTCGTGTGTTTTTGTTTATCAAATAAAGAAGGAACATCATTCCGGTTCTCTTGCGGGATAGGTAGGCGCCTAATCAATTATCCGTTGACGTTTTTTAGGGTTCCGTACCTGAAAGATAAAACGGGACCCTATTACTAAGCCTCCGTTATCTGTATGTCCATCTGTCTTTTCTCATAAACCACGACAGCTAAAAACCTGAAATTTTCACAATTTATGTATTTCCGTTGCCGTTATAACAACTATTAAAAATTAAAAAATAAAATATTAAGGGCATCAATACGTTTATTGTATAAAATTCCCATAAAATAAACGTGTTTTTTTCGTATTTTTTTAAGATTTTAAATACGATACCCTTCGTGTGCGAGTCCGACTCGCTCTTGGCCGGTTTTTTAATTTATATCATTAGAAAGCCGGGTCTGGTACCACCGCCTTACCTATTCCTGCCGCAATAGCGTCAGTGCTTGTCGCTGTCGTGTTCCGGTTTGGAGGGTAAGGTAGCCGGTAAACTAATGCATGTGGCATTAGACCTCGCCACAAGATAGCAACGCACCATTAACATCTTTGGTGTCTATAGGCGATGGTTGACTCTTTCCATCAGGAGACCCATCTGCTTGTTTGCTATCTTATGATATATAAAAAAAAAAAAGCAAACAAGCAGATGATTCTCCTGGTAAAAAAAGACAATCGTCGCCTATAAACATCAAAGGTGTTAATGGTACGTTAATATCCTTTCGTGTCGGTCTTAATGCCACATGCATAATTTTCCCTACTACGTTACCCTCCAAACCGGAACACGACAGTGACAAGCACTGACTATAACGGCTATAACGGCAGGAACAGGTAATGCGGTGGAACCAGACCCGGACGAGACCATGCAAAACTTTACATGTTAGGATGATAGTGACATAAATAAAAAAAATAATAATAAATATATATTCACGGGACAAATTACACTTACTGATCTAACCCCAAAGTAAGCAAATTATTTGCTTGTGTTATGGGTGTTAGTCAACGATACTAATACATAGAAATACATATATAAATACTAGAATATATTTAATAAATACCCAAACCCGGAAATACAAACATTTATGCTCATCACATAAATGCTCGTCCCCGTCGGGGATCGAACCCGAGCCCCGTGGATTTCGTAGTCAGGGTCGTAAGGTGTATTTTATATAAAATTTACTTTTTTTATTACTTTGGGGCCAACCTTGATTTGTGTAATTTGTCCAGTGATAATATTATCTCCCAAATCCCGAATCCAATCTTCAACATATTATTTTTAAATTGTTTCAAAGTAATTGTTGCTAGACAGGGTCAATATATATATATATATATATATATATATATATATATATATATATATATATATATATATATATATATATATATATATATATTCGTTAGTCTCGCTAAAACTCGAGAACGGCTGAGCCGATTTGGCTAATTTTGGTTTTGAATTAATTGTTGAAGTCCAGGGAAAGTTTAAAAGGTGAGAAAATATAGAAAAAAATATAAGAGTAGTTAAAAAGGCAGAACAACATTTCCCGGGTCAGCTAGCTATATATAAAATGTCCTACATATTTATGAAGATAGTTTTCAAAACAAATATAGAATGATAATCTGTATATTTATAAGTGAAGGAAAAACTTTGGACCCCTTTTTAAGACAATTGCGCGAACAGTGGGGTATGAAATAGGCACCGTTAAAGTTTACATTTCGGAGAAATGAAGACAATATTTTAAACAAAATTTATTAGAAATATATTAAATTAATAAAAATAAACATCACACATACTACATACATGTTAATATACATACATGTATACAAATTTCTTTACACCTAAAGTCCGTTGTCAAATTTAAAAGAGGTTTTATTATTCAGTTTTAGTCTAATTTCGGACACAGGCGACCGTTAGTTAGCATTAATAAGTATTACTGAAAATATTTGCCACTGGTTTATTTGTCACATTTAAAGATTGCGTGTATTGAAACACGCACCACTTAACAGCAATAGTATATTTGACTGCACTAACTGTCAATTATACATTAATTTGTGTTGCGTGTGCTAGGCTAAATTGACATTTTAAACACTTCAGCAAACTGACAATAAAAATTGGATTTTGAATTTTGACTCTTTAGATTCACAATCATCATCCAGTCAACGCAATAGAGGTTGATGAGGATGATATTTCACTCATTAATTTAATTAAATAAATAGTGTGTCTCCCTTGACATCTCGAATGCCTTTGACAGGGTCTGCCACAAGTCTTATTGGCAAGCTTCCATCGTATCATCTGCCTACTGGTCTCTGAGCCTGGATCGCAGATTTTCTGAGTGACCGGTCGATTAAAGTAGTGGTCGACGGCTGATCGCCTAACCAAATGACAATAAATGCCGGAGTCCCTCAGGGATCAGTTCTCTCCGCAACTCTATTCCTTGATATCTATGGGTATGCAGACGACAGCAATGTTGTGTAGGGTTACGCATCCAGCGCGCGAGCCAGTACGGCAAAGATCCGGTCTCTCAGGGAGGCGATGGTCGATGGTTTGAACCTGTCCTTACAGGCAGTCTCCGTGGTCAAGTATAATGCGACTAAGACCCAGGCGTGTCTATTCTCCGCTAAACGGTGTCCATTCGACCTATCTCCGTCTTTCCAGGGTGTGTCCGTGCCGATAACTGACCACCTCGATATCCTAGGTATCACCTTAACGCCTACTCTTGGTTGGTACATCAAATCTAAAGCCCAAGTTGCCTCAAAAAAGTTTGGTATTCGGCGAAGGTGAAAAAAAAACAGTATTTCAGCCCGGGACAGTTGCTCAACCTTTATCAAACACAAGTCCGTTCGTGCATGCAATACTGCTCTTACCTCTGGGATGGATCCGCCAAATACCAGCTGGAGGGGATAGAGAGGCGTGCCAAGAGGCTCATAAACGACGATGATCTGGTAGGCAAAAAACTCTAGAGCCTCGTTCATCACCGCAGAGTGGCTAGTTTATCGGTTTTTTATCGGATACACTTTGAAGAGTACGCTGCGGAATTGTGCGACTTGATTCCGCCATCGCCGTTTTTCTATTCGTCGAGCCGCACAGATTCTAGGCATCGCCATATGGTGGACGTTCCACGCACCCGGACAAAGAGGTTCGACTCAACATTTTTCATTCGAACCGCAAGAGACTGGAACATGCTTCCTGAGTCTGTGTTCCCCGACGAGTACAATCTAGGGATCTTCAAGAGAAGAGTGAACAAGTACCTTCTAGGGGAGCGCGTTCCATCTTAGGCCGCATCTTAGCTTACCATCAGGCAAGATAGTGGTCAAGCGCTTCCCTATCGATAATAATAAAAAAAATATTAGACATGGGTAAATCAGTTAAATTCCTTGCGTTAACTCAGTAACTCAAGCGCAGTGTACTGCGCCGGCTCATTGCGCTAACTCAAAATTGCGCCATGGCGCAACAAATCTGGCGCAGCCCGCGGGTAAAGAGAAGTGAGCAGCGAGCGAAACGTGCGCCGTGCGCCAAGCTACAGAGTCATAACACAAACAGCGCACCAGCGCATGAATTGCGTTGGTTCATTGGTAACTCAACGAGTGAGTCACGACACATAAGAGTGATGACTCATGATAATTGTGCACATGAATGAGAGTTTACTGCGTATAGTCTCTAAGTAGTCTGTGGTATAACTATGCTGCGCCGTGCGCTGACACATTTTGAATAAATGAGTTGACACACCCGCTCAGTGAATTGAGTTAGCGCAATTGCGCGGCGCAGCGCAGTGTTACACATGTCTAAAAAATATGTAGATGGTTAACTTCTCTTATTTTGCTTTGCAAGTTTTAATCACGAAATTATAAATATTTGCAAACCGGTTGACCCTACAGGACATCCCCAAAACTTCCCGCAAATATGAGGTGTTTTGAGCTCAAAGAAGCAAAATTGTACCCTAAGCATAGATTTTTCAAAGTTTAAAAATCTGAAGTTAGTTACATAAAACAGTACATATTTTAATTTTTGAAAAGCTGTATATTTCAAATACGATGATCAATTTTGATTTTTTGAATGGCATTTAACGCAAATAACTCCTGAACGAATAAATCGATTTATGATGCAATATATGGCAATATATGCAGTTTTTGAAGGAAAAGAGCTAATTCGATTTTGTAATCAATCGGTACATTAATCTGGAAGTACACACAAACTAACACACGCACACACACAGAGATGCACACGCACACACGCGCGCACACACACATACACATACATACCGGCATACAGTCATAGTGAAAATGGAATAGATTCTATGGAAATTTGGTAAAAACAATTTTCGAAAACCGGTGCAAGATCAGTAACCTCCTTATACGACTAATGTAGATTAATAATACCAGTAAAAGAATGCTGATAATTATCAAACTGATTTGATAATTATCGGATCAAGGAGCATATTATTTATCTTGATGTTTCAAACCCTGCTTCTAGATGACTATCTCGTGATATCTTATCGCCACCTATTAAATACTTATCACTGAAAGGTTCCGGTATATCATGTGTGGTCGTCTCCTTTATCAGTTCACTTCATCAAGTACTTTTGTATTGGAATCGTTCAAATAGTTATTGAAAACCAAATCACCGTGTATCATTTTATTTTTATACTAGATGAAAACCCGGCTTCGCTCGGAAGTCTCATAACACGCAATCTTATATACTAACTCAAATAGTAGACATTAAAAAGTAGCAACACTTTAGTGACATCTTCTTTCAATGCTGTCTTAAGTTGGCGGGGAGAAATCGATTTTTTATATAATCCTAATTGAAAATATTGAAAATTAAAAAAAAAACTAAAAAAATACAAAAAAAATTTTTGATCGCACAGTTAAGAACAGTTAACGAACAATTGAAATAGCAAAAGGAAATAATAAAAAATCAATTTCCCCTCGTCAATTTAAGATTCAATTATAGAAAATTTAAAAAAAATAAACTAAAAACGTACAAAAAAATTTTTGGTCGCACAGTTAAGAACAGTTAACGAACAATTGAAATAGCCAAAAAAAAATCAATTTCCTCCGCCAACTTAAGACAGCCTCCTTTCAACTATTACGTTGGTTTATAAAACAACACTCCAGTGTTGCTATATGTTAATTCTACTCTTTTATGAATGAAGAGAAATAAGTATAACGATATTCTGCGCTCCGTTCTACGATACTTTAATAAATGCTCACGCCATCTACACCACATATTTGTAACCTTTAAAGAAATATGCCCGGTTTGTCTGTCAGCACGGTTAGAATTTTTAATCATTATTTTTACAAAATACTCGACAATCCGAATTTTTCGGATATATGTTGTCGACTTAAAATTATCATTTTTTACACTTTATATTAGGGAAGGTTTCGATTGAGTCTACCGTAACCCTTGACGAAATTATTAATATATATTCTACACTCTTTGTCGTCGGCACTTGGTAAAACTCCATTTTCATTTAACATTTTATATTAAAACACTTGTACTCTTTCACAATAAGTTATTACATACATTATCCAACCGATTTCGCTTCTAAATAAGCATCTTCAGGGCAATTACAACTAAAAACAAAACAATATCTGTCATGATTTAACATTTTATAATTTGAAAGCATAATATGTAAAGTACCTACTAACTTCAATAATATTATCATTGTAAATATGTCAACTGAAGGGTTCTCACTTTATGAGCATATGTTTTTCCCCACAATTGAGGAAAACATAAGTGAATTATAATAATTTTAAAAATAATAAATTAATATAATAGACAATAAGTTAAAAATAATATTTTTTTTATATAATGTCACTATAAAATTAAATAAATTTAAATACCACTATCAATCATAAATAGAATTGAAATATTTAAAATTATAAATACTTAAAAATCAAATGTCAAAAAATAAACCAAACCAATAAAAAATTCAAATGTCAAATTGAAAAAAGAGAGTTGTCAAATGTAAATTACTAATTAATATTAAAATTAAATATAACAGATACAAATTATAATTTATAAGGCAGAAAACTCAATGCCTTGGAAGCGCTGGAAATTAATAAACTAAAATATAGTCTCAATTTACTGAATGATCAATGATCAATTAGATCTTAATAATTCTCCACTGCTGAATATTTTTTAATTCTTTATATTTTAAATTATTATTAGAGAGAGGGTTAAAGATTTTATGTAATGTTTTTTATCTCAGTAAATCTGATCTTCAGTTTCATAATTATAATTTGGGGTTAGATTAATTTGTGTATTTGTCCATTCGTCCGCTGCGTCTGAGTGCCAAAATTAGTACCGCGTAGTAATAGTTAAAATATTCAAAGTATCAATACTGTTTTCATTTTACCAGCACTAGGTGCACTATATGGACGACGACGTCCAGCTCTCACATCGATTAGAAAATACATAAAGTTCAGTTGGGCGATTTTGTGAAATGGCTCTTAACGCTTGTCTTTGTCGTATTTCGGTTTGGAGTAAGCTGTAAAGTAGCCAGCAAATTTTGCAATGCCGTGGCGCCTTACTGATAGCAACGCACCATTATAACATTTTTGGTGTCTATAGGTGATGGTTTCCAAGAAGTATCTTCACGCCTATATCCCCGAAGTGTAGGCAGAAGTACAACAAGTGCACCCACGATTAGCCGAAGATACTTGGTCCCACAATGTGATAGGTGGCAAGCCTATCGCCATCCGGGCATTTCCAATCCCGGGCAACTTTGTGTTTCTCAAAAAACTGAAAAAAAAACACTTTTTTATGTGCCCGACCCGGGAATCGAACCCGGGACCTCATGTGGTCAACGCCAACGCTGGACCACTAGATCACAGAAGCAACATTGGTTTCCAATGATATAATAAACCGCCTGTTACTCCTAGATAGTGTAGCTTTCCAATGGTTAAATTATTTTAAGATCAGTCTAGTAGTTTTTGCAGGGATCTATTACAAAAAATCAATCAAATCAAAGTTTCACCAAGTGCCAACGATAAAAAGTGTAGAATACTACACTTTTTATCGTCGGCACTTGGTGAAACTCCATTTTAACACAATATTTGCTAGCATATAACACTTGTACTGTTTCACAATAAGACAATTATATTTAATTTCCGACCGGTTTCGCTTACACAAGCATCCCTGTATACCCTGAGGATGCTTGTGTAAGCGAAACCGGTCGGAAATTAAATATAATTGTCTTATTGTGAAACAGTACAAGTGTTATATGCTAGCAAATATTGTGTCAATCAAATCTTTCCTCTGTATCGTATTACAAGAGCCGAAGTAACACTCGTAGAGTGACGTAATCTTAACTAAGACGCTTCGGTTGCGAAGTGAAACGTGCGTTGAGTCCGTATTCTGTGTGCTTTTGTGCTTGCTATGGTCATGGTAGATTATGATGGACAAGGGTGGTTAACTAAGAGGCTGGGGTCTTCGTTATTTTTCAGACCTACGGTGAGTTTTTTAATTTGGTATTACCACTTTTTTTATTTTTCTATTTAAGTGGCACCGCAAGGGTATACATAAAAATTCGCGGATCCTTGCAAATTAGTTTCCTTCGCTGAGTTGAGCCTCAATCTAGGAAAAATATTTTTTGTGATGATTATTAATTCGGATTCTCTTATTCATTGCTAAATTTTTCATCGAACTAATAATGTCAACAAATAGTGACGAATCTTTTAATATTTTCACCCCATATTTAGTAGAATATGTTGGTAAACAAACATTACTTCACCATTATTTTTTATAACGTAACACCCATATATTTTCAAATAAACTATATTTCTCTAGCTGCATCCGCAACTTCGTCCGCGTGGAAAAAATCTAAACTAAAAATAGCCTAAGGTAATCCTTAGGTATTAACATGGTTTAAAAGAAAAACAGTTCCGGGGTTTTACTCTCATAGTTCCTGTTCCCGTGGGATTTCCAGGATAAAAACTATCCTATGTCCTTTCTAGGGTCTCAAACTATATTTATAAATTATTTCATTCAAATCGGTTCAGTGGTTTAGGCGTGAAAGTAGAGACAGACAAACAGACAGAGTTACTTTCGTATTTATAATAATATTAGTATGGATTTAATTACATTTTATGTAATAACTATATCCTGGGAAAATTATTGTATGGGTTTACAAACATTAACCGTGCAGCGCGTAACGTCCGCACCGAGGAAAAAAATATTCTATATTTTCTCATACCCCGTAAATATGACAATCGATCATAAAAACGCAATATTCCATGGGAACCTGTCCGTATTGAGCGTGGACGTTAATGGCTTCCAAAGCCTTCAGTGATGAAGGATCACAAAGCTAATAACGTACATTAGTCCATAATAAAATTGCGTCGAGAAATCATGTTCATGCGGCGTTCGTGGAAGGTATAAATAAATTCCAACTTGTTAGTTTATTTTGCCAAGGCTGAGGTTTTTGCGTCTAGAACAAATTGAAAAGCCTACTCATGATATTTATAGTCTACAGTGAAATACAGTATCAATACGCCAGTTTCCTTGCGGGGTTGGCTAAACGAACCTTACATCATATACATACCTTCCGGTTCAACATAAGTCACAGGTTTCTCGGTTGGCGAGATCAGTGGTGAATCCATCGCCGCATTTACGGACTTGATATCGTTTATTTTTAGGGATAACCACGATCGATAGCTTAACGTACTCATCCGAGACACAGAGGTGGTCACAGCAACACAACACTGCCCCAATTCCGAGCTGCTACTGTGATTTTAGATTTTAGAGAAAAACCTCGAAAAAGCTTATTAACAATTTTGTCCGTCTCACGGGGATCGAACTCACTTTTCTTTAAGGTCTTTATTTCTGAAAATAAAAGATATCGTTTTTTAATATTCATATTTTTACTTATATCTCCCTAGAGTTAAGCAAATATTTTAAAAATGACATCACCTTGTCGATGTTTGTTTCATTGTTTCGCTTTGGCGGCTTTCGCACAATCACCGTGCAAAGGCGCGGTGTTCGTTTTTCGGCTTTTTACAAACGAACTTTAAACGAATCCGACTTGCGCGGCATTCTTTGATAATAGAATTTACTTATTTGTAGGTGTTGTTATACTTAATGTATGAAAACACAATTTAAGATTCCTTTTTTTATTGGGAAAACTAATTTAATTAATACCCATAAAATAATTATACATATTTAACCGTATTACGGTACCAAATTACACCTTTTATTATCCGGCAGGGTTTTCTTTACAGACTGTATATACATTTGACTCACTTTGCCGCAAGTTGCGGGGTAGTATTAAAAATTTTATATATATTTTCATGAATCATGATTCATGAAAATATATATAAAATTTTTAATAGATTCACGCGTAACTCTGCGAGAAAAAATTATGGTATTTAATTTGCAAAATTTCCGCGAAAAATTATATGGAATTGCTGTGATGCAACTGAAATGAAAGGTAGTGTAAGGAATGGGGCAAACTTATCCAAGGCCTAAAAAAGAGAGGCCCACAGCGGCCAGCGAAAGAGGTATTACTATGTCGATGACAGCTGCACAATAATTCACCCACTTCCACCACACTTTCTTCCACGTCAGATCAGTACATAATTTATGTGTTACTGCCTTTGCTTCTGATGTGTAAGGTAAGAAAGTGTGGTGGAAGTGGGTAGACTATTGTGCCATTGTGGTTTTCTCTAATTTCAGGCCTTGGATAAGTTTGCCTCGTTCCTTACACTACCTTTCATTTCCGTTGCATCACAGTTCCATATAAGGTTTCGCGAAAATTTTGCAAATTAAATACCATAATTTCTTCTTTATATATAAAATTCCCTTGGCCTGAAACTAGTTTACTGAAATTAGTTTATTCTGATTCACGTCAAATTCTATGTGGAATTGGGTTATTAAGTAGACTACTGTCCTCTGTCCAACTTTATTAGGTCATTTTAGTTCAGATTTAATGCTGTACTCGTTTTGAGATTGTTTAATTTCCCACGAGAATGCGGTGAATTTTTTCAAAGCAATCAATGTCTCAACTACAAATATCATGGCGTGAATCAAATGTGGGAATAGTGTATATAATAAGTAATAAAATATAATTTTAGAATCTAGACGCCCGTGTCACATATTACAAGTAATTATTTGGTTTTTTTATTGACTTTACTGGCATACGAGCAAATGGACCATCTGATGGAAAGCGGTCACCACTGCCTAAATTTGTATTTACAACATAATGGGTTAGTTTCCAATGCGATGCCAGCTTTTAATGAATTTGTTGATCCTCCTCTTAAAAATTCCAATATCGTAGCTACTCGGAAAAACCGTGTGAGGTAAACTGTTCCAAAGCTTGACTGTTCGTATAAAGAAGGTACGTGCAAATCGAACAGTCGTAGATGACCAATCGTAAAGATGATCTGAGTGGAATCCCTCGCTACAGCGTGTAGTAAGTTGGCGGAATGTGGTAGCCGGTATTAGATTAAAAAGCTCATCAGAACACTCCCCATTATATAAGCGGTAGAAAACAGATAGAGAACCCACATCTCTCCAGTGGCTAAGGGGTTCAAGACCACTAGTAAGACTGGGGCTGTCGACAAGGCGCTCCAGTCTGCGTTTGATTTTTCGAATTAAAAGGGTTTGATACTGGGGTGCACCGGCCCATAGGTACTCCATTACAGTACTCCATGTGCGGTCGGATTTGCACTTTGTAAAGCATTAGTATATGGGCAGGAGTGAAGTACTGTCTAGCCCGATTTAATATCCCCAGTTTCTTCGAAGCTAATTTAGCTTCATCCTCCAAATGATGACGAAATTGGACGTCATTTGCAATTTCAACGCCTAAAACATTAATGCTACCATCTCTAATGATGGTAAGGGGAGTGTTCTGGAAAATTGGAGCTTTATTAAAAGGATTTCTTTTAGTGGAAAACGCACAGGCTTGTGTCTTGTGGGGGTTAAACTGGCCAAGGTTTTTCTCGCCCCAATCTGAGACCAGCTCCAGAAATGTCTCGAGTTCAGACACCAGCCTACTTCGACTCTCATTTACTTGTGCCTTTGAAAGATTCACACGGCCCGTGTATATAGCATCTCCCGTACTGTCGTCTGCATAGCAATGAATGCTGTTGTTTTGCAGCATATCATTGATATGCAGAAGAACAAGCGTAGGTAATAGTACAGAGCATTGTGGAACACCAGCTTTAATTGTTTCCGCTTTAGAGCATACGCCATCAACAACGACTTGGATGCTGCGGTCTTTCAAAAAGCTGGCGATCCACGTTTGCAGTTTCGAAGGCAAGCCATAAGATGGTAGTTTTGATAAAAGTGCCCTATGCCAAACCCTATCAAACGCCTTAGCAATATCAATGCTGACTTCAAATGCCTCTTCTTTGCACTCAATGGCTGAAGCCCAGCGATGGGTAAGGCAGATCTAAAGATCACCGGCAGAGCGTCCTCGACGGAAACCGTATTGTTTGTCGCTAATAAGTTGGTGACCTTCCAAGTACTGTAGTAACTTTTTATTTATTATGGACTCCATCACTTTAGAGAGCAAAGAGGTAATTGCTAGGGGCCTATAATTAGAGCGGTCGGATTTGTCGCCCTTTTTAGGAACCGAGTGAACTAGGGCAGTCTTCCATGCCGCGGGAACAATACCCTGTATGTTAGACAGACGGAAAAGGTGCGTTAACACCGGTGTAAGCTCAGGAGCGCATGTTAGAAGTAGCATAGTGGGGATACCGTCTGGCCCGTTCGATTTGTTGACGTCAAGGGAGAGCAGAGCTAGTCTAACAACTTTCTGTGTAAATATAACGTCAGGCATTGAATTCACACTGGATGGAATGGTTGGTGGAAGTTTTCCTCATCATCAACAAACGAATTGCGCGCAAAAAATGAGGCCTAGGAGATACACTTTTTCTTTGGCGCTTTGGACCAGCGATTCGTCTGGTTTGCGTAAAGGTGGTTGTTAGTGACGACTGACAGAAGTTACCCTGAATAGCCTTGGCAAGAGACCAGAACGCACGACTTCCAGATGGAAGGCGCACTAGTCTCTTGCCAATTCTTTCAATGTAACTTGACTTAGCTCTGGCTATTTCACGCTTAAGAGACAGAGGCAAAATTAAACTGCTTTTTAAGGTCATCGGATTTTGGATCACCCTGAGCTCGCATCCAGGCTCGGTATGCAGTTTGCTGTATGTAGTGCACTTTTTTGCAAGACTGGTCAAACCATGGACGAGAACGACCACCGACGGGAATTATGGAGCTAGGTATGAAATTGTTGTGGCTTAGCACACCACAATATACATTAGAGGATTCCGGTGTGCGGGGCGCGGACGCAGGCCAGCGGCGAGCCGTCCGCAACGCACGCCGCACCGCACTTGCCGCCAACAATCCACACGAACAACAGGCTACGGTCGCATTTATTTTATTTATTTATTTTTTTTTAAAAAAAAACGGAAAAGTAGATACAAATCTGGCAGAAGAATTTAAAAAAAAAATAAAAAAAAATAAATGCGACCGTAGCCTGTTGTTCGTGTGGATTGTTGGAGGCAAGTGCGGTGCGGCGTGCGTTGCGGACGGCTCGCCGCTGGCCTGCGCCCGCGCCCCGCACACCGGAATCCTCTAATGTATATTGTGGTGTGCTAAGCCACAACAGAAATAGTCCATACCTTGCTGCACCACGTCGGCAATCAATTCTGCACAAGCGTGGGGATCATCTGATAACATGTAGTGCCGCCTTCAAGGGTAGGATGCAAAAATAACCATTTGTCATAACCATTACGATTGTATTGAACTAGTAAGTTTAATATGTTATAGTGTACCTGTTAGGGCAGATAATAGGTCACAAAGTATCAGCCCTACGATCGCAAAAATAAATAATATACTTAAAATTAATAATCGCATACTTAAAAACGCAACAAATAAACTTATTATACTCATATTATTAAAATATTCAACAGTATAGATATTTTTAGTATCAACTAGCTGACGACCCGGAAAACGTTGTTCTGCCAGATTTGTATCTACTTTTCCGTTTTTTTTTTTTCACCGTTCAAACTTAACCTGAACTTCTATGAATATTTTAAAACCAAAATTAGATATATATATATATCTGAACTGAAAGTTCAATGTTGTAAGTTAAACCTTAACCTTGTGTAATACTTTTATTTTTCAACCGCCGCGCCGTTCCAAAATGATAAAAAAATTTTTTCAATTGTTTGTTACTTCAGACCACTGTCACTTATGAACCGATTTTGAAAATTATTTTTTTTGTTCGAGAAGGTATACTTGCCATGTAGGCCCATTTTAATTTGGTGAAGATCTAGTACAGAGTTTCAGATTGCTGCAGTTTTACTCCCTTAAAAAATTATTTAATAAATATAACCTAACCCCAAAGTAAGCAAATTATTTGCTTATGTTATGAGTGTAAGTCAACGTTACTAATACATAGGAATACATATATAAATACTAGAATATATTTAATAAACATCCAAACCCGGAAATACAAACATATACTATGCTATCACATAAATGCTTGTCCCCGTCGGGGATTGAACCCGAGCCCCGTCGATTGCGTAGTCAGGGTCGTAGATAGATTTTGTTTAAGTCGCTAAGGCGTGACTAAGCATCAAACACTGAAACATTTTCATAAACTTTCACATTCGTAACATTAACTAGAAAAATAACTTACGTTTAAACGGTCTTGATATACAGATTCTCACGACATTACAGTTATAAGAGATGCCACTAATATTCGCTTACAATTCATTTTCGGCCATTACCTTTGGTATTCGGTATTCGGCCGGATATTGAGAAGTTTTCGGGCGAATACCGAATACCTAATCGTGAGAAAAAGTGCTTAATATTACTCAAAAAATAACATATTTTAACAAGAAACAACAGTTAATACTTAAAATATATCAGGAGAAATTTGTTATGAATGAAAACATTTTTTCAACATTTCTTCATATAGATTATTTGTTAGACAATCTGATAGACAATATTATAGGAATGCAATACAGTAAGACTATTAGTTAAGTTGACATAAACAAATAATAAGTGTCGTGACACGATCAACTTGCTAATGAAACAAATACGCCGCCGAATATTCGGTACTTGGCGAAGTACCTGGCCGGATATTCTATATTCGGCATAATCACTATTATGAGCATTCCTAGTTATAAAAATTGTCACTTTTGTGGCAAGAATAAGTAAAACGGTGGTACCGGAGCCGGGCAAATCATTTGCATTGCAGAATTTTACGAACTCTCAACCCCAAAAAGCCCGCGTGTTAAGTAAACAACGTCTAACGATTTACAAGGCGCTGAAGCGTGACTAAATAAAAAAAATGATGTGGTGTCGCGGGACACCAGGTAGGAACGAACTTCCTTCGGCTAAACGGCACTACTCGCTTGTGTACGCGACTGTCGCGCCTGCGCACGTCTCATTTAACGCTTTTATTCCACGCATTTTTCTTACGGTTTTACTATCACATTTTTTTCAGTTCGGTCGCGCAGCAAAATCCCTATCCCCTCCAAGCCTGCCGTAAGGAACTTCGTTCCAAAAAATAAACCGATCAAGTGCGAGTTGAACTCGCGTACAAAGGGTTCCGTACCATAATCTAAGCAAAATACGTTTGTTGTATGTATTTGTATACTTAAATATTTATTTTATGTATTAGGCATTTATTTTTATAGTTAATATATTTCTAAATACTTCTTTTGAAAATATTCAAGTTTCTACCTGTTTATTAAAATCGAGTAAAAATTGTTAAAAATATACGTTAATTGTATGGCAGCCCCCCTTTAATATGTATTTACTTTATTTTTATTTAATGATTAATTTTGAAAAGTAATATGCAATATATACAATATTCTGTGAAAATTTTAAGCGTCAGCCTGTATTCGTTATTAATATAGAAAAAAAAACAGAAAAAACACGCTCAAAATAGGTACAATGTAATCATACATACAATGTTTGTTTATTTATTGTATTAACATTTACATTGTTTTTATTTTTGATATTTGTTGTTATAGCGAAATTTCCCGTTTTGGTTCCGGGCTCCTTTGAAGAATAGACCAACTACCGTTCTGCCAGGCAGGTCGTAAATGGCGACCAATTAACTATGCGAGTCACTACCATTGTGACTACTAGGTGATAGAGTTTTGCATTGATTCGCCCGGGTCTGGTACCACCGCCATACTTATTCCTGCCGCAACGCATAGCAACGCATCATTAACATCTTTGGTGTCTATAGGCGATGGTTAACTCTTTGCATCAGGGGTCTCCTGACTCTCATCACTCATCTGCTTGTTTGCTATCTTATGATATATATATTAAAAAAACGGAAAACGTGAAAATTTAAGCTTTCTAGCTATCATGTTTTTTTGATATGCAGTCTGGTGACAGACAGACAGACGGACAGATAGACAGACAGCGGAGGCTTATTAATCGGGTCTGACTTTACCTTTCAGGTACGGAACCCTTAAACACCCAAAGTTTTTTTACAAACTTTCACATTTGTAACATTAGCACAATGAATAATTCACGTTAAATTGTTTTAAAATGTATATTTAGTCTTTAGGTATCTTTCTGTATTACATAAAATTGTGAATGCACATCGTAACCAAGGCAATAATTTTATGAATGTTTTAAAAATAGACGTTTTACCCTGTTACATATTTACTTAATGAGCTTAAGTAGGAATAGGTGATGTAATTTTTTTTTCTTTATAGAAGAGGGTGCAAACAGACAGGAGGTAATCACTCACCTGATGATAAGTGATTACAGCCGCCCTAGACTACACTACCAGACTACTACCAGGAATCTCGTAGTTGCGTTGCCGGCCTTTTAAGAATGAGTAGGCTCTTTTCTTGAAGGTCCGAAAAATTCCTGCCGATAGCTGGTTCCACATAGGAGTAGTGCGGGACAAAAAGTTCCTCAAGAATCGCATGGTTGTGGACTTCTAGACATCGAAATGGTAACGTAATGGTAAACTTTGAATTTGTCGTGATTTGACATTATTTAGTATGGATACGCCATTGAATCCCACTATCCCACTAGTCATACACCGCAAAATAAAACTAGTAATTTTCTTCAAGAGGTAATAAGTTTGGGTACTGGGGCGTTTCGACCCGCACGTGTTTTGGTCCGCGGACCGCATACAACGCAATTTGTAAACGCCTAAACGCATAAACGCATTTTATTCATTGGGCTTTTCGGTCCACAAACTGATAGTGGACCGAATCGCCCTATTCAAAATTTTTTTTATTATCGATAGGGAAGCGCTTGACCAAGATCTCGCCTGATGGTAAGCTTAAATGCGGCCTAAGATGGAACGCGCTTCCCTAGAAGGTACCTGTTCATTCTTCTCTTGAAGATCCCCAGGTTGTACCCGTTGGGGAACACAAACTCAGGAAGCATATTCCAATCCCTTGCGGTTCGGATCAAGAATGCCGAGTCAAACCGCTTTGTCCGGGTACGTGGAACGTCCACCATATAGCACTTTTGCCAGCAATATTTTAATTTGTTATCAAGTAGGTACAGTCCGAGTCGTTAGACTTATGCATGTAGCATTGCCATCCCGTCAAATAGATAGCAACGCACCCTTAAAATCTTAGGTGTTAATAGGCGATGGTTTCTCTTTCCATCAGGAGAGACACCTGCTTGTTTGCTATCTAGTCATATATATAAATTCGGAAGTGTTAATAACGCTTCCGTTTCTAAATTATTAACGCTTCCGAATACAACATATTTGTTGACAATTTAAGTTTTTAGTCCTAATGATGCAGAATGTGAAGCCGGTTGGCTATTTAGCTAGAAACAAATATATAGATTTATGAATTGTGAAAGAAGTGTACAAGTGTACAATTGTACAAGTGTTAAACATAAAATAATTACTTAATACATGGGGCACACTAAAAGTTTTGCACTTCTAGTTAATCGG
Organism: Apodemia mormo; assembly: GCA_036924255.1. Lineage (NCBI taxonomy): Eukaryota > Metazoa > Arthropoda > Insecta > Lepidoptera > Riodinidae > Apodemia > Apodemia mormo. The sequence goes on from JAUPFN010000008.1 coordinate 3,485,211, forward strand.
AACTATTTGAATTTCTAATGTTATATTTATAAAACGTTGCAACCTTCTTAGTAATAAAAAAAACAATTGGCGTGAAATTATTTGTCAATTGTTTTTTATCACACATCAAAGTTGTACGTACGCAACGAAAATGGAATTAAGTCGAAAAGATTTTAGAGCGATGATTTTTTATGATTTTCTCTTTCTCCGCAAGTCTGTGTCGCTCGTCTTCAAAATGCTTTTGGGAGAGAAGCACCTTGTTTGAGCACCGTGAGGCGATGGTTTGCTAAATTTGAGAGAGGTCAATTTTATTCACATGACGAATTTCGTGAAAGGCGGCCTTCAACTGCCGTCAACGAAAATAATGTGGCTACTGTTAAGCGGTTAATTGAAGAAAAACCCCCGATTACCTATGAGACAATTCGAGGATTGGTATGAGCCAAATTCAGTTACAGAAGAATTGTAAGTTCGGAAACTTTGTTGTCGTTGGATCCCTCATGAATTGACAGCGGAGCAGAATCGGGCTCGCGTGGAATGGTGGTCACAGATGCTAATGAAGTACGACCACGGACATTCTAATGCTGTTTATGACATTGTCACAGGAGACGAAACGTGGATTTATTGTTTTGAACCCGAAAATAAACAGCAATCTTGTGAATGGGTGTTTGAAAATGAGGACAGACCAACAATAGTGAGAGAGGCGAGAAACGTTGGTAAAAAAATGATCGCGTTTTTTTTTCTCAGCTACGGGTCCCATCTGTACAATTCCACTTGAAGATCAAAAGAGTGTTAATGCCGAGTGGTATTCTACTATTTGTTTACCCAGGGTGGTAGAAAAAGTTCGCGAAAGACGACCCGAAAGCCGCATTCTCCTACACCATGATAACGTTTCTTTACACACGGCCAACAAAACAAAGTCATTTTTAGCTTCCGAAAAAGTACATCTCATCACTCATCCTGCGCATAGCCCCGACCTAGCACCCTGTGATTTCTGTATTTCCCCAAAATCAAAGATTTGATGATAGGTTTTACTTTTACCAACTCCGAAGATGCAGTGATAGCGTTCAATCAGCACGTAGAAATCATGCCTTTAGATTTGTGGTCCTCCTGTTTTAAAAAATAATTCGATCGCATGAAAAAATGTTTGAAATGTAAAGGAGATTATTTTGAAAAGCAATAAACACAATTTTTTTTTGGTTTTAACATGTTGTTTTTTTAAGTTACGCAAAACTTAATAGTGTGACCTACGTATATTGTTATTTCGTTTCTCAAAATTTTGTGCACAAGTGTACTTAAATATTTTAAAATAATTAATATCGGGACGAATCACCCCATAAGAATAAAAAACATTGAGCGTATTGTCCCATGGAACGAAACACCCAATTCTAAAGGCACTATTAGACGTTTCGGTCCGCAGGCCGAAACACACGCGGGTCGAATACCCTAAGTTTATCAATTATTAAAAAAAAGTATTTACTTAAGAAGTATTTTTGGATGTTTCAAAACATCATTTAATCAATTATCATCGGGCAAATCAAAAATGTATTTTTTCTAACTTTAATCTATCGTGTTTATTTTCTAAAGGCCCTATTAGACGTTTCGGTCCGCGAGCCGAAACACACGCGGGTCGAATACTCTAAGTTTATCAATTATTTAAAAAAGTATTTACTTAAGAAGTATTTTTGGATGTTTCAAAACATCATTTATGCCCGGTCCCTATATCTGCAAAACGACTCGTTTTAGTGACAAATAGTAGGATTTTCTACGAGGCGTAAGCTAAAACTGTTCCTAAAAAGCACGATTCTTATGTCAAATTACCAAAGGTTCGTTGCTAACGTGTGGGAGGGCTGCCAGTTAAGGTTTTACTGTGTATTGTATGGAAATGACAGATTGGTATGTCCCTATAAAAAATATAATGTCATTAATCTGTCAAAATTTCATCATCCGTCATTCGTATAGCTACCCCCGGATTTCGGCCGGTTGAACAATAATTTTAAAACTATTTAGCGTGAATTTACCACTTCAAGCTCAGAAAGTGACACGGAAATGCTTTACATATTATCAAACTGGTATGTGACGTCTAGTTCCGACGAAAAATCAACAATCAGAGTATAAAGGAAAGAGTGGAAACTACATATAATTCCAGCTGCGGTTTCAGCTTGATATAACGGCAGAAGAGCAATTATTGTCTGAAATATATCCCCATTTACGAATAACAGGAGCCAGGTAGATATTTTTCTTATTTCCTAGCTGACAAACTTTAATTATTATTCGTAGACTCTTGCAAGATAAATAAACTTTCATAGTTCTTCGTATTTGTTCAAAAAATCATGGAATAATCTCCATTGCACCAGCTGCTATTGACCCTCCGATTGCATGCGATAGGCACAGTGTTGTTGACAGAAGACTTTATTGGTGTGACAGTCCTGCGCCAGGCGGACAGTACGTGATATCAGTTTTGCAATAGCACATTTGCAATCGGACTACATAAAAATCAAAAATGATACATAACAAGGACGTTGCCAAATAGCCCGCTTTCCTCGAGTACTAGTTGCAATTGATGGAACACACGTTAGAATATAATCTAGTATAATTTGTGCAAATTTGAATAAATATAAGTCATGTTGGTCACCTACTTCGCCTACGAATTACTTTAATTCACAAGCCAGCCAATCTTTGTCATTGTAGAGCAAACAAGCAGATATCTCACCCGAGGAAAAGATAAACTATTGCCTATAGTCACCAAAGTTCTTACTGATGCTGATGCATTGCTATCCGTTTGGAGGAATGGTAATGCCACATGTATAAATTTACCAGCTACCTTACCCTCCGAACCGAGAAACGAAAATGAGAAGCATTGGCGCTATTGCGGTAGAAATAGGTAAAACGGTGGTGCCATATACCCTGGTGAGGAGTTGCGAAACTCTACCACCATAGTCATGACCTGAAAATCAATCTTTTTCGAGTCTTTTACGAACTGCACGACAGATGGTCTATTGTTCAAAGGTGGTATTGAACAATATGGGAAATATAAATAATAATAATTTCAGGCTAACTATAATCACTAACATGGTAGAGTTCTACAACATCCGCACTTACCTAATCCTGTCGTAATAGTGTCGATGCTTGTCACTGTCTTGTTTCAGTTTGGAAGGTAAGGTAGCTAGTAATCTTACGGAAATGAACCATAAATTTGACTTCAACCCTTGCCATATGGATAGCAAAGCACCATTAAAATACCTATCTGGGTAACAATAATATAGGTACCTGGTATCTATAGGCAATGGTTATCTCAAAGATATGGATCATAGCAATTTAAAAATTAAACTGACTTCAAATATGTGTCAACTGTACCCATATCACAAAAAACCTTACCTATTCCTGCCGCAATAGCGTCAGTGCTTGTCGCTGTCGTGTTCCGGTTTGGAGGGTAAGGTAGTCGGTAAATTTATGCATGTGGCATTAGACCTCGCCACAAGATAGCAACGCACCATTAACATCTTTGGTGCCTATAGGTGATGGTTGACTCTTTCCATCAGGAGACCCATCTGCTTGTTTGCGAAATTTATTATACGTGATTGGACAAATCGTTCAAAATGTTTAATAACATTGTATTTTTTATCATTAATTCTTTATTTTTCAGCTTGCAACAATGAAGCTGGATACGCATACGGTCCGTACAAGAATGCAGGAAGGCAGACGAAGAAAACAGATTTTTAATGTTTCTTGTATAGGAACCCCTTTGGATTCTAACTTTTTTACCTTATTGTTTGTCGTGTTAGCGACCACAACGGCAGACGTTCTGTGAATATTTCAGGGGCTCATTTATTTCTATTTCATATACAGCCTTGAGACAAAAAGTGGGGATATTTATAGGATTTTGTTTATCACCTCATTATGAATAAAACCAAAGTGCTTAAATTTGAAGTTTTATTTTATAACTTATACTAAGTTTAACATGCGAAGAAACTATAATTAGGCCTTAATACCTAGCAAGGAAACAAAAAATTGGAAAAAAGAAGCACAACTAAAAAGCAGCTTAGATCTCCAACACAAACTCTTCCACGGCATAAGCATTATTTTTCAACTATTATAATTTCTTCGCTTTAAGCTTAGTCATGGCGATTTCGCTATTTCAGTTTTAAGTAATTCTATTCCAAAATTGCCGTATTTGCTCGGTGGCCATATTTAGCTATTGCAAAGTTTTGTTCCTGGCGTCCATCATTCATTTTGTAGTTCTCTCCTGTGTTATTAAAGGAGACATAGTTATTTTAAAATTAATTTAAACTAGATAGAAATTTTAAATGTAGATAGCATCTTTTCTAGTTTGTAAGTTTTGGCTCATGCTGCCACACAGTCATGCATTTGACGTTTCCCCGTGTTGGTTCGAGCTCCCTAGAAAAATAGGCCAACTGCCGTTCTGCCAGGCAGGTCGTAAAAAGCGGACCGATTGGCTGTTCGAGTCACTACCATAGTAGCTAATAGGCCTTACATATTGCGTATACAATAGTGTGAGTGCTTGTCAATGACCTGTTCCAATTTGAAAGGTAAGGTAGCCCGTAAGCTTGTGCGTGTGGCTTAGACCTCGCCACAAGATAGCAAGGCACCACTAACATATGTGGTATCTATAGGCGATGGTTGACTCTTTTGATCTAGAGACTCGTTTACTTGTTTGCTATCGTATAATTAAAAAAAAGTGAATTAGTTAACATAAATATTGACTACAAGAATTTAAAAATATACACACAATAAAATAAAGTATACCTTCAGCCGAAGCCATGTACTGTATAGACTATAGAACATACCCAATATTCATAATGTATAAGAACTGATAAAATCAGATCTAAATAGTTGAGTAATGAATAAATAAAAAATGATTTGAATAATTTTTCCGAGATTAGAGTTCTACAACGTCTCACCTAGGTTTTGTGCCGTCGTTTCACCGATTCCTGCTGCATTAACGTTGTGCTTGTAACGTATGTTCCAGTTTGAAAGGTAAGGTAGCTAATAGCTAATAAGTATGCACTCGGCGCATCTACCTGCCACATGGATTGTAATGCAATTGTTACTTTCTTGGTGGTGGCTGTCTCTGAGCCATCTGAGATTAGCCAAAGAGATATCTGCCATTCTACAATGTAAACAAAGTAATTCTTGTAATATATATTATACCTTTATGTTATAGTGAATTTTGCTGGGACATTTTCTGGTTTTGTTTTTCTTAAATTGTTCCATTTTGGTTTTAAAAATTGTGCTTCTTGTAAAAATGTGTCTATAACCTTAGTAGGTCGCATCAATTTTATAATTAATAAATTATTTTGAAAAAAACAGTTTGAACTTTGATGACGGCTAACGTCAGTATTGTGAACCATTTCACGCTTATGACACTTTCTTTGATATTGAATGACAAAATTTTTTCCATTGATTATTTGTATACATCATTTATATTTCGCATTAAATGCATACACGGCTATCCATTGTATCTAGCTCTATACTATACATCAATTAGTTTATAAATAGGGCTTAATTTTTTCGAGACTATTTTAAAACTTTCTGAATAATGGAACGCAGTGAGGGCCATCCACAGATAACACACTATATTCGAGAGGGCCATCGGTAAGCAGTCAAGCTACGGATGCTTGTCGTAAATACATAGTCCAAAAAACTTGTGGGACAGCGTGACAGACCGTTTTATTACTAAGCTAGTTACGAATTGTTACTGTTACGAATGACAGTTTGTAGATTATAGGGACCCGGCATTATTAATCAATTATCATCGGGCAATCATACGCGTGCCGCGGTAGGTGGCTGTCCGCGGCACGCGTACGGTATCCGTAGCGTAGCGCATCTGTTCCGACGCGAACCGATCCGTGCCGCTCTGTATGAGCTCCACGCGTACACGTCTTATGTATGTGGCTAACTTTTACTGAATTGCGATTTGCGAATCTTCCAGCTTCTGTCAGGTATCTGTCGTGACTAAATACAATATCTCGCGTTTATTGGTTGGTTGTGGCCAGTTTGTTGCCGCAGCACACCCACAAAGTGTTATCGCGACAATACACCACGAATCTTCGGACCATAATGTGTCCTCGACATTAGAGGTAATTAAGAATAATCAGTTTTTACATCATTAGCAAAGAAGCAGATCCTCCTGATAAAAAAAGAAACCATCATCTATAGACACCAAAGATGTCAATGGTACGTTGCTAATGTTGCTATGTAGCGGGATGATAATGCCACATTCATAAGTTTACCAGCTAACTTCCCCCCTAAAACGCAATATGAATATGACAAGTGTTAACCTATTACCGAAGGAATAGGTTTTTTTTTTTTTATAGTAGAGGGGGCAAACGAGCAGATGGTGCACCTGATGGTAAGTGATCACCGCCGCCCATGGACATCCGCAATACCGGGGGTATTGCAGCTGCGTTGCCGGCCTTTTAAGAATGAATAAGCTCGTTTCTTGAAGGTCCCTAAGTCGTATCCATTCGGAAACACCCCCGAGGGTAAAGGGATTCCACAAAGGAGTAATGCGAGGCAAAAGGTGTCGACAAAAGCGCACGGTTGTGGATTTCCAGACATCGAGGTGGTGAGGATGGAACTTTAAATTTTGACGCGATGTCCGATGGTGGAATTTAGCGGCAGGCATTAGTCCGAACAACTCGTCGGAACACTCCCAATGATAAATACGGTAAAAGATGCAGAGCGAGCCTACATCTCTGCGTAACGCCAAAGAGTCAAGCCGATTAGAAATAGCCTGGTCGTTGACGATTCGAACCGCTCTACGTTGAATGCGATCAAGAGGAAGAAGCTGGTACTGAGGAGCTCCGGCCCAGAGAAGAGAACAGTACTCCATGTGAGGTCGAATTTGGGCCTTGTAAAGTTGGAGGCGATGGGCTGGCATGAAGTACTGCTTTGCTCTACTGAGTACACCAAGCTTTTTGGAGGCTAGTTTAGCCTTCCCTTCCAAATGACCGCGGAACTGAACTTTGTTCGAGGTAAAGAGGTGATGCTAAATACCGGGGGCGAGGCGTTGCGGAACTCTACCGTCTAGTAGTCAAGATGGTAGTGATACTGATCACCTTCATTACCGTTCACCTTTAACGAACTGCCTGGCAGAATGCTAGATGGTATATTCTTCAAAGCGGGACCAACAAGGATTACATTTTAGGAAGCAGTGCTATCTATATACATATAATAAAATCGTAGGAAAGTCAAAACTGTACATTGAATATTTTTTTTAAAGAATACTTGGGGCGTGATCTACAATCGATATCGAAGCCAAAAATATAGTTTTTAGAATTTTTGTCTGTTTGTCTGTATGTATGTCCGGAGTAAACTCAAAAAGTACTGCATGGATTTACTTCAAATTTTGCATGAATATTACTAACAGGTCGGGTCAACATATAGGCTACATATTATCACGCTATCACCTACAGGGGAGGAGCAGTGCGGAGTAAACGAAGTCCGCGCGGACGAAATCGCTGGCAACAGCTAGTAGATTTATAAATAAAACTAAAATTTGGCTATGTGAGTCACCAACATGGTGGCTACTAGGTGGTAGAGTTCTGCATTGTCTCTTCCGGGTCTGGTACCACCGCCTTATCTATTCCTGCTGCGATAGCGTCAGTGCTAGTCACTGTTGTGTTCCAGTTTGGAGGGTAAAATAGCCGGTAAACTTATGCATGTGGCATTAGGCCTCGCCACAAGATAGCAACGCACCATTAACATCTTTTTTGTCTATAGGCGATGGATGATTCTTTCCATCAGGAGACCCATCTGCTTATTTGCTATCTTATGATACAAAAAAACCTATTTTAACGTAACATATCACAATGAATAGATTCATAATTTATATCCGGGTGAATAAAAAATTGTTTGCGTGGATCAGAGTTCTTCTTATAATAGCCAGAGTATAAAGACGCTATTGACGCAAATAGTAAAAAGTAATAATTTGGAAAATCCAAAAGTATACGCCCTAAAAATTACTTTTAGTAATTATCTTCGTATGTGGGTGGGATTCTTTTTTTAAGTAAGAAACTTTCGTACAGCCATGATTAAAACTAATATGGCTAAGAAGCCAAGTTGAAATACTGCGTCTATATTACATATGTACTTAGTTGTTTGTTAAAAGATATATGTATCTAAAGGCATATACTTTTTTATGTCATATGATAGCAAGCGGGTACATGGGTCTCCTGATGGAAAGAGTCAACCATCGCCTACAGACACCAAAGATGATAATGTCGAGTTGCTATCTTGTGGCGAGGTCTGATGCCTGACGTGACCATACGTCCCGTTTTGAACGGAACTGTCTCGTTTTCAAGTACTCTGTCCCGGTGTTCCCAAGTATATTTCAAGGGCGTGAAAATGTCCCATTTGCCGAAAACTAAACAAATTGTATACCAATTCGTCGGAAATCCGTTTTAATTCGACAAATATTTGCTCAGATATGACCTGAACACAAAAATCGCGCTTAAAGTGTTTAATTTTCAATAGAAAAATTATTCATTTCACAATATTCAAAATTTTTTGTAAATCTAACTTACGAAAATATTTATGAAAATAGATACATCCTACAGAAATTATACTTCTATCATTTATTGTTTGCTAGTTAAAATAAACTGTGTCTCGTAGGCGTATCATCTAACGTTTGCAATTCGCCAGCGATCAGCGATAACTCTTAAACGTAATGAAAAAATCATCAAAAACGTCGCCAATTGCTTGCTGGTCACTAGATGCACTTTTTGCAATGTCACAGCATCAGAACTAATCAAGCGGCAACCACTACCACTAATGTACAAGGCTGTTATGTGTCTTGCAATAACTAAACAGTCACGATAATTTCGCATTGCGAGTTTCGTGATCACCCCGCCGTTTTAGGATAAAAACTATATGGTCAGTTTACAATGCCACATGCATAAGTTGCGTCCGATTTCACCGGAGTGCAAGTGATTAGTAATCATCGTCCATTCACTTTTAAGCCCCGTTTTCACTTTGATTAGTGCGAGTGCTAGTGTTTAATGTAGGTGCTTAGTATTAAGCAAAAAATACGTGAAGATAGGTATTGTGCAGTGCGAGTGAATAGTAATCAGCATCTATTCACTTTTACTACGCTGATTACTAATCACTTGCAGGGATCAACGTCTGTCTTCACGTATTTTATGCTTAATACTAAGCACCTGCATTAAACAATCACCCTCGCACTAATCAAAGTGAAAACTGAGCTTTACTGGGCTGATTACTAATCGCTCACACTAATCAACTGCTGTCTACACGTGTTTTTGCTTAGTAATAAACACCTGCATTAAACACTCGCACTCGCGATAGTCAAACTGCAAACGGGGCCTAAGTCCGGGTGAAAGAATCGATTTTTTAAATAAAACTTGTTTTGGGTCGGTATGAATTTATGAAACGAAAAGAGACAACTATAATTTATAGTGTTTTCATCACATCACTATCACCACATAGTATAAAACAAAGTCGATTTCTCTGTCTGTCCCTATTTCCCTATGTATGCTAAAATCTTTGAAACGATGCAACGGATTTTGATGCGGTTTTTTTTTAATAGATAGATTGATTCTTGAGGAAGGTTTTAATATATAAACCTTTCCGATATTCCAACGGGAACAAAAGCTACGCGGTGAAACCGCGGACAGGTCGTTAGTTCTTTAATAAAATTATCTTCGACCACTTCGTTGTCCGTCTATCCGCCTGTCCGTCTGCCAAGACCCTTTTTCTCAGGAACGCGCAGAGGTATCAAGTTGAAATTTATATCAAATACTAGGGTCTTTCGTCCCTCTCAGCTGGGAAAAAATCAATCTTGTAATTAAACGCGATCAAAACATATAACAAGGGAATCAACACCTATCGGGTAATACGTGTAGCTAAGGTTACCTACAAGTTTCTACGGAACCTTCGGTATAGGAGTCCAACTTGTATTCGACCGGTTTTTTAATGTCAGAATAGCAAATAAGCCGATGATTCTCATAATGGAAAGAGATAACCATCGCATACAGACACTAACTTAGTTAATGGTGCATTGCTATTCGTGTAGCAAGAATGAAATGCACAGGTTTAACAGCTGCCTTACCACAAAAAAATAGGTACAGAAGTTAATCTACATACAAAAGGTGTTCGAGCAAAACACACATAGACACCTCTCATGGACAAAATATTTCGGAATCGTTGGGAATAGCACAAGCGCGAGTGCCACCCTTTGAGACATACGTCAGTGAACTTTTTGTGCAGAAATTTTGTAATAGATGCAAAAACATTAAAATATTTTAGTTATCATTAAATTGCCCTTCTTCCTATTTCATTCTCAATGATAAATCAAACATTCAATATTTTATATAAAAAACACATGTATTGTTTCACAATAAATTATTATACAGTGTGTATAGAAAACCCTGTCGGATAATTAAAGATGTTATTTGGTACCGCAATACGGTTACATATTATGTGTAATTATTTTATGGATATTAATTAATTAGTTTTCCCAATAAAAAAAGTAATCTTAAAAGGTATTTTTTTACATTAAGTATGACAACACCTACAAATAAGTAAATTTTATTATCAAAGAATGCCGCGCAAATTAGATGCTAGCGAGGATACGCGGCGCGTTTGAAGTTCGTTTGTAAAAAGCCGAAAAATGAACACCGCGCCTTCGCATGGTGTTTGTACGAAAGCTGCCAAAACGAAACAACGAAACGAACAGCGACAAGTTGTTGTCATTTTTAAAATATTTGCTTAACTCTAGGGAGATAAAAGTAAAATACGAATATTAACAAAACGATATATTTTTTATTTTCAGAAATAAAGTTATTTTAATATTTTTTTTCAGTAATGCCTTTAACCGACCTATATGCCTCTTTCGGATCGGACAGGGTTTTCTTTACACACTGTATATACCTACTATCCAACCAATTTCGCTGAGTTTGAAGTTGTAATTGCCCTGATGATGCTTATCTAGAAGCGAAACCGGTTGGATACCTACTATATATAATAATTTAATGAAAAAAATAAAAATGAGTGAAACAGTAGTGTTTTTTATAAAAAATATTGAATGAAAAATGGAGTTTCACCAAGTGCCGATGACAAATAGTGTTAGAATATAATAAATCAAGCACCTAGATACAATTGTCACAAACAGTTTGTTGTGCATAAGCCAAAGTTGGTAGCCCTAGCGCGACCGCCCAGCGTAGGTATGAATAGTGAAGTTTTTTTTTTTTTTTTTTTTTTTTTTATATTATAAGATAGCAAACAAGCAGATGGGTCTCCTGATGGAAAGAGTCAACCATCGCCTATAGACACCAAAGATGTTAATGGTGCGTTGCTATCTTGTGGCGAGGTCTAATGCCACATGCATAAGTTTACCGGCTACCTTACCCTCCAAACCGGAACACGACAGCGACAAGCGCTGACGCTATTGCGGCAGGAATAGGTAAGGCGGTGGTACCAGACCCGGGCGAGACAATGCAGAACTCTACCACCTAGTAGCCACGATGGTAGTGACTCGATAGCCAATCGGTCGCCTTTTACGACCTGCCTGGCAGAACGGCAGTTGGCCTATTTACAAAGGAGGCCGGGACCAACACGGCGACATGACATGTACGTACATACATACATGAGTTTTACTTCTGTACTTATTTGTTTTGTGACCTTATCCTCCAGAGCGGAACATCGGAACCGGAGTACGGAATTATTGATTTTAGAAGTAAAATAGCTAACGAGTAAAACTAATTCCTAACGTGAAACTTGGACTATTCTATTATACATAAACTATATTCTTGACCACCCCATCGCCCGAGTGGTTAGCGAACTTAATCACGAATCGATGGGGCTCGGGTTAGAATCCCGACAAAGACAAACATTGTGTGATGAGCATAGATGTTTGTATTTCTAGGTTTGGGTGTTTATTATGTATATAACAGTATTTATATATGTATTTCTTTGTATTTGTATCGTTGACTAGTTAAGCAAATTATTTGCTTGTATTATGGACACAAGCAAATAATTTGCTTACTTTGCGGTTAGATTAATTCGTGTAATTCATTCGATATTATTATTCCCTAAATTGGAATATGCCTTATTGGAACGAAGTTCCTTACGGCAGGCTTGGAGGGGATAGGGATTTTGCTGCGCGACCGAACTGAAAAAAATGTGATAGTAAAACCGTAAGAAAAATGCGTGGAATAAAAGCGTTAAATGAGACGTGCGCAGGCGCGACAGTCGCGTACACAAGCGAGTAGTGCCGTTTAGCCGAAGGAAGTTCGTTCCTACCTGGTGTCCCGCGATCATTTAAATTTAAAAAATACTCTACCTATATGATATTAGTTCCCGAGGTGGACAAATTTAGTACACGTGCTAGGACGCCAAAATAGATTCTTATTTTTCCCGTGTTGGTCCCGGGCTTCTTTGAAAAATAGGCGATCTGCTGCTCTGCTAGTCACTACCATCATGGCTACTAAGTGGTAGAGTTCTGCATTGTCTCGCCCGGGTCTGTTGCCACCGCCTTATCTATTCCTGCCGCAATAGCGTCAGTGTTAGTCACTGTCGTGTTCCGGTTTGGAGAGTAAGGTAGTCGGTAAACTTATGCATGTGGCATTAGACCTCGCCACAAGATAGCAACGCACCATTAACATCTTTGGTGTCTATAGGCGATGGTTGACTCTTTCCATCGGAAGACCTATTTGCTTGTTTGCTATAAGTATTATATTACAAAAAAAATAAAAAATAAAATAAATCAAATATCCAATTCCAACAATACTACATATACATACACATAGAATAATAACGCATAGAAACCAAGTCGACCCGCGCAATATTAAGCCATTTCAAAGAAGCCTGAAAAGGCTTCTTTCGCTCGCCGGCCGCTCAGACATGTGACACGTGCCACACGGAGTACAGCTCTCGCAATTTCAAAAAATGTGAGTTACTGTGTGGTGAAAGGTTGTCACCGTGCTTCACAAAAACATATTTAGGACTTGAAGATCACATTTCACAGATAAAAACTACTTGGCATCGGATATTTTTCTATAAAATCCAAACAAATAAATCGTAAATATCTAAGTTGAACGATATTCAAAATGTTGCCAGCCAAATAGGAAAATATTCTACCACGTATTTGTTTTTACCTATTTTCATTATAATTATTAACATGTGTATTCCTATTTTATGTGCGATATATTACATAGCATGGTTTTTGCTTTTGCAAAAAAAATATTTTTTAAGTGTTAGGACTTACCATTATACTGGCACAAATATTATAAAGGCGGTTGTCAAACCAATATTACAAAGCCTATATTCGTATACAATGAGGACTTTTAGAAGGCAAAAAAATTGTTTCAACTAGCATTCTAGATGCCGCAGGGATCACCAGAAAAATACTGTTACTGCCAAAAAGACATTTTTTTAAATTTTTCTTATGAAATAATATGCCATCGTACGGTATTATTTCGTGTTTTCCTTAGTGTCAATTAGTTTTATTGGCGATATTTTCGAGTTTTATTGACGAAATAATGTAGGGTAACGTGCCCTAAAATCAGTCTGCGCCAAATGTTGGCCTCCTAATATGTTTATGCTGATAATTACGTTTCAATTCTACATAGTTTGAAATTTATGTTGCGAATGACGACTTTGCTCATATGACTGAGTATTAATACACGACTTAATTAATTTGTGCCATATACTCCAATGCATATATTATAGCACGTAGAAGCCAAAGAGTCGCCACAAAGAGCTGTATTGTTTCCGATTCAGCTTTAAACGTTAGAGGAGATTACGCACAGGGATTACGTTTTTCTATATTCTAAGATCTGAACCAAAACAGTTGCGCACGATAGGTGGTGCTCAAGTCGTGCACAGAGCCAATAGTAGCTTGACTCAATATAGTAGTCAGAAATATTATTTTTAGCTTAAAACATTTTAATTTTTTAAACTGATTTAAATAAATAATTTGATTAATAAGCATACCTATCCTATTACTTTTTACCTTAAAGTGCTTGTAAGTATTTTTCTTGCTTGCCCGCCCATCTGCTAACGTTCAAGCTAGTTTAGCTTTCACCAAACATATACATATACACACATACACGCATACAGACATATACATAAAGACACACAAGCATTCGCCAAGCAATGCACAAATTAGTAATAACATTTGTATTGTACAATAAATTTTAGTAGATATATTTCAATAATTTTTTTAAAGAATTACTTCTATCACTGTTTTAACTTCAATAATGTAAACTTGTATTGGCCATATTTTTTATTTACGGTTGGTGCTGGTTGGTTACCGCTGTTTGATTACTGATATACACAAAAAAAATATCTTGAGAACCTCTTTAACATTTTCCTGTAATTCTACTCATTTTACCTCACCGGGATAAAAAATGTAAGTTTTAAGTTTTCTAGATGTCTAATAATAGTATTGGAAAGAAAGACACTCTTAATTTTAATGAGGTAAAAATATTTTAAATTACAAATGAAAGCACAAAAACTAAAAAAATATAAGGTTAAATAGCTTTGGAATATCATCTTGAGAACATCTAGAATATTTCTCGGCATTTAAAATAATTTACGTAACCGAATAAAAAGTATAAGTTTCAAGTTTATACTAAAGGACTATTAATGTTATATGAAAGACTATTTGTAAGGTAGACCTATTTTAAATACCGTTTTGGGAAAATATTTATTTGCTTGCAACATTATTCACGCAATAATGTGTCTTTGTGTGCGTATCAACGCAAGTAATTACACGAAGGGTGACGAAGGTCATGCACACATCGATACGGTTTTGGCTTAAAATATAACCGAAATGTTGAATGCAATTATCACTCTGAGCGTTATTACTCTAAGTACATACATATCAAACTGACAGCCTCCGGTTTTTTGGTCAGTTGAAAATATGACCAAATTGAGAACCTCCTTTTGGAGAAGTCGGTTGAAAATAAAAAATTAAATCAGCTAGTCGACAATAATCCAAATCTAACGTGATAATATAAATGCTTAGCGGTCTTGAACAGTTTCGTTACGCGAACAATGAAGCCATTAACCGATATTATTTGACAAGCGTGATGAATGAACAACTGGCATTTAAACATTTGTTGTATTTTAACGGACTTCCCAAAAGGAGTTATCAATTCGGCTGTTTGTTTTTTATAGTGTTGGTCCAAGCTCCTTTAAAGAATAGACAAACTGCCGTTCGGCCAGGCAGTTCGTAAAAGGCCACCGATTGGCTTTACGAGTCACTAACATCGTGACAACTAGATGGTCTCGCCCGGCTATTTGGCACCACCGCTTTTGCCTATTCCTGCCGCAATAGCGTCAATGCTTGCCATTGCCGGGTTTCGGTTTGGAGGGTAAGGTAGCCGGTAGACTTACGCATTTTGCATCGTCATCCCGGCACAGCATCGGCACATGGCGAAACATTTATCAACGGCACATGGTGAAACTCCATTTGTAAATATGTTATAAATTATAATTTACTTGTACTGTTTCACAAATTCTTTTATCTTATTTACGATAAAAGTATCGTAGCCTTGAATATACCGTAAAAGGGAATCCGGTTAGCAATAACAAATAAAATAAAAAGTGTTTTGTGAAACAGTAAAAGTGAATTGTAATATAATAACAGTAATAGTGTAGTAAAAGTTTACTAAAAAAAGTGTGTATTTTATGTAGAAAACTTATGAAGAAATGAAAAAGAACAGGAACCGGTGACAACTGACAATACGCTAAACCCGACGCGTTAATAAATAAAATCGATATTTGATTATCCGTCTCGAATCGAGTTACATAACGCGAACGACGCAACGACGCGATTAATCGATATTGTTCCACATGCGAGTTGAACGGTTGGCATTAAAACATTTTGTAATACTAGTTTTTATTGTTACTTTGTACACGCATTTATTCTTAAAATACCACTAACTAATCTGTTCAGTTTAGAGAATAGAGACTTGCTGTTTAAGAGTTTTATAAAGAAAAGCTGACAGCGTAATCACATTTCAGAATGTGGCGGCTGTAGGTAGTTACGATTTTGTCTACTGAACACCCCCCAATTTGCGTAACAAAAGGTCAGTCGAGTCGAATCACTTAGGGCTCTTAGACACATAAACACAATATAGCGTAAAGCGCCTTTTTCGTCTTTCAGTGCGCATGCGAGTGTTTAATGCCGATGCATAGTATTAAACAAAAAATACGTGAAGACAGCCGTTAATAATTGCGAGTGATTAGTAATCAGCATCTATTCACTTTTACTACGCTGATTAGTAATTACTCGCTATGATTTACGGCTGTCCTCACGTGCTTTTTATTTGTCACTTTGCACCTGCATTAAACACTTGCACGCGCACTAATCAAAGTGAAAACGGGGCATCATGTCATGCTATGGCCTATGATGTGGCATAATGTGTAACAGCCTGGCCCCACGAAATTCGACGCGCAATTTGTCGCGCGGCTTCATGCCGGCAAAGCGTCTGGCGTCTGAAGCAAATGTATTGAAAAGTAATAAACAAGTCACGAGGTGCGGCGACCGGCGGGGCGACTGTAGAATTTTGCCGAGCGGCGGGGGACATCGCGGCGAGTGAGTGAAAAAAAAAAGTATGCATCATCATCAGCACAATGCATTATGGCGGCGGGTGGCGGCGAAATAGTCTAAGAACCGGAATGATTTAGTTGTAACAGTTGCCGAGAAGCACAATATGAACATTGTAACTTTAATTTTTAAATAGTTACTAGGCCAACAATTTAGAAGTATAGTCATCATACTCCTTTGAAGAATAGACCCAACTACCGGTCTGCCAGGCAGGTCGTAAAAGGCGACTATATTTAAGGTGGCCATAAATATCACTACCATCGTAACAACTAGGTGGTACAGTTTCACAACGTCTCGCCCGGGTATTTGGTAATTGGTATCACTGCCCTTACCTATTCCTGCCGCGATAGCGTGAATATTTGTCATTGCTGTGTTTTGAGGGTATGGTAGCCGGTGTAGACTTTTTACATGTAGCACTGCCATTCCACCACATGGATAGGAACGCACCATTAATAGTATCTTTAATTGTCTATATGCGATGGTTTCCCTTTCCATCAGAAAAGCAGCCATCTGCTTGTTTTTGCTGTCTCATGCTATAAATAAATAAATAAAATAAAAAAATATATTTAATAAACACTCAAACCCGGAAATACAAACATTTGTGCTGATCACACAAACACTAGTTCCTATCGGGAATCAAACCGGAGGCCCATTAATTGCGTGTCTGCTTTTTAATAAATAAAATATTATCTGGAACGTGTAATTTTGTAAATTCAGTGAAACAATAAAAAATTAAGTTCGAATATGAAAACCAAGGATTTATAACGTTATAATTTCGATATTTTTGCTGTTTCGTGATTGTTTCCCTGCGTTTCATGCTGTTTCGTGATTGGTTCGTCAACTAGCGCTAGAAGACAACGTCATAATATCATATACCATAACCAATCACAACGACGCAAATATATCGAAATCATAACGTTTTAAATCCTTGATGAAAACAAATCGGTCAGGGGGTTACTGTGATATAGGGGTTAGAGATCCAAACTCTATTATTAAAAGTATGCCATCGCGTGCTTACAGTACGGAGCAAACCAAAAGTTTACCTTAAAATACGTTCATACATTACCCTCCACGGCAGATTCAAAGTTTTTTATACCTGTAAAAAAATACAACACTTTTAAGTTCGTTATATCAAATTATGTGTCTCGTTGTTAATCCGCGATGGACTCTGTAAATACTGAACCGATTTCTATGAAATTTTGTAAATATCTACTGCTTTGTCCAACTTAAAAGATAGGATAGTTTTTATCTCAAATAACACCCCCCCTCTCAAGTACCCCACCAAAATATTCAATACTAGTAATTTGTATGGCAAAACAACGTTTGCCGGGTCAGCTAGTCTACATATATAAAACAAAGTCTTGTTAGTTACACCATTTATTACTCAAAAACGGCTGGACCATTTTTTTGTATTTTTGGATTTTCATCTGGTTTAGGATAAAAAAATATCAAAATAAATGATATTGACTAATAAAAACATGTGTATTAAAATTGTCTTACTGGTATGACGTTAATATACTTCATTTTCATCCTGATGAGAAACATTTAACTAATACCTCTACTTATAATTTTATATTTTTTTTATAGTAGAGAGGGCAAACGAGCAGGTGGTGCACCTGATGGTAAGTGATCACCGCCGCCCATAGACAACTGCAATACCGGGGGTCTTGCAGCTGCGTCGCCAGCCTTTAAGAAATGATTAAGCTCGTTTCTTGAAGGTCCCTAAGTCGTATCCGTTCGGAAACGCCCCCAAGGGTAATTGATTCTACAAAGGAGTTGTGCGAGACAAAAAGTATTAAATTTAAAATCCTAAATCAGCTCATTCGTTGACTGTTATGTGGGGAATTTACTAGACGCACATGCCCGCGGGCAAGCCCTCAGACACGCCCGACAGACTTTGCTACTACAAGCCGGATAGCCCGCGTCGGTAATACAAATGACAGACATTTGCACAGACCTTTAAAGTTCGGCGGGCAAATCTGCGGGCTTGCCTGCAGTCATATCCATCTAGTGAGTTCCCCGCTTTAGGTGGAACGAAGCTCGACGTATCAGCTAGTTACTTATAAATTGGAACTCTATATGTGTTTTTAGAATTTATCCCGTGCTTAAGAAAACTTATCCCATGCTTGGGAAAAGTTATACTGTGCTTGGGAAAACTTATCCCGCGCTTAGAAAAACTTATCCCGTGCTTGGAAATAGTTATTCCGTGCTTAGGAAAAACTTAACTAACTTTAAAAACAGCAAAAAATATTTCGACAAAACAGGACTAGACGATGCATGTGATAGTAACCCAGCAATAACATCTTTGGTGTCTATATTTCCATCGGGAGAGATATCTGCTTATTTGCTAACTTATGATTAAAAAAAAATTCTTATTTTTTGATAGCATGAAATATACAGCCAACCTCCTAATATTAGGAATAACCGCCGTCTATAAGAACCAAAGATATTACTAATATGTTTGTAGACGTATATAGCTGCCTAGCTATAGCACATAGCCATACTGTGCTTGGGAAAACTTATCCCGTGCTTAGAAAAACTTATCCCGTGCTTGGAAATAGTTATTCCGTGCTTGGGAAAACTTAACTAACTTTAAAAACAGCAAAAAATATTTCGACAAAACAGGACTAGAACAGGACTAGACGATGCATGTGATAGTAACCCAGCAATAACATCTTTGGTGTCTATATTTCCATCGGGAGAGATATCTGCTTGTTTGCTAACTTATGATTAAAAAAAATTCTTATTTTTTGATAGCATGAAATATACAGCCAACCTCCTAATATTAGGAATAACCGCCGTCTATAAGCACCAAAGATATTACTAATATGTTTGTAGACGTATATAGCTGCCTAGCTATAGCACATAGCCATACTGTGCTTGGGAAAACTTATCCCGCGCTTAGAAAAACTTATCCCGTGCTTGGAAATAGTTATTCCGTGCTTGGGAAAACTTAACTAACTTTAAAAACAGCAAAAAATATTTCGACAAAACAGGACTAGAACAGGACTAGACGATGCATGTGATAGTAACCCAGCAATAACATCTTTGGTGTCTATATTTCCATCGGGAGAGATATCTGCTTGTTTGCTAACTTATGATTAAAAAAAAATCTTATTTTTTGATAGCATGAAATATACAGCCAACCTCCTAATATTAGGAATAACCGCCGTCTATAAGCACCAAAGATATTACTAATATGTTTGTAGACGTATATAGCTGCCTAGCTATAGCACATAGCCATACTGTGCTTGGGAAAACTTATCCCGCGCTTAGAAAAACTTATCCCGTGCTTGGAAATAGTTATTCCGTGCTTGGGAAAACTTAACTAACTTTAAAAACAGCAAAAAATATTTCGACAAAACAGGACTAGAACAGGACTAGAACAGGACTAGACGATGCATGTGATAGTAACCCAGCAATAACATCTTTGGTGTCTATATTTCCATCGGGAGAGATATCTGCTTGTTTGCTAACTTATGATTAAAAAAAAATTCTTATTTTTTGATAGCATGAAATATACAGCCAACCTCCTAATATTAGGAATAACCGCCGTCTATAAGCACCAAAGATATTACTAATATGTTTGTAGACGTATATAGCTGCCTAGCTATAACACATAGCCACACATACAAACAACTCTCCATCTAACGCGTCTGCCGTTTTAATCAATAACGTATTGGTGTGAACCACCGTGACTGGGCGATCATTATATATTTACTCTACTGCGAGAAACAAGCTTTTAACAGTAACTTTGTAATATTTTTTCTTCATTTTTTTTTATTTCATTTAAGATATGTAGTAGAGTTCCGCAACGTCTTGCCCGGGTATTTGGTACCATCGCCTTACTTATTCCTACCGCAATAGCTTCAATACTTTTTATTGTCATGTTCCAGATTGGAGGGTAAGGTAGTAGGTATAGGCGATTGTTGACTCTTTCCATCAGGAGACCCATGTTTGCTATCTTATGATATAAAAAAAAATATATCGCTATTCATGGTTTAATTTTTAAATTTCATTTTTTTCTATTTTTTCTTATTTTTTCTGGTAGCGTTTGTAGATTGCTTGAACCGCTACAATATCATAAGATATCAAACAAGCAGCTCTCTTGAGTCAAAGAGAAACCATCGCCTATAGAAACCAAAGATGTTAATGTTGCGTTGCTATCCGTGTGGCAGGATGGCAATGCCACATACATAAGTCTACCGGCTACCTTACCCTCCAAACCGGAACACGAAAATGACAAGCATTGTCGCTATTGCGGTAAGATCAGGTAAGGCAGTGGTACGAAATATTTGAGCGAAACGTTGCGGAACTCTACCACCTAGTAGTCACGATGGTAGTGACACGTATAGCCAATCGGCAAAACGGCAGTTGGTCTTTTAATCAATGCACCGATCTCCATGACATTTAATCATGGGACCAGATAATCTGCAGCCGAACATGCTAACCGTTAGGATAACGAGGCAATCAATCACCTTCAGTAAACTGAAACTTACAGAAAAAAAAACTTAATACATTACTCAGAATCTATCAATGCTACGAGTACCTACTTTTTTTATTTTGTATTCAGTTATATGGTTTTTGTGATTCAAAGAAAACGGCCATGACATTCGTTTTGGTCTAACAGTCTAGAAACTCTAGAGTCTAGACTGATAACAATATGAAAAACACAGAATTATAAACATTTGAAATAACTTTGCCTGTATAAATTGTTTCGTTTGTTTGGTCTAGTGGCTAGCGACACTGAATCAATCTAGAGCAGGGGTTCCCAATCTTTTAAAACCCACGGCGCAGTTACAAGTTTAGTATTTTGTCACGGCGCCCGAAAAAAAGACAGTCGAAAGAAATAGGCAGGAACCTAACAACTACGAGTAAGCGAGCGCGGCGAGGTAAAGACGGGGGGGGGGGGGGTTTGGTTTCAACGGTTTTCAAGCACGTAGGTACTTTGGCGAGTGAGCGAAACACTTAAAAAGGCACCCGCGTATATGGGTGATTCCGTTCTAACTGTGATATTCAATGTCCTGTATTGTTTGTTCTCACAGGTCGTTAATTAATAATTAATTTATGAAATTTTTGTATTTATTGGAAAATAATAAACATATTTCAACATTATTTTCATATAATATAACTTGCCACTTACAGAAAACTTACAATATATCACTTAAATGTCAATACCGTGTCATGTCCATTTCTAGAATTTATTTATAAATTGTTAGTTTTTTTGTCGTAATAAATGATTTAAACTAATTACCTCATAAATTCTAATGTTTACGACAAAAAAAACTAACAATTTATAAATAAAATGATGTGGTGTCGCGGGACACCAGGTAGGAACGAACTTCCTTCGGCTAAACGGCACTACTCGCTTGTGTACGCGACTGTCGCGCCTGCGCACGTCTCATTTAACGCTTTTATTCCACGCATTTTTCTTACGGTTTTACTATCACATTTTTTCAGTTCGGTCGCGCAGCAAAATCCCTATCCCCTCCAAGCCTGCCGTAAGGAACTTCGTTCCAATAAATTCTAAAAATAGACATGACACGGTACTGACATTATATCACAGTTAGAACGGAATCACCCATATTTGTGGTTTCGAGTAATGATCAACTCACGGCGCCCCAGGGCGCCGCAACGCACACTTTGGGAACCCCTGATCTAGAGGGTTCAATTCTCGACTGTGACCGCTATTTGTGTGATGCATAAATGTTTGCAAAACACTTGTACTGGTTTCAAATATTTGTCAGCAGAAAGCATGAATGCACCATCGGTGAATTTTATCCATTTATTAAACGCCCGTCTTTCTTTTCGGTGGCATCGCAACGGTCACATAAAACGGTTCGCGAAAAATAGCAAATTTTATTAATTTCACTTTTTAGTTATTAATTTCCGCAAGGTAACCCCTAAATTAATCGTAACTAACTCCCAATGCCTTGTGTGCGTGCGTGCGTGCGTGCGTGTGCTTGTGTGTGTGTGTGTGTGTGTGTGTGTGTGTGTGTAACTTGTGTGTGTAGACGTGCTCGTGTGCCTGTATTATCGTCAGAGTCGCTACTTATAACAAAATTAGTGCGTAAGGAGCATATTTTTTTTTACTTTTGATTTAAACTCCTTCGTATATGGTCGAGAACAATGTATACTTTCCGTCGTCAGCACTTGATGAAACCACATCACGTTGGCTTTTTTTCAACTAGTTGTGAAACATTACAAGAGTGTATTTTAAGAAAATGGTAACAATCTATGTAGGTAAATACCTATATTAAATAATCTATGTGTTCTAGCATTTATCCCGTGCTTTGGAAAACTTTAAATACTTGCAAAGGAAAATTACAGGATTTGAACCTACGACCTTCCCTCTGGCTAGCACGCCCTAACAACTAAGCTAATATCGGCTGGTTCCAAGTGACGAAATTCTTTTCTTTCTGATTGATTCCGTCGATTCCACTGATCGCTAGATATACATACATACGTATAACTAGTTAAATGATTTTATAAGTATGAATTTCATCGTTACAGATGATTCATAAAATTAATCAATACTTCTGTGTTTCTAACTATATATATGTATATATATATATATATATATATATATATATATATATATATATATATATATATATATATATATATATATATATATATATATATATATATATATATTATGTTTATAAGAGGACTCACAGCTAGAGAACCGACCGTGCCTAACGTGCGCACTGATTCAGTGATAAGACGACTATATGGTGGTATATTATAATTTATTCTCTTCTGCGATATATATATATATATATATGTGTGTGTGTGTGTGTGTGTGTGTGTGTGTGTGTGTGTGTGTGTGTGCGTGCGTGTGTGTTAGCACTTATTCCATGCTTGGGAAAATTTGAAAAATATCCAAAGACAAACTCCATTTATTTTCATACAAAGAAGGAAGTGATTATCTGGATGCGTCAATGTACGCGTCACATAACATTTAAATTTATTTAAAATTCCGGTCGCATATCACTATTATCGCATAAACAGTCGGAAACATAATCGGTTATACTTTAAAATGTATCTATTATAAAAACACATCCGAAATTACCAATAGAAAGATTTATGCAGGATGATTATATTTTCCCGTTTTGGTCCCGGGCTCCTTTGAAGAATAGGCCAACTGCCGTTCTTCCAGGCAGGTTTTAAAAGGCGACGGATTGACTATACGAGTCACTAACATCGTGTCTACTAGGTGCTAGAGTTTTGCAATGTCACGCTCGGGTCCGGTACCACCACCTTACCTATTCCTGTCGCAATAGAGTCAGTACATGTCAATGTCGTTTTCTGGTTGGGAGGCAAAGTAGCCGGTAATATAATAAAATATATTTTTAACATTAACTTATGCATGTGGCATTAGACCTCGCCACAAAATAACAACGCACCATTAATATATTTGGTGTCTATAGGCGATGGTTAACTCTTTCATTCAGGTGACCCATCTGCTTGCTATCTTATAATATAAAAATATATATACACATTAGTCTGTTGCATAAATTTAATATAGCAAAACTAAAGACTTCTTGAATTCGGCATAATATCACCTGATTTCTTTTCGGTGTAGACACAGTGAAACGAACGTCCAAATAGGTGACTAGTTTCATCAAGATTTACGAGTTTGTTGGATTCGGGATGTTACTGAAATTAAAACTTTACTCATATAATTCGAATAACAATTTATTTTCTAATATGGTTATTGAACCTGACAGCTCATGATCTAAGGCGAACAGCTAATCATTAAACCACAAGGCAAATTAAAGGCTTCAAGTTGTAGTAAATCATCAATATATTTTTTCGGGAGAGTCTTCACTACATAGTGTAAAACAAAGTCACATTCTCTGTCTGTCGCTATGTATGCTTAAATATTTAAAACTATGCAACGAATTATGATGCGGTTTTTTGTAATAAATAGAGTGATTAAAGAGGAAGGTTTATGTGTATAATAACATTTAATATATTGTAGAGAAATACTGCAATTTTTAAGTTTTCTGATGTCATGTCGTAAATAATTATATTTTTTCCGCTTATACTGCAAACGCAGGCTAAACCCTAAGAGATTTATCAAAATAATGTACTAAATATTTGTACACCTTGAAAAGGTCTACAGAAAAGTCTAGCTCCTATGGATAACCCACAATAGCATTCTTTTGTCATTTACTTTTTACGAGAAATAATGGCTTTTTTTCAAAGCAATTTTAAACAATACAGCACTAATACTTATCCTTAATTATACTTATACAATTAAATACCTTAAATATATTATTGAATTAATATAGATTAATATGGCCTTTTACAGCATGTAATTTAAATTAATATTTTCGAAGATATTACAGATTTAAAATGCAGGGGCATAGCGGCGCGCGCCGCCGCGAGACCGCTGGGAAACGTGTTAATTTTCGGATAAATAAATATAGGACTTCAGCTGAAAGACAAAATTTTGTACATTCCTTTTTTAACTAAATATCACCATATAATGTTTTCGGAATTTTATATGATCAAGTAAAGTACATTCTATCATGTAATAAGTTAGCACATTCCTTAGATAATATCTTCAGGTATATCGTATAATTTTTGTAAAATTGTTATTTAACAATCAATGTAAAAAAACGTGATTTAGCAAACCAGTTTTTTACTACTTTACTTATTTACTTTTCATTTTTTTTCACTGAGTGACATAGGCTATTTGAAAAAAAAAACTTCCCACTACGTACATATGTAGATAAGGAAGTTACTGATTTTACCCCGATTTTCGAAAATCGAGTTTTTACCAGATGTCCACGTTTAGAGGTCCTAGGAATCTTTTCCGACTATTTTCACGATGACGTCAGTATGTCTGTCTGTATGTATGTATGTGTGTGTGTGTGTATGTGTGTGTGTATGTGTGTGTATATGTGTGTTTATGTGTGTGTGTGTGTTTATGTGTGTGTGTGTGTATGTGTGTGTGTGTATGTGTGTGTGTGTGTGTGTGTGTGTGTGTGTATGTGTGTGTGTGTGTGTAGGTGTGTATGTAAACATCTCATAACTTTTGAACGGCTAGACCGATCGAAACGTGGTTGGATTCTGCTCAACATAGATTTTCTGAAAATTTTAACCGATTCGGTCCAGGAGATTTTGAGAAATTGTGAAAAAGCACCAAAAAAATTTTGACGAAACAGTATTTTTTTAATATATTTTCCAAATTTATGTACCGATTGAGTAGAAAAACTAATCAGCTCTATTCGTCAAAAAACTATGTCTAATAAATAAATTGCATCAAAATCGGTTTATCCATTAGAGAGTAATCGTTGACAAAAAATTTTGAAAAGGTGTTTTTTCGGCATAGCTTCGAAATTTTTCAACCAATCATTTTTTGGTGTTCTACGATATTTAAGTAAAAAACTAGGTCAAATGCCGTTTCAAAAATCAAAATCGAATCTAATTCTCGAACTTATAGCTTTTCATATGTTATTTTTAGCAAACTTACTTAAGTTTTTTTTAACTTTCAAGTTAATTTACCGATTGATTTAAAAATATTATCAGCTTTTGTTCCGTTAATTTAATCAAAATCGGTCAATCTGTTTGGGATTTATCAATGAAGAAAATTAAAAATAAAATATTTTTTGACATAGCATCGAAATTTTTCACCCTATCGATTATTTAGGTAAAACAAAATTTAGATCTCAAAAATTAAGTTGAATGCCATCATCGTTTTCAAATATACAGCTTTTCAAAAATTAATAATACTGTCATTTTCAACAAAATAGATGTTTGAACTGAAAAATCTATGCTTATATGTTTTACTCTTGAGCTTAAAATACCTTAATTTAGTGATAAGTTTCAGGGATGGCCCGTAGGGTCAACCATTTACACATTTTTTTCCCGTTTGTCCTGATGCCTCGCTTTAATAAATCGCAGGTCAAGCTTTCAATGTTGCAGGCTTAGATTTGAGCGTTGACTGTTTTTCACATGGCCAACTATATATCGCTCTTTCAAGAGTAACCTTTAAAGAAAACATATTTGTATTGTCTATTGGCAAGAAAGCTGTGAACGTTGTATAAAAGACATTCCATAATATATTAATTGTAAAAATAAAAGAAATAGGTAAAAATGTAAAAACTAAAAATGTAGTACCTATATGAATTTAGATATTCCAAAGATAGCAGGAAATGTTCATAGGGAAAGGGGAATCGTTTTACTCCAAATTAACGCGTGCGGGCCACGGGTAGTAATAAATAAATCAAAACTACTGGATCGATTTTAATCATTTTTTTCCGTGCGAAGCCGGGGCGGGCCGCTAGTTAACGAATAATTTAAAAAGTACAAAAACATTAAATACAAAGAACTCCACAAACACAACGTTTTTTTATTAAACCTCGACATACCAAGGGCAAATTATATACATAAATTATTATTTTATAACAAAATTGTACAGAATAACGCGAAAGTACTCGAGGCTAAACAAACAAAATAATTCGTTTTGTAGGACTTAAATTGGTAGAAATAGATTTATGTGGCATTAAGATTCTCCAGACTTAACACCAATAAATTTTTATGTCTGGGGAAAGTCCCCACTGTAGTGTTCTGCATATTTCTGTTTAAATGTAGTGTCAAGAAACCAAGGTTTACTCTAGATGTACAATGTGACATTCATAAATAGAATGTGTTGTTTATTTTAAATTTTATTTCAAGTTATCAAATATATTTAAATTAACATGATAAGCTTGTATATTTTTATGTTTATTATCTCAGAACTGGTAATTTATAACCCGATTACGAAAACTTTTGTTACTTGGGAGGATATACTTTTCATTTGGTCCTATTTAAATTTGGTGAAGATCTGATACAGACTTGCAGAGATACAGGAAATGCGCCGTTACGTTTTTACAGATCAAATCTTTTGTGGTACTTTTAGTGCAAATGATAAATAATTATTGAATGTTAACTAAAAATTATGCTACATAGTGCTAATATATTCACAATTTATCAGTATCTAAATATATGTTCCGAAAAAACACAATTTTACAAAAAATACTGAGCAAAGTTTGTTCGCCTAGACACAATGTTTAAATGACATTGGAAACATCGTGCCCTACTCATAGAAGGTGCAGACACAAACGAAATTTATCGAAGCTTTTGATTTAAGATGTTAAAGTGTTAAAAAAGAATATGAGAAAAAGTATATCGACTTCTCTAATTAATCAAAAACGAGATATTCATAAAAGGCCTCATAGTCACGTAAAAATATGTGATAGAAAAAGTTTTACAGGCACATTGTTACAGATCCTACACTAATTGGAAACGAAGGATTATAGAGCTGTATTGTATGCATGGCCGCCGCACAATGGGATGTTGCGTACATATTGCGAGCTCGATATCTATAAAAAAGTAGAAACGGCGTTTGTACATTAAGAGATATCGGTAAGAGAAAAGAAATTAAAGATTCTTAATTTTTATCTTATTTGTTAGTATATCTCTGTTTCTGAATGGATTTTTCCAGGTAAATGGAACTTGGATCAAAGCAGAATATTGGCTCAATTTAGCTATTTCATTTATAATGAATATTAAGAAAAAATATACTCATTTATAAGTTTTAAGATGAAAATTGATACATAATTCTTTCATAAGCAAGACACAGATGAAAAGTCGGGACAATATTTTATCTATACTATTGGAAGACGAAAATGATACAATTTCATCAAGAATATAAAATAAACAGCCAATTGATTGTAGCTGTAAACTGACTCATAATGAAGGTAAATTTAAATAATAAATTAAAAAATAAATATCACTGGACATATTAAACGAATTGATTTAAATAAATTAGTATCTGATAATCAAGCCTAACGTTGAAAGCAATTGTTTTTTTCACTTAGATCAACGCATAGATATAACTCAAAGATCTACGCATACAATTTTGTAGTGCTCTTTTATACAATATCTAACTTATATTCAAAATAGATAACGTATAAAAGAGTAACGAATGTTTTGAAGAGCTTCGATACGTTTCAGTATTTTATTTTTGTGTATTCCAGTTTACTGTGCGTGTATGATTACAATTTTAATATTTATGAAATCATCTAACAGCGCGTCACAAATCGTCAGCTCTATTAGCTTGAAAGAAAATACTGGCGATATAAGTGTTGAATAGTAACTTGGAATCGTGAAGCACTCAATTGAGTATCTAATTGAAGTGGTATAAAGTACGTTTGAACTTTGTAAAGATCAAGGTGATTAATTATACAAGATTCGTCGAGACGAGCAAGAACCGTAATAACGAGGTATAATTCTTAATAGAAAGTAACACTACAATAATCCTCAAATCATCCACGAAAGAAATTAATCGACAAAATGAGGAATGAAGGCAAACATCGATATCGTTTATAAAATATATTTTTGATTAAAAAAACAAAGACTGACCAAGTAAAGATACACACACCCACACACACACATACATACATACATACATACATACATACAGACATACTGACATCATCGTGAAAATAGTCGGAAAAGGTTCCTAGGACCTCAAAACGTGGACATCTTGTGAAAACTCGATTTCCGAAAATCGGGGTAAAATCAGTAACCTAGGTAAGTTAAAAAATACCGAATGTACAAATTACTCATTATTATCAACAAAGAAAATATCGACACGCAAGATTTGAACCTGCGACCTTCTCCCTAAAGCCAAAACGCTCTACCGCGAGCTAGTGTCGACAGGCTCTGGCGAATTTCTTCTTTACTATGTGATCAATTCCGCCGATTTTCCAGGCACGGGGTGAGTGCTATAACACAAAAATACTCGTTATTATTTTAGTACCAAATGATACAAACAATACAAAGAATATAATAAACCTTGGGGTTTTATACTAAACTAACAAACACGTAACGAATTTTTTGTTTCTTATAAAACTTGTTTTTTTTTTTAATATTAAACAACGTTAGCGTGTGTTTATTTTTCCTATTTAAAAGTACTAATTACTTAGAAGCTTTAGCGATTTTTCTATAAAAAATAGTAATAGCTTCTTCCCAAAGAATTATTTTTTGTCTCCCAAGAATACTGCACTTTTCAGGATAAAAAGTAGCCAACGTGCGTTAAATTCCAATCAGAAATACTTCATTCAATAAACTTTTACAAGTTATTTTGACGCGTCAACATTTTTTTAAAACTACTACCGGGTCGGAAACGCGGCCATAATGTATGCTACTTGTATGACTGCTTCGTAGTCTAGGGGTTAAAAATTCGGCTGTGATCATGAGGTCCGAGGTTCGATCTCCTAGTCGGGCAAAAGTGTTAGGAGGTTTTTTCGAAATTTTCCTCAACAATCCAAAATCTCAGTAACAGCACGGAGTCTGACGCGAGGTGGTACGGTGTTACCACTCTCGGGCCTTGGATAAGCACGTAAAGCCGTCGGGCGTGGTCATTGCTACAAATAGTCGGTAATAGTTATTAAGTCGGTAAAATGCGGCAATGAGGAGCACCACTCATCTCGCCAATTAACAAACCGTTGAATCGTGGTGAAACGTTAAGTCTTTCCACCGTGTCGGTCCAGGTTCCTTTGGAGAATAGATCAACTGCCGTTTTGCCAGGCAGGTCGTAAAAGGCGACCGATTGGCTACACGTATCAGTATCATCGTGACTACTAGGTAGTAGAGTTCTGCGACGTCTCACTCGGGTATTTGGTACCACCGCCTTACTTATTCCTGCCGCAATAACGTCAATGCTTTTCATTGTCGTGTTCCGGTTTTGAGGGTATGGTAGCCGGCAGACTTATGCATTCCATAGGCTGTGGTTATCACATCAGAATATGTACTATGCTGTCAAAAGAATTATCTCAATTATCTCAGTGACCTTAAATCGAATTAACGCTATAAAGTTACTTTTAATTAATTAAAAGTAATTGGTATCATTATTTCATAACTATGTGTAAATATAAATTATTAATGTAAATAGAAAAAAAAACAGAACAAGCGCGAGTCGGACTCGTCTACGAGTGTTCCATACAAATTTGTAGGTATATACGTGAAGGAAAAACTTTGGACCCCTTTCTAAAACAATTGCGCGAACGGTGGAGTGTGAAATTTGGAACAGTTAAAGTTTACACCTTACATCGGATTGTTAAATAATATGCACTAGAAATACATAATATTAATAAAAATAAACATCACGCACACACATGCCTAACATTTTCTTTACGCCTAAAGTCAGTTGTCAAACTTAAGAGATTTTATTGTTTAGCCCATGGTCGAATTTCGGCCACAGGCGATCGCTAATTAAAATAAATATTTCAGGAATCGAATCTCGCAGTTTTTTTCTTATTTCGTAGTGGTTTCTCGAAATTCAGTTTTCAAACTTATGCATGTAGCTTTAGACCGCGCCACAAGATAGCAACGCACCATTAACACCTTTGGTGTGTATAGGCGATAGTTGACTCTTTCCATCAGGGGACCCATCTGCTTGTTTGCTATCTTATAAAATAAAAAAAACTATTTAAATTAAGACTATTTTTATGATCATAGTACAAATTAGAAATGCCACGAATAGTGATTTTGCAGAATACCGCCGATCCGGTCCGGTCAGGCCCTTGGCCGAATATCGAATATTCGGCGGCATGTTTATTTCATTAGCGAGTTGATCATGTCTCGATACGTATTATTTGTTTGTGACAGATTGAGTCTTGCTGTATTTATTGCTAAAAATCTTTTCTATCTAATTGCCCAAGGAATAATACAAAGCAAGAAATTATGAAAAAAGTGTTTTCATTCATAACAACTTATAATATTCCATACTATAAATGCGAAAGTAACTCTGTCTGTCCGTCTTTTCTACACGCCTAAACCACTGATCGATTTGAATGAAATTTGGTACAAAGATAGAAAGATAGTACAAAGTAAGATAAAGACTCAAACCCGAGAGAGGACTGTCTATTTTTTAAACCACGGTAATAAGGAGTAACTTAGGCTACTTTCATTTTAGAAATATTTCACGCGGACGAAGTCGCGGGCACAGCTAGGGGCACACTATGTTTTCATTCATAACAATTTATAATAATCGGATTTATAAATAAGTGTCAATTGCGATGTTTCTTAGTAAAATATATTATTTTTATAATAGAAATATGTGCGACTTTTTTTATGATTAAGGCATTCGGCCAGTTCACAATGTTTGTCCGAATACCGAATACGTAAAAGAATATCGAATATTTACGTGTTTTTGAGGCCGTTATATATATATTTTTTTCATTTTAAAAATTTTTGCCTGTTCGCGGATTACCGTTTAACCGTTTTTAAAATATGTTTTATTGATTCAATTGAGCGGAAATCCATAATGAAATTTCATCTTATTATTTATTGCGTATTTCTGCAAAAAAATACTTCAAAACTTATGTTTTAACACTAAACAAAACACCTATTAATATACTTTTGTTTTTCTGTTCTCTACATTATTTCTAAATCTTAATTATAAAAACAATCAATTGTATAATGTTGGAACATAATAAAATTGTAATTTATTCATGTTTTATTGTATAACTTACATATACATATATATCACAAATATAACTTAAATAGCTATCATGATACGATTTCTTACAATACCTGTTTATATATTTAAAAAATCTTTCAAATTTAAACTACTACTTTAAAGTTACTAAACGTTTCTAAATCAACAACAGAACCTCATTAACACTTTTGCGTGATCAAAGGATCGAAAAAGGACCATAATAGGAGGAACCATAATAATTATTACTAACTAGTTGTTAACCGTGATTTACTTTTCGTGACGCAAAAATATTACTTCCTTTCACTCGGTGGTGTGAAA
Source organism: Apodemia mormo (assembly GCA_036924255.1). Lineage (NCBI taxonomy): Eukaryota > Metazoa > Arthropoda > Insecta > Lepidoptera > Riodinidae > Apodemia > Apodemia mormo. The sequence continues at coordinate 3,517,607 of JAUPFN010000008.1, forward strand.
AAACACACAGAAAAGCCTTTTTAAATCCATATGATACGTCTACAGGGATAAGTGTATTCAAACAAATAACTAACTAACTAGTGTTGCATTAAGACCCAAAATGAGTTTTGGCCTCCGACAACAAGGTTTTCCATTTAAGTCTGTCTTGTACTATTTTCTGCCAGCATTTGGCTTCGGTTTGCAGCTCTTTGCAGACTTCTTCAATCCAGCTGTACCTGGGACGTTATCCTAAACGTCTAGCCATTCGGTCTTCCAAAGTAAGCTCGCTTTACAGTACTGTCATTCTCAATACTTTCCACATGACCGAGCCAGCGAAGTCTGAAATTTTATTTCGCTGATGATATTTGGCTGCGCCACTAGATGTTCTATGATATTATATGTCTTTATTTTTCCGTAAGGGCCACACTCCAACATCTATTAGCGCTGGCCCCATGATCTCTTCTCCATATTTTTCTTTCTTTCTCTTCAAACAAATCAACTTTCATTTCATTTTCTTCATTCTTCAAATCAACTTTCATTCAATTTCATTCGCCGTGTTGGTCCCGGCCTCCTTTGTAGAATAGGCCAACTGCCGTTCTGCCAGGCAGGTCGTAAAAGTCGACCGATTGGCTATCGAGTCACTACCATCGTGGCTACTAGGTGGTAGAGTTCTGCATTGTCTCGCCCGGGTCTGGTACCACCGCCTTACCTATTCCTGCCGCAATAGCGTCAGCGCTTGTCGCTGTCGTGTTCCGGTTTGGAGGGTAAGGTAGCCGGTAAACTTATGCATGTGGCATTAGACCTCGCTACAAGATAGCAACGCACCATTAACATCTTTGGTGTCTATAGGCGATGGTTGACTCTTTCCATCAGGAGACCCATCTGCTTGTTTACTATCTTATAATATAAAAAAAAAAACTAACTAACAAATAATCTTCAGCAATTTATTATAACTCTACATTCTATATTGAGAATGACTCACCGAATAATGTAGCGTATATAAACTCCGTCATCCTTGTTAAAGCTATGTGTACGTCTTTCTGTTTGTTTATATAGTTTCACCGACTAACACATTAACCGATTTTAGAATAGAATCGTTAATAACTTCACTAGATAGAAAAAGACGGACAGATTTACGATTGATATCACGACGATAGGAAAGTAAAAGACTCAACATCTGCCGTTCTGCCAGGCAGTTCGTAAGAGGCGAACGATTGGCTATCTGAGACTCTACTATCGTGGCTACTAGGTGGTAGAGTTCTGCATTGTCCTCGCCCGATCAGAGTGCTAAGTGTGAGTTTTTCTTTTCGCATTCGATCGTGAATGCATTTGGAGTTTACTAGGAATTTGTATGTGATTTGTACAGCGCCACCTAGTGGTAAACGTGAGAAACCAGTTTACCACTAGGTGGCGCTGTACAAATCACATACAAATTCCTAGTAAACTCGAAACGCGCTCACGATCGAATGCGAAAAGAAAAACTCACACTTAGCACTCTGTTACCATCGCCTTACCTACACCTGCCGTAATATCGTCAATGCTTGTTACTGTCGTGTTCTGGTTTGGAATGTTAGTCGCTAAACTTAAGCATGTGGCATTAAGACCCCACCACAAGGACAGCAACCCACCATTAACATCTTTGATGTCTGTAGGCGATGGTTGTCTCTTTCCATCAGGAGAGCCATCTGCTTGTTAGCAATCTTATGATATAAAAAAGTTGGAGTACTTAGTTAAAAATCTTAAAAAGTTGTCCCGTCTTTCCTGTGTTGGCTCGTGTATAACTTTCTAACTATTTTCCTACCAAGCGCCAATCCAATCCTTCGTCCTTTGTAAAAGACTAAGGATTGGTCTAAGATGACACTAAGATTGTGGCTAATGTTAGTGACACGGTTCTACAACGTCTCATTCGGGTTGATACCGCCGCCTCACCTATTCCTGCTGCAACAGCGTCAGGGGTTATATCAAAATGTAACGGGTAAGCCTATGCGTGTAGTATTTCAACTTAGCACACGTATTGAGTTTTAAAATGAAAATAGAAAGTTGATTGATCGATGCGCCAAAGGTTTCTAAGCTGTGACGTAACATGTCCTTGGGAAGACTATTTAGTGGTCGTGGTTTATTCACCCATCCAACATTCGCAGTTCTCCGAACTGAACTATGATCCAAGATCCAGGTTCAGTTAAGCTTTCTTCATCGATTCTTAGTGAAATGTACATTTAATACAATATTTATGAGTAATTAAAAAAAATTAGACTTACCCTTACCTCTGTATAGCTATTTTAATTATATGTGTATTAAAGATACGGCGATGAAGCGAATTTTAGAATTGAAGACGGCATTTTTTCTTTATTTGTCATCGAACATTTAATATATTATTATAGCCTTTTAATATATCTAAAAGACATTTTGTTTAATGCAGATTTTTTCATTCATATAGTAGATAATTATATCAACAAAGAAATAGAATAACTAAAACTTATCTTTTTACTTTTCAGATTTCCCCCAAACTTAGCACGTGCAATTTTCGCACTAGGGAGTTTTAAATCATTTTGGTAAAAATAACTTGGCAGTAGCATGGGACGGCAACCCTATTACGTTTTATATAGTAAGTCATAATATTTATTTATTTAATACTTAATTGTACATATAAATATCAAATTATATTTTGATTCGTAAAAAAAACCACAAGGCCGAGCTCTTTTTACATATTTAATAGATTTCATTCAGCAAACCAAAAGCATGAGACCCTTTCTTTCCCCCTCCCCCTAACACTATGGAAGCGCAATTTAAAGGTAGTAGTTTACCCCAGGGGGGTACCACTAGGTAAGCGGTGGAGAATCCCCCTCTGGACATCCATGTTCAGGGGTTTGTAATCAGCCTAATCATGGATGCCCAGGCTGCCCTGCGTACTCTGGGGGGGGGGGGGGGGGGGCACAATTGTGCTCTCAAACTTCGCTGCTCGGGGCAAATCGAACAGACATCGAAAGGCACCCTCTACTACACTCCACGTGGATTATACTAATATTAGGGGTCTTCACTCAAACCTAAATGCCGTCCACTACCACCTTGAGACGGCTAAGCCGGCTCTGTTCTTTTTAACTGAGACGCAGATATCTTCTCCGGCTGATACCTCATATCTCTCCTACCCGGGGTACAAATTCGAGCATTCATTTGTACCCCGGGCGGGAGTTTGTGCTTATGTCAGAGAGGATATCTGCTCTCGACGTCTCAGCAGCATTGAAAGCTATAGGGACCTATCCATCCTCTGGCTGCGTGTAGACTGCGACGACCATCCCCGCATCTATGCGTGCCTTTACAGGTCCCATAGCGGAAATTCTGAAGTCGACAGGCTCGTTGAGCACCTTCAAACGGCTGTAGATTCCGTGTTGCAACAGACCCCCTCCGCTGAGATCGTGATCTTAGGCGATTTTAATGCCCACCACGCCGAATGGCTGTGTTCACGCACTACCGATCATGCAGGGAGGTCTGTTCACGATTTTGCCTTGGCATATGGTCTAACACAATTGGTAACCACGCCTACGCGAATTCCCGATGTGGACGATCATACGCCTTCACTGCTGGACCTTCTGCTGACCTCCCATCCGGACAATTACCAGGTATCTGTGGACGTCCCTCTTGGTACGTCAGACCACTGCCTGATCCGGAGTAAAGTGCCGGTTACGCGCCTATCACGGCCTCCTTTTGCAGGCTGTCGTCGCGTTTGGCACTATAGGTCAGCAGATTGGGACGGGATGCGGTCTTTTTTTGCGTCCTACCCATGGGGGCGGATGTGCTTCTCGCTGGATGATCCGAGTGTCATCGCTGACTCTATCGCTGATGTGGTGCTGCAGGGCATGGAATTCATGATGGGCATGGATCATGGAAGGGCATTTTCATTCCATTTTCTGCGGTACCAGTTGATGGTAAGTCTCAGCCTTGGTTTGGTCGCTCCTGCAAAACGGCTTCACGCCGAAAGCAGGAATGCTACCGGGCTTGGGCTGCAGCGTCGACATCTCGTGATGAAAAAACCAGCGCGTTACGTAAGGAGTACAATTCCGCTTCGAGGTTCTTCAAAAGAGCTATCGCCAAGGCAAAATCTGAACACATTGGCAGAATTGGTGAGAAATTAGTTCGCCTTCCTTCGGGAACTCGTGCGTTCTGGTCTCTCGCCAAGGCTGTCTTGGGGAATTTCTCACAGCCCTCTCTTCCACCCTTACACGGAGATGGTGACTCTCTGGCCCATACCGCAAGGGAGAAGGCCGATCTTTTGGGCTCGTTCTTTGCGGCCAACTCGACTCTGTACGACCAAGGAAATGCACCGCCTACCATCCCGCAGTGCTATAGTTCTATGACGGAATTAATATTCTTGCAGTCTTCCGTACGTAAAGCACTTTTTTCCTTGGACGTCCATAAGTCGAGTGGACCGGATGGCATCCCTCCGATTGTACTTAAATCATGTGCTCCAGAGCTGGCGCCGGTACTAACACGCCTATTCCGGTTCTCCTACTCACTCGGCGTAGTACCGATTTCATGGAAGACAGCTTTAGTGCATCCCATCCCTAAAAAAGGAGATCGCTCTAATCCGTCTAACTATCGGCCGATAGCCATAACCTCCTTGTTCTCCAAAATTATGGAGACAATCATCAACTCGCAGCTCCTCAAGTATTTAGAAGAGCACCAGCTGATTAGCGACCGCCAGTACGGTTTCCGTCGCGGCCGCTCAGCTGGTGATCTTCTTGTATACTTAACACATCGGTGGGCGGAAGCAGTTGAGTCCAAGGGGGAGGCATTGGCAGTTAGTTTAGACATAGCGAAGGCCTTTGATAGGGTATGGCACAAAGCGCTTCTGGCGAAGCTGCCTTCCTATGGGCTTCCCGAGAAATTATGCAAGTGGATCACCAGTTTTTTGGCTGATCGGAGCATCAAGGTCGTAGTTGACGGTGCGTGCTCTGACCTTAAATCTATCAATGCTGGTGTTCCACAAGGCTGCGTGCTATCACCGACACTGTTCCTTCTGCATATCAATGACATGATGCGAATTCGCAACATACATTGCTATGCAGATGACAGTACTGGTGATGCTACATACTCCGGCCGAAGCGGTATTTCTCGGGAACACGTTGAAGAAAGCCGAAACAAGCTTGTGTCCGAAGTTGAGAATCGACTAACCGATGTCTCGGAATGGGGTCGTCAAAACCTGGTCACTTTTAACCCCAAAAAGACACAGCTTTGCGTGTTTTCCGCTAAAAAGACACCCTTTGTCGTGTCACCTCGATTTGGCGATACTCTCCTGACAGCCTCAGCTAGTATCGGGATTCTGGGAGTCGACATATCGAATTACGTTCAGTTTCGCGGTCATTTGGAAGGTAAGGCTAAACTAGCCTCCAAAAAGCTCGGTGTGCTCAGCAGAGCGAGGCAGTACTTCTTGCCGGCCCATCGCCTTCAACTTTATAAGGCTCAAATTCGGCCCCACATGGAGTACTGTTCTCATCTCTGGGCCGGAGCTCTTCAGTACCAGCTCCTTCCTCTTGATCGCATTCAGCGTAGAGCGGTTCGAATCGTTGACGACCTGGCTATTTCGAAACGGCTCGACTCTTTGGCATTGCGCAGAGATGTTGGCTCACTCTGTGTCTTCTATCGTATCTTTCATGGAGAGTGTTCCGACGAGTTATTTGGATTAATTCCTGCCGCCGAATTCCATCATCGGACATCGCGTCAAAATTTGAAATTCCATCCTCACCATCTCGATGTCTGGAAATCCACAACTGTGCGTTTCTCTCGACACTTTTTGCCTCGCACTACTTTGTTGTGGAACCAATTACCGGCAGGGGTGTTTCCAAACGGTTACGACTTGGGGGCCTTAAAGAAAAGAGCTTACTCATTCTTAAAAGGCCGGCAACGCAACTGCAAGACCTCTGGTATTGTGGATGTCCATGGGCGGCGGTGATCACTTACCATCAGGTGCACCTCCTGCTCGTTTGCCCCCTCTTCTATAAAAAAAAATGAGAATATATGTTATAAAATATTTTATTTAAGCTTATTCTAATACGCTACAATGCTTTCGAATCCTATAATCAAAACAGATGAATAAAATTCCTTTAAATTTTTTTAAAAGTTGCTATGACTTTCTGCACCTTATACGAAAAGGAAGCGAATTTCAAACTCTTTGAGAGTTAATAGTAAAATAATTACTGTAGAATATAAAAGAACTCGTAGAGTATTGTACAATTTCGCATAATTGGGAGCAACAAACCATACTACACATTTCATTGAGAAACTCGATTAGAGAACGCAAATCACAACAGTAGGGCTACTCTTGAAAACCGATTTCAATTTTAAATGTATATTTAATGAATTTTGAAGTATTTCGTACTCTGGACAAATATATTCAATTATTGGATTCGGCGACAGCGCCACGCGGATTTCAAAATTTTTGGAACTACTCATTATTGCTTTTATTCGTTATTTTGTTTAAAACGGTACTTAAAATTTCCATTTGTAACACTAGCTTGACGTGTAACGATGACATCTATTACCAATAATTAGGTCGTTACTATATCGAATCAATGTGGGCAATATTGGTTTCAAGAGTACTGTTTTTTGACGATATTCGAAACTTATTGTTTTTATCAATATTGGTGTAAGATTTATATTGTTTTCAAGAGTAGGCCTGCAGGATGCTACACTATTGCGTAAAAAGTAATTTAGTTCTTAAACGTAAAAAGTAAATTAATTTTAAGGTAATAATTCATGCCGATTTCTTTGCAGTTTAGGCATGAACTAAACTTTCGAAGATACTTTTGGTTCACCATAATAAACCGGTTAATTGGTTGGCGAGAATCATTATATGATTTAGTGGTGATCTTCAACTTAGCATTTGGAGTCATTTACGACTGTTGCTTTGTGATTGTGCCAATTGGAACCGACAGGTTTACGAGCTGTCCAAATTACATGATATTGATACCTTAAATATAATATAAAGTGTGTAATAAAAGTTCAGTCCGATCGTTAAAGACAGTTTGGTTAGTTTGTAACAATCAATACGTTATTTTGTGAACATAATTATAGAAATACATTTTCTTCGATCAAAATAATTAATCATATTCATTTCTAAATTTTAATATGAAAATATAAAATGCAGACAAAAAAATATCAACAGACAAAAAAACAGACAATATCAAAGAGCCGCTTCTTTGACGTGTCCGTCCATCGTCTACGTGCGGCGTGGTGCGGCCGATGATCACACGATGTGATGTTGCTCATTATAAAATACTTCCTAAATTTTTAAAAAAAAAATTTTTTTACCTCTTAAGTCTGTTGTCAAATATAATAGAGATTTTATTGTTTAGTGAGTCTATATGGTTGACTTGGTTTTTTAGATACGTGAAAAAAAGAACATTTATACGAACGAACCTACAAGAAAAGAGCTTACTCATTTTTGAAAGGTCGGCAACGCAACTGCAAGACCTCTGATATTGCGGAAGTCCAAGGGCGGCAGTGATCACTTAACATTAGGTACACCTCCTGCTCGCTTGTCCCCTTTTCCATAAAAAAGAGCTGGTACTGAGGAGCCCCAGCCTACAAGTGATGGCAGTACTCCATATGAGGCCGGATTTGCGCCTTATAAAGTTGTAAGCGATGGGCCGGCGTGAAGTACTGTCTGGCCCTTCTGAGAACACCCAGCTTTTTTGAGGCTAATTTGACCTTGCCTTCCAAGAACCGCGGAACTGAACGTTGCTGGATATGTCAACTCCGAGAATTTCAAGTCTGGCTGTGGCTGTTAGGGAAGTATTTTCGAAGCGAGGAGATACGACAAAAGGGGATTTCTTAGTGTAAAACGCGCAAACTTGTGTCTTCTTGGGGTTAAAGTGGATTAAGTTTAGTTGACCCCACTTTGAGGCTGTGGAAAGTTGTTCTTTGATTTCTGACACAAGTTCCGGCGCTCGTTGACATGTTGTTGAAAAACCCCGCAGCGGCCAGAGTACAAAGCATCACCCGTACTGTCATCGGCATAGCAATGAATGTTGCTTGATTGTAACATTTCATTAATATGCAGAAGAAACAGTGTAGGTGGTAGCACACAGCCCTGAGGAACACCAGCATTGGCGAGTGTAAGTTCAGAGCATGCGTATACCAACAAACATTACAAATAATAATAAACATTAAAAATAATGAAATTTTTTAAAGGTAAGTTGTTGAATGTATGCTGCGGATGAGCATGAATGAAAACACTTCTTACAGCATTTTTAAATACGTATTATTCTTTGGAAGATCAGACATAGAATGTTTTTACTTTTTAGCAATACAATACAAGACTTATTTACCGCATGTAACCTAAACACTAGGTGATTAGTATCGACTTACCATCATATATTGGTAGGACGATAATGAAGTGACAAAATTAGCGCCAAGGATTGATAGGCCAAATATTAGGTGCTACGGCCAAAGGCATCGCCGGATATTCTTTTTTTTTAATATCATAAGGTGGCAAACGAGCAGATGGGTCTCCAGATGGAAAGAGCCACCCATCGCCTATAAACACCAAAGGCGTTAATGGCGCGACCTCACCACAAGATAGCAATCTTGTGGTGAGGTCTAATGCCACATGCATAAATTTACCGGCTACCTTACCCTCCAAATCGAAACAAGACAGTGACAAGTACTGACGCTATTATATATATATATATATATATATATATATATATATATATATATATATATATATATATATATATATATACTATATGTGGACCTGAGTGTATTTAATTATGTGATTTACGATTAGGATCACGTTTACAATCGATTGCTCAACGACTCAGCAGAGAACCTTGGATGTAGGCATGTGAGAGGCATTCAGGATAATTTAATTACGTCTAATCGGAAGAATCTCTATATATTAATACGTAAAGGAAAAACTTTGTACCCCTTTTTAAGAATTAGCGAAATTTTTAAAAATAAACATAACTATCATTTAAATGTAGTGGGTACATTTAAATGATCACGGAATTATATTTATTCTGTGCTCACGATATTTTTACATATTTGTTATATATATATATATATATATATATACATATATATATATATATATATATATATATATATATATATATATATATATATATATATATATATATATATATATATATATATATATATATATATGACACATTTATACTACATATTTACATAACGACTGAAGTCTGTCGTCAAACTTAAAATATGTATATTTTATTTTTTAATGTATTGTCGAATTTCGGCCACGGCCGACTGCTAGTTTTAATTAAATAAACAAAATCGAACAATAATATGTATTTTAAATTAAGAACAGGTTTTCTCAAACTTATTTTATAATAGCTGTGCACGCGGACGACCGCGTAGGATTTTAAAAAAAAAAGTAGCCTAAGTTACTCCTTATTACATCAGCTATCTACCAGTGAAAGTCCTCCCGATAATCGGTCGGATAAGAGATTAGCCGGAACAAACAGGCAGACAGACAAAAAACGTAAAAAGTGTTATTTTGGTATATGTATCGTGTATCCATATGCATTTAGTTAAAACCGGTTATTTTAATATTACAAACAGACACTCCAATTTTATTTATTAGTATAGACATTTTTAGCTGTGCCCGTGACTTCGTCCGCGTAGAAAATTTTCTAAAATAAAATTCCGGGGTTTTACTGTAATTCAGTGGTTATACTTGTATAGTTCCCGTTCGCGTGGGATTTCCGGGACAAAAACTATCCTTTGTCCTTTCTCGGGTTTCAAACTATCTTCGTATCAAATTTCGTCCAAATCGGTACAGTGGTTTAGGCGTGAAGACGAGACAGACGGAAAGAGAGTTACTTTCGCATTTATAATATTAAGAATGGGTTACACATTTAACAAATCATATACCTTTAAAAATTCATAGTTTTTAGGTGGTATATGTTACCTTAAATTATAAAATAACGTTATACTCTATTGTATTCTATATCTATACTAACTTTACATAATTTCTTAAACTCATATCTCATATCACTGTGTGTTTTTTTTATATCATAAGATAGCAAACAAACAGATGGGTCTCCTGGTGGAAAGATTCAACCATCGCCTACAGACACCAAAGGTGTTAATGGTGCGTTGCTATCTTGTGGCGAGGTCTAATGCCACATGCATAAGTTTACCGGCTACCTTACCCTCCAAACCGTAACACGACAGCGACAAGCACTGATGCTATTGCTGCAGGAATAGGCAAGGCGGTGGTACCAGACCCGGGCGAGACAATGCAGAACTCTACCACCTAGTAGACACGATGGTAGTGACTCGCATAGCCGATGGGTCGCCTTTTACGACCTGCCTGGCAGAACGGCAGCTGGTCTATTCTTCAAAGGAGCCCGGAACCAACACGGGGAAAAATTTGAATAAAACTAGTCCACCGATTTTTAAGTCAAATTGCAATTGTGTCTTATATCCCAACTTAGGCCATAATTTTGTTCGTTTAAACTAGCTGACCTGAGCGGTTTCTCACGTCAATCGATTAACAGGTCATCACTGTAAGAAATTCCATATATTTTTCCCTCTTTTTTATATTTCTATCTTTTCATATATTATCCTTTCATCCCATATTTCAGACTTTCAGCCTATATTTGACCCTGAGTCTACTACTATCTTCTTGCCAAATTTCATCAAACTCGGTTCAGTAACAATTAGTCAGATGAACTTTTACATTTATATTATTAGTATGGATATTGAAGACCTTCCCCATTATTTTATCTCCTCGTTCTTTCACTCTGCTTATTAAAGCTGAGCCACACTGTTGGAAACTAGCCCTCCGCATGGGTTTCCACTCGCGGTTTACAACAGTGTAATCACTTGTTTGCAACAAAAATTCATCTGAACTCCACAAGCCGCCCACCAAGGTCACCCGTTTTGGAAGCTTGTTTCCAACAGCGTGGCTCGACTATTATGAGAATTTAAAAACATTACTATACTTTTAAACTTTTTCTTTTATGCTAACCTTGTCCTAACAATAATGAACAGAACTAAAAAGAATTATCCAAATAAGTCAATTTATTCCGAAGTTATGCGCATACAAACCTTTAGTGATTAATTTTTATTATAGTTTTTTGTATAAGATTTATTTTTATTATATGTATAGGAAGGTTATTACAAAAGCCAACATTTTTATTGCAAATTATACGACAAAATTACTAACATACGGTGGTGTTAGCCCTTTTATTTACGGAGATGGTTCAATATTATATTACCTATACTTAGATATAATAAAATTGTAGGAAAAGTCAAAATGTACATTGAATATTTTTTTTAAAAAATATTTAGGGCGTGATCTACAATCGATATCGAAGCCAAAAATATAGTTTTTAGGATTTTTGTCTGTTTGTCTGTTTATCTGTTTGTCTGTATGTATGTCCGGGGTAAACTTAAAAAGTACATCATGGATTTACTTCAAACTTTGCATGAATATTACTAACAGGTCGGGTCAACATATAGGCTACATATTATCACGCTATCACCTACGTGGGAGGTGCTGAGCGGAGTAAACGAAGTCCGCGCGGACGAAGTCGCTGGCAACAGCTACATAGTTTGCCAATAAAGAAGAAATAAAAATTTGTGTGTCAAGGATGAACACGGGGGACATCAACACAACCCCAAAAACGGGGGAATATTAATTATTATGAGATTGTTACTTCGCGCAAGTTTCATGGATTCCACGAAAAAATGTTGATCACATTCAATTTATTTGTTACTGCTATGCCTTTATTTCTAGCTGCAACCTGCATTATAAAAGTTTTTGGTAACCTGAAATAGCCTATGAGCTATTCCAGGTTTTAATGCAGGGTCCAGCTAATAAAAAATAAGATTGAAAGTGATCAAAATTTTTCGTGGAATCCATTAAACTTGCGCGAAATAACAATCTCATAATAATTAGTATTCCCCCGTTTTTGGGGTTATATCAATTACTAGCTATTGCTAGCGATTTCGTTCGCGCGGACTTCGTTTACTCCGCACAGCACCTCCCCCGTAGGTGATAGCGTGATAATATGTAGCCTATATATGTTGACCAGGACCTATTAGTAATATTCATGCAAAATTTGAAGTAAATTCATGGTACTTTTTGAGTTTACCCTTGACATACATACAGACAAACAGACAAACAGATAAACAGACAAACGGACAAACAGACAAAAATTCTAAAAACTATATTTTTGTCTTTGATATCGATTGTAGCTCACGCCCCAAGTATTCTTTTAAAAAAATATTCAATGTACAGTTTTGACTTAGCTACGATTTTATTATATGTATAGATTATGCGAATCGAGCGGGATCACCTAATTTTTCCGGGATAAAAAGTAGCCTATGTGCTATTCCATACCATTATTTACCTGTGTGCCATATTTCATCCAAATTCGTTCAGTAAATTTTGCGTGATTGAGTAACAAACATCCATCTATCCATACATCCAAACATGCAAACTTTCGCATTTAAGATGTTACCGGCAATCTGTTTAATCCGGTGTTCTATACAATACCTAGTCAATGAATGGAATACCTTAAACTTATAGGTAATCTATGAAATATTATTTACTAGCTGACCCGCGCAGCTTCGCCTGCGAGTAGATTAACATATCGTCAAGATAGCTTTTCATACAAATTTCATCCCCTATTTCAACCCTTTAAGGATTGATTTTTGAAAAAAAATTAGCCTATGTTTGATCCCCGCTCTTTAACTACTCCATGCCAAATTTCATGAAAATCAGTCCAGCGGTTACAGACAGATAGATAGACAGACAGACTATCGCATTTATAATATTAGTATGGATTTTATGCCTTGCCTAGGTATTCTATACAATACCAAATGCGCAGCCGGTAATGTGTATAAAATACGACAGCAGAGTATGAGAAGGCGGGTTTAGGGAGCAGCTACATATATCGAGCTACGGCAAAGGTTCTTGCTATCGCGATATCCCGAACTGCTTCGCGAAGGACCTTAACGCGTCACGGCAGTGGGCGTCATACTGCGGTCCGCGGGTGATATAATTAGCGCGGCCAAAACAATAGATAATATAATTATGATAAACAATAATAATAATAGCAAACTGTAATTTGCACATGAAGTTAACTAAAAATAAATACTTAGCCTATTATTAATAATATAACCTATATAAATTTCCTCGTGTAACCCGTTTGCTTGCATTACGATTATGATGACCAATCCGCCCCTGTCGCCCCTATCTGTTTGTCTGTTTGTCTGTATGTATGTCAGGGGTAAACTCAAAAAATACCATGGATTTACTTCAAATTTTGCATGAATATTACTAATAGGTCGGGTCAACATATAGGCTACATATTATCACGCTATCACCTACGGGGGAGGTGCCGTGCGGAGTAAACGAAGTCCGCGCGAACGAAGTCGCTACCAATAGCTAGTAATTGATATAACCCCAAAAACGGGGGAATACTAATTATTATGAGATTGTTATTTCGCGCAAGTTTAATGGATTCCACAAAAAATTTTGATCACTTTCAATCTTATTTTTTATTAGCTGGACCCTGCATTATAACCTGGAATGGCTCATAGGCTATTCCAGGTTACCAAAAACTTCTATAATGCAGGTTGCAGCTAGAAATAATATTATATATAGGCATAGCAGTAACAATAAATTGAATGTGATCAACATTTCTTCGTGGAATCCATGAAACTTGCGCGAAGTAACAATCTCATAATAATTAATATTCCCCCGTTTTTGGGGTTGTGTTGATGTCCCCCGTGTTGGTCCTTGACACAAAAATTTTTATTTCTTCTTTATTGGCATTCTAGCTGTTGCCAGCGACTTCGTACTTCTGCCAGGTATTTATAATATACAACTGAGCCCGCGACTTCGTCCGCGTGGAAAAAATTCTAAAAAAAGTAGACTAAGTTACTCTCTATCACAACAGCCATCTGCCAGTGAAAGTCCCGTCAAAATCGATCCAACCGTTCATGCAATTTGGCATGGAAATAGTTGAAGATCCGGGGTCAATATAGGCTATTTTTTTTTAAAAAATCAACCCCTGAAGAACTGAAATAGGAGATGAAATTTGTATTAAAAGCTATTTCAATATTTTTTTTATATCATGAGACAGCAAACAAGCAGATGGGTCTCCTGATGGAAAGAGTCAACCATCGCCTATAGACACCAAAGGTGTTAATGGTGCGTTGCTATCTTATGGCGAGGTCTACTGCCACATGCATAAGATTACCGACTACCTTACCCTCCAAACCGCAACACGACAGCGATAAGCATTGACGCTATTGCGACAGGAATAGGTAAGTGCCAGACCCAGGCGAGACTATGCAGAACTCTACCACCTATTAGCCACGATGGTAGTGACTTGCATAGCCAATCGGTCGCCTTTTGCGACCTGCCTGGCAGAACGGCAGTCGGCCTATTCTTCAAAGGAGCCCGGAACCGACGCGAGGACATATTTATCTACTCGCGGGCGAAGCTGCGCGGGTCAGCTAGTAGTTACATAAAATTAAAGAGTTTAATAAACGGCCTCTTGTAATTTGTTTGCTTTGTTCCGGGGCGCACAAATATAACCTGCGGGCCGCGGTTTGATGACCAGTGATAATACCACGTCATTATGACGTAAGCAGGTGTCGCGATGTAGTTCGGGATAGCGCGAACCTTCGCCATAGCCCGACATGTGTAGCTGCACCATAATAAACGTGTCACAATTGTAAGAAGGTGGGACTTGTTTACTAGTTTGCTTGTATTTCATTGCGTTGCGTGGAAGCGACGCGTTTTATTTTTCAATTTATTTAATTAAAATGGCGGATAATTTACGAGTATTTGATATAAGATTTTTAAATTTACATAATTACAATTGAAAAGAGAAGCACCAAATACTAAATATCATGTATTTAATGACCATTATTGATATTTTCAATTGTAAAAAGAAATAAAAATGTAAAAACCGCCAAGAATAAATCACCTCGGCATTAGGTACTGGTTGCTGAAGTATATTCTTCTATAACTGTTGGTGGTAAGCTTTAATTGATATTTCATGTGAATACTCCGAAAAATCATATTATGTACTATGCGACTGATAGTAAATTATTATTGTCCTTCATGACGCACGTAAGAGTATTGGACATAGTGGACGAGACCAAATACTGAGGAGCTTTCTATACAATACAAGAATGTATCACGCTACGGTATTGAACTATATTTACAAATTTGCGAGCCATGCCAGCGAAAACAAAAACGATTGAAAAAGGATTATCTTCGGTAAGCCTATTCTTTCATTCGGAGTTAATTCTCGCTGTCAAAAATATTTTTGTTAACTGTAATATAGTTGATTCTGAGCAAATGTAATGTTCTTTATTAGTACATTACAATATATTATGTACTTTATACATAAACAATAGAAAATGCAAACCAAACCCTGTTTATTTACACGTTACCGGTGGAACGGTAGGTACTATTTACAATCCCTAAGAATTGTATTAATTACCTAGGTATTGTATTGAATGCCTGAATTTTACAGATTGCCGGTAACATATATAAGATTAGTAGGGAGTAGGACAGTAGGTTTGATAGGATGTAGTCTCAGCGTTAAGTCGATTGTACGCAAAAAAGTGCAATAATTTCTTTGTGATTTTTGATAATACCATGCCTACATTATCATAGATTCGGCTTATCGCAATGTGTATGGCCAACCAATTCGCTGAACCGCGAATTGTTCGGACGAACACAAAGATTATTCAGTTTTCTATCGCAACTAAGCTCATCTCGCTTTTACATTGGTGCGCAAGTTATAGCAGATGGACTATTCGACCGAATCCACGTGGCCACATAATTTGCCGATTTAAAATCACAAAGTTTTGCGCGATTATGTGACCGTAGAATTCGTTATGTAAGCAGCAGCCATTAAATTTTTTTTCGCACAAACTATAAGAAAATATTCTAGAAAATAATGTGCCCCTAACCTATGACTAGCAAAATCTTGTCTAGACAGACAAAAAGTAATATATATAAACGCGGCTGACGAACTTAAGAATTACTAAACTCAACAACTGTACTTGACTAAAAGAGTCAAACCACATAGTTTAAAGTGTCAAAGGACAAATTAAAAAGAAACTCGGAATGTTTTATAATAAATATAATTTTATATTACACACCTTGGCAGGTAAAGTTAGTATGATATATCGAATGAAAGAAAGCGACGGTGATAATGTGGGTTGCAATGTCGTTCTCTCCTCCTGTGGTGCGTATACTACTTTTTATCAAAGCTGAATTGGAAGTTCATATTACACAGCTCCATAAATAATTCTAAATTATTGAACTAAAAGGAAATTTATAACTAATTGAATTAAATAGACATTTTAATACAGCATGCGCATTACGCATTATTCCATTACCCTTACTTACTATCCATCTCTAAATAAAATAAAAATCCATTACTACGGGAACGGGAACTATCCGGAAAAACCCACAGTTTTTATTTTAAAAAATTAATCATGCCGACGAAGTCAGCACAAATAGTTCGGAATAAGCTTACAAACCATTGCTTTTGCCATTTGAACCATTAGTTTCCTTTAAATCTATATATATAAATATTATATATGGGAAAGATTAGATGTTTGGATGGATGTTTGGATAGATGTTTGGATGGATGTTTGTTACTCAATCACGCAAAAACTACTGAACGGATTTGAATGAAATTTGGCAAACAGGTATATAATGGCCTGGAATAGCACATAGGCTATTTTTTATCCCGGAAACTTAGGTGATCCCGCGGGATTCACCAAAAACTTATAATGCAGCGGGCTACACGCTGCAGCTAGTATTATAAATGCGAAAGTTTGGTTGTTTGGATGGATGGATGTTTGTTACTCAATCACGCAATAACTACTAAACGGATTTTAATGAAATGTAGTATACAGGTAACCGATGACCTAAAATAGCACATAGACATGCAGCTGGCTACACGCTGCAGTTAGTATTACATATATGAACATACAGAAGATAAGTACCAAAAAAATTACTAGTGGGGAAATTGTGTAGCTTTCTGATGCTAGTTAAGTTTTAATTACATTTTTCTTGTGATGTTTTTCCTCCTAAATAATCTATACATATAATAATCTACACATATAATAAAATCGTAGGAAAGTCAAAACTGGACATTGCATATATTTTTTAAAAAATACTTGGGGCGTGATCTATAATCGATATCGAAGCCAAAAATATAGTTTTTAGAATTTTTGTCTGTTTGTCTGCTTATCTGTTTGTCTGTATGTATGTTCGGGGTACACTCAAAAAGTACTGCATGGATTTACTTCAAATTTTGCATGAATATTACTATCGGGTCGGGTCAACATTTTATTTTCAGGGCAATGGGCCCACCTCTCGTTCCCACCACTGTAACTTCTGTAAACCAGAATCAACAACATATAGGGATACATATAGGGTATAGGGTCAACATATAGGCTATATATAACATATAGGCAAATCACCTAAGGGGGAGGAGCTGTGCGGAGTAAACGAAGTCCGCGCGGACGAAGTCGTGGGTAACAGCTAGTAATTAAATATAAATCATTAGAACTACAATATATCTGATTCATTCTTAATGGAAAAAAGCCTACTGACGATACAGTACACGTGTACACTGTTATTGTGACTACTAGGTGGTAGAGTTCTGTAACGTGTCACCTGGGTCTGGTACCACCCCGCCTTTTTCCCGCCGCAATAGCGGCAGTGCTTATCACTGTCTTGATTTTTATATCATAAAACAGCAAACAAGGAGGTGGGTCTCCTGATGGAAAGAGTCAACCAGTTGCTACCTTGTGGCGAGGTCTAATGCCACATGCATAAGTTTACCGGCTACCTTACCCTCTAAACCGGAACACGATAGTGTCAGGCACTGAGGCTATTGCGGCAGGAATAGGTAAGGCGGTGATACCAGACCCGGATGAGTCAATGCAGAACTCTACCATCTAGTAGAAACGATGGTAGTGACTCGCATAGCCAATCAATCGCTTTTTACGACCTGTCTGGCAGAACGGCAGTTGGCCTATTCTTCAAAGGAGCCCGGGACCAATACGGGGAAAAAACGGTGTTCCGGTTTGGAGGGCAAAGTAGCTGGCAAACTTATTCAAGTGGTATTACCGTCCCTCCACACGGATAGCAACGTACCATAGAGTTGTTTCTTTGAAGCAGCTGCTTGTTTGCTATCTTATGATATAAAAAGACTGGTCACCTCATTATCTAGATCTAGAAGTGCTTTTTGAAGGCGAATGTAGGTCGAAAGGGGCCACTTTACATGTACGGCAAAAATATTTTATGTTCTATTTTTTTAAATTCTTTTAGGGTTTCTGAATGTTAACGTAGGTACATTTTTACTAATGAGAGGAACGCGTTGCTTTTTATAACTAGATGTTACACGCTACATCGCCTGCATTTACTGCAAAAAAAGATTAGATTATTCTGACTACTTAATGATGTCATCACTTTTTGTGTTTTCAAATGGATTCGAAAATGGTCTAGAGCAGTGTTTCCCAAACATTGTTTTGATATGGCCCGGTAATTTTCACACAGCCCCTTCGTTACCCACTTAATACTTTTAAACCCAAGCTGGTTATATTAGGTGAAATAATACGTATTTAATAATAGTAAAAAAGTTTAATTAAAATGCTACTTACTTTGATGTCGCCTATTTTGTCATCACTCAACGCTTACGAATTTTCGTCGCGCCGCGTCGCGTTGCGTCGGTCTATAGTAGGTAATATTTTAAAAGCAAGGCGGGAATGTTGCGGCTCGGTATTTTTTTTTTTTTATGGCCTGGTACCGGGTCGCGACCCG
This sequence comes from Apodemia mormo, assembly GCA_036924255.1. NCBI lineage: Eukaryota > Metazoa > Arthropoda > Insecta > Lepidoptera > Riodinidae > Apodemia > Apodemia mormo. Next base: position 3,536,433 of record JAUPFN010000008.1, read on the forward strand.
GCAAAGGGGAAACGCTGGTTAGACACAAATGCACCCGGTCGCTTTCACGGCTAAATAACTAACCGATTTTAATGAAATTTGGCAACGAGATGTTTTATCATGGTTAAATATAGGCTAACTTTAAAAACGCCTGGGCTGTAACAGGGGATCTTGGTATAAAAAACTATATCGACGACATGACACTGTTCGCGGGCGAAGCTGCGCGGGTCATCTAGTATTTTATAATATTTTGTGTATTGAAGTGCCAACTGCCTTGTAAACAATGGATGAACTTTATCGTAATGCTTCGGGCGCACCTGCGAGATCGTTCCGAACTTCCGAAGAAATGCGTGCCGAAGCTTTGTTCGCTTAGACTAAAAAGTTATGACGATTAAAGTTGTAGTCATATTAGCGGCTTCGATATGTTGCATGAACTCTAGTACAGTAACACAAGATAACCGAAATAATCTTCAAACGTTTAACTTACAATAGTAACTATTAAATATATAATCTGTTTTTTAACCATACACGACGACTTTACTTCTAGGCATGTGCTAACAATTACATAATCCATTTATTAAAATCTAAGAAGAAGAAACCTAACCATGTTGAGGGGTTCAGCTTCATAATTATGGTGGAATTTAAGTACCAATTCATCGCTCTACGCTCTACTCCATTTTTACACTGCCACCCGCATGCAACTGAACTGATGAAAATAACGGCCGAAACGAATAAGGCTAGTCTGACCACGCAACGCGATATGTAGGCGCGCTTAAACCCTTTGATATCCCGCCACCAGCGCGATTGGCAGACGCAGCCCGAATGTTCGCGACGATAGCCGACATTAGCCGGTCAAATCTGCGTGTGTGACATTGCGCGAGTCTTTGCGGCTATACACGCAGATGCAGCCCCCATTGGGTCCGCGGAGAAGGTCCCCCTCAAGAAACCGGTTTCCAAACGATCTTTACTGACATTTTGCGTACTGTTTATAATGCTATGCCAGTGAACTAATCACAAACAAATATCTTCTACACCATAGCATTACGTGAAGAAAATGTATCCCCACTGTTATGGTTCACACTATGGAGGACTGCAGAAATCTAATATTTTTATATAATACTAGCTGTTGCCAGCGACTTCGTCCGCGCGGATTTCGTTTACTCCGCACAGCCTCACCCCCGTAGGTGATAGCGTGATAATATGTAGCCTACATGTTGACCCGACCTGTTAGTAATATTCATGCAAAATTTGAAGTAAATCGATGCTGTACTTTTTGAGTTTACCCCGGACATACATACAGACAAACAGACAAACAAACAGACAAAAATTCTAAAAACTACATTTTTGGCTTCGATATCGATTGTAGATCACGCCCCAAGAATTCTTTTAAAAAAATATTCAATGTACAGTTTTGACTTTCCTACGATTTTATTATAAGTATACACTAGCTGCACCGTGCAGCTCGCTGCATTATAAAAGTTTTTGGTGAATCCCGCGGGATAACCTAATTTTTCCGGGATAAAAGGAAGCCTATGTGCTATTTCAGATGATCTATCTGTGTGCCAAATTTCATTCAAATCCGTTAAGTAATTTTGGCGTGATTGTAACAAACATCCATCCATCCATCCATCCAAACTTTCGCATGTAAGTATAATATCTATCTAGATAGTAGCTGACCGGGCAAACGTTGTTTTGCCATATTAATTATTCAATAAAAAATAAGGGTTGATGATGGAACGGCGAAAATTTATGGTTGTACGTATTTTTTTAATGCAGAATCATTAAAAAAATAAAAATAAAAGAAATTGTCCAAAAAATAAAAAATAAATGTTAGGGGAACGTATGAAAAGTAGATAGTAGTCGATCCTCAGACCTACGGAGTATCGACTAGTAGATACTACGGAGTATAGACTAGAGTATATATATATATATATATATATATATATATATATATATATATATATATATATATATATATATATATATATATATATATATATATATATATAAATTTCGCAAATTGGGGGGAAGGAAGGCCTAGACCGTCTACCAGACCTTTTTCTAGCATCACATTTTTTTATAAGATAGCAAACAAGCAGATGGGTCTCCTGATGGAAAGAGTCAACCATTGCCTATAGACACCAAAGGTGTTAATGGTGCGTTGCTATCTTGTGGCGAGGTGTTATGCCACATGCATAAGTTTATTAAAAAAGCATCACATAACTCCGTAAGGCATTAACTACGCGGGCAACAACATAATTAAAGCATATAATATATACGGAAGTCTTCCTCTTCGCGCACAACACTAGCTTCCTTATTGGAGTAGTGCAGTGGTTAATTTATTCGGCTCGGATGATAGACCATGAGGTCCCAAATTTGATCTTCGGGCCGAGCAAACGCTTTTTTTATATCATTAGATAAGAAGTAGGCGGATCGCTCTCCTGGCGGAAAAAAAACCATCGCCTATAGACACAAAAGCTGTTAATGATACGTTGCTATTCGTGTGGCGGGATGGTGATTCTACATGCATAAGTCTACCGGCTACGTTACTCTCCAAACCGGAATACGACAGAGACAAGCATAGACGCTATTGTGCCAGGAATAGGTAAGGCGGTGGTATCATATACCCGGGAAGACGTTGCCAAACTCTACCATCAAGTAGTCACAAGATCAACCGCAGCACGGCAGATTGTTATCATTTGACACATATATATGATTTCTGTGTTTGGCACTATATAATGCCAGATTTTTTTATTTATATATTATATTTTAAAAAACTTTTTTTTTAAATAAATTTATTGTATTTCAAAGTTTAAGGGTGGCTTGCACCGAAATGCTTAAATCATTTTACAGTACCCGGCGATAAATATTGCACATCGACCTTTGGAAAGAGACAATCGGCTAATTTCGGCTTCGTAGAGCGTTATCTCTGTCGCACAAAATACAAACAGTCCGGTACCTATTAGGAGCTGTTAAAACAAGTATGATTTGCTTCTTTTGATATTTTTATTCTTTGTCTTTTAATATTTCGCGAAACAGGAAAAAATATCGTCTACATGGATGAGTCATATATACATGCATCCCACACTAAAGGGAAATCTTGGAGTGACGATAAGAAAAAAGGAGTAAAAAAGCCAATTTCAAAAGGTCAACGTTTGATAATAGTTCATGCGGGAAATGAAAAAGGCTTTGTACCCGGTGCTTTTTTAACGTATAAATCCACGGACACTACAGGTGACTATCACAATGAAATGAATAACGATAACTATGAGAAATGGCTGGTTAACCAATTAATCCCAAATATACCCAGTGATTCTGTTCTAGTTATCGACAACGCACCCTATCACAACAAGTATGTTGAGAGACCCCCCAACTCAAACACCATTAAACGGGAAATGATCAACTGGTTAAACAGACATGAAATTCCAGTTGATCCAAAATTAACAAAAACCCAGATTTACGCTATTATATGTCAGCACAAGGAGAGGTATACAGAGTTTTCTGTGGACAAAATACTTGCCGAACATGGGCACACTGTGTTGCGATTGCCACCATATCATTCGGATTTTAATCCAATTGAAAATATATGGTCTCAACTGAAAGGCTATGTAGCCTCTAGAAATGTGGGTATGAACTTAACTACAGTAAAAACATTATTGACTGAAAAAGTAAACATGATCGGCGCTGAAGAGTGGAAAAAGGTTTGCGATCATGCAATCAAATGTGAGAATGAATATAGAAGCATTCAACACAGTTTAGACAATTACACTGATAGATTAGTAATAAATACGGCTGATAGTGACAGTGATATTGACCTCTTTGAGAGCACAGATAGTGAAATGGAAGTAATTGAGAATTAGAATTATTATTATTTTTATTGCAATGTCTCATTTTAGCAATAGGTATAATGGTGTTTATTATGTACACTAAAGCTGTAATGTTCCAAAATAATTAAATACGTAAACATAATGTAAAAATGTTTTTTTTATTTTATTTTACCCCAACCTAAAGCCATCACTTATAGAAAAATTAGTGTATTTTATACAAAGAATAAAAATATCAAAAGAAGCAAATCATACTTGTTTTAACAGCTCCTAATAGGTACCGGACTGTTTGTATTTTGTGCGACAGAGATAACGCTCTACGAAGCCGAAATTAGCCGATTGTCTCTTTCCAAAGGTCGATGTGCAATATTTATCGCCGGGTACTGTAAGTCACTAAAAACGTTTAAAGTGACAGCTTTTAAGGCGTTTTGACATTTGCTAAACATGTTTAAGGGACTAAATGCAATTGAGCATTTTGGTGCAAGCCGCTCTAAGGGCTTGCACCAAAATGCTTAAATCATTTTAAGTCACTAAATACGTTAAAAGTGACAGCTTTTAAGGCGTTTTGAAATTCGCATATCTAAAATCTGAATTTGACTGCTTAAAACATAGTTTCAACCTTTTTCAGCATTATTATAGATATTTTTTATGAGTAGTTGTATTGTATGAGCAGTTGAATACAATTTTTAAAAAATGATTTTTCAATTTTATAAAAAAATCACTCGTTTTCAAACGTATTGTTATGTTTGGTTTCCTCGGCGAACAAATAAAAAAATCTGTAAACGGTTGACCCTGCAGGCCATCCCTGAAACTTCTCGCTAAATTAAGGTATTTTCAACGCAAAAGAATAAACTCAAACGATGGTATTTGACGCAGTTTTTAAAGGATAAAAGGTGATAAGATTTTTAAGTCAATCAGTGTTTTAGCCTGAAAATTATTTCAAAAATATTAAGTTTTAAGTTCGTTCACAACAACGTAATTTTAATGTTTGAAATTCTGATCGAATGTTAGAAAAGCTGTATCTTTTGAAAATTTGATTCGATTTTGATTTTTGAAACGGCATTCAACTTGTTTTTTTACTACTAAAATATCGAAGAGTACTAAAAAATTATGTTTAGTAGCAAGTGGTTAACAAGAATTTTTCTTTTTGATAATTTTGTGTCAAATCACTGTAATTAATTAGTGCTAACGTGCGAAGGTAGTTATGAAGATAAAATAGACTATCTGGATTTGCCATTCTGCCAGTCACTTCGTAAAAGGCGACCGATTGGCTATTACGTGTCATTATCATCGTGACTTCTCTAGGCAGTAATTTTTTTTTATAAGATAGCAAACAAGCAGATGGGTCTCCTGATGGATAGAGTCAACCATCGCCTATAGACACCAAAGATGTTAATGGTGCGTTGCTATCTTGTGGCGAGGTCTAATGCCACATGCATAAGTTTACCGGCTACCTCACCCTCCAAATCGGAACACGACAGCGACAAGCACTGACGCTATTGCGGCAGGAATAGGCAAGGCGGTGGTATCAGACACGGGCGAGACAATGCAGAACTCTACCATCCAGTAGCCACGATGCTAGTGACTCGTATAGCCAATCGGTCGCCTTTTACGACCTGCCTGGCAGAACGGCAGTTGGGCTATTCTTCAAAGGAGCCCGGAACCAACACGGGGGTTTTTCAACATCTCGCCCGTTTCTGGCACCACCGCCTTATCTATTCCTGCCGCAATAGCGTCAATGTCTTCCGGTTATGGAGGACTATACGAGTTACAATATCTCTCCTGTTTCTGGAGAGAGGGAGAGTCTTACAATATCTCTCCTGTTTCTGGCACCACTGCCTTGCCACTGTCAATGCCTGTCACTGTCGTGTTCCAGTTATGGAGGGTAACACGAGTTAATGTAAAAAAATATAAATACGAGTTAATATCATCATGACTTCTAGGTTTTTTTTATATCATAAGATAGCAAACAAGCAAATGGGTTTCCTGATGAAAAGAGTCAACCATCGCCTGTAGACACCAAAGATGTTAATGGTGCGTTGCTATCTTGTGGCGATGTCTAAAGCCACATGCATGAATTTACCAGCTGCTTTACCCTCCAAACCGGAACACGACAGCGACAAGCACTGACGCTATTGCGGCAGGAATAGGTAAGGCGGTGGTAGCAGATAATAGGTAAGGGGCGAGACTATGCAGAAATCTATCACCTAGTAAATATATAGGTACACATAGTAAAATGTATAGATGGTAGTTTTGCAACATTGCAACAACAGTAGATCTGTTTCTGGCACCACTGCCTTACCTATTCGTACCATAATAGCGTCAATGTGTGTCACTGTCGTGTTCCAGTTATGGAGGGCTATACGAGTTAATATCATCATGTATTCTAGGCGGTAGAGTTTTGCAATATCTCTTCTGTTTCTGACACCATTGTCTCACCTATTCCTGCCGCAATAGCGTCAATGCCTATCACTGTCGTGTTCCGGTTATGGGGTTTATGGTAGCCGATTAACGTATGCATGTGGCATTATCACTTATTTGGCGTCTATGTGATGCTTGTCCTTAACAAAATACGACTCACCATATTATGAAGTAATTCAAAAACTAGTTCATATGTCAATCAGTTTTGTAAAGAATCTTAATGTAGTAGCTATACGAATAGATCTTACTTCTTTTTAATAGCTACATAAATTCTTTTGTGCGTCATGTTTTAAAAACTCCTATGCCATACAAAATGTCTAATGCCTTTTTTAACCGGTATAGCATAGGCGTATGAAGAAATATATACAAACACATTATAAACTATTTATTTTATGTATAAATATAATATGTCTAAAATCTTTATTTATTGGTCAAGTGTGATATGTCAGAACAAATTGGTCAAATGTAAGAAAATGGTTACACCGCAGACATCCGTTATTATATGTAAAATAACTGTACTTTTAAGTAAAAGGAAATTTCCTTATATATCCGTAAACAGTGAAGAAAGGTAATAAAAACAAAATAGTTGCGTTTATAGATACAAAAATAATATGGACAGTACGTTACCTGATTTAGGTTTACAAATCCAAAACGAGTTTTTATATCTTGAATTCACAATTTAAAATCTACACTATATGTATGTTTTTATATAAAACACGCACCGCAATATTTTAATTTTGATAAGTGGTTATTTTATGTTTCGGCAACACAACTACACTTCGCGAGAAATCGTTTGCTACTGGCGTGGCGCGAGACAACGATGAACGAACTCGACTCCGCGTTGTCTTTGTAGTTAGCCAGTAGCTGTGTCCCTGGTTCCGAACAAAGGCGACGTGATCCGAGCCTACGTACAGCCACAGCTGTTTTGTGTTTGTGAACTCGATACGTTGCGAATCGATTTGATTGTCGATCATATTAATAGTGATGTAAGTTGTAGCCATAGTTGTAGCCAGTTACCAGTGCAGTGGCTTGAAATAGTGAATTTCAATACTTTCTAGTATTTACAATTATAAACTGTTATAAATTACCTGTGCAATTATAAACTGTTTGTTTAATTTTTATTATTATCAACCTAGGTTTATCTGAATCAATGTGCCTAGGTATAAATTATTTTCATCATTCACTTAGGTATAATATTATTTACATTGCCGGTTTTAGCACTAGCAGCGCCCTGGGCGAGATTTCTTTGGTTTCCCCTAACTGTAAATCAATTACATACGAAAAAAGGCAAGGGGCACAATGAAATAAACATCTATTAAAAAAAAACATTTATTTAAAAAACTAATAGGTAAAATTGCACTTTTCTAGCTTTTCTATTGGCGAACTCTTTTATTAAACATTCAAAGTCTATGTTTTCTGCAATTTCATTTTCGATTGATGATCTAGATTAAAGATTGAGAGATTGTCGATCGTAGATATGTTTTCATAAGCTTCAGCTTGGAAAAACTTCTTTCCCCACTAGCAACAGTAATTATTTGCAATGTTATCCATACTTTTGGATATCGTTCTTGTAAGTTGCGATCTTTAATAAAATTCGAAACATAAGCAGGGGTAACCACATTCTGATCAGGTAAAAAAGATTTCAGGCTTATGAGTTCATCACACAACATACAATCATCTATATCTGATTTAGAATCCTCAGTTAATTTCAATTGGAGATCACCGCAGAATTTGACAAGGTAAGGTTTATCAGGGATCTGTTGTTTATTGTACAAAAAAAGAACAAGAATCCGAGTACTCATTTAACTGTTTAAATCTGAAAAATTCTACCACAAATTTCTTCTCTGGAGAAGCAAATAGGCTCATCGCGGGTAGTTTCATCAGCTTGACGCTTAACAAATCGAATTGTTTTTATAGCTCTTAACACAGGTTCAACTTCTAACTTTTTAGCCAATTCCTTTGCAATTAAAATGGCTCCTTTAAAGCCTGTATTTCTATATCTGCCAAGTTAACAATTTTTCCCTTAATTTTGGGAAAACTACAAGTAAGTAAACCTCGCTCAATGGGAGAAGGAACTACAAAGGGACAGCCTGCGCAGGTAGAAGGTGGATTGCGAGGCAAACCAGGTCCTGGCAATCCTCCTCAGTGTGCTGCGAATAGCAGCAGAATCACCGAAGTAGGCGTTCTGGGTGGTGGGTCCATCACCCCTAGAAACGACTTCGATGATGCGTGGACTGTGGCGGAGCGTAGGCACCAACACCCTAAAACTGGCGCTATTACAGGGCACGGTCCTTTTAACAAACACATGTTTAACATGGGTGTTACAGGCAGTCCTCTGTGCAGAGCTTGCATGCAGACAGAAGAAACGGCTGCCCACATCATCATGGATTGTGAAGGCGTGGCGAATTACCGGGTCAAGTACCTCGGATCTCCGAGGTCGCTCCCCGAAGCTTTCTCCCACACCAAGGGGTTGCTGGGCTTCCTGGAGGAGTTGGGATGGCAAGAGTAGAACCATCATAACCATACGCAAAAAAGGCGCTAGTCGTCGAGTTGCGGAGACCCGCCCATGAGAAGAAGAAGAAGAACCCATACATATTATAAATGTAAAAGTTTGTATGTTTAAAATTTTGGAAGTTTGACATTCAATCACGCAAGAACGGCTGCACTAAATTTGGTAAATTTAGGTACAATGGTAGATGAATTCCTCGAAAAACATATAGGATACTTTTTACCCCGAAAAATATAATTTGTTTTTATGGGATACATCAGAACAAATTTTAATGCAGCGTGCAGCTAGTACCTACTACAGTTAAGTAGAATTATTTTAAATAAATAAATTGGTAGATAGTTAAGTAACTATTTTCAACTGACATTCTCAGTTTTTATGTAATCGGTTGTTTGTGAAGTGATTTTGAAAATCCTTTTTTTTAACTTCCCACTACGTATGTAGATAAGGAAGTTACTGATTTTACTCCGATTTTCGAAAATTGAGTTTTCACCAGATGTCCACGTTTTGAGGTCCTAGGAATCTTTTCCGACTATTTTCATGATGACGTCAGTATGTATGACTGTGTGTGTGTATGTGTGTATGTAAACATCTCATAACTTTTGGACGGCTGGACCGATCGAAACGCGGTTGATGGCATTCGATTGGATTCCGCTCAACTTAGATTTCCTGAAAGTTTGAACTGATTCTGTCCAGGAGATTTTGAGAAATTTTGAAAAAACACCAAAAAAATATTTTGACGAAACAGTATTTTTAATATAACTTCCAGATTTGTGTATCGATTGAGTACAAAAACTATTCAGCTCTATTCCTCAAAAAACTACGTGTAATACATAAATTGCAACAAAATCGCCTTATTGGTGTTTTATTGGTTTGGGAGTAATCGTTGACGAAAATTTTTGAAAAAAGTGCTTTTTCGACATAGCTTCGAAATTTTTCAATTAATTATTTTTAGGTGTTCTACGATATTTTAGTGCTAAAAAAAGCTAACTAAACTACTGCCATCATCGTTTTCAAACATACAGTTTTTCAAAAATTAATATACTGCCATTTTTAACAAAATAGATGTTTGAACCGAAAATTCTGTGCTTATATTTTTTACTCTTTTGAGCTCAAAATACCTTAATTTAGTGGGAAGTTTCAGGGATGGCCCGTAGGGTCAACCGTTTACACATTTTTTTTGTTTCAGAAGGTATACTACGGTATGATTGCAATTTGCAGCTGCTGCATATCATGTGTATTGTATGCTTGAAGACCAAGTGGTATGCAGGCTAATGATACAGAAAATGGTAAACCGGATGTTGTAGGTGTACTGCGTTTAAATTATTGTTTGCAATAATATCTAGATGAATATTATTACAAACAACCCCCGATTGGCTATTACAAGTCACTACAATGATGACTACTAAGTGATAGAGTTCCGCAACACCTAGTCTGGGTATTTGGTACGCCTTCTGGGTGGCAGTAAAAACATCTCGCTTGTTTCTGCCACCACCACCTTATCTATTCCTGCTGCAAAAACATTAATGCCTGTCAGTGTCGTGTTCCGGTTTTGGAAGGCTATATGAGTTACTATCATCGTGTCTTCTAGGTGGTAGAGACAGTATATCGCACCTCCGCTCAAATAGTGTCACAATTCAAAAAATCGTAAAATCACTTTTATTGTACCATTCGTGTCGTATTATAGTTTTATCTTGAATGGTGATCTACTACTGTTTTCAATGATTTGATACTATATGGCGTTAGTGACGTTAGTGGCGTTGGCTGGGAAAGCAAAAAATATAGGCAGGAGCAACTTTAAAGCCCTTTTACACGAGAACCGTTTTTTTGACTTGTGACACTATTTGAGCGGACGTGCGATATATTCTTTATTAAAACATGAACCACGGTTTAAACTAGATAACCCTTTCAAGGCAATTTCTTAGGTTGTCAGTGTCACTTGCATTTACTCAGAGAAATACAGAGTTATAATACTTCCCAAAGAAATATAATCACTCCCGAGGTATTTTTTAAGCCTTAGCCTTTTATTTGACACGATAAAATAGCACAATATAGTATAATTTCTTTACGATATAATATATCTACGAGCGTTTGACATTTCCATACATTTGCTCATATGAGTGATTATGTATTTTGCACCCAACACCGTGCCTATTAGTATTTGTGTGGTCTGTGGCATGAACCAGCACGAGTAAAGTGAAGAAACTACCGTTGCAATTGTGAAAGTACCGTATACCATTTGCAACGGGATCGTGGAACGTGGACAATGACAAAGAATGATAAAGAGTACGCATTGTCTGCGTTTCTCATTACTTTCATGCTGTTTCCAGTCCAGTTAAATTACAAATATGAAAGTTTGTTCCTCAATCACGCATAAATTACAGGATGGATTTGAACGAAACTAGACACACAGGTAGATTATGACAAGCCCCCCAATTCACGTAATTGAGTCGACGCCCTTAGGGCTCTGGCACACTTTCTAGGTGGTAGAGTTTTGCATTGTCTCGCCCGGGTCTGGTACTACAGCCTTATCTATTTCTGCCGCAATAGCGTCAGTGCTTGTCACTGTCGTAATCCGGTGTCTCTTACACATTTTCTACATATTATGCCGCGTCGTATCGTAGCACCACTCGTCATTCTATTGTGTATGTGTTTTTTTTAAGATAGCCAACAAGCAGATGGGTTTCCTGATGAAAAGAGTCAACCATCGCCTACAGACACCAAAGGTGTTAATGGTGCGTAGCTATCTTGTGGCGAGGTCTAGGGCTACCTTACCCTCCAAACCGGAACACAACAGTGACAAGCACTGGCGCTATTGCGGCAGGAATCGGTAAGGCGGTGGTACCAGACCCGGGCGAGACAATGCAGAACTCTACCACCTAGTAGCCACGATGTTAGTGACTTGCATAGTCAATCGGTCGGCTTTTACGACCTGCCTGGCAGAACGGAAGTTGGTCTATTCTTCAAAGGAGCCCGATAGTCTCCTGATAGAAAGAGTCAACCATCGCCTATAAACACCAAAGATGTTAATGGTGCGTTGCTATCTTGTGGCGAGGTCTAATGCCACATGCATAAGTTTACCGGCTACATTATCCTCCAAACCGGAACACGACAGTGACAAGCACTGACGCTATTGCGGCAGGAATATGTAAGGCGGTGGTACCAGACCCGTTCGAGCCGATGCAGAACTCTACCACCTAGTAGTCACGATGATAGTGACGCACATAGCCACTCGGTCGCTTTTTACGACCTGCCTGGCAGTACGGCAGTTGGTCTATTCTTCAAAAGAGCCCGGGACCAACATAGGGATATTTTTTATGTGTGACGGTATCATTACATATTATAAAACAAAGTCACTTTCTGTGTCTGTCCCTAATGTCCCTATGTCCCTATGTATGCTTAAATCTTTAAAATTACGCAACGGATTTTGATGCGGTTTTTTGTAATAGATAGGTTGATTCTTGAGGAAGGTTTTAGTATAAAAACCTTTCCGATATTTCTACGGGAACAAACGCTACGCGGGTGAAACCGCGGGCAGGTCGGTAGTATTATAAACTTGTGCACCTTCAAAACTCATCATAGTTTTGCCGTAATCTGTTCTTATCTTAGGTAGAACAAGGAAATTAGCTCGACTATAACAACTTTAACATCCTAGAACTATGATAATACTAGCTGACCCGCCAAACGTTGTTTTGCCTTACATATTAGGAATCCATAGCGGACAAATAATGTGACACTTAATTTAAATAAGTCTAAGGGATTAAACTTTATATGGTGGTTAAGTATTCTTAAATTTTCTAATATTCTGCGCAATTTTCTTATTTTTTTTATACTAACCCTTTTTACGATTACAAACACAACAAAAAAAAAATACAGAAATTGGTCAAGCCATTCAGGCGTGATGTCGGGACCAAGGAAAATAGCGATTGATTTTTATATCACTACATAGTATAAAACAAAGTCGCGTTCGCTGTCTGTCCCTGTGTCCCTATGTATGCTTAAATCTTTAAAACTACGCAACGGATTTTGATGTGGTTTTTTTAATAGATAGATTGATTCTTGAGGAAGGTTTTAATATATAAACCTTTCCGATATTCCCACGGGGACAAAAGCTACGCGGGTGAAACCGCGGGCAGGTCGCTAGTATATAATAGATTAACAATATCCGGAAAAACAACAACTTTCCGGGCACTGTGAAAAGAAAATAAACGTGCAACAAAATACACTTCGAGAGAGAGTTGTCGCCTCTGTGGTCTAGTGGTCAGGTGTTAATGTCGATCACATGATGTCCCAGGTTCTATTCTCGGGTCGAGCAATCCAAAAATGTGTTTTTTCAGTTTTCTGATAAAATCAATATTGACCGGGATGGGATAAGTGTCCGGTTGGCGATAGACTTGCCATCTATCACATTGTGGGACTAAGTATGTGGCGATAGACTTGCCATCTATCACATTGCGGGACTAAGTATTTGGCGATAGACTGGCCACCTATCACACTGTGGACTAAATATCTTGGGCTAATCGTGGATGCATTGGTTGTTCCTCTGCCTACCCATTCGGGGATACGGGCGTAAAGATACTTTTTAGACAAGATTTTTAAAACAATTATATTGTTATTCTTAAATAAGGAAAGACAAATAGAAGTATTATATTTTTGTTTCGTTACTGGTTTCTTAAAATTATGTAAATTTATGTCATCACTACCAAATTCAACAAAGTTTCGTACGCAAGGTTAAACAACCTTTATCCAATTAAAAGTATTGTCTGTAAGTGTGTCACAGATTTAGCCGTCAAATTGTATTTTAATTTAATTTAATTTTAACGAGATTAAATTCTTTGAATTCAATTTCCGAGAGTCGCGTACTACCTTGATCATTAGCTATTACAAACATTAACATCTACAATCCACATCACCAGCGGTTTGCTGATGCATTGATAGTTTTTAGCAATGAATAAACTCTTTTAGGATATCTAGATATCTAGGTAAGCTCTGGGCAAATGTAATTTAAACCGATTTCCCATTTCAAGTATCTTCAGAACTTTGCATCAGACATTCACCAAATTAAAATGGTTTTTTTGTATAAAAGAGGGGGCAAACTAGTAGGAGGTGCGCCTAATAGTAAGTGATCACCGCCGCTCATGGACATCCGCAATACCAGAGTTCTTGCAGTTGCGTTGCCGGCCTTTTAAGAATAAGTAAGCTCTTTTCTTGAAGGCCCCAAGTCGTATCCGTTTGGAAACACTCCTGTCGGTAATTGATTCCACAACAAAGTAGTGCGAGGTAAAAAGAGCCGAGAGAACTACACAGTTGTGGATTTCCAGACATCGAGATGGTGAGGATGGAATTCCATGTGGGTCCACCTGGAAATCAATTCAGGCATCTTCGAGTAATCAGTAAACGTACAATGTACATAAAAACGATTCTAACGAATTGAGAACTTCCAAATTTTGGAAAATCGGTTGAAAATACATTTATCTTTTCCTTCCACCATGGGCTGAGTGAGTAGACGGGGCTTGTTCATCGATTAATTTACAAACCTAAATCAGCGAAAGTATATAAGAAGCGTTTTGTAAAGGTTTAGTTCTATCTTAAAAAAGTAAAGTAAAAAAAAGTATCTTCACGCCCATACCCCCGTACAACAAGTGCACCCACGATTAGCCGACGATACTTGGTCCTACAAATGTGATAAGTGGCAAGCCTATCGCCAACCGGGCACTTTCCAATCCCGGGCAACTTTATGTTTCACAGAAAACTGAAAAAAAAACACTTCTTTTATGTGCCCGACCCGGGAATCGAACCCAGGACCTCATGTGGTCAAAGTCAACGCTGGACCACTAGACCACAGAGGCGACTGGCTCTATCTTAACCTCAAAATACCGGTTCTTTATAGAGCAAAATTAAAGGAGATTTGAATTAATAAACCAGTTTATATAAAGAAGAAAATCGGCGATGTGCGAGACAGACTCGCGCACGAAGGGTTCCGCACCATCCTCTATAAAAGAAAATCACGTTTGTTGTTAAAAAATGCGTTTGTTGTATGGGCTCCCATCCCCTTTAATATATTATACTTCATTTTTATTTAATTATTTATTTTGAAAATTTTAAGCGCCTACCTGTTACCCTTATTAATATTGGGCAAAAAAAATACAAAAAAAAAAACCACGTTTATTGTATGGAGTACCCTTAATACTTTCATTTTTTTTTTATTTTTGTTATTATAGCGGCAACGGAAATACATAATTTGTGAAAATTTCAGCTTTCTAGCTATCACGGTTTATGAGATACAGCCTGGTGGCAGACAGACAGACGGACAGACAGACAGACAGAACCCTAAAAAAACATTTATTCTGACAGTTGTACACAGCGTATTTAGACACTACTAGCTGCGCCCGCGACTTCGTCCGCGTGGGATTAAAAAAAAGTAGCCTAAGTTACTTCCTTATTACATCAGATATCTACCAATGAAGTCCCGTCAAAATCGTTCCACCCATTCCAGAACGAATGGCCGGAACAAAAGACAGACAGACAGACAAAAATCGTAATAAGTGTCATTTAGGTATATGTACCGTGTATACATCCATATGCATTTAGTTAAAACCGGTTATTTTAATATTACACACAGACACTCCATTTTTATTTATTTGTATAGATGTATAGACTACTTATTTGAAAAGACACGATTACAATCTTTAACACCGGTATATGCATGTTAATAAAATTATGTTATCACAGATCGCTGCCGAGTACAATGTAGTCAGAAAAGGTCAAGGCTCAGCGTAATGCTACAGATGACTTCAGCGCTGATTTTTAGCCCAAAGCCCCAAACCGTAGACGACACACATACGAACATAACATAATATGATACGTATTATAATATAACTAGCGACCTGCCCGCGGTTTCGCCCGCGTAGCTTTTGTTCCCGTGGGAAGATCGGAAAGGTTTATATACTACAACCTTCCTCAAGAATCAATCTATCTATTAAAAAAACCACATCAAAATCCATTGCGTAGTTTTAAAGATTTAAGCATACATAGGGACATAGGGACAGACAGAGAAAGTGACTTTGTTTTATACTATGTAGTGATAACATTAAATTTACAGAGTATAGAATATGGAGGTTTTTTAAAAATATTTCTTTTATGTTTACCGCTCAGAATTTTTATCCATTCTGCGCGTTACGTACAATTCCACGGTTTTGGCTTAAACTATTTAGTAGGTTTATGAAACGCTCTCATCTCCAATACGGGGACATCCATAAATTACGTCACACGTTATGGGGGAGGGAGGGGGTCGACGAAGTGTGACATTGTGTGACAAGGGGTAGGGAGGGGTCCCAAATTTTGTGACATCACATTTTTTCAATATATAATATTTTATATCTTAAAGTATTACAACACTTAATTTAAAAAGCTACTTGTACAAATAAAAAAATAATCGAATTATATCATTATTCCAATGTAAATTGTAAAATATGTGACATCAAACTAGGTAGAGGGTCTCACAAATGTGACCAGCTGTGACAAGGACGAGGGAGGGGTTAAAAAATCATGAAAATCGTGTGACGTAATTTATGAATGGCCCCTACGCTCCGAGCACGCTCTGAGCGAAACCTTTTATAAAAATCGCAAAACTGACACCTCTATTAACTGGTCTTTTTTAAACAGGTTTTAAGTCCTGAGTAGAGTACTCGCTATCGGCGAGGCAATCTACGAACGCAAGTCTGTCAGCTACGTCAACATCTTCGTTGTTTATAGGTCATCTCTAAACATCAGGAGAGTGCATGTTTTCTGTCGCTATAACAAAATTTGCCTCTATACGGCTTATTGTTCAATGGAATTGTGATTTAGGTAATAGTTTACCTGGGGACTTCTAACTCGTGATATCGCGCTTCTAATTGTTAAGGTTTTTTTAACACAAATACGTCTTTAAATTCACTTTCATAGTAAAGCACAGTTAAAAAAACTGATGATAACAACATCGAGGGATACAGTTCGGCGTTATAGCTACAAAACTGTCATCAACATCCAAAACCTAATTACACCACTATATAAGAATTTGATAAGTTTAAGACGGACTGCGATGTGTCATGGGGAAGAAGGAGGAAGTGCCCCAATTTTGAGGTCATTTCCAAAGACCTACAAAAAATATTTTTTGTAGGTCTTTGGTCATTTCGTTGCTCTGCTGCTGCTGCTTGTAGTAGCTACTCGTAGCAGCTACGACGGTCAATTGAGTTTTATTCGACAGCTCTTGGAAAGGATATGTAGTGTAATGAAAAGTGTTTAGGTAAAAAAAATTGCAAGCGGTCTGTATTCTTCAAAGATTTATTTTATTTTATTTTATTAGATCATAGTATTGTCATTTTATTTTTATAAGATAGTTTCGAGAGTCTTCAAATACCGCGTGGTTGTTTAAGAGTTATAAATATAGAGAAAGTAAATCGAGGAGAATTTATTAGGCTCGCCTAGGATAGTTTCTCTATTTTCCGCTTAAAGAATTACTTTCCATAATAATATTAAAATGTGAAAGTATATCTGTTTGTCTTTCTGCTTGTTACGCTTTTGTGCCTAAACCACTCAACCGATTTTGTTGAACTTTAGCAGGAAGATAGTTGAAGACCCGGAGTCAAACTTTGTCATCTTTTTTTCAAAAATCAACCCAAAGGGACTGAAATATAGGATGAAATTTGTAAGCAAGATTTTGATGACATGTTACTCTATTAGCGAGTAAAGCTGCGCGGGTCAGCTAGTCAAGAAATAATAATATAAAAAAAATAATAATAATAATAAATATCACTGGACAAATTACACAAATTGATCTAACCCCAAAGGAAGCAAATTATATGCTTGTAGTATGGGTGTCAGTCAACGATACTAATATATAGAAATACATAGATAAATACTCTAATATATTTAATAAACACCCAAACCCAGAAATATAAACATCTGTGCTTATCACACAAATGCCTGTCCCTGCCAGGAATCGAACCCGGACCCCATTGATTGTGTAGTCAGGGTCTCTAACCACTCGACCAAATTATCACGTTTTGAAAAATATTATCACACAGATACTTTGTAGGATTAGGAAGGGTGAAAAAAAGTTGTCAGATGATCAAATTTTCATGCCTCCCCGTAAGTGAATACTAAATGTTGTATTGAATCGTATGTTGTTAAGCCTGTTTAAATTAAAATAGAAGATAGACGGCTGCTTCTTGCTATGCATTTCGTGAGATATGTCGTTATCATCGTGCCTGCTAGGAAGGTTCAGTATCGTCTTTGCCAAGTAGTACCATCACCTTGCATTTTCCTGATTTTGAAGATGCTTGCAATATTTCTACTATTATGTTGCTGCTGCTGCAATAACGATTAGATGCTGTAATAATTGTAACTATAATGTTCAGGTTTGTAAGGGAAGGTAGCCGATTAATTTAGATATGCGGCAATATCAATCCCGTCCAAAAAAAATATGACTATTTAGTCCACTAACGTCATAAGTCTCTATAGGCAACAGTTTTTTCTTTTACAGTTATTTCGCCTTCTGCTTGTTTGCTATTCAAGACATAAGAAAAAAAAAACATTTTGGTGAATTGTAAGGAGTTGACGTTTTTTTATATATATTATATGATAGCAAGTAAGCATGGGTCTCCTGATGGAAAGAGTCAACCATCGTCTATAGACACCAAAGGTGTTAATGGTGCGTTGCTTTCTTGTGGAGAGGTCTAATGCAACATGCATAAGTTTACCGGCTAACATACCCTCCAAACCGAAACACGGTGACAAGCACTGACGCTAACGGGACGGGTGGTAGCTGACCCGGGCAAGACAATGCAGAACTCTACCACCTCGTAGCTACGATGGTAGTGACTCGCATAGCTAATTGGTCGCCTTTTACGACCTGCCTGGCAGAATCTACCACCTAGCCCTATCCTATGATATATAATAATGAATAGCGTCATTGAGGATTGACGTATTATTTAATTACAGTTTAACATTACCTCGAAAATCAAAAACAAATGCGATACGAATGCTAAATAGCGAATACTAAATAGCGATTGATAATAAACGTCGGTGCACTGAGGACGTGCGTACTGGCGGAGAGCGAGATGCAAAATTCTGTCCATTTCAGTCTAACATCGATTTCGTTCATTCATGACGTCTCTTTCTGTCATATTGTGTTGTCTCATTTTACCGCACGCACTGCGGACATGGCAAAGTTTGGCGGAGGAGTATTACATGCCCTATTTAAAGAAAACTTCTGAGTGCATTCTATTGTTGTATTAAATTGCATACAGGTGCATTTTCTCTTCTTATAGACTACGATTTGATTAATGTAGTCTATAGACGTTCTGTACGTCCAAGTTGCGAAGCTGTATAAAACGCATGTATCACAATAAATTCCTACTTATAATTTAGATTTACATTTTTGAATGGGCTAAATGCTAATAACGTGATTTTTTATTATACATTTTTTAGAGTCTGAATGGTTAATGTACCTTGCTAAGAATGTTTTTTTAATCATTAATTTTTAGAGTACATAACTGCTTGAATTAAGCATTTAATAAGGATTAATTGTAGTTAATAACAGCATTTTCAATTTTAATGTTAATTTTCCACTACATAAAACTCAATTTCAATACGTAGGTAGGTACCTATTCCACTAATTATAATAACTAATACACCTGTAACTACCTATTAAAATTTGTAAAATGTGTATTAAATAGTTCTAATTATTGAACAGTACCTTACTAATTAGTAATTATTATGAATGTAAAGATAAGTTTACAATTACTTAAAATTTTGAATTGAGATTATACCGGTAAATATAGTTGGTCCTTGCCCCTTTAAAGGATAAATCATCTGCCATTCCGACCGCCCGCCCCGTTGCTCGGGTGGTTAGCGACCTTGACTACGCAATCGACGGGGCACGGGTTCGATCACCGACGGTGACAAGCATTTGTGTGATGAGCATAAATGTTTGTATTTCCGGGTTTGGGTGTTTATTAAATATATTCTAGTATTTATATATGTACTAGCGACCTGCCCGCGGTTTCACCCGCGCAGCTTTTGTTCCCGTGTGAATATCGGAAAGGTTTATACACTAAAACCTTCCTCAAGAATCAATCCATCTATTAAAAAAAAACCGCATCAAAATCCGTTGCGTAGTTTTAAAGATTTAAGCATACATAGGGACATAAGGACATAGGGACAGACAGAGAAAGCGACTTTGTTTTATACTTGTAATGATTTCTATGTATTAGTATCGTTGACTAACACCCATAGCACAAGCAAATTATTTGCTTGCTTTGGGATTAGATCAGTAAGTGTAATTTGTCCCGTGAATATTTATTTATTTATTCTGCCTGGCAGTTCGTAATGGGCGACGTGATAGTGAAATAAAAGTAGCTAGTCTGGATCCCCTTTGAAGAATAATAGACCATCTGTTATTCTGCCTGGCAGTTCGTAAAGGGCGAACGACTGGCCCAGTACTGGTACCACCGCCTTACCTATTCCTACCGCAATACCTAGCATCAGCGCTAGTCATTGTCGTGATCCAGTTTGAAGGGTAAGGTATTCAGTAACTTACGCATGTGGCACTACCATCCCGCTACCCGGGTAGAACGCACCGTTACTATTTTTTTATCTTTTTCTTTTTTATAGCATAAGATAGCAAACAGATGAGTCTCCTGATGGAAAGAGTCGACCTCGCCTATAGACACCAAGGGTGTTAATGGTGCGTTAGTATCTTGGGGCGAGGTCTAATGCCACATTGATAAGTTTACCGGCTACCTTACCTTCCAAACCAGAACACGACTGTGACAAGCACTGACGCTATTGCGGCAGGAATAGGTAAGGCGGTGGTACCAGACCCGGGCGAGACAATGCAGAACTCTACCACCTAGTAGCCACGATGGTAATGACTCAAATAGCCAATCATTTCCCTTTTACGACCTGCCTGGCAGAACGACAGTGGTCCTATTCTTCAAAGGATAACGGGACCAACTTGGGGCAAAAGGTGTCTATAGGCGATGGTTTTTCTTTCCATCAGGAGAACTACATTGTTGCTCTTTTGCTATCTAATAATATAAAAAAACCAGCCAAGAGTCGGACTCGCGCACGAAGGGTTCCGTATCATCATCTATAAAAGAAAATCATGTTTGTTGTTTGTATACTTAAATATTTATCGATCAAGTAAAAAATTGCTTAAAAATCCCATACAACATGGGAGCCCCCCTTAAATATTTACTTTATTTTTATTTAATTACTAGCTAACCCGGCAAACGTTGTTTTGCCATATAAATTATTAAATTACTAAAATTACTATTAAAAATAGGTTTCGGTGATAGAAGGGTAAAAATTTAAGGTTGTACGTATTTTTCATGCCTCATTATGAAAAAACAAAAATTTTGTTCAATACATAAAAAATGTTAAGGGTGGACAACCCTTTATCTTTATTTAAGGGCTATGAACCGATTCTCAGACCTACTGAATATGCATGACTGAATACAATGAGCCGATTCTCAGACCTACTGATTATGCATATAAAATTTCATAAAAATCGGGCGAGTCGTTTCGAAGGAATATGGTAACTAACATTGTGACATGAGAACTTTATATACCTATAAGATTTATTTTGAAGGGTTAATATACAATTAAATATTCTGTGAAAATTTTAAGAGTCTACCTGTTACTGTTAGTAATATTGAGCAAAAAAATATGAAAAAATCACGTTTATTGTATGGGGACTCCCCTTAATATTTTTATTTCTTTAATTTTAGTATTTGTTGTTACGGCAACGGAAATACATAATATGTAAAAATTTCAGCTTTCTAGCTATCACGGTTTATGAGATATAGCCTGGTGACAGACAGACAGACGGACAGAGAGACAGTGAAGGCTTGGTAATTAGTCCCATTTTACGTTTTAGGTACGGAACCCTAAAAAAGACAGTCTTTCGCATTGGTTACTCTCTCCATCAAGTGAGCCATTATTTGGTGTCTAATGTAATAAACTAAAAATGTAGCCCGTGAGATTAGCTGAATAATCATTCCGAAAAAACTTTCGTTTTCTTTTTCTCCGCTCGGTTGACGACCTACGCATTTGTCATCTGACGTTTACACACTATGATCACACTACACCGTAGGGTGTAGCCTTAGGGTAGCCTAATGGGACAGTGAAACGCATCTAAATTGACTTCTTCCTTTTTTCGAATTTTGTAGTAATTCGGATAAAAAATAAATAAAAACTATTTACTTAATAAGTGTTTTTCTATAAACATTTGGCGTTTTCTATATTTTTTCAATATTTTTAGAAGTTTTTAGGGTTCAAGAAACTCTTATAGTTTTGCCATGTATGTCCGTCTATCTGCAGCTTACTTCTGAGATTATTAGTAGGTACCAGATAGGTGTAATTTGGCATAAATATATATACTTATTAGTCACGCCTCTGTGGTCTAGCGGTCCAGCGTTGGCGTTGACCACAGGAGGTCCCGGATTCGATTCCCGGGTCGGGCACAAAAAAAGTGTTCTTACAGTTTTCTGAGAAACACAAAGTTGCCCGGGATTGGAAAGTGCCCGGTTGGCGATAGGCTTGCCACCTATCACATTTGTGGGACCAAGTATCTAATCTAATCGTGGGTGCACTTGTACCTCTGCCTATCCCTTCGGGGATATTTGTGTGAATATACATATTAGTCACGCCAAAGAAGTGGTAAAATAAAATAGTGAAAAAAAATTAGGCTCTCACGTCTAGTCTAGACTAGTCACGCCAAAGAAGTGTTAAAATAAAATAGTGAAAAAAGTGGATGTCCTTTTTTTCTCGCATACCCCGCAGTGTAGTTCATATGTGTCATTAGACAGGTCTTTAAAATATTACAGGTTTGTAAAAAAAAATTTTCGGGTAAAGGATCCATTCTTTTCGGTTAAAGGTCTTTAAAGTGCTAATTTTTGTAAGTCAAGTGTCTCCCCCTTGCCAGATAAATGATTGTCTCTTTGTGCGTGAAAAAATCACTGAAGTAGTGTAGTTTGTTATTTGTTGATGCGTCAAAATAACTTGTAAAAATTTTATTGAATAAAGTACTTCTGACTTCTAGTATGATAAAGTTAAAAAAAACTGTTACAGCAAGGTAGCTATGCAAGTTTAAGTACCTACATACTCTACAAAATACAAGATAAAAGCGGGTATATCCGTCATTAGCGTTAAAAAAGTTAAATATTATGCATAAAACAATGAAAAAACACTTTTAAGTACGCATTATTATAATTGATAACTACGGAACCTACATTGCACGTAGTTTGGCACCCACTTGATTAGTTTATTAGTTTAGAGCATATAGGTATACGCAGGCGTTTTTGTTATAAATAATTACTTGAATTAATAGTTATTCTTCTACCGTGAATATTACTTGGTTTTTCCAGTATAAAGGTCTATAAACAGTCGTTTTGTTTAAAGATTGCTAAATTAAAATCAACATATTATCTCCGGCAATCTCACATAATTTTATTTATAGTTATTGTTCACGAAAAAACATTAAACTATTGGAATATTTTGCGTTTTATCCGCTTAATACCAGCTACAGACTATATTGTGTAGAATAAAATGGGAATTGGGATATATAGAAGTAATAGGCTCAAGAAGACAAAGCTAAAGCGAATGCAAAATTCTAAAGCCTGATGATACATCAACTCACCTATCTTTATCTAAACAATGTTTTGCCCCGCGACGGTCTGCTATATTGCAAGGGAGCAAGGGAGGCCTTTGAAGAATAAACCACCTGCCATTCTGCCAGGCAGTTCGTAAGAGGCGAATGATTGACTATGTGCGTCACTAACAAGACGTAAGATGGACACCCAAACTTAAAATTAGCTTCTGTGCTAAATATGTAGATGAATTGCAGAATCTATATAAACCAATAACAAAGTCAATGAACAGCAATTGACCGCCTCGTTGTCGGGTGATTAGCAAACCTTATAGCCGAGCCACACTGTTAGAAACAAGCTTCCAACAAGGGTGACCTTGGTGGGAGGCTTGTGGAGTTCAGATGTGTGTGTTTATACTGTTATAAATCGCCGGTGGAAATCCACGTGGAGGGCTTGTTTCCAACAGTTCTGGCTCGGCTTTTACTACGATTCAATGGTGCTCGGGTTCAATTTGCAATAGACACAAACACAGAGAGAGAGCATAATAGGTATATGTCAATATATTCTACACTTTTTATCGTCGGGACTTTGTGAGACTCAATTTTAATAATATGCGTTCCAAATAAGAATAGGACTGTTAGGATGACATTTTGCTCCGCATTTTGCAAAAACTTCGTAAGTGATGAGTAAGGTGTGCAAAAAAATTCTAACAAAGAAATACTTTAGGAAATTAATTTCATTCTAATTGGTATATTTTTTATTTAGATTACCATCAGATCCCCGTGTAGGTCCCGGGCTCCTTTGTAGGATAGGCCAACTGCCGTTCTGCCAGGCAGGTCGTAAAAGGAGACCGATTGGCTATGTGAGTCACTACAATCGTGGCTACTGGGTGGTAGAGTTCTGCATTGTCTCGCCCGGGCCTGGTACCACCGCCTTACCTATTCCAGTCAGTGCTTGTCGCTGTCGTGTTCCGGTTTGGAGGGCAAGGTAGCCGGTAAACTTATGCAGGTGGCATTAGACCTAGCCACAAGATAGCAACGCTCCATTAACATCTTTGGTGTCTATAGGCGATGGTTGACTCTCCATCAGGAGACCCATCTGCTTGTTTGCTATCTTATGATATAAAAAAAAAAATATGTATCCATGTATTAAAATAAGGTGTAAAATAACTAACACGACTTTTATATATATATGAATGAACGGCTAGACTGATATATTTTACTGTTTTTTATAGATGAATTTTATATTTTAGTACTGTTTAGCCTATTCTGGACAAAGACAGCCCAAATTCACAAAAATCGCAATAAAATTGGCCCCATTGTTTTTGACTTAAGTGGCGTAAATAACACGAATTTTTTATATAATATATAGATGACTGATGCCAGCTAGACTGATGTTTTTTACTAATTTTTTATTGATGAAAATAATATTATTAAAACGTTATTTGTTATTCAATAAACCAGCAATATTTTTTGAACAAATGTTTTTTTTGCTGACATTAATAATTTCACACTTGTGGTATGAACTAGTATGAAGTTGATAACAAGCGCGATCCTATTCTTAGTTGGAACGTATATATAGTACAGTATTAATTATTAATGAATCCTCAACACTTGTACTGTTTCACAATAAGGCATATTTAATTTTCTACCGGTATCGCTTACACCAGCATCCTCAATATGGACGTATATACGATAACTGGAATTATTACGAAGCAATATTTGAAAAATAAAAATGTACTTTATTTAATTAGTCATAAAGTTGACATTTGTTTCTTACTTAACAGAGGGGAAAAACGTTCTGAGCAAGACAACGACAAGAGTGGATGTTGTCGCTTTCTTGCAACTGCCAGTATAAATAAAACTATCTGATGGTAGATTTCTATATATTCGGTAATCTTTTAATCCCTTTTATTTATTCACTTCGATAAATACGTTAGCATAAAATGTATTGAAATTAACATAATGAGTTCTAAAATGTGCTTGTTATAATTATTACGTAATTACTTATGCAATGCAAAGCTGTTTCTCAAATTAGTAGAATTACTTAGTAGTAATTTGCAAACTACGCATGCCCACACTTATATATGGCGATTGGCGCTTTATTTAGTAGAAAGAGACACACTTCACCCATGTCGTGGTACTCTTCGGAAAGATTTTGAAGCGCGTGTAGAATATAAGTTCCTTGGTGCTGTCAGGTAAATCGGCCATATTTCTTTACAGGTTTCAAATATGTAGTGTAGATGGCGTGAGCATTTATTAAAGTATCGTAGAACGGAGCGCAGAATATCGTCATACTTATTTCTCTTCGTTCATTAAAAAGAGTAGACTATAATGTTGTTTTTATTAAACCAACGTAATAGTTGAAAGAAGACGTCACTACAGTGTTGCTACTTTTTAATGTCTACTATTTGAGTTAGTATATAAGATTGCGTATTATGAGACTTCCGAGCGAAGCCGGGTTTTCATCTAGTAATATTATATTCTCTGTTACATAAAAGTGAAATGGAAATCCGAACATGGAAAACATCATGGCCGTGTAATTGCAACGGAACAGTGACCTGCGGCCGTTGACCCGCCTCCAATGGCAGTGGTCTGAAAGGCCGCGTGAAGCACCGTGCTTACAGTTAGTTACACACCACACGTAGGCACACGGTATCGGATTAATACATGGGGCACACTAAAAGTTTTGCACTTCTAGCTAATCGGAACTATTTGAATTTCGAATGTTATATTTTTAAAACGTTGCAACCGTCTTAGTAATAAAAAAAAACAATTGGCGGGAAATGATTTGTCAATTGTTTTTTTTATCACACATCAAAGTTCTACGTAGGCAACGAAAATGGAATTAAGTCGAAAAAATTTTAGAGCGATGACTTTTAATGATTTTAAAAGTTTTCTTTCTCCGCAAGACTGTACCGCTCGGGTTCAAAATGTTTTTGGGAGAAAAGCACCTTGTTTGAGCACCGCGAGGCGATGGTTTGCTGAATTTGAGAGAGGTCGAGTTTCTTCACGTGATAAATTTCGTGAAGGGCGGCCTTCAACTACCGTCAACGAAAATAATGTGGCTACTCTTAAGCGGTTAATTGAAGAAAACCCCCGGATTATCTATGAGACAATTCGAGGACTATTGGGATTGATGTGAGCCAAATTCTGAAAATTTTACACGAAGAATTGAAAGTTCGGAAACTTTGTTGTCGTTGAATCCCTCATGAAATGACAGCGGAGCAGAAGCGGGCTCGCATGGAATGGCTCATAGATGCTACTGAAGTACGACTACGGACATTCTAATGCTGTTTATTACATTGTCAAAGGAGACGAAACGTGGATTTATTTATTTGAACCCGAAAAAAAACAGCAATCTTGTGAATGGGTGTTTGAAAATGAGAACAGGCCAACAAAAGTGAGATAGGCGAGAAACGAGGGTAAAAAAATGATCGCGTTTTTTTTCTCAGCTACGGATCCCATCTGTACAATTCTACTTGAAGATCAAAAGAGTGTTAATGCCAAGTGGTATCCTACCATTTGTTTACCCAGGGTGTTAGAAAAAGTTCGCGAAAGACGACCCAAAAGCCGCATTCTCCTACACCATGATAACGCTTCTTTACACACGGCCAACAAGACAAAGTCATTTTTAGCTTCGGAAAAAGTACATCTCGTCATTCATTCTGTATTTTCCCCAAAATCAAAGATTTGATGAGAGGTTTTACTTTTACCAATTCCGAAGAGGCAGTGATAGCGTTCAATCAGCACGCAGAAAACATGCCTTCAGATCTGTGGTCCTCCTGTTTTAAAAAATGGTTCGATCGCATGAAAAAATGTTTAAAATGTAAAGGAGATTATTTTGAAAAGCAATAACCATAATATTTTGGTTATAACATGTTGTTTTTTTTAAGTTACGCAAAACTTATATTGTGACCTACGTATTAAGGTAATGTATTTCCTTGTAAATCCCGTTGGTCAAGTGGTAAGTGACTTTAACTACGCAATCGATGGAGCTTGGGTTCGATTCCTGACAAGCATGGTGTGGTGAACATAACTGTTTGTATCTCTGGGTTTGGGTGTTTATCAAATATATTGTATAATAAAAACTGTGTAATAAAAAATGTGTATATATAATATAATTGTATAATAAAAAATGTGCATATATATATATATATATATATATATATATATACTCAAAAAGTACTGCATGGATTTACTTCAAATTTTGCATGAATATTACTAATAGGTCGGGTCAACATATAGGCTACATATTATCACGCTATCACCTACGGGGGAGGAGCAGTGTAAACGAAGTCCGCGCGGACGAAGTCGCTGGCAACAGCTAGTATATATATCCATGCAGTACTTTTTAGTTTACCCCGGACAAACAAACAGACAAATAGACAAAAATTCTAAAAACTATATTTTTGGCTTCGATATCGATTGTAGATCACGCCCCTAGTATTCTGAGCAACACGTCATGACTTGTTTACGTATTTACTTAAATTATTTTATATATCGCTGATGGTTTTCGCAGCGCACGCAAAATAATGACATAGATAAAATTTTGATACCTTGGGTTAGGTAGGGATCTCTAATTTTTTGAAAGTATAATATAGTTTATGTTATATTAGTGTAGATTTCAATAAAATAGTGCAAGGATGACCGGTTAGCCTGCAGGGTCATCCGGTTTACAGATTTTTTAACCTTTTTACCCCGTATTGTTCCTGTCCCTTTTGAAGGATGGACCATTTGCTGTTCTGACAGACAGTTCGCAAGAGATGAACAATTGGCTATGCCAGTCACAGATCACCACGATCGTGAATATTAAGTGGTAGAGTTCTGCATTATCTGGTACCGCTGCATTACCTGTTCCTACAAAAATAGCGTCAGTGCTTGTCACTGATCAGATCTTCGCCAAATTTAATTAGGAAAAAGCTAATTTATAAAAATCAGTTTATAAATGAACGAATTCTGATATATACATAAAAAAGAAATAGTCGCATTAAAGCCATTAGAAAGATCAAAATCGACCGACAACTTCAAAATTTACAGCTTTAAACAAATCTATTTAATAAACGGAAAGTTCAAAAATGTATGCTTATATTGCAAGACTCATCATGCGAAAAATTAGAGAGGACTCTACGATCAAAAAAATTTTTTCGCGTCATTTGTTGACTGCTTTGATCTTAACTTAGCGGAAACTTATACATGTGACACTAGACATCGCCACAAGATAGCAACGCAGCCTTAACACCTTTGGTGTCTAAAGGCATAGTTGACTCCTTGCATCAGGAGACCCACCTGCATGTTTGCTATCTTATGATATAAAAAAAAGTTTTAGGACGCGTCTTTTGCAGGGTCATGAAAATTACAGATTTTTTGCTGCACTATATTTCTTTTTTAGCTGGAAGAAATCTCGTTAGATATAATCCCGCTCATATGTACTTACTAGCTGTGTCCGTGACTTAGTCTGCGAGTAAAAATTTCTAAAATAAAAGTAGGCTAATTGACTCCTTATTACATCAGCTATCTGCCAGTAAAAGTCACAAAAAAGGTAAAATTAATTAAATTTGCTATTATCCGCGATCTGTTCTATGTATCCTCCGTGATGGTACCGAAAAGGGAGACGTCGGTTTAATAAATGGATAAGACTCACCGATGGTCCAGATAAAAAGAAGACCCCAGTAGCACAATTATCCAACCACACCACCACACTTTTACACCCACGTCTCACGCCGTCACCAATCACAAAAGCACACAATTTATGTACGCACTCTGAGTGCATAGTAGTTTTAATTGATTATCCGAGCTCCTTTGAAGAATAGACCAACTGCGGTTCTGCCAGGCAGGTCGTAAAAGGCGACTAATTAGCTATGCGAGTCACTACCATCGTAGCTACGAGGTGGTAGAGTTCTGCCTTGTCTCGCCCGGGTCTGGTACCACCGCCTTACCTATTCCTGCCGCAATAGCGTCAGTGCTTGTCGCTGTCGTGTTCCGGTTTGGAGGGTAAGGTAGCCGGTGATCTTATGCATGTGGTATTAGACTTCGCCACAAGATAGCAAATCTGGAGCGCACTCAGTGCATACATAAATTGTGTGTTTTTGTAATTGGTGCCGGCGTGGGACGTGGGTGTAAAAGTGTGGTGGATGTGGGTGGATAATTATGCCGCTGGGGTCTTCTTTTTATGCAGACCGTCGGTGAGTGTTATCCATTTATTAAACCGACGTCTCTCTTTTCGGTGTCATCACGGAGGATACATAGAACAGATCGCGGATAATAGCAAATTTAATTAATTTCACCTTTTTTGTGACTTTTACTGGCAGATAGCCGATGTAATAAGGAGTAAATTAAATTAGCCTACTTTTATTTTAGAATTTTTTCCTCGCAGACGAAGTCACGGACACAGCTAGTAAGTACATATGAGCGGGATTATATCTAGGTAACGAGATTTCTTCCAGCTAAAAAAAGAAATATAGTACAACAAAAAATCTGTTATTTTCATGACCAGGATACATAATTAATTTCATCTTTTTTATAATGGATTTCTGCATAGTAACGCCTGAATCAATAAAATATAGTAAAAGTCACGTCAAAATCGGTCCAGTCGTTTCAGAGACGATCTAAATTAAACAGACAGACAAAAATTGTAAAAAAAATGTTATTTTGGCATATGTACCGTGTATACATCCACATGCATTTGGTAAAAAGCGGTTATTTTAATATTACAAACAGACACTCCAATTTTATCTATTTGTATAGATTTTAAGTTTTCCTTCCGTATTTTTTATATTTTCTGGATAAATAGTGTTAAAATGTATGTACCCAATGGCGACGATAAATACAGTTCAATTTTAAAAGTTAGCGAGTTGATAGTAAACTGTTAGTTACAAAACAAACTCGATGGCATTGGACTTTAACCTTAAAACGTTCATATAATTAGGTTATCACATTGTCACTATTCTTAACTTTCCGCTACGTAGTACGTAGTGTATAGGAAATTTGACCCGATTTTCGAAAATCGAGTTTTCACCGTATCTCTACGTTTTGAGGTCCTAGGAATCTTTTCCGACTATTTTCGCGATGACGTCAGTATGTCTGTATGTCTGTATGTAAACATCGCATAAGTTTTGAACGGCTGGACCGATCGAAACGCGGTTGATGGCATTCGATTGCATTCTGCTCAACTTAGACTTCCTGAAAATTTGAACTAAGTCGGCCTAGGAGATTTTAAGAAATTTTGAAAAAAATCCAAAAAAACTTTTTTGGAAAACAGTATTTTTTAACATAACTTCCAGATTAATATACCGATTGAGTACAAAAATTAATCAGCTCTATTCCTCAAAAATCTACATCTATTGCATAAATTGCATCAAAATCGGTTTATCCGTTTAGGAGAAATCATTGACGAAAAATTTAAAAAACACTATTTTTCGACATAAATTTTCAACCAATCGAAGTCGTGGGCAACAGCTAGTAATGGATAAAAGTTTGTATGAAAGATTATATTGA
Source organism: Apodemia mormo (assembly GCA_036924255.1). Taxonomy (NCBI): domain Eukaryota; kingdom Metazoa; phylum Arthropoda; class Insecta; order Lepidoptera; family Riodinidae; genus Apodemia; species Apodemia mormo. The sequence continues at coordinate 3,567,292 of JAUPFN010000008.1, forward strand.
TGATATATTACCGTAATCGCGCAAGAAACTGCGCGGGTCAGATAGTTTTAATTGATTATCCGGACTCCTTTGATGTATAGACCAACTGCCGTTCTGCCAGGCAGGTCGTAAAAGGCAACTGATTGGCTATGTGAGTCACTATTATCGTGGCTACTAGGTGGTAGAATTCTGCATTTTCTCGCCCCGGGCTGGTACCACCGCCTTACCTATTCCTGCCGCAATAGCGTCAGTGCTTGTCAGTCGTGTTCCGGTTTGGAGAGTAAGGTAGCTGGTAAACTTGTGCATGTGGCATTATACCTCGCCACAAGATAGCAACGCACCATTAACTCCTTTGGTGTCTATAGGCGATGGTTGATTCCATCAGGAAATTTGCTATTTTAAGATATATATAATATATATATATATATATATATATATATATATATATATATATATATATATATATATATATATATATATATATATATATATATATATATATATATATATATATATTATTTATATAATCCTGATGAAAAGAGGCAACAATACAACAACAATAGTGCGTTGCTATCTTGTGGCGAGGTCTAATGCCACTTACTTACCGGATACCTTACCCTCCAAACCAGAACACGACCGTTACAAGCACTGACGTTATTGTGGTAGGAATAGGTAAGGTGGTGATATCTAATAATCAGAATGAATGAATGAATGAATAATAACTCTTTATTGTGCACATAGTTACAGTAAAAATACATGCTTAGTACAAATACTTTAAAGACAATTTAAAGAAAGTACACAAAGGCGGTCTTATCGCCAAAGAGCGATCTCTACCAGACAACCTTTGTTGATAAGAACAACATTTTAAGGTAGAGGATATCCGTAAAATATGTACTATTACACTTACAATAACTTAAGACTGTACATATATGCTATATCTACACATAGCAATTCTGCTCTCACACATAAACAAAACAAAAACATAATAATACAAACACATTAAAATTTGAATACATATATATATATATATATATATATATATATATATATATATATATATATAAAGAAATGCACAGTAAAATGACCTTGACAGAAATATATTAATCTAATCTGTAGAACAAGAATTTAAATAATGCATTTTAACTAGTTTTTTTAAAAATATTTAACGATTTTGCAAGTCTAATGTTAGCAGGGAGTTTATTCCATAGCTTAACAGCTGAAACAGAGAAAGAGTGTTCGTAAAAACGTGAATTATGCACAGGCACACGCAAGGAAAGATTTTCACTTGAACGCAGTTTCATACCATCACTTTCTTCCTTTAAGTAACCTGGCGTCATTGGATCAAAAAGCACACTGTATAACAAGAAGAGTATATGAGCATCACGGCGAAGTTTAATTGGAAGCCACTTGAGTTGAGAACGAAACTTGGACACATGATCATATTTGCGTAAACCAAATATGAATCTAATACAAATATTTTGGAGACGCTCAAGTTTATTTAGCTGATCTTTGGTTAGGTCAATAAAGCAAACGTCCGCATAATCTAGTATTAGAAGTAATAGAGATTCAGCAAGCGTAATTTTAGTAGGTATAGGTAGTTAACTCTTTAAACGTCTTAAAGAACTCCAGGATGCAAATATTTTTTTACTGAGTTCTTTAATGTGAATGGTCCACGAAAAGGTGCTATCAAAAAATACACCTAAATTTTTTACAAAATTAGTATATGGTAAATTAATTCCATTTAGTGTAACAGCTGGCAAACTTCTCCAATCAACTCTATCAATGAGTTTCGGGCTACCAATTATGATAACTTGAGATTTATTGGGGTTTACATTTAAGCCAAAAATTTTACTCCAATCACAAATGGTAGCCAGATCGACATTGATGTTGTCGATTGCATTATGCAGGTTTTCAAAAACAGTGTGTGTATAAATTTGGAGATCGTCGGCATACATATGGTAGAGAGAAGCCAAATGATGAGTAATAGAACTACTAAAGAAGGAAAATAAGAGAGGAGACAACACACCAACTTGAGGTACGCCAGCGGTAATGCAAGACCAATCAGAGAGTACATCTGCCCAGCGGATTCTTTGTCGGCGACCATCCAAGTTACTCCTAAACCATTCTATTGCTGTAGGTGACATATTGATAGAGCCTAAAGAACTTATAAAATATCATAGTCGACGGAGTTGAAAGCATTGCTGAAATCTAATAAAGCAAGTACAGTTAGTTTTCTATTATCCATCGCTTGCCTTATGTCATCACTAATTTTTTCAAGGGTAGTTGTACTATGACCAGGACGAAAAGCAGATTGAAATTTATTAAACAAGTTATTTCTATACAAAAATGATCTGAACTGCTGATGAACAAGTCGTTCAAGAACTTTGGATAAAAATGGTAATATGGAGATTGGGCGATAATCAGAAAAAAGGGACGGATTGGTCTTTTTTGATAAAGGAATTACAAATGCATCCTTCCTAATGCTGGGAAAAGTACAAGATGATATGGAATGATTTATTAAATGGGTTATGGTTGGAAGCACAATGTCTATAATAGGTATTATCATATTACGACTGATGTTATCAACACCGACAGCATTAGACGATACAGCCAGGATATTTCTTTTGACGTCACAGTCAGAAAATTAATGGAAAATCAGACGTGTGGTTGCAAAACTCTACCACCTAGTAGTCACAATGGTAGTGACACTTATAGCCAATCGTTTGCCTTTTACGACCTGCGTGACAGAGTGACAGAAGGTAAATTCTACAAAGGAGATTCGAACCAATATGGGGTCAATAAACGAGTATTTATTGCTTGGAAAAGTGTATTTTCTTTCAGTAAAAATCAGAAGATTTAGAAAAAAGTATCTTCACGCCCGTATCCCCGAAGAGGTAGGCAGAGGTACAACCAGTGCACCCACGATTAGCCGAAGATACTTGATCCCACAATGTGTTAGGTGGCAAGCATATCGCCAACTGGGCATTTATCCAATCCCGGGCAACGTTGTTTTTATCGGATAACTGAAGAAACACATTTTTTAATTTGCTCGATCGGGGAATCGAAACCAGGACCTCATGTGGTCAACGCCGACAATATACCACTAGACCACAGAGGCAACAAGATTAAGAGCTCCAGAATCCAAATATAGAGAAGTCAGGAAGTCCGTTCTTGCAGTTTTACTGTAATCAATTTAGTTGTTATAACATTTAGTCACTTTACAAAACCAACCCTTGTGTTGGTTCGTGAAGAACAAACTAATTGCCGTTCTGCCAGGCAGGTCGCAAAAGGCGATTGGCTATACATGTCACTACCATCGTGACAACTAGTTGGTAGAGTTCCGGAACGTCTCGCCTGGGCATTTTGGTAAATATGCCTGCCGCAATAGCGTCAATACTTGACATTGTCGTGTTCTGGTTTGGAGGGTAAGGTAGCCATTTGATTTATGCATGTGCCATTGCCATCCCGCCACCCGCCGTCATCCAGTTTGGCATATAAAGCGTGTGGCATTAAGGGTTTTAATGCCACATGCATAAGTTTAACGCCTATCTTATATAACGCCACAAAGACAGCACTCAGCAACCCACCATTAACATCTTTGGTGTATATAGGCGACGGTTTTTCTTTCCATCAGGACAAACACCTGCTTGTTTGCTATTTAGTGATATAAAAAACTCGTTGAATGTGGTGGCAGCGTCATCATACTTAGGTTTCGCATTGCAATTATTTTTATCACTACAGGTTGACTTTCTTTATAAGATAGCTAATAAGCAGATGGGTCTTCCGATTGAAACAGTCAACCATCGCATATAGACACGAAAGATGTTAATGGAGCGTTGCAATCTTGTGGCGAGCTCGCGAGAGTTTGAGAGCGCAATCGTACCCATCCACCCACCCATAACACAAGCAAATTATTTGCTTGTGTTATGGGTGCTAGTCAACGATACTAATATATAGAAATACGTCTATAAATACTAGAATAGATTTAATAAGCACCCAAACCCGGAAATACAAACATTTATGCTCATCGCTCATCACACAATTGTTTTTCCCTGTCGGGAATCGATTCCGAGCCCCCTCGATTCGTAAATAGGTTTGCTAACCACTCGACCAACAACGGCTCTTTACGTATGCTTTCAATTGACATCAACTTTTGTCACTGGTATTGTTCGTTTTTATGATTATCCATATTCCTTTCGTCAATATTTCGCTCCACTTCGCCAATATTATGCTCCAAATTGGTGAATCACGGATAATGCAAGTAGTGTGTAGTATATACCTATCTGTATTTAAATAATTCTACGACTACTTTAGAACATAATTTTTCGGATTCGGATACAGTATGTATGCGCTCTAACTTCCATCACTATTAATACGATTTTCCTGTTTTCATTCATGTTTATAGTACAGTGTGTGTTTACATGGCCGATAAGGGAAGTAGCGCAAACGCTGTGATAACACGTAACAAAGAGATGAGACATCTATCATCATCATAATATACTCATAGTTCACTACAAATACACGGTCAAGTGTGTGTCGGACTCAGTCATGCGGTTCCGTACCACCTTACGTATTATTATTTATAATTACAGCAACGAACCACACACCGCACCACTTACAACACTCTGGCCACTATTCTGGCTGGCGTTAAAAGTGGATTATTTTATGCAACAATGCGTAAATCGTGATGAAAAAAATTATTTTGTTCGTAAAAATCAAACGCATATTGGAAGGACCTTAATCCTTATATATAAGCGGACACCGTTTCCAGCACTCCGTAATCTGTATATTCGGACCAAATTAAATCATTCTAATACAAATAATCTCAGAGATAGGCTGCAGGCAGACGGACGGACAGACGGACATAGCGAAATTATAAGGATTCCTAGTTGAATTTGGAACCCCTAAAAACAAACTTTCCCTATTTATTTTCTTATAGGTTATTTTTTTAAAAAAAACTGGCCCAAATTTCACCAAAATCAATTCAGCGGTTTGGACATGAATTGAATACTGAGAAACGCATTGCACAACAGCGAATAATTGTTTTTTCACGCCGTTTCACACCAAATCGGTGAAAAATGAAAATTGAACGCAGAGTTATAAAGAACCAGGAAAATTAAAGTTAGTTGGTGACGTTTTATTGTTTTCAAATAATGTATTTGCAATAACTGTACACTGTGCAGTGTATACAAACAGTATTATATTACAACATATCATTACGCACACGCACAGAGAGCAAAGGTCACCGTAAATCTGTTTTATTGTGTGCTTATCTATTATTATTCTACATAATTGTCACTATTAATAATCAGTTACTGTCAAAACACACTTTTTACCCGATTAAATTAAAAAAGGTTATGGTTTTCAAATGTATGGTTGTATATATGTATCTGTGTTCATATTTTTGGTACTTTTCGTAGCCTGAACGGCTAGCTAGATGGATTTAAACTTGAGAAGTGCCATAAGGTTTGTCTTAATTGCAAGACCCTTGGTAGTGTAGTTATCTATGGGCGGCGGTAATCAATTAATAATAAATTTTGAAAAAACCTCAAAAAAAATTTGGCGAAGTGTAGTTTATTTTCATGGGTTCCAAATTCAACTAGGTATACTTATAATTTCGCCTTGTCCGTCCGTCTGCCTGCAGCCTACCTCAGAGATTATTATTATCTAACGCAATTTTTAACAAAATAGATGTTTGAACTGAAAAAATCTATGCTTATTTTTATTCCTTTAAGTTTAAAATACCCTAATTTAGCGGGAAGTTTCAGGGATGGCCCGCAGGGTCAACCGTTTACAGATTTTTTATAGAAGTGGTGGCAAAGGGACAGGAGGCTCACCTGATGGTAAGTGATCACCGCCGCCCATGAACAACCACACTATCAGAAGATTTGCAGTTGCGTTGCCGGCCTTTTAAGAAACAGTAGGCTCTTTTCTTGAAGGTCCCTAAGTCGTATCCGCTTGGAAAAACCCCTGCCGCTAATTGGTTTCACAGAGGAATAGTGCGGGGAAAAAAGCGCTTCGAGAATCGCACAGTTGTGGATTTCCAGACATCGAGATGGTGAAGATGAAGTTTTGAATTTTGTCGCGATATCCGATGATGAAATCTGCGGCAGGCATTAATCCAAACAGTTCCTCGGAACACTCGTCATGGTAGATCCGATAGGAGACGCAGAGCGAAGCCAGATCTCTACGTAATTCCAAAGAATCAAGCCGATCAGAAATAGTCCTGTTATTGATGATTCGAGTCGCTCTACGTTGAATGCGTTCAAAAGGAAAGTGCTGGTGCTGAGGAGCCCCCGCCCACAAGTGACAGCAGTACTCCATATGAGGCCGGATTTGCGCCTTATAAAGTTGTAAGCGATGGGCCGGCGAGAAGTACTGCCTGGCCTTGCTGAGAACACCCAGCTTTTTTGAGGCTAATTTGGCCTTGCCAGAAGATTGTAGTGACACATTTAGAGCATTGTCTTTAAGCAACTACCAGGCAAGAAAGCATATGGCAAATTCTTCAAGAGGGACTTAGTCACAACCACAGACCACAACAAATGGGGCATTAATAATGACTAGCGATTGTCCTGTGGTCGACCATCAACCACAGTCTAAACAATTAATTATTCTTTTTAGTTTAATAAGGGGTCATTCAAGTATTTCGTAAGCACTAAAGGGGGCGGGGATCTTCCTTTTGCTTATTTTTGATGACAAGGGGGACTGAAGATATAGATGATGATTATGTCAACAAAATTCATTTGTTTACTTTCGAGTTTTTTATATATATACTGCTTGCTACATTAAATAATTGCGTTAAACTCTTTTATCTTACCTACTGCTACTAATAAAAGACGTGTGGCACTCGGAGACTGCCGCGGTAAAGCTATTGCATAGCATTTTTTATCAACTTATGCAATTACAATTATATATTTATTTTATTTATGCAGTATTTTTTTCTTTGTTTTTTTTTCTTTGATTGATTCAAGTTACACTTTGAGCGTGGTGACCGATAAAAAAACTTTTTTTTTTTTAATTAAATAAATGAGATGTTAATATTGTTCAAAATATTTTTATTATCTTTCAATACATGTCGGTTCTTCAGGAATATTTAATAAATGCACTTTGTTTATTCATATTTAAAACACTTTGTACACAAATTATACGAGTTCAGATATTCACTGTTGTACGTAGATGATAAATACCTATACACCTATATACTTTCTCACAAACAGCTGATTACGGTAGTTTTCCAATACAACCAATGCCATCTAAAGACGGGTTGCTGAACTAAAGAGACAAGCGTGATATTTCAAAAAGTCATTAAAAGTTCTGGTATTTATCGATAGATGGGAAAACTAAAAAGTATCACCGCTGTGCCGGTCGGAGTGGGGGGTGTTAGGTTTTTTTCGTTACGGAATTTCTGGATTCGGTATCTACGCTCAAGGCCCGCGATAGAAGCTATGCAATAGCTTAAAACTGCTACTCATGAATCAATCACAAATCTGAGGAACAGATTAAAAAATAAATTTACAAATGTTTACGTAAGCAAGGGGAAGGGGTAAGTGATTTGCTTACTTTTGCTGACATGGGGAGGGGGGAGTCAATAATTGTAAAAAATCTGCTTACGTAATACTTTAATGGCCCCTAACAGACTTTAAAATAGTATACATGTGTTTATCATTTGTGTCACATAAATGTAGTGTGTGTAATGTTTAATTTTTTATTAATTTAATTCGTTCCTAATGCATATTATTTAAAAATATTAGTGCTTTCTGTACTCCTTCACCATGTTAACTTTAACTGTGCCAAATTCCATAATTCTCCGTTCATTTATTGTTGTAAAAAGAGGTACAAAGTTTTTGCTTCAAGTATTAATATATTAACTATTGAAATAAGTTAATCGCTTAAATCTTGATGCAAGTTGAATGGATTCCATTCGAAATTTTACTACCTAATAGTTACCGCGGTGGTAATATATTTAGCCAGTCATTCGCCTTTTTTTATAGTATCTTAAGATAGCAAACAAGCAGATGTGTCTCCTGATGGAAAGAGTCAACCATCGCCTAAAGACACTAAAGGTGTTAATGGTGCGTTACTATCTTGTGGCGAGGTCTAATGCCACATTCATAAGTTTACCGGCTACCTTACCCTCCAGACCGGAACCCGATAGTGACAAGTACTGACGCTATTGCGGCAGGAATAGGTAAGGCGGTGGTACCAGACCCGGGAGAGACAATGCAGAACTCTAACACCTAATAGCCACGAAGAAAGTGACTTGTATAGCCAATCGGTCGCCTTTTACGACCTGCCTGGCAGAACGGCAGTTGGTTTATTCTTTAAAGGAGCCCGGGACCAACACGGGGGAAAACCTGAAACTTTTGAAAATTACCTGAAGGAATGGCAAGTGGCCTATTCTTCAAAGAGAGTTCAGACCATCACAAGGAAAAAAGTAAATCTAGGCTTTGTGGTAGCGCTGTAGTAAAAATGTAACCTTCGTATGAATTTGTTATTACGCTTAAAATTATTTAAGTATAAAAAGCTTTGCGTGTTACACGGTGTAAGTTCGTTATATATACGAAAATATCACGGAATTAATTAGCTTATAAAATGTTAATTGTGAATTAATGTGAGGTTTATGTTAATGATTAGATATCTTACGACTGGAGTCTTTGAATAAGGAACCAACCACATTCAGTTTCGCACTCTAAAAGGCATTTAACTTTTATAAACATAGAGCCAAAATTAATTTTTATAAACATAAAGCCAAATTATTTTTTTTTATAAACAGAAAGCCAGAATTTTTTTTTGTGAATATAAAGCCAAAATTAATTTTATAAACAGAAAGCCAGAATTATTTTTTTGTAAATTAAAGCCAAAATTAATTTTCATGAACGTAAAGTCAAAATTTGTTTTTATAAACATAAAGCCAAATTACGGTGAGATGGGCGCCGTAAGCGTTGGTCCGCAACCCATCTAGGAGAAGGAAAACTCCGAAATCAAACCATCTGTCCTGGGCTGTAGGATTCTTAATCCATTTAAGGCTAGGATAGATCGACAGCACTAGTACAGGGCGTTTGTTGAGAGAAATGGCGCAAAAGTAGCTAAAATGCTAATACTACTTAAATTAGATGGTCTACTGCACACCCACCAACCCACATTGAACAAGCGTGGTGGGTGATAAGTCCAAATCCCTTCCCCGTAACATAGAAGGGTAGGGAGGCCTTTGCCCTGCAGTGGGACAGACATGGCTAATAATAATAATAAAAACAAAATTAACTTTTATAGACTTAAAGCCAAAATTAACTTTTATAAACATAAAGCCAAACTTAACTCTTCAAAACTTTAAGCCAGACGAAAGTAATTCCTTAGAACCTAAGATTAAACTTTTTTTATATTATTAATCAAGAATATTTTTTCATCATTACTAGCATTAGGTCAAACAAAACTGACAGCAAACAAGCAATTGCCTCTCGTGGTATGAAAGGTAAAGCATTAATATACATAATATTAATGCTTCACCCTTCATAGAGTAAAGGGTGAAGGAAATAATATACATAATATTCATAGAATGAAGTGTCAAGGGAATAACATATATATAATATTAATGCTTCACTCTTCATAGAGTGAAGTGCTATTCGACTCTTCTGAAGATGCTTCGGTTGCAAAGTGAAACGTGCGTTGTTTACATAACTTGTGTGTTACTGCCTTTGCTTCTGACATGGAAGAAAGTGTCGTGGAAGTGAGTGGACTATTGTGCCTCTGTGGTCTTCTATAATTTCAGACTTTGAATAAGTTTACCCTATTCGTTACACTACCTTTCATTTCTGTTGCATCATCGCAGTTCCATATAACATTTGGCGGAAAATTTGCAAATTAAATACCATAATTTCTCCTTTAAATTATGAGTTTTACGCAAACTAACGCCTGAAACAATTAAATATCTTGCTACATTGATATTATTACGTCATAAACATATATGTATTGTTTCTGATTCTCGACCTAAATACATTACTAGATTAGACTAGAATTTAAATATAAATCATCTACAGGATTTAACACACTTTACTGAATGTATTTGATGTGAAAAAAAGTGGAAGTGCATTAGTTAACTAAATAATAATGGAATTTCACCAAGTGCTGACGATGGAAACAATAGAATATTTTAGAGTAGGCAAAGGCAGACAATAACACACAAATTATGTATTCAACGCACGTTTCACTTCGTAACTGAAATATCAAATTATCCATAATAGGTCGGGGCAAAAGTATTTTCGTATTTTTAATGTATTATTAGTAATGAAACCTCTTTGGCTGTACTGAATATAACTGGCTGGTTTTAATACCACTAAAATGTGACATTCTGAAGATGCAATTAATTAAAAAAACTAGTCCCCGCAATTTTTCAATTGTTTTTCAAGCAAGCAAAATTAACGTATATGATGAAGAAATTCGGTACATTTTAAAGTTTTTTACATAAAAGGTAAAAATGCGACGAACGCCGCGAATAAAATTTGTGCGATTTAAGGACCTAATGCGGCATCAATAAGAGTAGCACAAATGTGTTTCAAGCGCTTCAAGTCTGGAAATTTTAGTGTGACATATGAGGTTCGCCCTGGACGCCCTGTCACAGATAAAATCAGTGCCATCTTTGAGGAAGTGGAGCAAGATCGACATATTAGTAGCTACGACATTGCTGAATAACGGGATGTTGATCATAAAACAGTTTTAGGTCATTTACGAAAGTCTGAGTACAAGAAAAAACTTGACATTTGCATACCACATGATCTCACTGAGAGAAACCTAATGCAACGTGTTTACATTTGCGATTCTTTGTTGAAACGTAACAATTCCGAACCATTTCTTAAACAGTTGATTACGGCTGATGAAAAATGGGTGACTTACGATAACAATGTGCGAAAAAGATCATGGTCGAAACATGGACAAGCCCCACAGACCGCGAAAAACCCGGCCTGACTTGGTACAAAGTGATGCTATGTGTATGGTGGGATTGGAAAGGAATCGTCCACTAAGAGCTTTTGCCACCGAGTGAAACTATCAATTCTTACCTCTACTATCAGCAACTGATGTTGTTCAGTTATTGGGAACAACCGGCTGGAGCTGGTAAATAGGAAGAGCGTGGTGTTCCACCATAATAACGCCAGACCGCACTCATCTATAATCACGCAGCAAAAATTGAGAGAGCTTGGCTGGGATGTGTTGATACACCTTTCCTATAGCCCTGACCTTGTTCCATCAGATTTCCACCTGTTTCGGTCATTGCAGAACTCCTTAGGAAGCATAAAGCTAACCTCAAAGAACACTGTGAACACTACTTGTCAGATTTTTAACCAAAAATCTCAAAATTTCTACAGGATTTGGATCATGGCACTACCCACAAGATGGCAACAAGTCATCGATCAAAACGGCACATACATATTATAAATAAATAAAAAATTATACCTGAAAAAAATATTTTCCTTTGTATGAACACTACGAAAATACTTTTGCCCCGACGTTATATGTTCTATACTTGGCATCTTCAATCATCGGCACTTGGCAAAACTGCATTTTGATTTTAATTGTAAAACACTTGTACTGGTTTGACTACATATATATTTTTTCAAATTATTTAAAATCTACTGATTTTGTGTATTGACGCATCTTCAGGACTTCAAGTCCTCAAAGATAGCATAAAATCGTACTTCACCCTTATTTATGTACTCAACACATGTTTCTCTTCGTAACCGAAGAATTTTCAGCAAAGCTAGTATTAAAATAAAGCTTAACCTTTTTAGAGTGAAGTGGTATTTGATTCTCCAGACGATGCTTCGGTTACGAAGTAAAACGTGCATTGAGTACATAATTTATATGGTACTGTCTTTGCTGCTGACGTGGATGAAAGTGTGGTGGAAGTGGGCGGACTATTGTGGCGCTGGGGCCCCTTTTAATTTTCAGACCTTAGATAAGTTTACCCCATTCCCTACATTAACTTTTGTTTCAGTTGCGTTAATCACAACAGTTACATATAAGATTTCGAGGATAATTTACAGATTAAATACCTTAATCATCTTTAAATACCTTAATCGTCTTTGAATTTTGGATTTCCGCAAAGTAACGCTTCTGAATCCATAAAATATTTGAGAATTATCTTCATTTGTATCCTGTGATGCAAAAACTTTAAACCGGATTATGACATAGGAGCTTTAAAAAAAGAATTAACAGAATTTCCAAAAGTATATAGGAATACATATATTCCAGAAATTTGTGACACGCGGAGCAAAAATTTTTTGGAACGAAGTTCCTTATCGCGCGTTGTGAAAGGGGGCTAGACGGAAAAAATTCTTACGAAGTGCTGTCACGACACTTTTTGCTATAGTAAGCGCATGCATGTATAAGTAGCGCATGTTTCTCGCTCTCTCTCTCTCTCTCTCTCTCTCTCTCATAGAAAGCAAGCAAGATATTTTCATTTCTATTTCCCATTGAACAGTGTGGTGTCGCGACGATTATTTTTGTTGAGTGTATACAGGTTTTTTGTAAATAATAATAAAAATAACTTCGTTCCATCCGGGTGTCCCTTGAAACCTCTCAAGTTTTTTTTGGTTTCCTGCTTGTTACATTGTACTATTCTAAATAATTCAATAACAAGTCTGCAATTTAATAAAATAAAACGTTTTTCTGTGCAAACAAATTGATATTCCAATAGTTTCAGTACGGTCAGATCAAACTAAATACCAATGCTTAACCCCAATAAACAATAACCCTTTATATTTAGAATAGCCAGTTAAAATAAATTTACAGTTCAAACGATTCGAATAGTATACCAATTGCCGCCTGTTAACATATTAAGATTTGTTAGCGGCCATCGTTTTAATTAAACTGCGCTTGTTCAGAAATTTCTTCACAGATACCAAGAACTATAAAGTCAAATTGTCATCCTAGTATTATAATATTTGTAATAATAATAATAATAATCATTTTATTTCTGTGATAGGGGTACAAAGTTGGTTTTGAATACAGTGGATCTCCACTATCTGCCTTTTTGGCGTACGGATTACCAAGATATATATTCCATTCCATATATTTTATGTATTAACAATTGTACTTGAACGCATTTTATACAATTTTATCATTATTATACATTTAATTAATTAATGTTTAAACATAAATAAATAATAATAATTTAATTCATCAAATTGAATAATTTAAAAATAAACTACATTATTATACGAATTTGATACAATTATATACATATACATATATATATATATATATATATATATATATATATATATATATATATATATATATATATATATATATATATATATATATATATATATATATATTTCGCAGAAGACAATAAATTATAATATACCACCATATAGTCGTCTTATCATTGAATCAGTGCGCACGTTAGGCACGGTCGGTTCTCTAGCTGTGAGTCCTCTTATAAACCGATCTACTGACTCGGATTTCGTTACGACAGGCGATATTTGATATATGCTGGCCGATGGATGACTGTTAAGATATAAAATGACGTAAGTGACGTACGCAACGTATAAGTCAAATACACTTTATTCTACTCTAGATAGCGCTACGCTACCTTAGGTTGCAAATACTCACATACTTCCTCACACGGCCATTCTGACAGACAACGCGCTCTCGCGTGTCGCACAGTTATCTTCGTAACATTACAAGCCTGTAGGCAATACGTAATAGAAATTTCCACTTCGTTAAAATTTTACTGTCTTTTGGTGTGATACAAAGCACATAAAGCTCATAGTAACGTCGCACAAGAATATTAAAACGACACACAACGCCGACCTGGGAGCTGTACTAAGAACAGAGCTTCCTTTACAATCTTAATTGCTAGTTATCGGAAGCACGGAGCTTCCAATACACTTTCTTATTAATTACACGAAGCGTTGAGCTTCCAATGTACTTCCTTAATTGTTACATGAAGCGCGGAGCTTCTAATACACTGACTTGTTAATTACACGAAGCCCTAAGCTTCCAATGTACTTTCTTAATTGTTAGGTACATGAAACGCGGAGCTTCCAATACACTGACTTGTTAATTACACGAAGCGCTAAGCTTCCAATGTACTCCCTTAATTGTTACATAAAGCACAGAACTTCTAATACACTGATTTATTAATTACACGAAGCGCTAAGCTTCTAATGTACTTCCTTAATTATTACATTAAGCGCGGAGCTTCCAATACACTGATTTATTAATTACACGAAGCGCTCAGCTTCCAATGTACTTCCTTAATTATTACATGAAACGCGGAGCTTCCAATACACTGATTTGTTAATTACACGAAGCGCTAAGCTTCCAATGTACTTCCTCAATTGTTACACGAAACACGGAGCGTCCAATACACTGATTTGCTAATTACACGAAGCGCTAAGCTTCCAATGTACTTCCTTAATTGTTACATGAAGCGCGGAGCTTCCAATGTACAGAACTGATAATTACATGGAGCGCGGAGCTTCCAATGTATTGTTTTTTATAGTTACGTGAAGCGCGAAGCTTCTAACGCATTGACTTCTTAATTACACGAAGCGCGGAACTTCCAATGTACTGACATGATAGCTACATGAAGCGTGGAGCTTCCAATGTACTGAAATGGTAATTACATGAATTAAAGTGAGACATGGTGCTCCAAAAGCATTAACACAAAAGTAGTTTATCTTAAAACCAACAATTTTCATTATTTTTCACTGCATTTCTGGAACAATATTAAAAGATATCAACACAGTAACATTTAAATGTTCGTACAATTTTTTTTAATATAATGTAACAGTAATGTAACAGTAACTTTATTAAGCACAACAAAATAACATTATAATAAAAATAAAGCTTAAAAAATGTTTTTGTTCTCATTTATTTTTGATACATTTTCCTATTTGTATAGATGTACAATGAATGTACAAAAGAACGGAAACAGGCACAGAAATTGCATTACGAGGATATAAAAGGAAGGTTAGATACATCTATTAATTCTCATTATAAACTCTTATTTGGCTCACCTTCTTAATTACTATTTTAATCGTAAACATCTGTTATTTTACAAGAATTTGAAAACTTTTCCCTAATTTATTAATTAGCCTAGGATTTTACTCAACTAAAACTATATCGCTTACATTAAAAAAAATGTACTTCGTTCTAACTCTTATTAAAGCGTGCTTTATTACACAAGCTAGTTCGTCCATCCTGGCTTAAGCTAAGCAGCTAAACTATCCGATGGTATTTTATCAATTTTACATGTTAAGCACCGGTGAACATATAATGTTCTGGCACAAGCGGTAGTGTTGGAAAACCATATATGTTTTCGTATTTTATTTAAGTTGTATCTCAAACTATATGTTTTGAATCCTCATGAAAGTGTTGAATAAGTTGCCTATTATAATTTTAAGAACTATTACGTGATATAACATATTTTTATAATTTGAAAGTTTTTATGAAGCTAGCTTATTCTCCATAACATATAATGACCGCAAATTTACTTCGAATGTGTCGTTTACTAAAGCCTGGATAATCCAGTTAGTGTCAGGGTCTAGCCTCTGGTCGAGTTGAAACCAACCATATTGACGACTAAAATAATAAACGTGTGGTATCCCTTTCCTGTACTCCACATCAAAATGCCTACCTAGGCCCATGTATTATCTATGTATTCAAGGAGCTAAATCTTTTTTTTTTTTATGATGAAATGCCTTAAGGCTGTTGTAGTTTATGACATCCTTAAAACTTGTCCTGAGAAGAATAGTACCTGAAATGCTTCAGGGCTTTGGCTTTTTCTTTATTTGATAAAATTAACTTGAGTGTCGATTTTTGCGATAGTACAGTTCCATAGCCGAGACGGCTGACGTATAAATAGCTACATTTTTAGTCAAATATTGATAATATTGTCATCTGATATTCATCGAAAGATAATAATTATCATGCATGGTTTTTAGCTTTTAAATCTCTGAAATAAAACAAAGGCTATCTGTCCCCTTTTTTTTTTAAAAGAATAACAAGGCAAGTGTAGAGGGTTATGAACTTATTTTGGAAGTGATATCCTTTACAGAATTTATTTTTGTAGAGATTAATGGTTAAGGATGGTGTAGTACGACTTTATTTAAATTTTCAAGTCTCATTTTTATTTCACACATAGTAATGAAATAGTGGGAATTGCCCTTTGTGCAAACGCAAACCCTTTTAATCAAGTAATATAGACGGGCAATATCATCGTCGATTAGAGGTGGCCGTTTCTAACGAAACGCTGCTGACGATCGATGTCGGTCCATGGTGACGACATCCGGTGCCGAAATGCCCAGTAACGGATGGGAATAACACTCAAATTCAACGCGATGGCAGATGTCGAATAACGACACTGTAATCGACGCCGCCAATTATAATACGTCGATGCCCGATGGCCCTTACTGTAAATATTCAACTGTGAATAAACAACGGATGAGCGCAACGTTACCAATTCTAAATGCCAACCTTACTGCGTGCTTGAGTAGAAAATCATCCTTTCAAATGCGTATCCAAATTTTAACTAACTAAACTAAAAAAAAACTTTATATTTCAATATTTTGTTTATCTATTTACATCAACTGTCATTTACTCTCCTAAATGTTTTTACGTTGATGCACGACAGTATCACAACGTTTATGAAAACGCCAAACCATCAACGTGCTTGACGTTTCCCAGCCAGTACGCTAGTAGATGTCCGACACCGTTGTTGGAAACAACGATGTTGACAATGATAACGTTTACGAAACAACGACGTGCATCGATGCTGAAAAATAACAAAACACCCATGTCTATCGTCGATAGTAATATTGGTCATGTAAATCTGCGCTCTGTGAAACATAAACATCCACTTGAATTTTTTTTTGTACTGTGCGTACCTTTGTTTTTGTAATGAAAGGTTCATTCCGGGTCGACTAAAAAAACATCCCGCCCGATAATGATGTCACAAGGTGAACAATCAGAGCCGCTAACTAAACATTGTAACTTAAAACTTGAGATCGATCCCAACGCATAAATTTATTGATTTGTCACCTCTGTGGTCTAGTGGTCCAGTGCCGGTACCACGTGAGGTCCCGGGCTCGATTTCTGGGTCGGGCAAATTAAAGAATGTGCTTTTCACCTTTGCAAAGTAACGTAAAGTAACTGCCTGGGATTAGATAAGTGCCCAGCCGGCAAACGGCCCGCCACCCATTGTGAGACCAAACATACTCGGCCAATTGCTGGCGCACCGGCTGCACCTCCACCCACCTCCTCGGAGATACGGGCATGAAAATACTTAAATTTATGTTCTGATTGTGAATATAGACTTACTAACACTTGATTTTGTATACTTATCATCTCCTCGTTTAGAAAAATACATCTGTTCCGTATGTCCCACTTTCAGACAATAAGATCACTGAAAATTAGCACGCCATTTGTCTGGCAAACTAGGTTTAAGTTCATAATTTGTAATTAAATAACGTCTAACACATTGTTACCCTACTTTAAGCTAATAAAGAATTGATTGATTGATTGATTGAACACTTTCATCACTAGAATTAAGGCTACAAATCTAAACTTTTATTAAAAATCTTTCGACATTTTGCGTTATAACTCGATTTATAATATTTGTAACACTATACGATCGTTCTGTGGCCTCAGATCAGAAAGTGATGATTACAAAAAATAATTTTACATGTATTATGCACAATGCACAATGCGTATGTATTGTTATGATTAAATGTAATATTCTGTTTTTTAACTTATCTTGAAATGTTCATAGACTGTAGAAGAGTACAGTATTGATGGAGATATGTCTATCTGATCAAATGATCCGTTTTTCGCAATGCTAATTGTATTATTAACATTGTTCAGCTAAAAGTGCACTTATGATGGTCTGACCAATGGCCACAGCATTGTATTCTAGTCAGTGACGTTTAAGGTAATTCATAAATAGTTACGGATTGATAGGACGTTTGTAATTTCCAATTTATGTGTAGTGCTAAAATATCTGTCAAGTGCCACGAAGTTATCTATACTAAAATTATAAAGACTTTACATTTGATTGCTCGTTCATTTGTTACAATTTAACTCAAAAACTACTTAACCAATTTCAAAAATTCTCTCACGCCCAGAAAGCCACATTATTTAGCAATGACACAGGCCACCATTTTACCTACTGGGCAAATAGAAGCATTGATTTTTGATCACGCGAATGAAATCGCGAGTAACTGCTACTTAGAAGTATTTTTAATAAATCAGATCATACCTGGCTGTCGAAGATACCTGAGACGACGACTTCAATTTTGTTCGCCAGTATTTTTAATAAATCAGACCGTACCTGGTAGTCGGAGATACCTGAGATGACGGCTACAATTTTGTTCACCTCGCTCCACCCAGTTTCTATTTCATCCACCATTACTAGGTTTTTTTTTATAGAGTTCTCCACATAAGTTGAATCGCAATTACTAGTATACTGCACCATGTCGTGAAATCTTCCAATAGTAGCGAACTGACGTGATTAACATTCCTTTATTTCATCCAATGTTTTGCATAAGGGTGATTTTGACACCCTTTTATGAGCACGGCCTTGTAAATGAATGAATACATTTTCTTCAAATTGGTTCGTTTTCAACGTTCATGAACTGGTGGGCCGATAGTAATATTAGACGCATTGGATTTGATCCCACCGCTGCTTTCGCAGAAGACAATAAATTATAATATACCACCATATAGTCGTCTTATCATTGAATCAGTGCGCACGTTAGGCACGGTCGGTTCTCTAGCTGTGAGTCCTCTTATAAACCGATCTACTGACTCGGATTTCGTTACGACAGGCGATATTTGATATATGCTGGCCGATGGATGACTGTTAAGATATAAAATGACGTAAGTGACGTACGCAACGTATAAGTCAAATACACTTTATTCTACTCTAGATAGCGCTACGCTACCTTAGGTTGCAAATACTCACATACTTCCTCACATATATATATATATATATATATATATATGTAAAGAAAACCATAATAAGGTTTTATTTAATTATGTTTTTTTTATATTGCCGCGCTATGGCCAGTTTCCATAGCGGGCCGTGATAGCTTCTGTCAGCGGATTTGTCAATGAGTTGAAATTAGAAGGAAATTATATTTTATTGTCAAGAATTTTGTAAAAAGATAGACCCGAAAATAAGGGCTTTAAATGTTGTTTCTTTTACTGAGTGTTTTGAGTCTTTGTTTTACTTATAAATAGAAATAGTATCATTATAAAACAACATTTTTTGCTAAATAATTCGGCACGATAATGGATAAATTGAGGTTTGATTTCGCTGTAAAGACAGCATCTGATGGAAAAACCAACATTTTATGCTTAACCTCAATTGCCACGCCTAGTGGGCAGGTTTATGGAATACCCCTAGATTTTCAACCAGCAAATCAACATCAAGCAATTACCAGTACTACACATTATGGCAAAATAAAAAAATCATTGCAAAGAAGACACCAAATAAGAAAAGTTTGGATAACTTTGACAGATAAAATAACAGAAGCATATTTGGATGAAGAACAAAACTTGCAATTTAATGATGTATACCTAGAAGAAATCACGGAAACTAAAGGTAATCCAGATGATATGCCTAGTTCTAGTAGCTCGAACAATTCTTTGGAAAAATTTTTAGAGAAATTACTCGAAGAAAAAGAAAAAAACATCAGAAATTCTAAATCTAGGAAAAATCGCCAAAGATTTTAAGATCGAAAAGTTCACGAGCAAAATTTCAAATGCCTACCAATGGATTAAAGCTATTAATAAGGAATGTGAACGTTTCAACATTTACGAGGACAAAAAGAAAATAGAAATTTTGAAAAATTTTATGGAGTCTTCAAGTGTACATTGGTACGACTGTATGCTAATAAAATACACTGTGGAATCAGAGTGGAACCAATGGGAGAAATTTTTTTGTGAGACATTTGGAAATAAAGGTTGGTCACCCATAAGATACGCTCTTGCCTTTAAATATCAAGCAGGTTCATTAATCGAATATGCCCTAAAAAAAGAAAAATTATTATTGGAAGTTCGGAAGCAAATTGATACCGGGACTCTTATTGATCTTATTGCATTTGGTTTGCCCAATTTTGTGACTGATAAAATTGACAGAGAAACTTTGCAAGAAACAGAAGATCTGTACAATGAAATAGGAAAACTGGAATATCTTGTTGAGAAAAATAAGTATGAAAAAAAAGTATACACAAATTCCAACATTAAATCGGAAAAAATAATCGAGAATAAGCCATGCCCAATTTGTATCAATGAAAAAAGAGGGAAACGTTACCACCCAGCGGAGAATTGCTGGTTTAAAGGTACAACTCAAAAATCAATAGTAAAAACAGTAAATAACTCTGAAATAGAAACAGATCTGAATAACATGGATCCAAAAAACTTGATGTGCCACCATTAATAAAAATAAATTTACTATTAAATGACACTGTAGAAGTAACTGGAATTTATGATTCGGGTTCAAACGTGTCATTAATTAATGCTAAATTATTAAACATACGAAAGAAAGAACGTACTACGAATAATACAAAAATAGTAAACTTAAAGACTATTAATGGTGAGAAAAAAACGAAAGGTATAGTAACATTAAAAGTTAAGATATATAATATAGAACAAAATATGGATATTTTTGTAATAGATAAAGAAAACTTTAATTATGATTTCCTGATTGGTTTAGACTGTATAAAAAATTCAAGCTCATGCAAAATGAAGATTTGAAATTAATACAAAAAGTCAAAAAAGGAGATGAGGCCAACTTTCCTAATGCACAAGGAGAAAAAACTAAGCAAAGCTTAGAAAGTCCTGAAACGGAGAATGTGAAACAAGAAATAAACTTCAATGAACACATTGAAACTGATCAATTTGAAAATATTACTAATCATCTAAATAAACAGCAACAATCGGAGATAGACAAGCTGATAGAAAAATATAAAACTGTCTTTGCCAAAGATAAATATGATATCGGCACTGTACGAGATTATGAAGCTCATATTGACTTGATGGTGGATAAATACTGCTGCAAACATCCATATAGATGCACAGCTGAAGATAGAAGAGAAATAGAAGACCAAATATCAAAACTGTTAGAGAAAAATTGATTGTGGAATCATATAGCCCGTTTGCTGCTCCAGTAACTCTAGCTTATAAAAAAGAAGACGAACGAAAAACAAGATTATGTATAGATTTCAGAGAATTGAACAAAATAGTAGTCCCACAATCACAGCCATTTCCATTAATTGAAGATTTAATGATGAAAACAGTGAACTGTAAGTATTTCTCAACATTTGATATTAATTCAGCATTTTGGTCAATTCCATTAAAAATACAAGATCAATACAAAACAGCTTTCGTAACTCAGGAAGGACAATATCAGTGGACGTGTCTGCCATTTGGATTAAAAACTGCCCCAGCTATTTTCCTAAGAATACTAAGTAACATCATAAGAAAACATAAGCTCTCTGATTTTGCAGTAAATTTTATTGATGATATACTTATTTATTCAAAAACCTTCGAGGAACATGTATCACATGTATCAAAATTATTGGAGGCAATTCAAACGGAGGGGCTTAGACTAAAATTTACCAAATGTATATTTGCAAACCATTATGCCAAGTATTTAGGCCATATAATAGAAAGCAATTCAGTAAAACCTCTTAAAGATTACCTAAAAGCAGTAAAAGATTTTCCAATACCAGAGACAAGGAAAAATGTGCGACAATTCCTAGGAAAAATAATTTTTTATCATAAGTTTGTGCCCCACAGCGCAATCATCTTGGACCCACTGCACAATTTATTAAGGAAAGACGTAAAATTCGTGTGGACCATAGAATGTTAACAATCATTTGATAAAATAAAAGCACTACTGTGCTCAAAGCCGATTCTGAGAATTTATGATCCACAGTTACCAATAAACATTTATACGGATGCAAGTATAAAAGGAATGGGAGCAGTGCTAAAACAGACCGATAAAAACGGAAACAATAAACCAGTTGCTTATTTTTCAAAAAAAATAACAGATTCACAGAAAAAGAAGAAGGCAATATACCTAGAATATTTGGCAATAAAAGAAGCTATAAAATACTGGCAACACTTACTTATGGGGAAGGAACTTACGGTGTACTCAGATCACAAACCATTAGAAAACATGAATATTAAAGCAAGAACTGATGAGGAGCTCGGAGATCTAACATATTATTTATCCCAATATAACTTCAAAATTAAATATAATCCTGGAAAAACAAATCAAGAGGCAGACTGCTTAAGCAGAAATCCAGTTCTAACCCCAAGTGAAAATACAGATGACGCTTTGAAAGTGGTAAATTTAATTACCATAGAAGACATAAAAATTGATCAAATCATAAATGAAGAAATACAAAAAAGAAAAAACAAGTTTATACTGAAAGATGAAATATACTACAAAAAATTTAAAACAAGAAACAAAATTGTGCTATCAGAAGAACTAAGCAAAACATTAATAAAAAATGTACACATTACTTACTGCCATCTGGGAACAACTCAAATGATAAATAAATTAACTCCATTCTTTTCAGCAAAGAATATCATAGCAAAGATAAAACAGACTTGCGAAGAATGTGAAATATGTATTAAAAATAAAACAAGAAGGAAACCAAAATATGGTTTAATGTCACATTTGGGACCAGCAAGACAACCTTTTGAAATTGTATCAATTGATACAATTGGTGGATTTGGAGGGTCGCGATCGACTAAAAAATACCTACATCTTTTAATTGATCATTTCACTAGGTATGCTTACATTTTAACGTCAAAAGATCAAAGTTCTAACAATTTCATTAAACTCATTCAGAAAGTGACAGAAGGTCATAAAATTGATATGATATTAACGGACCAATATCCCGGTATAAACTCCAAAGAATTTAAGGAATTTCTGAAAGATAACAATATAAAAATAGTTTTTACTGCTCTGGATACTCCTTCTTCAAATGGCCTGAATGAAAGGCTAAACCAAACCCTGGTTAATAAGATAAGATGCAAAATTAATGAAAGAGAAAATAAAATTGCATGGACAACTATTGCACAGAGATGTGTTGACAAATATAATGAGACGGAACATACTGTTACTAAATTTGCACCAAAATACCTGTTGGAAGGAGAAAATGTAAATACTCTACCACCAGAATTAAAAACAAGATGTTCAAATGAAAATTTAACAAGAGATAGAAAATTAGCATATGAAAATACAATTAAATCCCATGATTATAATAAGAAAAGATATGACCTGTCAAGAAAAGAATATGATTTTAAAGAGGGAGATAGAGTTTATGTGGAGAATGGAAATCGTCTTAATAGGAAGAAAACAGATGAACTAAGAATTGGACCCTACGAGATATTGAAAAAAATTTCAAACACAATTTATAAAGTAAATGTTGGTCACAAGAAAGAAAAATCAAATTTGTACCACATATCAAAACTCACACCCTTATCGGTTGACAGAAGAACAATTACGTGCAATTACACTTGTAATTGTTTTTCTCCAGGAGGGGAGATGTAAAGAAAACCATAATAAGGTTTTATTTAATTATGTTTTTTTTGTATATTGCCGCGCTATGGCCAGTTTCTGTTATAGCTTCTGTCAGCGGATTTGTCAATGAGTTGAAATTAGAAGTAAATTATATTTTATTGTCAAGAATTTTGTAAAAAGATAGACCCGAAAATAAGGGCTTTAAATGTTGTTTCTTTTAATTACAGAAACGTTAAACTTTTATTAGAAGAAGCCTACGATCCAAAAAGAAGCCTCCTTAATTCCATTTCTAGAATGGTTAACACGTGTGACTTCTTAAGTTTACTCGACACTGGCAGAATTCTCTGATAATTGCCATTCGTATAAAGAAGAAGAAGAAGAATTACAGAAACGCAATTGAGTCTTTGTTTTACTTATAAATAGAAATAATATCATTATATATATATATATATATATATATATATATATATATATATATATATATATATATATATATATATATATATATATATATATATATATATATATATATATATATATATATATATATATATATATATATATATATTAAAATTATCCCGTTGATTTTTAATATTCGTTTAAAAAAGCCGCGAAAGCTTAAAAGTATACATACATACATATATATATATATATATATATATATATATATATATATATATATATATATATATATATATATATATATATATATATATATATATATATATATGTGTGTGTGTGTGTGTGAATTGGTTTATACTTTTAAGCTTTCGCGGCTTTTTTAAACGAATATTAAAAATCAACGGGATAATTTTCCCTATATTTCGGCGCTGTTGCAAGCAGTAAGCACCATCGCTCGTACTAATTGTGTCTCGCTCGCACGAAAGTCACCTCGACAATAACACACACTATACTAACCAGTAATCACATTTTTAGGATGTTTTTGATTTCAATGGCTTCTTTCACTAGCCGCGGAATGTAATGGCGTTCTGTGGATAATACTCGTGGCCTATGTAACTCAATCCAGTGATTAGGGCCCCACTCCAGTAGATGTTCAGCAATTGCCGAATTATTAACGTCGTTATTCCTGACTGCCTTGATATGGTTCTTGACCCGACATGATATTATGGTTCTTTTTGTCTGACCGATGTATGAACTCCCACAGCTACAATCTATTTTATAGACACCTGGATGTTCTAACGGGAAACTATCTTTTGGAGAACATAGATTTTGGTTAATTTTCCTTAATGTGGTAAAAATGGTTTTTATTGAAATTTTACTCAAATTTTTTTTTCACCACGTCGAGCCTATCGACACTAGCTCAGCACTAAGCAGTAGAGCGTCCCGGCTTTAGGGAGACGGCCGCAGGTTCAAATCCTGCATGTATATATTTTTCTTTGTTGTTATCCCAAGCATGGGGTAAGTGCTATAACACAAAAATTGTTTGACTAGTTGCACATTTGTCTATTTTCTCAAAGATATTGGCGTATGAGTGTTTTGTTTATTTAAATAAGTAACCCTAGATCAGTGTTATGGCATGCACTATAGTTGCGAATGTTTATTTAAAAACTAGCAGCACCCTGCCTTGCTACGTTGTAAAAAAATCCCACGGGAAAAACTTATTTTTCCAAGATAAAAAGTTTTCTACATATGTGCTACTGCAGCTCAACGTATTCCAATTTCCAGTATGTCACATTTCCTCTAAATCGGTCCAGCCGTTTTTGCGTGATTGAGTACTGGCACTGCCACACTTGCGTGTATCGTCACAAAGCTTCGGACAATGACACAATAAATACAGATGTGACCTCTGCATTTATCGTGTCATTGCACGAAGCTTTGTGATGATAGACGTAAGTGTGGCCCTAGCATAAGAAACATCCAAACATACAAAATTTCACTTTTATGATACGTCCCATACTTAACATAAAAGTGAAATTTTGTATTGTTTGTAACCTATTCATTTTCTAAACATGAACTCTTGAACTATTTTGCAAATATATTTCAAGATTATTTATATCTCAATCATTTTCTAATTTCAAAACCAAACGGTTTTGCCTATTACAACATCATCAGGGCTTCTTTTACATTATACTATATTAAAAACATAAATATTATACACGCACACAAAGACAACAGCTAAAATGCAAGTATTATTCGTTCCTCGCATGTCAACCAAGATAAAGCCCCGTTTTCACTTTGATTAGTGCGAGTGCAAGTGTTTAATGCCGGTCCTTAGTATTAAGATAAAAATACGTGAAGACAGCGGTTGATCAGTGCGAGTGATAACTCGCAATGATCAACGGCTATATCTACAAGATATTGTGTTATAGTCGAACAACTCCGCCCCTTTGGTCGAGTAGTTAGCGAACCTAACTGGTACTAATTGATTTGGCTCTTTTCTATATAAAAGAGGGGGCGAACGAGCAGGAGGTGCATCTGATGGTAAGTGATCACCACCGCCCATGGACATCCGCAATACCAGAGGTAAGCTCTTTTCTTGAAGGCCCCCTAGTCGTATTCGTTTGGTAACATCCCTGCCGGTAATTGTTTCCACAACAGAGTAGTGCGAGGCAAAAAGTGCCGAGAGAATCGCACAGTTGTGGATTTCCAGACATCGAGATGGTGAGGATGGAATTTCAAATTTTAACGCGATGTCCGATGATGGAATACGGCGGCAGAAATTAATCCAAATAACTCGTTGGAACACTCCCCATAATAAATACGATAAAAACGCAGAGTGAACCAACATCTCAGCGCAATGCCATGGAGTCAAGCCGTTTCGAAATAGCCTGGTCGGCAAACAATCGAACCACTCTACGTTGAATACGATCGAGCTGAAAGAGAAAAAAGCTGGTACTGAGATGAGAACAGTACTTCATGTGAGGCCGAATTGAATTTGATTCGCAACAGGGACAAACATTTACGTGATAAGCACACATGTTTGTATTTCTGGGTTCGGGCGCAAAGACAAAGCTGTTTATTGTATTACTAGCTGTTGCCCGCAACTTCGTCGCGCGGACTTCGTTTACTCCGCACAACTCCTCCCCCGTAGGTGATAGCGTGATAATATGTAGCCTATATGTTGACCCGACCTGTTAGTAATATTCATGCGAAGTAAATCCATGCAGTACTTTTTGAGTTTACCCCGGACATACATTGACTTTATTACGATTTTATTATATCTATAGATTTAATGACTTTTTTAATTGTAATTTGGGTAAAATTAGTTTTCTGTATGCAAAAGTTTAGGAACCACTGTTCTAAAGTATTGATGTTTACTCGTGACCTTGTATGTTCAAAATTTGTTGTTGTAAGGCAACAGCAATATCATTATCATTTTAACGAGGGTTTTTTATTATCATCAATTTTTATATCATTCAATACGAAACAAGCAGATGGATCTTCTGATATAAAGCAAAACCGTTGCCTATAGACATCAAAAATGTTAATAGGCGTTGCTGCTATCCGTGTGACAAGATGATAATGGGCACCACATGCATACCGACTACCTTACCCTCCAAGTCGGAACACAACAATGACAAGCATTTATGTTATTACTGCAGGAATTGGTAAGGCATTGGTACTATATAGCCGGTGAGACGTTGCGGTAATCTACTACCTAGTAGTCACGATGGTAGTGGCACGTATAGCCAATCGTTTGCCTTTTACGAACTGCCTGGCAGAATGACAGATGGTCTATTCTTCAAAGGAGGCCCGGACCAAAACGGGGACCTATGACATAGAAAAGTATTTAAACAAAGAAATACAATTATTTCTCTATACACTAGTCTGGCTTATTTTATAACGGAACAATAACTGAGTCGCCTACGTCAGTGTTTTTCCGCATACATCAGACAAGATACCGAGGCAGCTTCCGCATGACCTAATCAATACAAGATGTGGACGAGTGGTTAGTGAACGTTATTACGAATTAATAGGGCTCGGTTTCGATTTCCGACGGGGACAAACATTTGTGTGATGAGCATAGATGTTTGAATTTCTAGGTTTGGGTATTTGTTATATGTGTAACAGTATTTAAATATGTATTTCTATGTATCAGTATCATTGACTAACATCCATAACACAAGCAAATAATTTATTACTTGAGATTAGATTAATTCATGTAATTTTTCCAGCGATATTATTATTATTAACTAACACAGAACTCTAATATAATATAGGAAATGTCCCGCGAGGGGCATTTTTTTATACTAAACCATAACAAACAAGCATTTATCGCCTCTGGTGTAGTGGTCCAGCGTTGGCGTTGACCACATGAGGTTCCGGGTTCGATATATATAAGAAAAGTGTTTTTTCAGTTTTTTGATAAAACACAAAGTTGCCCGAGATTGGAAAGTGCCCGATTGGCGATAGGCTTGCCACCTATCACATTTGTTGGAACAAGTATCTTCGGCTAATCGTGGGTGCACTTGTTGTACCTCTGCCTACCCCTTCGGGGATACGGGCGTGAAGATACTTTACTTTTAACAAACAAGCAGGCGTATCACATCTGACATCATGAGCATGTCGCACATTTCGGTAACGCGAGCCCATACATTTTCTCCTACCAAAAAATCGCTCTTCGCGGCTAAAGAATCGTCACTTCGTGTTTAAAAAGTGGTAGTGCCATGCTTAGCTGAATGGGTCGGCACGACCGGGGCGATACCACTACCTCACTTAAAACCAACGTAAAGTAACAGCTTTGCTGTTGCGTTTCGTTTGGTCTGTGAGGTTCCCGGAGGCCCTTTCCCCCCTCCCCCTAACACTATGGAAGCGCAATTTAAAGGTAGTAGTTTACCCCAGGGGGGTACCACTAGCGTAAGCGGTGGAGAATCCCCCTCTGGACATCCATGTTCAGGGGTTTGTAATCAGCCTAATCATGGATGCCCAGGCTGCCCTGCGTACTCTGGGGGGGGCACAATTGCGCTCTCAAACTTCGCTGCTCGGGGCAAATCGAACAGACATCGAAAGGCACCCTCTACCACACTCCACGTGGATTATGCTAATATTAGGGGTCTTCACTCAAACCTAAATGCCGTCCACTACCACCTTGAGACGGCTAAGCCGGCTCTGTTATTTTTAACTGAGACGCAGATATCTTCTCCGGCTGATACCTCATATCTCTCCTACCCGGGGTACAAATTCGAGCATTCATTTGTACCCCGGGCGGGAGTTTGTGCTTATGTCAGAGAGGATATCTGCTCTCGACGTCTCAGCAGCATTGAAGGCTATAGGGACCTATCCATCCTCTGGCTGCGTGTAGACTGCGACGACCATCCCCGCATCTACGCGTGCCTCTACAGGTCCCATAGCGGAAATGCTGAAGTCGACAGGCTCGTTGAGCACCTTCAAACGGCTGTAGATTCCGTGTTGCAACAGACCCCCTCCGCTGAGATCGTGATCTTAGGCGATTTTAATGCCCACCACGCCGAATGGCTGTGTTCACGCACTACCGATCATGCGGGGAGGTCTGTTCACGATTTTGCCTTGGCATATGGTCTAACACAATTGGTAACCACGCCTACGCGAATTCCCGATGTGGACGACCATACGCTTTCACTGCTGGACCTTCTGCTGACCTCCCATCCGGACAATTATCAGGTATCTGTGGACGTCCCTCTTGGTACGTCAGACCACTGCCTGATCCGGAGTAAAGTGCCGGTTACGCGCCTATCACGGCCTCCTTTTGCAGGCTGTCGTCGCGTTTGGCACTATAGGTCAGCAGATTGGGACGGGATGCGGTCTTTTTTTGCGTCCTACCCATGGGGGCGGATGTGCTTCTCGCTGGATGATCCGAGTGTCATCGCTGACTCTATCGCTGATGTGGTGCTGCAGGGCATGGAAATATTCATTCCATTTTCTGCGGTACCAGTTGGTGGTAAGTCTCAGCCTTGGTTTGGTCGCTTCTGCAAAACGGCTTCACGCCGAAAGCAGGAATGCTACCGGGCTTGGGCTGCAGCGTCGACATCTCGTGATGGAAAAACCAGCGCGTTACGTAAGGAGTACAATTCCGCTTCGAGGTTCTTCAAAAGAGCTATCGCCAAGGCAAAATCTGAACACATTGGCAGAATTGGTGAGAAATTAGTTCGCCTTCCTTCGGGAACTCGTGCGTTCTGGTCTCTCGCCAAGGCTGTCTTGGGGAATTTCTCACAGCCCTCTCTTCCACCCTTACACGGAGAAGATGACTCTCTGGCCCATACCGCAAAGGAGAAGGCCGATCTTTTGGGCTCGTTCTTTGCGGCCAACTCGACTCTGGACGACCAAGGAAATGCACCGCCTACCATCCCGCAGTGCTATAGTTCTATGACGGAATTAAAATTCTTGCAGTCTTCCGTACGTAAAGCACTTTTTTCCTTGGACGTCCATAAGTCGAGTGGACCGGATGGCATCCCTCCGATTGTACTTAAATCATGTGCTCCAGAGCTGGCGCCGGTACTAACACGCCTATTCCGGCTCTCCTACTCACTCGGCGTAGTACCGATTTCATGGAAGACAGCTTTAGTGCATCCCATCCCTAAAAAAGGAGATCGCTCTAATCCGTCTAACTATCGGCCGATAGCCATAACCTCCTTGTTCTCCAAAATTATGGAGACAATCATCAACTCGCAGCTCCTCAAGTATTTAGAAGAGCACCAGCTGATTAGCGACCGCCAGTACGGTTTCCGTCGCGGCCGCTCAGCTGGTGATCTTCTTGTATACTTAACACATCGGTGGGCGGAAGCAGTTGAGTCCAAGGGGGAGGCATTGGCAGTTAGTTTAGACATAGCGAAGGCCTTTGATAGGGTATGGCACAAAGCGCTTCTGGCGAAGCTGCCTTCCTATGGGCTTCCCGAGAAATTATGCAAGTGGATCACCAGTTTTTTGGCTGATCGGAGCATCAAGGTCGTAGTTGACGGTGCGTGCTCTGACCTTAAATCTATCAATGCTGGTGTTCCACAAGGCTGCGTGCTATCACCAACACTGTTCCTTCTGCATATCAATGACATGATGCGAATTCGCAACATTCATTGCTATGCAGATGACAGTACTGGTGATGCTACATATTCCGGCCGAAGCGGTATTTCTCGGGAACACGTCGAAGAGAGCCGAAACAAGCTTGTGTCCGAAGTTGAGAATCGACTAACCGATGTCTCGGAATGGGGTCGTCAAAACCTTGTCACTTTTAACCCCAAAAAGACACAGCTTTGCGTGTTTTCCGCTAAAAAGACACCCTTTGTCGTGTCACCTCGATTTGGGGATACTCTCCTGACAGCCTCCGCTAGTATCGGGATTCTGGGAGTCGACATATCGAATTACGTTCAGTTTCGCGGTCATTTGGAAGGTAAGGCTAAATTAGCCTCCAAAAAGCTCGGTGTGCTCAGCAGAGCGAGGCAGTACTTCTTGCCGGCCCATCGCCTTCAACTTTATAAGGCTCAAATTCGGCCCCACATGGAGTACTGTTCTCATCTCTGGGCCGGAGCTCCTCAGTACCAGCTCCTTCCTCTTGATCGCATTCAGTGTAGAGCGGTTCGAATCGTTGACGACCCGGCTATTTCGAAACGACTCGACTCTTTGGCATTGCGCAGAGATGTTGGCTCACTCTGTGTCTTCTATCGTATCTTTCATGGAGAGTGTTCCGACGAGTTATTTGGATTAATTCCTGCCGCCGAATTCCATCATCGGACATCGCGTCAAAATTTGAAATTCCATCCTCACCATCTCGATGTCTGGAAATCCACAACTGTGCGTTTCTCTCGACACTTTTTGCCTCGCACTACTTTGTTGTGGAACCAATTACCGGCAGGGGTGTTTCCAAACGGTTACGACTTGGGGGCCTTCAAGAAAAGAGCTTACTCATTCTTAAAAGGCCGGCAACGCAACTGCAAGACCTCTGGTATTGTGGATGTCCATGGGCGGCGGTGATCACTTACCATCAGGTGCACCTCCTGCTCGTTTGCCCCCTCTTCTATAAAAAAAAAAAAAAAAACTTCAATTATTGCAACGGGTACATAGCAGAACAAACTGTTTCTTACCGCGAGGCTATATTGTTGCGCGAATTTTAATAGAGCGTACTCGTAATAAAATTTTGTATTCATGCCATAGGTGACTACGTGGCTAGTACATCTCCGGGGGCTACAACTGACGACGCGCATTAAAGTAAAAGTGATGAAAAGTCGCAATAAAAAGCGACAGAAGTCCGAAACCTTTCGTGTTAGCCGAATGATTAACGATTCAGCGAATGTATTGGCCACGTAATTTTTTATTTAATAGTATAGAAAACAGACAGTTCTTCTGATTGAAAAATAACAATCGCGATTAGACACTAAAGATTTAAATGTTGGTAATCGTGTGGCGGTCGTCGAATGCCAGTTTCATAAGTTTACTGGCTACCTTATCCTCCAAACTTGAACAAGAGAGTTACAAGCAACGAATTCATTGCAACCGAAACAGGTATGGTGATATGTTGATGACACATATTAGTCTTCTTTAGCCTTTAAAAGATGCCTTGCAGTAATAGACCGTGGTCTCACAAACAAACTTTTTTTTGATTAATAACAAGCTGATTTTTTGTGAACAGCTTCGTTTTGACGAGATCGAGATCTTTTCTATATTCGAAAAATTTCGAATCGCTTAAGTACAAGGAACTTATATACGATAACTGGAATTGTTACGAAACAATATTTGAAAAATAAAAATGTACTTTATTTCGTTACATTTGTTTCTTACTTAACAGAGGGGAAAAACGTTCTGAGTAAGACAACGACAAGAGTGGATGTTGTCCCTTTCTTGCAACTGCCAGTGAAAATAAAACTATCTGATGGTAGATTTTTATATATTCGGTAATCGTTAAATCCCTTTTATTCATATACGTCAATAAATACATTAGCATAAAATGTATGGTAATTAACATAGCGAGTTCTAAAATGTGCTTGTTTTAATTATTACGTAGTTACTTATGCAATGCAAAGCTGTTTCTCAAATTAGTAGAATTACTTAGTAGTAATTTTCAAACTACGCATGGCACTTATATATGGCGATTGGCGCTTTATATAGTAGAAAGAGACACACTCCACTCATGTCGTGGTACTCTCTTCGGAACGATTTTGAAGCGCGTGTGAACATTCCGGGTAGAATGTGACTTCCTTGGTTAACTAATAAAGATAGATAAAAAGAAAAGTTTAGAATGTCGGACTAAGAAAAGTTTCCACTTTATGTGTAGGACAATGTTCCCTTGAATTACAATAATAATTAACAAGCTGTTGTTAGAAAATTCAATTGTTTTTAAATTGATTACTATCAATTCAAGAATCTCATAATTCCGAAATTTAGAGTGGAGGACTCGTTAGAAAAACATCGAATATATAGGACAAAAGTTTTGTCGTGTTTTTCATATTATATTTTTTTTATAACATGAGATAGCAAACAAGCAGATGGGTCTCCTGATGGAAAGAGTCAACCATCGCCTATAGACACCAAAGGTGTTAATGGTGCGTTGCTATCTTGCGGCGAGATCTAATGCCACGTGCATAAGTTTACCGGCTACCTTACCCTCCAAATCGGAACACGACAGTAACAAGCACTGACGCTATTGCGGCAAGAATAGGCAAGGCGGTGGTAACCAGACCCGGGCGAAACAATGCAGAACTCTAAGTGTAGAACCTAGTGAAATCAAGCGAAAAATAATTATTGTTATTAATAAATATTTTTCCTTCACCGAATCAAAATTTCGAAGATAGAAAAGATGATTGTCAAAACGAAGCGGTTCACAAAAATTCAGTTTGTTATTAACCAAAAAAAGTTGGTTCGTGGGACCACAGTCTATAATGCAGTTAATCTAACTTTCGAATAGAGAACCGAATTAAAATGTATGACACATGGCGGATCTTTGCCGTATTACGATAATGTAGCCGTAACATGAGACATGTAATGAGACCGCGTGCTATTTATCATTATTCTCTATTGAAAACAATCAATAGAGAAAATTGATACACAGATTTTGGAGACATTAGACAATTGTATGAGAATTAGACAATTGGATGAGTTGTGTGGGAAGAATACTGATTAAATTTTGGAAAGCAGTTCTTTATCGCACGTATCATTTACGCGTCCAAGGACTAGACCAGAAAATATGTAACAAAAGAACGACACCAAAAGTCGACCGTTTTGCGTTGATTTTTTTTAGCATTTGATAGCAATCAAGCAGATGGGTGTCCTGATGGAAAGATTTAATCATCATCAACAAGATGGCTGAAATGATTTTCAAACGTATAACCATGGACGACGTCTTTACGTCTGCATGCGTGCTAACCATTAATTACTAAAATGTTTTTTTTTATAATTCACATTTTTTGGACTTCGTATGATGGGTTTCCATTTCATCGTTCCACCCCATTTTACACAACCACCCGCATACATCTGAAGTGATAGAAAATAACAGCTGAAATAAACAACTCTAGTCTAACCACTCAGCGCGATATGCTAGCGCGCTATAACCTTATGACGTACCGCCAACGGCGCGATAAGGTACATGCGGTCTGAATGTTTGCGACGATAGCCGATAATAGCCGGTCACATCTACATGTACCGTATTATTTCACGAAGCTTTATGAGGATAGACGCAAGTGTGGCCGCATCATAACACAAAGCGAACTTTGAGACGCAGTTAGTTTCTTACAAAGTTAATTGATTCTCTGATACCGTTGCGCGCCGTTCGCATGCACATGCAATCACATGTGTCCATCAGAGATAATTGCATGTTCTTTGTTTTAAGCGATTTTGCGGATACTTGCGACATACTATAATGGTATGGTTAACCACACTTTATAATATAAACAGATTCAGGCATTACTTTGTAGAATTCCATAATTTTTCACTTTACTCTATCTAGGCATTAAAGCATTAATATTATTAAAGCATTAATGCTTCACCCTTCATAGAGTGATGTGCTATTCGACTCTCCTGAAGAAGCTTTGGTTACGAAGTGAAACGTGCGTTGAGTACATAATTTGTATGCAACTGTATCTGCTACTGACGTGGGTGAAAGTATGTAGAACGTGGGAGTATTTTGCCGCTGGGGTCTCCTTTAAGGCGAGGTATTTCGACGCGCGTCAATTCTATAGAAAATGGGTGGCGCGGTATGTTCTGAAACCGCTGGGAAACGTGTTAATTTTCGGATAAATAAATATAGGACATCAGCTGAAAACTAAATTTTAACACATTCTTTTTTGTATTTACAACTCAATATCACCATATAAAAATCATGTGGACGACTAGAAATATTATTAACAAATTATTTGTTTTAGAGACTTTTTTAGCCTGTTTTCGGAATTTTATATGATCGAGTAAAGTACATTCTATCATGTAATGAGTTAGCACATTCTTTAGATAATATCTTCAGGTATATAGTGTAATTTTTGTAAAATTGTTATTTAACAATCAATACAAAAAACCGTGATTTAACAAACCAGTTTTTTCCCGTTTGTTGCGATGCCTCGCCTTATTTTCAGACCTCAGGTAGGTGTGTCCACTACTTATATTTCAGTTATATCACATCATTTACATATAATAATATAATATAATATAATATTCACGGGACAAATTACACTTACTGATCTAACCCCAAAGTAAGCAAATTATTTGCTTGTGTAACGGGTGTTAGTCAACGATACTAATAGATAGAAATACATAAATAAATACTGGAATATATTTAATAAACACCCAAACCCGGAAATACAAACAGTTATGCTCATCACGCAAATGCTTGTCCCCGTCGGGGATCGAACCCGAGCCACGTCGATTGCGTAGTCAGGGCCTCTAACCACTCGACCAACGGGGCGGTAATGTAATGTACGGTCTACCGAAAAATTAAGAAACTATGCCGTTTTTATGTTCTTGTCATAATAGCAATTCCTTTTTTTATGTTCTTGTCATAATAGCAATTCCTTTTTTTATGTTCTTGTCATAATAGCAATTCCTTTTTTTGTGTCACGCCCTCTTTCTCGATTTCTCGAACCAGCCGTTTATTTGGCGCGCGGCGGTATGTGGCACATAATAGATTGCTAATTTGTGAATTTCCTTAAATTTTACGGTTTTTTAGAATAAGCACTCTAGAGTTATAGAGCAAATCAGTTTAAGTATACAAAATTAGAGGTAAAAAAATCGGCAAAAAAATCTAAAAACTCCCACACTTGGATTACGTCTCAGAATCACGATCCAAAGCCATGGTTTCGATTTTAGGTAAACCGTCCCTTACTAAGTAAGTTATTTCGAAAAACACTTTTTTTCAAAATGTTTCGTCAACAAATACGACCAAACGGATAAACCGATTTAGATGCAATTTATGAATTAGACGTAGTTTTTTGAGGAATAGAACTAATTAGTTTTTGTACTCAATCGATAGCTTAATATACTGACGTCATCATGAAAATAGTCGCAAAAGGTTGCTAGGACCTCAAAACGTGATCAGCTAAAAATTCGATTTTCGAAAATCGGGACAAAATCAGTAACTTAAGTTAAAAAACTTTTTTTGAGGTTTTTAAATTTTTTATTTTTTATATTTTGAAATTACTGGACTGCGTCGTCGGTACAATTTTAGGGAATCCTGTGTTTGGTGGAACACAAGCGAATGCTGCCAATACAATGCGTTTCCATCAGTCAAATCGTTCAAAAGTTATGAGAAATAGACATATACATATACACACACAGACATATTGACGTCATCGTAAAAATAGTCAGAAAGGCTTCTTTGGATCCTAAAACGTCGAAATTGTTTTTTTTTTATATTACCTTTAAAATAGGAAACAGGCAAATTGAGACTCCTCTTGGTCGAAAGAGTGAACCATCGCCTATAGGCACCAAAGATGTTAATGGTGCGTTGCTATCTTGTGGCGAGGTCTAATGCCACATGCATAAATATATCGGCTACCTTACCCTCCAAACCAGAACACGACAGCGACAAGCACTGACGCTATTGCAGCAGCTATAGGTAAGGCGGTGGTACCAGACCCGGGAGAGACAATGCAGAAGTCTACCGCCTAGTACTACCTAGTAGCCACCTAGTAACTCGCATTGCCAATCGGTCGCCTTTTACGACCCGCTTGGCAGAACGGCAGTTGGCCCATTTCTTCAAGGGAGCCGGTACCAAGACGAGAGATGATTATTAACCTTCCTAATATACCTATATATAATATACCTAAGATTTACACATGTCACATATGGCTTGGAAGAATTTCATATTCTCATTGATTATAACACATATAATTGCTTACGCACTTAATCGATAATCAGGTACAGTTACCATATAAGTATTCAAATTAATCACATCGTGGTAAGTACACCCAGTGCAGTTGCACTGAATGTACTCGCATTAAATGTAATGCGATGATGACAAGCGTATCAAACATGCCAAAGTCCAAATCACAAACATTAAACAGTAGGCCTTTGTTATTTGCGATTAAATTGCATCGTGATAAACTATATACACAATGCAATCTAGACAATGGCGAATCTGTGGTACGAGATATTTCAGAGAAATTGACATTATTTATAATTTATTAAATGAATGAAAGAATATTTATCTGCAAAAGTAGCGAATATATCTCAGAGAAATTGGCATATAGCTATATTTTTTATGAATTAATAAAATAATATTATATTTTCAAAAAACGCGACTGTGTGATACCCGACATTTATCTATTTTTTAATAATTGAATCATTGATATAAATATATCAATGAATTGAATGAAAGAACATTTTTATTTGCAGGAATGGTGAATCTGTGATACGTGACATCACAGAGAAATTGACATTTATTTACATTTTTTATGAATTAACTTAAAAATATTTTTATGGAAAATGTGATGCTTAACATTCGACCGCCCCGTTGGTCGAGTGGTTAGCGACCCTGACTACGTAATCGACAGGGCTCGGGTCGATCCCCGACAGGGACAAGAATTTGTGTTATGAGCATAGACGTTTGTATATATAGGTTTGGGTGTTTATTATGTATGTAACAGTATTTATATATGCATTTCTATGTATTAGTATTGTTGACTAACACCCATAACACAAGCTAATAATTTGCTTACTTTGGGGTTAGATCAATAAGTGTAATTTGTCCCGTTAATATTTATTTATTTATTATTTCTATATAATGTGACAAGAATGTCACAGCTAGCAAACAAACAGATGGGTCTTCAGAGGGAAAAGGCAATCGTGATGGATTGCCTTTTCCCTCTGAAGACCCATCTGTATACCTACCAAAGATACTGACGTTGCGTCGCTGGCAGGGAAAGGTTGCAGAATACTACTATCTAATAGTGACTATTGTATCCGTTTGTTCGCCTTTTACGAATCCTCTGGCAGATACGCAGGTGGTATGATTTCGTAACAAGCGATTACCTTTATAGGTAGGTTAGAGATCAGCATCTAACTCGCTAACCGACAAAACAATGAATCGTGGTAAACCGAAACGTCGATAACGGGGTGTAGAGTTTTTGCCTTTCCCTATATATTTCAGGAAAAATCCATTTAAAAGAAGAAGGAAAGCATTTTGTTTTTCTTATACCTGATATACCTAGTAAATTTTAATTGTAATAAATATTTTAAGACAGTCCTCAAATATTTATTGCAATTCAAAATTAGTAATAGTTGTGCCAAAATAGTAGTGCTAGACTTTTTTTGTGAGTACTGATCGAAACACTTTCCACCAGAAAATAGGTAGAGAAAGTTTCTCAAAAAAAAAACGCACATTTTACAGATCGCTAAACTGAAGGATAATAATTTATCTAATGTCCAGAAACAATTAAAGCCCATTTTTGTCATTCCCGTCCCGCTAAGACAATTAAGGCTATTTCAAAAAGACTTACTTTACAATGAGGTCGTCTCTAAACTTTATATTGTAATAACATAATCTCTATATATTTTATTATAAGACTAGCTGACCCGGCAAAAGTTGTTCTGCCTTTTTAACTACTCTTTTTTTTCTACATTTTCTCTCCTTTTAAACCTTCCCTGGACCTCAACAATTAATTCGAAACCAAAATTAGCCAAATCGGTTTAGCGAGACTTATATATATATATATATATATATATATATATATATATATATATATATATATATATATATATATATATATCAGATGACGCTCCTGGTGGAAAAAGATAAGTATTGCCTATAGACACCAAAGGTGTTAATGGAGCGTTGCAATTCTTGTGGCGGGGTCTTAATGCTACACGCACTTTACCAGCTACCTTACCTTCCAAACCGGATCACGGCAGTGACACGCCATGATGCTATTGAGACAGGAATAGATAAGGCGGTGGTATGAGTCCCGGGCGAGACAGTGCAGAACTCTACCACTTAAGGCCAGGATGTTCAAAAATGGTAGGCATTTGGGGCTACCCCACTCCCCGCGCGATTAGTTGCGCGAAGTCTCCGATCATATGAACTCTCTCTGACCCCGTCGCGCGGCAGTGTAAAAATTGTGCGTTCTAGTATAATTTTACCAGTAGTGCAACTTACTAGATTTTTTTCTACTTTAGTCTATTTCTTAATTACATTATATAATATTTTTTATGGTTTTGTTTTCGATGCTTAAGGCACAGTATAAAATGCAACATAATGTAATCGTAAGTAACATTGATATCTAAGAGAAGAAAAAATGTAAGGCTTGGTATTCCTGGAAAAGTAGTCATTAGGTGCTTGCTACCTCTCGCTCTCTTAATCGCATTGCCGACGTGAACCCACCGTCAGCGATACAGTGCAGAATTAAGCAATAGAATAATTTTATTTGGCTTTATGGCTCCTCTTCAGATTGGGCCATGTTGGCCCAATAAATGATCTCACAACATCGCCGCCATGATCGGGCAACTCTCCACACAATCGTGGACGCTCATTTACTAACTGTCTACTGTTATGTTATGACGTCTATCGAAAATGGATAGCAAAGTGATCGCGGCTGCGGCAATATTTTTACTTAGTTAGCTCTTATAATGATTTACTTAATGTTCGCAATAAAATAATGGTTAAAGTATGCTTGTGTTATGGGTGTTAGTCAACGACGATATTATTACATAGAAATATATACATAAATACTTTAACATATATAACAAACACCCACACTCAAAAATATAAACATCTATGCTCATCACACAAATGTTTGTCCCTGTCGGGAATTGAACCCAAGTCCCCTCGACTCGTAGTAAGTTTTGCTAACCACTCGACCAACGGGCGGTTTAAATAACAGTGTTGTGTTGGTCCGGACTTATTTTGACGATTAGACCAACTGCCGCTGTGCCAGGTAGTTTCTGAGAGTCGAATGCTACGATGGTAGCGACACAAGTCGCTACCATCGTAGCTACTAGGTCGTAAAGTTCTATATCATCTCGCCCTCGTCTGGTACCACCGCCTTACCTATTCCTAATATATATTTATTATTTATTTATTATATAAAAAGACAAACATAATTCATGTTAAACAGTAACGGCTACCTTTGTTTTATCTTTGTGATGCTTATTTATTGGAAGCCAAAAGCATGCCTCTTTTTTATATTACTCTATGAAAAAAATTTTTGTCATTCGTCCACGCAACCATTATTTTTAAATCGATAGAAATATGTCTACACTGTACTAGACACAACGACGTACTGATTAATGGGCGATTGTGTGGTAGCGCACGCAATCATGAGCCAACATTCCTTTGATGTACCGACACCACGGCGATTGCGCTCGATCATACGCAATGATGGCCTAACCATAGATTTAGAATTTTGTCACTACTCACTAAAGTATTTTAAGCTCAAGAGTATAAGCATAGATTTTTCAGTTCAAACATCTATTTTGTTAAAAATGCCAGTATTATTAATTTTTGAAAAGCTGTATATTTGAAAACGATGATGGCATTCAACTCAATTTTTGAGATCTAAAATATTGTTTTACCTAAATAATCGATAGGTTGAAAAATTTCGATGCTATGTCAAAAAATATTTTATTTTTAATTTTCTTCATTGATAAATCCCAAACAAACCTTTTCAAAATTTTTCTTAAACGATTACTCTCAAACGGATAAACCGATTTTGATGCAATTTATTTATTAGACATAGTTTTTTGACGAATAGAGCAGATTAGTTTTTCTACTCAATCGGTACATAAATCTGGAAGTTACATTAAAAAAATACTGTTTCGTCAAAATTTTTTTGGTGTTTTTTCAAAATTTCTCAATATCTCCTGGACCGAATCGGTTCAAATTTTCAGGAAATCTAAGTTGAGCAGAATCCAACCACGTTTCGCTCGGTCTAGCCGTTCAAAAGTTATGAGATGTTTACATACACACCTACATACACACACACACATACATACACACACACATACACACACATACATACATACATACATACAGACAGACATACTGAATCATCGTGAAAATAGTCGGAAAAGATTCCTAGGACCTCTAAACGTGGACATCTGGTAAAAACTCGATTTTCGAAAATTGGGGAAAAAACTTCCTTATCTACATACGTAGTAGGAATTTTTTTTTTCAAATAGCCTATGTCACTCAGTGAAAAAAAATGAAAAGTAAGTAAGTAAAGTAGTAAAATACTGGTTTGCTAAATCGCGTTTTTTTGCATTGATTGTTAAATAACAATTTTACAAAAATTATACGATATACCTGAAGATATTATCTAAGGAATGTGCTAACTTATTACATGATAGAATGTACTTTACTTGATCATATAACATTCCGAAAACAGGAAAAATAATTTGTTAATACTATTTCTAATCATCCACATGTTTTTATAGGGTGATATTTAGTTAAAAAAAGGAATGTACTAAATTTTGGTTTTCAGATGTCCTATATTTATTTATCCGAAAATTAACACGTTTACCAGCGGTCCTGCGGCAGCGTGCGCCGCCCGACAGGCCGGTAACCCCGCAACCGCTATGCCCCTGCGTTTTAAATCTGTAATATCTTCGAAAATATTCATTTAAATTACATGCTGTAAAATGCCATATTGATCTATATTAAATCAACAATATATTTAAGGTATTTAATTGGATAAGGATTAGTGCTTTATTGTTTAAAATTGCTTTGAAAAAAAAAATATTTCTCGTAAAAAGTAAATGACAAAAAATGCTATTGAGGGTTATCCATAAGAGCTAGACATATACCATCGCGGACTTTTCTGTAGACCTTTTCAAGGTGTACAAATACTTAGTACATTATTTTGATAAATCTCGTAGGGTTTAGCCTGCGTTTGCAATATAAGTGGAAAAAAATATAATAATTTACGACATGACATCAGAAAACTCAAAAATTTCAGTATTGCTCTACAATATATTAAATGTTATTATACACATAAACCTTCCTCTTTAATCACTCTATCTATTACAAAAAACCGCATAATAATCCGTTGCGTAGTTTTAAAGATTTAAGCATACATAGGGACATAGGGACAGACAGAGAAAGCGACTTTGTTTTATACTATAATACATTTTAATTATTCTGTATCGCATGTCGTTTGTTTTGTGCATCGTAGTCTTACTTAGATTCATTAGACTACTCAGCTAAGACCACGAAGTCCTGGATTCGACTCGACTCGATTCCATAGTAAATGTATTATTGAGGTTTTTCTCGAAAATCTAAAATCTCAGTAGCAGCTCGGAGTTTGACGGACGGTGTGTTACCACTTCCCAACCAACA
Organism: Apodemia mormo; assembly: GCA_036924255.1. NCBI lineage: Eukaryota > Metazoa > Arthropoda > Insecta > Lepidoptera > Riodinidae > Apodemia > Apodemia mormo. The sequence continues at coordinate 3,609,492 of JAUPFN010000008.1, forward strand.
AATTGGTGGAACGTCGTGAACCGAAAGTCGTTTGGTTTATTCTGCTTACCCCACATAGGTACCGGCGTGATGATACTTTTAAATCAGGTAGGTACCTACATGACGATATGAAAGTTGACGATATGAAAACATGCTACATTTAATTACACTTTGTTCACCTAGAATCGATATCGATAATGTACGTGGATATCACAACACTTTTAACTCACACATAATAATTTACCCACACAAAGATATATTTTTTTTGGTCTCGTTTTTGAATTGACTCTGTTTATCTTGTACATCCTAAATCTATGGGCCCAACACAGACATTTATGCCCTCTACACTACCATCTTTGCCTTTATTGGGCTATCATAGCCCAATGTTAAGAGGCAGCTTTAAAAAAGAAATAAATAGGAATGCATTTATAATATTTTTTTTAAAGTTTCGTAAATAAATGAAGTAAGTGAGCAAAGTAATCCTTTGATTTCAGGGTTATTTATTTTAAAGACTATTTAGGATAAATAGAATAAAGGATATCAAAACAAATTACATGTTAAATTTAAAATATTATTGTGTATTATCTCAATAAAGTAACCTGTAATTAAATTATGAAGTTGATGAATTTTTACATTACTTCATCGGCTTAAGCATAAAAATGCTACAGACAGTCAGGCATACAAATTTACTTTTGAATTTTGTATTTTTGTAATAGTACTGAACCTTATTGGTCCATCGGCCATCCGTTCTTCTGAGTGTATGACGCGTTTAGGTATATCAACTTAGTCGGTCATTAACCAGGCGGGAAGACGATCTCGTTGTGATGGCCGGTTCGTGTTAGATGCGGTGGCAAAAGATCGGTCGTCTCGGCGTTCAATGAAGGATGCCTATGTTCAGCGATAGGCGAATTAAGGCTGATGATGATGATGATTTATTTAAAACAAAAAATAATTGAAATTATTTATTTTGAGCAGAATACGAGTGTAACGTTTGTCATGTAGCGCTGATTAGTTTTAACTAGTTTATAATTTTTTTTAAAACTCATCTAAATGTAATTAGCGTGTGCTTTGTGTCGGCATTGAATCATCAGAGCTATCAGAGTTAGTATTAGGGGGACCTGGGGTGTTATTCATTTTCTTTTTGAATTGATATGTCTCTAATGGGCATACATACCTCTTGCATAGAATTTTTGTATGAGTGTACCGTTTCGAGAGTTTGTTCATAGTTTCCATACTGGTCTACGAATGTACTGTGACTAGGTAGTAGAAACTGATTATAAAGTCCGCAACAGACGTAGCTATAATATATATTAATATACCGAGATATGTACTCAATACTCAATACTCAATCATTTATTGCATTATATGTTACAAACAATTTTAGGTATTACAATAATAATTAGTAGATAGTGAACATATACACCCTATTAGGGTATTGACACGGTCAGTGCTTGTCGCCGTCGTGTTCCGGTTTGGAGGGTAAGGTAGCCGGTAAACTTATGCATGTGGCGTTAGACCTCGCCACAAGATAGCAAAGCATCATTAACTTCTTTGGTGTTTATAGGCGATGGTTGACTCTTTCTATCAAGAGACCCATTTGCTTGTTTGTTATCTTAATATAAAAAAAATATGTATCTTAACTAGCTGACCCGCGCAGCTTCGCCCGCGGGTAGATTAACATGTCCTCGATATTGCTTTTTATATAAATTTCATACACCCTAATATCGTCCCTTAGGAGTTGATTGTTGAAAAAAAATTAACCTATGTTTGATCTCGGTTTATCTGTGAAAGCGTAACAAACAGACAGACAGACAGACTTTCGCATTTATAATATTAGTATGGATATGCACTGCTATGATTCATATATATATATATATATATATATATATATATATATATATATATATATATATATATATATATATATATATATATATATATATATATATATATATATATATATATATATATATATATATATATATATATATATATATATATATATATATATATATATATATATATATATATATATATATATATATATATATATATATATATATATATATATATATATAAATATTACATATATATAAATATATAAATGTGTGTGTGTGTGTGTGGTTAGTAAGTAAGGATATTGAATATTTACACAAAAAAACTATAATAATGGTAACTACTAATTAATAAAAATAATGATTAGCTTAACCTACTTATATTATTGGTTCTATTAATGAAAATTATTATTATATGCAAATATCTTTTGGCCCAACTAAATTGACGCGCGCGCAAAAAATTGGCGCAGGTCCTACCTCGGTAACGTCCCGCGGGAGAATGCATTTATACATAAGTAATCTGTGGGAGAATGCAGGCTATGTTTTCTTAGAACTTGGTTGCCGTAACCAAGAATTGGTAATACATAGGTGCCATCTGTTGAGTATCGTCACAAAACTTTGGTAGAAAATTTGTTGCAGCAGTATATGCAAATTAAGACAATGTTGCTATTTTTCAATTAATATTTTCCTTGAAAATTAAGGAAATTAAAAATAGAGCTTAATATGATATACATATATTACTATAACGTTGCGGTCCTATCGTTCGTGTGGCGAGGCTTTAACGCCACTTGAATAAGTATAACAGCTACCTTAACCCACAAACCGAAACACGAAAATGACAAACATTGACTCTATTGTGGCAGGATTAAGTAAGGCGGCGGTACCATATACTCAGGCAAGACATTGCGGAACTGTAATACCTTGTAGTCAAATTGATATTGATACGTATAGACAATCGTTCACCTTTTACAAAATGCCTGATAGAATACTAGATGGTTTATTCTTTAAAAGGGGTCCAATCAATACAGAGTGAACGAATTATTGATTTACGGTTGGATGTGTAGATGATAAATGTGACGACTAACTGGTCATAAAATTGAACGTCAAATTTGCCGTTGTATTGTTTATAAGGTTATTAATGTACAGTTAGTTATCAGTCCAAAATTAATAATGGCGCACTGTAAAATGTTATGAGCATTTAATGTGGATATATCATTTATAAATTACAGTGTACGTCAAGTGGCTATTCAAAATAATGTAATCAATATAGATGTCACCTTTTTATAAATAATTGGTGCTAGAATTAATCAAATTATTAACGGCATCTGTTTACCCTATGCCCCTACTGATCCAATTCAAAAACAAAATTTTAATCTATTATTTACTCTGATCAATTTTGTAATAACAAACATAATTTAACCAACTTTACATAATTATTGTCATATTAAGTTGTTCTGATACAACTTGTAGTTTATAAGTTTGACATTAAACTTCATTTATTTATTCACTTACATAAAAAATGAATGTACATAATATGTAGAATTTGTTGTATCCAACTACTTAAATTAGTTGTTTATTAGTTTGAAAATACACTTATTGTTATTCTCTTACATAAAAAAAATGAATGGACATAGTATGTAGAATTTATTTTTTCCAACTACTTAATTTATATTAATACCAAAAATCGTATATATTTAAAATAAATACGCAACATGACTAATAGTTTTCCCATTTTTGGCAAAGTAAGACATTTGTGTTGGTAACCCTGTCAGTATTAAGTTTTATGCCAAAATGGCGGGTTCCATTAGTATTTAGTAAATTGAAATTATTGTTATTGTTTAGTTAATCAAGTAAAACATCCCTAATGATGCTGTAAATTGCGAAACCGGTTAAGTGTATTATTAATAAAGTGTGAACTACAAGTATAAGTGAAAGTGATAGTGCCGACGTTAAAAAATATACAATTCATTAAAAACAGACTGTAGTAAACAAATATAAACATTTTGGATGACTAAGTTGATTTATTTCAAATTATGAAATAATTGAAACATTTTAAACATCATAATTTGGATAGTTTAAAATGTTTTATTAATTTCAATTAAAAGAGCTTTCATGTAATGAAGGTAGTTTCATGTAAATTGCCGTTGATGGCGTTTTAGTCATAAGAGTTCAGGAAAAATACTAGTCAGTCATCTATTATATATATATATATATATATATATATATATATATATATATATATATATATATATATATATATATATATATATATATATATATATATATATATATATATACATACATATATATATATATATATATATATATATATATATATATATATATATATATATATATATATATATATATATATATATATACTTACAATATTAGTCTATGGGAGAATTCAACGCCCCGCGGATCAAAAATTACTTAAATAATCGATTAAAAAATTAATAGATTTACTAAAAAAAATGATCGGATGAAAGACCTCCAGTTACATGTGAACTTTATTTTGGTAAATAAATCATAATATTAAATCAGTTGTTTTAAAAATAAAACCGAAAATAGTAGATAAAATGACCCGAAAAGAGCTAACTTCGTGAATTTACCTTTATCAAATCATGTTTCATCGGTTAAATTCCCTACAATATCAGTAAATTTTATTAGATTACAATTTTAATGTTTACTGTTTCAAAAATGCATAAGAAAAAACGTATTTTGCAGGAATACCTGAACCACCTCCCCTTAAGTCACGGGGAAAGTGACTCGCATTTCCAATCGTCCGCCTTTTACGAACTGCCTGGCAGAACGACAGATGGTCAAAAAGAGCCCGGACCAACACGGTGTAAAACAACTTGAATAGTTTATTGTAAATCTCCTTCCAAACAAATCGAGTTGTAAAATTACCACCCACTAGTTTTACAACTAAATAAATACAATGTATTATACACCAATACGATGATAAACATGTGTCATCTTGTGCGGAGTGTGAATCACGTTTATGAGATGATAATGGCTGCATCCTTTTATTAGCGATTTACCAGAAATGCGGGTCATTAGTGTCAGATTCTAAGTTCCAATGTACAAATATGATACTTGTCTTTTATAAGGGCTCTATGCGTTGTGTAATTGTCTAAGACACGTTATGTCTATACTATAACATAATCTATACATATAATAAAATCGTAGGAAAGTCAAAACTGTACATTGAATATTTAAAAGAATACTTGGGGCGTGATCTACAATCGATATCAAAGCCAAAAATATAGTTTTTAGAATTTTTGTCTGTTTATCTGTTTGTCTGTTTGTCTGTATGTATGTCCGGGGTAAACTCAAAAAGTACTGCATGGATTTACTTCAAATTTTGCATGAATTAGTATATCCATACTAATATTATAAATGCGAAAGTAACTCTGTCTGTCTGTCTGTCTGTTACGCTTTCACGGCTAAACCGCTGAACCGATTTGGATAAAATTTGGTACAAATATAGTTTGAGACCCGAGAAAGGACATAGGATAGTTCTTATCCCGGAAATCCCACGTGAACGGGAACTATGCGAGTTTTTATTTTAGAAATTTTTCCACGCGAACGATGTCGCGGGCACAGCTAGTATTAGTATATATAATATATATATATATATATATATATATATATATATATTAGTAATCTAACAGTGGGGTCAATATATAGGCTACTATTATCACGCTATCAACTATGGGGGAGGGGCTGTGCGGAGTAAACGAAGTCCGCGCGGACGAAGTCGCTGGCAACAGCTAGTAAGTTATATATATACTTTGACCGTCCCGTTGGTCGAGTGGTTAGTGACCCTGACTACGCAATCGACGGGGCCCGGGTTCGATCTCCGGCGGTGTGGCACCGCTGGTTCGTACCGCCGAAGGGTCATAGTGATGGAACCAGTGGGCCAGCTTCTTGTCAGCATAACGTCATTACTGTGGAGGTCGATGACGTCACACAAGGAAATGTACGGGGAAAAGGAAGATCTTCCCAGCCAGGCAAGGTGTACTGCCTGGGGACCGAAGTCCATTTGAGAAACGTTGAAACATGTATATAGTGTTACAAGATAAATAATTGTGATATCGCGATTCAGGATTTTTATTTTGATTTTATTTTTTCCATTTGTTATTGATTTTTGTCCATTTTTTATTATTTTTTCTTGTAGCGTTTATGATTGTTTGAGCCGCTACAGCAGGGACAAGCATTTGTGTGATGAGCATAAATGTTTGTATTTCCGGGTTTGGGCGTTTATTAAATCTATTTCTGTATTTATATATGTATTTCTATGTATTAGTATCATTGACTAACGCCCATAACACAAGCAAAATAATTTGCTTATTTTGGGGATAGATCAGTCAGTGTAATTTGTCCCGTGAATATGTGTTATTAGCTGTTGCCCACGAATTCGTCCGCGCGGACTTCGTTTACTCCGCACAGCACCTTCCCCGTAGGTGATAGCGTGATAATATGTAGCCTATATGTTGATCCGACCTATTAGTAATATTCATGCAAAATTTGAAGTAAATCCATGCAGTACTTTTTGAGTTTACCCCGGACATACATACAGACAAACAGGCAAAAAGATAAACAGACAAACAGACAGACAAAAATTCTAAAAACTATATATTTTACTTCGATATCGATTGTAGATCACACCCCAAGTATTTTTTTAAAAAAAATATTCAATGTACAGTTTTGACTTTCCTACGATTTCATTATATCTATAGATTATTTATTTATTATAAATCTTCACGCCAAATCCCTTACAAGGTAGGCAGTGAGAAAAAAGTGCCGTATATCACGCTCCGGATAGACTTGTCTTGCTTCCTGCACATTCATAACTCTCTTCATGCAAATACACCGATTTCGAAGACTCTTGACATCACCTTCGGACAGCCCCCGACTAATTTAATCACGTTACATCAGTCTTGGGCTCCTCGGTACTTATATCCACATTCACAATTTTTAAGAGCACCATTTTCAAGCCGATAAACCGGTAAATTATAGAAAACTAGGAAATAACTGACACTCAGATTATCGGAGCGCCTTTTGTTATGAACAACGGACGCCAATGTGTAAACAATTTGATCAAATATGACCCAATAAGTCATTACCTTCAACACGAGCTTCAACTGACGTCACTGACCTTATTCCCAATTTCCTAAATAAACTATATGTTTGTAAACATTATTGATATGTATGTTTTTGATGTTTTTAAAAAACATTATGATAATCGTAATTTTAAAAATTTCTTTCTATTTTTAAATTTTAATTATACTCCTGATTCAAAAACTACAGAACCGATTTGATGAGACGTGGACTGGTTGATTTCTAATTTGGAATATACCTGATTTAACTCAAAACGAATTATCTCGATGTGCCTTTCAGTTTCCGAGAAATTCGTAAACAAATATACAAACATACATACACTTGCGAAATTTAGTACACGTGCTTGGAAGACTAAATAGATCATATTATAGATATTTTTTTAAAATCATAGGATAACAAACAAGACAATCGCTCTCCTGATGGAAAGAGAAGCCATCGCCAAAAAACACCAAAGACATTAATGGTGCATTGCTATCCGTGTGGCGGTATGGCAATGTCACAAAGTGTTCCAGCTACCTTACCCTCTAAACTGGAACACGACAATGACTAACATTGACGCTATTGCAGCAAGAATAGTTAAGGCGGTGGCACCATATACGTTAGGGAATCGTGAATCCGGAATCCGGAAAAAAACGTGAATTCTACCACCATCGTGTATAGGTGGTAGAATTCCGGAACGAGCGAGACGCTCCGGAATTCTACCACCTAGACACGATGATAGTGAGTAGTGACACGTGTAACGAATCGTTCCCATTTTACGAACTGTCTGGCAAAATTTGACCTTTTCTTCAAAGGACCCGGGACACCGACCCCGATGATTTCATCTCCGACGAAACACAAGTAATTTTCATGACCCCGTCTTGTTGACCTATTAGGCGCCCTATAGATCTACAATAATATTGCGCAATATTACGTATTGTGCAATATTATTGACCGTTTAGGCTTGATATTGAAGATTGTACAAAGATTGAACGAAAGTTTGAGCGGGTTTAATATTTAATGTGCAATATTTTTTTCTTGCACTGTGTAGGCTTTAATATTTCACAATATTTTTCACTTCAGAGTTTACGCGTTCGGTCAGTTACGGTGTTGTATAATGTATGGTCAATGTAAATTTAAACAAAATGGCGAGCAAGAGTGCTATAAAAGGTAAAGAACGGGAGTTTTTACTTGTGTATTATTCTATACACAAGTAAAAACTCCCGTTCTTTACCTATACCTATAGCTGATTTATTTAACAAAAATCACCAGCATGGTTGCCGCCAAAACTTCGTCGATGTTGCTCGCACGAAAATATTGATAAGACTGGTGTGTCAATTTTATTGAGTGAATTTATTGAACGTTTAGAATCAAACGGGGTATTCAATATTATTGCACAATAAAAGTATTGCGCAATATTATTGTAGGTCTATGGGGCGCCTTATAGAACAGAACATTTCACAGACGTATCACTATAAATCTTGATTACTGGATGGTAGAGTTTGAAGAAAAATGCACTTATACAGTTGTCACCCTTTACAAATTCATATAGTTTGGTAAATAAATTTTTTCATTTCCCCCGTGTTGGTCCCGGGCTCCTTTGAAGAATAAGCCAACTGCCGCTCTGCCGAGCAGGTCGTAAAAGACGACCGATTGGCTATGCGAGTCACTCCCATTGCGGCTATTAGGTGATATAATTCTGCATTGTCTCGCCCGGTCTGGTATCACCGCCTTACCTATTCCTGCCGCAATAGCGTCGGTGCTCTTCACTATCGTGTTCTGGTTTGGAGTTATATCATAAGATAGCAAACAAGCAGATGGTCTCCTGGTGGAAAGAGTCAACCATCGCCTATAGACACCAAATCTGTTAGCGTGGCAGAGTCCTGCATTGGCTCGCCTGGGTCTTGTACCACCGCCTTACCTATTCCTACTGCAATCGCATCAGTGTGAGTGTTTCGGTTTGGAGGGTAAGGTAGCCGGTAACTAATGTATGTGGCGTTAGATCTCGCCACAACATAGCATTAGCAACGCACCATTAACATATTTGTTACTAGGTGTTGCCAGCGACTTCGTCCGCGCGGAGTTCGTTTACTCCGCACAGCACCTCTCTCGTAGGAAATAGCGTTATAATATGTAGCCTATATGTTGACCCGACCTGTTAGTAATATTCATGCAAAATTTGGAGTAAATTCATGCAGTACTTTTTAAGTTTACCCCGGACATACATACAGACAAACAGACAATCAGACAAACAGACAAAAATTCTAAAAACTATATTTTTGGCTTTGGTATCGATTGTAGATCGCACCCCAAGTATTCTTTTAAAAAATATTCAATGTATAGTTTTGACTTTCCTACGATTTTATTATATGTATAGATCTATAGGCGATGGCTGACTCTTTCCATCAGGTGACCCATCTTCTCGTTTACTATCTAACGATATAAAAAAAGCTTGTCAAAGCATCTTCAAGTTTTGAAATGAAATAAATATTAATATTATAAATGCGAAAGCATGTCTGTCTGTTACTGCTTTCACGGCTAAAACTATGAACCAATTTTACATAGTTGATGCTTAAAGATTCGGGGTCAAATATAGGCTAGTTTTCTCAAATATCAACCCCTAAAGAACTTTACTCCATGATAATTACTGTAAAGTTTCTCTATTAAAATAAAAAAATAAAACAAACATGATACTCTATTCGCAGGAGAATTTTCTGGGATGTTAAATGTAAAAAAATACATTTTTATGCCTACCGTACAGTAGAACAGTACTTTTTTTAAAGTGAATTTTCTATAGGCGCGTTAGACAATTTTTGGGAGGCGAAAATCTTATGAGTTTGTGTCAGCAACATGTTAATATTTGAGGTAAAAAATTATGAATTTTAATTTATAATAATACAATCAGTTTGAACATTCGAAATACAGTTTTAAATTTTCACTTGTATAGTCCTCTGTGGTCTAGTGGTCCAGCGTTGGCATCGACCACATGAGGTCCCGGGTTCGATTCCCGGGTTGGGCACTTAATGTTTTTTCAGTTTTTTGATAAACACAAAGTTGCCCGGGATTGGAAAGTGCCCGGTTGGCGATAGGCTTGCCACCTAACACATTTGTGGGACCAAGTATCTTCGACTAATCGTGGGTGCACTTGTTGTACTTCTGCCTACCTCTTCGGGGATACGGGCGAGAAGATACTTTTGTATTCCTCATACCTGACTCTGATTTTTTTTATATTTATAAGCAACAATAGACATGATCCGAAATAAAAGTTTAGAGGGTAAAAGAAAAGGGATTGTATGTAGCCTCACATTTAGGGCTTTAGGCGCGTGTGTATGGTCGGTTTGACTAAGACGTGCGGTTGCAGTGAGGGAATTAATAGAGTTTATAGTAGTGTATATTCTGTATTATGACACACACATAAATTACAAGTTACATAGACTGGTATAATTCACGTGAGGACGCGCGGACGACTGACGTCCCATACTGCCGTCACATAATATAAAGTTGCGTCTGCGTTGGCAAATTCCAAATGTATCCCCACAAAAGAACTCCCCCGTGTTGGTCCGGACTCCTTTGAAGAATCTTCTGTTCTGCCAGGCAGGTCGTAAGATAAATAAATAAATATGACTGGACAAATTACACGAATTGACCTGACCCCAAAGTAAGCAAATTATATGCCTGTAGTGTGGGTGTCAGTCAACGATACTAATACATCTATATATATATAAAAATCAATCCCTATTTTCCTTGGTCACGACATCACTGGTCATTTTTTTGTTGAGTTTGTAATTGTAAGGAGAAGGTTCTTCTAAAAGAAAATATTAAGAAAATTGCGCGGAAAATTCAAAAATTTAAGAATATTTAGCCACCATATAAAGTTTAATGCCATTTTGGCTGCGTGGAAGGAAAATCCCGTAGTCTTATATAAATTACGTGTCACGTTGTTTGTGTGCTATGGATATAATATGTAAGGCAAAACAACGTTTGCCGGGTCAGCTAGTAGAATATATAAATACACATATAAATACTCTAATATATGTAATAAACACCCAAACCCAGAAATACAGACATCTGTGTCTCATCTCATCACCCAAATGCCTGTCCCTGCCGGGAATCGAACCCGGACCCCATTGATTGCGTAGTCAGGGTCGATAACCACTCGACCAACGGGGCGGTCAAGGGTAAGAGGCGGCCGATTGGCTATGCGTGTCACTACCATCGTGACCACTAGGTGGTAGAGTTCCACAACGTCTCGCTCGGGTATATGGTCAACGGTGCCACCACCTTAACTATTCCTGCTGCAATAGCGTCAATGTTAGTCATTGTCGTGTTCCAGTTTGGAGGGTAAGGTAGCTGGAAGACCTATGCATGTGGCATTGCCATACTTCCACACGGATAGCAATGCACCATTAATATCTTTGTTGTCGTTTGACGATGGCTTCTCTTTCCCTTGCTTTATTTTGCTCTCTTATAATATAAAATAAAAAAAACTCAATTTCACAAAATTCAGAAGATGAAACGTATAATATAAATAAATATACATTGAGAACCAAAACCCACGTTCGACCCGAAAGGGGCAGGCAAGTCGATGACTTTATCAAAAAAAAAAAAGAAATAATTCTATTAAAATATTTAAAAATTTGTGATATTTTAAAATGCTTGATTCAATTTCGCTAAAATTGAGCAAATATATGAAAGCATGTCATGACCTTTCATGTTCCTTTTACTGACTTTCATATGTCACGTTTAGAGTTGTCATAGGTGATATTTAAAATAAGTATACATATATTATGTAAGATTACTCGATCGGGAAAATTTATCAATCACTATTAATATTCACAAATAGTTACACGTAATATATCATCCTAATAAGCTACGAAATAATGCGATTGACGATCGAATAGTTTTTGTTACTCAATGTATAATAAATAGTGTTATAAATTATAATCGTATCAACGGTGACGGCTTCATAAATCTCTAGTATTTCTTAACCGGTAAGGTTAGAGAGTCGATGTTCGCGAGTGTATTCCAAGTACACGTGCACCGAGAACGCACCGGGATCGACCGGTCTGTGAGTACGAGTTTAACACGCGGGCGTAAGTTACTAGCTTTTGAGATTATCATTTTTTTAATTGTAAGATAGCAGATGGCTCTCCTGATAGTCCGCGCGGACTTCGTTTACTCCGCACAGCTTCTCTCCCATGGTGATAGCATGATAATATATAGCCTATACGTTGACCCGACCTGTTAATAATATTCATGCAAAAGAAGTAAATCCATGCAGTACTTTTTGAGTTTACCCCGGACATACATACATACAAACAGACAAACAGACAAAAATTCTAAAAACAATATTTTTGGCTTCGATATCGATTGTAGATCACGCCCCAAGTATTCTTTTAAAAAAATATTCAATGTACAGTTTTGACTTTCCTACGATTTTATTATATGTATAGATTTAGATAATGGATATAAACTCAGTACAAATGGACCGATTTTTTAAATTATTTCACCAATATAACGCTACATAATGATTTATCACTGAGTAACATAGGCTGTTTTTTAACTAACTGAATAAAAGGAAGTAATTAATGTGTGCAGGTCATGCGAACGGAATCACGGAAAACAGCTAGATTAAAAATATAAATCGTATGTCTACCACGTGTATATTGTATGTATACCACGTGAAACACGCGTACCGATTTGGAGGGTAAGGTAGCCGGTAAACGTATGCATGTGGCATTAGACCCCACCACAAGGATAGTAACGCACCATTAACATCTTTGTTGTCTATAGGCGATGTCAGTGGCGTAGCGTGGACTAATATATACGTGGGCAAAGTCGCATCGGCGAAGCCCCTTTCCCTTCGTTCCCAAAAGCTACCCAAAAACACGCCCCAAGTTTGAAATAAGCGAAAAGCTATCGTGTCTTTATAACGCGTTAACTTAGGATCTAGTTGTTTTATTTGTATTTCAGAGTGCTAAGTGTGAGTTTTTCTTTTCGCATTCGATCGTGAGCGCGTTTCGAGTTTACTAGGAATTTGTATGTGACTTGTACAGCGCCACTTAGTGGTAAACTAGTTTCTCACATTTACCACTTGGTGGCGCTGTACAAATCACATACAAATTCCTAGTAAACTCCAAACGCGCTCACGATCGAATGCGAAAAGAAAAACTCACACTTAGCACTCAGATAGGTAAAGAAGAGTGAGCCCTATATTTTTCAGGCTTTCATTTAATTTAAAAAGAAACAAAGATTTTAAATCAGAGTGCTAAGTGTGAGTTTTTTACCGCTAGGTGGCGCTGTACATATACACATACAAATTCCTAGTAAACTCGAAACGCGCTCACGATCGAATGCGAAAAGAAAAACTCACACTTAGCACTCTGGTAGGCTTGGGCCTAACCGGTCACTACAGAGAGCGCTCAATTTAGTTCATATTCCAAGGATGAACTAGTTCGTTCTATTAGTTCATTAGTTCTTTTTTTGAAATAATTTATTAAGAACAATAAATAAAGAAAAACATATAGTTATGATTATTGTAAGTTTTGTTTATTGTTATTAAAAAATACAAAGTATTACATGAAAATTTTACACGTCCATTTATGTAATATGAGATTTTTTATTTAAATAATGAAAAATAAAATAATTGATATTAATGATTAGTCAACATCTAGGCTAGTTCCTAGTATAATGTGTAATTATATTAGAATACTTAAAAAGTATGAATTTTTACAATTAAAGTTGACTTTTTGTTATGGCACATAAAATCTTTTATCGAAATAAAAACGAAAAAATAAAATGATTTATATTAATAATTAGTCATAATTAACGTGATATATAATAATAATAATCAATTATTTGTAACAATAAATGGGAATTGAAAAGAAATTTTTTAATTTTAATTAAACTTACCGTAAAATAAGACATAAATGGTATTAGTATTCTGTTTGATAATTAGCCAACAATACTTCAGTTGACGATTGTTATGATTTCATATGATTTGATAAAATTTCAACCATGGGGATTTGAAGTTGTTTAGTATCGATATCGATTATCGAAATATCAAGGCGCGCACAGTAAAAGTAAATAACTCGGTTGGTCACATAGTGCCACTGTCTAGTAAAGTGGACGCTAACAGAAATATAAAAAGAACTAAGAGCGGGATTTTCAATGAACTAGTTCGCATAGTTCACCTAAAGGAGCGCTCTTCCCACCTAGGTCGCTCGCGAACTACCCAAGACTACACTCTGGTAGTACGAGGCTCCTTTAGGTGCGAAGCCGTGGGCGAAGGCCCACTCCGCCCACGCCTAGCTACGCCACAGGGCGATTGTGATCTCTTTTGGTGTCTATAAGAGACAACATCTCTTTCCATCAAGAGAGCCATCTGCTTGTTTGCAATTACGGTTTTTTTTTAAATATAAATCGCATATCTTATACTACGGACCACGTGCCAACTTCTGACTCAATAGCATTGTGAAACGCGAACACATCCGCCGTCGCACACTCACTGCTGTAATATTTCTGTTTTAATATCAACTAACGACGCATGGTAGAGGAACGCAATTGTTTACACTGCCGACTTGGATATACTTTTATTAACCGACTTTCAAAAAACGAGGAGGTTAACAATTCTTTTTTTTTTATAGAAAAAACGAGGCAAACGGACAGTTGACTCACTTAGTAAGTGAATTAGGAGGAGGGGGAAAGGGCCTCCGGAAACCTCACTAACCAGACAAAACGCAACAGCAAAGCTGTTATTTTACGTTAATTAAAATTCATCGGAATTATTTCAACCGACTTGATAAAAAGAGGTTATCAATTCGGCTGTATGTTTTTTAATGCTTGTTACCTCAGAACTTGGTCATTTATGAACCTATTTTGAAAATTATTTTTATGTTTGGGAGGTTATACTCCTCGTGTGGTCCCATTTTAATTTGGTGAAGATCCAATGCAGGGTTCCGAAGATACAGGAAATGGGATGTCGGTTGCTGCAGTGTTACTGCATTTAAAATTTAAATCTACACCAATAGTATAAATGCAAATGTTTGGATGTTTGGATGTATGGATGGATAGATAGATGGATGTTTGTTACTCAATCACGCCAAAACTACAGAACAAATTTGGATGAAATTTGGCACACTGGTAGATGATAACCTGGAATAGCACCTAGGCTACTTTTTATTCAGGAAAAATGATTTGTTCCCGCGGGATTCACCAAAAACTTTTATAATGCAGCGGGCTGCACGTTGCTACTAGTATATAATAAGATAATCCAAAATTCATTTCTTTTTTCAAGTTTCTGATAAAGAATAATGTTGCCCGGGCTCCGGGATTTGATAAATGCCCACTAGGCGATAGGCTTGCCGGGCAATGGGAAATTAGTTTTTCTATAGATTAGCTTTAGAGGCAGGAAGGTATATAATAAATAAATAAAATAAATAAAATTAATAAATAAATGGAATGTGTCAGGGTTTGTTAAAATTTCTAATTTTGAGCTATTGTATTATATCAATAAGATCAATAAGATTTAGATGCTCTGAGGCTAGAATAAAAACATTAAGAGTATTTTAAAATATTTAAAATATCTTTTTAATTGTTCCAAAACCAGCCAGGTACAAATAGTACAGCCAAAGAGATGTTAATGCATTTTTTGCTTTTAAAATAAAAGAAACCTTTTTTATCGACCCCTTCAATTTAGGTCTCTCTCATTCTTTCGTTCTTTCTTACTTCGAACAAAAGTATCACTTTTGCCGCGTGTAAGCATTTTTTCTGAGCCAGTCACGTATCGTCAGGTGAGCTTCTTGCCCGTTTGTATCCTAATTCCTGTTATATCAAATAACCTTGATGATAATTATGCACTGCCACTCATGGGCATTTGCAATGTAGGTGACCTCCTTTGAAATAACTAATTAATATCGCCGACCCTGGGGTACTGTAAGAAGAGCGATCGCTATAGGTGCTAGGCGGCAAATGCAAAATACTCAAATATTTTTATTTTAGAGTAAATATAAAATAAAAACCGGTCAACTGTGAGTTGGACTCGCATACCGAGGGTTCCGTATAAACGTAACGTAAGCTGCTTCCAGGTCCAGGTCAACGGGA
This sequence comes from Apodemia mormo, assembly GCA_036924255.1. Taxonomy (NCBI): domain Eukaryota; kingdom Metazoa; phylum Arthropoda; class Insecta; order Lepidoptera; family Riodinidae; genus Apodemia; species Apodemia mormo. The sequence continues at coordinate 3,625,514 of JAUPFN010000008.1, forward strand.
TGTAATCATGATTGCAGGTCAACAGGAAGTACCCGATAGATTTTGATGTCCTTGCGAAATCGCAAAATGTGCGACACAAACGGTCACACACGAGGCACACTAAAAGTTTTGCACTTCTAGCTAATCGGAAGTATTTGAATTTCGAATGTTATAGTTTAAAACGTTGCAACCTTCTTAGTAATAAAAAAACAATTGGCGGGAAATGATTTGTCAATTGTTTTTTATCACACATCAAAGTTATACGTACGCAACGAAAATGGAATTAAGTTGAAAAGATTTTATTGATTTTTTATGATTTTAAAAGTTTTTTTTCTCCGCAAGACTGTGCCGCTCGTCTTCAAAATGCTTTTGGGAGAGAAGCACCTTGTTTGAGCACCGCGAGGCGATGGTTTGCTGAATTTGAGAGAGGTCGAGTTTCTTTACATGACGAATTTCGTGAAGGGCGGCCTTCAACTGTCGTCAACAAAAATAATATGGCTACTGTTAAGCGGTTAATTGAAGAAAACCCCCAGATTACCTGAGACGATTCGAGGACTATTGGGGATTGGTATGAGCCAAATTCAGAAAATTTCACACGAAGAATTGAAAGTTCGGAAACTTTGTTGTCGTTGGATCCCTCATGAACTGACAGCGGAGCAGAAGCGGGCTCGCGTGGAATGGTGCTCACAGATGCTACTGAAGTACGCACGTAGAAAACATGCCTTCAGATCTGTGGTCCTCCTGTTTAAAAAATGGTTCGATCGCATGAAAAAATGTTTAAAATGTGAAGGAGATTATTTTAAACATAATATTTTGGTTATAACATGTTATATAACCAACGTATTATCTTTTGATCGGCTTTTTTAAGTAACTAAAAATTTGCTGTTTTCGATAAATCTAGGTTAACTATTATAGGTTTTGACCTATAGGTTTTGACCAAGGAAGTTATATTCTACCCGGAATGCTTACACGTACTTCAAAATCGTTCCGAAGAGTACCACGACATGAGTGGAGTGTGTCTCTTTTTACTAAATAAAGCGCCAATCGCCATATATAAGTGTGGCCATGCGTAGTTTGCAAATTACTACTAAGGAATTCTACTAATTTGAGAGACAGTTTTTACATTGCATAAGTAATTACGTAATAATTAAAATAAGCACATTTTAGAACTCACTATGTTAATTGCAATACATTTAATGCTAATTTATTTATCGACGTGTATGAATAAAAAGGAATTAACGATTACCGAATATATAAAAATCTACCATTTAGATAGTTTTATTTACACTGGCAATTGCAAGAAAGGGATAACATCCACTCTTGTCGTTGTCTTGCTCAGAACGTTTTTCCCCTCTGTTAAGTAAGAAACAAATGTCAACTTTATTTGTTACGAAATAAAGTACATTTTTATTTTTCAAATATTGCTTCGTAGTAATTCCAGTTATCGTATATAAGTTCCTTGGTTTTGACATATAAATAGTTTTTTTTTTTACCGCGTTGACTTACAAGTTTGATTTTTACAGTTGAGAGGACCATAGACCCCAGTATTTGATGTAAGTTTCAACTTGATACCTTTACGCGTGCCTGAGTAAAAGGGTCTTGACAGATGGACAAACAGACAACGAAGTAATACTATAAGTTTCCCGTTTTTTCCTTACGTGGTACGGTACCTACCCTAAAAATTGTAGAACATAAAGAAAAGTGCGTGGCCCCGCGGCTAAAGTAAAAGGCGTCGGCCGTGGCAAATGGCGGTGCATAGCTGTTGAGTTGTTTGCAAAGAAAACATTTATTCGTAATAAGAAATCTTGACCGAATAACTCTGAAAGAAAATGTCGCTCTATCTTAATTAAAGGTTTTGGTCGCTCCTGGTAATAAATTCGCCTCTGTAAATCCTAATTCAACAAGTTATTCTACGATTTGATCATCTAAATCTGAATAAAGTAGAAATTAAAACACGGCGTCGAAGTAATAATATAAATACAGAGTCATTAGACTTTTGTACAATTAAACCACACTAAATTCATACATCGAGTCTCACTAAATACGATTTATTATTACAGAAGCGATCACATTTTACTAGTGCCCACACTAGTATTGCCTCTACATTTTGTTGAATAACTTGGGCTTTTGGGTCACCGGCAGGCCGCAGGCGTAGTGAACTAGTATGACCCGAATCCACGACAGTTTCAATAACGTGTCCAATAATTTTAGGCTATAAGTTAGGTACATACCTAGTTTATAGAGAGTATGTAGCTTATGTAAGTGGATACCTCTGTATATTATTAAATTATTTAAAAAGCATGTGGTAACATTATAACCACTATGCTCTATACCATATTCTAATGTAACTTGGAAATTCGTGAGATAATCGCAGCAACAAAAACGTTTTATTTATTCAATCTACAATATTATTTTGGCAGAATTTTGTACTCATTCTAATGAACAATTGAAATAATATACATTTTATCATTTTGAGATAATGTTATTGATTATGTTCTATGTTAATACTTTTGATTACGTCCTTTATTAATATTAATAAAATATATTTCATATATTATAATGATAGAACTACATTTTATTAAACAAAAATTATTTGTAATGTTTAATTTTAAGGAAATTACTAACGCCATCTATTAGAAAAGTATAAAAAACTAAAACTACCAACCGTAACAATGAATGTTGCCAGGTGTATAATAATATTGTTACTTCTTCTTCTTCTGATCTTCTGATAAGTATAGGTTTGTTAACTTGTATATTATGCTGATGTCAATAACGTGTATACTATTACTTATACACGTCATTGGCTGATGTGGTTACATTATAAAATTTTCTTCGAAAACACCAATTCAACGCTAAAAATACGGACGTCTGTAAGTTTTTAATAAGAAATTAATTAATAGTAAGAAAGATTTTGGCTTTTACTTTTAAATGAAAAAAATAAATTAACGGTCTTTAAACAAATAAATTTACGAGTGTTTATTATAGTATATATAGCAAACATATTGTTATTTATAACATATTTTTTAATGTACTTGTTTGCTATATATATATATATATATAGCAAACAAGTATATGATTCACGCGATGGAGAGAGATAAACTATTCTTATCAACAGTAAATTTGTTAGTCGTGCATTGCTATCCAGATGTAATGCCATATGCACTAATGCTGAGGCTTTTTTACTCTCTAAGCAGTTTATTAAATTACTAGCTGCAGCATGCAGCCCGCTGTATTATAAAAGTTTGTGGAAAATCTCGCGGGATCACATAATTTTCTGGAAAAAAGTAGCCTATGTGCTATTCAAATCAGTTAGATCCTAGACCAATGTGCCAAACTTTATTCAAATCCGTTCAGTAGTTTTTGAGAGTTTGAGTAACAAACATCCATCCATCTATCCATCCAAACATCCAAACTTGCGCATTTATGATACTGATATAGATAATATAGATTAATTTTATTTATTTCTTGTATACTGTATTATTTTTAGTTCAATTGTTTAAATGACCATCTGCTTTTGTAACTGCTAAACAACAGAAATACAAAGCATTTTAGCTCTTATGTATATTCACGAAAAAATAAGCAAAAAATAATTCGTTTCAGTGAGAATCTTTGTTACAAATTAGCATGAAAGGCAACATTTTTACAAGGTACATAGGTACTGTCACAGATTTATAGTATTGTAAGATATTTTTAAATCGAAAGCTTACAATATCGATTCAATACTTTTTATTTCATATCGGAACCCTTATGCGCAAGCTCTTAATGGTTTGAAATCGTCCAACAATTACTGACTCAGAAAAATGTACTAGTAAGTGTTTTATGGACCACTGCCGGTATTATTCACCTTAGCTATAGCTATATATATTATAATATAGATCTGACGATAACCGTGGATCTTTATTTTATACGATTACCGTGGGCATTGTACTAGATATATATGCGATTACAGAAGATGACGGGAGGGAAGAGACAATACAAATTAAATGGGGTGCTCTAATAAAGCCTCGGTGTGACCATACTTTCCAGACCTGGCTCCAACAGATTCAACTTTGTACGGATTTTAGAAAGTTTCTTGTAAGGCACAAGTTCCTTTCGATGGGGTAAATCAAATCCTATTCAAAGATTTTATTTATCTTAGCTCCTAAAATGTTCAGCAAACAGGATTTTTATTTATTTATTAATTTTCATTCCACAGAAATCAATTAATTGCTCATAAAATTTATTATAAAATAAGTACATAGATAAATATTATACATGTACATTTTGTTGATTACATAATATATCATTTTAAAATATATATTTTTTGTTTTTACCATACCAAACGCACTAATTTCCAAAGAAAAAACAATATGTATGTAGATATTCACGGAATTACTGCCTATATAATATTTTTTCTGTGTAGATATTAAAATTTTGAAATAATGTCGCAATTTAAAAAAAAAGATTCCTATTTATTTCCATTTATATATTATTATTATATGCTTGTAACATTGCTTTCATTTCAACTAGATATTTAAATTTTAAATGGCAATACCACAAAAAGAAAGTGAAGTGAAAAGAGATGAATTTACGAGAATAGGTCGCAAGTCGTATAGATTTTTGGTTGGTTTCCTTTCCACTTTACTTTAGTATTCTCCAGATCTAATAAACCTACGTTTTTTCGACGTTCTGTTCGTGTTTTGACTTATCTCAATCGACAAGGTTCCACCGACAACAGGATAAGTACAAGAGTGGACAGCATCTTATTGATTTTCTTTTCGTGCATATGCTCAACCAACGCGAGCTGAAGTTAAATATTACGTGTGTCGAATCTACATTATAGATAATAATACTTTTTATTGAAGTTATTGTTATAAAGTCAGTGACATTTATTATTGTTTAGTGAAAAATTAATAAGTGAAGATGATGGCCAATACACTGGATGCCGTAAACGCTAATCAGCCCACGCAAAATGGTAGTAAGGTTCAACCATGTAACAATGAATCCAAAACTAATTTAATTGTCAACTATTTACCACAAACCATGACTCAAGAAGAGATCAGATCCCTATTTTCGAGTGTGGGTGAGGTGGAGAGTTGTAAGTTGATTAGAGACAAAGTGACTGTGTTCCCAGATCACATTCTCAATGGGCAGAGTTTGGGATATGCTTTCGTCAATTACCATAAAGCTGAAGATGCCGAAAAAGCAGTAAACACACTCAATGGTCTACGCTTGCAAAATAAAATTATTAAAGTATCTTACGCCCGTCCGAGTTCCGATGCGATTAAAGGTGCCAATCTTTATGTTTCTGGTTTACCAAAACATATGACACAGCAAGACTTAGAAAAGTTGTTCAGTCCTTTTGGTACAATAATTAGTTCGCGCATTTTACACGAGAATATGAATGTAGGCCATCTGTTACAAGCAAGTCTCGACGAGCAAAACCTCCAAGGGCCATCTAGAGGGGTGGCATTTATTAGATATGACCAACGATGTGAAGCTGAGGCAGCTATACGTGAATTAAATGGCACTATACCTCCAGGTGGCACTGGACCCATCACAGTGAAATGTGCAAACAATCCCAGCAATCAGAACAAAGCACTTGCACCACTAGCTGCATACCTAGCTCCAACTGCAACCCGTCGATTCATCGGACCTGCTGGTAAGGCATTACTTGCTATTAATAAAGGTCTCCAAAGATATTCTCCTCTAGCAGACCCATTGATCCAGGGAAATGCATTAGGTGGTTCCGGGTGGTGTATCTTTGTGTACAATATTGGCGCTGATACAGAAGAGAGCATCCTGTGGCAACTTTTCGGTCCATTTGGCGCTGTCCAGAGTGTTAAAATCATCCGAGACCCCACAACTAATAAGTGCAAAGGGTATGGATTTGTTACTATGACAAATTATGATGAAGCAGTTGTTGCAATCCAATCATTGAATGGATACTCATTAAATGGTCAAGTTTTGCAAGTCAGCTTCAAAACAAATAAAAGTAAATCATAAACTCCTCAATGTCTAGTCAATAAATTGTAGCTAATGCAAAATGTTGATCATTACACTGTCATGGTTTGTCGCCAGGGGCTTGTAAGTTAAGAGGGTGTTGCAAATCATGACATACCATTAAACCAGTGTTCACAAAGGAAGTACAAATCATCTCAACAGAGACAACATTATTCCACAAGTGTTATTTTAATTTGACAACATGGGGAATCTTATTACCTCAGTATAAAATATATACCACCTATTTATAAAATAATCTATATATTATTAAATCACATGCTACTGGTGAATGAAAAAAATATATAATTGACATGCCAAATAGGTATTATAAGAAAGATCATTGTTATTTATAGAAATCCATACAAATTTTCAAACTAAGCTTTTCTAATATAGTTATAATCCTTTCAACATTTTTATCAAGACATTTTCAATGCTGAGAATATATGTGTTATTAAATAAGAATTTCTTTATTTATTTGTTAAATGTCTAGATTTTATTTACATGCAAGAAAAATGTACTACATTTTTAAGTTTAATTGAATGATCATTAAGGGTTTGCAACATAATTATTTAGAGAGACTTATGTATAGGTACCCACATGTTACTTTAGCCTAATGCTCGTACTAGAAAGAATCAAGGTCTGCATTAACTCTCTTAGACTGTTCTTATGTATTGTTTGACCCATAATTGTCTCTATTGTGCTGCATACCAAAAGATTTTGAAATACTTTTACTGGTCCAACCCTAGAAGACTAGAGTTTTATAAGGATTGAGACTTTTTTACAAATAGTACAAATATAGTAATTTTAAAACATAAATAAATGATCATCTTGTATGCAATCTGTTCATTATGCGAAAGTATCTAAAAAATTAGCTTATTTTTCCCAAGTTTTCAATTTTATAATGATGTATGTGGATTTTTTAACACTCCAGATTTAATTACTTTTTTAGTTAAAATAGTGCTATAATTTGACCTTATCTCTAATATTTGTCCATTTGATTATCTTTAAATGTTTAACTCTTTTGTAAGGAATATTTTATGGACATACTAGGTAGTTTTGTCCCGCCCATTTTCTTTAAAATTAAATTACACACTTATTTACATTTAATTTAGTACATTTCTGATAATGTCTATATATTTTTTTCATTCACTGTATATTACAACAAAATATATGGTTTGATATTTATATTCTTTATTAGATAGGCATTAAACATAATGGCTATATTTATTTCTAGTTCATAATATTGTGCAAATTAGCAATCAAAAATTAAAAAAATCAAATGTGTAACTGCCACCTAACAATATATTATAATATGGAAAAGCCAGTGATACATTGAGTAATATGACAAAGTTTACAGTTGTATTATTTAAACATTATTGTAAACAAAAAATACTCTTTAGGTCGGTATTGCCAAATATGCACATTACCAATATAATTTTATTAATGACCAGTTAATTAGATAAAATGTGGAAGAATTTTAGCAGTACAAATAATATTCAAAATGAATTCTTTTATGCTGAATATGAAAACAATGTAATAGTCAATTCTTGTACCTGTGCAGTGTACATAAAATGCTTTGTTCTCGCAGAAGAATTTATTTTTATTAATTAAAGAGTAACTTGTGTGGGGTTGGTTCTAAACTTTACTTTGTTGCCCCATATAAATAAAGTAAAAATCTCTGTACTGTAAATTAGTTTTCTTTTCTTTTGCAAATATCTTGTATTTCATTTCAAAAAAGGTGGCATTGACAATGTGCATATTTGGCAAAATGCATCTAAATTAAAAATACATTCTGTAAGTATAATCTTTTTCACATGGGATGGAGTTGGTGACATTAGGTCAGTGCCATAAGTTTTCTTTTGTGACAGCAAAATGTCGCCAAATACTGATAAATTTTCACGGCACCTATTCTGTATGAAAAAGATTATAGTATTACCTAAAGTTAAATCTGATAATATTAATAAACAAAGTTTACATACATTTTATTGTTTATATTACCAGTGCAATATTAAAAATTACTATAAGCAAAAATATGTGAGAATATGTTGTAGTAAATGGTGCAATTTTACATCTGTATTATACATTTGGACATAGTGATTTTCTGATATATACATAAAATATTTAAATAGGTCTCCCTGTTTGCAATTTACCAAAGATGTTGATATGACTGATGTAAAAATTATGTTACATCTCCAATAAGCATAATTTATACAATTTCTACCAGAGATTTTATAAATAGAAAAATAAGATCTGTCTCTAATGTTAGTATATTGACTTTAATTAATCAGAATTTGATTCATGCACAAAATCATAAATAGGATTGTTACATTTAAAAATAATACATTATAGGAATACTAGACGCATGGTATGATTTTAAATATATTTTTCATTTGAATATGTTGATTAAGCAAGGGCTAGAAGTCCAATAAAAATATAAATTGAAATAACCATGACGAACTGAAAAGTTATTGATCAACATTAAAACATTTTGTATTACCTTAAATATTGGATTGATGGACATGTTCTTAATTCTATTGTCCACTTTTTATTTTAAATAATACCAAGAGGAGACCTTGCATTTTGCTATAAGCAAAGTTTAGTAGATCATTGACAAACTAACCCATCGCAGCTTGAGATGGAGGATTTTAGAACATGGACATAAATTATCAGTCTTAAGTTACATGATATTGTCTCTCTTATTCGTTTGTGTAATCACTATTTATTATTACATTTAAGTAATGTATATTCATAATTTATATTAGAAAATAGACATATTCTAGATTTCTTTTGATGTTATTATTAATATATTATTAGCATTAGTGTAAGTTCAAGATTAGTTCGAAATAATTAAATTAATGTATAATTCATGATTTGTATTTAACCCAAGATATTCATGTTTAGTAGGTTTTTGTGACGACATAGGTAAATTATAGATTATGACGCAAGCATATCATTTAAAAGAACTGCTGAGGTCAGAATTTCTCATAATAAATGTATGGGGCTTGTATATGCATTTCGATATAAGTAATTTGTTTTAATTTCTATTAAACTAAGGATAAATGATTCATTAATACATATTTATTTAAAGTACTTAATTACATTGAACTAGTCAGTTATGATTTGCGCAACGTTAAAATTTTAAGTACCTTATCGTAAGTATTTAAGAAAATCTGTGTTCTTTAATTGTAGCATATTAGGTATTGAGTTTAAATTATGTTGGTGTGGTGTTTGTTTAGTAAATGTAACAAATAAAGCACACAAATAACAATAAAACGGTGTGTAAGATACTAGTCACAGGTAAAACTTACCTATCATTAAATTATTTTTCATTGCTTTAAAATATTCAGGTATTTTTCAATCAGCTCTCCTTGTTTGCTTCCTTTAAAACTAGTGGATAAATTTAAACTCAACTTATATCTTTGGATTGTTTTATTATACCTATATAAAAGGGAAAATGACATAGCTATGCATTATTTATTCATATTGTAGCATGACAGGCTTACTAATAAGTTGATTACATGTACATAATATGCTTTTTATATTTCTTAAATTGGCATGACATAGTATTTGTTCCCTGTCCAATGCACATATGTTGGTCAATAGATTTGGAACAGCATTTTAATATTTGATATGTTTACTTTATAGTTAACTCATCTAAAAACACTTATAAAATCTTATTCTGGTATAATTATTATATTAAATTGGGTATATAGGTATATTATAAAGGTAGGTTTTTAGTCTTACATGTTTGATACTGATAGCTCACAAGTAAAAGTATTATGCATTTGCTGACTTGTAGTGTATATTAATTTTTAATATATTATCTTGTTTAAAGTATATTTAACAGACAGTATATAAAATCTGAAAATCCAGAGTGCCCAGTTGCATTGCTGAGAAGACAAACAGGAAGGTTTAATGAATAAAATGGCTCTTAAGCTGGCAACATCCAAGGCTTTTTACTAAAACATTTCCACCCTAAAACAAAAACAAAATAAGTATGTAGGTATTACAATCTATATTCCAATGTAATTCCAGCACATGCTAGTAATAAATACCTGATATATTTTAAATAATGAAATACAACCAATAGTATAGTTTGTGTTGTGTAGTCCCTGAATTGAAGTCCAGATTATAAACGGTGTAATTCGGTGTTGGTCCACAGTGTTAAGATTTGCCATTCCAATAGATTTAGTTTAACTATTTCTTACCGAATCGCAACGAACATACGATTTTATAAAGGCAATTTTAACTATGCAGTTAATTGTATTAATGATGGTGTTGAATGTTTTACTCCTGGCCGACTAAAGCTGAGTACACACTGACTGGTTATGCCTGTGCTACACACCTGACCCATTTGTTATTTTGTTTGGAGTTAGTTTGTGCTATTTATTTGTGTTAAGCATAGTATCATTCTCTAACAATTTCAATTATAAGCGTTTATTTTATCTTAACATTTTGTTTAATTTTTTTATTTTGGGCAGGTTACGGTATTGTAAAGTAAGGTTTGGCCTAGGGTGTAGCTAGAATTGTAAGACAGAGTACAAATCGACAATGAACACTTTGGGCGTGAATTCCTATATTAAATCTGACTTGTCAACGAATGTAATCTGATGTAGGGAATAATGATATAAGCATACAATATATCAACATTAGCAATAATGTACTAAAAATAATGTTTTATTTCACCTTTTCATGTGTCCTCAGAAAGACCAACTGCAGTAAATGTATCTTGCTCATTTTCCTTGTGCAGGACAGGGATGGAGATTTCTATATCATATTAGAATTTTACCTATATATAAGGTGTTTTTACTTGATACGAACGTTGAGACTAGCTTGTTCAGAATCAGCAGCAGAATCGGTAGCAATAGTTTACAAACTATGTTATAGTTTACCGCCCTGAGTTCAGGTTCATTGCCACGTAGGGTGACAATTATTGCGCGACGTCATTGATACAACTATGTCATGTACAATTAGACTGTCACTACGTACAGTATCAGAACTGAAAAATAGAATTTTGTTTTTGTGTTACATACTTTTAATAGCATCTTATAAACTATATTTTCACACAAAAAAGAAATTCTACATAAATTTGTTTATAACATTTTAGCTAAAATTTAAAATTAATTGCAGTTAGCTCTATAAATGACAATTTTGTCAACAAAATTAAGTGGATCACATGTAAAGTAGCTCTTTCAATTTCGATGTTATGCATGGAGGACAGTCGAATGTAATAATATGCTTGGGGTATTTCGGTTTTTGTATCAAGTAAATAGCATCATATATAGCCTTAGTTTACATCAGCAACTAAGAACACTAGTATCAGAAGAGTTGCAACAGCCAAACGTTGCACCGAAACAGTTGTTGGAAGACAGTGAGCAGCTGGGTCACCTGGAACAAATACCAAAGCATTCAACAACTCTGCATTTCGCTCTCCGGTGTATACTCTTTCCTACAACAATAACTCTCAATATGATCATCCTACTTAGAAAGCGAGGATTGGGTGATTCGAGACAAGCAGAATATGCACGATCCTGGTGAATCGGGACGAGTGCGTAACGCTGAGGTTTGCAAAATGAGTCGGAACGTGCGGGACAGGGTTGCTGCATAGAAACCCAGTGAACGTGGATAGTTCAAGGTGGACTCCGAAGATGAGGTGTAGGTATAGCTTGTGAAGCTGGCTGGTGCTGTTGGGAGCGGCAGGGGTTATGAGTAGACGCTGGTGGTCAGAAAGTTGTTGCGTGTTGTTTTGTCGAAGGGTCACTACTGTGGTTCGTTATTACGTCGGTGTGATGTCATAACAGTAGAGATTGATGACGTCACGGAAAGACGTGGAAAAGTAAGATCTTCGCAGCCAGGCAATGTGTACTGCTTAGGGACCGATGTCCTCTCAGAAATTATGAGAAGCTGTCAAATTTTGAGTCAGAATGTGACAACTTTAACAGTTTGGTTTGAAAAAGTTATTAGAAGTGTTGGTTCGGGTCTCCTTTGAAGAATTGATTATTTGTGGGTCCCCCAGGCAGTTCGTAAGAGGCGAGTGATCGACAAACATGTCACTACCACCGTGAGTAATATATGGTGGAATTCAGCAACGTCTGGTCCGAGTTCATTACCTCCGTTTTGGCTATTCCTGCAATAATAGCGCAGCGCTTGTAACTGTCGTGTTCTGGTTTAGAGGGTTAGGTAGCCGGTAAACTTGTGCATGTGGCGTTATCCCGCCACACAGCAACGCATACTTAAATTCTATGGTAATAGATGTCACTTATCATCAGGAGAGCCATCTGCTTGTTGACTTTCTAATGACATAATAAAAATGTCTTCAGAATTAATACATTTTTATGATGTTACCACCCTGGCCGCGGTGAGAATTGAGCCGTTGCATGTGTTTGAATGGGTCGCTTTGCATTGCATTTCGCGATGTAATCCTGCCATTTTAATTGTGCGTATGCTTAACGCAAATAAAGACGCGGAAAATAACTATTAACAGCACAGTTCCAGTCTAGGGCAAGTGATTAAATAAATACCCTTGGACAAAGTTGAGCAATTGTGAGCAAAAGTGAGCAATTTATTTGCTTGTGACATGGGTGTTAGCCAATGATATTAATACATAGAAATATATATATAACTGCTTATCTATATATATATATATATATATATATATATATATATATATATATATATATATATATATATATATAAATCAATTGCTGTTAGTCTCGCTAAAACTTGAGAACGGCTGAACCGATTTGGCTACTTTTGGTTTTGAATTAATTGTTGAAGTCCTGAGAAGGTTTAAAAGGTGAGAAAATATAGAAAAAAAATGAGTAGTTAAAAAGGCAGAACAGCGTTTGCCGGGTCAGCTAGTTAATAAATATTCAAGCCCATACAAACATCGTCATACAAATGCCTAACATGGGAAATCGAAGCCGCTGCTTTTAAAAAACCGCTAGGTAATTTTATTTAAAACGAATGGTTCAACCCGGAATTATTCGGACATCATCATCATCATACTCAACATCGTATCCTGTGACAGCGACTCCGACATGTTCAGTTCGTCAGTATGGCCAATTGTAACTTGCAAAAACATCACATATAACAGTACTGAAGCCAGTACCGATAGAACATCGATAACCTTATTTTCAATCGACTTCTCAAAAGAATGAGGTCTATAGACACCAAGATGTTGATGGTGCTTTGCTATCCATGCGTCGGAGTATGCCACATGCATAAGTTTACGCGCTACCTACCCTACAAACCTGAACACGACAGTGATATGCACTGACGCTACTGCTATTCTTTAAATAAATTGGTAAAGTGTGTGTCGGGTCACGCACAATGTATGGTTCCGAAGTTACCCATCACAAAATTGCGGACTTCGAAGAGGGCTTTTATTGTTTCTTACTATGAAAATTTAACCTATTCAACGACAATGACAAAATATATACATATATCCGCACCACAGGTTTATCGCCTATAAAAACTTCTCGTTATAACTTAGTCGACTATTACAAAAACTTGTAAAGCCTTCTTTAGCCGTGATATTTTTCCTTTTAACTTCATTATATTTACTACTACCTGCCATGATTTTTTTTCTTTTCCCCAAAACCAACCCTTTAGCCTGCAGAGGGGCACTTCGACACTTGATTCTAACAAAAATAAGCTCTTTAAAGCTTAATATTTTAATGTATTTTACGCTACTTATCGTCGGCACTTGGTGAAACTCCATTTGTAGTTTTGTTAATACACTTGTACTGTTTCACAAATTACTTTAAAATTTAATTAATATCACCAACCGGTTTCGCCTTTTATGGCCCTAGCAAGTCCCTTAATCGAAAACTTGTTTTCACAAACCTACAATATTTTTTAAAAACTTATCTAACGATACTCCACACTATGGGATACGTTATAAAAAAAATAACATTTCTACTTTACATGTAGGGGAGTTGGGGGAGGGATGTAGGGGAGTACCCTGAAAAACAATATTTTGAAGATTTAATGTTACTACTTTGTTGCTGTAACTAGTATGTATATTCGTGCCAAATTACAGCTTTCTTGTACTAAGGATCTCTGAGCTATGGTGTGGACGGACGGATGGACATAGCGAAAATATAAGGGTTTTTAGTTTACTTCGGAACACTAAAAAGGGCGTACAAACACGGGGAATAATTATAAAAATCGAAATCGTCTTCACAAACTTTCACATTTATAATATTAATGAGATGGCCCTAATTATAACAAGATCAATAGTAATTAACTCACTGGAGATGAGTGACAGAGTAAACGCTTTCATCCACCGGGGGAATACACTCCGCGAAGGCGTACCGAGCCGATGTATTAAGGGACTTAGGATAAGTAAAATTTTATTAATGGACCCATTTTGTTAATTAAGTAAATAAAATGTTAGGGGTCTATCATTGAGTGCGTCTTGCAAAAACTAATTAGTTGATAAATGTCGATCAATTTTAGTTTTTAACCGACTTCCAAAATAATATCTATTTATCAAAAAAATAAACCGACAAAAAGTTATGCGTTATATTAAAATCAATGAGTGTACCATCAATTTTATTCAATGTCAACCATTCCTTATTTTCGTACCCTTATGGTGAGATTTAAAAAAATAAATAAATGGGACTACCCTTGGGGTATACCGATTCTAATAAAAAAAATATCAGTATTTGACTAGGTACTGTAAAGAGTTACGCGTCATTTTTGATCTCATTAATTTGCTAAATATCAGCTGATCCAATGTTCCAGCAATACAGGCTGTTGGAAGTCGGTAAAAGGATAGTAGTGTAGAAAGAAAGAAAGGAACTATTTATTAATGGACAACATTTATATACAAAACAAATATTATATTCTAAGTTAAAAACAAATCAAAGCTTTAACTAACAAACTCATATCTAAAAGAAATAAAAAACAAGAAGTAATAGTGATAGCACAGAATACTTAGAGACTACCAGAAGTCAATGTTACATACAAGTATTATTCGAGCATAGCACACATAGATACCTCTCACGGACGCGATATCTCCGACTGGTGCGGTACAAACTGTACCGAAACATTCTGAGATATCGCGTCCGTGAAAGGTGTCTATGTGTGCGTTGCTCGAATATACCACAGTATACTGAGTCTCCAGTATATTGTGGTGATAGTGAATGGTAATTTGAGTCCATAAGAAGGGAATGACTCAGTATTTTGTTGAGGCTTGGTGAACCTCAACGTTGGTTTTCAGTATCAAAATTTGAAATAAATTAATGCAGTACTTTTTGAGTTTACCCCGGACATATATACAGACAAACAGACAAAAATTCTAAAAACTATATTTTTGGCTTCGATATCGATTGTAGATCACGCCCCAAGTATTTTTTTTTAAATATTCTATGTACAGTTTTGACTTTCCTACGATTTTATTATATGTATAGATTTTCATGGCATGTCTCGTAACTCACAAGTCGTGTGTGTATTCGATAATAATGTCGGTCAAACGCATCAATGTGCTAATGATAAGAGACAGTCTTCCACGTCGCGTCGAGTCGTCTAGCGAAAACTTTCTAACCGAATCCAGTTTACATCATATTATATTATCTTAATATATTTTTACATATTATTCAAAATTTAATAATTCAATGAACGCAAATTTACATAAATTTTAATAAAATCGAAAAGACAAGGTTTTATTGTCGTGAAGGATATGGCCGCGGTTTGAAAGTTGGCGATGCGCGGGCGACGACAGCACGACTTTGTTATTGCCGCTCGCTGCGCTTCTGCCTTTGAGAAGTATTATTTTATTCCATACTAGCGGCCCGTCCCGGCTTCGCACGGGAAAAAAATTAAAATCGATCCAGTAGTTTTGATTTATTCATTACTTCCCGTAGCCCGCACGCGTTAAATTTGGAGTAAAACGATTCCCCTTTCCCTTTTCCTGCTATCTTTGGAATATCTAAATTCATATAGGTACTACATTTTTAGTTTTTACATTTTTACCTATTTCTTTTACTTTTACAATTAATATATTATGGAATGTCTTTATATACAACGTTCACAGCTTTCTTGCCATTAGACAACACAAATATGTTTTCTTTAGAGGTTACTCTTGAAAGAGCAATATATAGTTTGCCATGTGAAAGCAGTCAACGCTCAAATCTAAGCCTGCAACGTTGAAGACTTGACCCTGCGATTTATTAAAGCGAGGCATCAGGACAAACGGGAAAAAAATGTGTAAATGGTTGACCCTACGGGCCATCCCTGAAACTTCTCACTAAATTAAGGTATTTTAAGCTCAAGAGTAAAAAATATAAGCATAGATTTTTCAGTTCAAACATCTATTTTGTTAAAAATTACAGTATTATTAATTTTTGAAAAGCTGTATAATTGAAATCGATGATGGCATTCAACTCAATTTTTGAGATCTAAAATATTGTTTTACCTAAATAATCGATAAGTTAAAAAATTTCGACGCTATGTCAAAAAATATTTTATTTTTAATTTTCTTCATTGATAAATCCCAAACAAATTGACCGATTTTGATTAAATTAACGGAACAAAAGCTGATAATATTTTTAAGTCAATCGGTAAATTACCTTGAAAGTTATTTAAAAAAACTTAAGTAAGTTTGCTAAAAATAACGTATGAAAAGCTATAAGTTTGAGAATTAAATTCGATTTTGATTTTTGAAACGGCATTTGACGTAGTTTTTTAAGTACTAAAATATCGTAGAACACCAAAAAATGATTGTTTGAAAAATTTCGAAGCTTTACAAAAACACTTTTTTAAAATTTTTCGTCAACGATTACTCTCAAACGGAGAAACCGATTTTAATGCAATTTATTTATTAGACAGTTTTTTGACGAATAGAGCTGATTAGTTTTTCTTCTCAATCGGTACATAAATCTGGAAGTTATATTAAAAAAATACTGTTTCGTCAAAATTTTTTTGTTGTTTTTTTCAAAATTTCTCAAAATCTCCTGGACCGAATTGGTTCAAATTTTCAGGAAATTTAAGTTGAGCAGGATCCAACCGCGTATCGATCGGTCTAGCCGTTCAAAAGTTATGAGATGTTTACATACACACCTACACACACACACACACACACATACATACATACATACATACAGACATACTGACGTCATCATGAAAATAGTCGGAAAAGATTCCTAGGACCTCTAAACGTGGACATCTGGTAAAAACTCGATTTTCGAAAACCGGGGTAAAATCAGTAACTTCCTTATCTACATACGTAGTGGGAAGTTTTTTTTTTCAAATAGCATATGTCACTCAGTGAAAAAAAAGAAAAGTAAAATGAAAAGTAAGTAAGTAAAGTAGTAAAAAACTGGTTTGCTAAATCACGTTTTTTTTACATTGATTGTTAAATAACAATTTTACAAAAATTATACGATATATCTGAAGATATTATCTAAGGAATGTGCTAACTTATTACATGATAGAATGTACATTAACTTGATCATATAAAATTCCGAAAACAGGAAAAATAATTTGTTAATACTGTTTCTAATCATCCACATGATTTTTATATGGTGATATTTAGTTAAAAAAAGGAATTTACTAAATTTTGGTTTTCAGCTAAGTCCTATATTTATTTATCCGAAAATTAACACGTTTCCCAGCGGTTTCAGAATACGCCGCGCGCGCGCCGCCCGACCGGCCGGTAACCCCGCAACCGCTATGCCCCTGCATTTTAAATCTGTAATATCTTCGAAAATATTCATTTAAATTACATGCTGTAAACGGCCATATTGATCTATATTAAATCAACAATATATTAAAGGTATTTAATTGGATAAGGATTAGTGCTGTATTGCTTAAAATTGCTTTGAAATAAAGCCATTATTTCTTGTAGAAAGTAAATGACAAAAACATGCTATTGTGGGTTATCAATAAGAGCTAGACATATACCATCACGGACTTTCTGTAGACCTTTTCAAGGTGTACAAATACTTAGTACATTATTTTGATAAATCTCGTAGGGTTTAGCCTGCGTTTGCAATGTAAGCGGAAAAAAATATAATTATTTACGACATGACATCAGAAAACTCAAAAATTGCAGTATTTCTCTACAATACATTGAATGTTATTATACATATAAACCTTCCTCTTTAATCACTCTATCTATTAAAAAAAACCGCATCTTAATCCGTTGCGTACTTTTCAAGATTTAAGCATACATAGGGAAATAGGGACAGACAGAGAAAGCGACTTTGTTTTATACTATGTAATGATTATAAATCTTCAGACATTTGATTGAATACGCAGTTTGGCAGTGTCCGCCGCAGATTATACGAAGGGTTTGTTTATGCTGAAAGGATTAGAAGAAACTTCACGTCCTAACTATCCACACCATATATACTAGTCTATGATCCACACACACATATTATGGCCCTTGGCCCTTCGCTTTGCCATAATTCGAGAACTGATCAAGGGTCAATAACGAATTGAAACCAAATTTTCACACGGAGACACTTTTAGGTCTCGTTCGGATTAGGCTACTAGTTTAGTAGAGTAGCAAGTAATTTAGTAACTAAACAATCTGACCCCGAGAATGTAGTCGAGTAGATTATTTATTTAGTCAAGCCGGTCCATTTTGCCGTTAGCCACACGCGTCCTGCTTACTGGCTCACCGACTAAACCGAAAAAAAACTCTTAGTCGAGTTTATAAGTTGTATTACGTAATTTAGACGAGCCGTTAGTTCTATTTTCTCGAGTGAGTAGCACCCCCTGCCACGTGCCCCGCTTAATAGCTCACCAATTAAACAAGTGTAAGCTTCTCGTGTTAGTAGTTATTAATTATTGTATTACGCTGTTTTTTATGTGTGCGCTTATCGCTTTTTAGAATGTTCATCTTGCGAAACACAACTCGTGAACTGTACTCGACCAAAGTCCGAACGATTTTTTAACAGTATTGAGTGTTTTAGCTACTAAAGTTCTTTTCAATCAGCAAAAATACTTAAGTAGTGCGAATTAGGCTTTAGTGTAGGCTCTAAGCACAAACAAAGCTGTTATTGGCTTAACACTTAATGCACCCAAATTAAGTTCGGTACAGTGATATGTAAAAAATGTCATTGGGTTCGGTATTAATCGATAACAGTGACCAATTGCTTTAAAGCGATTGCGAAAACTGGCTACCGTCGCCGCCTATGAATCCGTCGACACCACGACCGTGGCCTAGCACGGGAGTGTTTTGTATAATTTATATTTTATACATTTAGCAAGCTGTAAAGTGACGTATTTGAAGATATTTTGCATAAAATTACAAAATTTCTTTTAATCAAAATTTTTGTCTATCGGACTGTTTGCAGTTTGTTACTTTGCATATCGCGGTAAATGTGATAAACCGATTCTAATCTGGTTTTTACTGTTTAATTTTTAGCAGTCTTAGGATCGACTACACTAGGACCGGCCGCAACGGGCCGGGGCGGACCGCATCGTAACACAAAATGCCATTGGGTAATTCGTAGTACGTTAGGGCCGGCCGCGGCGGGCCGGAGTGTGCCGTATCGCAACGCACTTATTTCCAAATATTATCTCTTCTTCGTTGATCACCGTAACGTGGAACTTGCAAATCATATTATATCATAATCCTATCATAATCATAGCTCTGTAGCTTTAAACTAAAATGGTTAATCGTTTTTCATCCATAATAACGTGATTTTATAAATTAATATTCAAATAAAGGAGGAACCGTTATGCGCAATTCCGCTCGTCATAGCACACTGTCAAAGGGGCGACAGTCAGCGAAATTCGCAAATATTTGCCTCGCTGCGCCCCGGTATAGTGTGCGATAATAATTATCGCACACTATAAATTTCAGCCTTCTAGCTACCACGGTTTATGAGATACAGCCTGGTGACAGACGGACAGATGGACAGACAGACAGCGCAGGCTTAGTAATAGGGTCCCGTTTTACCTTATAGGTGCGAAACCCTAATAATGGTTATTTAGGTATTAACATCGTAAGAATAACACATTGCACTTGAAAAACCCTATTATTTTGAAATCACAGACATTTCACTTTTATTTATATGTACATATTATATTAATGTTACTCAATTTGCGAGGTAAGTTAAAATAAAAAATTACATAACTTCCGCAATCAAGTGTACTACCAATTTTCGTCAATCGATCGCTCAAGCCGTTCTAATAAATTGTGGTTAGGCACATAAAAAATTCAAAACGTTAAAAATGCCAAGAGTCATATTAATCCATAATCCATAATCCATAATTAATATTATAAATGCGAAAGTAACTCTGTCTGTCTGTCTGTCTGTCTGTCTGTCTGTCTGTCTGTCTGTCTGTTACGCTTTCACGGCTAAGCCGCTGAACCGATTTGGATAAAATTTGGTACAAATATAGTTTGAGACCCGAGAAAGGACGTAGGATAGTTCTTATCCCGGAAATCCCACGGGAACGGGAACTATGCGGGTTTTTATTTTAGAAATTTTTCCACGCGAACGAAGTCGCGGGCATAGCTAGTTATCTATACATATAATAAAATTGTAGGAAAATCAAAACTGTACATTGAATATTTTTTTAAAAGAATACTTGGGGCGTGATCTACAATCGACATCGAAGCCAAAAATATAGTTTTTACAATTTTTATCTGTTTGTCTGTATGTATGTCCGGGGTAACCTCAAAAAGTACTGCATGGATTTACTTCGAATTTTGCATGAATAATACTAATAGGTCGGGTCAACATATAGACTACATATTATCACGCTATCACCTACGGGGGCGGAGCTGTGCGAAGTAAACGAAGTCCACGTGGACGAAGCCGCGGGCAACAGCTAGTAACAAATATTTATCACCAGACAAACATAAATAATTAAAACGAGAAAATTAACGCCAAAGAGTAAATATATGTCAAGAAATTTGATAAAAAATTGGATATGCAAATAGAAACTACAAATTTATTGCGTAGTATAATACCTGCTCACTTTGCTGGACGTATTTCTTTTTCGAAATGAACTTAAGCAGTTTGTCAAAATGACCGTTACTGCGAAACCGGGCTTTTTGGGTCAGTAGAGTGCTTAGTGGGCTTAGAGCTCGTCTAAGGGTGTCTCCTTTTAGACAGAACTTCAGCGTATGGCAGTATCTACAATGACAAGGGTAATTAGTGCCATCTAGAGTTCGACTCATTAATAACTTTTGACTAGTATTGTTCAAATAAACTATTTTATGATAGCGCGTTATAAACTATATATTTCTAGCGCGCTACGTTATAGACTATATTATAACGTGTAACTGGAACACTGACCGCGCGAGCTGGCCGAGATAGCGCCTGGCTCATCAAAACGTCTACGAAGTAACTATTTAGAAATCTGTGGTCATACAGCGAGCGTAAGAACGCGGTGATTGATCACTGAGCGCTATAACGCTATAAACTATGTTATAACGTCTAGCGTCTACAGTCTATCACGTTACTCGTTAGATCGCGTAATTATTACAATGTTATGACTACGGCCTACGCTAGCCGCTAGGTATATAGCGTGGCGTTACGTTATAGCGCCGAATGCGAATTTAAATAGCGTACGCTATATGTTGAGTATACATAGCGCGCTATAATATAACGCTATGCGTTATATTAACCACCATTACTCTTGACCATGGGCTCGAGTATTAGCTGTCCGAAACAGTGGGTCGAGTCGCCGACCGCGGTAGCTACTTTGGTGTATAATGTATAATATGTTTGTGAAGTGTAAGGCTGGGATGGAGTCATCGGAGTCGGATAAGTGTTGGACGTAATCATTTACAACATATTAATAACTAGTTGTTGCCCGCGACTGCGTCCGCACGGACTTTGTTTACTCCGCACAGCTCCTCCCCCGTAGGCGATAGCGTTATAATATGTAGCCTATATGTTGACCCGACCTATTAGTAATATTCATGCAAAATTCGAAGTTAATCCATGCCGTACTTTTTGAGTTTACTCCGGACATACATACAGACAAACAGATAAAAATTGTAAAAACTATATTTTTGGCTTCGATATCGTTTGTAGATCACGCCCCAAGTATTCTTTTAAAAAAATATTCAATGTACAGTTTTGACTTTCCTACGATTTTATTATATGTATAGATATGACTCATTGGCATTTTTAACGTTTTGAATTTTTTTTATGTGCCTAACCACAATTTATTACAACGGCTTGAGCGATCGATTGACGAAAATTGGTAGTTCACTTGATTGCGGAAATTATGTAATTTTTTATTTTAACTTCAAAGCTGATCCGCGCAACTTACCTCGCGAATTGAGTAACATTAATATAATATGTACATACTAGCTGTGCCCGCGACTTCGTTCGCGTGGAAAAAATTCTAAAATAAAAACCCGCATAGTTCCCGTTCGCGTGGGATTTCCGGGATAAGGACTATCCTATGTCCTTTCTTGGGTCTCAAACTATATTTGTACCAAATTTTATCCAAATCGGTTCAGTGGTTTGGCCGTGAAAGCGTAACAGACAGACAGACAGACAGACAGATAGACAGAGTTACTTTCGCATTTATAATATTAGTATGGATAAATAAAAGTGAAATATCTGTGATTTCAAAATAATAGGGTTTTTCAAGTGCAATGTGTTATTCTTACGATGTTAATACCTAAATAACCATTATTAGGGTTTCGCACCTATAAGGTAAAACGGGACCCTATTACTAAGCCTCTGCTGTCTGTCTGTCATCTGTCCGTCTATCCGTCTGTCACCAGGCTGTATCTCATAAACCGTGATAGCTAGAAGGCTGACATTTTTACAAATTATGAAGGTAGGTATTTCCGTTATACACACATAACACTAAAAATAAAAAATGAAAATATTAAGGATCCCCATACAATAATCGTGTTTTTTTTCGTTTTTTTTTTTGCTATGGTGGTACTGAACCCTTTATGCGTGAGTCCGACTCGCACTTGACCGGTTTTTATTTACCTATTGGTATAGTAATGGAGGTACGGAAGAATCTGTGGCTTGGCATACGTAACTTTGATATGCAGAAAACTTAAATGATATATTTACAGACTTACAGATTAACTAGCTAAACCCTTTATACACCTAAAAATACAATAAAAAGAGAACATTGCTTAACTACATAGTAAACCTCAACGAAATTAGAGTATGTAGTAATATTTAGAAGAATATGGTCACCGTGCAGGCGAAAGCGGCAGCTAGATAAACATTTAATTTTTATATATATTGGGTATCAGAATCGAATACTGAGTGCTAAGTGTGAGTTTTTCTTTTCGCATTCGATCATGAGCGCGTGTCGAGTTTACTAGGAATTTGTATGTGATTTGTACAGCGCCACCTAGTGGTAAACTGATTTCTCACGTTTACCACTAGGTGGCGCTGTACAAATCACATACAAATTCCTAGTAAACTCCAAACGCGCTCACGATCGAATGCGAAAAGAAAACTCACACTTAGCACGCAGAACACCCTCCTCCAGTAGGTACTGTCTTTTACCAGTCTACGTGTAAATATATAGGTATGTATATTGTATAGGTGACCAACGAGCGCAGCTTCGCCCACGAGCAGAGTAGTAGGTCAGTATAAGGGGTTTCATAAAATCTATCAACTTCCGCCACACTTCTGTAGCCGAGTGGTCCGGCGTTGGAATTGACTACATGAGGTTACGGGTTCGATTCCTGGGTCGGGCAATTAAAAAAATATCTTTTTTCAGTTTTCTGATTAAAACAATGTTGCCTGGGATTGGAAAGTGCCCGGTTGGCGATAGGCTTGCCACGTATCACATTTGTAGGACTGAAGACCTTTGCACCTCTTCGGGAATACAGGCGTGAAGATGCTTTTTTTTATCAAATCCTTAGGAGGTTGACTTTTAAAAAAGCCTTTGTTTAACTCCGGGTCTCTATCTTCTTGCTAAATGTCATCAAAATCGATTTTAGCTATGAAAACGTAACAGATAGACTTTCGTATTTATAACTAGCTGTTGCCAGCGACTTCGTCCGCGTGGACTTCGTTTACTCCGCACAGCACCTCTCTGCTAGGTGATAGCGTGATAATATGTAGCCTATATGTTGACCCGACCTGTTAGTAATATTCATGCAAAATTTGAAGTAAATCCATGCAGTACTTTTTGAGTTTACCCCGGACATACCTACAGACAAACAGACAAAAATTCTAAAAACTATATTTTTGGCTTCGATATCGATTGTAGATCACGCCCCAAGTATTCTTTTAAAAAATATTCAATGTACAGTTTTGACTTTCCTACGATTTTATTATATGTATAGATATTGTTATGGAATGAGGTCAAATTTTATTTTGACTACTTAAAGAATAATCGTTTCAAATCGAAATCATTTGCGTGATATGTTTTTAAAAAAGCAAAGTTGACCACAACTTTTAAGCTTAAATAAAATGGAACAATATCAAAACATAGAAGTGAATAGATTTAGGAAGTTCGTATTCAACCATGCAACAATATTGCGAGGGGTGAAATCACCCCAGTTCGAGTTCAGTGAACTCTTTATTAGCGTAGTCTGGCTCGTACGCGGTGACGTAGCGAATTTCGAATCCCTTCTATTATCTCCTAGGTTTCTGGGTCGATATTGTAGAAATAATATATGGACGTTTCGTAGATAAACAAGGTTATTTTGTATATACTTCCTAACGCCCCTGACTTCACCCGCTAAATATATAACTATCAAATTAAAAAAATTAAACCGACTTCAAAGATCTGACAACTGTACAAATATTTCAAAAACTACTGAACTGATTTTGATGAAGCTTAGACTGTTCCATAATTTGGAATATACCCGATTTAAATCAATAATAATTTTCTCAATATGGCTAGTAGTTCCCGAGAAATTCGTGGACAGACATTCAAACATCTAAACAAACACGAAATTTAGTGTTTGGACGCCTAAATAGATTAATATACTCAAATTTTATACCTACATTTCCAACAATCTATATTAATATTTAATATTATAAATGCGAGTTTGGATGGATGGATGGATGGATGTTTGTTACTCAATTACGCGAAAACTGCTGAACAAATTTTCATGAAATTTGATACACAGGTTGATGATGACCTGGAATAGCATATAGACTACTTTTTATCCCGGAAAAATGAGTTATTCCCGCGAGTTTCATCTACAAGTTTTATAATGCAGCCGGCTGCACGGTACGGCTATTACATACATGTCTTGGTTGAAAATAAGCCAATTTTGTTCATAGATATTATCATATTATTTTTAGGGATCCCTAACTTTTATAAAACAAATATCGTGACGGCAGTTTTTCTGCAGGGAACAGGTGTACAGAATGTCCATAAACGCTTCCGGTTCACCACGATTCACCGGTTTATCGGTGTGCGAGATAAGTGGTGATTCCACCGCTGCATTTTACTGACCTGATAACGATTATTGACTATTTCTAGCGATAACTGCGACTGACTGCTTTTACGCGCTCATTCGAGGCACGTAGGTGGTAATACACCAACCGTCAGACTCCGAGCTGTTACTGAGATTTTCGATTTTCGAAAAAAACTTCAATAACACTTGCCTGAACCAGGGATCGAATCCGGAGCCTAAGTGATCTGAGCTAAATAGGCAATCTCTTAGACGACGATGTAGTCTATCTAAGTAATAAAAAGTGAAACTAAAAAATACCAAAATTTATTCATATATAATGTATAATGCACGCACAACATATTTATACCATTTTGTTTATATAGATATTTAAAAATATGTAGACTTTAAGTTTAATTTTGTCGTTTTAATAAGTTTAAAATTCAATTTCACGAGTCGTACCTGCCTAAGATTTGTTTCAGTTCTTAAACGCGAACGATTGGCTATCCATTTTCACGACCATCGTTACTGAGTGCTAAGTGTGAGTTTTTCTTTTCGCATTCGATCGTGAGCGCGTTTGAGTTTTCTAGGAATTTGTATGTGATTTGTATAGCGCCACCTAGTGGTAAAGTGGTTTCTCACGTTTACCACTAGGTGGCGCTGTACAAATCACATACAAATTCCTAATAAACTCCAAACGCGCTCACGATCGAATGCGAAAAGAAAAACTCACACTTAGCACTCTGGTGGTAGAGTTTCGCAATGTCTCATCCGGGTATACGAGTATGGTACTGTAATACCTTTATGGTGTTACATATACACTGGCAGCTTTGTCTACTTTTAAACGTAGAACTGTCTAGTTTTTATATGGAACGTGTATAGAATAAGAGTGTTCGAAATAAACTTGACGGGAAAAGACATATGCCCGAAAAATAAATGAAGTTATAAAAATCGTGTGTTATTGGAAATAATACGAAATCCCGTCGATCTTCGTGTGCCTCGAGCAGCCAAGCAGGTTAAAGCAAATCCCCCGGGCAAAACGTGTTACAATTGGTGGAGTAACACGGCCGGCTGTTATATCGCCCGACGAGCGTTACAGTACCACGGCTTTAACTATTTCTGCCGCAATATCGTCAATGCTTATACAGTCGTGTTCCGGTGTGGGGCAACCGGAACACGACTGTATAAGCTTAGGGAACTTAGCTTAAGCTTAAGGAACTTATGAATATGGCATCAAATCAAGATCAGGGTTATAACCAGAATTACACAAAATTATTGCCAATGGAAATAAACAAGGTACCTACTATTTCTCAAAAATTACCTATACTACGTTTTATTTTTGTGATGATTTATTAAGCACGTTTTGTTGCACGTGCTTAACGGCCAAACTCCAGATTTAAATATTGCGAACTTCAGATTTAGATTTCGCAAAATATCCTATGGATCACGTGTAAGCCACTTACTAAATTTTGATTAACTCTTCCATTCCTCCCTATATTTTTGTTACCTGCATTTTTCTTTTACTTTTAAGTCAAGTATTTCAATTTTTTTTTGAAGTTGAAACATTCGATTTTTTATCATCAATCTCAATCATTGTTATAAATTACTTCTAACACACAATGCAGCAGAGAACAAAATTTGCCGGATTTTTCAATTCAGTGTCGACTCGAATTAAACAGAAATACTTTGTTACTTTACATTTATCTCTATCATGTCTGTATTAACAGAAAACATCCTTTCTACTCCCCACAATGCTTCTTGTTCGCATTTCATTTTGCCATAGGTACATTTCAGAATTCTTGAATAATTGAGGGATCAGTGATAAGAAAATATATAGGTAATTAGGTATCAAAAATTATGGTATTTTTGCGTACAATCCTATAATTATGACACAATATACTACGCATCAAGAAAATATTGTTTAAATAGTATAATTATGCTACAAAATCCAACCCTGATACGAAATAGTTAACTGCCTGTTTGATTTTCTGGCTATATCACAGGCAGTCGGCTTGCTTAGCACCTAGAGCCTAGCGAACCACCTACCGCGTAGCTTAGTAAAACGAACATATTATTAGAACATTAATTTTACTAAGATACTCTCAAGGTGGTTCACTAGGCTCTAGGCGTTAAGCCGGCTTGCAGCTTGTGCGGACGTAGCCAGTCCGCTAATAATCTGCTTTTTTATATATTTTTTTTATATTGTCCCCTCTGTGGTTTAGTGGTCGAGCGTTGGCGTTGACCACATGAGGTCCCGGGTTCGATTCCCGGGTCGGGCACATAAAAAAAGTGTTTTTTCAGTTTTCTGATTACACAAATTTGCCCGGGATTGGAAGTGCCCAGTTGGCGATAGGCTTGCCACCTATCACATTGTGGGACCAAGTATCTTCGGCTAATCGTGGGTGCACTTGTTGTACCTGTGCCTACCCCTTCGGGGATATGGGCGTGAAGATACTTTTTTTTACATTGTAAGATAGCAAACAAGCAGATGGGTCTCCTGATGGAAAGAGTCAACCATCGGCTATAGACACCAAAGCTGTTAATGGTGCGTTGCTATCTTGTAGCGAGGTTTAATGCCACATGCATAGGTTTACTGGCTACCTTACCCACCAAATCGGAACACGACAATGACAAGCACTGACGCTATTGCGGCAGGAATAGGTAAGGTAGTGGTACGCATAGCCAATCGGTCGCCTTTAAGACCTGCCTGGCAAAACGGCAGTTGGCCTATTCTTCAACGGAGCCCGGGACCAACACGGGGGAAAACCACTTAACTATATGGATACTTTTTAAATTACTTTTACTACAGTTATATCCTTTTAAAATGTTTTTATATATCTACCTAAACACATTAAAAAAAGTCTAAGCAACGTACATTCAAATGTTTTCTTTAAGAATTAAAATGTTGTAGTATTATAATTTTGGTATTAAAGATTTTCTACAAGTTTTGGAGAAAATTGAATTGTGGTTTGTAAGACATTCTTTAGATACATGATGGAGCTTACGTCATTTGACCGCAGACGATATGCAAAGAGCTGTGGGAATGTTGCAAGCGGGAAGAAGCCAATCCGAGATATCTCGCTATCTGTGTGTGACTGTGTGAACTGGAGCGTTATTTGCTAGCTGGGGCAGCGTTACACTACCATACGAAATCCCGTTGAGCATTAGTCAGCACCCAGGCCATGGTAGGAGTAGAACTACTATGTAAGAGCGATACATACAACTGATTACTGACTACAACCCGTCAGGCAGGCCGATGTTAATTGCCCTAGCGATAGGTTTAAGACAAAACTGAAGTTTTTTTTAATATCATAAGATAGCAAACAAGCAGATGGGTCTCCTGATGGAAAGAGTCAACCATCACCTATAGACACCAAAGATGTTAATGGTGCGTTGCTATCTTGTGGCGAGGTCTAATGCCACATGCATAAATTTGTCGGCTATCTTACCATCCAAACCGGAACACGACAGTGACTAGCACTGACGCTATTGCGGCAGGAATAGGTAAGGCGGTGGTACCTGACCCGGGCGAGCCGATGCAGAACTCTACCACCTAGTAATCACGATGGTAGTGACACGCATAGCCACTTGGTCGCCTTTTATGACCTGCCTGGCAGGACGGCAGTTGGCCTATTCTTCAAAGGAGCCCGGGACCAACACGGGGAAGTGGTGTTGTTGTTAGCCATCAAGCCATGTGAAATCAGCTGCATGAGTACGGCCGATGTCGTATAATAAACAAGAAGATGACTCTTATGATGGAAAAAGAAACCATTGCCTATATACACCAAATCTGTTAATGGTGCGTTACTATCCGTGTGGCGGAATGGCAATGCCACATGTATACGTCTACCGGCTACCGTATCCTTTAAACTGGAACAGGATAATGACAAGCATTGTGACATATTACTGAATAAGTAAGGCGGCGGTATCAAATACCTAGGCGAGTCATTGCAAACTCTATCACCTAGTAATCACGATGGAAGTGACACATATAGCCAATCTTTCGCCTTGTGCCTGGTAGAATGGCAGATGAAGAGATCTTTCCTTTGAAGTACCTAAAGTCACTAGAATAAAAATATTTTTTTATGAAAACGCTATATAAAACCATGGCATAGCATTTATGTGACACACGCTTTTGTAAATAGATCAAAATCTGAGGCACAGAGGTGACAATGTTGCATGAATTTTTGCATGAACTATGATTCAAAACCTATACTACGGCTCATGCATCTGTAGCAGCTGTCAAACATCTTTAATCCAACAATAATACAAGAAGTTAATATAAACAATTATTCTTTTACGTTATAACTTATAATAATACCTACAAGTTTTAACTCTTCTCAGATTGATGTTGGTCCTTAGGCATCAATAATTTAATTTTAGAACGAAACTATGCCTTATGCCTTTGAGTATATACCTCTATGCCTCATGCATAGTTAATTGACAAATTGTAAACGACACGCATGCGTAGGTGATATACTGACTTTCGGACACCCTCTTTATTAAACTAAGATTTTATTTATATGAATGTTGGTCCAAAATAAATCATTTATTTGAATAAACTTCAGAAAAATAAAAAAATATCTCGTATTGACTTGCTGTTTTCGCAACTTAAGCTTTCAGTTCCACTGAAATAGTGTTTTCCTGTGTTTTCCGTAATGAATTCTAACTAGCAACTCTAATTCTAAGATGGGATAATAGAAAGAACACTCGGAAAGTCGCATAGAAACATAGCTACTACCAACTACCAATTTAGCTAGTTAAAATGATTTTCAATTATTTCAGAGAGGAGAATATTTTGAAAACGAGAGTAAATTGTTTATTTCTGCGAAAAGCTCAAAAATATTTTTAAAATTAAAAAAATTAAATTATGTTATGTTGTGTAAAAATTTAAATGGTAACAAAACTAGCCTCTAATATATCGAGGAAATACAAGTAGTCTTAAGGTGGGTCCACACTTGTGACATGACGCCGGAACGGCCTACGTGCCATCGCTACAGGACATGTTACGCAAAATGTGGACGATCTAGATTCTAGGTTGTGATGACGCAAACCATGTACGATGAAATTTTACAAGTGTAGACTCCAATCCATGCCTAAATAATTATTCGCCGTAAAACAAAACTAATATAAATTGTAAATATGAACAAACTGCACATCACATTCTTTGGGAGTGTAATCTTTGGCAAAACGAACGTAGTCAAATACTTGAAAGCGCCCGATGTATATCCGGTGTAATTTATTACTCCGACCTAGTAGGAACACATGGAAACTTCCATGACTTCTGTAGTAGTTGTAAGTAGTATATACATAAATAACCGCGGCCGTAACTACTTCCACGTCCATTGTGAGTGTTTCGCACGGCAGCAATAAGCCATGGGCCATTGTGTGCACAGCAAGTGATCGTGGCCTACAGTGGTGCATTGCAAAGCATGACCCATCACAAGCCATTGTGTACTGGCACCATAAAAGTCAAATTTCGTAACATTTTTATGCTTTTAACTCTACTGTCTCCTGCTGAAAAGGGAGGGACAGGATGTATTTTCCTACTCCTCTTATATACTTCTGATAAATTTCGTTGCGGGTTCCAAGACAGCTTAGCTTTTCCTCAGGGCACCCTGAGCTCGCATCTTTAAAAAATACGCAAAAAACACGTTTATTGTATGGGGACCCCCCAAATTTCCTTTTTTTTATTTTTAGTATTATATATAAGGGAAACAACGGAAATACATAATTTGTGAAAATTTCAGGTTTCTAGCTACCATGGTTTATGAGATACAGCCTGTTGACAGATAGACAGACAGACAGCGGAGGCTTAGTAATAGGGTCCCGTAATACATTTTAGATACGCAACCCTAAAAATCAGTTTAAAAATATCACATGTCTCATTTAGCAACGAAAAGCGTTTCATTTTATAACAAATACCTATTTGTATTTCGCATTTATTATTTAAGGGGTACATATCACTCGGGAGTCGGGACACGCCGTATTATTCGTAGGGTGATTTTGTTACGTACTTATGTAGGTACCGTAAATGTGCATATTAAAATATCTTTGTGAACAGTCTTAATAACAAAGGTAGGTTGATGACCTATAGTAGAAGCATCCATTTAAGCAAACTTAGTACTCTTTTTGGCCACTTGAAATTTGAATCGATGTCCAAAAAAGTAGTCGATCGATGTGATCGATATATATATATATATATTAGGCTGATTCAAAAAAATCGACTATTTTTTTTTTTTCGATACTGAAACTCAAAAACCTTCGGAAAGGTGTAAAAAAACGCCTGTAAAAATCTGAGCTCTTAATATTAATATTCAAAGGTCGCGCACTGCGAATTTCTATTTCCTATCTAAATAACACAGGCAAAATTTTTTACAAACTTTAGAGTGTAATACTTCCGAGTGGCTTGCTGGACGGCTAAGATTATAGCTGATTCTTGTAGAGAATTTGACGCTCTACAAAAAAGGTCTCTAGTAAATTTTCGATTATTCGACTCTTTTAAAAGATATTCAAAGTCAAAGATAAACCTAGAAAAAATTAAAGGTTTTTTTCTACTTTTTGGTTGATCTACCAGACTTTTTATAAAATTTTGCTTTTAGCGATATTTTCTGAAGCATTTTTGTAATTCTGAGATTATCCTTAGTCCATTTCATTTGTGGTTTTGTACAGACGCTTTTTTTGACATGATTTAAGCCAAGTCGCATCATTTAATAGAAAATTACCAACAGTAGTGTATTAGGGGAGTAGTGCTCTTTTTTATCGATATATAACCAAAAAAATATTTGTTATTACTTCACTTGTCACTGTGCCGCTTTGTTCTGAACTATCTTTCTTAATCTTACCTTGAATATTTATTATAATTTGTAGTTCAATTCTGTAGATTCATAGTTGTGTAGTAAAAGTCTGGTAGATCAACCAAAATGTAGAAAAAAACCTTTAATTTTTTCTAGGTTTATCTTTGACTTTGAATATCTTTTAAAAGAGTCGAATAATCGAAAATTTACTAGAGACCTTTTTTGTAGAGCGTCAAATTCTCTACAAGAATCAGGTATAATCTTAGCCGTCCAGCAAGCCACTCGGAAGTGATACACTCTAAAGTTTGTAAAAAAATTTTGCCTGTGTTATTTAGATAGGAAATAGAAATTCGCAGTGCGCGACCCTTAAATATTAATATTAAGAGCTCACATTTTTACAGGCGTTTTTTTACACCTTTCCGAAGGTTTTTGAGTTTCAGTATCGAAAAAAAAAAATAGTCGATTTTTTTGAATCAGCCTAATATATATATATATATATATATATATATATATATATATATATATATATATATATATATATATAATATATATATATATATATATATATATATATACATATATATCTCCAATTATTTATTATTTAAGCAATATAAGTATACACCGACGGTTATATAATATATAACGACTCTACTTAGTGAATTGTCAGGCGACCTAAATGTTCATTGATTTTATTAAACTATTATGAAATTAACTCTTGTTTATGAACAACCTAATTTAGACCAAACTATAGAAATTAACATTTATTTATAAAGAATCAACGAGCAAATGCGCGATATTCACATTACGACTTCTAAGGTCAAGCGAATTGTCCACACTGATTTTATTCTATACAATCGAAAAATAATCTAACGGATACCTAGTAGCTGAACAAAATATATTAGTTTGCCTAAATATAATTAGTTCCTGGACATTTATTTGAATATAGTTCTTATGTCACTGTGACAAAAATATTATACAATACAAGACAGGCCGATGCGCCGCATGGCGAATTGTGCATGTGGCGCATGTAATCACCATGTGATGTCGTGGCATACAGTCGATGCTCGATTGTCTTATTTGTCTTCTTATAAATGTAATAAAAATATTCGTTCAACATAAATAACGCTTCCTCGTTGTAATAAATAATAGGCTGTATTATTAGAAATAAATAATAGGTTATTTTATCAGCTATCTAATATAACGGACGCCTCTAGTCAGGATTGTCACTTGTCAGTACTCAGTTGTCATTTGACAGTTGACACCACTTTCATTTTCATAAATTAGTTTGCACTTTGCTTGTTTGCTATGAGTTTTTCAATTTATTTCACCAATATTGTAGTGTTTTCGTGGTTATTTGTGTAATTAACTGTGAATAATGAGTATATATTTTAAAGATATTGATTTTTAAGCAATTTGAATTGTAGCACTAACTTAATTACCCACATATGGCTGCAAAAATGGAATCTTTATCAAAACAGGAGTTAATTTCCACTATTACAAAACAAGCAGACCAAATAAAGCGATATGAAGGACGCCTTAGAGGTATTATTATTTTTATTATCAAATATACTGTGCTCTATACACTTCCCTAAAATTTTAGGTACGTAATTACATAGGCGAGCGCGACTATAAATTTTAAAACCTGAAAATAATCTGCCCAGACTGCTAATATCACTTCGTACATAGTTGGTTGTAAAGTAGGTTTGAAGTATCAAGTTGTGTATGATTTTAGTCAATAAAGTTCAGTTGTGTGGGAATTCTGCTTCTGAATGTATGATCCAATGGCAACCTAATAAACCTACTTGCTTTATATTTTAATTTATCGGTGTTGGGGGATGGAGCGGGGAGAAGGGGAGGGTACTAAACTAATCTAAAAAGGGGGAGTTGCTGAAACTACCAGGGCCGTCTTAGACTATGCTGGGGCCCTTGGGCACGCAAGAATTCGGGGCCCGGAATTCATGCGTGCCCAAAGGCCTTCGCCAAAGGCAATTCGGAATTCTATCGAATTCGAAATAATCAAAAAAGTATCCGAATTTGAAATAAAAAATCAAAAAAGTAATGTGAAAATAGACATTGACATTAGATTATAAACTAAAATGGTAAGTTATAATGGTGTCCGAATCACTCAAATTATTATATACCTGATATGTAAATGTATTGATTTGAATAAATCTGAAAATGATCGACGTTCGTGCAACCAAAAAAGTGTATTACGTCTGACCATGATATTTTGATATTAAATGTGAGAGAAATTGTTGGTACTCTGGGCCCCTCTGAGGATGGGGCTCTGGACGCTGGCCCTGAGTGCCCTTATGGTAAAGACGGTATTGGAAACCACCCCTTCAATTTTTTTAATAACTATATATCTAACTAGCTGTTACCCATGGCTTTTCTCGTGCATATTTACTTTAGAACTTATTTAACCTTTCTTTATAAGATACTTCCCTTATTTTGCCCCCGTAGGGATCGAATTTTTAAAAATACTTAAACACGTAATTCATTATTTTTTTTTGTACTCAATTCATATGAAATTTCTTGCAAATATGTCCTGGGAATAAAATGTTTCATACAAAATTTGATCACATATTTCACCCCCCTTAGGGTTGAATTTTGAAAAATCCTTCCTTAGCTTAGCCTACATCATAAGAGAAATATATGTACAAAATTTCAAGTTTCTAGCGCTAAATGTTTGGTCTGTGTGTTGATACATCAGTCAGTCATTTTTGCCTCTTATATATATATAGATGTAGTACCCGAAAACAATAAATTTTAGAGGGGGTTGTATTATTGTGGGTTGAGGTAAAATTTATTATAATATGAGAAAATGATGTTTAAATATTCTAGCTAAATTGGTGATAAATCCGAATCAGAGCACACTGACTTGCACATGATCTTGTTTGCCCTACCCTTAGAGTGATTTTAGAAATTGCAAAGGCACGGAGGAAGGCAAATCTTGCCTGGTGTAAAAAGCCGAAGCTGTAAAGGCGAACATTAGTGACTATGCTTTGTTACGCAAGGGCAGAGGATCTGCACTTCTCATAGCACCAAAGCACACACAATCTGGCTACAATGTATAGTAGAAATTTTATTTAAAAAATTACTTAAACTATTAATTTATGAAACTGCATATTATCATCAGAACTTAATGTGTTTTTGTTTGCTCTTTTTCCACAAGAAAAGAATACCCCGTAAATAGGCTGGACTTGTATATTGTTTGAACCTTGTTAATCTAATCTAATCTACAAAATATTCTCAAACACATAGGGGCTGTTCAAGTATTACAAGTAATCAAGTAAGCAGATTTTTTACAATTATTGACTCCCTCCTCGCTTATGACAGCAAAAGTAAGCAAATCTCTTTCCCCCTCCCCCCTTGCTTACGTAAACATTTGTAAATTTATTTTTTAATCTGTTTTGATCAGTTTTGTGATTGATTCATGAGTAGCAGTTCAATGTAAGTAATAGGGTTAGGCATGTAAGATAAAAGAGTTTAACGCAATCATTTAATGTAGCAAGCAGTGAAGTATAAAATTCGAATGTAAAAAAAAATGCTGTCGTAATCACCAACTGTCAAAAAAATAATGTAAATAATTCAAATTATAGATGTTGTTGCTGCATACAAGGGTTTGGCAAAGGAAAAAGAGGCATTGGAAATCAGTTTGAAAGCTTTAAATAAAACTGAAACAAATGAAAATGGTAAGTAGTTTATTTTATAAATTTTTAATGGTTAATGGTGTAACTTAGTGGTTCCCAAAGTTGACTGTTGAAGCAATCGAATCCAGCGCTGGATGGCAACTAGACACTAGATTTTTGAAGGCATGCATTTTAAAATCATCAAGCTATACTTTAAAAACAACAAAGAAAATTTTTTGACACAAGATTTGAATTTGCGACCTTGCCTCTGGCCGGCACGCTCTCGCCAACTATCCGAACCGTACAATAGACAGAATCGATCATGAAGCATAGAAGAATTTCACTACGTTGATCCAGTTGATGGTAGCTATTGGTTTTTAGGTTCAAATCCTGTTGTGTCGAACATTTTTCTTTTGTTATTTTTAAAGTTTTTCAAGTTTTCCCAAGTGTGGGATAAGTGCTAAAACACATATATAGTTAGAAACGAGTTATAGTAGTAGTCATGAAAATTCTATTTCGAGCGCATCATACCTTATGTTAGGGTGTATACAATGGACAGGAGAGCCTTCTGTTATTTTGCTATAAAATGCTACTGACATACCATGATCAGATTGATCTTCATAACTTCTCTTTTTTGAAAAATATTCATAAATTTCTTTTGCTAATTTTTTCACTTTTTCTATTTCAGTATCAAATGATTCAGTTGCTGCACTCACAATATCTTTATCTACACTTACCGCTGAGAAATCAAGAATGGAAGAAGCCTTCCAAGCCGACAAGAAAGTTACCAGAGAAAAGGTATTTTTTCGTTGTAAACTTAATTATAATCGTGAATAAGAACTTGATGA
Organism: Apodemia mormo; assembly: GCA_036924255.1. NCBI lineage: Eukaryota > Metazoa > Arthropoda > Insecta > Lepidoptera > Riodinidae > Apodemia > Apodemia mormo. The sequence continues at coordinate 3,662,067 of JAUPFN010000008.1, forward strand.
ATCGAAAATGGGACAGTAAAAAAGACAAATGTATATATCTATAGGATTTAGCCTCTGAAGGAATGACATGAGTACATGATTTTTTCCAAAAATTCGTTAATCTAGGGCAGATAACCATACTTTTATCCACTATTTTATTAATTACCCATAATATTGCAATTGGTCTGTAGTTAGCGTAATCGTATTCTCGCGTAGCGTAGTCGATTTCTTAAGTAGGCTCGGGTACTCCCTCTACGCAAACATAAATTGACAAAGTGCACTAACACGGGTGCAATTTCTTTTTTTCATATTTTAAAGTCACAAATTAGAATGCCATTAAATATAGTATGGATTTGTTTTAGTACGAGGGCATGTTGGCAGCAATGCGCGAGGAGATGAAAACATTAGTTCAGCAACATTTGTCTGAAGTTGGCAACCTCAAAGCAAAAATCTCATATGAAATACAGGAAAGAGAGAAAGAGAGAGCCGATCATACTGCTATGTTAAAGTAAGCAGATTATTTTTATTATTTAATATTTTAAAAAAGTTTTGAAAAGAAATACTTAATATAATACAAACTAATTTGCTTAAATTTTAGTGAGCAAACACTGTTTCCTTTTTCTGAAATTTCCTACATTGGAATGTTTATTTTTCATAATTTTTAGTAGATTATGCAATTTATTAAAGGTACCTGTATGACCGAACTTTGCTCGGTATTTTTATGGTAAAAACGACGTTTTCTAAAAATGACACCTAGTTTGATTGATTTATTGCCTCCGAAATGCCCTATATTTAAAATATCATGAAAATCGTTGGAGCTGTTTTCGAGATTCAGAGTATGTATTTACGTATATATAAGGTTTTGCTCGTTTAAAGAAATTATTATAGAAATTTAATTTATTTAATGCATTTTGTGTAGAACAGCAAAATGAAAAACAATAATGTAATATCCCTGTTTAATCAAAGTGTCAACTCATTTTTACGTGATGGATTAAAATTGTACTAAGAGGTAGAGTTCTGCAATGTCTCTATCGGTATTGATACCACCATCATTCATTCTCTGTAGTGATCCAGTTTAGAAAGTAAGGTAGCCAGTAAAGTTGTGTATAGTTGTTTGACTGTCGATGTGGCATTAATAAATTGCCACACTGATAGCATTGATAGCATTGACATCTTTGGTGTCTCTAGGCGAAGGTTGTCACTTTCAATTAATTGAAACAAAGCCGCAGGCAAAGGCTATTTATAAATGCTTTGCTCGCTATTAAATTTAATTTTCTATGTCTACTATAAAGAGTATTTTTCAAAGTTTTTTATGTCTGTATTAACACAATTACCAGTGAGATTTAAATATCACATTTCCGCCTTCATTTTGTATATGCTTGTAAATCCTCCATTGTGCCATTCCTCAGGCACTTTTTCTGTGTAATTTCTCCTTTTGTCGAGTATTATAGTGCACAGCAGCGTTTTTGATAAGATTTACGACTTTCTAGAAAATGCGTAGGTACTCTTTTAAGGCCAAGAACACAACAACAAAGCAAAGAAAAACAAATACTCTAAAAGCAATGTTTTCTGTGAAATGTCTTTAAAATCACACCGAAACATATGGATTAGAAAAGTGGACGGTAATGAAATGGGTTATATCGTCTTATATCAATAACTAAAACGTTATTAGTATTACAAATATGAATCTAGTGCCATTATTTATCTCATATAGTCAGCTCAGTGTTGTATCCCTTGGTTGGCATTGGGGCTGTAAGGGTGGCAGTGTACCCTTTTGTAGAATGACGAATACTGCCGTTTTTGCTCATTTCTATTTAGCATAACTCACGACTAACTGATAGCGCGGTAATTCTATCGTGTATTTATTATATAGTTCTTTTATAACAATCGAAATTACTATAGCTAAAAGTAACTTAAATGACATTGATACTTGAAAATAACCAGAAACTGTGAAAAAATAATTAAAAATTCAGTATGTCAAGTGCAAGAGCCAGCAATAAATATAAATTACGGCTATCATATAATAGAAAGGTCTATGGGCCACACACAGGTATTGAATGGACCAGGCGGTTTCGGGGAGGCCGCTCCCCTTCCGTCCCTTGAGCCGTCAAAGGTGCCAAGTCATGCAAAGTAAATGACGCCGATTCTGCGAGTACCTCTACAAGTAACAGTAGTTATAGTACCATGGTAAAACCAACAGCCATGTGCACTGACATAGTCCCATTCAATTTTTTTTGGCCTTGAAGAGAATTGCATTAATATAATAAGTTTAACAATATTTTTCAGAGAACTTCAAATGAAAATAAATGAAGACAGGAAAACAAAAGAAAAGTTAGAAGATAGAGTGGTACACTCGAAAGAAGCACAGGGTGAGTCACAGACCATTTGAGGAGTGACGGAACAAAAAATGACAATTCCCTTTTTTGACATAAAAAAAACTACATAATATGAAATATTATCTTATATATAAAATTCTCGTGTCACAATGTTAGTTACAATACTTCTCCGAAACGGCTTGACCGATTTTTATGAAATTTTATACACATATTCTGGTCCCGCCGTATGCGGAGGTAGGTTATACCAAAATGCGACGGGACTAGCGGGTTGCGGTATAGACTGTATGATAGGATGAAAGGACTCACCTGGTGGATGGCACTGATGGATTACACTTAGCGCGGCTTGCGGCTAGCTGGCTTCAGCTATATCACGAGACGAGCGAGCGAGCGGCGTACGCGAGCGCTTCCGATTAGGCCTTTGTCAAGACGATGCGAGCGTACTGGTACGCGATCACTCGCGATGCGGTCGACCAACGAACTGGCGTATGAGCGTGCGTATGTGGCTATTCAGCGACGGCATCTTTCTCCAAGTGAGAGGAACATATGATGGATGCAGGAAGGAAAGAGACGGAAGGAACGGACTAGGAATCCCGCGCAAACATATTCAGTAGGTCTGAGAATCTGCTATTGTCTATTTTTCATACCTCTAAGTGATAGGCAAAACGTTTCCCGGGTCAGCTAGTATATTTATAAAATGCATATTAATTTTAACCTTATTTATTTCATAGCATTAACTTTTTTGAATTGTATGTACAAAGGCCAAGAAAATCCAGAAGTTGGAGCGTTTGTGAAAGGTTGGACATTATGGGATTATCATGTTTTGTTCCATCACTCCTCATTTGTGATGTTAAATCTTATTCTTCAGTGACTTTAATAGTTCTATATATGTGTTTTAACAATCACCCCATGCTTGAGAAAGCTTTAAAAACTTTAAAAGTAACAAAGAACAATTTTGACACAACAGGATTTGAACCTTCAATATTCCCTATTACCGAGAGGCTCTAACCAACTGAGCCACTGTCAACTGTTCAACGTGCCGAAATTCCTTTTTGCTATGTCATCGATTCCGTCGATTGTATATTCGCTAGGTAAACATACGTATATTATACTTCTTCCTACTTTATGAAGAATAAACCGTCTAAATTTATGCCAGGCAGTTCGTAAAAGATTTTTTTACTGTCGATAGGGAAGTGCTTGACCACGATCTCGCCTGATGGTAAGCTAAGGTGCGGCCTAAGATGGAACGCGCTTCCCTAGAAGGTACCTGTTCACTCTTCTCTTGAAGATCCCCAGGTTGTACTCAAACGATGAACGATTGGACAGAATTTCACCACCGGTGTGACTACTGTAGAGACCTGCAACTTCTTATCTGGGTTTGATACAAATATCTTACTCTTTCCTGCCGCAATAGTGTCAGCGCTTGTCACTATTGTGTTTCTGTTTAGAAGGTAAGGTAGTCGTTTAAAGCATATGACGTTACATCATCGCCATTGCGGATGGCAACGCACTATTAACATCTTTTGTGTTTATAGGTATTGCTAATAACTAGCTGTTACCTGTGACTTTGTTAATGCAGGTTTTCCTGTGTTGCAATCTCAGTATGTTCTCGGAGTATGGTGATGAGAATTTTATACCCCTATGCCTCTTAGATGAATTAAAGCTGTCGCACAGTATTTCGCCTAGAACATGCTAGGTGGACAAAATTCATGTTATCATTTCCAGGAAATCTTAATTGCAAAACGTAAACAACACCCCTAATCTCCAGATTCCAAGAATCGGTTGTTTGTCAAATGCTTAACTGATAAGGAATAGTGGTTAGAAGTCAGGTATTGAGTTTAATGAAATCGTTACAGTCAATCAGTTGCAGTTTAGTGACACTTTCGTACACATCCATAGTGGCTTATAGTTAATATTTTGAGTGTTTGTGATGGATATCAACACGGAGGGTAAGTCCTATTATTTAAAAAACCTTTTTTAAAATCTGAATCTGTTCAAATGAATTTTAGGTATAATTTTAACATAGCTTATATATTTTAACGTATTTTTTTTATGAAAGAATAGTTTTAAAGAGTTAATTTTGCAGACATTCACCTTTATCCGGGCTAGTTCTTTGATATATCATAGGAAATACTTTATTCTTCATAAAAATACACAAATTGTTTAGCACACTACAGTACAACATATTCTTTTCTTTTTTTTTTTCAGAACGCTTATACTCTATTTCTAGGGTAGAATTTTTTGAAGAGTGGTTGAAACCCACAAAAAATGAAAAGAACTCGGGTATATATGAGTACCTTTCTTCTAAATTTCACTTTGGTAACATTACTGAATGTAGCCAAAAAGAAATAAAGTTGAAGATATCCAACTTTTCCAATAAAATTGGTGTCAAATGGTTGGCTTCAGGAAAATCGAAGGAGCGTTTTTTAATTAAAAATAAGACCTGGCTGGATGAAGAAGATATACAGTTTACTGTGAGTTCTTTTGAGCCACAACCATCAACTTCGAGTGAGGCTGTGATTTCAGCAGGAAGGCCTCGCAAAGAATTCGAAGAATCGTCGTTTAAAACCAAAAAACGTCGAGTCGTGGATCTCGTAGAATCGCGAAGTGTCAGTGAATTGGTGACAGCTGCCGAAATTGCTGCGCGTTCAGCAGGACAACGGAAAATTGCCAGCGAAATTAGAGACATTAGTGAAAGCTCAGTTATTAATGTTAAGTCTAAGGATACCAGTAATGTTAATCCTAGGCAGTTAAGTAGTGACGAAGCGTTAGCTTACTATATAGATTCTAAGTCAACAACACATGCGTACAAACAAACAAGAAAGTGGTCTATGAAGGCAGGACATAATGTGTTTCCATCATATTATAGTTTGACAAAATCTAAACAGGCCTGTTATCCTGCACAGGAGCACATTGCTGTAACAGAAACACGTGCTGAAATAAATTTGCAAGCATTATTAAACAAAACAGTGGAACGTTTAGTATTAGCACAGCATGAAGTTATCAGCAGTGTCCTCGCAACAAGTTCGTCTTTTACACTTGTAAGTAAATGGGGATGTGATGGAAGTTCTGGGCACAGCACATACAAACAGAGATTTGAGAACACTGAAGATACGGACGAATTTCTTTTCGTATTTTCTTTAGTTCCCCTTAGATTATATGATGGGGCCAAAATTGTTTGGCAAAATCCTCGGTCTTCATCAACATTGTATTGTCGCCCAATCAAATTAATATTTGCTAAAGAAACGAATGACTTCACGTTAACGGAGACAAATAGATTGTTGGAAGAAGTTAACGCTCTTCTTCCAACACGTATCGACTTTGGTGATTCTCAAATCTCTGTGAAACACGAACTTTTGCTGACAATGACAGACGGAAAGGTATGCAACGCTTTAACGGAAACTCGTTCAACTCAAAAGTGTTTCATCTGTGGCGCCACCCCCAAGACGATGAATGATGAACCCGCGAACTTCAACAGCAACCAAGATCATTTTGGCTTTGGTTTATCTACACTTCATGCTTGGATTCGTTGCTTCGAATGCCTTTTACATATCAGCTACAAGTTGAATATTAAGAAATGGCAGGCTAGAAGCAACGAAGACAAAGCAGATATCAAGGTTCGTTCCGACGAAATTAAGTTAAAATTTAAGAACGAGATGGGACTTATTGTAGATAAACCAAAGCCAGGATTTGGTTCTTCAAACGATGGAAACACGGCTCGTCGGTTTTTTAAGAATGCTGAGATGAGTGCTCAGATCACGGGATTGGATGTTGAAATCATCAAACAGTTCGATGTAATATTGAGGACTTTGTCTTCTGGATTCGAGATAAACTTAGTTGAATTTAATAAATTTTGTCTTGAAACCAGAAGACATTATCTAAGTCTCTATTCGTGGTACTGTATGCCTGCTACTGTACATAAAATATTAATTCATAGTACAGAGGTCATCAAAGCTGCATTGCTTCCAATTGGGCAGCTTTCCGAAGAGGCTCAGGAAGCACGTAATAAAGATTGCCGCAGATTTAGGGAGTACAACACCCGCAAGTGCTCGCGTGTTGCCACGAACAGAGACTTGCTGTCAATGTTGGTTATAACATCTGATCCCTTGATCAATAGCCTTCGAGAGATTCCCCAAAAAAAGCCGGAAAAAATATGTTCAGAGGTTTTAAAGTTAATTTTAAGCCCTAGTATAGTAGAATCAAGACTGGAAACGTCATCATATTATCGCACAGTTCCACAAAATGATGACGATTACACAGTAAACGATTCATCAGAAGACTCTGATGATGATTATTAGGTTACGTTATGAAATATTATCTTTGCTGTTTAGTTTTAGTTTTCATGCATATATTTTCTTTTATTGTAAATAAACCTATGATTGTTTTGTTACTATTTGTAATTTTATGTATTTAGATTTATATTGTACATACCTCTTGATACTTATTCGATCTGAACTGCATGCAATTTACAGCATTCATAGTACTCGCTAAGTTAATTGTTGCTCATATATTATTTTTGAAAATATTTTTTTGCTATCATAATTTTTTTCGTTTTTTATTACAAAAACATGACTACCCATATTTGAAATAAGTAAGAGCATCGTTATATAACATAAAATAATATTGTCCACCTAGCATGTTCCACGCGATACACTGTGTGTCGGTCGAAAGAAGCAAGTGGTAGTTATCACGTCTAAAAAGTGTTGGTTATCCACCACATATTTCACCAGTGAACAAACAGATAAATAAAAATTTATTTTTTTTTGACACAACTCGATTTAAACTAGCCTAACCAATAGTAACCTATGTATGTTACCCCGGGTTTTCTCTATCAAAATAGGTTTAGCACTTTAGCTATAAAAGCAAAACAGTGAATCCGATAGGCAGACTATCGTATTTATATTGCTAGTGTGGATTTTTAGTGTATATTTAAAATTTGTTATTAATAATTATTGTGATTATAATCGATATATATAAAAATCAATTGCTGTTCGTTAGTCTCGCTAAAACTCGAGAACGACTGAACCAATTTGGATAATTTTTGTTTTGAATTAATTGTTTAAGTTTATGGAAGGTTTAAAAGGTGAGAAAATATAGAAAAAAATAAGAGTAGTTAAAAAGGCAGAACAACGTTTGCCGTGTCAGCTAGTATAATAATAATAATATATTTATTTTTTCTCCTCACAAAAAAGAAAACGTAAGACCTAGTTACAAAGCATACAGAAATTATGTATATTAGACAGTATTTTGTATTTCAATTTCTGTGAGAGACTGGTGCCTAACTTAAATACAATGTACCTAAGTTAGGCGCCAGTCTTTTATTATTAGATGAGTCGGCGAATTTCGTACCGTCTTAGAACAGATTTAAAATCGTTAAATGTTTAACAGCTACGTACTGTTTCTATAGGAGAATAAAACTGTTATTTTTTTCTCAATTTTTCAATTTTTCTTTTTGTATTTACCTTCCTCGGAATTAAATGTGTTGGTTCCGCGATCCTTTGAAGACTAGGCCAACTGCCGTTCTGCCAGGCAGGTCGTAAAAGGCGACCGATTGGCTATACGAGTCACTATCATCGTGGCTAATAAGTGGTAGAGTTCTGCATTGTCTCGCCCGGGTCTGGTACCACCGCCTTTCCTATTCCTGCCGCAATAGTGTCAGTGCTTGTAACTGCCGTGTTCCGGTTTGGAGGGTAAGGTAGCCGGTAACCGGTCACAAGATAGCAACGCACCATTAACACCTTTGGTGTCTATAGGCGATGTTTGACTCTTCCCTTCAGAAGACTCATCTGCTTGTTTGCTATCTAGACTATTAAAAATAAATAGGTTTAGCCGTTTTCGAGTTTAGCGTTCAGAAACACATTTAACAATTCATTTTCATATATGTATAGAATAAATAAATAAATATTCAGGGGACAAATTAAACTTACTGATCTAACCCCAAAGTAAACAAATTATTTTATTGTATTATGGGTGCTAGTCAAATATACTAATACATAGAAATCTATACATATAATAAAATCGTAGGAAAGTCAAAACTGTACATTGAATATTTTTTTAAAAGAATACTTGGGGCGTGGTCTACAATGGATATCGAAGCCAAAAATGTAGTTTTTAGAATTTTTGTCTGTTTGTTTGTCTGTTTGTCTGTATGTATGTCCGGGGTAAACTCAAAAAGTACTGCATGGATTTACTTCAAATTTTGTATGAATATTACTAATAGGTCGGGTCAATATATAGGCTATATATTATCATGCTATCTCCTAGGGGGGAGGGGCAGTACGGAGTAAACGGACTCCGCACGGACAAAGTCGCTGGCAACAGCTAGTACATAATACTACTACTACTAGAATATATGTAATAAACACCCAAACCTGGAAATACAAACATTCATGCTCATCACACAAATGTTTGTCCCTGTTGGGGATCGAATTTTTTCAATTTGCCTATAACTCTGCACATTTGGTTTATAGTATCACAAGCAGAACTAGAAAAGCGAGTGCGTGACTTGAACAGCTCTCTGGAAGCTTCGCAGAGACGTCTGCAGAGGGCTGAAGCCAGGACTGTGGAGACTCCAGCACAGCTGGTCCGCTTACAGCAGAAGTTGGCTTTGTTGGAACAATCACATTCCATTGCTATTAGAGAGGTCAGTGGGGAAATGTATCATAACGACGGGGTAGGTAGTGAGAACCGAATGTCTACATCTTTTGAATTATGACATAAAAAAAGTCTATACATTTTTTGGTTAAACCTCGAGTTCGTCAGGGGCTCTTTGAAGAATAAATCATCTGAAATTGTACCGGGCGTTCGTAAAAGGCGAACGATTTACGTAACTACCATCGTAACTACTAAATGGTAGGGTTGCAATGGCTCACCCGGGTCTGGTATAGGCATGGATCATTTAACAGTTAACACATTAATTTTCGTACTAAATTTTTTTAACAATTAACAACTGTTATTTATATTAGCAAATACTGTTAAAAGTAATTTTTATGCATCACTATAATTACCAATAACTTGATGTATGATAATAAAGTTATTCAAAATATTTGAGAGAGCGTGTTTTTGTTCGCTAACTTGATTTATGATAATACTGTTATTAAAAATATTTCGAGAGACCGTGATAATAATAACTGTTACAAGTTATCAAAACCATTCTAGAGGACCTTTTTTTTGGTAGCTTCGTGTTTTTACTGATTCATAAATAAATAACTGTTAAATATTAATTAACTTTAACAGCATAATAGTTAATCTGATTTAACGATAATTTCCATGCCTAGTCTGGTACCACCGCTTTAATTATTCCTGCCGTAATAGCATTAGTGCTTGTCATTATCTTGTTCCGGTTTGCAGGCAAAGGTAGGCGGTAAACTTATTGACAAGCCGCCACATGGATGACAACTCATCATTAACATCTCTGTGATGGAAATCAAACATTATTAGTCTCGTATGGGTTGTCGATGCTGTCAACATAAACGTATTTTGATGATAATATATCGATATTTGATGATAATATATATTTTGATGATAATGGTAGTATATAACGAGTGGGACTTTCGGATAACATTCTTTTCTCAAACATGCGTGGAAACAGTGTCATAATGTTTGAATAAACAGCATGTGAAGTCTCTTATTTACGTTTACAGAAAATTCATTGCTGGCGCATTTTTTGAATTTGAAACAAGAAACGCGTCGCCGATGTTATATTCTTGTTTTAAATTAATTGTATGGAAATATCTAGGTTTTAATTTGAATTAAGCAATTTATCTTGGTGCAAGTTGTGTTCACGATGTATAGCCACAAGTTAAAGGACACTGGCCACACTTCATACATCGCTTGTATGAAGTGGACTCGTAAGTTGAATATCATGTCTTATAACGAAATTCGTGTCTTTGTTGTTTTATCATTTAAAAACAAGTTTAATTTATAAAGGCGGCTTGCACCAAAATGCTTAAATCATTTTAAGTCACTAAATACGTTTAAAGTGACAGCTTTTAAGGCGTTTTGACATTTGCTAAACATATTTAAGGGACTAAATGCATTTAAGCATTTTGGTGCAAGCCGCACTTAATGTCTTTAAAGAAGTATTAATAAAATAATATTTTGATTTTTTTATAAATTACTGAAATTTTGCAATACAAGTTGTCAGTTTTGTCGTATTTAGATTTATCACAATAATAGTTAAGTATCACAACATTTTAAGCGGTTGAAATATGAACATATTAAATTCATGGAACAAGAAAATTACCGGTTTGTCAGAATTCTAGATATGAAATAATGAACTTCTGATGAAAACCAATGAGCATACGTCATATAATACAACAAAAAAATCTCTCCACCACAGAACAAATATAAAGTAGGAATGGCATGTGTGTGGGGAACGTGTGGCATAATTACGTACAGTTATTGTACAGTCTATACTCTATAATAATACCGTGCTCTCCACAGTTATGTTTTCATGAGCATATCAAAGACTATAAGTTTTGCGTAACTTTGCGTACATACATACGTAGGTCACACTATAAGTTTTGCGTAATTTAAAAAAACAACATGTTATAACCAAAATATTATGTTTATTGCTTTTCAAAATAATCTTCTTTACATTTTAAACATTTTTTCATGCGATCGAACCATTTTTTAAAACAGGAGGATCACAAATCTGAAGGCATGTTTTCTACATGTTGATTGAACGCTATCACTGCCTCTTCGGAGTCGGTAAAAGTAAAACCTCTCATCAAATCTTTGATTTTGGGGAAAATACAGAAATCACAGGGTGCTAGGTCAGGCCTATGCACAGGATGAGTGACGAGATGTACTTTTTCGGAAGCTAAAAATGACTTTGTTTTGTTGGCCGTGTGTGAAGAAGCGTTATCATGGTGTAGGAGAATGCACCTTTTGGGTCGTATTTCGCGAACTTTTTCTAACAACCTGGGTAAACAAATGGTAGAATACCACTCGGCATTAACACTCTTTTGATCTTCAAGTGGAATTGTACAGATGGGACCCGTAGCTGAGAAAAAAAACGCGATCATTTTTTTACCAACGCTTCTCGCCTGTCTCACTTTTGTTGGCCTGTTCTAATTTTCAAACACCCATTTACAAGATTGCTGTTTTTTTCGGGTGTTCCGGTGCAGCCCGGCCACAGTCAATTTTGTAATTTATAGACATAAAATTTAAATGTTCTTTTAATGTTCTTGCAGTACCAATGAATAAATTAAATGTACCTCAAGTATATCTCTTTAAAAGAGCACTTTTTGGTGGCCGGGAAGTAACGTATACGCTGCAGCCCGGCCACGGTTATATTTTCCAGTAGGATGCTCAGAATGTTCTTAATTATAAGCCAAATAATTGTTCCATTTGCGTTCTTTGGATTTTTGAATGTAATATACGAACAAAAACGACTATATAAACAAAAAATGATTTCAAATTAAAATGTGCGCTTAGCGCCTGTAGCATTAAAATAGCAAATCTGCTTATTTGTAAAAAAGTGCTATCGCAATTTTTTTAGGAGCAATTCTCTAGAAAACCAGACGTAAAGAAAAACAGTAAAACAGTTTTGATTGTAAAACGATGGTGCATTTTCCTATATGATATATTATTATTATAAACAAAGTAATTATAAATATATTATATGTATCTAGATGTACGTAATTGCATAGAATATTTAAATAATAAAAAAAATGTTAAATGTAGGGAATTGGAATTGCATTATATCTACGATTTGTTTTCTACACTCACATAATAATTGTGTACTATCTCTATTGGTAGGATCTTCTAGCGTATGCCACCTACATCTTGAGCGCGGTCATCGAGAATCATGGTGAAGCACTAGCAAGGCTTGATATTTCGAAGGCTTTTGACAGGGTCTGGCATGATGTTTCCCCGTGTTGGACCCGGGGTTTTTTGAAGAATAAACAAACTGCTGTTTTGTCAGGCAGGTCGTAAAAGGCGACCGTTTGGTTACGTGAGTCACTACATTCGTGGCTACTAGGTGGTAGAGTTCTTCATTGTCTCGCCCGGGTTTGGTACCACCGCCTTACCTATTCCTGCCGTAATAGCGTCAGTGCTTAAACCTTAAGCCGGTAAAATTATACATGTGGCATTAGACCTCACCCCAAAATAGCAACGCACCATTAACATCTTTGGTGTCTATAAGTGATGGTTGACTCTTTCCATCAGGAGACCCATCTGCTTGTTTGCTATCTTATGATATATAAAAAAAAGTGAGGGTAGAAGACAAAGCATAGATATAATAACAATAAATATTCACGGGACAAATTACACTTACTGATCTAACCCCAAAGTAAGCAAATTATTTGCTTGTGTTATGGGTGTTAGTCAACGCTATTTATACATAAAAATACATGTATAAAAACTAGAACATATTTAATAAACACCCAAACCCGGAAATACAAACATTTATACTCATCACACAAATGCTTGTCCCCGTCGGAGATCGAACCTGAGCCCCGTCGATTGCGTAGTCAGGGTCGCTAACCACTCGACCAACGGGGCGATTAATTTTATAAATATTTTAATAAGATATAACAGAATAAGTACCCATTCACTACAAAGTTATTAATGCAATTACGTACATCTAGATACATATAATATATTTATAATTACTTTGTTTATAATAATAATATATCATATAGGAAAATGCACCATCGTTTTACAATCAAAACTGTTTTACTGTTTTTCTTCACGTCTGGTTTTCTAGAGAATCGCCCCTAAAAAAATTGCGATAGCACCTTTTTACAAATAAGCAGATTTGCTATTTTAATTCTACAGGCGCTAAGTGCACATTTTAATTTGAAATCATTTTTTGTTTATATAGGCGTTTTTGTTTGTACATTACATTCAAAAATCCAAAGAACGCAAATGGAACATTTATTTGGCTTATATTTAAAAACATTCTGAGCATCCTACTGGAAAATATAACCGTGGCCGGGCTGCAGCGTATACGTTACTTCCCGGCCACCAAAAAGTGCTCTTTTAAAGAGATATACTTGAGGTACATTTAATTTATTCATTGGTACTGCAAGAACATTAAAAGAACATTTAAATTTTATGTCTATAAATTACAAAATTGACTGTGGCCGGGCTGCACCGGAACACCCGTTTTTTTCGGATTCAAAACAATAAATCCACGTTTCGTCTCCTGTGACAATGTCATAAACAGCATTAGAATGTCCGTGGTCGTACTTCAGTAGCATCTGTGAGGGATCCAACGACAACAAAGTTTCCGAACTTTCAATTCTTCGTGTAAAATTTTCTGAATTTGGCTCATACCAATCCCCAATAGTCCTCGAATTTTCTCATAGGTAATCCGGGGATTTTCTTCATTATTTTCGTTGACGGCAGTTGAAGGCCGCCCTTAACGAAATTCGTCATGTAAAGAAACTCGACCTCTCTCAAATTCAGCAAACCATCGCCTCACGGTGCTCCAACAAGTTGCTCCTTCCCAAAAGCATTTTGAAGACGAGCGGCACAGTCTTGCGGAGAAAGAGAACTTTTAATATCATAAAAACTCATCGCTCTAAAATCTTTTTGACTTAATTTCATTTGCGTTGCGTACGTAGAACTTTGATGTGTAATAAAAAACAATTGAAAAATCATTTCCCGCCAATTGTTTTTTTTTATTACTAAGAAGGTTGCAACGTTTTAAAAATATAACATTCGAAATTCAAATAGTTCCGATTAGCTAGAAGTTCAAAACTTTTAGTGTGCCCCATGTATAATCACTACCTTTTTAAAGCATATAATAGATTATCCTTTTTTACTCAAACAGTTTAGGTATTAATAATGTAGGGAAAACTTGTTCTGTCACACACACACTCGCCCATCTTAATGGACAAATGAGCTAATATGTTCTATATTTTGGCAAATAAAATTAAATAACAATATACAATTACTTTCACCACTTTCCTTCTAAAAATATTTTACAATGGTGGCGAGACCACTATCTGATGCTTTTTGATGGACACTTCTATCCACAGAGGTGGTTCTCCTTATTCTATACTCCATGTGTAAAACAAGAACATTCAATATGGCCGAATTGTTTTTGGTTTTTGTGTAAATACGTCGAAACTCACTATGGAGATGTATTAAAAAATGTAATATAGCTAGTTTATATAGAAAAAAATACCTATTTTTAATATATATTACGATCTCGGACATTGCAAAGTCTATTGTGGCCAGCCTTCTTTATTGCATATACTTTTTTTATTTTCTTGCATTTTTTTGAGAAAAGCACTTGATATGTCTCGGTGGAAATAGGAATTGCATGCTGCGTATCATTAATACTCATACTCACCTGCAACTGTCTATTTAGCGGCCATTGCAATAATGTACTGTTATTTATCGGCCAGGAACAAATAAAAGCAAAGCGCGTAGAAGAGTCAGCGAGAAAGTTGTGTGCCAAGCAAGAGGAGCGAGTGGCGCTGCTGGAGGGGCGGCTGGCGGAGCTGTCTGTGACCGTGGGCCAGTACGACCTGCGCCGCCGCCGCGACCACGCGCTCATACAGCAGCTGCGGGACTCGCTCAACGGCCGGATACTGGACAAGATCGCGCCCTCCACTGTAGGCTAGTATTTCATTATAATATCTTTTCTAAAACATGATAGACACACACACAGAGAGGGGTTAGGCTTGAAAGAAACTGTCGGTGTAACGATGAGAAAGGGCATGCTCCATTGGTTTGGACATGTAGAAGAATGGTCAATGAAAGGTTAACAAAACAGATATACAATGCGAATGCGGAAGGATGTAGGTACCGGGGAAGACCAAGACTGACTAACCATGATCAGATTAATCAAGTACTGTCCGAAGGTGGTATCAAAAGTCTTCACGACTGACGTATTTGTACGAAGAGAGTAATGAATGTGGAGAAAACGAGTCAAGCCTGCAACTATCGTGATGTATGGCACTCGGTTTTCTCTGCTTACCCCATAAGGGATCTGGCGTGAAGATATGTATGTATGTCCTAAAACATGCGGGGAAATATTGTCATTACGTACACAGATAAAGAAATTCATGCATCACTCCTGTTCATACAACATTACCGGCGTGTAAGAGTTCCAAATTCAAAAAATGCGCCGGCAATGGTGTATTAAAAGGCGAAAAAAAAAACTCAGCGGTTGTGATTTGAATTAAAAGATCTTTTATCTTTGTACAATTTGCGTTCACGTGACGCTTTAGCCACAAATGCGTTTACCTTTCCACACTGTCGAAAAAAAATAATTTGGCGATAAAGAAAAGAGTTCGTCTCGATACTCTTATATTAATAATAGACAATAGACATGTAATTAAAAATTTATTCTGATGGTTCCGAAAGTGAAATAGATATTGACTACACTCCACCAGAAGCGAAATTAACAACGGGAAACCTGCTTTCAGTGAAGTCTGAACAAAAATAAGCAAATTAAATTTATTACATATAAAGTGTTTTTTTTATTTCCTTGCATATTTTTGAGAAAGCACTGTACATGCCTCGGCGGCAATGGCAATTCTTTGTTTCGTATCATTGAAGCTCTCGCCTAAGGCTCGGTCTTCAAACTCATACTCGACCTGTAATTGCCTATTTCCCTTTACAACAATGCACTATTATTTACCACCTTCATTTTAGTTGTTACACAGACAATATGGCTTAAAAATAATGTGTAGTGTACAACATATGTCATGAAAATATGCAAATTTACACCCATACTGCTTACTAACAGCGATTTGCCGAACGTATATATAACTACAATATTTTCGTTGAGGTTTATTACGTAATTAAGCAATATTCTTTGTTTATATTTTTCGTGGCTATATATGAACATTAACTAGCGAGTCCTCAATATGTACAGTTTCTTACTAGTCAAACTATATAAGGTCCTTGCAAAATAGGTGATCACATTTCAACACGGTGTTCAGTACGCGTCTAATCAAATATATTAACCCAAAAATGTAATTCAAGGGAGTAAAACTTTTTGATTTTTACGAATACAATAATTGTGTATCATAACGCTTTACGCCTTTCTGTATAAAATAATCCACTTTTAACATGAGTGAGTAGTAGTAAGGTAAATAACCTCGCACCATATCTGTGGATGTAAGTCAGAGCCTGTGCGTTGGTGTTTACGTCATATATATATATCGCGCGTGCTTATTAGCTGACAGAACTGGCGTGTGCAATTCACTACAGTTTATAACAGTTATTATTCACTAACGCCTGGCCTGGCCTCAACGTTTAAAGGATTGTATTGCAGCCAATGGCGATCACTTTGAATAAGATTTATATATTTTTAACGGTTTTATATTAATGTATTAAACTAACACACTATAATAGTAATAAATGTTACATGCAATAGAAAAAATGATTTTTTCTTTATAACAATAATTATACTATATAAGACACACAGACATCGATCTTTGATTTTTGTAGTCGTTGGTTATCCGCTGTCGTTGCAAGAATCATTTATGATGTTATTATGTGTGTAGGAAAATGAAGTTATTAAAATATCAGCTATACATGTTTCTAAATTTATATAGATTCGTATTTTTACAGACGAAAATCAAAAAAGCGAAACAGACAACGAAAAGTTAGCTGATAGCGAATATCTCCAGACTCTAATAGACAAAATTCACATTCTCAAAAAAGAACTTATAGCGGAAAATCAAAAATTAGGCAACCCCATCGATATAACATCTATATTCAAAATCGACGGTTACGAGAACATTCATACTAAGTGTATAGAAGAATTGGAGAATTTGAAAGTGGAATATGAAACGTATAAATTACAAAATGAGAGGATTAAAGCGAGCGGGGATGATATGCAGAGCGAGATGGAAGATCTGAAGAATGAAATAGGAGTTTTAAGGGATAAAGTTGAAACTTACAAGATGATGTTAGACGAAGAGAAGCAAGATAAGATTGATTCGCTTCGATTGCAAGAAGAGGTAACTTGTAATAATAGGGGAGCTCTTGGGGATTTTGGGATTTACTCAAGGGCGGCGGATTAAAATAAGGGTACCTAGGGATACCTTGCATATTCTCTTTACCAAATATAAGTCCTTTATATAGAGCCGGACATCTGAGGTAGTAGAAAGAAAATCCAAATATTTGTGGAAATTGTAAGATTATATTTTGTTTGTTATACTTACATCATTCTTTTCTAAAAAAAACAAAATTCAGACCGCTCGAAAATATAAGACTACGTTTTCTTTGCAACCTTATGGACCTTCCCAATCTTCGCTACACACAAATAGCACATTTTCTAAATTTTAGCCCGCAATAAACCTTACATGCCCTAATCTGATGGGCTTTAGTGTTTCAATGTCACTGCTTATTTACATTTTTTATTTATGTATGATTTCCCTACCATTGAAATGAAAAATATTACGAGTATAAAAATAAACTGTAACATGGAAACACTAAATCGCGTCAGATTAAGGTATGGAGGGTTCGTTGACAGCTAAAAATTAGAAAATCTGACGATTCAAGTGTAGCGTAAGGGAGTGGGAGGGTTACTCCCACCTTTTTCCCTCTCACACACCTACAGATTTGCAAAGAAAACATTGTTTTGGCATTCTCAAGCGCGTCTGAATTTTCTTTTATACAGAAGAAATGATGCAAGAATAACGAAAAAAATATAATCTGCACAGATCCCATAATAGAGACGCCATTAGGAAAGAAACGTGTCGCCGTGCATATGAGCAAACGCTCTATTACTGTCAAAAATTTCATACAGTTGTAGGTTATATTATATTGTGAAAAAATAGAAATGCACCATGTTTTACTGTTTTATCGTACTGAATGAGATGACAAGGTTTAAAAATTACCTTTGATATGATTTTATTACATTGGTAAATCGAATAACTTTGTATTTCTGTATGTAATTGCAAGCTACGCCGACAAACTAAGAAATTGTCTTGAAAGACGTACCCTGAAAATTTTCACAAGCCGAAGTTATCGAAAGTTTGTTTTTTCCTGCCCTGGTTGCCCACCTCTTTACAAAGTGCTTATATTTGGTGGAGAGCCTCAAAAATATACGAGGTATTAACAAAGGGGACTAAGTTAATTTGATGCGTTCGAGTAAATGCTAAAATCCTCCCATCGGCTCCCCTACTATAACCAATTATATTTCAGAAATTAAGAAGTGAGCAAGAGTATCACAAAGAAGTGACATCAGATCTCAAGACCAGAGTCCAGAGCTTGGAGAAGCAAGTGCAGACTCAGCGCGACAGATACGCGACGTTGCTGGAGGAGACCGACAACTACATCCGCTCCAGGAATGACCGCTCCAGGAAGGTCAGCACTGAAGAGGGCTTGTGGAAAGAGGGGCACATGTTAAATGTAAGCTTCAGTCATATTTCACTTTTAGGAGAACTGAGTTATAGATTTTAATATGCGAACGTTTTTTTTGTTTGCGAAAGTTTGAATGTTTAGATGGATGGATGTTTTTAACTCAATCACGAAATACTACTGAACGGATTTGAATGAAATTTGGCATACAGGTTGATGACGACCTGGAATAGCACATAGGCTACCCCGGATTTTTGTCTACTATAGATTATAATCTTAGATAGCAAATAAGCAGATGGTTCTCCTAGTGGAAAGAATCACGTATCGTCTATAGACACTAAAGGTATTAATGGTGCGTTGCTATCTTGTGGTGAGGTCTAATACCACATGCATAAGTGTACCGTCTACCTTACCTCTCAAATTAGAACACTACAGTGACAAGCACTGACGTTGTTGCGACAGGAATAGGTAAGGCGGTGGTACCAGACCCGGGCGAGATAATTCAGAACTCTACCACCTAGTAGTCACGATGGTAGTGAATCGCGTAACCAATCGATCGCCTTTTACGGCCTGCCTGGCAGAACGGCAGTTGGCCTAGTCTTCAAAGGAGCCCGGGACCAACACGGGGAGAATTTTGAATATAGAATTTTGAACCTTATTTTCAGGACAGTTCGGCACCGCCGCATATGTTACACTATGCGCACGAGTTGGCCAGAAAGGACCTCGACATAACCCAACTTAGAAAAGAGAAGCACATACTAGAAGGACATTACAGGTTAGTTCACTATAATATAAATGAGCTAAAAATAATCGTTCAAAAGCGTATCGGGCCAAGCGCTATGTAGGGTTCCGTAGTTGACCATCACAATAATACGGATTAAAAAGCGGGATTTCTTATTTTTACATTCTATGAAAATTCAATGTATTTAAATTTTCCGCCGTGTTGGTCCCGGCCTCCTTTGCAGAATAGGCCAACTGCCGTTCCGCCAGGCAGGTCGTAAAAGGCGACCGATTGGCTATCGAGTCACTACCATCGTGGCTACTAGGTGGTAGAGTTCTGCATTGTCTCACCCGGGTCTGGTTCCACCGCCTTACCTATTCCTGCCGCAATAGCGTCAGTGCTTGTCGCTGTCGTGTTCCGGTTTGGAGGGTAAGGTAGCCGGTAAACTTATGCATGTGGCATTAGACCTCGCCACAAGATAGCAACGCACCATTAACATCTTTGGTGTCTTTAGGCGATGGTTGACTCTTTTCACCAGGAGACCCATCTGCTTGTTTGCTATCTGATGATATATAAAAAATATATATATATCTGCAATACAAGTTCATCGCCTGTAAAAATTTCTCCGAGTATATTGTATAAATTAGTCGACTATTACTAGATTTTACACTTTCAATTGTCGGCACATGGTGAAATTCCATTGTATTAACGTGAAGCAATTTGGCCGAATAAAACACTTGAATCACTTTTACACGCACAATATAATTTTGGGCAGAGTAACGCCCTCAACAAACGATAGAATTACAATGAATCGAAAACATGATTTCCCCGCTTATTTATACCATTCGTTATTTATTTTATTATGACGTCATAACACAGGTGTGCCGCACATCTGGCCGGCTAGTAGTTGTCAAGCGCGGTTGATAACAATTGTTATAAGTCCAAACAAGGTTACAATCACTTGTACTTTAATTTTACTACAAATATAGACATATAATTTTAGATTAATCGACCGGTTTCCCTTTTTAAAGCTTAAGAGGACTCTTCCCTTTACCCTTCAGGACGTAATATTCTTTACTCTTTTTACTCTTTTAGTAAAGAATATTACGTCCTGATGATGATTTAAAAAGGGAAACCGGTCGATTAATCTAAAATTATATGTTTATATTTGTAGTGAAATTAAAGTACAAGTGATTATAACCTTGTTTGGACTTATATCAACTATTACTCGTAAACTAAACCAGTCATAGTTTTCGATTCCTAGGTAACGATACCGACGACTGCCTTTGGAGTTTTCTCTGCTTGCAGCGAATTTGGTACCGGTGCTCGGTTTTACTTAGTTTAGTTGTAAGAAAAGAAACTATAAGTGACTTCATTTATTGGAACTCATGTCCGAGACAACTTACTAATACATTTTGTTTGTAAAAGACTCCACATTCTACGATTTTAAATATTAATATTCAAAAGTTGACAAGTGGCCAGCATTATTCATTGTAATACCATGGAGGTATTCCACTACTAGAATTTTCCACACATCCTAAACCAACCGTATAGCTGTGGAGGAGGCACTTGGTTCTAACAAAAATTAGCATCTTAAAACTTAATATTTCACAAATGGTCCTCTTAATAAAAAAATCCGTTTTCACAAACCCGCACTATTTTTTAAATATTTATTCAACGATTTCTGTTTATTTTTTCTTTCTTTTTTCATTATTTTTATCTGTTGTATTAGTAGTATAAAGAGACTTTTATACTACTATAACAAGGGAAAAAATAAATATTTCCATTTTACGCGTACGTACAAAAAATATTTTAAAAAACTATGTTACAACTTTGTCGGCGTGACTAATATCTATATATTCGGACCATATGCAGCTTTCTAGTACGAATCATCCCGGAGTTAGACTGCGGACGAAGGCACGGACAGACCGACATGGCGAAACTATAAGTTTATAACTGTAAATACACTAATGACGCTTGTGTTAGCAAACCGGTTGGAAATAAATTATAATTTCATTATTGTGAAACGGTACAAGTGTATAAGTGTTAAAATTTTGCGAAACTGTAAGGGGTTATATTTAACTTCGCAACCCTAAAAATCTATTTCTTTGTTCGGACCATTTTTTAACAACAGACTTTACTTACTTAGTGTATATTTTCATACGTTAGGTACCGATCCATTGCCCTTTCGGTCATACAGACCGCGTCTCTGCCAAATCGCGGGAGATGCATTGGAAACTAGATATTTCAATCCGGCACCAATTTCAATCCGGCTGGATCCGGCGAGATTTCCGCTTTCCGACGCTGCCGCATTATTCTTCTGGGAATCCTGAGGGACAATCATCACCTGTAGACACCAAATATGTTAATGGTGCGTTGTCTATCTTGTGGCGAGGTCTAATGCCACATACATAAAAAAACGGCTACTTTACCCTCCAAACTGAAACACGACAGTGACAAGCATTGACGCTATTGCGATTGGAATATCCAGAGTGGTGGTAAAAGAACCGACCCTACTATCTAGTACTTTTTTTGACTCTACTACCTAGTAGTCACGATTGTAAAAAAAGTATCATCACGCCCGGTTCCCTTGCGCGGTAGACAGGCTAAACCGAACGCCTTTAGACTTTCCAGTTCACCACAATTCACCGGTTTGTTGGTTGGCGAGATAAGTGGTGATTCTCATCGCCGCATTTACCGACATGTTAACGATCATCGACTATTTCTGGTGATAACCGGGACCGACAGCTTTACGTGCTCATCCGAGAATCGGGAGTGGTAATACACCACTCCGCCAGACTCCGAGCTGCTACTGAGGATTAGATTTTCGAGAAAACCTTGAAAACACCTCAATAACACTTTGATCGACCCGGGGATCGAACCCGGGACCTCATGGTCTGAGCCAAATAGGCTACCCGTAGACCACGAGGCAATTACAATTGTAATGACTTGAATAGCTAATCATTCGCCTTTTACGAACTGCCTGGTAAAATAGCAGATATCTTTAAATGGACCAACACGGGCGATACCTGGATATACTTGAAAAGGCTCATGTCGAAGAAACCTTATGATTTTTGTAACAACTCTGAAACTAGCAGTTTCATCTGCGAGTAAATTAGCATGTTGCTATATAATTTTGCATATCCCCTATTTTAAGTTTCTTTAGGGTTGATTTTTTATAAAAATTTGCTTATGCTTGACCTCGGATTAAACTTACTACCAAATTTTATCAACATCTGCTCAGCGGATAAACCATGAAAGCGTAACAGAACGTATATAATAATATATAATATACGTTCTGTTACGCTTTAACGTATATAATAGTATATAATATATAATAATACTTTCACATTTATAATATTACTAAGGATAGTATGGATTAATGTAGTTTTACTTTTTCTTATGTTTCAGGGACTGCCAAAGAGAAGCAACAATAGAAAAGGAGAGATTTAAGGAAGTCGTACGGACGTTAAAAGAAGAAATCGACAGGTTTGCTTTATTATATTGTACAGGACTTTAAGTAGCAGACCTTTTTATTTGTTACTAGCTGCAGCGTGCAGCCCGCTGCATTATAAAAGTTTTTGGTGAATCCCGCGGGACCACCTAGCCTGTGTGCTATTCCAGATCATCATCTATATTTGTGCTAAATTTTATTCAAATCTGTTTAGTAGTTTTTGCGTAATTGAATAACAAACATCCATCCAAACATCCAAATAATGTTTTTTTTTAAATAATAATAATAAATAAATAAATATTCACGGAACAAATTACACTTACTGTTCTAACCCCAAAGTAAGCAAATTATTTGCTTGTGTTATGGGTGTCAGTCAGCGATACTAATACATAGAAATACATATATAAATACTTTTACATACATAATAAACACCCAAACCCGGAAATACAAACATTTATGCTCGTCACACAAATGCTTGTCCCCGTCGGGGATCGAACCCGAGCCCCGTTGATTGCGTAGTCAGGTCAGAGATTTAAAGTACCGAGTACTAAAAGTCCCCCGAATAACCGAGGACATGCAGAGAGCGGACCGGCCAAAAGTACGGGGAAGTCCCCGAAAAGAATAGAACACGTGTGACTAGGCGAAGCAACGCATTCGGCGGACTTTAGTCCGCGTTGTGCGCTAGAGCGCTATGCAACAAATGATCGCACACCCTGTGCGTTGAGTTCGTGGTAAATTCGCGGCGGAGTTTTTATTCGCGGAGCGTACTTTTTTCTCCGCCACGGAGAAAAGTCCGTCGTCTGCGCAGGCCATTAGTGTGATTTTCCTTAACCTTATATATTAATAATATACGCGTATGGCCTCGTGATTGAATGTGGTGTGATAACACGTCCGAGCATGAACGTGTTCTATCGTGCCCGTTACAATTACTATTAAGATAGTTTTATGACGTTGCGATGTTTTTTATTTCTGTATATATAAGGTCCTTCAGCGTTCGGTACGCGTAACCAAAGATAAAAACAACAGCTAAAAACAAACCTCTTTTAAGGTTCTAAAACTTTTTGATTTTTACGAATAAAATAATTTTGTCCCTTTGCCGCTTTACCCCTTTCTGCATAAAATAATCCATATTTAACGTAAGAGTGAGAGGTTATTTACCTTCTTACTCCGTGTGTGTGCGTTGGAGTGTGTGCGTCACGACATTTACCTACCGACGCGGCCTTATCAGCTGATCGGCTGACAGCTGTAACAGTAATTAATTAATAATGGTTATTAATGTTTCTAATTTCCCATCAAACTTTACGAGGCTTTGGACTGTCTAATTTAGCAATATCTTAACACGCTCGGGCCGCTCTTAATTAAGACCTTGAAAAGGTCTTTCAGGTCAGGTCGGCCGTCGGCTTCGCACAGTTGTACAATAATCGCTTTACAAGGCCGTCAAGCACTTGTGTAGTCGAAAATGCCAAATTACGTTTCAAGGGTATGAAATGGTAATATGTTACGCGAATGTGGTGGTGATAGTGACATTCTGTTAAAAGTGCTAATACACTTTTTTAAATGTTCGCGTAGACCAAAATGGCAATTACAAACACTGGTATAGTGTAAGTTGTACATTATTTTATAAAATTAATAATTATTGTAAATATGGTTGATTTTAATTTTTGACCATTTCTAATTTAGTGCCGTAGTGTTTTCTCAGTTTAAATAATGCAAAATAATTGTCTTTAACAATATTCAAATTATAATTGAATTTCGTAAGTTGTAATCAAATTAATAACAGATACATTTGTCCTTGGTTTTGTGTTCTGTTACGTCTCGCCCGAGTCCGTTACCACCGTTTTACCTATTCCTGTCGCAATAATGTTGGTGCTTGTCACTGTCGTGTTCCAGTTTGGAGGGTAAAGTAGCCGGTAAACTTATGCGTGTGGCATTGCCATCCCGCTACATGGATAGCAACGCAGGATTTAAAACTTCGGTGTCTAATATAGGCGATAGTTTCTCTTTCCATCAGGAAAGTCACCTGCTTGTGATATAAAAAAATCATAGCTTATTATTTTAAGATACAGCGATAACATCATGATACCATTTCAACACTAAATTAGACAGTCCAAAGCCTGGTAAAGTGTGATGGGAAATTAGAATCTTTAATAGCCTTTATTAAATAATTACTGTTGCAGCTGTCAGTCGATGCACACGCTTTGCCGCAAACGCACAGAGTAAGAAGGTAAATAACCTCTCACTTACGTTAAAAGTGGATTATTTTATGCAGAAAGGGGTAAAGCGGTAAAGGGATAAAATTGTTTTATTCGTAAAATTCAAAAGTTTTACTACCTTGAATGCGGTTTGTTTTTAGCTTGATATCTTTGGTTAGACGTACGAAACGCTGTGTTAAAATATGTTCACCTATTTTGACAGGACCTTATATTAGTATCGTTGACCGTACCTTAAGCAAATGATTGTTTATTTCGGCGTTAAATCAGTTCGTGTATTTTGTCGAGTGATATTTATTTATCTATGTTGGTGTGCAGACTTCGTCGAATCCAGTCCCGGGAAGGCGCCAACCTGGAGTACCTGAAGAACGTGGTGATGGCGTACTTGTTGTCGGCGGACTACGCGGGCCGCCGCCACATGCTCAACGCCATCGCCGCCGTGCTGCACTTCTCCGACGCCGAGCGACGAGAGGTCTTCTCCATACTCTAGACTCTACACTGATACTGACATCCTTTCTCTATACTGTACACACTACACTACAATATAGAGTTTCTCTTCATTCTGTACACTGCAAGAGAAAGCTCTTCTCCCTTCATAGAGTGAAGTGTTATTCGACTCTCCTGAAGATGCTTTGATTGTGAAGTAAAACGTGCGTTGAGTACATAATTTGTTTTCGACTTTCCTCTGACGTGGAGGAAAGTGTGGTGGACGTGATCGTCTAAACTATCGCTTCTGAATCGCTATACTTCGTTTACTCCGCACTGCTCCTCACCTGTAGGTGATAGCGTGATATTCTGTAGCCTATATGTTGACCCGACCGGTTAGTAATATTCATGCAAAATTTGAAGCAAATCCATGCAGTACTCTGAGTTTACCCCGGACAAACAGGAGTTTACATACAGACAAACAGACAAAAATTCTAAAAACTATATTTTTGGCTTCGATATCGATTGTAGATCACGCCCCAAGTATTCTTTAAAAAAAAAAATTCAGTGTAGTGTTTTGACTTTCCTACGATTTTATTATCTGTATAGATATGTTATTTGTTATTTTAATTTGAAATTCAAAATGGTGAAGAGACATTTGCTGGCGTCAAGAAGTTAAAATTCCAACACCTAGTGTGTGAGCTACACTTAGTTTGTGACAGTATTACATGACATTCCTAAGAAGGACAAGGGCGGATCCAGAGGTCCTATGACCCCCCCCAGACAGGGGTCTAGTTGTGGATTTATTATTGCAAATAAATACCTAAGGATTAGAGCCTATCTTGATTGAACCTCAGATACTCTTGACCCGAAAGCTGGTTCCGCCCTTGAAGAAGAACAGATATCTATATTTATTACAAAATATGACGAATAAAGTATAATTAATCGTTAAAATTATTTTATTTTATTATCAGTCTACAATTGCCTCATCCGTCTCACAGCAGTATTCTGTTTCGATCTAACGCAATGCAAAATGTGTTTTAAAATGGGAAATAATGGGTTTGATTTTCCTCGTGTTGGTCCGTGCTAACTTAAAGAACAACCAACTGCCGTTCTGCCAGGCAGATCGTAAAAGGCGACCGACTGGCTATACGTGTCACTACCATCGTGACTACTAGGTGGTAGAGTTCCGTAACGTCTCACCATATGTGTTTGTTACTACCGTCTTCTCTATTTTTGCCGCAATAGCGTCAATGTTTGTCTTGTTCCGGTATAGAGGCAGGCCTCTGACACTCGTCTATACCACAATACTAAGAGACTTCCAGAAGTCAATGTTACATACAAGTATTATTCGAGCATAGGACACATAGATACCTCTCACGGACGCGATATCTCCGACTGGTGCGGTACAAACTGTACCGAAACATTCTGAGATATCGCATCCGTGAGAGGTGTCTATGTGTGCGTTGCTCGAATATCACATGTATGTAGATTGACTACTGTTAGTCTCCAGTATACTGTGTCTATACCTACCACGATAAGCACCTACAGCGCACGACAACTCGGCTTTGCAAATCAGTCGGGGCCGCCCCGTGCTTACGAGTACACGCGTATTTGTACGACGTCCTGTCGATCATCATCGCAACGTAACGTTTATTACTGTAGGTACTCTTATAAAATGAGGAACAAACACAAATAATTGGTGTGTGTGTGTGAATGTCTGTCGCAATAAACAGAATTCATAGTTTTCGTTTTTTACTTTACTGAAAGATTCTGAAAGGTAAGATATATTTATTAGCCGTCCCGTTGGTTGAGTGGTTAGTGACCCTGACTACATAATCGATGGGGCTCGGGTTCGATTCCCGACAGGGACAAACATTTGTATAATGAGCATAGATGTTTGTATTTCTGGGTTTGGGTGTTTATGATATATATCTCGGTATCGATATATGTATTTCTATGTATTAATTATCGTTGACTGTCACCCATAGCACAAGCAGAATACTTTGATCGTGTAATTTGTCAAGGAATGTTTTATTATTTATTTATTATTTTTGTTTACTCGTAATTTTTATATGTAGGTTTTAAATACTACCTATAGGTAAGGATTCCGTAGATTTATCATGCCCCAGCATTGCAACTTGAAATGCGC
Source organism: Apodemia mormo (assembly GCA_036924255.1). Taxonomy (NCBI): domain Eukaryota; kingdom Metazoa; phylum Arthropoda; class Insecta; order Lepidoptera; family Riodinidae; genus Apodemia; species Apodemia mormo. The sequence goes on from JAUPFN010000008.1 coordinate 3,689,626, forward strand.
CACAAATTATATTTTGACATTAATTAATTATTAAAAATCTTCATTTTCCCCGTGTTGGTCAGAGTTTCTTTGAAGAATAGAGCAACTGCCGCTATGTCAGGCAAGTTGTAAAAGGCGACCGATTGGCTATACGTGTCACTGCCACCGTGATTACTATATGGTAGAGTTCCCCATCGTCTCACCCGGGTATATGGTACCACTGCTTTACCTATTCCTGCCGCAATAGCGTCAATGCTTGTCACTATCGTGTTCCGTTTTGGGGGTTAAAGTTGGCGTTAGACTTATGTATATAGCATTGCCATTTGGTACCTATAGGCGATAGAGTATCTTTGAGACAACCCTGATTTCATTAGAAAGGATAAGTGTTACGCGACAGAAAGATATATAACTTCTAGGTAAATATAACCGTAGGTAATCAAGCGCCGCGCGATCTGAATTTAACTTAATTGTATTGTATTAAGTGTCTACATTTCTTTAAACGACTTTCCGGAGTGTCTCTTCTGTACTTGTACTATTATGTATTCTGTAATAGAGGGTAGGGTAGCCGGTGGACTTATGCATGTGACATTGCCACACACATCCCGCCACACGGATAGCCGCCTTTTTCTTAGCAGTTCTACCAAATACATTTTAACCATCAGCCACGATAGTGTGACAAAACTAAGATTTTTATATCACAAAATGGTAAACAGGCAGCCCTCTGCCTGTTTACCATCTTATGTTATAAAAATCTTCTGGTAAATTAAGAGATTACTATCGTTACATTTCCTTAAATTTTAAGTTTGCGGCCTATACGGTCTTTGTGGCCGGCGGATACACCCGGCGCTTTGAGGAGCGTAAATTCATTGACAATTAAAAATAATATGTTCTATCCATAGATTACATAAATACTAATAGACACGGTGTTGGCCGCAAAATGGGTAGCCGCTCATATGAGCAAATATATGTTTTTTTTTTATTTTTATAGAAGAGGGGGCAAACGAGCAAGAGGTGCACCTGATGGTAAGTGATCACCGCCGCCCATGGACATCTGCAATACCAGAGGTCTTGCAGTTGCGTTGCCGGCCTTTTAAGAATGAGTAAGCTCTTTTCTTGAAGGTCCCTATGTCGTATCCATTCGGAAATACCCCTGCCGGTAATTGGTTCCACAACAGAGTAGTGCGAGTTAAAAAGTGTCGGGAGAAACGCACAGTTGTGGATTTCCAGACATCGAGTTGGTGAGGATGTAACTTCAAGTAAATGTAAATGTTAAACGCTTGCAGATATATTATATCGTAAAGAAATAGAATTATGCCATATTGTGTTATTTTATCGAGTCGAATAAAAAGCTAAGTTTTAAGGTATACCTCTGGAGTGATTTTATTTCATTGGTAAGTATTGTAACTGTATTTCTGTGTGTAAATGCAAGTGACACTGACAAACTAAGAAATTGCTTTGAAAGACGTATCCAGTTTAATCCGTGGTTCTATCATTTGCGCAACGTATTCTCACTGTAAACTAAATTTTCTTTAAGATCAAAGTTTTTACTACACTTAGTGTGGATTTCTGTAATATCAGGGTCCTTCATTCCAACCTGAACGCCGTCCACTACCATCTCGAGACGGCAAAGCCAGCTTTGCTCTTCTTGACCGAGACACAAATATCTTCTCCGGCTGATACTTTCTACCTCTCCTACCCGGGGTACAAACTGGAACATTCCTTTGTACCGCGGGCTGGTGTGTGCGCATACGTCAGAGAAGATATCTGTTACCGGCGCCTCGGCAGACTTGAAGGTCAGGACCTAACCATCCTCTGGTTACGCGTAGCTTGCGACGACCATCCACGCAGCTACGCGTGTCTATACAGGTCCCATAGCGGGAATACTGAAGTTGACCGGCTCATTGAGCGCTTACAAACGGCTGTGGATTCCGTGTTAGAGCAGACCCCCTCCGCAGAGATCGTGATCTTGGGCGATTTTAATGCCCACCACGCCGAATGGCTTTGTTCTCGCACCACCGATCATGCGGGGAGGTCTGTTCACGATTTTGCCTTGGCGTATGGTCTAACACAATTGGTAACCTCGCCTACGCGTATTTCCGATGTGGATGGCCATACGCCTTCACTGTTGGATCTCCTGCTGACCTCTGACCCGGATCGTTATCAGGTATCGGTGGATGCTCCGCTTGGCGCGTCGGACCACTGCCGGATCCGGAGCAAAGTGCCGGTCACGCGCCCATCACGGCCTCCCTTTGCAGGCTGTCGTCGCGTTTGGCACTATAGGTCAGCAGATTGGGACGTAATGCGGTCTTTCTTTGCATCCTACCCATGGGGGCGGTTGTGCTTCTCGTTGGATGATCCGAATGCTGTCGCTAACTCTGTCGCTGATGTGGTGCTGCAGGGCATGGAACTTTTCATTCCGTTTTCTGCGGTGCCCATCGGTGGCAAGTCTCAGCCTTGGTTTGGTCGCCACTGCAAAGCGGCTTTATGCCGAAAGCAGGAATGCTACCGAGCTTGGGCTGCTGCGTCGGCATCTCGTGATGTAAAAACTAGCGGATTACGAAAGGAGTACAACTCGTCCTCGAGATTCTTCAAAAGAGCTATCGCCAAGGCAAAAGCGGAACACATTGGCAGAATTGGTGAGAAATTAGTTCGCCTTCCTTCTGGCACTCGTGCGTTCTGGTCTCTTGCCAAGGCTGTCTTAGGGAATTTCTCCCAGCCTTCATTTCCATCCTTGAACAGAGACGATGACTCTCTGGCCCATACCGCAAAGGAGAAAGCCGATCTTCTGGGCTCGTTCTTTGCGGCCAACTCGACTCTGGATGACCGAGGGAACACACCGCCTACCATCCCGCAGTGTGATAGTTCCATGCCAGAACCGCAGTTTCGGCAGTCAGCTGTGCGAAAGCACTTCTTTCTTTGGACATCCACAAGTTGAGTGGGCCTGATGGCATCCCTCCTGTTGTGCTTAAAGTATGAGCTCCAGAGTTGGCGCCAGTATTGACGCACCTATTCCGGCTCTCCTATTCACTCGGCGTGGTACCGAATTCATGGAAAACAGCTTTAGTGCATCCCATTCCTAAAAAAGGTGATCGCTCTAAACCGTCAAACTATCGGCCAATAACCATAACCTCCTTGTTCTCCAAAGTCATGGAGACACTTATAAACTGTCAGCTCCTGAAATATTTAGAAGAGCACCAGCTGATTAGTGACCGTTAGTACGGTTTCCGTCGTGGCCGCTCAGCTGGTGATCTTCTAGTATACCTGACACATCGTTGGGCGGAGGCAGTTGAGTCTAAGGGGGAGGCATTGGCAGTTAGTTTAGACATAGCGAAGGCTTTCGATCGGGTATGGCATAAAGCGCTTCTCTCAAAGCTGCCTTCCTATGGGCTTCCCGAGAAACTATGCAAGTGGATCACCAGTTTTTTGGCTGATCGGAGCATTAAGGTCGTAGTTGACAGTGCATGCTCCGATCTTAAACCTGTCAATGCTGGTGTTCCCTAAGACTGCGTGCTATCACCGACACTGTTTCTTCTGCATATCAATGATATGTTGCGAATTAGTAACATACATTGCTATGCGGACGACAGTACTGTTGATGCTACATACTCCGGCCGTAGCGGTATTTCTCGGGAACACGTCGAAGAGGGCCGGATCAAGCTCGTGTCTGAACTCGAGAATCAACTAACTGATGTCTCAGAATGGGGTCATCAAAACCTTATTACATTTAACCCCAAAAAGACGCAGCTCTGCGCGTTCACCGCAAAAAAACACCCTTTGTCGTATCACCTCGGTTCGAAAACACTCTCCTGACTGCCTCAGCCAATATTGGAATTCTGGGAGTCGACATATCGAACAACTTTCAGTTCCGCGGTCATTTGGAAGGGAAGGCTAAACTAGCCTCTAAAAAGCTTGGTGTACTCAGTAGATCAAAGCAGTACTTCATGCCAGCCCATCGCCTCCAACTTTACAAGGCCCAAATTCGACCTCACATGGAGTACTGTTCTCACCTCTGGGCCGGAGATCCTCAGTACCAGCTTCTTCCTCTTGATCACATTCAACGTAGAGCGGTTCGAATCGTCGACGACCAGGCTATTTCTAATCGGCTTGACTCTTTGGTGTTACGCAGAGATGTAGGCTCGCTCTGCATCTTTTACAGTATTTATCATGAGGAGTGTTCCGACGAGTTGTTCGGACTAATGCCTGCCGCTAAATTCCACCATCGGACATCGCGTCAAAATTTAAAGTTCCATCCTCACCACCTCGATGTCTGGAAATCCACAACCGTGCCCTTTTGTCGACACTTTTTGCCTCGCATTACTCCTTTGTGCAATCTATTACCCTCGGGGGTGTTTCCGAATGGATACGACTTAGGGACCTTCAAGAAACGAGCTTATTCATTCTTAAAAGGCCGGCAACGCAGCTGCAATACCCCCGGTATTGCGGATGTCCATGGGCGGCGGTGATCACTTACCATCAGGTGCACCATCTGCTCGTTTGCCCCCTCTACTATAAAAAAATATATATTTATACACATGAAATAAAATCGTAGGAAAGTCAAAACTGTACATTGAATATTTTTTAAAAAGAATACTTGGGGCGTGATCTAAAATCGATATCGAAGCCAAAAATATAGTTTTTAGAATTTTTGTCTGTTTGTCTGTATGTCTGTTTATCTGTTTGTCTGTATGTATGTCCGGGGTAATCTCAAAAAGTACTGCACGGATTTAATTCAAATTTTGCACGAATATTACTAAGAGGTCGGGTCAACATATAGGCTACATATTATCACGCTATCTCCTACGGGGGAGGGGCTGTGCGCAGTAAACGAAGTCCGCGCGGACGAAGTCGCTGGCAACAGTTAGTCATCAATATATTAATACGTGAAGCAAAAGCTTTGGGCACCTTAAAACAATTACAAACAGTATGTAATTTTTTTATACCTATATCATAAGATAGCAAACAAGCAGATGGGTCTCCCGATAGAAAGACTCAACCATCGCCTATAGACAACAAAGATGTTAATGTTCCGTTGCTATCTTGTGGCGAGATCTGATAATGCCACATGCATAAGTTTACCGGTTACCTCACCCTTCAAACCGGAACACGACAATGACAAGCATTGACGTTATTGCGGCAGGAATATGTAAGGCGGTGATACCAAATACCCGAGTGAGACGTCGCAGAACTCTACTACCCAGTAGTCATGATGATACTGATACATGAAGCCACTCGGTCGCCTTTTACGACCTGCCTGGAAGAACGGCAGTTGGTCTATTTTTCAAAGGAGCCCGGATCTAACACGGGGAACTACATTCGATCGATAGTAGATTAGAAAGAGATAAAGTTTGTAAGTTTGTGAATTTGTTTGTTTGAAGATATCTCTGCATTTTATCTCAAACTAGCTGACTCGGCAAACATTGTTCTGTCTTTTTAACTACTCTTATTTTTTTTCATATTTTCTCACCTTTTAAACCTTCCCTGGACTACAACAATTAATGCAAAACCAAAATTAGCCAAATCGGTTCAGCCGTTCTCGAGTTTTAGCGAGACTAACGAACAGCAATTGATTTTTATATATATATAACTAGCTGACCCGGCAAACTTTGTTCTGCCTTTTTTAACTACTCTTATTTTTTTTCTATATTTTCTCACCTTTTAAACCTTCCCGGACTTCAACATTAATTTCAAAACCAAAATTGGCCAAATCGGTTCAGCCGTTCTCGAGTTTTAGCGAGACTAACGAACAGCAATTGATTTTTATATATATAGATTTCCCACGGGATCAAAACCTTCGCGGGTTATACCGTGGGACGGCGAGTAGACATTTTAATAAAACAAAGCACAAGTTAGAAGTCTGGATATACTTAAAAAGCTACGATCTTCGCGTAACTTATTGATCGAGACTCAGGTGTTTGATACACAGCGGACTTTTTACTGCCGCGCGTAAAGCTCGCCCGATCGAAACGCCCGAGTTACAGCCGTTACTGACATCTTCGTAATGAATAATAGATGTTTACGTCGTGTTTAACGTTTATGAAGTCACGTCGTCGTATGTTAGCTTTTATTTGAATGGCCAAGTCATGAATTTTGCTCGTTGAATAGTTGTTTTACTTTTCTGTTTAGTCGTTTTTAAAATCATGATGATTGAAAATTTGGACTGAGGATCTGTATAAGCAACGATTTTTGCTTAATACGAAGAGGTTATTTTTATCTACTTCCTGGATGGTAGAATTTTTCTTGATACCACAGCTGACCATTTTCCTGCCGCAATAGTATCAGCGCTTGTCACTTTTGTTATATAGAAGAGGGGGCAACGGGACTCGCCTAATCACTGACGGTAAGTGATTACTACCGCTCATAGACAACTACACTAGCAGGGGTCTTGCAGTTGCGTTGCCGGCCTTTTAAGAATGAGTAAGCTCTTTTCTTGAAGGTCCTTAGGTCGTATCCGCTTAGAAAAAACGGCCTGTAACTGGTTCCACATAGGAGTAGTGTCCCAAAAATCGCACGTGAGAGGTATCTATGTGTGCTATGTTCGAATATTACTTGTATGTAACATTGACTTCTGGTAGTCTCTAAGTATTCTGTGCCTCAGTGGTCTAGCCACTAGTGGTTCGGTGTCGGTTTGAACTCCGGGTCGGGCCAATCAAAATGTTTTTTCAGGTTAATGATTAAAAAACGCTGGCCGAGATTGGATAAGTGTCCGGTTGGCGATAGGCTTGCCACCTATCACATTCTGGGACTAAGTATCTTCAGCTAATCGTGGGTGCACTGGTTGTCCTCTGCCTACCACTTCGGGGATACGTGCGTGAATATACTTTTTTATACAAAGAAAAGCATAGTTTAAAATTTAAATCGCCGATGCAAATGCAATCAGTATTTAATTCTACAGTTTAAAATATGTTACAGTTCTCTCGTCTTAGTGTGTGAGCTATGCCGCGGATATACAGACAAACATAGCAAAACAACAAAATTTGTAGGTTACGGAAGCATAAAAAGTGGTCAAATTTCTAGTCAAAGTATAAACAAGACATTACCTTTAAAGATAAGGCACTTATAAATGTTCAAAGGTGTTTTGTACTATTAAATTTAACATTAACATTGATACAGTAGCTATAAGCGCTTTTGAGGCGAACACGCGCCATCCATCATGTCGTTTTGACGGTGACGTTTTACTAGAGTGAACATATTCTTTGAAAATCACATCGTTTTATAATAAAGGAAAATTTTACAAAATTAATATAACCTGAATGCAAAGTAGTTATTTTTCATTACGTTGAATATTTTTATCGTTTTTAGGGTTCCGTCCTAAAAGGTAAAACGGGACTAAGCCTTCTCCCTCTGTCTGTCCGTCTGTCTGTCTGTCACCAGGCTGTATCTCATAAACCGTGATAGCGAGAAAGTCGAAATTTTCACAAATTATGTATTTCCGTTGCCGCTATAAAAGCAAATACTAAAAATTAAAAAATATATATATTAAGGGGGGTACCCATACAATAAACGTGTTCTTTTCGTATTTTATTTGCTATGATAGAACGGAACCCCTCGTGCGCGAGTCCGACTCGCACATAGCCGGATTTTTCAAAGTCACCACGTTCTTCTACCATAGCAGTGTTTTTCAATATTTTTTAAGACGTGAACCCCCTTAGCATTTGACAAAAATTTACGACCCCCTAACCACTGCCGCCTTTGTCACACATTAAAAAAAATTAAATCCTTTAAACATTTTTCTTTTTTATCAGGTAAATATTTTGTCTTTGTTCTTTTTTAGTAACATTAAACTTTCGTCCACGACCCCCTTGCAAAGGCTTCACGACCTCCTAGGGAGCCGCGACCCACACTTTGCAAAACACTATACTAGAGTAACTATGTATTAGAATAAAGGAAAACATTTTCAAAAATAATTTTACTTCAATGTTGAGTAATTAAAAATAAAACGTAAATAAAAAAAAAACGTAATAACGTTTAGTATTTTCCACGTTGAAGTTTTACTAAAGATCTTAGAAGCGCCATTTTCAAATATCTTTAGAATAAAGTAAAAATTGTTTAGTTTCATTATTTACATTATAATAGTAATAAATAATAATCAATTTAATTTAATCTAAACAGTTGTCCCAAAATAAAATAACGCCTAGCCTTTCAACCTCACTTCTATTCTTACAATAAATGTATAGTGTTACTTATGTATGTGCATACCATAAAAAGGTTTTTTAAAATTGTTAGAAATTATGGTAATTTATAGTAATAAATATAATACCACAATTCATAACGTCTATCAAAGGCATTTTATTGATGCAACAAACATTAATAAAATAAACAATTGATTATTATTATACTTCCATTATACTATTTCTTACGTCTTGTGGTTAGCTTCTTCAGGCCTTGGATTCGATTCGGAAAAACAAAACTTGTGAGAAGCAGACTATTTTGTATATAAATTTTATTCATTTTATCCACAAAGGTTTTTTTAAAGTGGGGGTATACGAGCAAGAGGTTCAACTAATGGTATGATATGTTGATGATGATAGATATGTATAAATACTGGAAAATATTTTAATAAACACCCACACCCAAAAATACAAACATCTATGCTCATCACATAACTATGTAATCAGGCTCGCTAAACTCTCGACCACACAGGTATTCATAAAGTAGATTTATGTTATATATATTTTTTCACATCACCGCTACCGGTAAATAATTTATCATATTTTGTAACACCTATGCATTGTAACCTTTTTTCTGTTTTAATCTGCTTTGTTCTGCTCTCCTCTGTTTTGTTATATTTTAGTGCTAATTTATTATATTCAACCCGTTTTCATATATCTATTGTCACCCTACAAAACATAAAGCATTTCGCGGCTCCGCGATCTTATTGATTGTCTTCAAAAACTCTTTTGTCTACCGCGTACTAATGGACTCTTGGACGGCTTGATTAATGTCACCTAGCCAGATATTGTTCGCTATAATTAGTTCATTAAAAACTAAACTTTGCTTGTAACTCGCCTTTGTTAAAAGGTATTTAAAATGGCGCCTGGGAAAATATTTTCTCAACGGAGTTTAATGATGGAACATTTCGAGAAATTTTGTTTGGAATATTTAGCTTACGGCGTAAATAGCGCTATACCCATACCATTGTAGGTTTTTGTTATTAAAGCAAGGAGAAACTTTATTAAAAAGTTTTTGTTTGCTTTTTTAAGAGTAATATAAACATATTGACGTCATTATAGAACCTATTTAGATTAAAAATCACAATAGTTTCTTTGCAAATGGACAAAAAAAGCCTGTAGCCAAGATACGCTTCAGATCACCAAGGCTCACTGGTTTATATGTTGGTAAGATGGGCAGTGACTTGACATGTAACCACAATTTATTTTTTGTTTTTTTGAGGTAACTGGGACATACAACTTTTTTTCAATTGAGGTAAGTAGATACGGGAATGCAACCACCGCATACCGAATGTTCTCGAGATTTCGATTTTCGATATTACATTCATTCATCTTTTAAAAACTCAGTATACCCATTTTTTTGTATCACAAGATAGCAAACAAGAAGATGGCTCTCTTGATGGAAAGAGACAACCATCGCCTGCAGGCACCTATGATGTTAATGGTACGTTGCTATCATTGTGGCAGGGCCTAATGGCACATACATAAGTTAATCAGTTACCCTTACCCTTAGTCACGACAGTGGCAAGCACTGACGCTATTACGGCAGAAGTAGGTAAGATGGTGGTACCAGACCCGGGCAAGACGATGCAGAATTCTACTACCTATAGTGCGCGCGGAACTAGTTGGCCGCGCCATACGTAATACGTAATACGTAAGGCGCGGCCAACTAGTTCCGTGCGCACTATAGTAGTCAAGGTGATAGTAACTGGTATAGCCAATCGGTCGCCTCTTACGGGCTGTCTGGCAGAACGGCAGATGGTTTTTTCATTAAAAGAGCCTGGAGTAGCATTGGGAAAATGTTTATTTTGTTACTAGCTGTTGCCCGCGACTTCGCCCGCGTGGACTTCGTTTACTCTGCACTGCTCCTCAACCGTAGGTGATAATATGTAGCCTATATGTTGACCCGACCTGTTAGTAATATTCATGCAAAATTTGAAGTAAATCCATGCAGTACTTTTTGAGTTTACCCCGGACATACATTGACTTTCCTACGATTTTATTATATGTATAGATCCTCTGATATAGAATAGTCATCCACAACTTTACACGCGGTGAGATGGTGAAGTGGAATGTGATGTTGCAGAACCACTGCACTCGCATAGCTTTATGAACTGCGTGGCAGAACGGCGGATCTTCAAAGGGGCTCGGACTAACACGGAAAAAAAATACATTCACTACAGAAGACAGAAGTTCTTTTGTATTATATTTGCCATGGAGAAAGCCAGATCACTCATTAAATTTAACTCTACGCACTATCGAATTTGTTTTAGAATCGATAGGGAGGCGCTTGACCACGATGTCACCTGATGGTAAGCTAAGATGTGTCCTACGATGGAACGCACTTCCCTCGAAGGTATCTGTTTACTCTTCTCTTGAGGATCCCTAGATTGTACTCGTCGGGGAACACAGACTCAGGAAGTATGTTCCAGTCCCTTGCGGTTCGAATGAAGAATGTCGAGTCGAACGAAGAATGTCGAGTCGAACCGCTTTGTCCGGGTACGTGGAACGTCAACATATGGCGATACCTAGATTCTGTGCACCTCGACGATCGATAGAAAAACGGAGATGGCGGAGTTAAGTCGAAATTGGCTTATTCTTGCCCCGTGATACTAATCGTCAATCGCTCATTATACTTTTTGTTTTAAATAAGTTTTTTTATGATTTTTTTATTTATGTTACAATAAAGTATTCATTATATATTAATACTTTATTGTAAAATAAATACGGTATAATCAGACTGTGCAAGGAGTGTAGGTAGGATAAGGGGAGAAAGAACCTGATTAATAAGAACCCCAAGATGTGTGTGGTGTGTGATAAAATTTCTTTAGGCAATTTTGAGTGGGGAATAATAAATAAAGGCGCAAACAGTGGAGAGTTCAGATAGAGAAGACTTTGATTTGGATTTTTTATCTATATGCCCAACATACTCGTATGGGCGAAAGTGTAATTGAAAGTAAAAAAATTGTTCATAAAGAGAAAACTCTGTATTGGTTCGGGCTCTTTTGAAGAGTAGACCAATTGCCGTTCTGCCTGGCAGGTCGTAAGAGGCGATCGATTGTTTATATACTACGCTAGTATCTTGGCTACTAGGTGGTAAAGTTCTGGAACGTCTCGCCCGGGTATGCTACCACCGCCTTACCTATTAATGCCGCAATAGCGTCAATGCTTGTCATTGTCGTGTTCCAGTTGGGAGGGTAGGGTAGCCGGTAGATTTATGCATGTGGCATTGCCATCCCGCCACACGGACAGCAACACACCATTAACATCTTTGGTGTCTATAGGCGATAGTTTTTCTATTTATCAGGAGAGTCATCTGCTTGTTTGCCATGTAATGATATAAAAAAGTTCACTTTTAAATTATTTAGTACTTCCTACCAGGTTCGCTAATAATTATCAGATATTTGTACAGGTTTGCACAGTTATAATATTTTACAAGATTTTTACCAGTTAAATGTCACCAAGTGCCGATGATGGAATGTATACATATCATTAAAATACCCTATTTATAAGTAAACCCGCCATCTTAGCCTATAAACTGAAACATGAAAATGACAGCACAAACACAAAGTAAGAATAAAATCATATTTAATGGGATCAAATCCAAGCGACTGCGGAATTCTACCAACTCGTAATTTATTAAACTGTAAATTAATTTGGTTATAACAAAAGTTCAAGTTTAATTAGTAGTGGATAAGCCGTTAGTATGTTAAATTTGTAGACACAAGTTTAATTTTCATTAGAGAACTTGTTTGAAGGCTGTTTGTTATGTGCTGTTTGTTCTCTAACTAGCGGGGGATCATTTTGCTAGACTTTGTTTCGTACAGTTGTACAAATGTTCGCAACTAAATACAGTTTTGACTACTCTTTTGGAGATAATGCCTGGAGAGTATGGTTGTCGATAAAATTATGTAGGTAGGGTTACATTCTCGCCACACACATGGGAACCTAGCATTATTATATTTTCGCCATGGTTATCTGGTATGATCGGAGGAGTCCTCTGCCTTTTTAGGGTTCCGTGTATTGAGAGTATGGTTGTCGATAAAATTATGGTTGTCGATAAAATTATGTAGGTAGGGTTACATTCTCGCCACACACATGGGAACCTAGCATTGTTATATTTTCGCCATGGTTATCTGGTATGATCGGAGGAGTCCTCTGCCTTTTTAGGGTTCCGTGTTTGGAGAGTATGGTTGTCGATAAAATTATGTAGGTAGGGTTACATTCTCGCCAGATGGATGGGAACGTAGCATTATTATATTTTCGCCATGTTTATCTGGCCCGATCGGAGGAGTCTTCTGCCTTTTTAAGGGTCCCGTACCCACAGGGTGAAACGGGACCCTATTACTAAGACTTCGCTATCTGTTGGTCCGTTCGTCTGTCTGTCTGTATTTCCGTTTGCTACCAAGCTATATTTCATGAAATATATGTATAGTTAGAAAGTTGAAATTTTCACAGATGGTGTGTTTCTGTTGCCACTATAACAAGTAATAGTAAAAACAAAATAAAATAAATATTTAAGGGAGCTCCCATAGAACAAACGTGATTTTTTTTAAATTTTTTTCTCGATCTTACAAACGATCGAGTGACAACTGGTAAACGCTTAAAATATTCACGGAATATTTAGTTATATGTTCACTTAAAAAATAATTAATCAAATTAAAATTTAATTACGAATCTGGTCCACTCGTGGAACGGGTTCGTAATGTGGAAATGAGAGGGCGGTTAGGCTTGAAAGAAAGTGTCGGTGTAAAGTTAAAAAAGGGCATATATACTCCGTTAGTTTGGACATGTAGAAAGAATGGTAGATGAAAGGTTAACAAAACAGATATACAATGCGAATGTGGAAGGATGTAGGTACCGGGTAAGACCAAGATTGACATACCACGATCAGATTGATCGAGTACTGTCCGAAGGTGGTGTCAAAAGTCTTCGAAACCGGCATGTGTGTATGAAGAGAGTGATGAATGTGGAGGAAGCGAGACAAGCCTGCATTCGTGATGTATGGTACTCGGTTCTCTCTGCCTACCCGGTAAGGGATCTGGTGTGAAGATATGTATATGTATGTCTAAATAAATATTAAAGGGGTTCCCATACAACAAATGTGACTTTATGCCGTTTTTTATATGTAAATGACTAGCTGTACCCTGCGCGCGTTGCTACGCCACCAACTAAAATAAATTTGAAGGAAAGACATTACATTACCAACTTAGAAACCTTCGTGGGCTCATGCATAACAACTTTGTCAAAAATCATCCATGATCAAATGCATAGTTTACAATTATATAAAGGACATACAGACAAAAATTCTTTTATTTATACAAAAGAATGTTTGTCTTTGAAGAATAGGCCATTTGCCATTTTGCCAGGCACATCGTAAGAGACGAACTATTGGCTATGCAAGTCACTACTATCGTGGCTACTAGGTAGAATTATGCATTGTCTCGCCCAGATCTGGTTCCACCGCCGGTAAAATTATGAATGTGGCATTAAAACCCTCCACAAGGATAGCACCATTAATATACTTAGTGTCTACTAGCGGAGCCCGCGACTACGTCCGCGTGGAAAAATTTCGAAAATAAAAGTAGCTTAAGTTACTCCTTATTACTTCAGCTATCTGCCAGTGAAAATCCCGTCAAAATCGGTGCAGCCATTTCAGAAATTAGTCGAAAAAAACGGGCAGAAAAAATTGTAAAAAATGTTATTTTGGTATATGTACCGTGTATACATCCATATGCATTTGGTAAAAAGCGGTTATTTTAATGTTAAAATAGACACTTTTATTTATTTATATAGATAAGCCATGGTTTACTCTTTTCATTAGGGGAACCATCTGATTCTTCGCTATCTTATGATAAAAAAAAAACAGATCTCGCCTCTTTGTAACATTAGTATAGATCTCATTTTCATCTCATCTCGTGAGACAACTTTGCATATCAGACATCTCCATCAAAAGTCACAGGTATGAAGAACATCTCCAGATTTAAAAATAATAATTTTGTGCTCAATGCCTTTCATATAAAAGTTCATTTAACAGAGATGAGGAATCTTGGCAAGCTACGATTTAATTACAGCACTACAGCACCGCAAACATTCTGCGAGTTTTGGCACTGGTCGGCGCAAAGGAAAAAACTGTCCCATAATTGGAACGAGACTTTGTAGGTACTTGTTCATTAGAACTAGATTTCGCAGCGCTTTTGAATCATTTTTGCTGATGTCTAACGATTTTAATTTTTAGCAGAGCTGTAGATATTATGTTACTATTCCAACTTTGCTAAAGTTGAAATCGTATTAGGTACTCATGTGAAAAATTTTACATTAAAATACAATAAAAATATATTGTGTTTTATTCTGTTTAATATATATTACATACTAAAAAGAATAAAATACAATATATTTTTATTCAAAATAAGTATATGAAATACATTTTTTCAATGTCAAAACTCATCTAACCGTTTATAATAAATATGAAAAAAAAATATAACAATGTTTAAAAATACACCTAAGCATATTTCTAATAAATAAAAACGTACTTTCTGTTATAAGTCAGACTTAATAAAATATATTTAGAGATGTATAGATTCAAAGATTAAAGTCAAAAAAGTATGTAAGTATTATATTAACATAATATTAGATAAATATAAATAGTATAAAAGAAGCTGAAACAATCACAATGAATTAGTCAATAGCAATCAGGCTTAACCTGATTGCAAAACCTAATTTTATAGCATTTTTATACTTTTAATATTTAGCTGTCTCGTGCTGAAAAGGGAGGGAAACAGGATGTATTTTCCTACTCCTGCTATATACTTCTGATTTATTTCGTTGCGGGCCCTAAGACAGCTAAGCTTTTCCTCAGGGCACCCTGAGCTCGTAACTCAGTGGTTATCAGGTCGGTTGTCGCTGTTGATTCTGGTTTACAGAAATTACAGTGGTGGGAACGAGAGATGGGCCAATTGCCCTAGAAAAATACCACATAAATACTAATAGACACGACGATTGGCATTGAACATGTACCCGTCCATATGAGCAAACGCTCATATCAGTCTCAAAAGTATGGTAAATTATTGATTCCGTTAACGCTTCAATATTGACGTACATTTATTAATAGTAACTGTAACTATTTAGGGCATTACGCGCGTGACGTGCAATGAATCTTGCAGCGTTAGATATGTACGATTTTATACTACATATTTATATCGTATAAAAAGCGCTTGTACTGTTTTACTTGACTTTTTATTTATTAAAACCAACCAGTTTCGCGTTTTAACGCATCATCAGGGCAAAAGTTATTATTGTTTAGTACAATTGACAATTTGACAATTAACAATATTGTTAAATTGTTTAATTGTCAATTTGTCAATTGTACTAAATATTTCTTTTATTCATTCGGCTAAAAAAATCTGTGTTACTCAGTGATAACATTTTATCTTATATTTATATCGTATTAAAAGCACTTGTACTGTTTACTTGACTTTTTATTTATTAAAACCAACCGGTTTCGCGTTTTAACGCATCATCAGGGCAAAAGTTATTATTGTTTAGTACAATTGACAAATTGACAATTAAACAATTTAACAATATTGTTAAATTGTTTAAACAATATTGAAAAAACAAGTGTTTTAACAATATTGTTAAACACAGATTTTTTTAGCCGAATGAATAAAAGAAATATGGGGATCACTCGAACTAAGTGTTGGTCCGGGCCTCCTTTTGGAGAATACACCATCTGCCGTTCTACTAGGCAGTCGTGAAAGATCGAAAATACCGTGGTGACTACCATCGTGACTACTAATAAATTTCTGCAGCGTCTCGTCCGGGTATTTGGCACCACCGACTGACCTGTTCCTACCGCAATATGTCGTAGTAGGTCGTCTATTCTTGTCACGGTCTTGTTCTGGTTTGGAGAAAAATATAGCCGCTAAACTTATGCATGTGGTATGGCCATCCCGCCACACTGATAGTTACGCACAATTAATATCTTTGGTGTCTATAGGCGATAGTTTTTCTTCTTATCAGAATAGCCATCGGCTTGTTTGCTATCTAATGAAAAAAAAAAGTTGCGGGGAAGAACTAGTATGATACAAAAATATATAAACGTATAGTAAATGTACCGCTTTAAATTCAGCCATATTTAGCCGGGTGTTTTTTTAGTGTCGATAGGGAAGCAATTGACCACGATCTCATCTGATGGTAAGCTAAGATATGGTCTAAGATGGAACGCGCTTTCCTAGAAGGTATCTGTTCACTCTTTTCTTGACGATGTTCAGATTTTACGCGTCGGGGAACACAGACTCAGAAAGCATGTTCCAGTCCCTTGCGGTTCGAATGAAGAATGTCTAGCCGAACCGCTTTGTCCGGGTACATGGAACGTCCACCATATGGCGATGCCTAGAATCTGTGCGCTTCGACGATCGATAGAAAAAAATTCCGCAGCGCACTCCAAAATGTTCCAATAAAAGACCGATAAACTAGCTAGCCACTCTGCGGCGATGAGCGAGGCGCTGGAGTTTTTTGCCTACCAGTTCATCGTCGTTTATAAGCCCCTTGGCACGCCTCTCTATCGCCTCAAGCATCTCCAGCCGGTATTTGGCGGATTCATCCCAGAGGTGAGAGCAGTATTCCATGCACGAACGGACAGTGCTTGATAAAGGTTGAGTAGCTGTCTCGAGCTGAAATACTGTCTCACCTTTGCCAGAATACCAAGCTTTTTTTAAGGCTACTTGAGCATTTGATTCGATGTACGAACCAAAGTTGAGAGTAGGCGTTAAGATGATACCAAGGAGCTCGAGGTGGTCAGTTATCGGCACGGACACACCTTGAAAAATAAGTGAAGCTTGAACGTAATTCTTCCAATGTCAAGAGCATAAGCGCTATTTTATACATGAATTTATTGTTATATGGATTTACAAGAAAACTTAGTCTTGTAAATTTCTTCAACGATAATATTCTTTACTTATTTCTTTTCTATACATTTTTGTTTCTATTATACACATTTCATATAAAGTATAAAATCGCGGATGACATGTAACCCGGTAATAAAGTCAACCCGCAGAATACCTGGCGGGCGCATTATCCCCGGATTTTATATTCTTTAACCGTGCCAAAACACATCGGAACAATGGTGAAATGAATGTACTGTCATCGGTACATGGCGGGGTGAAAAATGGACCGCTATTATGCGACGCTGACGATGTCTGGCCTTCGCTACGTGCACTCTAGATTTCGGTATGACTGATTGTGCGATATCATGATCTTTTTGGCTGTGTTTTGTATTTAATAGATTTAGTTCAACATTTTTATTTCTCAGTTTTTTAGATTTAGGCTTGTCCCTGACTACGCAATAGAAATGTGTCGGATTTGATTACCGACAATGACAAATATTTGTGTGATGAGGATAGACCTTTGTATTTCTGAGTTTCGGTGTTCATGATGTACGTAGCAGTATTTATATGTGTATCTTTAGGTATATATTAGAATCGTTGGCTGACGCCCATAATGCAAATAATTTTACTTTCTTTGGGGCTAGAACGATTTGTATAGTCCTGTGATATAAAAAGACTGCTTCGCTGACTGTTAACATGTTTGGATCAGAACCTGAGATCCGAAATTGGGTTTCAAGGTTGGACTAAAACATTTCTGCTAGGCGGTCTGCGAAAAGTGAATGTTTGGTCAAATGTGTTCCAAGACTTTTCACTAGAAGGTTGGAATTCTATTATCTCGCCCAGTTGAGATACTTATCTAATTATGCTGTAATAGCGTAATGTCGGTCATTGTCGTGTTCCGATTTAGAGGATGAGATAGTCAGTTAGTAAAAATATTGGTATTTTCTTCGGATCTGTAGAGACTTAGGATGGAAATGCGTCATTAACTATTTCGTCTATAATTGATAATTTTATATCGTCATCAGGTTATTTGTTGTCATTACCTTTGCTTGTTTTGCTATCCTATGATAGAAAAAAAATGGAGGTCATCATAATGGATGTGAAACTCAAAATTTACAGAATAGTTAATTTAAATAAAGCGTACATATCTTCACGCCAAATACCTTATAGGGTAGGCAGAGAGTACCGAGTGTTCAATCCTTTTAGATTTTTCTTGCTTTCTCCACATTAATTACTCTCTTCATACAAAGACGCCAGTTGCGAAGACTCTTGACATCGCATTTGGACAGTACAGGGATATGATATGGATATAAAGTGCTGTAAATATTGAAACCGGTTGGCGATATGAAATAATTAAATAAAAATATTTTGTGAAACAAATTACATTTTAATATCACCTTACATCAGAATGTAGGTACCTAGTCCGATTTGCCCCATAATTACGATAACTGTTGGCAAGGGCCAAGGGCTACCGCCGCATCAGCCATGTCAATGATACGGGGCCCTCCAGCTACACAGGGGCCCCGAACATGAGTAAACAAAAATTGGTAAAATTTTATCAACAATATCAAACTTTTACTTCCGGAGAAGAAAGAACTGTAAACAAGCCATCTCATAAGCAGTAAAAGTATAGGTTTGTAATAAAGAAGTAAAAAAAGTAATGTTTATTTAATTTTACTATTTTAAATTTTGAAAAGCTGTAACTTTTTTAATTCGATGATTTATCTTTCAAAAAGCATTCAAAGGATTTTTTAAATTTTAATCATGATATGTCGGTTTTAAAATTGACTAGATGTAAAATGTTTTTTTTTTCCAAAATGTACGATAACTCCCGAACGACTCAATTAATTTTGTTCTGATTTATAGCAATTGACGCAGTTTTAAAATAGAGATAATAAAATGTTGGAATCAATCTGTTCATTAGTCTGTAAATTATTTTAAAAATCTCAAATACTGTGATTTTAAGTAATTTTAACACTCATTTTGTTTCAATCCATGCACTCAGTTCTCGGAACAAAATTCTTGCGTTGAATCAAAATAATCGTATATGCTATACAGCGTAAGGTCCGATGGTTCAGACATGTAGAAAGAATTGAAGATATAATATTAACAAGACAGTTATACAAAGTGAATGTGGAAGTATTTAAGTATAGCGAAAGATTAAGACTGACATTTTTTTATGTTATAATTACTTGTTTATATAGCTTTTAATGTAACAACCTATTGCAGAATATTTGGCTGACATCAGCATTGTATATAAAAAGCGTGTTCGCTAACATAAAATGTTAACGAGTCTGTCCATAAACCCCACATCGAGTTAGGACGAGCTGTGCGCTATAAACGCAGCCGTGTGTTTAACGACTGCGGCAGTATCGTCTTGCGCCGTAGATACACTCCGATAGATACCGCACGCTCAATTGCATTTGTATGGCCTACTACTGTGAACTTGACTTTCTACTTAGGAACGATTTAATTGGTCTCCTCTGCATTAAAACTATCCCCTTTTTAGTATTTTTAGTGGGTTTCTAATTCCAATGCAATTCGAGCGTTTTGATAAGACGGTATTAAAACGTAGCAATAAGTTCGTTAGTAAGTGAGACATCGAATACCCGAATCTCGATCAATGGGTTAGATAAATAGGTGAAGTGTGTCTTTTAATTACATCTAGACTACCAAATGTTTTTTGACAGAAAATCCCTCGTGATCCAATGTGCAAATCCATGATGCAAGCTTGATTGGCTCAGATTATCTGGTCCAAAGTTTTTTACCGGGTCGCGTAAGAGGGTTCTCTAGTTTTATTCGAGGTTTCTATAAAATCGAAATCTCAGCAGTATCTCTCAGCAGCAGTAGTTATTGCAGGGAACATGTGGCAGTCGCCTATCCCGCCAACTTATCAACCGGGGAATCGTAATAATACAGAGTGTCTATTGACGTTAAGTTCATTCTACCTACACCGTAAATGGATCAGCATATTGATTACTTGCAATGTTTTTGTCATAGAATAGGTGAGAAGGAAATAGATTTTATTTGTAAATATACATAATGAACGCCTATAGATGCCAAAAATATTAATGGTATCATTCATTTCTGTGATGTGGGTTTAGTGCGAGATCTATTTTTAGGTGGCTCTCCTGGTGGAAAGGGACAATCATCGCCTATATTCTCCAAAGGTGTTAATGGTTTGTTATAATCCATGTAGAGGAGTGTTAATGCCATATGCATAGGTTTATCTTACTCTTTAAACCGGAACACAACAGTGACAAGCATTGACGCTATTTCGACAGGAATAGATAAAGCGGTGGTCCCAGAGCCAAGCGAGTTGTTGTAGAACTTTACCACCTAGTGCCTAATCACGATGGTGGTGACTAGTATATACACCAAGGACAAGTTCCGACGCTGCTGTTGCTGAAAAAGCAAGAGAAAAGGCGGTGGTACTAAGCTGGATGATATATAGCAGATCTTTATATATATATAGACGCTTGAATCATATAGGCAATCTTTACTATACGACATTGAGTAAACTTCACAGGAGAGTGATTTAAAGTTCAAATATAAAATATAAAAAATCACCCAATAGTAATAAATTTAATTACATCGTATACACGTATCCGAACCGAACCGCACGGGACTGGAATATGCTTCCTGAGTTTGTGTTCCCCGATGGGTATAACGTAGGGATCTTCAAGAGAAGAGTGAACAGGTACCTTCTAGGGAAGCGCGTTCCATCTTAGGTCGCATTTTAGCTTACCATCAGGCAAGATCGTGGTCAAGCGCTTCCCTATCGATAATAACAATTTAAAAAAAACAACGATTTGTAATAAATTTAATTACAATTAAAATACGTGATTTTATGATTTATTAATTTTATATTTGAACTTTAAATCACTCTCCTGTGATACTACATTGTAGATGTCGGTACGGGGGATACGAACATCGTGCGTTAGTGCTTATTAACATGAAATATTGAAATTATGTACTAATGATTTTATTCCTGGTATTCTTAGGTCTACTTGCATTAAGTTATTTAAATATAGTTTAAACACATTTTTTACAGTAGAATTTATTTTAAAGTATTAAAACAGTTTGATGCAAACGGACCTTAATCATTAACTTCAAACGATTTTGTACAAAACAATAATTTATTATTGTTTTGTACGAAATAATTTATTAAAACATATTATGATGGAAGAAAATAGCTTGTTGGTAAAATCAAGTGTTAATGATAAAGATTTTATAATTATAAAATCCACAAGTATTATTAATATTAATAGTAAGTCTTAATATTAATAGAAATTAACTTATATAATAAAATTTTTAATTAAAATTAATGAAATTAAGGAATATGCATGAGTATGTAAATTAAGTAATGTAGACATTATTTATTAAACTTTAAAAATGGTTAAATATTGTTACGTACTCGGGTTCGTAATTGTAAGAAAACACCACATATATTAAATCCGTGTATTTACGATACACACAATACGCAAGACAACACAATGTAAAACTAAAATACACTTTACACAATAGTCACTCACTATACTATCACTGAACTACACAATAAAACACTTCTCGCTTCGCACTGTTCACTTTAAGTATCGCTCTCGATCGCTTGACAAAAACTGCCCTGTGTTTGTCAACACCTCTCTATTTATAGCCAGGGTAAAGTCCTAGCTGGATCCAGAAAAATCTAAATGTATCGATAAACAATGAATCACTTTTTATCGTAAACAAGTTATGAGTCATAAATCCTAGTACACGCTACTTTCAACCTTACGCCATATCCCACATAGTCCATTATGGCATAGCCCAGGTCAACTATTTGTTTGTCAATAGGAGTAGCTATCTCTTTCTTTTATTTCTACACGTTTCTAGATTATTCGTAACAATATAATATGTAAACCATATTATATTACGTAGTAGAATAAGCCAGTATAATATATTTATATGCAATTAATACACACCTTGAATTAATACACACACTTTCAAATAGTTTCAAGGAAAAGAGGGAAAACATGCATGATGATAAAATAATAATATAATATCATTTAATAATATAAATTTCAAATGTAATTAAATGTAGGTTAATAATATACATTTTTTTATCGCTTTCATATTGTAATTTATGTAGGTTAATATAATTTAATCTACAAATTTTGTTATGACATATTATTTTCTAATCGATGAGACTTGGTACTTACCTGAAATAAAAAAATTCATTCATTTATTCATTCGTAAGTGATCTACCTACTGCAACCAGAATATAGTTTTTTATCAGTATAGTTAAAATACAACTTAGAGTCTTTTAAATAACAACTAGAATTTTTAGGATACTTAATTGTGTTCGTTTAGAAAATGTTACGCAAATAATTGATTTCACAAGTAGGTGACGAGAATATAACAAAGATTAAAAAAAACACACGAGACGTCGAAATAGATTATCTATGAATTTCTTTTGCATGTTGTACACAAACAACTACCAAAATAATATTTAAAATCTTCTTCAAAGTACGTGTGTTCGTTGTCCGAGGACGTTATTATCAAAGTTTCTCATTTCAGTTTTTTTATATTACATCAAATCTGACAGGCGTGAAAATCGTCAGTGGTTTTACCAATATTTGAGGCATCTATAGGGATTTATCTGTGGTCACAAGGATTTATTTGCTTACATTAATTTTGAGGTACTGATGATAAAAATGATGATACATCTAAGGAAGAAACTTCGTGTTTATGAAACGCTAGTGGAGCTGGAGTGAGGTTTAGAACAAAAATAATGATTTGATTAATTGTCTCACTTTTTATATCTACGTATTAGCTATCGCTTGTGACTTAGTTCGTGTAATCCAAAAATAATTTGCTTAGTCGGGTCAAAACCCATGTTATTCCAGAACTAGCTGTTGCCTGCGACTTCGTCCGCGCGTACTTCGTTTACTCTGCACACCTCCCCTGTAGGTGATAGCGTGATAATATGTAGCCTATATGTTAACCCGACCTGTTAGTAATATTCATGCAAAATTTAAAGTAAATCCATGCAATACTTTTTGAGTTTACCCCGGTCATACATTGACTTTCCTACGATTTTATTATATGTATAAATAATGTAACTTTCCAGAGGTAAATGATTTTTTGAATGTAGTTAATGAAATGAATGAAACCAATGAAACGAAAGAAATGGGCGAAACGCACGAAATGAATGAAACTTTTCATACGTTAATGATAGTTGATAATGATGGTTGATTATACAACTAGAAGGTAGTTCATCGAGTGTGGTCTAATTTGTTATATTTTGACAAATATGTAAAATCAGCATTATTTCCAGAGTCGGATTAATTCCAGAGGTGGAACTAAAAGGAGGCCATTGGAGCTTGCAATAAAACAACTCAAGCTTGTTGATCAAGGAATCATGGTTACCTTAACCTCATGCTGCAGAATTCCTTTTCGAAGATCAGCTCCCTTCATGTTTTGCTCTTAAAATGATACATATAAAACAGAATGGCGGTTTGAGGATGAGAAAATGTGTCGGGGGTTTGTGAAATTTTTAATTTATCTTGTTTTGGAAACAATGATCGATTTTGATATTTTGAATGGCATTCACGCAATGTTTGAGCTCTAAATTAAAATAATTTCTTAGCTTAATCTATAGGCTGAAAAGGTTGAAGTAATATCAAAAAACATTAATTTCTATCTTCCCGCTACTTATGTGGATAAGGAAGTTACTGATTAATGATTTTGCTCCGATTTACGAAAACCGAGATTTCACCAGATCTTTTTTTTTTTTTTATAGAAGAGGGGGCAAACGAGCAAGAGGTGCACCTGATGGTAAGTGATCACCGCCGCCCATGCACATCTGCAATACCAGAGGTCTTGCAGTTGCGTTGCCACGATTTAAGGTCCTAGGAACCTTTTCCGACTGTTTTCACGATGACGTCAATATGTCTGTATGTATGTACACATATGTGCGTGTATGTGTGTATGTAAACATCTCATACCTTTTGAACGGCTTGACTGATTAAAACGCGTTTGATGGTGTTCGGTTGGTTTCTGCTTAACCTAGACTTTCTGAAAAATTTAACAAGTTTGGTCCAGGAGATTTTTAGAAATTTTGATAAAACCTTCAACTAGCAAGAGGTGCACCTGATGGTAAGTGATCACCGCCGCCCATGGTCTTGCAGTTGCGTTGCCGGCCTTTTAAGAATGAGTAAGCTCTTTTCTTGAAGGTCCCTATGTCGTATCCGTTCGGAAATACCCCTGCCGGTAATTGATTCCACAACAGAGTAGTGCGAGGCAAAAAGTGTCGGGAGAAACGCACAGTTGTGGATTTCCAGACATCGAGATGGTGAGGCTGGAACTTCAAATTTTGACGCGATGTCCGATGGTGGAATTCGGCGGCAGGAATTAATCCAAACAACTCGTTGGAACACTCTCCATGATATATACGATAAAAGACACAAAGAGAACCTACATCTCTGCGCAATGCCAAAGAGTCAAGTTGTTTCGAAATAGCCTGGTCGTCAACGATTCGAACCGCTCTACGCTGAATACGATCAAGAGGAAGAAGCTGGTACTCGGGAGCTCCGGCCCAGAGATGCGACCAGTACTCTATGTGAGGCCGAACCTGTGCCTTATAAAGTTGAAGGCGATGGACCGGCAAAAAGTACTGTTTCGCTCTGCTGAGCACACCGAGCTTTTTGGAGGCTAGTTTAGCCTTGCCTTCCAAATGACCGCGAAACTGAACGTTATTCGATATGTCAACTCTCAGGATTCCGACACTAGCTGAGGCTGTCAGGAGAGTATCCTCAAATCGAGGTGATACGACAAAGGGCGTCTTTTTTGCGGTGAACACGCAAAGCTGTGTCTTCTTGGGGTTAAAATGAACCAGGTTTTGGCGACCCCATTCCGAGACATCGGTAAGTCGATTCTCGACTTCAGACACAAGCTTGTTTCGGCACGCCGACGTGTTCCCGAGAAATACCGCTTCGGCCGGAGTATGTAGCATCACCAGTACTGTTATCCGCATAGTAATGTATGTTGCTAATTCGCATCATATCATTGATATGCAGAAGGAACAGTGTCGGCGATAGCACGCAGCACTCTGCGTCTATATGCAAGTGTAGACGATGAAATTAATTTCTACGTAAAAATATATTAGTAAGACGGAGTTTAGAAAGCAACATGGTATGAAACGCGGGTGATAGATTGCACAACTCTGCCTACATTAGATTATTATATCAGTGACACGTTTTGACAATATATTTGTTTTTGAACTGCCTATTAAAAGGTACTTTAGGCCAGCAGGATTTTAAAACACCAAGTCACTTCGTTGTTAATATTATATTTATGACTTTCACTTAAAATATTATTACATTTCACACTTATTAGATATTAATTCACTTAATTATTCGACTTCCTTCGACCATTGCCCAAGACCAAGTGCCGTTCGCGACTTATCGAGCCATAATTACAGAAAATTCCCACCCAAACGATCGTTGTTACGAGTGGTGTGTCATGAAAGCATGTGATTGGTCTATTTAGGCCAATCACATGTAAGAGGCAGTGTTGCCTGTTCAATTTGGACAGATTATGTAGAATTAGAACATAATTATGAAATTCTTAAAATCAACACTTATTTGGCAATAGGATTTTATAACATTTAATTAATTAACTATTACTTACGAACTAAAAGTAAATTTAAACAAAGCTATGAAACCCTAACAGCTCGGCCATCCTATTTTAAGCGAGTCCCTTCGCTTTTTTTTTAATTTATACATTATATATAGATAATAAGATTTAAACTAAGTTTTTCTTTAATTAATAGTATTAACATTAAAAAAGTATGTGTATACGTATTACGGAATCATTATCTATTACTTTTCTTCATTACTTTACTTATTTGATATTATTGTTATTAGAATACATCATAATTTAAATGATGCATTTTGGTAGGTAAGGTAAAAGTTGATTGGAGACTCAACACATTATATTAATCATCTTTTGTCGTCTCATTTTCGGAAGATTCCGATTCAAAGTGTCTTATTGAAATTCATCCAAGGTTCAATTTTATCTATAGCTACTACAGTTTCATACTTTCGACCATGTTTACAAGTTAAAGTTGTGTCTTCAATGAAAAAACTGTCATTTTCGAGCATTATTATTATGCGGTAAGGTCCTTGATATTTTACAACTAGTTTTTGAGAATTACCGTCATGCGGGACCTGTCTTTCTACTCGTACTAAATCTCCTTCCTTGTATTGTGTTACTAATTTTCTGTTTTTATTATAATTTTCAGTATCTCTTGTACCTGTTGTTCCTTTATTTTATCTCCTAATTTTTGTTTACTTTTTCTAATTCTTCAGCCGGAATTTTATTAAGAGTATCGTTTATAACATTACTCAACTCACCTTCTGTCTTACTGATTATGTTAAAGCCAAACAGCAATTCCGAAAGGCTCTTTTGAGTAGTTTTATGCTTAGTAATATTTATACCAACCTGTATATCTGTGATATGTGCATCCCAATATCTGTCATCGTCAGCGTGGTTGGATGCAGCTAGTGCATCTAAAATGGTCCTATTTAATTGTTTAACCTGATCATTGCCCCTAAGAGTGGCAACTGCATTTTAATATGTTTTATGCCGTACGCTTTGACAAAATCCTGAAATGTTGTTGCTAGTGAAATTAGAACCTCTGTCTGTAATTAAGCGTGTCGGTATTCCAAAATAGCTTACGTGTTATTTATTTGTAGTGAACTAATCGATTTGGTATTTCTAACCGCGTTTATACTCACGTACTTGGTGAATCCATCTACAAATAGTAGTACAAATACCAACATATAGCAGTTACCTTTTTTGCTTATTGTGAAATGTCCCAGATGAGCTTCGTGGACTGTATGGAAGGGGGTGCTTACTTTTTCTATAGGGTGTAACACCAGGAGCTTTATGGTGTGCACACTCCAGACAAGAAGCAATATGCTTTTTATTAAACTCCGTATATTCGGAAACCAATAACGGCCTTTTATACGATTCAGAGTTTCTTTTCAAATCCCCAATGCCCTAAGTCATCATGATTCATTTTTAGAACCTGCCATCTCACACCTCGAGGTACTAGCCATTTTAGTTCTCATATAACACGGTAGACTCGATCGTTTTTGAGCTTAAAGTTTTTGTGGACGTCCATGGCTTCCTCCACACATGGATCCAAGAATATCTGTTTAATTCTTTTTACTTTTTCATCAGCAGATTGCACCGTTGAAATCCAATCATCAGATTTTTGTATTGTCAAAATGTCCAGAATATGATTTTCACTTACAGGATTACTTTCCGGGTTCCTGCTAGTAAATCCAGATGATCTTCCACTCGAGGCATCGGATAATGGTCCTTATTGGTTTTTCTATTCAGGGCCCTATAATCGACACACAAACGTTTATCGCCAGTTTTTTTCTGCACCATGATAATTGGGCTTGCATAAGGTGACGACGATTCTATTATTATGTGTTCGTCTAACATCTCTTTCACCATATTGCTCACCATCAGTTTTTCAGCGTAGGACATGCGATACGGACGACACGCAATAGGCTCACTATCTAATAATTCTATGGTCATTTCCGTGACCGTTGTAAATCCCAAGTCATGGAAACCACTCGAAAAACAATCTCCATATGTCGATAGTAAATCTTTCAGTATTTTTTTACTGATTTGTGTCTAACTTCGGGTTACAATTTACAGAAGCATCCATAACAATGTCATTAAAGGTAACACTGAATGAATTTTGGTAGTTATCTGTTAAAATAGGATTTCGTCGCAAAGATCGTATTAAAAGAGTACCCTTAGCAATGTTCAAGGGTGTTGGAGCAATATTGTACATTAGAATCGCGCCCTGACCATTTTTGATTTCATATAGACCTGGAAGTAAATAATATTCCTTACTTTCTGGACCGCGGCACGTACCCTTAACATGCACGTCACCACTCAGCAATGGCGGATCAGTAGAAACTTGTATCGCACGCATCGTGTTACAAGGAAGTTTGTGTACACCCACTATACTGATTTTATTTGGGGGTACTCTCTGAATTTAA
Organism: Apodemia mormo; assembly: GCA_036924255.1. Lineage (NCBI taxonomy): Eukaryota > Metazoa > Arthropoda > Insecta > Lepidoptera > Riodinidae > Apodemia > Apodemia mormo. The sequence continues at coordinate 3,717,724 of JAUPFN010000008.1, forward strand.
TAGCGTCCGGTGTCTTTATTATTAATATATCAGACCTCTCCGTAAGTTTTTGTCTATTCTATTATCTTATTTGTTACTTCAGATACCTGTTTTTGATCAATGTCTATTGTGGACTTCCCAACTTCACTTGTAGATCTCCCTGTATTCCTGTAGCAGTTGGAAGTAGGGTGACTTACCCGGTCACATATAGTGCATCTGGAAGGTGGTTTTTGACACCTGGAGCTGCGATGATCTACCTCATCGCAGTTATGGCATTTTATCGAAGATGTTTTGCTTAAAGCTGGGATGACCAATACCATTGCAGTTGTAGCACCTAACTGAAGGGTTAATGACATTATCTGATTTGACGGAATCAGCTTTATTTGAATTGAGTCACAATCTTCCCCTGCGCGTGGTGTCCTGGAAATCTCTGTTTGGCCCTATTTTAATAGTTTTAAAATATTTATGTACCTGTTCAGGTTCTCTGAATTGAGCGGCTTGAGCACCAAGTTTTACCGCTCGATACTCCATCCCATAAAAAAGGCAGTCTACCGCGTTTTCGCTAGTGATTTTACATCTATTTAATAAATTAACCTTTGCATAATAATAATGCTCTAATGACATATTGAACCTTCTTAGCTAATATTTCGGTTTAAAGCTCAGCATAATCCTCTCTACATGGAAAAGATTCTAACAATTTATTTTTTCATTCAGGCCACGATTGTAACACCGAGGTTAGACCCCGATACCATGTATTTGCAACACCACTTAATTTTGGCAGAGAATAATGTACGATTTCTCTTTCTTCTCAACCGTAAATTTCAGAACATTCTTCCACTTTGTTGAGCTATATTAAAACGGTTTGATCTTTCGACAGAGGATCGAACTCTGGTACCAAATTCGTATTAAATGTTATTTTAGGTTTATCTGAACTTTTAACCTTGTCTAAAATATCTAAAAACTTATTAATAAGTACTATCTCTTAACTTTTTCCTTCCTTTTGTCATTTTCGCTTTTTGAATCCGACGAAGTCGAGGAGTTATACTTTCTCACCAGACCAGTAGGGCTACTCTTGAAAACCGATTTCAATTTTAAATGAATATGTAATGAATTTTGAAGTATTTCGTACTCTGGACAACTATATTCAATTATTGGATTCGGCGACAGTGCCACACGGATTTCGAAATTTTTTTGGAACTACTCATTGTTTTTATTCCCTATTTTGTTTAAAACGGTACTTAAAATTTCCACTTGTAACACTAGCTTGACGTATAACGATGACATCTATTTGCAATAATTAGGTCGTTACTATACTGAATCAATGTGGGCAATATTGGTTTCAAAAGTACCGTTTTTTGACGATATTCGAAACTTATTGTTTTTATCAATATTGGTTTAAGATTTATACTGTTTTCAAGAGTAGGCCTGCAGATCTACACCTCTTCCTTGAATTATCCGCGCACGCCACCAGCCACTTTCGCATTTGTTTTTGTGCCGAATCCTGCCTGAAGTCCGATACATATTCATCATCATCAGATGTATTGCTTCCTTGAGTTACATCTCTAGGTTCCTTTCTAGTCTTTAACCTCAACCCTCTACCTAGGATTGGACTAGACCCTTCACCTCGGGTTCCATACCATGGATTCAACCCTCCACCTAGGGTAACCTCTTTTGGATTCGACCCACCACCTAGGGTCTCCTCCTCCTTTGGATTCGACCTATCACCTAGGGTCTCCTCCCTTAAAACTAACCCTCCACCTAGGGTATTCTCCTCCATTGGATTCGACCCACCACCTAGTAGGGTCTCCTCCTCCTTTGGATTCGACCCACCACCTAGGGTCTCCTCCTCCTTTGGATTCGACCCACCACCTAGGGTCTCCTCCTCCTTTGGATTCGACCCACCACCTAGGGTCTCCTCCTTTGGATTCAACCCACCACCTAGGGTCTCCTCCCTTAAAGCCAACCCTTCACCTAGGGTTTCCTCTAATATAGATTCAACCTTTCACCTAGGTCTATTGTCCTTGTCCTTTTAGCTCTATCTTTGTTTACCATTGTCCCTGAAACTTAAAAATATCAGCTTAATATTCGAACATTAGGTTACACCAGTCATTTCATTTTCAGTTAAAATTATGTAGTTACTGCTTAACTAAAAAGGGACCCCTTTTTTGGTCACATAATCATATGTAAGAGCAAAAAGCCGTCGGTTCATAAACAGCCACTGAATCCATTGCAACTAGTTTTAATAAAGATTATATATGTTTTTTTTATAAAATAAGTAATTAGAAAAAATAATAAACATCTTTCATAAACAGTTGACATAAAAAAAAATAAACTTAGGTCAAAGTTGTATGGCCTAAAACATTTCAACCTTCAAACTTACAAACAATTAATCAAAAATACAGTAATACCTCGACTTACGCTACCCCGACTTACGCGAACCCGAAGTTACGCGATTTTCAAATCTCGTTGATTCATCTTTTATTTAACTTAATGGCTCCACTATTGCTTAGCGAATGTACATGTTTAGACAACTGAAATACAAATTGTAGAAAATATGGACTCCAACGAAGAGCCTAATTTTACTACAAAACAAGGAATAAAAAAGTGTTTTTGGGTTCGGACATTTTTCGGCAGAAAAAATCAAGTCGTCAACCACTTTGTTAGATTTTACGAAGCCTTCTATATCAAAATAACTTTGGTTGACGATTTTATATTTATATAATTTGAGACCTTTACAAACTTTTTTTGTCTACGTGTATTTATAAAAGCTCTAGTCAGAAATTTTTTATATGTATTTATATGGGAAATTATACCCCGTCTTACGTGAACTCGACTTACGCGGTTGTCGCTCAGTCCCACCTATCGCGTAAGTTCGGGGTATTACTGTATACGAAAGACACATTTTCGCCTATACTTAGGACACTTGAATTTATAAAAAAAAAAGAATTTAAAATCACGAAAAAGATTCAGTGCAGAACCCATGATTCCATTTAAAAACACTCATTAACGTGTCCTTCAGTGTCGTTCGCTCTTTCTGTGACGCGTTGCATTTACTTAATATTGTTCGTAATATTATACGTTCACTATGCCAGAATTTATATGCATATAACATTATATAAGTCTGCCATTGCTCGCGCATCACGCAACAATAACAACGCGATAACCTGATTTATTAAAAAAACTTATTGAATTTCCTGTAACACTACTATTCTTAAAGAAAATATGGATACGTTTCTGACGATATGTTAATAAAAATAAAAATTGCAGATATCTAGCAAGAGCTAACATTTTTTTAAATTAAATTTTAATTGTGAAAAATAAAATTACTATTTTTTTCTAATTACTATTAAAGAAATTATTAAGCCAAGATACTTGCCACGAGAAGAAAAGGGAAGTTAAAAAAAATAAAATTAAAATAACCGAATGACGAATGATCTGTTTTAGATAATATTAGCATAACTTAGTAAATAAATAACTTTTTTTTGAAAAATTAAAACTTTGTACACAATAGCAGCAATAGGACTGCTCGTTATATATAAAAATACTCAGATCTTTAATTTTATTTCACTTATCAATGAATCAAACAAAATCAATTTGTTTTCATGGAAACATATTGCGATTTAATTTTCATGATCACAACAGAAAGACAACTGCACATAGATAATTAAATTACTAAATTAATTAACCAAAAATATCAAAGTAAATAACCAAAAATACTTGATCACTAAAAAAAAGGAAATAACAGTCATCTAGTATGTAACACAAGTTACCAAAAATTTTCGGATTCCAATTTTATTTTAGATTGGTTGACGCGACGAACTTCGTCCCGCTAAACAATCAATGAATGAGCAAATTTGGGATTTTAGAATTGATACAAAGTTCAAGTTTTCATAAGAATAACTGATACAATTTAGAAAAAAACAAGTATTTTAATTACGTGCTAGCAAGATGTATTTAAATTAATTGATGAATATTGTATTTAAAACTCGTTAAAATTGGTCCAACTATTCTCGAATCAGTAATAGTGTAAGTAGATTTATTAAATTCAGTTTCAGTTTAAATAATATGTAATATTCTTTTGAAATGACATTTGTATTGGCAAGGTAAAAAAAAGCTTGGGAAAAAAAAATTAACCAAATTGTAATAATCATTATTTTCCCTATTTTGTTTTTCTTTTTTTCAACATGCTTATATTAAAATGCTTACTTACGTTAATTCAGGAGGTGGCGTGACAAGAAAATGTAAAATTTTCTCGGTTATCCCACTTCTGACCTAAAAGGTACTTTAGGCCAGCAGGATTTTAAAACACCAAGTCACTTCGTTGTTAATATTATATTTATGACTTTCACTTAAAATATTATTACATTTCACACTTATTAGATATTAATTCACTTAATTATATGACTTCCTTCGACCATTGCCCAAGACCAAGTGCCGTTCGCGACTTATCGAGCCATAATTACAGAAAATTCCCACCCAAACGATCGTTGTTACGAGTGGTGTGTCATGAAAGCATGTGATTGGTCTATTTAGGCCAATCACATGTAAGAGGCAGTGTTGCCTGTTCAATTTGGACAGATTATGTAGAATTAGAACATAATTATGAAATTCTTAAAATCAACACTTATTTGGCAATAGGATTTTATAACATTTAATTAATTAACTATTACTTACGAACTAAAAGTAAATTTAAACAAAGCTATGAAACCCTAACACTATAAACTGAACTCTGATTAAAAGAAACATACTTTAAACGTATAAAATATAAAACCATTTATAAAACCCAATATCAATTAATGTCTCTGATTTATAACGATTACAACCCATAAAAACTGTCACATAGAGTTGAAAAATATTAAAAATATTAAACCAATTGTTAAAATCTGACCGTGTGATGTTCTTTTTAACGATATCCGAAATTGAAATACTAGAACAAGGACCCACCAATAAAACGGGTTGAAATGATGACAACAGTTGTAGCCCAGTACAAATAGAGACAATGGTTGTATAAATTACAAAGCATAAAAACAGCCGTGACAACGATTTGCCTGTGCCAGAATGTTTGTGGAGATATACGGAAATATATTCGAAGAAAAGTAGCGGCTGTGTTTAATTTTAGAAAATGTTAAAAATAATCTCTTATTCTAATCTATAATAATTAAATTATTTGAAATCTGTTAGTCAAAACTGATTTTTATGTATAAAGATAATTACATTTTGATGTCTTTTGTTAAAATAAATAAAATAGAAACATGAAAAAATGAAAATTTTTATATTTTAAAAAGGTGAAAAGTGAAATTGTAGGCATGACAATGAAAAATATATAAAACTAAAATAGAAAAGCAACGCTTGACCATGACAGAAAGAGACTCCCCGTGTTGGTCCTGGGCTTCTTTGAAGAATAGGCCAACTGCCGTTCTGCCAAGCAGGTCGTAAAAGGCGACCGATTCTCTATGCGAGTCACTACCATCATGGCTACTAGGTGGTAGAGTTCTGCATTATCTCGCCCGGGTTTATACCACCACCTTACCTATTACTGCAGCAATAGCGTCAGTGCTTGTCACTGTTGTGTTCCGGTTTATAGGGTAAGGTAGCCGGTAAACTTATACATGTGGCATTAGACCCAGCCACAAGATAGCAACGCCCCATTAACATCTTTAGTGTCTATAAGCGATGGTTGACTCTTTCCATCAGGAGACCCATCTGCTTGTTTGCTATCTTATGATATAAAAAAAAGACAATGAGAAGTTTAAAAACAGACGTGACAACAATTTGTTTGTGCCGAATGTTTTTGGAGATATACAAAATATATTTGAAGAAAAGTCGCAGAGGTGAATGAATCTCAAAAAAGTGCAATTTAATTAATGTATATACAATAATAACTGTGTATACTAACAGTATAATACGACATATTATTATACTGTTTACATTGTTGTACGTTATTAGACTGTTGTACACCCTTTACTCACACGTACAAAGTCCAAAGTTCGCCATAAACCTGTTTCATTGTGTGTTTATCAATTATTACACATAATTGTCGCTATTAATAATTATTAATAATTAGTAATAGTAAAAACCACATTTTTATCCGCCTAGGGGTATGATTTTTAATGATTTGATTCGTTTGTTTAGTTATATTAGCAATCCCGAACCCGAGCATTGATTATGCAGCAAGCTAAATATAAAAAATACAGATATTTGTATTTCTAAATCAGATAATTACTAAATATATTTAAGAAGCACTTCTTTAATGTATTTCAGTATTTATATATGTATTTCCAATAAAAATACCGCGAATAGTCATTTTTCAGAATACCGAATATCAGGCCCTTGCCGAATATTCGGTGGCGATTTATCCAATCATTATTGATCGGTAGGTCGTTGTTAGTCACTTATATTGAGTTCCTATAATTATCAATCCGTCTTTCGTAGCAGTAACCAGCGTTCCACAAGTTGTTTGGACAGTTGGTAATTTGACATTTATTGGAACAGTTTTAGCTTATGCCTCGTACAATATGTTACTACTCGTTACTAAACCGAGTCGTTTTACTGATATAGTAACCGGGCACTAGGTTACATAATCGCAGTTGACGCAGAATACGATCGGTCTCATTGTAGAGCGATGTGCAAAGGGGATGGGCGTATTTGTTTCATTAGGGTGTTGAAGGTGTTACGACACGCATGTAACGCAATAAATGCTGGAAAATAGTTTTCGTTCATAACAATGGACATCTGATAAATTTTAGGTATTAATAATATGTTTGTTGGTGAAATATACTTATTTTTTGGGTAATACGACTATGTGCGACTTTTTCCCATGATTAGATATTTGGTATTCGGCCGAATAGTTTGGAAAATTCGGATTAATACCGAAAACCTGAATTGTCTTGTTCAAATTATTCATCCATATGTATACATAAATTTGGCCGCCGGACCACATCCTGTCGCGTCTGAAAAAAGCGTTTGTAATTAAATCGAAGCTTGCCAAGAAACTGTCAATACCGTCGTCTGTATAACGGAGTGGCCATTATAAGTTGGCAGGTAACCACCGGCTATGAAAACGCCAGAGACACGCCATCAAAACCATTTATATCATTGCAAAACTGTGTTCGGCTTAATTGCAGTTTAAAATTTTCGCTAAAACGTTTTTGTACTTAGTGATGGTATAAATTTTAAAAAGTTAAAAGTATTCAGTAATATGTTAGAGCCATTAAATTTTTCGTCGCTCTGGATAGGTTTTGGTGGTTATTTTAGTTTACAGACATAATTAAGGGGATATTTGTTTGATTTGAGAGAAGCGTTGTAAGGTCGTTTTTAGACTTCATTTGGATCTATACCATTTACATATACTGCAATCGGCTACTTTTTCACTATAGGACCAGCTCCCCGTTTAAGAATAGTCATCTGATATTCTGCCAGGTAGTTCGTAAAATGCAAACAATTGCCTATAGTTACTACCATCGTGACTACTAGGTGGTAGAGTTTTGTAATGTCTCGAACGGATATTTGGTACAATCGCCTTACTTTATTCTGCTGCAACTATGAGTTTAGATTTGTAACATCTCGAGAGGAGATAGAAACATTAATTTTATCATCTAGTAGTGAGGTATAAATACCGAGCTAAGCTGGAGTTTTAAAATTCCTGTAGTATAAATGAATATAAAATGTTATTGTTACATTTCATACTCTAAAACAAATAGCTGCCAAACATTTCGCTGCTATAAAATGTGTAGAAATGTTCCGGTAATCCGCCCAGAGCGAGGATTCCGACACCTGCACCTGCATCTTGATATATCGACTTATGCAAACTGCAAGGTGTGATGCAACCTTGCGAGCACTTCTTGCATCTTGAATTCAATTTTGAAATTATCAAGTAACGATAGTAAGTTTTATTTCCCTAAAAATCTCTCTTGCTGTTAGGCAGAATGTACCGATTGTAAATACATAATTCCATTCACCACGATTCGCCAGTTTTTATGGGTCAACGAGATAAGTTCCATCCTTAGCAATTCCAATTGCCGCATTATATCGATCTGACAACTGATCTGACAATCTGATTAACGCTTGTTTCCTGCGGTAACTGGAATCAACATTTTTTCGTTCTTGTCTGAGGCAAGGGGATCTTAACATACCACAACTGAACTGAATCGGATATTTACTAAACCACAAGGCCAAGTGGTTATAGTTATGGTAATGGTTATATATACAACCTGTCATAGAATTATATACAGGCTGGGCAAAAAATCGTGGATCAAACGAAACAGGGTGATAGTTGGGATTATTATAGGCAAGTTTTACAAGTTCATTTTTGGTAGTACATTTTTTTACGCTAAGGTTCTAAAGTTATAAATAATTTTTAATGAGACTTAAAAGTAATTTTAAAAGGTGTAAATACTCATAAATCATGGTACCTACTATCATAATAGCACTTTGGTAGTGTTGATACATTCCCTAGAAGCAACTAAATACCATTTATTGTCGTCAAAAACACTAAAATAGTCGTAACTTCTAAGAAGATCAAGATTGAGCTCTGCCATAGAGATATTTTTATTGCAAATAATCGCAACTATCACCCTGTTTCGTTTGATCCACGATTTTTTGCCCACCCTATATAATAATAGCGAAAAGAAGTTGGTTAAGAAACAGCTATTGAATCCATTGCAACCACTCTTAAGATAGGTTATACTTTTTTAAAAATAAATAATTTTAAAGAAAAATAATACATACCTTCCCTTAGAAGTTGATATAAATAAAAAAATAAACTTAGGTCAAGGTAATAGGGCCTATAATATTTAAATATCTAAATTTACAAATATTTACTCAAAAAGACACGGCAGAAATATATTAAGAAAAACACACTTTCGCCCACATATAGGATAAACGAATTCATAAAACAATATTTACAATCGTGAAAATATATTTTAGTGCCGAATTTATGGTTTTCATTTAAAAAACTAATTGACGTGTTTCATAGTGTGCGCTCTTTCTGTTACACGTTGTATGTAAATTTAATATTATAAAGAGGAAAGATTTGATGTTTTGTTTGTTACGATTTAACTCAAAAAGCACTCGACCGATTTCCAATTTTGAAAATTCTTTCACCTTTACTCTCTTTTTATTCATTACACTTTTTATGCACAAACACGGCGGTTACGAAAATTCTTGACACCGAATGCCATTGTATGTCATGATCATTGCAATTTTTTCTGGCTTCCTTCACATGAATAATTCTCTTCATACAAACACGCCGGTTGCGAGAACTCTCGATACCACCTTCGGAGAGTACTCGATCAATCTGGTCATGATATGTCAGTCTTGGTTTTCCCTATATCTAAACATTCGGGTTCTAAATCGTTTTATTAACCTTTCCTCTACGGTTATTTGTACATGTTTGAACTAATGGAGTATGCGTTTTCCTGCCCTAGTAAAATACTGCAAATATTGTAGGACACGATATGTCCGTTAAATATACTTGTGATTAAAAGAAAATATTGCTTAGATTCATAGTAAACCTTAACGAAATTAGTGTAGTAATAATCAAAAATATTGTCAACGCGCGGGGTACAGGTGCGCGCTTTGACTTACATATAAACAATATCTATGCGCGGTACTTAGTTCAAAATTTAAGTCCTATTGTTTTTACATATTCGGTATCAGAGTACTGATCATACTCTCTCATTATGTATAACTTTTTACCAGTATGTAGCCTTATATCAAATTTCAAGGAAATCTGGTCAAATGTTAAGATGAACTGGATCGAGAATTATAAAAATATTAGTTACTAGCTGACCCGGCAAACGTTGTTCTGCCTTTTTAACTACTCTTATTTTTTTCTATATTTTCTCACCTTTTAAACCTTAAACAATTAATTCAAAATTAACCAAATCGGTTCAGCCGTTCTCGAGTTTTAGCGAGACTAACGAACAGCAACTGATTTTTATATAATACCAGCGGCCCGCCTCGGGCTTCGCACGGGAAAAAATGATTAAAATCGATCCAGTAGTTTTGATTTCTTCATTACTGCCCGTGGCCCGCACGCGTTTAATTTGGAGTAGGTAAAACAATTCCCCTTTCCCTATACCATGAAGATTTCCTGTTATCTTTGGAATATCTAAATTTATATAGGTACTACATTTTTAGTTTTTACATTTTTACCTATTTCTTTTATTTTTACAATTGTTATATTACAGAATGTCTTTATATACAACGTTCACAGCTTTCTTGCCATTAGACAATACAAACATGTTTTCTTTAGAGGTTACTCTTGAAAGAGCGATATATAGTTGGCCATGTGAAAAACAGTCAACACTCAAATCTAAGCCTGCAACGTTGAAGGTTTGACCCTGCGATATATTAAGGCGAGGCATCGGAGCAAACGGGAAAAAATATGTAAATGGTTGACCTTACGAGCCATCCCTGAAACTTCTCACTAAATTAAGGTATTTTAAGCTCAAAAGAGTAAAAAATATAAGCATAGATTTTTCAGTTCAAACATCTATTTTGTTAAAAATGGCAGTATTACTAATTTTTGAAAAGCTGTATATTTGAAAAAAATGATGGCATTCAACTCAATTTTCGAGATCTAAAATATTGTTTTAGCTAAATAATCGATAGGTTAAAAAAATCGATGCTATGTCAAAAAATATTTCATTTTTAATTTTTTTCATTCATAAATCCCAAACAAATTGACCGATTTTGATTAAATTAACAGTATTTGACGCAGTTTTTAAAGAACAAAAGCAGATAATATTTTTAAGTCAATCGGTAGATTAAGTTGAAAGTTATTTAAAAAAAATTAAGTAAGTTTGCTAAAAACCACGTAATTTTAATATTTGAAAAGCTATAAGTTTTGAGAATTAGATTAGATTTTGATTTTTGAAACGGCATTTGACGTAGTTTTTTTAGTGCTAAGATATCGTAGAACACCAAAAAATGATTGGTTGAAAAATTTTGAAGCTACGTCGAAAAAACACTTTTTTCAAAATTTTTAGTCAACGATTACTCCTAAACGGATAAGCCGATTTTGATACAATTTATGTATTAGATGTGGTATTTTGAGGAATAGAGCTGATTAGTTTTTGTACTCAATCGGTACATAAATCTGGAAGTTATATTAAAAAAATACTGTTTCGTCAAAATTTTTTTTGGTGTTTTTTTAAAATTTCTCAAAATCTCCTGGACCGAATCGGTTCAAATTTTCAGGAAATCTAAGTTGAGCGGAATTCAATCGAATGCCATCAACCGCGTTTTGATCAATGTATCCGTTAAAAAGTTATGAGATGTTTATATACACACATACACACACACCCACACATACAAACTCACACACACTCACACACACACATACATACATACAAACATACTGATGTCATCGTGAAAATAGTCGGAAAAGATTCCTAGGACCTCAAAACATGGACATCTGCTGAAAAATCGATTTTCAAAAATCTGGGTAAAATCAGTAACTTTCTTATCTACATACGAAGTAGGAAGTCAAAAACTGGTTTGCTAAATCACATCTTTTTACATTAATTATTAAATAACAATTTCACAAAAATTATACGATATACCTGAAGATATTATCTAAGGAATGTGCTAACTTGTTACATGATAGAATGTACTTTACTTGATCATATAAAAAAATGTACTAAATTTTGGTTTTCAGCTGCATTCCTATATTTATTTATCCGAAAATTAACACGTTTTCCAGAGCGGCGGTTTAACAATACATACCGCGCGCCCGCCGCCCCAGGTTTACGGCGCCGCCACGCGGCGCTTTAAACCCGGAACCGCTATGCCCCTGCATTTTAAGTCTGTAATATCTTCGAAAATATCCATTTAAATTACATGCTGTAAACGGCCATATTGATCTATATTAAATCAACAATATATTTAAGGTATTTAATTGGATAAGGATTAGTGCTGTATTGCTTAAAATTGCTTCGAAAAAAGCTATTATTTCTCGTAAGAAGTGAATGACAAAAAAATGCTATTGTGGGTTATCCATAAGAGATAGACATATACCATCGCGGAGTTTTCTGTAGACCTTTTCAAGGTGTAAAAATACTTAGTACATTATTTTGATAAATCTCGTAGGGTTTAGCCTGCGTTTGCAATGTAAGAATAAAAGAATAAAAAATAAAGAATAAAAGTTTGAATGTAATATAGACTAACTACTCACGCATCATTGTCCGCGAGTTAAATAAAAAATAGCCTACGGTTCTCCCAGATTTTCAACTATCTCTAATAGGTTCAGCGATTTAACCGAAAATGTAAAGGCAGTTAGTCAAACAGACAAACTTTCGCATTATTAATATCAGCATGAATGACAAAAAAAGACCAAAGAAACCGATGAATTCCAGGTTTCTATTATCAACGATCCCTTATTCAGAGCAGTAAGCATTAGCTACCTAGTTATGTCCGGTTCCTAGATCAGTAAAACGACTCGTTTTAGTTACTAGTAGCAACATTTTCTACAAGACGTAAGCTCATGGGCGTACCCGGGTTCGGGGCCGGGGGGGGGGGCAACCGTAACATTGAAAGACTATATTTTTATCTTACTGTATTTTTATGTACAACAATAGATAGTTTGTAGAGTGGTAAACAAATTCCAGGGCACCGTGCCCCCCCCGGGCACGGTGCCCCCCCCCTGCCCCCCTCGGTACGCCCATGCGTAAGCTACTATTCCTCTAATGTCAAATTACCAAATGTCCAAACAACCTGTGCAACGCCTACTTAATATTAAGTGGGTTGCTAATAATCACCGGCACACAAAAAAAGTTGTCTGTGCACCGGGCGCCACCTATCTACGGGCATGTTTTTCGACCCGCTGAACACGAATTTCAAGTCAGTTGAGGCCGTCCAGGCTTCAATTTCGAGTAAATTGCAAAAAACCATTAGATTTCAAAAAAAGAAAAAAATTTTTGAAATCTAATGAAAGCATATTTTTCATGTATTTTGATCTGTTAAATACTAATTTCGATCGTACTTTAATCATAAACCGTTTTAAATCTAAGATCTCTAATCTAAATAAAAATTGTAAAAAATCATCAAAAATTACAAAAATCGAAGAAAATTGGGATTATCTTGGTATAAAAAATTTTGTGGATCCGAATTGATGAAGATTTTCATGTAATTAGTCTACTTAATCTGATTCTGCAATAAATTTGGCCCATAGTCTCCCCAAACATTCATAAAATTGCAAAAATCGATTAAATAGCAGACAACTGCTGCTGAAAAAATAGAAAAAATGTTTTAAACACAATTCAATAAATTTCTTGTATTTTTTATTAACAAGCATCCTAAGTTTTTGTCACTAATTCTTCGACTATTGTCCTGTAATTTTCATTTTTATTATTTCCTATTTTTTGGGGTTTTTTGCAATTTACTCGAAATTGAAGCCCGGACGGCCAAAACTGACTTGAAATTCGTGTTCAGCGGGTCGAAAAACATGCCCGTAGATAGGTGGCGCCCGGTGCACAGACAACTTATTTTTTGTGTGCCGGTGTAATTACTGCTACGAATGACAAATCGTTAATTATAGGAATCCGGCATAATCACGAGTTGTTTCACAATTTGTTTGGACATTTGGCAATTTGACATTTATAGGAATAGCTTCAGCTTACGCCTCGTAGAAAATATTACTAGTCGTAACTAAAACGAGTCGTTTTATTGATACCGGGAAAAAGAGTTACCAGAACACGAATCAATCCCCTGTTACTGATCTGTTACAAGCGGGACACTATTAATCGCCAAACCATAGACTACTAGACGGTGAGTGAACGGGAACCGATACGCCACAAAACCAACTATTTATCGCGGCTTCGGGACCTTGTAATGGCCAAGGATAGCTGATGGCTCTCGGTTCAATTACGTACAGTGAGCGATTGTCTAATGCGCTTCGAGTGTTATTGATTAAGCAGCTGTTTTAACTAGTTTCCAGTAATTAAATGATTACTTTTAAAATTTAAAGTGAAATTTCTTTTATTAGGATATTTTTAATAACTGTGTATAAATGCGTATGATTTATTATGTAAATATATTAACTAATATTTTAACAATAACAGATGTTTAAATTTTAACGGTAAAGGCGTCAAAATTTAAACTAAACCGCGCCAGTTGTCACCTGTTGGTGGCGTGATTAGAATCCCGCCGTTGGCGAGGGTAAGACATTCATTTTTACCATTCTTCGTGTGGCAGTCCACAAGAACGGTTCTATATTTGATACTTGTCGAATAACTAAGTCGTTACGTTGAATGTAATGAAATGCAATGGATATTAATATTTGATTATGTTGAAACTATCGAAAACTACTTAAATAAGAATTGAGAATAATTACATGTAAATGGAGGATAATAAATGATGTAATCAACACTAATGTGTTTTCCTGGACTGACAGTTTATACTTTTTGGACGTTGTGAATTGGATTTCATGAAACTAAATTTATCCTAGTGTTGATCTGTACCCCTTTAAAGAGTGGACCACTGGACTATCTGCCATTCTACTAACCAGTTCGTAAAAGGTGAACGATTGGCTATGATTTTGGATTGGTCACTCCTACGAGTATTAAGAAGTAGAGTTCCACAACGTCTCGCTCGAGTATTTGGTACCGCCGCCTTAGTTATTCCTACCGGAATAGTGTCACTGCTTATCATTGTCGTGTTCCAGTTCGGAAGGTAAGGTAGCCGTTAGACTTATGCATGTAGCATTGCCATCCCTCAATACTTAAGGTTTGTATTGCGGAGGACTGCAGAAACCTAATATTTTTAAATAAAATGTAATTATATGTATGTTAACACTTGTGCTAGGGAAAACATAACATATTATTCAATGCAAATAATAACTAAAAATTTACTTACAGCCTCGAGTATAAGCAAATCATCATACAAAACAATTTAAATGTAAATTTTTACCACCGCGAAAATGTTATTCAAAAAATGCACATATCGTTTTCCCAATTATAATTTTAAAACATCTTTAATTATGTTGCAGACTTTATTCAAGACATGCTCTCGCTATCTTTCAAAATCCCATAAAAATGCAGAAGCCGACGGGCGGGGTTATAAATATTTTTAATGACTATATTTAATTAAAGTTGCCCGCTAAGATTCTGGCGAGATAGTATAAGGTAATGAGAATAAATTTGAAAGAGTAATAACCTGGGCTTTTGATATTAACGAAAAAATCTCGGCGGTCGTTTTTAAGTTTATGTAAAAAGTTGAGGTTAAGTAAAAAACGTCAGGTACAGACTATGTTATAAATTAAAATTGCGCGATAGACTCATCATGGATTTTTTAACATAGTTTGTAAATAGAGAACTTGAATATTATTACATTACCAATGGGAGGGATGCGTTGTGTCGCGCTCCCGGCTGCATGGTTACCACCGTTTTGCTTGTTTCTCCTGTGAAACAGCTTTGCTGTGTTTTGGAGAGAAGGGCAAGACAGGCAATGTAATTATTGGCACCGAGACTTAACACCCAATGTCTTAGGATAGGCAACATATAAACGAGTTGCCTGGGCTAGTTCCAGGTAAACTAGTTTATGTTCATTGGCGACGCCGACCACTTACCATCGGGTGGCACGTCTGCCAGTTTGCCTATCCAAGTAACATAAATAAATAATTAAAAAATAAGCAATACCCAAGTGTATGATTGACAAATACGGAATGCCGTTGTCCTAACAATTTGTGCAATATAATCCTGGTCAATGTAAGCAAATCTCAGAAGTTCTTTGTTTAAATAAGTCAAGTAGCTTTTATTAATAATGCTACTCGAATAGTACAACACAATACAGTGCACTCGTCATAAATTACGTGTAACGCACACATGAAATAACGCAAACGCATTTCCACATACATAAATACACATACACATACGCACAGGCAGACAGTAACTTACCAGTAGTCGAGACACTGTCCTTAGCCAAGGTGTGGTCTCAGGGGAGACACTATTACTGCAACTGTCAGGGTGATCCAGAATAAGAACAAATTTTGTTCTTATTTAATATTTTATTAGTTTTTGGACAGACAAATAACAATTCATCGGTCTGGCGATCTGTAAATAGTCCAACTTTTTTTTAGAAATGGACTTTTCCAATTTCTTATTTCAAAATTAATGTGTAAAATATAAGCAAAATGTTTTACATTTGAAGGTGTTTTGATCAGTAAAACAAAAATTTAAGGCTAGCACTGCTATTTTTACATAACTGTTTTTTATATAGTAGAGGGGGCAAACGAGCAGGCGGTGCACTTGATTATAAGTGATCACCGCCGTCCATGAACATCTGCAATACCGGGAATGAATAAGCTAGAATAAGTTTATCTAAGGTCCTCAAGTCGTATCCATCCGGAAACACCTCCGCGGGTATTGATTCCACAAAGGAGTAGTGCGAGGTAAATAGTGTCGACAAAAGCACATGGTTGTAGATTTCCAGATATCAAGGTGGTGAAGATGGAACTTTAAACTTTGACGCGATGTCCAATGATGGAATTTAGCGGCAGGAATTAATCCGAACAACTCGTCGGAACACTCACCATGATAAATACCGTAAAAGATGCAGAGCGAACCTACATCTCTGCGTATCGCCAAAGAGTCAAGTCTATTAGAAATAGCCTGGTTATCGACGATTCGAATCGCTCTACGTTGAATACGATCAAGAGGAAGAAGCTGGTACTGAGAAGCTCAGAGGTGAGAACAGTACTCCATGTGAGGTCGAATTTGGGCCTTGTAAAGTTAGAGGCGATGTTACTAGACCACTTTCAAAATATTTATTGTAATTCTACATTTTTCATATAAGTTAGATG
The DNA here is from genome assembly GCA_036924255.1 of Apodemia mormo. NCBI lineage: Eukaryota > Metazoa > Arthropoda > Insecta > Lepidoptera > Riodinidae > Apodemia > Apodemia mormo. Next base: position 3,734,504 of record JAUPFN010000008.1, read on the forward strand.
CAAGAAAGAAACTAAACGTCAAAATTTGTGTTTTTCTTTTCTCTGTTGAATGGAATTGGTCTGGCACATTATAACATCGCCAGATCGCCAGATTTTCGCCGTGTTGGTCCCGGCCTCCTTTGAAGAATAGGCCAACTGCCGTTCTGCCAGGCAGGTCGTAAAAGGCGATTGGCTCGAATGGCTATCGAGTCACTAACATCGTGGCTATTAGGTGGTAGAGTTCTGCATTGTCTCGCTCGGGTCAGGTACCACCGCCTTACCTATTCCTGCCGCAATAACGTCAGTGCTTGTCGCTGTCGTGTTCCGGTTTGGGGGATAAGGTAACCGGAAAACTTATGCATGTGGCATTAGACCTCGCCACAAGATAGCAACGCACCATTAACATCTTTGGTGTCTATAGGCGATGGTTGACTCTTTACATCAGGCGACCCATCTGCTTGTTTGCTATCTTATGATATAAAAAAAAGATCGATGGATTATAATTTGTTTAATGCCAAAAAAACGATTCTTGTTTTTATTCTAGATCATTGCCCTTTTTGATGGTCTCCACTTGGAAAGAGCCTTTCTAAGCCTTTCAACTCTGGTTAAGCCGGGTCACTTAATTCTTTTTAATTATTTAGAAAAGTAAAAACAACTTAATCAAAATATATGAAGCAAGTAAGTTAAGTTATATTTTATTTCTTTCATACATAAGACAGTTTGTATTTGAAATACGAGTACTTCCTTGAAATCACACTCAAATAATCTCACGTGTAAGTTTTCACTAATAGCACCATTATGCTATGAGAATGGTTAAAGTGCGCTAAATCCAAATTTGTTCAAGATGTATGTATAAATCATGCAACATTTGGCCATAAGACACCTTATACCATATTTTACAGCGCCGGGAACTCCTAATTCATCTATGAAATATAATAGTGAGAAACTTTGAGATACGTGAAAATTCATCTGCGCGATGTAGGCGATTAGGTTCCTCTCTTCTTGCTGGTAATTATTTAAAAATAGGGCGACCAAGTTTTGTAATTTTGTTTCTGAATTTTATTTTAATATTTGAAAAGTCTGGATTCTTCAGATTATAAGATTTCGATTCATAGATTGTAGTGTGGTAGATTTCTGCATTGTCTCGCCCGGGTCTGGTACCACCACCTTACCTATTCCTGCCATAATAGGGTCAGTGCTTGTCATTGTGGTGTTCTGGTTTGGAGGGTAAGGTAAGGTAGCCAGTAAACTTATGCGTGTGGCGATGGTTGACTCTTTCCATCAGGAGACCCATCTGCTTTTTTGCTTCTTATGATATATAGAAACAAGATTGTTATAGTTTATTAGTTAGTTAGTTTATTAGTTAGTTTATAGTTAGTTAGATTGCCATAGTTTACTATTTTTTTATTTAAAAAAATAAGGTTGTCTCTTATCGCAAAAAACATACAATAGCCGTTAAAATGCCAACCAAGTTTAAACTTGTAGTAAGATTAAACTTGGTCGAAACTCGCAAAGGAACTGCTGTTTTTTTATAGAAGAGATGGCAAACGGATAGGAGGCTCATTTAATGGTCAGTGATTACCACCGTTTATAGACAACTACACTACCAGAGGCCTTGCAGTTGCGTTGTCGGCCTTTTAAGAATGAGTAAGCTATTTTCTTGAAGGTTCTAATTTGTATCCGTTTGGAAAAAGCTCTGCCGATATCCGCCGCGAGAATCGCACGGTTGTGGATTTCCAGACATCGAGATGGCGAGGATGAAACTTTGACTTTTGTCGCAATGTCCAATGGCGAATTTCTGTTATGGTTTATAATGGTATTTAGATGGTTTTCTACATTTAATTTATTAATAAAGAAAAAAATTTATTACAATCGATCAAATCGAATCGATCATGTTATAGCAAAGAAGAATTTCGGCATGTCGAGTCTGTCGTCACTAGCTCAGTAGTAGAGAGTCCCGGCTTTAGGGAGTTCAATTCCTGCGTGTCGATATTTTCCTTTGTTGTTTTAAAGTTTTTCAAGTTTTCCCAAGCACGGAGTGAGTGCTATAACACAAAAATATCGGCGATCAAAATTATAAATGTGAATTTCGTCTGTAACGATGAACTCATTTAACTAGCTATACATAATAATAATAATAATAATAATAATAATTTAATTTATTACAATCACATTTCACATTTCACATTAATCAGTGGTGGGGGCACTCCTTTTAAGTATGTAAATACCTGTGTTAGGAGGCCCCGCTCTTCTATACAAAGTTAAAGTTTAAGATTAAGAAAACAATTAGCTTAATTAAATAATAATAACATTGCAAGCAACATCTAACGATGCCGTTAGAGAATCATTATTTTTCAAAATTAAAAATATATTATAATTTAGTACATTTTTCAGTTTTTAAAATATGGTGTATTCAATTTAATTTCTCAATTTATAATCTAAATTAAATAATTTATTATATTTGTGTTTGTGCTTGTGTGTGTTTGTGAGCGTGTGTACGTGTAGAAGTGTGTATGTGTGAGTGTGTGTGTATGTGTGTGTATATGTGTGTAAATCGACAAGAAAGGTTTAATATTTACGTTTATAAGATATGATTAAAATTACGATATTGATAGGAGTGCTTCAGTTTGTTCATAAGTTAGAGTTTTTAGCCAGTTAGTTAATGTTATTTTACAATTATATTTCTTCATCATATATATATCTAAAAGTCTATTCAATTTGTTATAAAGAATGGTAGATTTATTATTGAATTGATTGCCAGCAAAAAAAGTTTTAGTTTGGTATGTAGTAGCGACTATGTCAGATCTCCTCTTTAAAAGCATTTTGGGGTCAAAAATTAAGTTTTTATGTACTCTAAGGGTCGATAATAAAATATAAAGTTTTCTGACTGATAAAACATCACTAAGATTATAAAGGGATACAGTAGGATACTTAAATGGTTTAAAATACATTACTTTCAAAAGAGCTCTCTGAGCTCTTTCTAGTTCTAATAATTTAATTTTTGATGTACCACCCCAAACGGGAATACAGTATGCTAATATTGATTGAGCTAGTGTAGTATAAATTCTTCTCATCAATTCTTTTGAAGTAATATGACGTAAGGTTTTAAAAATATAAATAAGCTTTCTAATTCTACCACCAATCAGCTCCAAATGTTGATGCCATGTCAGTTTTTGGTCAATATATATTCCTAAGTATTTAACCTTATTGACTTTACTTATCGTAGGACAATGACACGGATTACTTTGAAAGTTGCTACAGGAATGAATTTTTAGTTCCATATCTAGAGTTGGTTGTGAGGAATTGTAAATTGAAAAACATATATAATTAGTTTTCTGTGTGTTCAACGTTAGGAGGTTAGTATTTAGCCACGCAAAAATCCTTGAAAGCCCCATAGATGCATGCTCATACACGTCTTTCCATGTTTCCCCTTTGAAGATGACAGCGGTATCATCAGCGTAAGAAAATACATTTCCGAACTCGATTTTTAAATTACAGAGATCGTTAATATATATTAAAAAGAGAGTAGGGCCGAGAACACTTCCTTGTGGGACGCCAAATGAAATATTTTCCGCATCACTGACAAACTCACCTATTTTTACACGCTGTGTACGGTTTATGAGATAACTTTTAAGAAGTGCAAGTGGAGTGTTCCTAACTCCTATGTTCTCTAGTTTTTGGAGAAGAGTGGGCACAGAGACGGTGTCAAAAGCTTTCCTTAAATCAAGAAAAACTGCTAAACACTTATTTTTGCAATCTAAGTTATTTACTATCTGAGAGCTTAGTGCTAGAACCGCATCTTCAGTGGATAGGTTCTTTCTGAATCCGTATTGTGAATCAGATAAAATCCGGTATTTTTCGAGGTAAGCCAAGAGTCTTTTATTTAGCAGCCTTTCCAATATTTTGGACAGAGCAGGGAGGACTGATATTGGTCTATAGTTATTAACATCGTCTCTGTCTCCACTCTTGTGTACAGGAGTAATTAACGATTGCTTTAATGAATCAGGGAACACACCCTTTTTAAAACATAAGTTTATTAGGTGTACTATAATTGGTATTAAAAGACATTTCGCACTCTTTAAAAATTTTGTTGGAATGTTATCATAGCCTGCAGCACTGTTAGATTTAAGAGCCATAATCGCATTATCAACTTCCATAGTATCCGTGTCTAGCAGTACAAACGAGGATAGGTTATTATGTGGTAGATAAATCGAAGGATTTCTGCGCTGCATGGTATAGTTTGTTTCAATATCTTCTGCTAAGGATTTACCTATACTAGCAAAATATTTATTAATTTTGTTAATTGAAGCCATTGGTGTCGGTTGGCAATTTAAGAGATTAATATTATTTGTTTTTGGAGACTTATATTGTGTTATTTCGACAATTGATTTCCATAATTCTTTATTGTTATTTATTGAATTTTCTAGTTTTTCTCGTTCATACTTACGTTTGAGTTTTTTTATTAAATTGTTACAATAGTTCCTGTACCTTCGATACGTAATACGTAGAATTTCATTACCAGGATCAAGCTTAACCTTAGCTTGCATTGAGTTTCTATTATTAATGCAACGCAAAATCCCCTTCGTTATCCACGGTTTGATTATCTGTTTAGATTTAGAGATATGAACAGTTTTGGTATTTTTCAGTAGACAATCCTTAATTTTGGTAATTAACAAATCTGTCACTAAATTTGGGTCAGTATAACTAATCAATTCAGTGAGATTACTATGTGCTAAATCATTATATGCATTGTCAAAATCAGTCACAGACCTGATATTCGGATAGTTTAGTTTCTTATTGGAATTGTTTGTTATAATAAGTAAAGTCATTAGGTGATCAGTTATAGACGTTTTTAGTACAGCAATAAATGCTGATGTATTTTTGATGTCGTGTTTAATAATAAAGTGATCTAAACAATTTTGTTCTCTCGTGGGTAGACAGTGTCCGGGGTAAAGGCCATATGTTGACAATACTGTGAGATAAGTTACTCTATTATTACGTTCTTGAGATGATTCTGTTGGTTTTGGAATAAGGTTTATATTTATATCTCCCGTGATTATAATATTTTTGCGACTTTTAATAGTTTGGAGATATAAACCCAAAGAGTCTACAAATGGTTCCGCGTTATGTTTAGAGGGTGACCGATAAACACCAAGTATTGTAAACTCTTTGGTGCTAATTTCAATACAAGATGCGTTGACCAGCTCAATTTCCTTAAAATTAACAACATGTTTTTTATGTACATAAGCTACGACACCATCATTTTGATTAAGAGATATAGTAGTATGAAATGAAATATAATTATCCAGCTTAGGAATATTTTTGTTTGGATTAAGTCGACATTCAGTTAAAATTATGATATCCGCAGGTGTTTGAAATTGAGACAAAGTGATTTTTAGGTCGTCAATATTAGCGTATATACTGCGAATATTTTGTGAAATGATGTTAAGTTTTGGTCTATTGTTGTTCTGATACTGTCCCAAATCATTAATTGAACATTCAACAGATCTGGTGAATTCTAGTTGATCTAATTCTTTCAAAGATGTCATTGTGTCATCCATAATGATTTTTTATGCATGAAAACCAATAACATCTATGTGAAAAACATTGTAAACAACTAAATAGAATATATCCCTCATAAGAAGTTATACTGTGAATAGTCTTATTTAGATAAACAGTTTTTTTAATATTTATAAATGTATATAATTTAATTTGTCGAGTATTCAGCATCCTTCTAATAATTAGTGCTTTCATTTGCAGTATGTAACGGTGAGATTGTGGGAAAGTGTGAATATAATGTAAATATGTGTGTATGTAGATGTTTAAATAGGTACGTCTAGAACAAAAACTATTTGTAAAGAAGTTGATAGTAATAGGTAAAATTTGTTCTTTACTTTTTGTTTGAACGTGTCGGGAAATAAGGGTGTAGTCGTGAATATATATATAAGTTTGTGTATATATGTGATAATTTATGTATGAATTAGTGACTGTATGAGTAAGTAGATTTAAAATAAAGGACAATATACAAGAATAAGCTACATTCTGTTGCCTAATTACATAATTTTTAGAATAACTATATTTGTTTTTTGTTAAAAATTCGATTAAAAAATTATAAAAATTAATAATTAATACAAGTAAAAATGTTAACAAATAACTGACATAAAATATGATATTACGTAAACCAATGTAATCAAATTTAACATTATAAATTAGTCATGCAGATTGAGTTAGATTTTGTACCTGTGAATCATTTTTAATATGAATTATAGGCGATTGTTCATCCTTTCTAACAAATACCTTTCCAAACGAAGTCCAACAAAATTTATATTTTTTAGATCGTAAAAGTTCTCTGCCAAGAAAATAAAGACGTGCATTTTTAGCAGTTAGATGTTCAGACACAAAAATTGGCGTTTCTTCCTTAGTTTCTATTCCTAGGTGTTTAGCCCTTAGTTTGTCTTTATTTCTTATATTATAAGATTTACACATTTTTAGAATATCCGTTTTTAAGGTAGTGGAACAAATTTCAACAATAATCGGCGTATTTGTAGCTCCGTCTCTTTTTGGTTTTACTCGAAATATGTCCTTTATATCTTTTCTCTCAACAACACAGTTAACGGTCTTAGATAACTTAAGCACCATGTTCACTAGGTCCTCTCTCGACTCGCTATTTATCTTAGGAACATTTTTAATTTCGAGACATGTTTTCTTACATAACCTCTGTGTATCTTCGAGTTTTTCTTCCAAAATAGTAATGTACTCTTTGTCCTTCCTTGCTTGTATTTCCATGCTTTCAACCTTTTTTTTAAGTTCCTCGTTTTGAGCCATGAGAAAAGTAATAGAGTTTTCTATGCTGTGGTTAGATTGCTGAATCCCGTTTAATTTTGAAGTAATTTCTTTGAGTTCTTTTTGCTGCGTAGATATAAAAGATTCGAACATCTGTTTCATTTGTGTTTGAAAATCTTCGAAATCATCAGGTGCAATACATTCTCTTCTTCTTTTGGAGCGTTTTGATACGAAATTAGTCTGAGTTACTACTTCTACATCATCTGTACAACTTAAGCTAGGTTCTGAGCTTGTTTTCTCCATTTCGCTGCTCATAGTACCAGGCGTTAAAGTTTTCAAATAGCAGGACTGTGTAAATGCTTCTTTATAATAATAGGTGTGTCTTAAGAGTGTCTTCACTTACTTCCGGAACCGGAACGGAAATACATATATATATCTAGCAAAAAAAAAAAAATTAAAAAAATTAGAAAACATGTGGTTACTAATAATATTTTAAGCCCCATCGTTCTCATCGGTATCATCATCTTTACTTTTGTGTTATAGCACTCACCCCGTGCTTGGGAAACTGGAAAAACCTTAAAAATAATAAAGAAAAATATCGACACGCGGGATTTGAACCTGCGACCATTTCCCTAAAGCCGGGACGCTCTTCCACTGAGCTAGTGTCGACAGGCTCTTTCTTCTTTGCTGTATGATCGATTACTAGTTATACGTATGTATAGCTGGCGATCAGTACAATCGACGTAATCATCGCCTCGAGCCTGTCGACGCTAGCTCAGTGGAAGAGCGTCCCGGCTTTAGGGAAATGGTCGCAGGTTCAAATCCCGCGTGTCGATATTTTTCTTTGTTGTTTTTAAGGATCATCATCTTTATTGGTAAAAACGCATGAGTTCCTGGATTCAAAACCGAGGTCGAAAAATTCGATTTAATCCGTTTTTAAATATTTGTGACAAACATCACTTATTCCAGATCAAAGACAAATGTTTTTTTCAATTTGTCTTTATGTTGGGTATTACATTACGATTTAATACTATTGGTTAATCACTGTAAATAGTACACTGTAGTATTTCTAAATTCTGAAATTCTGTGGTGGTTCAAATTCAATAAAGATGTAACCTTTTCCCCGTGTTGCTACCGGCTACCTTACCCTCCAAACCGGAACACGACAGTAACAAGCACTGACGCTATTGCGGCAAGAATAGGTAAGGCGGTGGTACCAGACCCGGGCGAGACAATGCAGAACTCTACCACCTAGTAGCCACGATGGTAGTGACTCGCATAGCCAATCGGTCGCCTTTTACGACCTGCCTAGCAGAACGGCAGTTGGTCTATTCTTCAAAGGAGCCCGGAAACAACACGAGGGAAACATTAACATCTTGGGTGTCTATAGGCGATGATTAACTTAACTTTTCCCATCAGGAGACCTATCTGCTTGTTTGCTATCTTATGATATTAAAAAACCTTAAAGTAATTACTAATGAGTTTTATTTTAATTTAAATTTATAAACTAACTACATATGATTATACTTGTTATTTTATGTAGCATAATTATAAGATCTATCTATGCATATAGTTACATCTTGCCGATGAAATTGGAATAATACCAACAAATATGTTGCAAATTTTAAAAAATAATATCTTAATTAGGTAATTAGTCCAAGTTCCTAAAAATTACATAATCCAAATATTCATAGTATTTTAAGTAAAGTATGTATTAGTAAGTCATGGTCACTGTAGTCGCGAACTTGCGAGAGCTTGTAAATTAAGATCGCAAACGCCTTTTACAATTTCGCTTTATGCGATTATGCACGTGCTTCTTTGATATGTGTAATATTCCTTTGTTACTAAAGTATCTTATTTTCCAACTTTGCAAAATGTTGAACATCTATGTAAGTTTAGTATTCTCAACATTTAGGTCTTGCTTAATAATATGCAGCAACAAATCAAATAAAACATAATTTATTGTATCAAATATGGCAGGTATATACATTTTTTTAAATTTTTAATAGCTCGCAAATCGGACCATTTGGTATGCCATGAATAATATATTGATTTAATCTCTAAAATATGATTATTACAGTTCACGAGGTCTGTGCATAATAAACTTAATATTATTAATGCGAAAGTAACTCTGGCTGTCTGTCTCTTCTTCACGCCTAAGCCATTAAACCGATTTGGATAAAATTTGACACAAAGATAGTTTGAAATCCGGGAACGGACATGGGAAAGTTTTTATTCCAGAAATCCCAAGGGAACGGGAACTATGGGGGTAAGCCCCCGGGATTTTTATTTTAGAAATGTTTCCACGCGGACGTAGTTGCAGGCACAGGAAGTCACATAAAAATTCAATTTTAGTACAAAATTTTGTCAACAAATTATTTTTTGTGTGGTTTTACTATTTTACTACATATATACTTTACAACATAATTTTGTTTTATTTTTATAATACCTACATGAAATGAATGTGCTCGTATGTTCGTATTTACATTTACTGAATGTAACATTTTTTAATGCAGTAAAACTGCGCAAATTTGCGCAAAATTGCGCTCATAGACAATCCTGTCTGGGGCAAACAGGGCAAGAAAGCCATGGCACCCCCTACCACGCTTACTGTGGATTTCTGTAATGTCAGGGGGCTTCATTCCAACTTGAACGCCGTCCACTACCATCTCGAGACGGCGAAGCCAGCTTTGCTCTTTTTGACCGAGACGCAGATATCTTCTCTGGCTGATACTTCTTACCTCTCCTACCCGGGGTACAAACTGGAACATTCCTTTGTACCGCGGGCTGGGGTGTGCGCATACGTCAGAGAAGATATCTGTTACCGGCGCCTCGGCAGACTTGAAGGTCAGGACCTATCCATCCTCTGGTTACGCGTAGCTTGCGACGACCATCCACGCAGCTACGCGTGCCTATACAGGTCCCATGGCGGGAATACTGAAGTTGACCGGCTCATTGAGCATTTACAAACGGCTGTAGATTCCGTGTTAGAGCAGACCTCCTCCACAGAGATCGTGATCTTGGGCGATTTTAATGCCCACCACGCCGAATGATGACCATATGCCTTCACTGTTGGACCTTCTGCTGACCTCTCATCCGGACCATTATCAGGTATCGGTGGACGCCCCACTTGGTTCGTCAGACCACTGCCTGATCCGGAGTAAAGTGCCGGTTTTAGCGCCTATCACGGCCTCCTTTAGCAGGCTGTCGTCGCGTTTGGCACTTTGGGTCAGCAGATTGGGACGGGATGCGGTCTTTTTTTGCGTCCTACCCATGGCGGCGGTTGTGCTTCTCGCTGGATGATCCGAAAGTCGTCGCTGACTCTATTGCCGATGTGGTGCTGCAGGGCATGGAAATTTTCATTCCATTTTCTGCGGTACCAATTGGTGGTAAGTCTCAGCCTTGGTTTGGTCGCTCCTGTAAAACGGCTTCGCGCCGCAAGCAGGAGTGCTACCGGGCTTGGGCTGCAGCGTCCACATCTTGTGATGAAAAAACCAGCACATTACGTAAGGAGTACAATTTCGCCTCGAGGTACTTCAAAAGAGCTATCGCCAAGGCAAAATCGGAACACATTGGCAGAATTGGTGAGAAATTAGTACGCCTTCCTTCGGGCACTCGTGCGTTCTGGTCTCTCACCAAGGCTGTCTTAGGGAATTTCTCACAGCCCTCTCTTCCATTCTTGCGCGGAGACGATGACTCTCTGGCTCATACCGCAAAGGAGAAGGCCGATCTCTTGGGCTCCTTTGCGGCCAACTCGACTCTGGATGACCAAGGGAATGCACCGCCTACCATCCCGCAGTGTGATAGTTGTATGCCAGAACTACAATTTCGGCAATCATCTGTGCGTAAAGCACTACTTTCCTTGGACATCCACAAGTCGAGTGGGCCAGATGGCATCTCTCCGATTGTGCTAAAAATGTGTGCTCCAGAATTGGCACCAGTATTAACACGCCTATTCCGGCTCTCCTATTCACTCGGCGTGGTACCGAATTCGTGGAAGACAGCTTTGGTGCATCCCATCCCTAAAAAAGGAGATCGCTCTAATCCGTCTAACTATCGGCCCATAGCCATAACCTCCTTGTTCTCCAAAATTATGGAGACAATCATCAACTCTCAGCTCCTCAAGTATTTAGAAGAGCACCAGCTGATTAGCGACCGTCAGTACGGTTTCCGTCGCGGTCGCTCAGCTGGTGACCTTCTAGTATACCTAACTCATCGATGGGCGGAAGCAGTTGAGTCCAAGGGGGAGGCATTGGCAGTTAGTTTGGACATAGCGAAGGCCTTTGATCGGGTATGGCACAAAGCGCTTCTCGCGAAGCTGCCTTCCTATGGGCTTCCTGAGAAATTATGCGAGTGAATCACCAGTTTTTTGGCTGACCGGAGCATCAAGGTCGTTGTCGACGGTGCGTGCTCCGACCTTACATCTGTCAATGCTGGTGTTCCCCAAGCCTGCGTGCTATCACCGACACTGTTCCTTCTGCATATCAATGATATGATGCGAATTAGCAACATACATTGCTATGCGGATGACAGTACTAGTGATGCTACATACTCCGGCCGAAGCAGTATTTCTCGGGAACACGTCGAAGAGTGCCGAAACAAGCTTGTGTCTGAAGTCGAGAAACGACTTACCGATGTCTCGGAATAGGGTCGCCAAAACCTGGTTACTTTTAACCCCAAGAAGACACAGCTTTGCGTGTTCACCGCAAAAAAGACGCCCTTTGTCGTATCACCTCGATTTGAGGATACTCTCCTGACAGCCTCAGCTAGTGTCGGAATCCTGGGAGTTGACATATCGAATTACGTTCAGTTTCGCGGTCATTTGGAAGGCAAGGCTAAACTAGCCTCCAAAAAGCTCGGTGTGCTCAGCAGAGCGAAACAGTACTTTTTGCCGGTCCATCGCCTTCAACTTTATAAGGCACATGTTCGGCCTCACATAGAGTACTGTTCGCATCTCTGGGCCGGAGCTCCACAGTACCAGCTTCTTCCTCTTGATCGCATTCAGCGTAGAGCGGTTCGAATCGTTAACGACCAGAACGATCGTAATCGTTCGAAACAGCTTGACTCTTTGGTATTGCGCAGAGATGTAGGTTCTCTCTGTGTCTTTTATCGTATATATCATGGAGAGTGTTCCGACGACGACGTGGTTTGAATTAATTCCTGCCGCCGAATTCCACCATCGGACATCGCGTCAAAACTTGAAGTTCCATCCTCACCATCTCGATGTCTGGAAATCCACAACTGTGCGTTTCTCCCGACACTTTTTACCTCGCACTACTCTGTTGTGGAACCAATTACCGGCAGGGGTATTTCCGAACGGATACGACATAGGGACCTTCAAGAAAAGAGCTTACTCATTCTTAAAAGGCCGGCAACGCAACTGCAAGACCTCTGGTATTGCAGATGTCCATGGGCGGCGGTGATCACTTACGATCACCTCTTGTGCGTTTGCCCCCTCTTCTATAAAAAAAACATACATACAGACAAACAGACAAAGAGACAAAAATTCTAAAATCTATATGTTTGGCTTCGATATCGATTGTAGATAACGCCCCAAGTATTCTTTTAAAAAAATATTCAATGTACAGTTTTGACTTTCCTACGATTTTATTATATGTATAGTGTATAGATTGGATATAAAATACTTTTCATCCATTAACCAGCTCGATGAAGGTCGTTTTATTGTGGGATCTTAGACTATGACATGCACGCTACGAGCAATATGGTTATTGGTGGACAAATCGATCAATAATAAGTGGGTGCATGTTCTATTAACATAAGTCGAATTTTGGTCGATTTATGTTTGAAAATATTTCAGGTACACTATAAGAGTAGAGAATATATTGGTTTAAATTTAGAGCCATAAGTATAACTTTTTTTATATATCATAAGATAACAAACAAGCAGATGCCTGATGGAAAGAGTCAACCATCGCCTATAGACACCAAAGGTGTTAATGGTGCGTTGCTATCTTGTGACGAGGTCCAATGCCACATGCATAAGTTTACCGGCTACCTTACCCTTCAAACCGGAACACGACAGCGACAAGCACTGACGCTATTGCGGCAGCAAATGGTAAGGCAGTGGCACCAAATACCCCGGTGAGACGTTTTGAAACTCTACCACCTGGTAGTCACGATGGCAGTGACACGCATAGGCAATCGGTCGCCTCTTACGACCTTCCTGGCAGAACGGCAGTTGGCCTATTCTTAAAAGGAGCCTGGACCAATACGGGGCAATACCAAAACGGAGGTCATAGTGTTATATACCAACACAAATAAAATATAGGAAAGGAAAAGAAAACAGTCTTTAGGATATAGGTGTTACAGGTTATTACAAAAATTAAAAAATATTAGCACATGATAGACATTGTATGGATTGTAAATGTTTTTAAAATTTGCAAAATTTTATTGGTTGATCAAGAAAAACGTTTACAATTTACAAAGTTATTTTATTTAAATTTTAAGGTGAATTTAACAAAATTACCAGTAAGAAAGTCATTGATAATTTAAGCATAAAAATATAGTACACGAAATTCATAGTTCTGTAATTCATAATACTAATATACAAAGTGCGTGCGAACTGTTAAACAATTTTATTATTGTAATTATTGCACAACTCAAGTTTTGATGCTTTTCGAATACCAAATTATTTGCTTTGTTTAAATGCTGCCATCATTATGTACCAAAGGCATCATTACATAGTATAAAACAAAGTCGCTTTCTCTGTCTGTCCCTATGTCCCTATGTATGCTTAAATCTTTAAAACTACGTCACGGATTTTGATGCGGTTTTTTTTAATAGATAAAGTGATTCTTGAGGAAGGTTTAAATGTATAAACTTTGCCGATATTCCCACGGAAACAAAAGCTGCGCGGGTGAAACCGCGGGCAGGTCGCTAGTTATTTAATAAAACAAATTCAGTCACAGCACAGGTAGATAACCTAAGGCGTTGAAATAATAGCTCAGTCTTTTAAAAATTATATATATATATATATATATATATATATATATATATATATATATATATATATATATACATACTCAATATTCGTCGAAGAATTGGAGGCCTACAATGACACTGCATGGTAGTATTATATAACTGATAACTCGTTTCTGGTAGTTTTATTTTGTTAAAATAAGGTTGTCATGATAAAAAAATATTAAAGCGACATTGCTAAAAACGACCATGGTACAGATACTGTTAAAGGAAACTAGAAGATGGGAGGCACAAGTAGTGAAGATATTGTGAGAGAAATGGCATAAACACTAGTAAATAGAAAGTTTGTATTTAACATAAGCGCAATCCAACACTTATGACAAATCCCGATGGGAAGTATCTGTCCTGTTATATCATTTCAGTTATACGCCTCGCCTGTCCTGGATATATCATTCAGTTACGATGAAGGTTCGTAACTGAACTGTGATTGGGTTCGGTCTCCTTATCGGCTAAAAGATTTTTCGGGGTATATTCGGAAGTCGAAATTTCATTAGCAGTTTTGAGTATGATGTTGGTTTGTTGATAACCAAATGCCTCGAATAAACATGTTAATCTTACGGTCCCAGTTATTACAAGAAACAAACGATAGAATGAAATAGAATATGTTTTATTTGCTATGAGATGTTGTCAGGTTAATTAAATGTGGCTATAGGGATCACCACCTATTTCACTAACTAAATCATAGTAAATTGGATTGGATTGGATAAAACTCTTGTTATCGCGCAGCGATCCCGTTACATAGGAATATTATGTTTATTATATACCTATAGGAAATCAAAAGACAGATTACTGAGACGTATAACTTAATTCGTAGGAACATAACTGGGAACAGATAATTGATGAAGAAGAGCCTTTTGACAGTTTTTAGAACACAGCAGTTTTAGTGTCGCCTCGGTGGTCTAGTGGTCCGGTGTCGGAGTTGACCACATGAGGTCCCGGGTTCGATTCCTGGGTCTGGCAATTCAAAAATGTGTTTTTTCATTTTTCTGATAAATACAACATTGCCCGGGATTGGAAAGTGCCCGGTTGGCGATAGGCTTGCCACCTATTACATTGTGGGACTGAGTATCTTCGGCTAATCGTGGGTGCCTTTGTTGTACCTCTGCCTACCACTTCGGGGATACAGGCGTGGAGATACTTTAGAACACAGCACATTTAACTAAAACTTCTAAATCGCAGTAAACTGGAGGATAACACTCTTGCAATTGCGCAGAGATCTTGTTGCATGTGAATATTAATTTATTATTAATATAGACGTATAAGAAAAAAAAAACGTAGATTACTGATTAACTTAATTCGTAGGATCATAGATGGGAACGAATAATTGACGAAGAAAAGCGTTTTGTAAGTTTTTAGAACACAACACGTTCAGATTTCGTCCGAAAATTTTTTTATTATAACTTATAATTTATATTATTTTTTAACGTAAGATGATAAATCTTCTTTTATGAATTTGTTGGTTGGATATGCAGCGAAGATCTTATGTAGTATAGACATGAAAATTTCCACAAAACTTGTGACGATTGATTTTCCAAACATTTGCATTATGACTTCCCAGTTTGAGTTGAACCATTCATTCACCACGACACCTGATAAGAAAGCCCGATGTTAATCTTTGACAACGCTGTAACTTGATAGCCTTTTTGTTTGTTTAATTATTTTACACTTTTTTATGTTAACATAAACAAATAGTTCGCCGGAAAGATACAGCCATTCTCTATATACACCAAATATGTTAATTCTGCATTACCATTCTGCCATACCCTTCTACGGACAAGCCTTGATAATTTTGCGGTAAGAGTAGATAAGTCGGTTTTACAAAACCAGGAGGAATCGTTGCAGAATTTTCCATCTAGTCAAATATATTTGGTCAATCTTTGCCTTTTACATACTGCCTGGCTGGAAGCCAGATTATTCGTTCTTCTAATTGGGCCTGTACTAACATCGATAAAATATCACTACTGTCGTGGCTATTAGATGGTAAGATTGAAATATCTTGACTAGATATTGCTCCACAGCTCTACTTATTTCTGTCGGTATTAAAGTCAGTGCTTGTTATTGTCGTATTCTGGATTGTAGCGTAACGTAGCCGGTAAACTTCTGGCATTATCATCCCGACTCACTGATAGCGAAGCACCATAAATATTTATGGTGCTTCGCTATCAGTGTCTATACATAATAGTTGTCTCATTTTATAAGTATAGCTAATTGCTTATTTGCTATTAAATAAAACTTAAAAAATAGACCTAATAACCTAATAAAAACGTTGAATTCTGAAAATGTCAAATGGTTGACTCTTACTATTTGGAGAACTGTCCCCCAATTAAATGTCACATTATCTATATATTAATATGTGAAGGAAAAGCTTTGTACTCCTTTTTAAAACAATTACGCGAACGGTGCAGTACGAAATTTGGCACGGTTAAAGTTAACGTTGCGAAGGATTCCAGAAACCTAATATTTTTAAATAATATGCACTAGAAATACGTTAAATTAATAAAAATATACATTACACACTACATTCAAGTGACATACAGGATAATATACACGCATATTTATATCTATTATATACTTTACGGCTAAAACCTGCTGACGAACTTGAAAATTTATTATTTAGTCAGTTGTTTTTCGACCACAGGACGATCACTACTTAATAAAATCATATCCACTGTACATGGTACTACTTACTGTAGTCTTTTCCCTCGAAGTAGACGCTATCAGATGTCATACTAACGTTCTTTGCAGTATAATCGCATTTCGGGTTATGTTCCTCAAAGTTGATGTAAACGTTTTTGCCATCAGGTTTTTGTAACGTGAAAGGTGACTGCACATCCACTCGAAATTGTTCTATAGCAACAAAAACAATAATCGTTGTAGGGTTTTAAGTAAATTGCTTCGACTATTACTGTATATTACGATAGACATATCTATATTAATCTATGTATATCTAAAGCCTATCCTACTAATTTTATAAATGGGAAAGTTTATAATAATGGATGGATGGATATTTGTTACTCTTATACGCTAAAACGGGTGAACCGATTTAGATAAAATTTGGCACACACGTAGATGATAACATGGAATAAGCACATAGGATACTTTTTCTCCGGTAAAATAAGTTATTCCCGTGGGACTCACTAAAAACTTTTACAATGCAGCGGACTGCAGGGTGTAGCTGTATTGTAAATGCGAAAATTTGGATTTTAGGATGTTTGTTACTCAATCACGCCAAAACTTCTTCATGGATATGAATAAAATTTAGTACACAGGTTTATTTAGACCTGGAATAGCGTATAGGATACGTTTTATCCCGGAAAATGAGTTATCTCACGGGATTCACGAAAACGTTTATAATGGAGCGGGGTGCATGGCCTAGCTAGAATTTTATACGCTTCAGTCGGCCAAGATTTAAGGCTTCAAACTAGATGTCGGCGATCTGCGGCGTGGCGGCAGTGGTTACAGGCCTAAAACTTAAATTGTAGTACTGTAAATGGCGGGCACTAACGTGACACTAAAAATATTTAAGTCGTTGTTAATTAACTCACATACATTTCTGCACGCCAAATTCCTTAAGAGATCAGTTAACAGAGTTAGGGATTTGAGAGGCTTACAACTCAGCTATAAGACTAGTAATGCATAATAATAAAAACTTTTGTGTCTACAATGGATGATGACATTTGTAACCACCACGTGGAACATCTACATGTTTGGCGAATCGTCATCACCCCGTGTTGGTCCAGGCCGCTTTGAAAAATAGACAATGTGCCATTCCATGGAATATTCGTAAAAGGCCAACGATTGGTCAAACATGTCACCAGCATCATGACCACTAAGTGGCAGAGTTCTGGTACCACCACCTTAACTATTTCTGGTGTAGTGTGGGTGCTTGTCACTGTCGTGTTCCGGTTTGGAGGGCGAGGTAGCCTGTAAACTTATGCAGGTGGTACTATCAACTCGCCAAACCGACAGCAGCACACAATATTTATGTTTACGATAGCCCGTAGTTAATTATTAACGTGTTCATTATTAAAAAATAGTCTTACTGATAGAGAATACAACATTTCCATTCCCATTTAAAGTAGTAGTATTAAGCATGTTTTGTAGAACTTCGCTAGATCCTGTCGTAATAAATTGACCTCTCATAGTTATATCGCAAATTAAAACCTGATCCATAGACGTATTCTTTAAATCAATGCTGGAAAAAATATTAGAATATTCAATAACAATCTTTTAATTTAAAGCGTTAGTAAATTGAATTAAGTAAATTTTTAAGATGCACACTCATTGCGTGTGTACCTGCGTTACCGATGCGGTAGTAGTTTAAAAAAATGATGTGGTGTCGTGGGACACCAGGTAGGAACGAAGTTCCTTCGGCTAAACGGCACTACTCGCTTGTGTATGCGACTGTCGCGCCTGCGCACGTCTCATTTAACGGTTTTATTCCACGCACTTTTTTCCACGGATTTTTTCTTACTTCTTGATACTTTTCTTTTACTATCACACTTTTTTCAGTTCGTTCGCGCAGCAACATTCCTATCCCTATCCCCTGCAAGCCTGCCGTAAGGAACTTCGTTCAAAAAAGTTGTTGATTACTTCATTTAACACATATCATAAAATAATACACCCATAAATACTTTTTATTTACCATTTGTTGTTAAATTTTAACCATTTACCATTTATTGTTTAATGTATGGTTGTAGAATTATGGTCCGATTTCGACCTAAGGGGAATCGCTAGTTTTAAGAAAGTACTTACTGAGTTTTCTCAAATTGACATGTACTGAAGCCATCAATCTCGCCTACTTTAACTGTTATTGTTACTGAGTCTATGAGAGTTAAATTCATATCCTTTACTGGCATAGGATCTATGTCCGGTAGTCCGAGTTCTGGGTAACTCTTTTTAGATAGCTGGGCCAGAAGTTTAAGAAAAAAACTACTAAGACACACATCATCTGTTACACTACAGATCTCAAGTTTAAGATCATTTACTGAAACAAAGACAAGATAAATTAGACAGAACTTGCTGCAAAAGATATAAGTACAAATCACATTAGTTTTCTGGGAAGAGAAAATTGGGTCGAAGGCAATGACATGTATAATATTACCTCTATACACGTCATTGGTCGAAGGTCAAAAGACGATCAAGTTTACTACCAATCACCGGTGTTGTTTGCTGGTGAAATTACTGTCAATTTTGAACGACTGCCGCTGGCTTAATATGAATGCTTTAACCCTTAACATATCTAAGACCAAATGAATGGCGTTTGCTTTCAAAATCAATCTGCTTCTATCCATAAATTACACAATCTCTGTTCATAACTGTATTAATGGTTCTCCCCCCTGTTCTTGTCCTACTCTTCAAAGAGTCGTACAAGTGAAATATCTTGGCATATTCATAGATTAGATGCTTTACATCTATTTTATGTATCTACTTGTAATACCTACTCCTTCATATTCTAGTTGTTTGTCTTCTTAGTCCCTAATTTTTAGTAAAATGTTGTTGTTTTTTGCTAATTTGTTTAAATGTTTTTTGTTATCATATTGCTATACACGACAATTTGAAAACTTAACAATTTTTGAACTGAACATGGAGTGGGGCACTGGTGACTAGTTACACGGGTTTCGAACCCATAACGGGCACCAGTCTCTCAAAACAGGTACAACACTTATCACTAAAACTTTGTATATTCATATTATTAAGATACCTTTGTGAGAGAAAATAAACACATTTTTAATTTAATTTTTTAATGGTATTTTTTCCACTGCATAGCAATGGCTGATGATTTCAACAACCCCCTACTTTAAAGCCTTTAAAGTTGAAAGACTAGCTAGCTAGCTATGACTAGAACTTATTACGTTATTATATTATTATACAGAGTACAGAGGTAAGGTGACATATCACGACCATAAAACTGTTATTGATTTTTTTTCTTAATAAAATAAAATCGAACACTTTTTGCCTGGAACCTCATGACGCCCTTATAAGATTTAAGTACTAAATACTTAAAATTCTCACTATCAGCTTTTGACGCTATCAGAAGAGAAAAACCAAACACAATCTTATAAATACTCTCCATAATTTATATTTAAAACATTAAGTTGTATTTTTGTTGCAAAGAGATTATACAAACTGAAGAATTTTATGTTAGATCGTAAATTAAATAGTTATTCAAGTTGGTATGTATGCATTATAAAACTTTAATATGCTAATGTACATAATTTAAAAATAAGCAGCTAAAAAGACGATACAAGATGATTTGTTTTTTTTAAATGCCTAAGAATAAGTTGTTTGAGACTAATAGAAGATGCATAAGTCAATTTTCGCCTGAAACGTATGATATATTTTTAATTTTGATCTTCAAAGAATTCATGCCTAGGCACTATACTATGGTATCTCAGATAATTCTGCTAAATCTCAGGCACTTATTGGAAATCGTTATATCCGGCATCTTTTAACATCATATACCAATGATCTCATATAATAACACTCTTATTTTGCTGTCACAATCTGTTAAGAATTTGGATTCTGTTTTTAACACTGATTATTCTTAGGAATCTCACTTTAGTATTACTTGTATGAAAGTCCTATACGTTCTCCATTCTCTTAAGTACGTGTACTCAATTTCGTAAATGTGTGTATGTTTGTATATTTTTATATCTTATGTTTGTATCTTTGTCTACGAATTTCTCAAGAACTAAAAGCCATATCGAAAGAATTAATTTTAATTTCAGTCAAGTATATTTCAACTTATGGAACAGTGTATGTTACGATACATACGAGCCTGTTTTAGTAACATCAGCCTGTATATTTAGATAATAAATCGCTATAATAAGAAAGACCTCCCAGTTTAATTAATTTAATATAAAAAATAAAGATAAAGAAAATATATAATATATGCAAATCGTGGTAAATAATTATGTTTATTTTATTATTTGCTCTGGCTCGGCATACTGTGCCTCGTCACCAGTGTGCGACAACGAGCGGAATTGCGTGAATGTGGTTCTCCGTGCAATTTATAAAATAACGTAATTATAACAAAATAAAGAGACAACAGAAGAGAATCTTGTGTATGTACTTCACTTTTTATACTTCAACTCGGCGGTCGCACCAGGGTTGTCACTTTGGCTTATGCACAAAAAACTAATGCTAGTATCTTACTCCAGTAAAATAAAGTTTTAATTCAAGATATGTCAGTCTTCTTTACATTTTGCATATAATGTAGTCTTAATTATATGAAAATTATGTGTAAAGGTAATTTGATCGGCAACCACCGGCAAGTGTTGAAAAAATTAAAGCGTTAAAAATAAAATGCGTAGAACTTATAATTTTACATCAAAAAGGTTATATGACTTTTTCTCCTCTGGTCAAAATTAACCGAGTTAGAGAGGTTTTTAAGATTAAGGTGAATGATTTTATAAATGCTGCTGAGCCCGCGACTTCGTCCGCGTAGAAAAAGTTCTAAAATAAAAGTAGCCTAAGTTACTACTTTACTAAGTTACGTCAGCTATCTGCCAGTGAAAGTCCCGTCAAAATAGATCTAGGTACTTTATGTGCTCGAGGTTCATGGCGAACAGCTTCTACCTCCAGCGCATGAGCCAAAGCCTCCTTCATTGTCACGTGGTGCTGAAGGCGAACAGCAGCACGTACTTCCAGGTCTCTAATTCCATCAATAAACGCCTGGACGATGGTGTTATTCACTGTGTTAGCGTCGGTTGAAGGATACGCCTTCCTCACAAGATTCTCAATTTCGACGGCCCATTGTTGAAGTCCCTCGCCGCTCCTCTGTACACGGTCCTTTAATTGGGCACGGAACACATGCTCCAAGTGACGCTCACCGTAGCGAGCTTCCAATGCCTCCATCAAATCAGCGAACTGATACTCTTTAGGCATTGCATCCAATACAGAGAGCGCCTGTCCCCGTAACGCCGTGCTCAGAGCTGTTAGGCAATGTTCATCTGTCCATCCACTGGCCTTCGCTGCTATTTCAAATTGAGTCCGGTAGGCACTCCATGAAGTAAGACCGTCATAAGTGGGTACCTTTACCCAAAACCTATCTGGTGAGAGCAACTGGTAATGGTAGCACCCGACTTAACTCCCGTGATCTTCATTTTCATGACTTCCCTCTCCAGTTGGTCCTTGTTTTGATTAATTTTGTCGCAGCTGGCCTCCAAGTGGTCAACCCTCTTCTCAACACCCTTCATGTCGTGTTTGACGAGGTCCACATCACTTTTAAGCTGGTCTTGTTGCGACAGGATAACTGTCAATTTATCATCAAAGTGTTAACGCACAACGCCGCGCAGCGCGCGGGCAACCCACGCCGCGCCGGGCCCCCTCTCGCGCCCGCGCCGGCGGCCACTCTACTCACCGACGGGTCCTCGGCCGCATCGCACGCGCGCCGATGTACATTCATAAATACTCATCATCGTTCACATTACGGTGATTGCTTAGTACAATGTAAGAAAGAACAAACTCAAGAATAAACAACTTCATCAAGCACCATTGTTGTCATTCCCACGTGGAAACCGCCCGGGACAAACGCCCTAACAGTTTTATGGTCACATCGAGCCGGCTTTATGAAAAAGAAGCAGCCACGCGGTACGACCACGCGGACATCGCCCTGTGCAGTTCGTACTTCGTGCTTCATGGAAGATTAGAAGAAGGGGCGAGCATATCACCGGCAGCATTTTTCCACGACCATTAAGTATATCCTGCGATGGTAAATTCGTGAGTTCGTTCCAAATACTTCGCAATCATAATCATACCTACATTCCAAACATATTCATTATTTCTTTGTTCTATGTAGCAATAAATCTACGTAGCAAACTCGCATTTAGTTTCAATCATAATCATACCTACATTCGAAACATTCATTATTTCTTTGTTCTACGTGGCAATAAATCTACGTAGCAAACTCGCATTTAGTTTCAATCATAATCATACCTACATTCGAAACATTCATTATTTCTTTGTTTTACGTAGCAATAAATCTACGTAGCAAACTCGCATTTATTTTCAATCATAATCATACCTACATTCAAAACATTCATTATTTCTTTGTTTTACGTAGCAATAAATCTACGTAGCAAACTCGCATTTATTTTCAATCATAATCATACCTACATTCAAAACATTCATTATTTCTTTGTTCTACGTAGCAATAAATCTACGTAGCAAACTCGCATTTATTTTCATTATACATTATACACAAGCTAATTTATGCACATTTTCATAAATTACGGCTTTTAAAATTCATTAAATATAGTTACACACAGTAACTTCCTACCCACAACCAATCAAGGTTTTTTCAAAAATACAGCCTCATCTTT
The DNA here is from genome assembly GCA_036924255.1 of Apodemia mormo. Taxonomy (NCBI): domain Eukaryota; kingdom Metazoa; phylum Arthropoda; class Insecta; order Lepidoptera; family Riodinidae; genus Apodemia; species Apodemia mormo. The sequence continues at coordinate 3,757,590 of JAUPFN010000008.1, forward strand.
ATTTATTCGAAGCTTAGCTTATTTAACATTAAACATCCAGTCCTATACATAGGTACATTATTCTTTTACATTATTCAACATATTTATTCAATTCATTTTTGCTTTCAGCTGTCAAACCGAGGCGCTTGCACGTCGCCCGGTTGAGTACGACGACCCACGTGCAAGGTCATTGCGCCCGTGTGACGTGGCATGACAGCTTGCTCTCAGCTGAATTTCCTTTAGTCTTTCTTGCTCTGCACGCATACGCATTTAAGTATTCTTCTTTTTTTCGCTATACCTATATCGTTACGACATTACAAACTTTAAAACATTTCGCTTAAAAGTATTCATTATTTCATTATAGTTACAATATTGCAAACTTTAACATTTTGCTAAAAATAACTTTAAAATAATTTGCCTTTTATCTAACTTTAATTTATTAATTTTTTGCACTACTTGCTATTTTTGCATTACTCTTTTTCTATATAAGGTTCGCTATGGCATCTCAATTAAAAGAGTTAAAAAAGAAACGCGCTTCCTTCAAATCCAAACTTACGCTTTTTATCAAACATTTGGATGCTACTATATCATGTGAATGCCTAAACAGCATTAAGGTCACTGAACTTACTTTGAGACTATCCAAAATAGAAGAAATGTACAATGAATATGATTCAATACAGTGTAGTATAGAGGCTTTGTCGGATCTTTCAGATGACGAGTCATCGCCTGAAGGTCAGGACCGGGATGAGTTTGAGAGTCAATACTTCACCGCGATTGCCACAGCTCGAGACCTGTTGAGCAGAAACCCAGTGCCAGGTGACAAGCTCTCCGTTACAGGTTCTGGATTTGCCACAGGTGGTACAAACCTCAAATTACCTATCATACATCTTCCTACCTTTTCTGGCCAGTACCAAAATTGGTTGGAGTTTCACGATACATACATTTCTCTTATACATTTAAATGATAGCATTCCAAAAATAAACAAATTTCATTACTTACGATCTGCCTTAAAGGACAGTGCTAAACAAGTTATCAATTCTTTAGAATTGTCAGCCAACAATTATGATGTGGCATGGCAATTGTTGTGTGAACGTTATCACAACAACAAACTTTTAATTCACAATCATATTCAAGCCATTTTAGACATTCAATCTATAACAAAGGAATCGTCTTCCGAATTGCGTAATTTCATTGACATTATTAATAAGAACTTAAGGGCTCTCACTTCATTAGAAGTTGATACGAAAAACTGGGACCTACTCATAATACACCTTGTTTCTAGCAAATTAGATGCGACTTCGAGTAGGAATTGGAAAGAACATTGCAACCTTTTCAAACACTTACCCACCTTAAGTGATTTAATCACCTTTTTGAAGCAGCGTGCTGAATTGCTAGAAACCATCGAACAAACAAACATTAAACGTAGACACAGTGAACCTACCAACAGTACAAAATCATTTATCACACAGAACACAAAATCATCATACTCATGTCATTATTGCAAACAAAACCATCCTATTCATTTGTGTCAAAAATTTAAAATATTAAATTCACATGTTAAACTACAAAAGGTGAAACAACTAAAACTTTGTGCTAATTGCTTGAGGCAAGGTCACAATGAAAAACAGTGCAAATCAGGGTCATGCAAGATATGTGGCAAATTTCACAATACACTATTACATTTTGATAACGTCCCTCATTCAACAACTCCTGGTCAGTCCAGCAACAATGCTGCTGAGGGGGGTTTAGTGCTAGCCACTAATGAAAGGGTCACTAAGGAACACTGCTCTTCTTCTGAGGAGTTACAACACAACATTGCATTATCATCCATGACACAAAACAGCTGTGTACTTTTGTCAACCGCACTCATAGAAGTGGTTGGTAACAATGGGTCCAAACACAAGGTGCGTGCCTTATTAGATAACGGCAGTACCACAAACTTTATGACAGAAAGTTTAAGCAATAAACTCAAGTTGCCAATCCATTCAACTTCAACAAAGGTTGAAGGATTAAATAGAAACACATCATACATTAATAAACGTTCAACAATTACATTTTCATCTCTTATTGAAAATTATACACAAAAAATTGATTGCTTTATTGTACCTCAAATTACACAATCAATACCTCCCATACAAATTGACACTTCTTTACCAAACATTCCTTCGCATGTTCAGTTGGCGGACCCAGGTTTCCATCACCCATCTGAAATAGACATTTTACTAAATGCTGAGGTATTTTGGAATGTTTTAGGCAATAAGCGCATTACATTAGGCAAAAATAAACCAACACTTAATCAAACTAAATTAGGTTGGTTGATCTCGGGTACCATGTATACCAACAGAAATAACACAAAACATACTTACCTTTCTAATGATACAGTCCACTGCTATTTTTCCAATGACGTCAGTTACAACAGATACTATGGCGTTCCGACCCGTCAGAAAAGTTGAAGTTGTACAAGCTCAACACAGTCACGTACGGTACAGCTTCGGCTCCATATCTCGCAACTAGGTGTCTTGTACAGTTGGGTAATGAATGCTCAGATCCCACGGTACGTGAAACAATATTTCATGATTTTTATGTTGATGACTACATAAGTGGTCATGACTCTGAAAGTGAACTCGTACACATATGCAATGGTGTAATTAATCAATTAAAAAAGGGACAGTTCCATTTAAGAAAATGGCGTTCCAATTGTTCATCAGTATTGCAACAAATACAATCTAATGACAATAATGACGAATTATTAAAATTAGTTAACGATGTCAGCGCAAAAACATTAGGACTTCAGTGGTCTTGCAAAGATGACAATCTTTTATTCTCTATAGATATTAATTTTGATAACAAGACAGTAAATAAAAGATCCATATTATCTACAATTAGGCAAATTTTTGACCCGCTTGGTCTTATAAACCCATGCATTTTACATGCCAAATTAATTTTACAAAACCTTTGGGCCACCAAGGTCTCATGGGATGATAAATTACCTTTAGAAATTGAAAATAATTGGCTACTCTTTTTAAAATCCCTACCTCAACTTAATAACATTGTCATACCGCGTCGAGTACTGTGTGACTTACCAATACATATTCAATTACACACATTAAGTGATGCATCGTTACAGGCATATAGTTGTTGCATACATGAACTTAAATTGCTTTGCAATGTATCTGCTGAACAAAACAATTTTATTCATAAGTATTCTAGTTTTGGCAAATTGCAACATATCACAGCATATTTATTACGTTTTATACACAATTGTCGCAACAAAAACAACAAGTTTACACAATCTTTTCTAACAGTGCCAGAATTAAAATCTGCTACTTACACTTTATGTAGAATTGTACAACTGGACACACTCACAAAGGAATACAACGGTTTTCTCAAAAATAATGAGTTGCATAGGAAATCTCAATTATGTAATTTAAATCCTTTTATGTCAAAGGAACATAAACTCATTCGTGTTGGTGGTCGGTTAAGTAACTCAAATTATGATTATGACACCAAACACCCAATACTTCTTCATTCATCACATCACATTACAACTCTATTACTCAAACACTATCACAAGCTTTTGATGCATTCTGGACCTCAGTTACTTTTATCAATAATCAGACATAAATTTTGGATTATAGGAGGTCGAAATTTAGCCAGAAAAATTACTCATGAATGTATAACATGTTGTAAATTTTCAGGAAAATCAACACAACCTATCATGGGTAACCTTCCTATTGAACGTTTACATTCTGAATATCCTTTCAGTAACACAGCAGTCGATTATACCGGTGCAATCCCTTTGGCTGACAGAAAAGGTAGAGGTTGCAAAATTATAAAGGCATATATATGTATATTTGTCTGCCTGGCTGTCAGGGCTGTACACGTGGAGCTTGTCACTGATTTAAGTACTGAAGGTTTTATTGCTTGTCTAAACAGATTCATTGCACGTAGAGGAAAACCCCTCAACATCTTCTCGGACAATGGCACAAATTTCGTAGGAGCTTATAACGAAATTCGCAAATTTTTAAAATCTAAATGTAATGATCTTAGTGCGTATGCTGCAGATCAATCTATCAACTTTAAATTTTATCCTGCCTATAGCCCACACTTCAATGGCATTGCAGAAGGTTCTGTAAAATCAGTTAAATATCATTTACGCAGAGTTTTATCATTAGCTCATTTAACCTACGAGGAAATGAACACAGTTTTAATTCAAATTGAGGGAATCCTAAACTCTCGACCTTTGACCCCTTTGTCATCTGACCCTAACGATCTCATTCCATTGACTCCCTCACCTTTTATTCTGGGACGAACAATAACGATGTTGCCTTCTTCACAGGTATACGTAGAAGAAAATAAAGCAAAGATGAGCACATTGCCTCGTTACGAGAGAGTACGGGCACTTGCCACTCATTTTTGGACCAGATTTTATAAGGAATATATTTCAGAGCTCCAGAAACGTGTGAAGTGGCAACGCAAAGATGGCAGACTGCTACGCCTGGGAGACCTGGTGGTGGTAAAGGACGATCGCCTACCACCCAATCGCTGGCTCCTTGGACGAGTCATTCGCCTGCATCCCGGACAAGACAACATCGCTCGTGTCGCCGACATCCGTACTGCGGCAGGGGTTCTTAGCAGAGCCTACAATCGCCTGTGTCCCCTGCCAACCAACAATTCATCTTTGGAACAGGATGTTCCAACGGGGGCAGCCTGTTAACGCACAACGCCGCGCAGCGCGCGGGCAACCCACGCCGCGCCGGGCCCCCTCTCGCGCCCGCGCCGGCGGCCACTCTACTCACCGACGGGTCCTCGGCCGCATCGCACGCGCGCCGATGGACATTCATAAATACTCATCATCGTTCACATTACGGTGATTGCTTAGTACAATGTAAGAAAGAACAAACTCAAGAATAAACAACTTCATCAAGCACCATTGTTGTCATTCCCACGTGGAAACCGCCCGGGACAAACGCCCTAACACAAAGCCAATAAATGTTCCTTGATCTGTTCCCGCAGTTTCTGTTGTTGCTGTTCCTGTTCCTGTCACTGTTGCTGAATAGTTTCCCGTAGCTCTTGTTGTTGCTGAATTTGTTGTTGAATAGCTGCCAGTATGACAGAAAGATCAGTAGGCATTGCACTCGACGATAGTGACGTGCTGGCAACACTTGCAGGTTCATCACCCGTACGCACCTCTATGTCCTCTGAAACCCTCTGTGTCTCAGCCTGAGACCTGGTGGTAACACCTTCCTTCGGAATCAGTGGCATTTTTTAACACAATTTCACTTCCGACACCAGTTGTTACGTACTCGATTTCGTACTTGTAAGAAAACACCACTTATATTAAATCCGTGTATTTACACAACACAATACAACGTAATACTAAAATACACTTTACACCCTAGTCACTCGCTGTACTATCACTGAACTTAGAACACTACACAATAAAACACTTCTCGCTTCGCACTAGTCACTTGATGTATCGCTCTCGATCGCTTGATGAAAACTGCCTTGTGTTTGTCAACACCTCTGTATTTATAGGCAGGGGAAAGTTCTAGCTGGATCCAGAAAAATCTAAATGTATCGGGAAACAATGAATCACTTCTTACCGTAAACATGTTATGAGTCGTAAATCCTAGTACACGCTATTTTCAACCTTATGCCATATCAAACAAAGTCCATTATGGCATAGCCCAGGTCAACTATTTGTTTGTCAATAGGAGTAGCTATCTCTTTCTTTTATTTCTAGATAGTTACCGCGCGCGCGCTCCAACTCTACACGCTTCTAGATTATTCGTAACAATAGTAATAAAATCTTAGTTCAAAATAAATAACCCACTTACAAACAAACCAAAAATAATTTAGACAATATGCCGCGGCAGTTTGTTAACGGCGGCGGAGAATATCATGCACATTACAAATTAGCTGTGCCTGCGAATTCGTCCGCGTGCAAAAATTTCTATAAGTGTCTGTTCCCGGGTCTTAATCTATCTTTGTGCGAAATTTCATCCAAATCAATTCAGCGGTTTAAATGTGAAGAAGAGATAGACGGAGTTATTATCGCATTTATAATATTAGTATGGATTAACGAGATTTTATCAACGGCGTAAGGCATTTTCTAAAACGAAAAAACTTTATCTTAGCAACCTGACGGTGCCATTTGTATAGGTGCAAATTATAAAATTTGCCTGCGACATCTACATAACATATACGTAAGGGAATACAAACAAATACTTACTTACCTCCATAAAACAACTGATAGCTTAAAAAACGATAATTCACTGTTTAATGACGAGTTTAAACAGCCGTCCACTGCACAATTCCAATAACTTTTTACTTGTTCCATTTTACAAACGCGTATTTAATTAACTGCTGTCGCGCACGTGAATAGCGGACGGCATCCGCTCTCGAATTGAACCAAAACTACCGAGATTTCGCGTCTGTGAGAGCTGTCTATGTGTGCGTTTCTCGAAGACTAGGTGTATCTAGATTGTCTTCTGTAGCTATTTTGCGTAATTATGGATGAAGGATGATTAATAATTTTAGTTAATGACTACAAAAGTTATACGATCTGCATTATCCACGATATCATGATCAACAAAGGAGAATAACATTATGAAAGTTATACGGAAATACGTTGCGTTGCGATGCGGTCCGTTCTGCTCTGCATCGGGCCATTCTAACCTGTGTAACTCACCGTGGACCGTTCCATTGTGATCGGTCCTTTACAATACTTTTACAATCATTATAAATCCTTCTACATCATAATATGTATGTGATATGAAATAGAGTTTCCGTTAGCAAATGTAGTAACGTACCACAGCGATACGTTACGGCAATCTCACCCGGGACCGTTTAAGAACGGTGCCAAGAGATGTGAATTGCGAACCTTTCAGGTAGGAATTATTTTTGGCTCCTGATCAAACTTATGAACGGCATTTCCTTTTAAAATTTCTCGGTTTTTGTATGAGTGAACTTAAATACATTCTATTAAACCGTCGTCTACTCGCTAGTCTGCAAACTTGCCAAAAATCGGGCGATTCTCATTTCCTCCTACATCATAATATGTATGTGATATGAAATAGAGTTTCCGTTAGCAAATGTAGTAACGTACCACAGCGATACGTTACGGCAATCTCACCCGGGACCGTTTAAGAACGGTGCCAAGAGATGTGAATTGCGAACCTTTCAGGTAGGAATTATTTTTGGCTCCTGATCAAACTTATGAACGGCATTTCCTTTTAAAATTTCTCGGTTTTTGTATGAGTGAACTTAAATACATTCTATTAAACCGTCGTCTACTCGCTAGTCTGCAAACTTGCCAAAAATCGGGCGATTCTCATTTCCTCAGCTGTTACTTTTAAAGCTGGCTGAGATTTATAGTGGGATTCTATCTTGCGGGTGCTTAAATCGTTCAATTTTATAACTACATTTCTTTTAAATCGTTCAATGATTTTATAGTATGGAAGAACAAAGAAGGTATTAACTTATTTTTGCAGCTTAAATCATTGTATAAAAGTAAGTCTGGAGTTAAGTATACAAATTTGAAGTAAAGGTTCATTCCATAACATTATTTTATAATATGAATAAAATGAACGTTATTTTTAAATGCGTAATAATGTGCCGTTAGAAACTATTTTATTTCTTATGCTAATTAAAAATAAAAATGCAGCTTTATCTGCGTTTTGTTTTCAGCTATTTTGTAGTTGTGACAGCTAAGCTAGGCTTTGAATAATGTAAGGATTATAACTGAAACTAAATACATGGCGAGCCACGCGAACATGCCATGAAAACACGAGTTTTCATTATTGAATTCAATTGAGCAAGCATTTATGAGGAAACTTTGTATTGCGAAAATGTTTAAAGCAACAATTTGAAATATTAATTTTGTCTCATACTTATAATGTTCTTCTAGCTCTGTGTTTGGATCTGTTCAATCTTTTTACTACGGTGATCATAAAATGTAAGTAGAATCTATAAAATTGTATAACATTTTATATTTATAACATTACCACCGTTTATTCTTGACGGTATGGTAGAGTTATGTTGCGATACGTTACCTCAGTCGGTAAAGCGTTTCCATCGCCTTAATGATCCATGTCAGGACCACATCAGCACCTTTCGCTTTTTGAATATTTTCGCTCCTTATAGGTGACGGTAAATTTATCATCCGCAATCTCAAGTAATTAAAGAAGAAAGAAAGAAGTTAAAACGTTGCGTAACGAACGAATTTTTTGCCATTTTGCTGGTTAATCAGCGAGAATGGGCAGGGATCACAGTTTTTTCCCTAGCGTACTGGAGAGAATCAACGAGCTTAGGTGAATCTCTCTTAGCATTTTCGGTACTCGACACTCTAATTACTTGGTTACGTTGATATGACAGACTGATGATAGTTTTTCTGGTGCACGCTGGCTTTGACGGTCCCGGCATTATATCCATATGGCGAGGCAAATGAGAGACGAAATTATGTATTTTGCGACACTAACGTGTACATAGAAGTCCGAAAAGTGACGCTGTTCACTATAAAAAAGAGGTTGGACCTGTACACGAAGATTTCGAGTAAATTAGCGCAATTGCAAACTGAACATATATTTACTGTTTAAATAGACTTTGTCTGACTTAGCAGCGTCCATTCGAATGCATCTCATCACATTTAATTCGATATTGGTAACGACATTTTAAGTACCAGGTAGGTATGGTTGTGGAGCTGTAACTTGTAAGTCTCTGCATCATCTCGCCCAGTTCTGGTACCACCGCCATATTTATGTCGCAATAGCGTCAATGCTTGTTATGGCGCAACTACATATATCGGGCTACCGCGAAGATTCGTGCTATCGCGATGTCCCGAACTGCTTCGCGAGGGGGCTTGACGCGTCACTGAAGAGGACATGGACGTGACGTGATGTTTGTACGACCACGACAAAGAACCTATAATATAATTACGATAAACGATAATAATAAATTGTATAATAAATAAATAATAAATTGTAATTTATCCGCATACATATGTTTAGGTAATTTCATGTATAAGCCGTATTTTGATACTGACCTAGTGTATCAACGTATCCTATTTTATTTTGTTCCAGGGTAGAAAAAAAATAACATAAGACGATATGACCTTTCATTTTTATGAAGGCATATCATAAGTTCGTAATCTTTGGGCGAATGAATAAAGGTAAACAGCAGCATAAAATTAAAGAACTTAAGGAACGAATGTCAATGAATTAAGAATTTTAGAAGAAAAGATTTTAAGAAATGTTACAATATTCTTGCTTGCTTTGTCGTGGGCCACACAAATATCATCAGTAGGCCGCACAAATATAACCTGCGGGCCGCAGTTTGATGACCAGTGATAATGCGACGTCATTATGACGCGAGCAAGTGTCGCGATGTAGTTCTTGCTAGCGCGAACCTTCGCCGTCGCCCGATATATGTAGCCACGCCATTACTGCCGGGTTTCAGATTCAAGGACAAGACAGCCGATGAACTTGTGTATTTAAATATAATTTTTTAATATAATTTTTTGACACGTGTAAGACATGAGACATTTACTATATTCTTATTTTTTTTTTTGGAGATTATTATAAAATGATTTAATTTTTCAATGTTATATTTAACTATGTACCTACTTACTGTTACTTTTGTAATGATATTTTATTTTCTGGTGTTGACGTTCAAAAAATGTATTTTTATACTTATTTTGAAAAAAAATTATTTGATTGATTGATTGATTAAACTACTACACGGATAGCAACATACCATATAATCATCTTTGGTGTCGATAGCGATAGTTTTCTCTTTTAAATAAAAGATTTTTATAAACTTTTTTTTTTATACATAAGATAGCAAACAAGCAGAGGGGTCTCCTGATGGAAAGAGTCAACCATCGCCTATAGACACCAAAGGTGTTAATGGTGCGTTGCTATCTTGTGGCGAAGTCTAATGTCACATGCATAAGTTTACCGGCTACCTTACCCTCCAAACCGGAACACGACAGCGACAAGCACTGATGCTATTGCGGCAGGAATAGGTAAGGCGGTGGTACCAGACCCGGGCGAGACAATGCAGAACTCTACCACCTACTAGCCATGACTCGCATATACTAGGTAGTGACTCGATAGCCAATCGATCGCCTTTTACGACCTGCCTGACAGAACGGCAGTTGGCCTATTCTTCAAAGAAGGCCGGGACCAACACGGCGAAATTTTTATAAACGTTTATACGTTTCACGTCAAATCTCTCACTCGTCGATCAATCAATCATCGATTAAATACATCAAAGGTGATAATGACGCGTTGATATCAATGTGGATTGTAATGTCACATATATAAATTTACCGGCCACCTTTAATTTTAAACCTGAATCGTACGACGGTAACAACCACTGATTCTATCGCGACAGGAATATGTAAAGTGGTAATATTAAACCCAGGCAAGATGGAAAATGCAAAAATCTACTTTTTTTTTAGTTAAAACTAGTTTATCACTCACTTGTACTTTTATTTCACTATTATTATACACTAAATTATTTAATTTTATCGACCGGTTTCGCTTTTTAAAGCATCTTCAGGACGTAATATTCTTTTTATAAAAGATATATAAAAGAATATTACGTCCTGAAGATGCTTTAAAAAGCGAAACCGGTCGATAAAATTAAATAATTTAGTGTATAATAATAGTGAAATAAAAGTACAAGTGAGTGATAAACTAGTTTTAACTAAAAATAATGGAATTTCACCAAGTGCCGACGATTGAAAGTGTAAAATCTACAAAAATCTACTATTTTCTCCCGTGTTGGCTTCTTTGAAAAATGGGCCGACTGCTGTTCTGCCAGGTTGTTCTGCCAGGATTGACTATGTATGTCACTACCATCGTGACTACTAGGTGGTAGAGTTTCGCAAAGTCTCGCCGGGGTATTTGGTACTACTGCCTTACCTATTCCTTCCATAATAGCATCAATGCTTTTCTTTGTCATTTTCCGGTTTGGAGGGTAAGATAGCTGAGTGCTAAGTGTGAGTTTTTCTTTTCGCATTCGATCGTGAGCGCGTTTCGAGTTTACTAGGAATTTGTATGTGATTTGTACAGCGCCACCTAGTCGTAAACTGGTTTCTCACGTTTACCACTAGGTGGCGCTGTACAAATCACACACAAATTCCTAGTAAACTCCAAACGCGCTCACGATCGAATGCGAAAAGAAAAACTCACACTTAGCACTCTGATAAACTTATGTATCCGGCATTGCCATCCCGCCTCACGCTTAGCAATGCATCATTAACATATTTAGTATCTATGGGCAATGATTAGTCTTTCCATCAAGAAAGCCATCTCCTCAATCAATCAATCAATCAATCAAATAATATTTATTCGACCTAGGTACATTTAAGAACACTTGTCGATGTCAAAAAACATGACACAACAAAATATAAAAGACAATTTATACAATATTTGTATTCATTAATACCAATATTGTTATAAATATTTATACGATATATATACATATAATACAATTCATAAAAATCACGTCAACCAGAGAGAATTTTGTTTTACTTACAGAAATGACCAACTATGTAAAAAAAAGTATATATATATATATATATATATATATATATATATATATATATATATATATATATATATATATATATATATATATATATATATATATATTAAATCATAATTTTAAGCAAACATGAAGACGGACATTTATAAAATTAATAAAAATATGTTGTAAAAGTATGTAACAAAAAAAATCTAATCGTCATGGCATTAGTGACTTGTTCGGCTAAATGTTTGCCTTTTACAAATTGCCTGGCAGAAGGGCTGATGGTTCTTCAAAGGGGGCCTGGACCAACACGTGGATCAATAATCAATACACCAGTGATCCTTATGATCAAAAGGCGTAATAAAACACTTATAGATTCTTGTAACGTATACGTTACAACTGATGTCCTCGTCTCCGCACGAGTGAATCTTTTGAGATTGTCTTTTCGAATAAAATATTGGATGTTACTCCTTGACATTAACTCTTTAAAGTTTACAGAATATTTTATATCGGTTAAATTGTTTAGACTTTACTTATTACTAACAAAAAACCTAATAATTTTTTACAGATTTTTAGGGTTCCGTACTTGAAACGTAAAACAGAACACTATTACTCAGCCCCCGCTGTCTGTCTGTTTGTCACCAGGCTATATCTCATAAATTATGCTAGCTAGAAAGCTGAAATTTTCACAAATTATGTATTTCCGTTGCCGCTATAATAACAAATACTAAAAATAAAAAAATTAATATATTAAGGATCCCCATACAATAAACGTGTTTTTGCGTATTTTTTGCTATGATGGTACGGAAACCTTCATGCGCGAGTCCGACTCGCACTTGGCCGGTTTTTATGAATAATGTTAATTTGGCAAGACTCTTTTCAACCGACTTCCCAAGAGGAGGAATTTATCAATTCTGTTGTATGTTTTTATTTATATTTGTTACCTCAGTACTCGGTCATTTATGATCCAATTTTGAAAATTATTTATTTGTATATGTCCCGTGTGGTCTCATTTTAATTTGGTGAAGATATGATGCAGGGTTTCAAAGTTACAGGAAATAGGAAATCGGTTACTGCAGTTTCACTACATTTAAAAATTATTAACTTAATAGTTCAAGATTATAAATACTATTTGAACATCGTATAATTAAAACACACATTATTTAAGTAATGTTGCACAGTAACAATTGTTTTAGGCTACGTCCGCACAGACAGGATTGTTTAGCACCCATTGCCTCGCGCCTCGTGACAAGAAACCAACACGTTCGTTTACTTAGCTAAGTCGCTAGTAAAGCTAAGTAAAGTTGGTTCCGGGCTCCTTTGAAGAATAGACCAACTGCCGTTCTGCCAGGCAGGTCGTTAAAGGCGACTGATTGGCTATGCGAGTCACTAACATCGTGGCTGTTAGGTGGTAGATGTCTGCATTGTCTCGCCCGGGTCTGGTACCACCGCCTTACATAATCCTGCTGCGATAGCGTATATGCTTGTCGCTGTCGTGTTCCGATTTGCAGGGTAAGGTAGCTGATCTATTTATGCATGTGGCATTAGACCTCGCCACAAGATAGCAACGCACCATTAACATCTTTGGTGTCTATAGGCGATGGTTGACTCTTTCTATCAGGAGACCCATCTGCTTGTTTGCTATCTTATGATATAAAAAAATCACTTAATCACTTTTACACGCACAGTATAATTCTTGCGCAGAGTAACGCCCTCATGAAGTGATTTACAATGACTGGAAAATATTTTATCCCTGCGTATTTATATTGTCTTTATTTATGTTTGACCATTGTAGTTAACAATGACGTCATTATCTCACAACAACAGCTGCATAAATCACACAGGTGCGCCACAATTGGCCGGCTAGTGCTCGTTAGGCGCAGTGTTCTAGAACTAGGCGCTTTTGTCGGCACTTTCTGCCTCGCGCTACTCCTGTGTGGCATCAATTACCAGTGGGGGTGTTTCCGAACGAATACGACTTGGGGACCTTCAAGAAAAGAGCTTACTCGTTTTAAAAAGGCTGGCAACGCAACTGTGACATTGCAGATGTTCATGGGCGGTGGTGATACTTAACATTCGCGATATCAGACATCTTGCAGTTGCGTTGCCGGCCTTTTAAAAATGAGTAAGCTCTTTTCTTGAAGGTCCCCAAGTCGTTTCCGTTCGGAAAAACCTAAGCCGGTAATTGATTCCTCAAAAGAGTAGCGGAAAATGTGCCGGGAGAACCGCACGGTTGTGGATTTCTAGACATCAAGATGGTCACGGTGGAACATTAAATTTTGACGCGATGTGCGATGATGCAATTTAGCAGCAACAACAACAAGGCAAGTTCTAACAACTCGTTAGAACACTAGCTATATACGATAAAAGATACAGAGCGAGCCTACATCTCTGCGTAATGCCAAAGAGTCAAGCCGTTTCGAAATAGCTTGATTATCAACGATTCGAACCGTTCTACGTTGAATGCGATCAAGTGACGTGAAGGAAGAAGATAAAACTGGGGAGCTCCGGCCCAGAGAGTTTATTTTTGTCAACTCAAACATAATAAAAGGATTTAGTGTTGTGCCTTGGAACAAATATCTATAAATGGTGTCTAGCATCTACATTAACACATCAAAAAGAAAATAATCAAATTAAACAGGTTTTACTACCGAATATATTCTTGAAATTTGAGCAATCCCTCCGAATAACAGAATCGTAAAGTAAAATTTGTAGCCTGTAAACATCAGCATACATTGTAAGTAACCCAGAATTTTATTGTTAACCGTAAAACGTGTGTTTGTTACACCCTTTAGATGAGACCGTCTCGTTTTACATCCCCCTGTATCTTATCGTAACCTCATATTTCGGCAAACAACTTCTAGCTAAAAGATTGTAGTGCAATATTAAATTGTACGCAATTTGATAAAAGTTTTGTAAGTTACTGGCTTGGCGCTTCGTCGCTTGCATTGGAGCCATTATCCGAATTAATATTCGCATTTTACATGAGTGAGTTTGTACAGATGGTAAGCAATTAAAAAATCTGTATTTTTACTAAATGTATCTTCACGTCTGTATCGCCGAAGATGTAGACAGAGGTACAAAAAGTGCACCCACGATTAGCTGAAGACACTTAGTTCCACCCAAACTGAAAGATGGCAAACCTATTACCAACCGAGCACTTATCCAATCTCAGGCAAAGTTATTTTTATCAGAAAACTGAAAAAAAAAAAGTTTTGGAGTTGCTCGAACCGGGAATCTAACCCGGGACCTCATATAGTCAAAACCGACACCGGACCACTAGACCACAGAGGCGTTATTTAAAAATAATTTACTAAAAGTAAGAAAACGAGTAATTCTTAGAAACAAGTTCACTGAAGGTCGAGCAACATGAGAAGACCTAATTGACACAACTGTTTTCGAATTCCAAAAATTCGACCATAGAGTAAACAATAAAATATCTTTGAAATTTCACAATATACGTTGGCCGTCACGCAATTATTATTATTCGTTCTATGTAAGCTATAGACGTAATAATACACGTGTGTGCATATTTAAAAATTATCGCCTCTGTGGTTTAGTGCTCGGGTCGGTGTTGATCTCGTGAGGTGCCGGGTTCGAGGTCGGGCAATTTAAAAATGTGTTTTTTTTTGGACGCGGACATGAAGATATTTATTTACATATGAGGTATCTACAGTCTTCGGCAATCTAAACATTAACTATATCTATTTTATTACTCCACTGTTCGCTTAGTTATCTTAAAAAAGGTACAAAGTTTTTACTTCATATATTAATATATAGATTATATTGTTTGGTTTTTAATGTTCCTCATCAAAAGCATCCATAACTTATAACCGGTAAGAGCTAAGGCTTACCTCAAAATCTCTCATCAGACATAATATATGCATCATTGAAGTAGTTTCAAAATTACTGCATAGTTCGAAACTACTCTAATGGATAATTAAAGTTTTTAAAGTTCCCGGGAATAGATTTTGTTATATCTTTTGCTAGGAAAATAGCTTTTTTACATATCATAGGATAACAAATAAGCAGATGGCTCTCCTGGTGCATCGACTATAGACACCAAAGATGTTAATAGTGCGTTGCTAATCGTATGGCAGGTTAGTAATGCCACATGCATAGGCTTACCGGCTACCTCATCCTCCAAGCCGGATAGATACGACTTAGACAAGCACTGACGCAATTGCGGTAGTTCTAAGTAAGACGGTGGTACCGAAACCTGTTCAAGACGTTGCAGTACTCTACGACCTAGTCAATAGTTACGATGTTAGTAATAATGGTGGTTAATAAAACACATAGCGCCATATTACAGCGCGCTATGTATACTCAATTGATTCTTTAATATAAACACTTGTACTGTTTCACAAATGTTTTGTGAAACAGTACAAGTGTTTATATTAAATAATCAATATGATGCAGTTTCAACATTTGGCTCTATAAAATAACGCCATGCTATAAATATACCTAACGGCTAGCGTAGGCTATAGTTATAGCTTTAGAGCGCTAGTGCGTGGTGACTTTGGTTTCGTCCAAAAGCAGTAGCATCATTAAATATGGTACTCGTAAAAAGACAATCGTAGGCACATGGAATGAGACGTGACTTCGACGGCCATCTTTTTACGGTGAACAGAACAGTATCAACGGTTGCAAATGGATGACCTCGATTTAGCGTTACTCGTATATGTGGAAGAATAACAATCATCAGAAACGAAAATAATCGTATGGAGGAAAGTGATTTATATAAAGCTCGTACTATCGAAGGTGCTTTTCAAATTTCAGTGTGTCAACGTCTGCACTGCAATGACGGAAGTTTTGGGAATACTTTCGTCTTATCCCCCGAAACAAAAGTTATGGCGTGAAACCATAACTTTGGTTTCATCTGCGTCTGTCTAATCTTTATACTTTACATTATGTAATATCTCAAATAGGCTTTGTGCCTGTTCTCAATCAACTAAAATTACATCGTCCTTGCTGCTACATGAAACTCATTTTGCACAATAAAAAGACACGCAGTGATTATATTATGTTTGAAAGTGACTTCACTGCTATCGAAAAAACATTCAAAGACCATACGACACCGACAAGATGGCCGTCATCAAAAGGCGGGACCGCTTTTTGACGTTACGTTGTCAATTACCGTTCTTTAGGAAACCGCGCCATTTAGTTTACATAGAAAATGATCCTATCCTATGGCCTACATCTTTGGAGATACGGGCGTGAAGATATTTTTTTAAAAAATGCTGAAAAAAATGTTATCATTCATAATTACCTCTGATAAATTTTAAGTATTAATTGTGATGTTTCTTGCTAAAATATATTTTTAATTTCCCACTTTTTTGTAGATAAGGAAGTTACTGATTTTGCCTCGATCAGTAACTTCCCTATGCACATACACTATAGATTATATAGCTAAGGAAACATTTTACAGCTCAAAAATTGCATTGAACGCCATTCGAAAGATCAAAATCAATCATCGTTCTCAAAATATACTTACAGCTTTTCAAACATCAAATTACTGTCATTTTTAACAAAATTTAGATTTTGAACTAAACATAGATTTTTGTTCCTTGGGGCTTAAAATACCTGAATTTAGCGGAAAGTTTCCGGGATGACTGGCTTACAGATTTTTTTGAGTAGTATGTGCAAATTTTTTCCTGATTTGGTATTCGGTATTCGGCCGAGTAGTTCGTAATATCGCCTAAATGCCAAGGGAAGTGGCCGAATACTGATTAGTAATCAAATATTCGTCGTATCTCTAAGAATAAATTAATAATCTGCTAATCAATTCATTACTTATTATTGTTAAATAAAACAAACGTTATAATTCTAGAATTTTTCTCATTTTGTACCATTAAGCTGACAAGTAGGCGGCTTAGAGGGAAAAATATTTTACAGTTCAATGGTTGTTATGATATATAGCCGAAAGGTGGCGCAAATGAGAATTTACGCACGCCGCGGTATTGTTGTTTATGGCCCACTCCGACGCGATTAACGATTCGCGCCTCCGTAACGGGATCTCAGAGACGTGAGCTTCATAAACATTTTGGAAACCGTAATATGTGAAGACTTAAACATGCTTATTTGCTCGCTTCCTTAGCTGAATAAAAAAGTTTCATCACGTCGGTTCTGTTTCGATGTAGACAAACTGAACCTAACATTTATAGACTTCCGATTCACCACAATTTACCGGTTCGTTCGAGAGATGGTTTTTTTATAACATAAGATAGCAATTGATTTTGCCCCCGTGTTGGTTCCGGGCTCCTTTGAAGAATAGGCCAACTGCCGTTCTGCCAGTCAGGTCATAAGAGGCGACAGATTGGCTATGCGAGTCACTACCATCGTGGCTCCTAGGTGGCAGAATTCTGCATTGTCTCGCCCGGGTCTGGTACCACCGCCTTACCTATTCCTGCCGTAATAGCGTCAGTACTGTCAATGTCGTGTTCTGGTTTGGAGGGTAAGGTAACCGATAAACTTATGCATGTGGCATTAGACCTGGCCACAACTTCAAGCAACAACACTTCTCGGTTTATTGACAAATTTAAGCCATGTTATCATCCGATGGACCACTTACAAAAGTTATACATTCGTTTTGGAGACGAGTTTCAATCGCGTGGAGCGCAATAGATTAAACAATGTAATATAATTATGTATAAATGGTTAGATACAGTGTGTTTTCATGCGATGGCCAAGTCGATCTATTTATTTAAAGCGTAAAAGATTTTTAACATTGATATGATAACAACTTACGTAATAACTTAAGATAGAAGGTCCCTTAAGTAGGGACTAAATAAATTAACCGACTTGGTATTACATGGATCTCACAACTTTTTACGGTAGAAAAACTGAGCTGCGAGACTTGGTTTTTTTACAGGATGTTTTTAATGATATCTCACTTCTTTTTGTAGAGTCCTACTTTTTCCTTTTTGGTACCTTTACTTCTAGAGTATCAATAACGATTTTTCTTAAAGTATTCTCTATATTATGATTTTTTCTTATTTTTGTAGGCAGTCTTTCTCTTTTTCTTTTCCGGTATTACTTCTTGAGCTTCAGCTACAGTTTTTCTCAAAGTCCACTCCCTGTCTCGATGTAATTTTCCCGAAGGCTTTGATGTTACAATTTTTGAGAAGTCTGGACGATAAATACTTCTTAATCTGTTGTATTCACAAATTGAGGATGCCTGAGCTTTAATACTTCCAAAGTCGACATTAATTAGATGTAAACCGCCCAGACTTGTAACTCTCAAAAGTGCCACGTAAGCTTGACCGGATGTGAACACTGCGGAACCTATATCCAACAGCGCATTACCAAGTATCTTCAGCTAAGCGTGGGTGCAATTGTTGTACCTCTGCCTACCTCTTCGGGGATATGGGCGTGAGGATACTACTTTTCTTTTAATTTAACATTCTGAAATATATCATTTAAGTTTTTAAACTAACGCGTTCTACTATCATTTTTAAAAATATATAAACGGGTCGGTATATAAAAATATATAACGGTAATATATAAACATATATCTTATATGTACGCGTAATAT
This sequence comes from Apodemia mormo, assembly GCA_036924255.1. NCBI lineage: Eukaryota > Metazoa > Arthropoda > Insecta > Lepidoptera > Riodinidae > Apodemia > Apodemia mormo. The sequence continues at coordinate 3,776,641 of JAUPFN010000008.1, forward strand.
ATGTACGTATTTTTGACCCGTTTATATATTTTTAAATATAATTTAAGCATATGTAGTCTTATATTCGCGACATTTTACGTGACGTTTAGCATCATACTAATATCTTTTTGGTGTTTTTTTACCAGGAGAGTATTTTAGTTGTTTTTGTATTTCCGTATAAAACTCCAGTATCAGTATAGATATCATAAAATGTGCAGCTAATACAATGCATCATAATAAAGCCTTCAGTCTGGCAATCTCGACAGACGCTTTATACGAAAAACGTACTGAAATTCAAATTGAATTATAATGTTGTTTGGTTGTCGGAATTGTGTTTAAGTAACGTTGGCAAACTTTAAGGAAACAATATTACATTCGGAAACTGGCAGGATTGTGTAATGGAATAATACTACTTCAAGAATTTCTGACAAAATATGGAAACTGATTACTGAACTACAAATAAATAAGAAGTATTAAGATGTATGATTTATTTTTGTAATTTCCTTGTGTGCCCTCCTTTGAAGAATAGGCCATTTTTAAAATTCCCTATCCAAAGGGTAAAGCGGAATCCAATTACTAAGACTCCACTGTCCGTCTGTCTGTTTGTTCGCCCGTCTGTCACCAGGCTGTATCTCATGAACGGTGATAGTTAGACAGTGGACACTTTCACAGATGATGTTTTTATGTTGGATTATAAAAACAAATACTAAAAAACAAAATAAAATAAATATGTAAATAATAAAATAAACTCAAAAAATGCTGAAACGATCTTACAAATTCTTTTACTATTAGAAAGCTACGCTATCGAGGAGTGGCATATTCTACTTTTTTAATCAGAGTGAGCAAAAAGATGTTAGGATTTTGGTTTACGTGAACGAAGTCGCAAGCAACAGCTAGTTTATAATAATTTGATACAATAACTCAATGTAACCGATATCAAGACTTAAAGAAAAATCATTAAAACTTAAAAGGCGCTGTGTTGAATTGTCGTCTAGTCATGAGGTGCTGGAGCCACGTTGTACCCGTGTAAAAACTGCCGCCTCACAGCAGTATTCAACTAATAGCAGTTTAAACTTCAACAAATAGTTTGTAGCATTAGGTTCTATTGGTGCTATTCTAAAAGCACTCGATAAAATATAATTTCAACAAACCAAACAAAAATAAACTTGCTTAGAGATTTTTTTATGTTAGTTGGATAGGCAAACTGGCAGACGTGCCACCTGATGGTAAGTGGTCGACGTCGCTAATGATCATAAACTAATTTACCTGGAACAAGCCCAGGTAACTCATTCATGTGTTGCATATCCTGAGACATAAGATGTTAAGTCTCGGTGCCAGTAATTACACTGCCTGTATTGCCCTTCTCTCTAAAACACAGCAAAGATATTTCACCGGAGAAACAAGCAAGATTAATGTGGTACCCATTCAACCGGGAGTGCGGCACAGCGTATCTCTCTCATCGGCGTATTATTCATTATAAATTCTTTATAATATTGATAGGGAAATATGATAGTATTGAAACCGACTCGTAAGCTTCATTTTGTCAAATAAAAGAGCTCCCGTAATAGCGAAACAAATCAGCCACCTGATAAAATTTAAATTGATGGCTATCCTAATAGTAGACATATAAGGCCACAAACCTAAGTTTACTCTCTAATTTAGAATACGTTGGAAACAATGAAGTTATAGCGATAGGAATAGCCAAGGCAAATTGAATGATACGAACTTTCTATAATTGATAGTTTCTCTTTCCATCAGGGGAGACATTTGCTTGTTTGCTGTCTAATAATTAAAAAAAAGAAGTTAAAACCTAGTAGTCGTGATGGTAGTGGAATTTCAAATCTTCGATTGTCTTTTATGAACTGTTTAGCTGCTAGTTTTTAATGTAGACTCCTTCAGTCTTAATCAAATTAAGGACAACAAGGCAAGGATAAAACAAATGGAAGTAACAAAAGGGCCATTAATTTATCATATTTTTTTATTTTATACTTTGATTCCTCATTTTGCCACCTTATTATGTCGCGTAAATTGTAGTAGCCATCGATTGAATGTCATTAGACATCACTTCAATTTACTGGTTTATTAGTTAGCAAGACTATTACTACCCTGATCGTGATTTTAGAGTATGTCCTCGAAAAAAATAGTAATCATTTTTGTCCAGCCTAGGCATCATAACTGGGGCTTCATGATATAAATCGAATAGGTTAATTAAGTCATGAGGAAGTTAATACATTTGTTTTATCATATTTTCTAAAGGCTTTCTATTATTTAAAGAATAAGCCCCCGTCGTAGGGAATGCTTGGTTGGCAGCAAGTTTTGTACCTTACGCTAAGTTTTTGTGACAGGCTAACTCGGTAACGCCTGGATGTATAAGTTTAGTGCAATTTCTCGCGGAACATTTGTGACATTCGTAACGGGTTTAAATGGAGTTTCGGAGCTTATTCGCTGGTTTATTATTAACTATACGAGTTCGCAGCTTCACGCGACTTTACTGACTTGTGTCAACCACTGAACAGCAACTCGTTACGGGAACTTTAGTAATTAACAACGATTGTCAAGTCTTATGTGGAATGTTTGTACAGATCTTCGTGATTGATCTCACACAGGTAATAGTGAAGTTTTGTTTTACAGTAACCGCTTCTTGTAGCAAATTGCGATATTATATGGTGTGGGTGGTACACCTATGCCATATAATATTGCAGTTTTCTGATTTTATCGCAAAAATTCGGACTGGATGTACCTTATCGCCCAGTTGGCGGTACGTCAAAGGCTTTTAGCGCGCTAATATATTCGGGTGCGGCCGAAGGGTGATTGACAAAGATTCGCTACAGATTTTCCCCGTGTTGGTACGGGTCACCTTTGAAGATTAGACCGTTTTTAGCGGTGCTGTAAGACAAGGCCTGGATACTAAAGTTCTTTTAATTGCTTAGCCACCCACAGTTCTTTTAATTGCTTAGATCTGTTGTGTGTTTGTGTGTGTGTGTGTATTTGTGTGTATGTGTGTGCGTGTTTTTGTTTTTTCCTGTGTTTTGTTTTTTTTTAATTAAGCGTAAAACTTATATTCTATATGTGCCTCACTGGTCTGCTGAATAAATGTTTTTTTCTTTCTTTCTTTCATCTGCCATTTTTCAGTTCTTAGTGTAAGAACAATCTGCTTGTTAACCATGTTGTGGTATAAAAAATAGGTAATATGAACCTATAGTTTGTCTGTTTACTGAATGTGAGAGTGAAATTCGATTTATACTAATAATTCACTTCGAACTGAACAATTTGACTTCGAAATAAGGCAAAAGAGGCCAAACTTGTCATTACTTTACTACTTAGTGGTAGAGTTTTGAAACGGCTCGCCCGGATCTGGTGTCACCGCCTTATTTATACCTGCCGCGACAGCGTCTGTGCTTATTAATATCGTGTTAGGTTTGAAGGGTAAAGTAGCTGGTAAAGTTATGCAGACATTATTGTATTATTATGTATTCTTTGACATTACTAACTTGCCATAAGCACCACTAATATCTTTCTGCTATTTCTTTATCCTATGATTAAAAAACCCTTGTGTTCTTTTTTTATTTTTCTGCCCTTGCATTTTCCGTTTTTTATGGCATTACGGTTCATTGTAGTAAAAGCAGTGGCATTTCTTTTATTGTATTATCTATACATCTATACAAATAAATAAAATTATAGTGTCTGTTTGTAATATTAAAATAACCACTTCTTACTAAATGCATATGGATACACGGTACACATACCAAAATAACATTTCTTTTAAATTTTTGTCTGTCTGACTGTCTTCTGTCTGTTTGTCTGGCTAATTTGTGAAACGGCTGGAATGATTTTGACGGGACTTTTACTAACAGATAGCTAATATAATAGGAGTAAACTTAGGCTACTATTATTTAAAAAAAAATCCACGTGGACGAAGTCGTGGGAACAGCTAGTAAATGATAAGAGAATTTAAATATAATTAAACTTTATCTAAAAACCGATAAGAGTTAAATCTGAAATCAATTCCTTGTATCGGTAATCGGTTGTTGCAAATTAATAAATTTAAAAATAAACTCAATAATAATAATCACAATTAAAATGCTACATTTAAATTGTGATTATTACTATTGAGTTCATCTATAACTTATAATTAGTAACGTTGGTGTAAGTTATTTTAAAGGCAAATGTAATGATGTCTGCCTATAGCTTATGAGTGAATTTGAATAAGCTTTTTGTAGCGTCTTATGCTTACCCTAATTTTGAGTTTATTAGTTTTCGTGTCGATAAAGGAAACATAAAAAGTTTACAATGCACTTAACCCTCAAGCCTTTGAGCCAGAGTGCCTAGTCACGAATCTCCGATAAATTAGAAAATGTACCCAAGAGACCTCGCGCAAAAAATTAGCAGGTGAGGGTTAGTAATGAGGAAACTTCGGATGGCCAATTTAGATATTCAAATTGTGTTCGGCCTTTTATCGAAACTTCGCGGCGACGAATAAATGAGGATTCGATGAAGTGAAGGGTTGAATATTGCAAACACCTTTATGTCTTGTAATTTAAGTTACGTTTTGGGTTCAGTAGACAACTAACTTATAAAACAGAAACTTTAATAATATTATATAATTTTTTTATATCAAAAATGTATAGTCAATCGGTCGCCTTTTGCAACCTGCCTGGTAGACGGCAGTTGGTCTTCAAAAGAGCCTGGACCAACACGGAGGGATGTATTCTAAGTTTCTATAGGTCTTCTATCTGCCTGCGCCATATACATTTAATTTAATTGCACTCGTAGAAGAAATACGAAATGTAGATATTTTGTGAACTATTGATATTGTTTAAAAAAAGGGAGTAAAAAGGGAGTAGCAAAAAAGTGTTGGAAATTTGTTAATCCCTTTTGAAGACTACATCAATTCCCTATTTTTTTATATATCATAAAATAGCAAACAAGCAGATGGGTCTCCTGATGGAAAGAGTTAACCATCGCCTCTATAGGCGATGGTTAACTCTTACCAAATATGTTAATGTTATGTTGCTATCTTGTGGCGAGGTCTAATGTCACATGCACGAGTTTATCGGCTATCTTACCCTCCAAATCGGAACACGACAATAACTAGCGTTGACGCTATTGCGGCAGGAATAAGTTAGGCGGTGGTATCAGACCCGAACGAGCCAATGCAGGACTTTACTGCTATGCTAGGTATGTCGTAAAAGGCAAGATAAAGCTAAAACATGTCACTTACATCGTGACAGTAAAACCAGCCTAAGGTTGCCGGTAAACTTATGTATGTGAGATTAAGATCCCGCCAGACGGATAGCAACTCACCACTTAACTTCGTTGGTGTCGATACGCCATGATTATCATTTTACATTTGAAAATCCATCTGCTTATTGCTATCTTAAGAAATAGACATCAATACAACTATACAATACAACAATATATCAATCAATACAACAATACATTCTATATATACATATAATAAAATCGTAGGAAAGTCAAAACTGTACATTGAATATTTTTTTTAAAAATACTTGGGGCGTGATCTACAGTCGATATCAAAGCCAAAAATATAGTTTTTAGAATTTTTGTCTGTTTGTCTGTATGTCTGTATGTATGTCCGGGGTAAACTCAAAAAATACTGCATGGATTTACTTCAAATTTTGCGTCGTTTGCTAACAAGTCGGGTCAACATATATTATCACGCTGTCACCTACAGGGGAGGAGCAGTACGGAGTAAACGAATCCGCACGGACGAAGTCGCAGGCAACAGCTAGTACTTAATACAACAAAAATACTATAAACCACAACGCAAAGTTAAATAAAGTAACTTTTTTTTTCTTGTTGTATCGTGCTTTTAATCACATTTTTTAAGTCTTTAAAAACAATTATTGTAAAATTGAATGGCGATGCTCATATTTTAAAAGGTCTTAGACATTTAATAATATAAAGCTCGCCTTCGTCTGAAGTTAGGTCTTGGGAGTAATAAAATTATAATGGCCTGTTTTACACCCCTAGTTGCAACATACAAGTTATTTTATAGACCTCAGGCAGTTAAATCACAAACCGCTTTCGTAATCACGATAAACATTCAGTTCATTGGCATGTATATATACGCCCTTGACCGCGGACGAGTTTCTGAAAGCTGAAAGCCTATTGCGATAGTGTTTCAGTGCCGCGTCAGACGTTCGAGTCGTTACGTGTCCGTCACGTCATAGGCTGTCGTCGACGTCGCGTAAGGTGGAAAATGTTGAGTGAATATCTTCATGGATAGTCGTGCAACAGGTGGTCTGGATAATTTGTAAGTATATCTATATTAAATCTAACGCTAATTCTAATTTTACTTATAACAAATATTAAAAAAAATTAAATAAATACATGATATATTTTAAATAAATAAGTATCATACTCGCCACTTGGTCAGGTACTTCGTGAGACTTATTATTAACAAATTACTAACAACAAATTAATTAAAATAATTGTACTGTTGTACAACCCATGCACTATCAGTTCTTACACACTATATACACTGTATATTACGTAAACAAAATATGTATATGTAATATCACGGATTAAATAGATACGCCTTTCAAGGCGATTTCTTAGTTTGTCAGCGCTGTCAGCCTTATCTCTGTATTTATGTCTGTAATTGCAAGCTACCATTTACATGCAGAAATACAGAGTTATAGTACTTAATGATGAAAATAAATTTCGAATTGCATTCAACGCAATTTTTGAGCTCCAAAATGCTTTCGTAGTTACATAATCTACAGGCTGAAAAATATCAAAATAATATCAAAAAACGTTTTTTCAAAAATTTCGTTATTGATAAATTTTGAAATCGATTTTGATTCAATTTGCGGTATTTGACGCAGTTTTTTAAGGAGAAAAGCTTTGATTTTCAAGTCAATCGGTATATTGGCCTGAATGTAATTTTTAAAATATTAAGTAAATTTGCTGTAAACAACAAAATATTAATATTTGAAAAGCTGTAACTTTTGAAACTTGATTCGATTTTGATTTCTGGAACTGTATTTGACGTAGTTTTTTTAATTACTAAAATATTGCAGCTAACCGAGTTTCGATCGGTCAAGCCATTTAAATGTTATGAGACGTTTACATACACACATACACACACATACATACATACATACAGACATACTGATGTCATCGCGAAAATAGCCGGAAAAGGTTCCTAGGACCTGAAAACGTGGAGATCTAGTGAAATCTCGATTTTCCAAAATCGGGGCAGTCAGTAACTTCCTTATTACGTAGCGGAAAGTTAAAAAGCAGACTCACCTTATGGAAAAAGACAGCTATCGTCTATAGACACCAATAACCAAAGATGTTAATATGGTGGTCGTTTTGCGCCATCTCTATTGACTGCGCCGAATTAACTAACTCGTTCGAAATGTGTTGGTACGCGGCAGCAGCATAGATTATATGCAATAAATTCTCACTCATGAATCCCATGAATCACGAGTCCACGGCTCACTCAACCATTTCTCGCGCTGTGCGCTGTTCGTCCTAAGTGTCAGTTGCGTGGCGTGCTGTGGCGTAGCGTTTCCTTCGCTGCTCATCATCACATGGCGCATCAAAATCGGACATACAATGTCCGATTTTGATGCGCCATGGCTAAATTTTGATTAAGCACAAAGAGCCGGTGCAGTGTGCTGCGCCTGAGTTACCGAGTTAACGCAAGGAATTTCACTGAGTTACCCATGTCTAGGTAAAACTGGAACAACCAACTTTTAATTATCTGACCGAGTTCTGAGGTAACAAACACAAAAAATAGAGGAATTTCACTGAGTTACCCATGTCTAGGTAAAACTGGAACAACCGACTTTTAATCACCTGACCGAGTTCTGAGGTAACAAACACAAAAAATAGAGGTAAATTGAGAACCTCCTTTGTGGTAAGTGGGTTGAAAAGTCTTAAAATATTGTTAGGTTTCTCTTAACAAACCCATCTCAAAATCAGTCCTAAGTAAGAAAAACAAAGTAGCAATATCCATTTATTCGCAACCGCTTGGCCAATAAGTTATATAAAAAAGTAATCGTTTGAAAAATCTTTTAAAAAAAGTAATAGTTTAAAAAAGACTTAAATGCTCATTCGATCATAAAAAAATAATATGCGAAAAATCATAATAAAACGTGAAAGACTGCACATGCGATTTAAGTAAAACAAATTGCTTTATATATTTATGCTGAAAATAAAAGGAAATGCCATTTTAAAATGAATTATAATTAAACAATATATAGAGATATATTTTGAAATAGGAAATTCTCGTGGGACAAACATTGATATAAAAAACTCAAGATACACAGTGTGTCAAAAACGTCCTCCAAAAATGAGTGCACAATTTTAAATTGTGCGCTCATTTCAAATAGAATCGCGTCGGTCGCGATACTGTCAATTTCTTTTTGTACATTGCTTTCTAAAAACAACTATAAATCTTTGGCTTAAGGTTGAATATGCAAAGACATATGATTTGCCATAATATCTATACATAACTACATAAATGAAATTAGCGACACTTTTGAGTATCAGTTTTGTTCGAACCTGTGCATCTTGGGTTTTTTATATCAATGGGGGCAAAACGATCCATTTAAAAATGGATAAAATATTGTTTTTTTTCTTAAAATATCGTGTTTCCAGTTTACACATATTTTACTTCCGGATTTGTTTTCACTTACTTTAATGATTGCTCATTGCAATTAGACTAAATTAATTTGTGAAATTTGCAATGCAATAAATTATATACATAGTATTATATTAAATAAATAAACTCTGCGTATTAGCAAGAGTATTACAATATAAATAGTTGCTGAAAGAAGGCGTCCAAATTTTTTCCATTTTAATGCTTTGCAATATGAGTCGTGCAATAAAGAAGTTTCTATTTTTTTAATTTTCATCAACAAAACGATGCATATTCAAGAAAAATATAATAAAACATTGATTATACATTTTGCTAATGCCATATTTCACAATTGATTATATAATATAAGCACTTGTACTGTTTCACAAAAATTTAAATTTTATTTATTACACAATCACTTTTAAATTGACAGCCAACCGGTTTCGCCTATTACAGCATCATCAGGGCTTTCACATTAACATTTTCCTTATACTATTGTAAAACTTAACTAATAAACATACACAAAGACTTTAATAACTAAAATGCGAGTAAATAAGGTAGATAACCAAATAATTATTTGCTAAGTACCCTCATATACAGTATTGCCAACGTCAGATTTTTTCCCTAAAAAGTGGGGTAAAATAGTAACAACATTTAAGTTAAACAAATAAACTAATGTCAATAAAAAGTGATAATTAAATTAGAATAATTAAATATTAAGTGTCAAATTGCAATAATACATTTAAATGTCAAATTAAAATAATATATTTAAATGTCCATTTAAAATAACTAAATGAAACATGTCAGAACCGAATAATATATAATAAATTAATATTGAAATAATATTTGAGGTTATTGTTGGATTAAATCTAACCTAATGTCGAATTAAAATAAATAAAATTTAATATGTCATAACCGAATAATGAGAATAGTATTCCCCCTTTCCACGGTGGAAAGGGGGAATCCGCATTTGGCAAACACCTACACGCAGAAAATCATACTTTCGACCCTGGTCGGGACTTTTCAACCTTACATTTCTGCGAAAAAGGGAGGAAGCTGGATGCTTTAGAGGCCTTAGAAATTAATAAAATGAAGAATAATCCGCTATTATTAAATGAACAAACTGATTTAAATAGTTCCCCATTGTTAAATATTAATTTTGCCTAACATCATATTTATTCAATATTTACTATTCTCATTATTCGGTTATGACATATTAAATTTTATTTATTTTAATTCGACATTAGGTTAGATTTAATCCAACAATAACCTCAAATATTATTTCAATATTAATTTATTATATATTATTCGGTTCTGACATGTTTCATTTAGTTATTTTAAATTGACATTTAAATATATTATTTTAATTTGACATTTAAATGTATTATTGCAATTTGACACTTAATATTTAATTATTCTAATTTAATTATCACTTTTTATTGACATTAGTTTATTTGTTTAACTTAAATGTTGTTACTATTTTACCCCACTTTTTAGGGAAAAAATCTGACGTTGGCAATACTGTATATGAGGGTACTTAGCAAATAATTATTTGGTTATCTACCTTATGTACTCGCATTTTAGTTATTAAAGTCTTTGTGTATGTTTATTAGTTAAGTTTTACAATAGTATAAGGAAAATGTTAATGTGAAAGCCCTGATGATGCTGTAATAGGCGAAACCGGTTGGCTGTCAATTTAAAAGTGATTGTGTAATAAATAAAATTTAAATTTTTGTGAAACAGTACAAGTGCTTATATTATATAATCAATATGATGCAGTTTCACCAAGTGCCGACGATGGAAAGTATAAATCATATTTCACAATTTTTACATTCAAAATTCAAATCATTAGTGGTCTCCCCCAAACACGAAACACGCGCTTGGTCGGTTTTTTTTTAGATTAATGTATTCGGCTAAGATTGTGAATCTTGGGTTCGATCCCGAGTTGGACAAAAGTGTTATTAAGGCTTTAGAGACAGCTCGGAGCAGGGCTTGGAACCAGTTTGAAAAATACCAGTTAAAGTAAACTTATTATGGTTTTTATGAAAGATTTCGCTCGGAGCGTATCTAAGATGAGAACCCTTCATTAACTTAAATAAACCAGTTTAGGACTAAACCTAGGATTAGTAAATAGTGTAGGCCAAAATTACGAGCCGAGAGAAGCGGAAAAAGATTAATTCGACTTCGATGGGTTCTATAAATTAGACCATGCTGAAGTTCAGTCTCACAGAAGACATTTTTTTAAATCATTAGATAGCAAACAATTAGCTTTCTTGATGGAAAGAGGAACTATCGCCTATAAACACTAAAGATAGCAATAGTGCCTCGCAATCTGTGTGACGAGATGGCAATGCCACATGCACAACTCTAGCGGCTATCTTACTCTCCAATCCGGAACACAACAATGACAAGCATTGACGTTATTGCGGCAGGAATAAATAAGGCGGTGGTACCAAATGCTTCGCAATATGAGTCGTGCAATAAAAATGACCATTATCAAGAGCAACATTTAGAAGTGCAAATGTCATTGCAATGCTAATTAACTAAAATCACAACCGAAGACGTGGAGTACCCGATATGTAGATGCGATGTTTGCGGTGCGCGGGAACGGCAGCTGCGCAAACAACGGCCGCTGTAAATACAAGTTGCAGCGTACGTGCATTTTGACAATCACTGGATATTGTCATTGGCTCAGTAAGCTGCGGTATGTAACAACCAAAGACTTCTATATACAAAGTATATAATTTATCTGGTAACAACACGCATTAAACGTAGAATTTTAATTCAAAACACAAGATTTGAATCGTTTACGTCTTTAAATTTGCCTTTATAGGGGGGACAGTTCAATAAACTGATAATAACAAAATTGGGGAATCATAAACATCCAAAATCTAATTATACCACTGAATAGCTAAAGAATCAAATAATTTGATAAGCTAAGCGCGAATAGCAATGCTTCACGGCGAATGGAGTACCAAGTGCCACCATTTTTAGGTAATTTCACTGCGTTACATATTTTGCATATGGTATATCTTATGACTTAGAGTAACTATAAATTTCGATTAAGTTTTATTCGAAACCTCTTGTAATGACTCACTGATTTTATAATTTGAAAAATAAAATTAAACGCTTATAGAAAATATATATGGAATTTAAATAAAAAATTTAAAGAAAAATTGTAATCAGCCAAAAAATTTTTAAAAAGCTATATCCAAATACAAGGAACGTATACCGTCTAAAAAGAATTTTAAATAGCAATCTAATGATACCCATAAACCTCTGTATGAAAGAGTAAAGAAGTGCCAAGGTAGAATAGAATAGAATATAGTTTATTGCATCAAATATGGTACATTAAGGTCTTAGAATTATATAATGGGTCTCACATATTTGACCAGTTACGGCATGCAATATTTAATTTTAATTTAACTTACATCACATTCCGATTTTTCAAAATAACATTAATAACTATAATCTCCATTTAACGTTAATTTCATCGAAGGCTACAAAATATTAATTATAATAATAAAATAAATGTCAAAAATGGTCAGAACTTACATACTAATATTTTTATTTAATTCGTACGTTATAATTCATAATATTCAATTTGATATGTTTGGCACTGATAAACAAATTTACATATTTCATGGTACCCTCGCGTGAACTCAAATGTTCTTTTTTTTTTTTTTTTTTTTTTTTTTTTATATCATAAGATAGCAAACAAGCAGATGGGTCTCCTGATGGAAAGAGTCAACCATCGCCTATAGACACCAAAGATGTTAATGGTGCGTTGCTATCTCGTGGCGAGGTCTAATGCCACATGCATAAGTTTACCGGCTACCTTACCCTCCAAACCGGAACACGACAGCGACAAGCATTGACGCTATTGCGGCAGGAATAGGTAAGGCGGTGGTACCAGACCCGGGCGAGACAATGCAGAACTCTACCACCTAGTTGCCACGATGGTAGTGACTCGATAGCCAATCGGTCGCCTTTTACGACCTGCCTGGCAGAACAGCAGTTGGCCTATTCTTCAAAGGAGGCCGGGACCAACATGGCGGTCAATGTAAGGTAGTGCGTATCGCGCGAGCAAATGGATTTGAGGCGCAATTCTGCACTTAAATGACTATAATACTTTATTATTTAAAACAATTTACATTTTATTACACTAGAGAAATCTCACTAAATTGTTTGTGTGATTTATGAATTGTTGTTCTCAATGACTGTAAATTTATACATTTATAATTGTGGAGGATAAAATTATGTATCGGTACGCGATGGTTTATTCGCTAAAATGTCAAAGACTAAAATAACCACGAGATGGGAATTGATAAATAAATAACCACAAAAAATAATAACAAAATATAACAACAAATAAATATAAATATGAATAATCGAGCTATTTATTTAGTTGAATAAAGTATTTCATTTTACATTTCAGCAATTCATTTTTATTATTAATTAAAAGTCATGTATTTATTAGATTATTGTATTATATAGGCATTCAGTATTTTAATATTTTCATTATTAATTTATTTTAATTTAGATCATTATTTTAAATCAAAAACAATAATTTACACCACTGAATTCTTTTATTGAGTAAAACTTTTTTTTTAATAACCATTTGAATAACTTAGCTTTAAATAATTTAAGATTATATTCTTTAAATTCTTCTGGTATTTTATTAAATATTTTTACACACATACTGTAACAGTTATTTCGGTAAAGTGCAGTTTTTGGTATACGATCTAACACTAGCCTATCAATATTTCTACATGCTCGCGGGCAGCAGTCCTTAACAGTAGTAAATTTTTCCATATTGCTTTTTACGAAAACTGCTATCGCGTAGATGTACATATAAGGCAATGGAAGAATATTCAGTTTTGTAAAAAGTGGTTTGCAAGACTCTCTAGGTGCAACTCCGCATATTGATCGTATACATTTTTTCTGAGCTCGGAATGCTCGTGGAAGATCTACAGAATTACCCCAAATCAATAACCCATATCGTAAAATTTATGCCACGTATCCATTATATGCTAGTAGAGATGTCTTTCGTCTTTGCCGAGAACACAAAAAGATGAAGGCGTCTGAACCAATCAACGATGGCACTTGTACGATGTATGATTTTTTTCGAATTTTCTGTATCACTGCTGGCCTTAAGGGCCTTCACAGCTTCATTGGTCGTGGGGTGAGAAGAGTGCTCATCTAGAGTTTAAAGATGTGAGGCTATACGCCCTACGCTTTAAGGGTTTCTCTTATGAGATCGGTTCTTGGATTAGGGTGGAGTTGTGATTTGCGATATGAGGGTTAGTGACATTGTTTTGTCCGTCGGCTGATCTTAGCCCTTGGGCTAGGTTCGGCGATGGGTGAAGTAGAGGTCTGTTAAAGTATATATAATTACATGCTTATTAATTCTCCGTCAAAATAGTTAATCATCGAATCGTTACTGGTATGATAGATGGCGTTGTAATAAATACGTTATAAAAGCGAGTAGGAGGAAATGTGCAATAAATATTGTTTTAAACCGCAATTTGGTACTAATCAGATTGAACCGATACACGATAACGCTAAATTACGTTATCTGATGTCTGCTAAACGTATTTATTGCTTAGTTTTGTTACGCGTCAAATTGTTTTACAGAAATAATTATTGTAGTTAGGCATGCGGTTTGTATAGGTATTTGTTGTCTGTGAATTTGTGTTCGGTGTATCCCACTATTTCTATTACGTATTTCTATTGATAGAAATACTGGGACTGATTCAGACTGATTGTCCCATCATTTCTATTGCTCCCGGCTGCGACAAAAAAAAAACTCTGCATCATCTCTGACGGCGTGCACATAGAAACTATTTATATATTTCCTCTTTAGATAAAATCATCGACCACACAGCCCATAGACGCCTAATGATAAGCATTGACGTTATTGCGACAGGAGTAGGTAAGGCGGTGATACCAAATGCCCGGGTTCTCACCCGGTACGTACGGTACTCTGCCACCTAGAAGTCACGATGGTATTGACACATAAAGCCAATTGGTTGCCCTTTTACGACCTGGCTGGCGGAACGAAGGTTGATCTATTTATCAAAGGAGCTTGAACCAATATAGGGGAAAACAGGGGTAATATGTCATTAATATAATCTTTTATACAAGATATCATCCTCTATTTCAGCCCTTTGCAATTAGATTTATTTAAAAAGTATTTGAGTATAGGTCTTCTAATATCTCCTTGCCAAATTTCATCTAAATCGGTTCAGTTGCTTAGACATTTAAGCATTATAGGCAGACTGATAGACAGACAGACAGATAGGTGGATAGACAGACAGATAGACAGACATTAATGACATTATATCCATTATTTTTTAAGCTAGAAACCTTAATGGGAGCGAAGTGAAAGAACCTAGCGCCATAACAATAATCTAGATATACTACGCTTCTGTGGTTAGTGGTCTGGTGTCGGTGTTAACCACATGAGGTCCCGGGTCGATTCCCGGGTGGGGCAATTCAAAAAGGTGTTTTTCAGTTTTCTTATAAAAGAACGTTGCCTGGGATTGGAAAGTGCCCAGTTGGCGATGGGCTTGCCACCTATCACATTGTGGAACCAATTCTTCAGCTAAACGTGGGTACACGTGTTGCTTACCTCTTCGGGGATACAGGTGTAAAGATACTTAGTAGATAGACTTGCCTTGCTTTTTTTCGTATTTAGCTTAAAAGCGTAAAAACGCCAATTGGATGACTTGATATCAAGTTCAGACAATACTTGTTACGTAAAACCTTGACTATGTACGTGAAAAACTATCTTAAGTATATTACGTCCTGAAGATGCTTTAAAAAGTGAAACCGGTCGAGTAATATATTAGAAAATATGTGTAAAAGTGAAATGTATGCACAAGTACAATAGTAAAAGTGTCTAACGAAAAACTATCTAATGAATTATTTTATCTTAGCTAAGAACCATCTCGCAAAACAGGGCTTTCAAATAAAAAAAACCGCAATCAAATCGGACCATCCGCCAGGGCTCCACGATGCCACGGACATGCACACAGATACACACATACACAGATACACAGATACACAGATACACAGATCCACAGATACACACCTGAAACTTATAACACCCCTCGTTTTGCGTCGGGGGTAAAAAATCGAACATATCGATTCTGAATAGTCTCTGAAAATTTGGTTGGACCTTTAAAAGTAACCCTGTAGAAGTCAACGACAAGGATTAATCTAGATAATTCCTCAGAACACTCCATCTCCAAGATGTAGAACGAGCTACCAGTTCTTCGCAATTCTCGAGTCGAGTATCAAGCCGATTAAAAATAGTATGGCCGTGAATGATTTAAATCCCTCTAAGCTGGATGCGATTAAATGCAAGAAGGTGGTACTGAGGATCGCCAGCTCAGAGATGAGACTAGTAGTCTATTTAAGGCCAAATTCGTGCCTTATGAATTTGCAGACAATGAGCCAGCAATAAGTACTGTTTCATTTGTTGAGTATGTCAAGCTTTTTTAGAAGATAGTTTATCTTCTTCCTCCAAATAATCACGGAACAGAACGTTACACACTACTGAACAACTATGTTAACTCCAAGAATTTCAATTCGGACTGAGGCTGTCAAGATAGTATTCAATCAATCAATCACTTTTTGCAGAAAGTGGGATTAGTTAAGAGCTGACACAGCAAAGGGTAAATGTTTAGTGGTAAACGCATAAAGGGAGGAGTTAATAAATCACCACCAGTTTTTGCACATCTTGGCTTTCTGGGAAGATCTTTCCGTTATTACATTTATCACCTAGAAAATTATATTAGATATAAGCATGGATGTACTCCGATTTTTTTTAATAATTAAGAGGCAGAAAAGGCTGTTATTTGAAAATTAATGAATGATCTTTTATATGAGCAACATGTTTTTTTATATCATAAAATAGCAAACAAGCAGATGGGTCTCCTGATGGAAAGAGTCAACCATCGCCTATATACACCAAAGATGTTAATGGTGCGTTGCTATCTTGTGGCGAGGTCTAATTCCACATGCATAAGTTTACCGGCTACCTTACCCTCCAAACCGGAAACGACAGTGACTAGCACTGATGCTATTGCGGCAAGAATAGGTAAAGCGGTGGTACCAGACCCGGGCGAGACAATACAGAACTCTACCACCTAGTAGCCATGATGGTAGTGACTCGCATAGCCAATCGGTCGCCTTTTACGGCCTGCCTGGCAGAACGGCAGTTGGCCTATTCTTCAAAGGAGCCCGGAACCAACATGGGGCAAATGTTGTGCAAGATTGTGCAAGTGGAATAAAAAGCGCTGCCAGGCTGTTTGTAAAAGAACAAACATATCGACAACTATATGGAAGTATACTGAATTACTTTTCGCGGTACCACTAAATGAATGATTTTGTCACTTAGTAATTTAAACTTTTAGTTTCGACTCGGTGATAGGGTAGGGCAAATGCTACCTTGCCTCATTGTGCGTACACCCATAGACACAACTTATACAAACTGTAATAGATACATTTGACTATAGGTAAAAAACTAAGCTGTTACATTTTATGAATCCAAATCCAGAGGGAAAAACGCGCTGCTAATGTGACGTAACGCACGTTAAGCCGCGACAAGGCCCTTTAGTTTCACATTTAATATCCCAAAGGTTTTAAGGGCATGGCTTTAAATTACGTGTTTCTACGAAAAGATTTCGCACACCTCGAATACAGATGCGGTCTTACACGAAATCCCTAAAGGTGTGCGATCGTTTTGGCACAGAAATAACTATAATAAAGTTATTTCAAAAATTTATGTTCGAGATTTGATCGCAGTTCCTGTAGTGAATGCTAAGCACCGAGGCACGATTATTATGGAGGTGGTATAATTTTAATGTATAGTTATCATATGAAAGTGTACAATTTATTATCTATTATGTGTGCCCGCGACTTCGTTCGCATGGGAAAAATTCTAAATAAAAGTAGCCTAAGTTCCTCCTTATTACTTCAGCTATCTGCTAATGAAAGCCCCGTCCAAATCGGTTCAGCCGTTCCAGAGATTAGCCGGAACAGACAGACAGACCGATAGACGATCAGACACACAGACAGGCAAAAATTGAAATAAATGTTATTTTGGTATATGTATCGTATGTACATCCATATACATTTAGTTAAAAGCGGTTTTTTAATATTACAAATAGACTATGTTGCCCGACATAGACCATCTTCCATTCTGCCAGGCTGTTACTAAATGCGAACAATTGGCCAAATATATCACTACTATCGTGACTTCGAGGTAGTATAGTTTCGCAACGTCTCGTTCTCAATAATATTATTATTTACTCATCCTACGTTAAGTATAGATGAATAAATAATAATATATAGGTTCTGGTGACGATATACATAAATTAATCCCAAAATAAGCAAATTATTTGCTTGGGTTAGTCAAAGATACTAATACTTAGAAATGCACATTAAATACTTAATATACTAATAGAAATCCAAACCTAGAAATACAAATATCTCTGCTGATAAACAAATATTTCTTTGTTGGAATCGAACCCAAGCCTCGTCGATTGCGCCCACTCGACCAATGAGGTGATGAAAAAAAGGTGAGAGGAAGGAAAAAAGAAAGGAGAGAAAGTCACAGAGTCAGCCGTCCGATAGGTATATCTCACAATATTTATATACTTTTTCTTCCTGTTGGTTCGGGCCTGATTTAAAACTGAAATATTTTTTATATTTGTTATATTATCTCTAAATTCGGCCATTTATTAATCGATTTGGAAAATTCTTTTTTGTTTGGGGAGACTTTGCGTTTGGTCCTATAAGTATATGATCTAATTCAGAGTTCCACCGATTAGATGTCAGTTATTGAAGTCTTAATGCATTTAAACTATTATATCCTTGGTTCGTGAACAAGCAAATGGCTTTTTTATATCATAAGATAGTAAACAAACTGATGGCCCTCCTGATGGAAAAAGCAAACCATTGCCTATAGACGACAAAGATGTTAATGGTGCGTTGCTACCCGTGCGACGAGATAGCAATGCTACATGCATAAGTTTACCGGCTTCTTTACCCTTGAATCTGGAACACGACAGTGACTAGCTGACGTTTTGCGGTAGAAATAGGTAAAGTGGTGGTGCCGTATACTCGGATGAGACTTTGCAGAACTCTACCACATAGTAGTTACGATGGTAATGACTAGAGGTGGCCGTTTTTAATAAAATGTTGCTGAACAACGATGTTAGTCCATTGTGATGGCATCTGATGTCGAAATGTCCAACAACGGATGCGAATAACACCCAAATGCAACGCGATGACAGTTATTGAAAAATGACGACCGTATCAGACAAAAACCGATGTCAATCATAACACCGCGATGCCCGATGGCCGATTCGAGTGAATGAATTCAACTGTAAATAAACAACGGATGTGCGCAACGATTCCAACTCCAAGTGTCAACTAAACTGCGTGCTTGAATAGACAATCATCTTTTTAAATGCGAATGCAAATTTTAGTAACCTAAATAAAAAGCGTTATATTTTAATATTTTGTCTATTTCTTTACATTAACTTTTATTTATTCTCATAAATGTTTTACCTTGATGTACGATAGTATTCCAATGTTTATGAAAACGTCAAATTCAACATGTTTTATACCAGTACGTTACCTGGCCATGGGAAATTCGCGCCTGCGATTTTTCGCGAATGGCGAAGCGTCTAGCGTCTAAAATAAATGTATGCGAAAGTACTAAGCTTGCCACGCGGTGCTGTGATCGGCGGGGCGGCCGACGAATTTTGCTGAACGAATCGCGTGCGGGGCGGGTGTCGTGGCGAGCGATTGAAATAAATGTATGAATTAGTACAACGCATGCTACGAACTTGGACGGCGACCGCGGCGAATAGGCTAAGAATCAAAACGGTTTTTTTTTGTCATAAGATAGCAAACAAGCAGATGGGTCTCCTGATGGAAAGAGTCAACCATCGCCTATAGACACCAAAGGTGTTAATGGTGCGTTGCTATCTCGTGGCGAGGTCTAATGTCACATGCATAAGTTAACCGGCTACCTTACCCTCCAAACCGGAACACGACAGCGACAAGCACTGACGTTATTGTGGCAGGAATAGGTAAGGCGGTGGTACCAGACCCGGGCAAGACAATGCAGAACTCTACTACCTAGTAGCCACTACGTTAGTGACTCGATAGCCAATCGGTCGCCTTTTACGACCTACCTGGCAGAACGGCAGTTGGCCTATTCTTCGAAGGAGGCCGGGACTAACACGGTTTACAAATAGGTTTCTAGGCCCGCAATTTGAAAGTCTGGTCATCACATCATAAGTATAAACAAAGTCCAGAGACACTATTTTTATTTCCTCCCACAATGTTGAATATTCGTAAGAATATAATTATAGTAGTATTGCTAAGTGTTGCCGTCTCGTTGGTCGAATGGTTAGTGATCTTGACTACGCAATCGATGGGGCTCGGGTTCGATTCCCGATGGGGACAAGTATTTGTGTGGTGAGCATAGATGTTTGTATTTCTTTGATTGGGTTTTTATTAAATATATTTTAGTATTTATATATGAATTTCCATGTATTAGTATTGTTGACTAACACCCATAACACAAGCAAATAATTTGCTTATTCGAACTGCAACTGCATTAACAGCAAAAAGTTAAAAAGTTCCCACACAATTTTCCAACGGTTTTCATCTCTGAATCATAGTTCAAAGCTACAGTTCGATTTTCAGTAGACCGTACCTTATACGCTGTATACTGTCTTAAACAATGCAAATCATCTATAAATGCCGGAGTTTTTTTTAATTTATTTATTTATTTACACACTTAAAATATCTTTACAGTTACCTTATATCTTTACACACTTAAAATATCTTTACAGTAGTTATGTCCGAACATACATATAAAAAACATATAGATATCCAAATTGAGGATCTCCAATATTTTGATAGTTTGGTTGGAAAAAGACTAGCTGTTGCCCACGACTATGTAGCACTTTTTGACTTTATCCCGGACATACATACAAACAAACAGACATAAATTCTAAAAACTATATTTTTGGCTTCGACATCGATTGTAGATCACGTCCCAAGTATTCTTTTAAAAAAATATTCAATCTACAGTTTTGACTTTCCTACGATTTTATTATATGTATAGATAATAGATTACCGCAGTTTCGCTACCGCGTTTCACCGCGTCGTCGGTGTGCTAAAATCGTAAAAGAGTTTGAATATTACTTCAGCACCCTGTTTGGTTTGGGAACTTAATCACGAATCAATGGGGCTTGGGTTCGGTTCCCTACAAGGACAAACATTTGTATGATGAGCATAAAAGTTTATGTTTCTGGGTTTGGGTGTTAATTATGTATGTTACAGTGTTCATATATGTATTTTTACGTATTAGTATCGTTTACTGACACCTACAGCACAAGCAAATAATTTTACTTATCTTGAGAATAGAATAGAATATAGTTTATTGCATCAAATATGGTACATTAAGGTCTTAGAATTATGTAATGGATCTCACATATTTGATCAGTTAAGGCATGCAATATTTAATTTTAATTTAACTTGAGAAATCAGAAATCAGAAATCTGAAGTACTTTATTCAATAAAACTTTTTACAAGTTATTTTGACGCGTCAACATTTTTTTAAACTACTACCGGATCGGAAACGCGGCCACACACTGAGAAGATCCGGCGGAAGAAACTCAGCGGGCTTGTCTTTTTTTCATAACATTTTTTAAATAAAATATTACATAATATTTAATTAGTATCTAATTGTTACATTAATAATAAGGATTGCCGATATGTGGAGCAGTTAATCCCATGCTTTCCTGTCATCAAGGTATTCAGATATAAGGTTATCTCAATTCGCGTAAACTGTCCGTAGATTAGTATTATTCAATGACTCCTCCATATTTTTATTCCATGATGTTAAGCTAATGCGAAACCAGCTTTCGGAAGCCCGCGTCACAAAATTTTTGGCAGTGATTCATGATTTGTTTTGGCTATGAAACGGCTCTAAAACGGGAAGCCTGACTGACTAATGGACTCGGTACTAGTGTTTTAACATAAAAAGTGACTCCCTGTCGTAAACTTGTTCGCCCATTTTGCTGTTTTTATTTGCTTTAAAATTTTGATATCGGATGAGTTGGCAGCAAGCTTGGTTGGACTGTCGCAACTCAATTAATTACATTTGTGGATTTTTACTATCTTTGTCTTAAACCTACGGAATATAAAATAATTGAACATATTTAATGAATTAATTTAATTTAATTAAAAATAAATATTTAGCATTGTAGCTCTCTGAAAGTTACGGCATGCCTTCAAAGATGTATTAAAATAAAATAAATAAATATAAATATCACTGTACAAATGACAAATTGATCTAACCCCAAAGTAAGCAAATTATTTGTTTGTGTTATGGGTGTCAGTCAACGATACTAATACATAGAAATACATATATAAATACTCTAATATATTTAATAAACACCCAAACCTAGAAATACAAATATCTGTGCTCATCACACAAATGCCTGTCCCTGCCGGGAATCGAACCCGGACCCCATTGATTGCGTAGTCAGGGTCGCTAACCACTCGACCAACGGGGCGGTCAAAATTAAAAAAGTTAAGTTATAGTCTACTTACAATGTTGATTTGGGAAACTATTAAGATGTAAGTGTATAAATAAATAAATAATTAAGTATCTTCACCACCGTATCCCCGAAGATGTAGGCCGAAGTACAACTAGTGCGCCCATTATTAGCTATAGATACTTAGTCACACAACATGACAGGTGGCAAGCCTATCGTCAATCAGGCACCTATCAAATCCTAGGCAGCGTTATTTATCAGACAACTGAAAAAACACTGTAGTGATTCATGCAAAACGCTACTAGAAAAAAAAAACTTGAGAGGTGTCAAGGGACACCCGGATGGAACGAAGTTCCTTTTATTATTATTTACAAAAAACCTGTATACACCCAACAAAAATAATCGTCGCGACACCACACTGTTCAATGCGAAATAGAAATGAAAATATCTGGATTGCTTTCTATAAGAGAGAGAGAGAGAGAGAAACATGCGCACGCCGCACAACTTACAATAGCTTACTATAGCAAAAAGTGTCGTGACAACTTTTCGTAAGAATTTTTTCCGTCTAGCCCCCTTTCACAACGCGCGATAAGGAACTTCGTTTCAATAATAAAAAATTATAAATAATGAAATTCAAAAATAAATCCTGAATCGCGATATCACAATTATTTATCTTGTACACACTATATACAAGTGTCAACGATTCTCAAATAGACTTCGGTCCCCAGGCAGTACACCTTGCCTGGCTGGGAAGATCTTCCTTTTCCCCTTTTTTGTCCTTGTGTGATGTCAACCTCAACAGTTATGACGTCACCTGACAAGAAGTTGGCCCCCTGTTTCCATCACTATGACCCTTCAGCGGTACGGACCAGCGGCGCCACAACACATTTTTGATTTGCCTGTCACGAGAATCGAATCTGAGATCTCTCGAGGTCAACATCTATACCGGACCACTGGACCACAAAATAAATTTCTGCTTCTTTCCCTGATCCGGATAACTTTTTGATAAATAGATCAGCTGCGTTACTACTGGGCATATCGTAAAAGGCGAGAAAAGGCTAATAAATAAATAAAATAAATTTACATGAATTGATATAACTGCAAAGTAAGCAATTATTTGCTTGTAATATGAATATCAGTCAAGGATACTAATACATAGAGATACACATATACTCAAATAAATATATTTAATAAATAAAAAATATATTTAATAAACACCCAGACCCAAAAATACAAACATCTATATTCATCATATAAATGTTGCTGTCGGGAATCGAATCCGAGCCCCATTGATTCGTGGTCAGGTTCGCTAACCACCCGACCAACGGGGCGGTCATTATAGGTGGTAGAGTTCTGTAAAGTCGCAATCGAGTTTAGTAACGTCGCAATCGAGTTTAATAACATCGCCTTATCGATTTCTAAGCAACGGTACCTCTACGCACTAACGTGGTACATTAATTTCTCTGTTCCTACCACAATAACGTCAACGTATATCTTTGTCGTGTTTCAGTTTGGAAGGTAAGGTAGCCAGTAAACTTTGGCATGTGGCATTCCAACCCCGCTGTACAGATAACAACGCACCATAATATATTTGGCGCTTATAGGCGATGGTTATCTCTTTCCATTAGGAGAACCATCTGCGATTTCCGGTACGTGATTTGAACCCAAGATCTCATAGATCTGAAATTTATTATATTGAAGCGTGTATTCCTGGATAGAGAC
Organism: Apodemia mormo; assembly: GCA_036924255.1. Lineage (NCBI taxonomy): Eukaryota > Metazoa > Arthropoda > Insecta > Lepidoptera > Riodinidae > Apodemia > Apodemia mormo. The sequence continues at coordinate 3,800,551 of JAUPFN010000008.1, forward strand.
GCTTCCCTCTGTCGTTACAAATAAGTAAAAATATTTTTGCCATCTGTTTACTAATTTATTTTGTTTGATAGTATGATATGAAAAATTATTTTATTACTTATTTTAATTTTGCAAGCTAAAACTTATATCATGTTAACATGTGTGTTATAAGCATATTTCTATAATAACTATTGACTATCGGTGTACCTATATACATACTGACTGGTAAGTGACCAATATTTAAGGACGTGATAGTTGGCGATCATATATGATGAGAAAAAATAACATTACAAATAAATATTAAAATACTTCTTAATAAACTTAGTAAACAGTACACCGAGAACCCTATATTTACCTTCGTCTTACTTGGATACCGCGCGGACGCACGTGTCGCGCAGGTAGTGAGGTTAAGGGCGGGGAGTGGCGGCGGCGTGTCCTTGATGTCGACTAACGCAGCGTGCTTAAAGAGTATAATATCTACATTTCACTTATTTTTAAATAAATATTGGTCCAACATTAAGCCCCTTATTATTTCATTTTAACGAGAATCGAGTATCGAGTATTCTCCACATGTATCGAAAGTAACTCATCAGTTAGTCTGTATATTTTTTTTCTATGTAAGTAGTCAATCTATATTTGATTATTGTATAGAATGTATGTATTACTTAAACTAATGTTGTTATGAAGCTTACTTTCTTTGTTGTAGTATATCCTAAAAATAGGTTACTTATGATAATTTAGAATCTAGTGTTTAGTTTTTATTGATAGCTCATAATTAATTTCTTATGTACTACCCAAGCCTTTTCTCTCAGCAACACGGAAGATAAAATGTGAGAAAATGCTCAATAGCATTAAGTTATGCCTTTGTACAATTTTGTGCAATAAAGTATTTAAATAAATAAATCTCCCCCTGTATTAATCCGAAACTTGTTTACAGAATACAGAATAGACCACATACCTTAGTGCTGGGCAGCTCGTAAGAGGTACACTACTGACCAAACGTGTCGTTACCATCTTGACTACTTGTAAAGTTCTACGACGCCTCCAGCCCAAAAGCATTAATGCTTGTCATTATCATATTCTACACTTTTCATCGTCGGCACTTGGTAAAAATTCATTTTAATCTATATTTTAATATTATAAATACGAAAGTTTGGATGTTTGGATGGATGGATGTTTGGATGGATGGATGTTTGGATGGATGGATGTTTGGATGGATGGATGTTTGGATGAATGGATGTTTGGATGGATAGATGTTTGGATGAATGGATGTTTGGATGGATGGATGTTTGGATAGATGGATGTTTTTTACTCAATCATGCAAAAACTACTGATACTGATGTGATGAAAATTTGGCACACAGATGATGACCTGGAATAGTACATAGGCTATTTTTTATCATGGAAAAATTAGGTGATCCCGCGGAATTCACCAAAAAGTTTATAATGCAAGGGGCTGCCCGCTGGAGCTTGTACAATATATTTATTAATTAATACACTTGTACTGTTCCACATTAAGGCAATTATAATTGTATTTTAACTCAGTTTCACGTACACAAGCATCAACAAGGTATACTCATTCAGAAGGTAAGGTAAATTTGTAGCATTTTAACCTACTACACGAATGACAATGTACTATTAACATCTGGATGTCTAAGGGCGATGATCATCTATTAACATCAGGGAATCATTTGATTGTATGCTATTCTATATAAAAGTAACTACTGATGCAGTATATTCTGCTTAAAATTCACAAAGAAAAAAGGCAAAGTCGCATGCAAAGACAATTGCATCATAAAGTTGAATTTCCGCCATCTTTCCATCAGAATTGAGGAAAGCGAGACATGCCATTTGCATTTTATTAAATTCAGAAATTTTACATTTAGCAGCGTCAGGGCTTCTGTCATATGTTCTTGGTTATTTCATAAAGGCTGGAATTTCATTATTTCTAGATCTTTAGTGTTTTGTTTGCGACCTGCAATGCTGGTGTTCTGAATTTGCATGTATAAAGGCGGAATTGTGTTTGCTTGTATTGAATAGACGTGTGAGAAGTTGAACAATGGACCCCTGGTTCAAAGATTTATACAATAAGACATTAATTTTCAGTTTAACATTAATATTTAATGAAATTTAAAAAGGATGAGGTTATCAATTCTTCGGAATCATTATTATGGGGGTAAACTCCTCGATATTTTCAGATTTGATTTAGATTCTGCTTATTTTTGTAAACTAGTAATTACCTTCTGGTTAAAAATGGCTGTATAGTAAGTTGATTAATGTTAAAGCAAATATCATTTACAAACTATGACTCATTCGAATTGAGTCATAATGTCATCTTAGTTGAACTGAGTCATTTCATATAATTTTTAATGTTTATTCTAAAGAAAAAATCAAATTACACAATTTTTATAGATTCACGGGTTGTTTTCCGGTAATCCATGATTTAAAGAGGGAATTAGAGTATTTAATTAACAAATTATACATCACAATTATTACAGTTGACTAGCGACTAAAAATGAAAAATATATAAAATAGAGCATCTATAAATAAACATTGACAAACGAGGGTTTACATCCGTGATATCCTAAACTTAAAAAAAAGGTGATGTTAAATGTATTAGAGGGTGCTTTTATTTGAGGGTAGGAAGCAATATGTCAACTTCACTATCTACACCATTCCAAAACAGGGTGCCTGACATATTATATATATTGCAGTTTACGCTCGAAATCTGCGTGGATGTCATACTTTATTTCGATTGATATACTATAAACACAAAAACATCAAAAAGTAAGTAAAAAAAGTATCTTCATGCCCGTATCCCTGAAGAGGTGGGCAGAGGTACAACAAGTGCACCCACAATTAGCCGAAGATACTTGGTCCCACAATGTGATAGGTGGCAAGCCTATCGCCAACCAGGCACTTTCCAATCCCGGGCAACGTTGTTTTTAACAGAAAGCTGAAAAAACACATTTTTGAATTGCCCGACCCAGGAATCGAACCCGGGACCTCACGTGGTCAACTCCGACACCGGACCACTAGACCACAGAGGCGATTAATCAAAAAGTAAGTAAAATATAAAATATATAAATTTACAGTTTTAAACGATGTATACGCTACGTGTTGTCCACAAAGTACTTTAGTAATCACAGACTAGATAGGGATACTACGTATGTAGTAATTAAGTAATGTATTATGTTTTCTATACGACTGTTACCGTCGTACGATACAAAATCTGTGTTGGCAACATGATTATTTTTAAAATACTGAAGTCAGACTATTTGATATAGAAAATTGGTAAAAAATTATACAATATTGAAAAGTATATATTATTTAAGTCTCTTAAATACCACTCCCAGTTCATTGAATTTATACACGATTATATACCAGCGAAATAAAGTAAGAATATTTCGTACCTAACGCCAACTCAAGCTTTATTATAAAGAAATATTTTAATATAATAATTTTAAATAAGCTTTTCTTTATACCGATAATATAGTTTTAAAAGCATACTTAGTTTAAAAATAATTTTACTAAGAAAATAAATATTTAGATTACAAAAATATTCTACTTATCTTAGGTAAAATATCGAATGGTAACATTAATTACTTTACTGTATAAAAAAGAATATTATCTGATCGTAATTAGGTTATATAGGCACAAATAATCGCATGAATATAATTGGTATTTCGACGCTACAAAAAATAAAGCAATTTTTTGCCGATACTGCCTACATTTCGTCTTTGAGTAAAATCTCTACTTTTAACAACAAAAATAACGTGTAAAACACATGGTAGTATATGTAATATTTTATGAACTAATTATGTCTAATACATATTTATACCTACTTATATTATAAGAAACGTGTGTTTTTGTATGTTTGTAACAAATAATGAATAAAAAAGTTTAAGAAGCCGGTACAGGAGCAATACCTGTCATTGTCATAGTTTTTTTTCTCTCCTATTTATTTTATTACTGTGTTATCTTCTTTTTACTATAGCCATCAATTTGCGTTTTAGCCTTTTCTTACCTATGTATAATCTTATCCTTACAATGTATGAATAATTAGTATTTCAATGTAATTTATATATATATATATATATATATATATATATGTATTTGTCTTTATGCTTGTGCACGATGCCTTCCACTTTTCTTTCCCAGCTTCACTTTCTGGGTTAGCTGGCAGAAATCTCTGTCGTTAGGGATAAGCTCACCTTTTGTGCATTATTTTAAGTATCGTTTAATTTTTTTGTCATTAAATAAGTGTACAATAAAGTATTAAATAAATAAAATTTTAACCGCCCGGTTGGTTGAGTGGTTAGCAAGCAAGCCTAACTACGAATCGAGGGGTTTACGTTGAATTCCCGACAGGAACAAACATTTGCGTGATGGACATAGATTTATTACATATTTTTATTTGGTATGAGAATCAAGTACTGAACACATTCCTTCAGTATGAAGTCTTTTAACAGACAACTTATGTATTAAATCTGTATGATTTGAACTCCACCACACTGATGAAAATAAACACTACATTAATAATTTTGATGTTTGTTGGCTGGTGATCTTTTTACACCAGGACAATCATCTGCTTGTTTCATATGTTTTAAAAATCAAAATCTAAATCACTGGAGTTATTTAAATCATGTCATACTGTTTTATAAAATAAATGTTTGTTTAACCAATATAACATCGAATTTGCAACATCTAACATATTATCTATGTTACAGTATTAATATATGTGTATGTATGTGTTAGTAGTATCTTTGCCTAACACACATGATATAAGCAAATAAATTGCTTATTTTGGGATTAGAAAAAAAAATAAACTGTAACTATTGGACGGATCTTAAAAATTCTTTTGCCATTAGCTGCACTATTCTGGAGCGACATAGGCTACTCTTTTACCCGAATGACCAAAGGTAGTAGTGAGTTTGGGCCAAGAGAATGAAGTTGCACGTAATAACTAGTCATAATATAAAAATACCAGCTTTCTCCACTTCTTTTCTATATAAACTTTAATTTTGCGAAATTTCACGCTCCTCAGTCCGCAACATTTTCGTAAAAAGGGTTACAAACTTTTCGCTACACGTAAATAACACATAGATTTACCAAAATTTAGGCATACTCAGGACACATTTGATAGTTTATTTATTGTTTGGAAGTTGATAGATGGCGCGTGAAACTCAAATTAGGATAAAGCAAGATGAAGCTCTATAATGTTCAACATATCAGATGACGGAGGCTTATGAGTCATAATTTGAGTTTCCAGAAAGCGTTGGCACAATTCCATCGATTCCTGGAACTTTTGATCTTGTCCCTAACATGGTTTGGAATGAATCAAGTAATTTATCTGCTTGTCCTCGTGTATAGTTTTTGGCTGAACCATGATATTATTAAATATACAAGCTGTGCCCGCGACTTCATTCGCGTGAATTAAAAAAAAGTAGCCTAAGTTCCTCCTTATTACATCAGCTATCTGCTACTGAAAGTCACGTCAAAGTCGGTTCAGCCGTTTCAGAGATTAGCCGAAACAAACAGACAGATAGACACAATTCTTCTATACAAATAAATAAACAAATAAAAAAACAAATTGGAGTGTCTGTTTGTAATTTTAAAATAACCGCTTTTTACTAAATGCATATGGATGTATACACGGTACATATACCAAAATAACATTTTTATAATTTTTGTCTATTTGTCTGTTTGTTCCGGCTAAGCTCCGGAACGGCTGGACTGATTTTGACGGGACTTTCACTGGCAGATAGCTGATGTGACAGGGAGTAACTTAGGCTACTTTTTTTCGAAAATTTTCCACACGAACGAAGTCGCGGGCTCAGCTAGTTGTAAATCATTTTTAAAAGTAATAATTTATTAATTAATAAATAAATTAATTAGTAAAAGTATTAATTTCACATCTGCCTACTTCTTCAGTAATATGAGTGTGATCGCATTTATCCATTTACATAGAGAAATAATATTTCAAAAACATGTTACCATCTTTCTGATTGAATCACGTAACTTCCTAATACGTAGCAAAAATACATATTGCTAAAAACAAAACTAGAATATCGATGGACATATTTTAAAATGGGAGCTACAGTGCAACAGTTTTAGATATTATCGATTCGATACCAGCTCGAGCAGTCTGGCGTTGGAATGACAAATGCATACTTTATTACCCCGCCAACAGATGTATACGTTACCGTCCGTGCAGATACAATGCCATGAGTTATTCCCTTTCTTTAACTGGAAAATATTCGGAGACGGATTGTGTCATCTATTTCATGTTTCATTTTATAGTATTTAACGTTATAAGATATTCCAATCTCTACTTAATAGAACGGTAGCTTAACACGCTAAACAGGGGATTTATTTGAACGTCGTGTGGATCTATTGGATTTTGTAGATTAGGTGATATGAATATTAAAAGGTAAGTAATGTTTTTTATTTTAATGGTGGGAAGAAAATCTACAGATGTTAAATATTTTAAAAAAGCGACACGGAATACCTAAGCGCGTTAAATTAAGGTATAGTTGATTAATTGCGTGCAAAAATTTAGGAAATGCAACTCAAGTGTAGCTTAAAAGAGCGGGATGATCACAAAGTTGCAAAGAAAACGATATCTTAACATTCTCAAACGCGTCTGAAATTTCTTTTATGTTCAATAAAATGATGTAAGAATAACGACAAAAATATTATCAGACAAATTCCACAAGCCATTAGATTTTTTTACTGCCTTAGATGCGCGGCTCCATTCAAGGGACTTGTCTTCAGCCGAGAGTCTCACCATTATGCGAGGTATCCTCCTTTATGTTAATCTGATGCACTCGAATAAATCCCAAAATTCGCTCTTGGGCGTCCTTACTATAAGTTATGCCGTGATATTTATTTACTTTTAACGTTTCAGAGGTACTTCAGGGATTAATTTTAAGGCCTTTTCTATTTTGGGTATTTAACCACAGATTATGCAACCTTGTATTAAAATACAAAAACTATAATGCTTCGCCCACATATGTATGCGTTTTATTTATTAATTGTTTTTATATTTGTATATTTATAATTATATCGAGAACCAATTTTATGGTAACCCTCGTAAAAGTTAGATCCTTCCCTACGTTAATGATAAATAACATAAAATTACACCTTTTTCCTTTTTCAACTGAAACATATTAAGGAACCAATACTTTTTATTATAAACATTTGGTGAAATTAGGCCAACGTGCATTATATTGTAATTTTTTTTACTAGTTTTACGTTACGTTACGAGTTTCATATTATAGAGTTTAAAAAAACTATAATACTAGTAAAAAATGTTCAATGCCAATATTTTATTGCGTATTTTAAAACATTTAAGCCTAATAAAATTAGTGTCCACGTTTTGGGTCTATTGTATGTTATTTTATAATTCAATATTTTCATAGTAATGTCACAATGTATGTACGTAACTTTTATAGTTGTAGAGATTGTATAAGGATCGATTTTGGGGCTTATAAAATTTGTATTCTCTGTTCTCGACAAATATTAATATTTTATTGCTCTTCCATTTATATGTAAACTAACATTGTCTGTCTGCCAAGCCAAGAGACTTTTATACATATTCGTATGAATAGACAATTACTAAATTTCCATACAGGGAATTTTTGTGTAAGATAATGTACTGACGTGTTTCGGGCAGCTTAATAGAAAGACGCTCACGTGTACAGGAGCATTTATAGGGCAGGAGTATTTATGAGTCCGTATATAAATGAATATAATTCATAAGTATACTAAATGTATATGTAAATAGCATTATAATGTTAATGACTTAACGATGTTAGGATTCGTGAGTTAGTTCACTTTTTCGATGACACTCGAAAATTCTGGCAGTCAACGTTATATGGGAAGATAATTTTTATTTTTTAATTGTGAAATTTCCTGAATCTTACTGCAATAAATTTGTTACGTGAAACTGACTGCGTTAATGAAAAAAAAAATATTTGCAAGAATAAGGGTGTCACAGGTTATTAAAAATAAATTAAATTACCAACATATTCTACCATGATATGGTGTGCAAAAATTTAAATTTCGGTCGATTTATTTATAATTACTACCAGATCGGAACGCGGCCAAACATCGAGAAGATCCGGCGGAAGAAACTCAGTGGGCTTTTTTTATTTGATGTATTACAATTATTTATGTATTACAATATTTACAAGTATTATTTCACAACAAAAAGTTATTTTTCCAATTTACAAAATATCATGCTCAATCCAAATTTTTACAATTTACAAAGAAATTTTACCAAACAAAATTTATTATTTTTTTTCTTACATTTAAATTTTAAGGTAAATTGTACAAACTTATATTTCTATTTATTAAAACTTAATTTTATCTGCTAAAAATTCTCTAATATTATAGTATGTTTTATTTAACAGAAAATCGGACAATTTTTCGCAAAATTTATTTTTAGGTAATGTTTTTAGACTATCAGGTTGCTGAACGTTAAACCTAATACTTGAAACTGGTCATGTTAAACCGGCTGCACTAAACTTCCCGCTTTTAACTGGTCTAATAAAACCAGCTGCATTAAAGTGGCTGTCTTAAACTGACTACATTAAACTGGCTTCACTAAAATAGCTTCTTGAAACTGTCTGCAATATACCGGCTGCAATAAAAGTTCTGCATTAAACTGTCTGCATTAATCTGGTTGCAATTATCTGGTTGTAATAAACTGACTGTCTTAAACGTGTTGCTTAAACTTCTATACAGAACTGGTTTCATTAAACGTGCTGCAACAAATTTATTATTTTGTTGCATTTAACTAGCTTCATTAAACATGCCACATTAAATTTGCTGTATTGTAACAGGTTGCATTTAATGTACTGCCCTAAGATTATTGCATTAAGCTGGTTGCATTGAAATGTGTATAATAAACGTGTTGCATTTAATTTGCTGAAATACACTGACTGCAATAAACTGACTTAAAAAACTTGCAGCATTAACTTGCTTTAAAAATCGATCACATAGCAATGAAGAATTTCGCCACGTTGAACCAAATGACACGTAGCCCAGTTGGATAGAGTGTGCCGGCCAGATATATGGATTCTAATTCAAATCCAGTCCAGAAGTCCAAATTTTTCTTTGTTAAGTTTTCAAAGTTTTCCCTAGTACGGGATACATGTTTAAACACATATTATACGGAGTTACTTTTAAAAGTCCGGCCAAATTTTCAGGGATTGTTCAGAATTGATAATACTATGTTCGATTTATGTAATAAAAAACGTAATTTAAAAAATTAAAAATTTCATTTTTTCGACACAGAAAACACAACGCATATAATATAGATATAATTATTTTAATTACGCAAAAATATCGAACGCGGCTCGAGTAGTGCCCCCCGCACGCCGCCCAAACTGCCCGGCAATCCATTCACACGACTCGGTGCATCGAATTCTTGACTTTAGTGGAACATTTTTCAACGAATATTTTTATATTATCTTACAATATTTTTACAAAAATAATTAAAACGCACTTTCAATTAAATATTTAGTTCTTAATTTTAAAATTAGGCCGGTCCTTTAAAAGTAACCCTGTATAGTAAAACTGACTCCATTAAAAGTAGTCATACATTTATTTCATTTTTAATAATCAGATACAATATTTAACTGATTACCTCGAAGCCTAAGATCATGAGGTCGCAAAGGTGTTATTGAGGTTTTTTTCGAAAATCTAAAATTTCAGTAGCAGCTCGGCCGAGTAGTGTATTACTTTTTCCGTGTCTCGAATGAGCACATAAAACTATCAGTCCCGGTTATCACTAGAAATAGTCGATAATCGTATATATGTCGGTAAATTCAACGATGAGGATCACCACTCTCGCCAACCAACAAACCGGTGAAACGCGGTGAACCGGAAAGTTTACAGACGTTAGGTTTAAACTGCCTACTCTGCAAGGGAACCGAGCGTGCTGATACATTACATTACTATATTTTACTTGTTTGTAAGAATTTTTAAAATATGTTTTAGTATCAATCGTTGTTAGGTAGTACATAGACAATAGTCATCATGAGTCAATTTTATTCGTCTGTTAGCATTTAATTTGCATTTGTGTCTGCTAAGGAACATCACTATTAACAGGCGAGAAATAAATGCTTAGCGAGTAACTGCTTTCCATTAACGCTCTACTCACTCCAACAAAAAAGTGTAAAACTACTTTCCTCGCATAGTTTTAAGGAATCTATTACTGAACCTAATGGAGTGTCGTGATGATCGGCATTAGTTATATAATTATTTACGCCTTGATGCTGAAGTCACGTTACAAGCGATTGGCGGGATGGAAACGAAGATTTATATATTCTTGTATCGTATTCATTGTTTCGTGAATAAAATATAATACAAGCTTGATATTTCTTTAATGTACTTCTTGCAGACTATTTTAACATTACAATTATAGACTTGAGTGTTCACAAGTTGTCGAGCTCATGGCTCAGAACCGTCTGTCGCTGAAAATGAGGTCTCTCATATCGTAAGCCCCACTACGCGCCATCTTGCCGCGTTCTGTCCCGCCGTTTTACAACTAACCAATAGGAAGATGACGCCTAGTGTTGCCATATTTTGTCACTTATTCTAATATAACACAATTGAAACATATTCTTTTGATGAATAAAACCATTACAAACAAGTTAAATCATTACATTCGGCCATCCGGCAAAGTGTGACTCCCGGCACACTACTCAATTCTAAAATTAACTTTTCCGTAAATCCTTAGGGCATCAATTAGGAAATATTGAAGATGCAAAAGTACAACTAGTTAAATCATTACCTTCGCCCATACTATAAGTCGACACAAATATATATTTTTTTTTACGAGGATAAAAAAATTTGCTTGTACACAATCCTAACATTCAATAACTTACTAATCATAATCATAATTATTTAAAAACAAGTAATAATACAGTGTTATTTATATCTTCTATGAAAGCAAAAAGTAAGCAGTTATGCTACATAATTTTATTTTAATTTATATTATAAGTTGTATAACATTTATAAAAAATTATACATAATACTTTATTTTACTTTGGTGTTACGTACTTTATTAAGCGTATTACTTTAAGTTGATATATATTCTGTTGATCCATAGTAAATATAATTTTAAACAAAACATTATTTTAGTTTTATTCAAGTTGTAATATATTATATTTGTTATAGTAAACGTAAATATAAACAAAACTTCACTTCAGCTTGTAATCTGCATCTATTTTAATATTATAAATGCGAAAGTTTGGATGTATGAATGTTTATTACTCAATCACGCCAAGACTACGGATTTGATTGAAGAGAACGGATTTGAATGAAATTTTACTAATTATAAACTATACACTTTGTATTCTACATATTTTTTTACACATAACTCATTGCATCGATAAAATTAATATTCTAAAAATCTATAAATTATATAAGATTAATTTACAAATGTTTGACCAATTTTACTCCATATACCTAATTATATTTTTTTTTTCTGAAAGTCAATTACATTATATGGTTTCTAACCTAAAGTGTACCAATTTTAGTTTCTTACTACTAAATCCTACACTACATTGTTAAACATATCTCATAAAAATTTGTTTTACCTCAGGTAATTATTTATTTAAATATTAATTTACATTTAATTATATAATATTATTTATATATAATTTAATCTAATTATTAATTTCTTTATAAAGCAAGTCTAACAAGTAACTAACGACACTATATATACATATACTTACATTTCCACTAACTATTATCTTGACATCTGACTAGATATTGACATTTTTACAATTTAAATAGGTATTCCTTTACAGAGAATGAGAAATTAGCCATATATGCATTTGTATTTTATACCGGTTTATAGTTAGCTATTTCATTATACTTAGTAATTGATAAAAGAAATAATGTACATACATATAAAAAAAAACTCTTTTTTTTGTACCATGACTATGTTGTAGTCTATACTATGGCACATAGGGCTTGCTTGCTTGTCTGTTATTTGTACTAAATTGCGGTTGATTTTAAAGTATTTAGTGTGTTCTTAAAAAAAACAAGCTGCTCTAATGTATCTACATACAAGGAAGTTTTAATATTCTCAGATTTAAAAATAGGCTTAAAGTTTGTTTTTGTGTGATGTTTAATGTTACATATAGCCCTTACTCATTCTTTTGTGCTGTAAAAGCATTTACCCTTCAAATCCAGAGTCACCTCATATAAGCAGTCCATAAGAAAATACTAATGAAACATATCCACAGCATGTTGTTATTGCCGTTTCCTTATATATTTATATCTAATTTTACGGAGAGCAAATACAATTTAGTCTTAAGTGTTTCATCTATATTATACTTCTATAGGATTATCATATTTATATTAAATTTCAATTGTAATAATTTTGCCTTTTCTTCATGTTGATTTGTAAATTATTTTTCATTTGACTAATTATTTCATTTAAAGTTCTAAGTAACATTGTTCATTAATATTAATTTAATTTTATAATTTAATGCTTTATGTACACCATAATCAAGTAGCATTTACATAACACTTAAAATAAGCGCACAAATAGAGGGTCTTATTGCTAAAGAGTGATTCTTCCAGACAACGAGTGGCAATATTCATTGCTTGCAGATTAGGGTGCACAAATTACAATACACCATATGTTACATAGAGAGAAATAAGTGCCACAATATCTGTCTTACATGTCAACATAAATTAATCTATATATATTTATAGAAATCAATGCCATTTTTCGTTGTAATTTTATAACTCAAGAACGGGCTCACCTATCCAAACCAAATGTTTAGGCTTTGTTCGGACTGTTTAGTAGATGGTTTATGTGAAGTTTGCACAAAATCGGTACAGCGGTTCTTCATTTATCACATTTTTTTTGTAACAAATGAATTCAATAAATGATACGTCGCGAAGCATGTAACAGGCCGCTAGTATAATATATAATAAAATAGGAGGCGCCTTCTTAAGACATTTGTTAGACGTCAATCGTAGCTAAATTTTGAACCGACATAAATACGAGAATGTATACAACAGTACGTCAACAATAAAAACCTAATTACAATTAGTGTCAATTTGCCTATATAATTTGCCACACTTTTGACATTGATATGAGCATTCGCTCATATGTACGACTACACGTTCAATGCCTAACGCCACGTCTATTAGTATTATGTGGTCTGTGATATATAATAACATTGACAGTAATGTTAATTAGGTTGTTAGTACCAGTCATAAATGGTCTACATCGTACCCTTAAGTCAACCTCAGAAATAAATTACCGTTTAATAATTTCTGATTTTACTCCCAAGTACCTGAACGTGTGATTTTACTATTACAATAAATCTACCTATAATACGCATACTACATAAAATATAAAATCTAGTATTTATAAATACTACAGGAACATGAAATTTCAATCGAAATTAATACTTAGTCCTACAAAGAGTGACAACTGATAATTCTCAAAAAAAAAAATCATGAATTTAACTAAACATAATCCAATGTGAAATTACGTCATATTATTGAAAACATTTTATTTCATACCTTGAGTAACAATCGAGATTAATTGGCTGGTCAACTAGTGTAATTTGACATAATTCTAGCATTTCCCGCGAATAAATAATAACTACGTCTTTGAATCTTCTTTTTACACCCGATATTATTGGTGTCGATTTTCTTACATTTCCCACGATTACTCCGATAGATAAGGTTCTTTTGGGACTTCCGCCTGCGATCTGTTTCGACTTTGTCTCGGTGATTGCAACGACGACATCAGCTCTACAGCTTTCTGGATCTGACTTCCAGTAAGAGATAACGGCGCTTTATATTCAGACGCAGAAGGATCCGCCATTGCTGAAATTAATATTGATAACAGTACAAACTCTTTATTAAATCCTCTTGTCTATGTACGTGTGTGTTGTGTTTGCAGCTCTGAATATGTCCGCGTGGACGGCCTTTAAGTATGTGTATATGTAAGTGGAATGACTGTAGTTAAGAATAATGCATTTTCCTATAAGATCAGATATTGTCATAATGAACTATACAACCAAAACTTTGAGGCTTCTTATCAGTCAATTCGCCTTATATTACATATGTTTACTAGGAGTAGGCGATACAAAATGTATAGATATTGAAACTGTACATCGTTACGATATTGTCAATCGGATATTAGTCTAAGCTAGAACTACCTATATATTGACGAAACACTATATTGTCAAATATTTACTGAATCTTGCAACGAGACAAAATGACGCGACAGCAGAGTGGGTGCGCCGATAAACTAAAATTTCTATATTATCAGACGGATACTAATATCTACGATTCTAAATCTTACGCCAATTGCGTATTGAATGGTTTTCGAATAAAGCTCGTCGGGTTTATCTGAAAGTATCCATCAATATATAATTTCATAAAATATATATTTGATATCCGGTACCAAATATAATAAAATATAAAAAACATAAAATCGTAGGAAGGCAAAACTGTACATTGAATATTTTTTTAAAAGAATACTTGGAGCGTGATCTACAATCGATATCGAAGCCAAAAATATAGCTTTTAGAATTTTTGTCTGTTTGTCTGTATGTCTGTCTGTATGTATGGCCGGGGTAAACTCAAAAAGTACTGCATGGATTTACTCCAAAATTTTCATGAATATTACTAGTAGGTCTGGTCAACATATAGGCAACATTTTATCACGCTATCACCTATGGGGATGAGCTGTGCGGATTAAACGAAGTCCGCGCGGACGAAGTCGTTGGCAACAGCTAGTCAATTATAAAGTTTCGATTTAATGTCCATGAAAAATCACATTACCCAATCCTTCTGTTTATGTAAGTTTGAGCGTATCTCATTTTGCTGTAATCATTTTTAGTGGCTGACGTTTGTTGAACGCCGTGAACATAGGATCTTTCGTACATGGTACATTACTTTTAAATCGCTTATCGCCACACTTAAACTGAAATTTCTCTCTAGTAGCATAAATGAAATCTTCGAGCTGATCATGCGGACTATCTATTGCTTTACATCATTCTAATTTTGTGTCCTCATCTACGGTGCACGCTTTACGAATGGTTTCAGTTAGTTCGCCAAACTAAGCCCACCCAAATATTTCATTTGTAATCTCTCGAAACACACCTACATGGTTTCGACTCTTTCTCTAAACAAGCACACCGACATGGCTTATTTTCAGTGTATCTCGAAACACACCTACATGGTTTCGGCTCTTTCTCTAAACAAGCACACCTACATGGCTTATTTTCAATTTTCTCGAAACACACCTACATGGTTTCGGCTCTTTCTCTAAACAAGCACACCTACATGGCTTATTTTCAGTTTTCTCGAAACACACCTACATGGTTTCGGCTCTTTCTCTAAACAAGCACACCTACATGGCTTATTTTCAGTTTTCTCGAAACACACCTACATGGTTTCGGCTCTTTCTCTAAACAAGCACACCTACATGGCTTATTTTCAATTTTCTCGAAACACACCTACATGGTTTCGGCTCTTTCTCTAAACAAGCACACCTACATGGCTTATTTTCAGTTTTCTCGAAACACCTACATGGTTTCGGCTCTTTCTCTAAACAAGCACACCTACATGGCTTATTTTCAATTTTCTCGAAACACACCTACATGGTTTCGGCTCTTTCTCTAAACAAGCACACCTACATGGCTTATTTTCAGTTTTCTCGAAACACCTACATGGTTTCGGCTCTTTCTCTAAACAAGCACACCTACATGGCTTATTTTCAATTTTCTCGAAACACACCTACATGGTTTCGGCTCTTTCTCTAAACAAGCACACCTACATGGCTTATTTGTTAATATAATTATATATTTATCCACGTTTAGTGAAACATCTAGTTTGTTTTCCATTACCGCCACAAATTAATGATTGGCGCTATAATCAATGTTTGTCTCCAATAGGAGTAAATTTCTTTGAATAAAAGTTGAATATATATAATGTTCTGCGATGTCTACAATATTAAAATATTTAAAAACGGATGCAGTTGCCCTACCAAAATAAAAACCGAATCAAGTTGTGTAAAGTTATAGCTTTTCAAATATTAGATTGTTTACAATTACTAGTAAACAGATTGATTTCAAATTGATCTCATAAACTGAGTCAAATAACGTAAATAGGATTTACTCATTTTCTTTGCTCAATTCTTTTGGAATTTATCAACGATATATTTTTTTTTTGTTAAAAATTAATACATGACTGACATTATTTCGTTGGTTTCCATTCAATCGATTTTGAAGTTAATAAAAGGTTTTAGAACTCAAATAATTGAGTCGAGTGCTATTCAAAAGATCAAAATCGACGATCGTTTTGAAAATATACGACTGCGCAAAAACTGAAATACTCTAATTTTTTTTAAGCTGCTCAAAAATCTATGCTTTGGTATAGAACACACAAATATATTTTACTTTACACTGTAAAATTGAAATAACTTATTTCATCGAGCATACTATTTCACGTATGGCAGGACACAACTATATTATTAAGACAATTGAAGTTATGTAATTTTCGAACGCTCGAAATGCTTTTGTATGTACTTTGAGTTTGCTATTAATATTAATTTTTAAACAGTAACTCGGTTCTCAGAAATACTTATCAAACATGTGGGTAGTTTTAACAAAATACTATTACATTCAATCGGATGATACTGCGGCTACGATCATGTATTGTTTGTAGCTAGAAGTGGCATGTAAATTATTTTAAATTTTTACTATCATAATTTTTTTTTTTTGAAGATTTCATTAATTGTAACAAATAAACTCAAATGCTATCTTTGGGCATAAATTAATTAATCATGTTAAGGGTGTATAAAATGGATATAGGAATAACACGATCGGAGAGTAGCCCCGACCACGTGTTAAACACAGGATGGGTACAGGAATAACACGATCGGAGAGTAGCCCCGACCACGTGTTAGGTACAGGATGGGTACAGGAATAACACGATCGGAGAGTAGCCCCGACCACGTGTTAAGGTACAGGATGGGTACAGGGATAACACGATCGGAGAGTAGCCCCGACCACGTGTTAGGTACAGGATGGGTACAGGAATAACACGATCGGAGAGTAGCCCCGACCACGTTTTAGGTACAGGATGGGTACAGGAATAACACGATCGGAGAGTAGCCCCGACCACGTGTTAAAGATGTAAAGGATGGACATAGGAGTATATTTATTATTTTGATGTAATCACAATTACTTTAGCGCATGTTCTTTTAAAATAACAATTTCTAATTCTAATCTAATTTATTTCAATTCTCATTTGACATTAATTTTTAAATCTATTCTGACTTCTTTTTTTTTTGAGTTTTATTGATTTTAAAAGTATTTAAACGTAATTTGTAATTTTATATAAAAATAAATATATATATATTTTTTTTTTGCACGCCATTTATTTGGCAAAGCAGGCTCAAAGTACTTGTATTTATCATCACATGTAACCCTGATTTATTAATATGAAAAATGTACAATTTTGAATTTTTAATTATGCTATCGCACATTTTAATATGCTTTTTAATAATCTACTCCCGTAATATATTTATAATACATAATACATTATTGTATATAAGTGCTGGATTACCTTTGAAGACTTGTGGGCACACAGGTTACTTCCACGTCTGATTTTTCGTGAATAAAATATAATACAAGCTTGATATTTCTTTAATGTACTTCTTGCAGACTATTTTAACATTACAATTATAGACTTGAGTGTTCACAAGTTGTCGAGCTCATGGCTCAGAACCGTCTGTCGCTGAAAATGAGGTCTCTCATATCGTAAGCCCCACTACGCGCCATCTTGCCGCGTTCTGTCCCGCCGTTTTACAACTAACCAATAGGAAGATGACGCCTAGTGTTGCCATATTTTGTCACTTATTCTAATATAACACAATTGAAACATATTCTTTTGATGAATAAAACCATTACAAACAAGTTAAATCATTACAATTGATATAAAATAATTGTATTGATCATTTACTGGACATTTGACATTTTAAGCCAGCGACGTAATCTTAATTTTGGACAATTTTAAATTAGCTAATAATTAAGTGACTATTAATTTTATTACTACTTAAGATTCATTATTAGTTTAGATTTTATTTGTAATTTTGTATCGTTTTTAATTTGTAGTTCTCCTAATTTTGTATCTTCATATTGTGGTGAATTGGAAATAATGGTTGGGAACACTAATATTTTTAATGTATTTGTTAACAACTTAAGTTTTTAGCCCTAATGATGTAGTGAATGCGAAACCGGTTGCTTATTTAAATAAAAATATATACAGTTTGTGAATTGTGGAACAGTACAAGTGCAAAATTTAAAACAATAATTATGCGGAGTTTCACCAAGTGCCGACGATGAAGGGTATAAATTATATATTTCCGATCTTTTGGAAGTAAGATGCCTGAAAAGAAATATTTCAAATTCGACTTATAAACATTGTAACCATAAACTAAATACTTAAAAACGACCTCACACACGACCAATCGGTGTAAGTTCCAACTAGTTTCGGACCTATATGAATTCCTTTAATACTTAATAATTATTATAACCATTTCCAACATCTAAGGATATTCCAGATGCTTTCAAGAGTTACATTTTATACCCAGCATGCGTTAAAATCCCAACATGTTGCTCGATTAAACAACAAAGAACACACTATGTCGAGTGAAAAGTATAGGGAGCTATTCGTAAAGAATTTGTTTTCTATGATTTGATAGTAGAATGACGACGACGAAGTTAATCTATCATAATCTTTAATTTATATAAGCCAGGTGCTTAGTTTAGGCTATCAAATATTTCTAGAATCCTTAAAATTAAAATAAACAAATATCATGCTGGTAGGTAGAATTATCCTAACTTCAACAGATAATTTAGCTCACCAAGATTCATTAGTTTGTCTTTTGGTAAGATCAAAGGTGGTTGGTAGTCCTCATCGTTGCTTTAATTGACTTTATTAGAGTTGCCGCTTGTTTCTTGCTGCTGCATAACTATGGCTGACATCTTAACGTGTTCATCCGAGCCACATAGGTGCTAACGCACCACAACAAGTCTCGAAGTTGCTTCAGAGATAACTTAGACCACCGTGTTGGTTGAATGAGTATAGATCTTTTTATTTCTGGGTTTGGGTGTTTATTATATATATTTATTATATATTGTGTTTGTATACAATATTTATATATTGTGCTTCTATGTATTACTTACTTGTTGACAAACACCCATAACACAAGCAACTAATTTGTTTACTTTGGAGTTAGATCGATTTGCTTATATGTCCAGCGATATTATCTATACATATTGTTACGAATAATCTAGAAGCGTGTAGAGTTGGAGCGCGGGCGCGCTAACTATCTAGAAAACTCCTGTTGACAAACAAATAGTTGACCGGGGCTATGCCATAATGGACTTTGTGGGATATGGCATAAGGTTGAAAGTAGCGTGTACTAGGATTTATGACTCATAACATGTTTACGATAAGAAGTGATTCATTGTTTCCCGATACATTTAGATTTTTCTGGATCCAGCTAGGACTTTCCCCTGCCTATAAATACAGAGATGTTGACAAACACAAGGCAGTTTTATCAAGCGATCGAGAGCGATACAACAAGTGACAAGTGCGAAGCGGGAAGTGTTTTATTCTAAGTTCAGTGATAGTATAGCGAGTGACTATTGTGTAAAACGTATTTTAGTACTACGTTGTGTTGTGTTGTGTAAATACACGGATTTAATATAAGTGGTGTTTTCTTACAATTGCGAACCCGAGTACGTCACAACTGGTGTCAGAAGTGGGATTGTGTTAAAAAATGCCACTTATTCCGAAAGAAGGTGTTACTACCAGGTCTCAAGCTGAGACACAGAAGGCGTCAGAGGACACCGAGACGCGTGCAGGTGAGGAACCCGCAAGTGTTGCCAGCACGTCGTAAGCATCGAGCTCACCCCCTGCTGATCTTTCTGTCATGCTGGCGGCTATTCAGCAACAGCGACAGGAACAGCAACAGCAACAACAGCAGCTACGGGACCAGATCAAGGAACATTTATCTGGGTTTGATGATAAATTGACGGTTATCCTGGCGCAACAAGACCAGCTTAAAAGCGATGTGGGCCTCGTCAAGCGCGACATGAAGGGTTCTGAGAAGAGGGTTGACCACTTGGAGGCCAGCTGCGACAAAATTACTGAAAACGTGGACCAACTGGAAAGGGAGGTCATGAAAATGAAGATCACGGGAGTTAAGTCGGGTACTACCATTACAAGCTGCTCTCACCAGGTGGGTCCTTGGGTAAAGGTACCCACTTATGATGGTCTTACATCATGGAGTGCCTACCGGACCCAGTTTGAAATAGCAGCGAAGGCCAGTGGTTGGACAGATGAACATTGCCTAACGGCCTTGAGTACGGCGTTACGGGGACAGGCGCCCTCTGTGTTGGATGCAATGCCTAAAGAGTATCAGTTCGCTGATTTGATGGAGGCATTGGAAGCTCGCTACGGTGAGCGTCACTTGGAGCATGTTTTCCGTGCCCAATTAAAGGACCGTGTACAGAGGAGCGGCGAGGGGCTTCAACAATGGGCCGTGGAAATTGAGAAGCTTGTGAAGAAGGCGTATCCTTCGGCCGACGCTAACACAGTGAACAATACTATTGTCCAGGCGTTTATTGATGGAATTCGAGACCTGGAAGTGCGTGCTGCTGTTCGCCTTCAGCACCACGTGACAATGAAGGAGGCTTTGGCTCATGCGCTGGAGGTAGAAACTGTTCGCCACGAACCTCGAGCACATAAGGGACGTGAGGTTTTAGAAGTTGTGGCTCAAACAAAGGAAGTGGAACCTAGAAGACTGGGCCCCATGTGCTACGCCTGCGGTGAACGTGGGCACATTAGAGTTAGCTGCCCAGCCAAACCTAACCTAATGCCTACAGGTTCAATGAATTGGCGACAGCAAGCGGGAGGAATCTCAGCAGCTGAAGAAAGCAGGCACGTCAAACAGCCTGTTGAACCAGCAGGGAAGCGAGAAACAGCCAGGAGCAAACGGCAGGTGCTGGCTGGACGAAAAACAACCCCAAAAGCTGTCGTACCTCAGGTGAGCGAATGCAACAGTTTATCCATTAAAGGATTGGTTAATGGCAAGAACTGCAGCTCAACGCGGGACACCGGAGCCACAGGAACTGTAGTGCGATCAGAAGCGGCTAGCAATGGTAACCTGAGATCGAGGAATACGGTACAGCGTAGTGCAAAGTCTCACTTAAATGCAAATGCATTATCACGACGACCATGTACGGATGATGGCAAACCTTGTGTAAGGATGGAGAAGGAAAGGATTCAAGTCTTGCGAGCTAAGCCTACGGATGACAGGTGGGAAACTGATGAGATGCGTGAGGCCCAGTACGAAGATAGAGATTTGCGGCCTCTAATAGGTTGGAAGAAGCGAGACACGGGAAAGCCCGAATGGCAGGAGCTGGCTCCCTTCAGCGCCATTACGAAAAGTTATTGGGCGCAGTGGGAAAGCCTTGTGTTGCAAAACGGCTTACTGTACCGTAAATGGGAAAAACCTTCAAGAAGAGAACATCATCTACAGTTGGTCGTGCCAAGGAAACTTATCAAGGACGTACTACGTGAGTTGCATGATGGGGTTTCTGGAGGACATCTTGGAGTACGACGAACATTGGTAAAGGTACGAGAGCGTTTTTACTGGTTGAATTGCCGAGAAGATGTAGAGAATTGGTACCGAAAATGTACGTCATGCTCAGCAGTGAAAGGACCGCAGGTTAGAAGCCAAGGCAACCTTAGACTATACAACGTGGGAGCCCCCTGGGAAAGGATAGCGATTGACGTGGCTGGGCCATTTCCTAAGACAGATAACGGAAACAAGTATTTTATGGTCGTGATGGATTACTTCACGAAATGGCCGGAGGTGTTCGCAATCCCTAATCAGGAAGCCACGACGGTTGCTGAGAAATTAGTCAATGAGGTGATATGCAGATTTGGCGTTCCGCTGGAGATTCATTCCGACCAAGGCAGAAACTTTGAATCTAATGTATTCCAGGAAATGTGTAAATTATTAGGAGTGTACAAAACAAGAACTACACCTTATCACCCGCAATCTGATGGAATGGTCGAACGATTTAACCAAACTTTGGAAAGACACTTAGCCAAGCTGGTAGAAGATCACCAAAAGGACTGGGATAAATACATACCTCTGTTCTTACTGGCTTACCAAACAGCGGAACACGAAAGCATAAAAGTGACGCCAGCCTATGCCAACTTCGGCAGACAGTTACGTATACCAGCAGACTTAGTGACTGGAGGCCCGCCACCGAATGCAGAGACCCAATTAAGTATACCGGAACATGTTGAAGACATTCGTGAGAGGTTACGCGATATACACTCGTTAATAAGTGAAAACGCATTGGAATCAAGTCAGCGGATGAAGACCAGATACGACCGAAACGCCAATCATCGAGGTTTTCAGGAAGGATCTCTTGTTTGGCTACATAATCCGGTTCGACGAAAAGGAAAATCACTTAAGTTACAGCGACGTTGGGATGGGCCATACAAAGTAATCACACGGATCAATGACGTAACCTACCGAGTGCAGAAGCAACCAAGAGGGACCATGAAGATTGTTCATGTTGATCAATTAGCTATCTACAATGGAAGTAATGATGTTCGGGACGAACATAACTAAGAGGGGGGTAGTGTTACGAATAATCTAGAAGCGTGTAGAGTTAGAGCGCGGGCGCGCTAACTATCTAGAAAACTCCTGTTGACAAACAAAAAGTTGACCGGGGCTATGCCATAATGGACTTTGTGGGATATGGCATAAGGTTGAAAGTAGCGTGTACTAGGATTTATAACTCATAACATGTTTACGATAAGAAGTGATTCATTGTTTCCCGATACATTTAGATTTTTCTGGATCCAGCTAGGACTTTCCCCTGCCTATAAATACAGAGATGTTGACAAACACAAGGCAGTTTTATCAAGCGATCGAGAGCGATACATCAAGTGACAAGTGCGAAGCGGGAAGTGTTTTATTCTAAGTTCAGTGATAGTATAGCGAGTGATTATTGTGTAAAACGTATTTTAGTACTACGTTGTGTTGTGTTGTGTAAATACACGGATTTAATATAAGTGGTGTTTTCTTACAATTGCGAACCCGAGTACGTAACAATATAATAAAATCGTAGGAAAGTCAAAACTGTACATTGAATATCTTTTTAAAAGAATACTTGGGACGTGATCTACAATCGATATCGAAGTCAAAAATATAGTTTTTAGAATTTTTGTCTGTTTGTCTGTTTATCTGTTTGTCTGTATGTATGTCTGGGGTAAACTCAAAAAGTACTGCATGGATTTACTTCAAATTTTGTATGAATATTACTAATAGGTCGGGTCAACATATAGGCTACATATTATCACGCTATCACCTACGGGGGGGGGGGCAGTGCGAAGTAAACGAACTCCGCGCGGACGAAGTCGCTGGCAACAGCTAGGTATAAATAATATAACTTTAGACTGCCTCGTGGTCTAGGGGTAGTCTATTTGACTCAAACCATGAGGTCCCGGGTTCAATCCCCGGGTCAGTCAACAGCGTTATTAAGGTTTTTTCGAGGTTTTCTCGAAAATTAATCCTTAATAGCTGCTCGGAGTTTGGCTGAGTGGTGTATTACTACTACCGTACCTCAGATGAGCACGTCTGTGTTTGTCATTGTCGTGCTACGGTTTGGAGAGCAAGGTAGCCTGCTTGTTTGCCATCTTATAATGTAAAAAATATTAAAAATCTGTAAACGGTTGACCTTGCAGGTCATCCTTGAAACTTCCCGCTAAATAAAGGTATTTTAAGCTGAAAGGAGTAAAAACTCTAAGCATATATTTGCATTTTGCAGTTCAAACATCTATTTTGTTAAAAATGGCAGTATATTTATTTTTGAAAACTGTATATTTTGGATACGATGATCAATATTGATCTTTCGAATGGCATTGAACTCAATTTTTGAAATCTAAAATATTACTTTAGCCTAACAATCGGTAGGTTGAAAAATTTCAAAGCAATGTCAAAAATATATTTTTTCAAAAATTTTCGTCATTTATAGAGCTCAAACAAATTGATCGATTTTTATCCAATTAGCAATATTTGACGCTGATTTTAAAGGAGAGAAGCTAATATGATTTAAAGTCAGTCGGCTTATTAGACTGAAAGTTATTTCAAAAATATTAACTAAGTTCACTAAAAACAACGTAATTTTAATATTTGAAAAGCTGTAACTTTTGAAAATTAGATTTGATTTTGATTTTTAAAACGGTATTCGTTTTTTAGTGCTAAAATATCGTAGAACACCAAAAAATGATTGGTTGTTAAATTTCGAAGTTATGTCGAAACACATTTTTTTCAAAATTTTTCGTCAACGATTACTTTCAAACGTATAAACCGATTTAGATGCAATTTATGCATAAGACGTAGTTTTTTGAGGAATAGAGCTGATTAGTTTTTGTACTTAATCGGTACAAGAATCTGGAAGTTATATTTAAAAAATACTGTTTCACAAAAATTTTTTTGGGGTTTTTTCAAAATTTCTCAAATTCACCTCGACTCATTTGGTTCAAATTTTCAGGAAGTATAAGTTGAGCGGAATCCAATCGAATGCCACTAACCACGTTTCGATCGGTCAAGACGTTCAAAAGTTATGAGATGTTTACATACACACATACATACATACACACATAAACACACATACACACACACATACACACACACACACACATACATACAGACATGCTAACGTCATCACGAAAATAGTCGGAAAATGTTCCTAGGACCCCAAAACGTGGACATCTGGGGAAAATTCGATTTTCGAAAATCGGGGCAAAATCAGTAACATACATAGCGGGAAGTTAAAAAATAGATCTGCGGTAATGCTATTTATCAGAAAGTACATTAGCTTACCTGTTAGTGCCTATATAAAATACTTTCTACCGCTTATGACTCAAGCCACTTTTTAAGAGGTTAATATCTCTAACATTCCAGGTCGTCGGAAGTCGAGTAAGGCGAGGCTCAGAACAATCTTGAGATCTTCCAAACACAAGTTTTGCTTTTAATTAATTATTAACCTCACACGTCTCGAAACTTAGACTATCTGAACGGAGAGTGGATAGACAATATTTGATGTACATGCATCTAACTTTGTGGAAGAAAATTGGTTTCCTAAATCATTTTCAAATATTTTTTATTTTAATTCATTTGTTTTAATTCATTGTGGAAGTGAGAGAGAGATTAAGTTTGAAAGAAAGTGTCGGTGTAAAGATGAGAATGGGCATGCTCCGTTGGTTCGAACATGTAGAAAGAATGGTAGATGAAAGGTTAACAAAACAGATATACAATGCGAATGTGGAAGGATGTAGGTACCGGGGAAGACCAAGACTGACATACCATGATCAGACTGATCGAGTACTGTCCGAAGGTGGAGTCAAGAATCTTCGCAACCAGCGTGTGTGTATGAAGAGAGTGATAAATGTGGAGGAAGCGAAACAAGCCTGCAAGGATCGTGATATAGATGGCACTCGGTTCTCTCTGCCTACTCCGCAACGGATCTGGCATGAAGATATGTTTAATTTTAAAAATTATGAATAAATATGAACAGAGGTGGACTCATGCTACATGGCATTTCTACCAGTCAAACTAAATCAAATGAAAAGAGTATTTAGGATGGGGTGCACAGTTTTTTACAGGGGTTAATTTACTACCAACGTTATTTTTATTGATATCTATATCTTCTCCTTGTAAATAAAAATCAATTGCTGTTCGTTGGTCTCGCTAAAACTCCAGAACGGCTGAACCGATTTGGCTAATTTTGGTTTTGAAATTAATGTTGAAGACCAGGGAAGGTTTAAAAGGTGAGAAAATATAGAAAAAAATAAGAGTAGTTAAAAAAGGCAGAACAACGTTTGCCGCGTCAGCTACTCGGAAATAAAAAGAAAATTAACATGATATGAGATATTAAAACTTTCAGATTTAATACAAAGTAGCGATCGCCTGTGGCCAAAATTCGATCATAGATTAAAAATTAAAATGTCTAATATATTATATTTTTATTAATTTAATGTATATTATTAAAAAAGCTTTAGTTTCTACAGTCCTTCGCAATGTAACATTAACTATGTTAATTTTGATACCGCACCGTTCGGGTAATTGTAAAGAGGGTGCAAAGTTTTACTTCACTTATTAATATTTAGATAATAGATAATCTACACACCTACTCCTTCATAAATACTCGTATACGTATACATCATAACGACTACTTACTCTACTTGGAAGAAATATGCCAATAAAATAGCTGGTTGTTATATTAATTCTTACGCGCCACTTTTGAAAGTGACAAAATAAATCAAGTGTTCAGCGAACGAACATCAAACCGTTACTATAATATTAATAATGTCTTCTCCGGTTTGGTAGGAACCACCAGCATACCGTTTCCCAATAGCACTATTTACTTGTCGCTTCTACGTTTCTGTTTGGAGAATAAGATAGCCGGCAGGCGATGGTATCTACCGGTATTTATACAGCGCTTAAAATAATTCATGTTACCGGTTAAATTCCGGTCATTAATTAACCGGTTAACCAAGTGAACGGTTCGTTACCCTTTAATTTGTAATGATTAATTACCAGTTAATACAGAAAGTACAAATTTCAACTCACACGGGAGTCGGATTAAGGCGGGGCATCGGATACAAACGGAAAAAAACTAGTTTGCTTAATCACATTTTTATGTATTGATTGTTAAATAAAGGTTTTACAAAAATTACACGATACACCTGAAGATGTTATCTAACCAATGTGCTAACTTATCACATGATAGAATGTATGTACTTCACTCGTTTATATAAAATTCCGAAAACAGGCTAAAAAATATCTAAAACAAGTAATTTGTTCATAATTTTTTTCACATGATTTTTATATTGTAATATATGTCGTGCATAAATTTACCAGCTATTTTTTCCTCCTAACTGGACGACGGTTGCACCAGACCCGGGCTAGACAATGCCTAATAACTCTGCCACCTAGTAGCCTAAACCTAGTAGCCTCACTTAAACGGGATTTTAGATGATATATTTTTCTCTCACATTATTTTTTTATATTATAAGACAGGGAACAGGCAGATAGCGCTCCTGATTAAAACGGATAACAATAGTCCATAAACCAGGGATTCTCAAACTGGATTCCGCGGAACCTAGGGTTTCCGTAGAATAGTCATCAGGGTACCGCCGAAATTGTTTATTATTAACTATTAAATAATACCACAACTGCACATAATATTTTGAAATAGCGCAAATTTTTTTATCAGATACACGTTTCTTTAAAAAATGTTCTTATATAAATTTCAGTGTTGATTTGTAATAATTTAATATGGGGATTCATAAAATAAAAGGTATTTGGTTGGTGTTCGGCTAACATTTTTGTTGGTGCGTTACTGTCCATGTAGTAGTATAATATATAGTCCATGTAGATGGTAACATAAGTTTGGTGGCTACTGTGATTTATAAAACGAAGTAGGACACTGATAAGCATTAATACTATTTCATCAGAAAATCAGAACAAGGTAAGGCGGTATTACTCAACCCAGGAATTGTGAAACACTTCCACATAGAAGTCACGATGGTAAAGAAATGTTTGGCCAATAGCTCGCTTCTTACAAACTACTTAGCTGCATAGCATATGGTCTAATTCGTGAAGTGTATCCTTAACAATACTGGGAAAATTCCAGTAGTATAGAAACAAAAACAAAAGTCATCAAGAAGATCGTCCAAGAATACGAATTAAAATGATGATCACGATAGCACACATGGCGTGGGTTTGTTGGCACAGTTTTTACATTGTAACTTAAACCAACTTCGTGGATTGTGGCCGGGTTTCATGTATACATTTTTTGTTGGCTTTTCTAAGCAATTTCAGCATTGCGGCCTTATTTTGTAAATTTAAACTTTTTGAAAAATATTTGCAGTGCAATTAATGTCGATTTTCGGCGCAGATCTCTTACTTATATGTATATACTCGGATGGTTATACACCCAACTGAGTATATTATTTAATACACATATAATGTAAAAATATGTGTTTTACTTCACATATTTTTACACTGAATTCCATAAAAATTCTAGCCCACTACCGTAAATTACAATCTACAAGTTAGCAAATTATAAGCAGATTTTTCCTAAAATACGAGACAATGTATTGGAATATTTTGGCATCCCCATTGGACTATAAGTCATAAATTATGATGATTACACGTACATCATCGATGTCTATATTCTTTCTATATTCGTATCTCTTGTCTATCTTATCTATATCTCTTGTCTATATTCGTATTCTATCAATCTTTTATTTGAAATTTTTTAAACGTGTTCGAATTTTGTTGGTTAATATTTTTTTTGTATACGGCGTGTAAGGGATGGTTTACTGAAAAATAAGATAACGTGCCATTTTTACGTGTTAGTCATGAGAGTAATTTCTTTTCTTGTGGGAAATGCAGAATTTGCGAATTAAGATTTTTTTTATTTTTACGCCACGCAATGCAAAGTGTACCTTTTCCCCGTGTTTGGCTATACGAGTCACTACAATCGTGACCACTAGGTGGTAGAGTTCTGCATTGTCTCGTCCGGGTCAGGTACCACCGCAATTCTATCTATCTAACCTATTTCTAACCTATTCCTGCCGCAATGGCGTCAGTGCTTGTCACTGTCGTGTTCCGGTTTTCAGGGTAAGGTAGCCGGTAAACTTATGCATGTGGCTTAAGACCTCGCCACAAGATACCTACGCACCGTTAACACCTTTATGTTAACTCTTTCCATCAGGAGACTCATCTGCTTGTTTGCTATCTTTTTATTTAAAAAAAGTACATTGGTCAGGCCCGTCGCACCCGCGGTAGTCTTGAACCAGCTGTTTAAGTTGCGCGTCATAATATATTACTTATTTTGTGTATTTCCTTCAATTTCACTATGTTTTTGTAAAAAACACCGTAGAGTATAAAAATAAATCAAATTATATAAATTTAAGTTAAGAAATCGTCAAAAAATAAAACAGTCCCACACAAATTTCAATCAACAGTCCGACGCAGAATCATGGTCTTAAATCTATGGTTTCGATTTTCGATAGATCGTTCTTTACACACTGTATTATTAACATTTTATTAGAGTTGTGCCTAAGTATATATCTAATAAAAAAATCTGATTTTTGTTTATCTTTTCAATCATTGTTAAGTTAGTCTATAATCTAAAATGGTAAATGCAAGCGGTTTTTATTTAAAAAATGAAAGCTGCTTTCATTAGGTACTAAAGATTTTAGTAGCGCGTGCTAATGGGATTATTCTTTGGGGGAATTTTAAGATACTGTATCAGAAATAAAAAACATATATTTTCAGAAACATTTGTTATTTTGTGGATATCGATCACTTAAAGAACGCAACACTTGTGAATTGTTGCAAATTAATTTTTCTTCATTTTCTATTTTCAAATAAAAAATTAGTACGTCTAAGGAAGCATGGACGGAGCTTTTATTGTTGTTGTCAATTTACGTAATTTAAATACGTAGACGTGACAAAATCACTAATTTTACTCTTCAAGAATATTGATATTTATTCTGTATTTAAATTATATATCCACGGATCCACACAAGTTTATCTTCTCTCTCTTTCTATAACGGGAGCCTATATTTACACTAGTTTATGTATTTTCTGTCTCTTTCTTTAGCCCGGCGTTATTTATGTTCAGACTGATCTCGATACGAAAAAACGTTAGCTCGCAATCCGAACTCAATATGTTATTCAGCGTACGTCGTATACATATTTAGCGAAAAGAAAAGAGTTAAAAGTCCAAAAGGCTAGATTTACCTTCAAATTCCCTCGAGTTAGCCCAGGCCCTTTTTGAAGAACAGACCGTCTGCCATTCTACGAGGCAGTTTGTAAAGGCAAACGATTGACTATACGTGTAACTACCATCGGGACTACTAGGTGGTAGAGTTCTGCAACGTCTCGCCTGATTTTTGGTACCATCGCCTAACCTATTCTTACCGCAATGGCATCCTTGTTTGTCACTATCGTGTTCCGGTTTGGAGAGTATATACGCAAGTAGCATTAACACCTCGCCACTCGGATAGCAACGCACCATTATCATCTTTTGTGTCTATAGACGATGGTGGTCCCTTTCCATCAGGAGAGCCGTCGACTTATTTGTTCTATTATACAAAATACTAGAGCAATGTTGCATTGATCTCAATACAAGAACGTTTATCTAATACAGAATAATGTCGCCTGTCGACCGAAGCGGTTATTGAGGGGCCGTTGCCAAGAAATCGGCCTAAACGCTATCTCGAGACACCAGACCCGTAGCACCTTCGCCATCGGAATTATTCAAACCGGATTACGTATTGGAATAGATCCTCTATTATGTATCTTTAGCTACGAATTGAATTAATAATGATCATGCAAAAATAAGGAGTGGAAAAAGGCGTTTGTTTGGTTTTCTTAAATATTGCGCTTGAAATTTATTGATTCTTAAATATTGCGATTAAGCTAATAAAGAATTGATTGATAGATATAAATACATTTTAGGTTGGTCGACTGGTACCCGTAAACTTGTAAAGTATATTTAGCCGTGATTGTTTTCTTTTTAAATTCAACATATCCGTGAAATTGTTAATTCCATTAGATTATAATCTACCTAGAGAGCAATTCCGTTACATTATAATCTACCTAAGTGATATTATAATTTAACTGCTAACCTAACCTAACAAAATTAGGTATAATCTACCGGTATTGACAATTTCACGGCGACATATATGCTACTAGCGACTCGCTTCGGCTTCGCATGGGTTATATATATTCAAAAAACCTTAACAAATCACACCCGAACCTTCGTCATGACCTTCTCTATCCATCGGTGTAAACCTCATGAAAATCTGTTCAGTGGTTTTTGAGTTTATCGCGGACAGACAGACAGACGCGGTGGAGGACTTTGTTTTATATGTATATGACTTTGTTTTACCAATCAATCAAATGTTTATTGCAGAAAATAGGGTTAGTTACATGTGCCTTATATTATGTTAGTAGTTCCTCTATTTTGCCGTATGAACAGCTGCAATGAATTTTATTTGTGGAAAAATTAACATTTTTAATATTGTTAAGATATTATTGTTTTAAATTTTTATAGATAATCGTGAATTTTTCCACACATCTTAAACCAAGTTTTTGGGTAGTTAGGCAGTAGTTAGTAAAAAAACATAATTCAATTTGCAAACATCCACGGACTATAAGGTATTAACTCTGTAATTAAATGAAAAATGAAACAGTGGTGTATTTTTTTATATTATTAGATACCAAACAAGCAGATATCTCTCCTGATGGAAAGAGAAATCATCGCCTATAGACACTAAAGATGTTAATGGTGCGTTGCTATCCGTGTCGCGCGATGGTAATGATGGCCACGTCCATAAGTACACTGGTTACGTTACCCACCAAACCTGAACACGACAAAGACAAGCATTATTGCTATTGCGGCAGGAATAAGTAAGGCGGTGGTATCAAATATCCAGGGGAGACGTTGTGGTACCTATCACCTAGTAGTCACAACGGTAGTGACACGTATAGCCAATCAGTTGCCTTTTACGACCTGCCTGGCAGAACAGCATTTGGTCTATAAGAAGCCCGGGCTAACACGAGGAAAAAGTCTTCATAAGTCTCTGAATAACAATGTTATAATTAATATAAAATAATTATTATACAGTATGATACATTTTCTCGTAACACGTACGTAAAAACACCAGAAATAATATTTTATTTTGAAGCAATTAACAAAAACCTACAATTATTGTAATACGTACACTTAAACATCAAGCACCGCTAACAGCTTTAATGGATACGTTTCACCAAAAGGCCTTAAGAGGCTCTCAGCTGGGCCCATTAGAAGCAGCATGACGCTTTCATCCGCCAGAATCGCGCTACGACCGGTCATGAATAATTCTATCGACCTCACTGTAACGCTTGGGTCACATCTGCACTTAGGTAAATACTTTATTGTTCATGTCGTTGTTAACTAAGATTTTTTAGTTTTATTTTAAGCCTCTTTTTTATAGTATAATATAGCAAACAAGCAGATGGGTCTCCTGATGCCAAAAGTCAACCACCGCCTATAGACACCAAAGATGTTAATGGTGCGTTGCTATCTTGTGGCGAGATCTAATGCCACGTGCATAAGTTTACCGGCTACCTTACCCTCCAAACCGGAACACGACAGTGACTAGCATTGACGCTATTGCGGCAATAATAGATAAGGCGGTGTACCAGACCCGGGCGAGACAATGCAGAACTCTACTACCTAGTGAATTTTTAACTGACTTACGAAAAGAAGGAGGTTTTCTGTTGACGCGAACATTAATTTGTTTTATTTAACACTTTATAATAGGTACAAATCAAAATAGATAGAAATAGATATACAAGAAAGTGACACTCAAAAATAGTTCAAAAGAGTAGCCTATAATAAATAAAAGATATCTTACAGCTACATGGATCTTATAATCCAAATTGCGGAATAGATGGACCTTTGCTGCGTGCAATGCAGTTCATATTCTGGACCTGCTAGGAATATGTGCGGGTGGATGAAGACATATCGCCTTGGTTTGATGTCAATATTGGTGTCAAGCAGGGTTGTGTGTTGTCAGCTTGTCTGTTTATCTTGTATCTTGATAAGTGTTTCCAAAAGATTGATGAATTTGGGAATGCGGATGAGTGATCTGGTGGTAATCTGCCTGCTTTACGCACATGACTCTGTACTTTTAGGTTCAACTTCATCTGAACTCCAAACACTAATTACTGTTATAAAAGATGACTGTCAGAACATGGGCTTACAATTGAATGCAAAAAAACGAGGGTTCCGGTAATTCAAAGGGTAGTAACCAGAACGGATGTAAGAGTAGTGATTGATGATACAGTGTTGGAACAAGTGGACGAGTTTGTGTATGTTGGATGTACTTTTAGCAGGAATGGAAGGTAAACCGCTGATATAGAAAGAAGAATGTGTGTTGTGTGGGGAACAGAGTGAATTGAGCGTCAGGGAAACTACTTCAAAGTACTGTCCTTAGTCGGGATGCCCGCTTTGCCTTGCATAATTCTGTGCTTGCCTCAATGCTATTGTATGGAAGTGAGAGCTGAGTATGTCAGAAAGAGCATGCAAGTAGAATTAACGCAGTCGGAATGAAAGCGTCACGAAAAATATATGGTGTAATCCTCACGGATCGTATTCGTAATACCAAAGTGAGAGAGAGGTTGGGATTGAAAGACAGTATCGGTGTAAAATGAGAAAGGGCATCCTCCGTTGGTTCGGACATGTTGAAAAATGGTAGATGACTCGTTAACAAAACAGATATACAATTATGCGAATGTGGATGGATGTAGGGGGGAGACCAAGACTGACGTACCATGATCAAATCGGTCGTGTGCTATTTGAAGGTGATGTCAAAGAGTCTTTCAAAACCGGCGTGTTTGTATGAAGATATTTATGATGAACTAGCTATTGCTAGCGACTTCGTCCTCGCGAACTTCGTTTACTCCGCACAACTCCTCCCCCGTAGGTGATAGCGTGATAATATGTAGCTTATATGTTGACCCGACCTTTTAGTAATATTCATGCAAAATTTGAAGTAAATCCGTGCTGTATTTTTTGTTTACCCCGAACATGCATACAGACAAACAGACAAACAGACAAAAATTTTAAAAACTATATTTTTGGCTTCGATATCGATTGTAGATCACGCCCCCAAGTATTCTTTTAAAAAAATATTTAATGTACAGTTTTGATTTTCCTACGATTTTATCATATTATGTATGTATGTGTGTGTGTTATGTATGTGTGTGTGTGTGTGTGTTATGTATGTGTGTGTGTGTGTGCGTGTGCGTATGCGTGTGCGTGTGCGTGTGCGTGTGCGTGCGTGCGTGCGTGTGTGCGTGTGCGTGTATGCGTGTGTGTGTATGTGCGTGTGCGTGTATGCGTGTATGCGTGTATGCATGCATGCATGTATGTATGTATATATGTATGTATGTATGTATGTATGTATGTATGTATGTGCAGGAGCAAGGCAAGTCTGTCTGGACGGTGACATTCCATATGTCACCGTCCAGACAGACTTGCCTTTACTTGACTTAATTCTCGGGATGAGATTTGGGGGATTTCGCGTGAAGATATGTAGTGTAATCTCATGGTTAAAAGGCCGCGTTTCGAACCGGTAGTAATTATAAAAAATGTCAACTCGTTAAAAATACAAGCATTTTTTTCGGAAGTCGGAATTGAAAATTATTCCCAGATTATAAGCACAAGATGAGAAAGGTATAGATAGGCAAGGTATAGATACTTTAATGTCATGTCATTATTACACTTTAATATCACTGGAATTTATCAACTTTTTCATGGGTCGACTATCAAGAATCAGAGCCTGAGATTTTGTTGGACTTACCAACAGACCAAAAGATTTGACCCATTTA
This sequence comes from Apodemia mormo, assembly GCA_036924255.1. NCBI lineage: Eukaryota > Metazoa > Arthropoda > Insecta > Lepidoptera > Riodinidae > Apodemia > Apodemia mormo. Next base: position 3,835,084 of record JAUPFN010000008.1, read on the forward strand.
TCGTGTTGAATAAAAAGTTAAGACATAAGGAATACCTCTGGAGTGATTTTATTTCATCGGTAAGTATTATATCTTTGTACTTCTGTGTAAATGAATGCGACACTAACAACCTAAGAAATCGTCTTGAAAGGCGTATCCTGTTTAATCCATGGAAGAATCCTAACATAAAACTAAATCAACCGATTCGAAATTCAACTCCACTTTGGGAAATCGGTTGAAAACCGTACAGAACTTGATTTACATCGTTGCTTAGTGTAACTTGTAATTATTTGTCGTCTATTTTCAATTAATCCGTTTGAAATCCGTGCAGTATTAGATTTCTTCCCTAAGTTTTTTGCCAAAATAAACAGTTTTCTAATTTGTGGCTTCCTCTGTTTGCGTTTGTGAATTTCAACGAACTCGCTTCGTTTGGCAAAGTGATTTCAGCATTTATTTTTTAATGTTCGCCTCTCTGAAGTTTTTACTGAATCTACATAATTAAGATTTTTATTTCGGTTAGTTTAGTATTCAAATACGGTGGCACGTTTTTAAATTTTATTATGAACTGCAGTTTTAAAGTTTGTTTATGTTAACTGATTAGATGTAAAAGGTATCTTCACGCCCGTATCCTCGTAGAGGTAGGCAGAGGTTTTTGCCATTGCACCCACGATTTTTTCCGTGTTGGTCCCGGCCTCCTTTGAAGAATAGGCAAACTGCCGTCCTGCCAGGCAGGTCGTAAAAGGCGACCGATTGGCTATCGAGTCACTAACATCGTGGCTACTAGGTGGTAGAGTTCTGCATTGTCTCGCCCGGGTCTGGTACCACCGCCTTACCTATTCCTGCCGCAAATGCATCAGTGGTTGGTGCTGTCGTGTTCCGGTTTGGAGGGTAAGGTAGCCGGTAAACTTATGCATGTGGCATTAGACCTCGCCACAAGATAGCAACGCACCATTAACATCTTTGGTGTCTATAGGCGATGGTTGACTCTTTCCATCAGGAGACCCATCTGCTTATTTGCTATCTTATGATATAGCTGTCGTGTTCCGGTTTGGAGGGTAAGGTAGCCGGTAAACTTATGCATGTGGCATTAGACCTCGCCACAAGATAGCAACGCACCATTAACATCTTTGGTGTCTATAGGAGATGGTTGACTCTTTCCATCAGGAGACCCATCTGTTTGTTTGCTATCTTATGATATAAAAAAAAAACGATTAGCCGCAAATACTTAGTCCAAAAATGTGATAGGTGGCAAGCCTATCGTCAACCGGGTACTTATCCAATTCAGAAAACTGAAAAATCACATTTTTAATTGCCCGACCCAGAAATCAAATCCGTCCTGGACTCATGTGGTCAACACCGACCTGAGACCACTAGACTACACAGGAGATTAACTACATGGCATGCTATGCTAGACATCCTAGATTAATACGTTGTCCATGTAGTTGTAATAATCACGGATTAAATGGACACTCCTTTCAAGGCGATTTCTTAGTTTGTCAGTGTAGCTTGCATTCACACCCAGAAATACAGAGTTATAATACTTACCGATGAATAAAATTACTCTAAGGGTAATATTTAAGCCTTGTCATCTCATTCGATGTAATAAAACATGGTTTATTTCCATTTTTTCACAATATTATATATCTACAAATATATGACACTATTGACAGTGATAAGAGCGTTTGCTCATATGCGCCGCGACACGTTTCTTTCCAAGGGCGTTAGTATAAGTCGCGTTGCACGTTGCGTGCATGTTGCTTAAGGCAAATTCGCACGATTGTTTATAGTACCGTAAAGTATCTGTCAAATTTCCTTGCATCATCACTGACTTACAGTTTAAGGAAAGGTCACTGAGCGGGCCTCCGTTTTCTAGGTAGGATATAAATGCAACTTAACAAATGTGATTCATTTTTACGTAATAATTCGAGGAATCACTAACTAGTGGCTATTTCGAGCTATTTACTGATACTATTTATTTTAATATTCCCACTATATTGGTCCAGGCTCCTATGAGGAATAGGGCAATTGCAGTTCTGCCAGGCAGGTCGTAAGGGGCGACCGATTGGCTATTCGAGTCACTGTCATCAAGGCTATTAAGCGGTAGAGTACTGCATTGTCTCGCCCGGGTCTAGTACCACTGCTTCACCTATTCCTGCTGCAATAGCGTCAGTGCTTGTCACTGTCGTGTTCCGGCTTGGAGGGTAAGGTAGCCGGTAAACTTATGCATGTGGCATTAGACCTCGCCACAAGATAGCAACGATCTCCAAAGATCTCCCCACCATCTCAATATCCACCAGTTTTTTTCTCACAGATTAATAATATCTTAGATATTGATCCCTAACGATCTTTGGTGTCTATAGGCGATGGTTGCTTAAACATATTACCAAGATTTTGTGTTAATTAAATAGACACCGTTTTTGGCACTCAGTATACAAGAATAAAAAGGACTCCATATCCAGCCGTCTCATCTTAGAGCTTAACCACCTAAAAATTAAGAGTAGCTGCAGTAGCACAGTAGAATAATAAGATATTATTATTCTAAAGGTATTATTATTCGTTATTATTCTATAATGGCAGTAGTAATAATGGTAAGAGTAATAGTATCATGATACCTTTTCGTTCGCTTTTTTTATGTTATAAGATAGCAAACAAGCAGATGGGTCTCCTGATGGAAAGAGTCAACCATCGCCTATAGACACCAAATGCCACATGCATAAGTTTACTGGCTACTTCACCCTCCAAACCGGAACACGACAGCGACAAGTACTGACGCTATTGCGGCAGGAATAGGCAAGGCGGTGGTACCAGACCCGGGCGAGACAATGCAGAACTGCCTTGTTAATTGCCTGATAACAAAACAAATTCACTATTCTTTGTAAAAAACTACGTCCTATACGGGGTAGTATTTTTTATTAAGCTTTGTCATTGAAATCCCCGGCATTTAGGTCCCTGCTCTAGAAATCTAGAATAATGCTAAGCATTTAATATGTAATACCCTCACGTAAGACCTGTTTATTTATATATCCCAATAACCTATTAGACATTCTAAAGTGCACCTGCTTGAGTCACAGTGCTGAAGAATGCTTGGTCTGTTTGTTATATAGCTTGAGCTATATTGAGTTTTTTATACTAGCTGAACCCGCGATTTTGTCCGCGTGGAAAAATTTGGAAAAAAAAGCATCAGCTATCTGCCAGTGAAAGTTCCGTCAAAATCGGTCTAGCCATTCCAGAGATTAGCCGGAACAAACAAACAGACAGACAGACAGATAGATACACAAAAATTGTAAAAAATGTTATTTTGGTATATGTATCGTGTGTCTACATCCATATATATTTAATAAAAAGCGGTTATTTTAATATTACAGACACTCCAATTTTATTTATTTGTATAGATGTAAAGAAGACAAGCGATAGTCCTCCGAGTGCTAAGTGTGAGTTTTTCTTTTCGCATTCGATCGTGAGCGCGTTTATAGTTTACTAGGAATTTGTATGTGATTTGTACAGCGCCACCTAGTGGTAAACGTGAGAAACCAGTTTACCACTAGGTGGCGCTGTACAAATCACATACAAATTCCTAGTAAACTCGAAACGCGCTCACGATCGAATGCGAAAAGAAAAACTCACACTTAGCACTCCGGTCGAAATTCGACAATAATTCTATGAATCCGTTCAGCCGTAGATGAATTCTATTTTAGGTCTGACAATAGAGAGTAACGATGGAAAATTGTAGAGATACCACTAATAGTGATTTTGTTCAATACCGAATATCCGGCCAAGCCCTTGGCGGCATAAATCATTAGCGAGTTGACCGTGTCAAGATACTCATTATTTGTTTAGGACAGACTGAAAAACTTTTTTTATCATAAGATAGCAAACAAGCAGATGGATCTCCTGAAAGAAAGAGTCAACCATCGCCTATAGACACCAAAAATGTCAATGGTGCGTTGCTATCTTGTGGCGAGATCTAATGCCACATGCATAAGTTTAACGGCTAGCTTACCCTCCAAACTGGAACACGATAGTTACAAGCTCTGATGGTATTGCGGCAGGAACAGCCAACAGGTAAGGCGGTGGTATTAGACCCGTGCGAGACAATGTGGACCTCGACCACCTAATACTCTACCACGATGGTAGTGCCTCACAAAGCCAATCGGTCGCCTCTTACGACCATTGCCACTGCTACCACCGCCTTACCTATTCCTGTCGCAGTTGCATCAGTGCTTGTCACTATCGTATTCTGATTTGGAGGGTAAGGTAGTTGGTAAACTTATACATGTGGCATTCGACCTCGCCACAAGATAGCAACGCACCATTGACATCTTTGGTGGATATAGGCGATTGTTGACTCTTTCCATCAGGAGAATCGTCTGTTTGTTTGCTGTCTTATGATATAAAATATGGTGATAAATAAAACCCTTATATTTTCGCCATGTTCGTTCATCCATTAATCCGTATGTCACAGTCATTTTAAGCGGTCACTGTGGTACTGTGTAGCGTATGGTGTCTATATGCGATGGGTAACTCTTTCCATCAGAAGACCAATCTGCTTGTTTGCTATCTTATGATATAAAAAAAATGTGGCATTCGATTTCCACCGGATGGATGGCAACTCATTATTAACATCTCTGTTTAAGCGATGGTTATCTCTTTCCATCAAAATAACCATCAGCTTGTTTGTGATTCGGTGATGTTTATAAAAAGGATTTAAGTATGATAGTAGTTTAGAACAATGAAAATATCTTTCTACTTAGTTCTCCTTATTTTACCTAAATATAAATTACATGAGCAGAATTAAATTCGTAAATATTCTTTTTCCTTCCCAATACATTTATGTAAAATGCAATATTCGTCTGTACTAATGTCTAATCTTTAAATGTCTGTGTAAATTATCCGAGAGCGTCCCAATGGGATATGCAAGCGAGAGCTCTATACATGTTTATCTTATACGGCGTGCTTCTCAGTAGCGAAATGAAACGTATACAGGCCGATAAGAAGTATTGAGAGTAAACCTTGTTTAATGATTTTAAATATCTAATGTCTTTTAACTGTTTCATTTTTTCATTTCATGATTTCACAAGTCTAAATTTGTTGAGACCAGATTGTAATTTATTTTTGGTGTTCCCACAGATTATATAAATATTAAGGTGTTCCCATCGAATAAAACTCGGCAGTTAAGCATTAAAAAGTTGGTCTATTTTTAGATCTAGACTCGGCTCTACCTACCAATCTCTGCTTTGTCTCGCCCGGGTCAGGTACAACCGCCTTACCTATTCCTGCCGCAATAGCGTCAGTGATTGTCACTGTCATATTCCGGTTTGGAGGGTAAGGTAGCGGGTAAACGTATGCATGCGGATTTAGACCTCGCCACAAGATAGCAAAGCCAACACTTTTGGTGTCTATAGGCGATGGTTGATTTTGTTTTGATATAAGATAACAAACAAGCAGATGGGTCTCCTGGTGGAAAGATTCATGTGAACTTATACATGCGGCATTAGACCTCGCCCCAAGATAGCAACGCACCATTAACATCTTTGGTGTCTATAAGCGATGGTTGTTTATTTATATATTATTTCATCAAAGGAGCCTGGACCAACACGTTGTACTTGGGGAAGTTATTATAAGCTGTGAACCAGTACTGCAGATATATCCGTCATTGCTGTTAAATAAGTTAATTAAATGTTCATGGTATAAAGCAATAAAAGCCCTAGTCTTAGTTCGCATTATCGCGATTTGCAATTTATGATTTCACAACTTCGGAACTCTACATTTGATACGCACTTTACTCATTTTTATCTATATGCAATGGTTGTCTCTTTCCATCAGGAGAGCCATCTGAATGTTGCTTTCTCATAAATAAGTTTTGGAGGATAGGCGGAGTATCCTGTAATATAGGTTTTAGACTTAGTACAAAGTTTTTTCATCATCATAAATCATAATAATAAATGAAAAATCATTATGTACAGAACCATAATGATTTATGTAGAAGAAAACTTTTCATCGTAAGCGATGGTATATAAGCGATTCCGAAATACCCGAGTGTAAAAAACCCGAAGTAATTACTAGATTCGTTTACGATTCTTCGGTAGAAAAACAAATTAAAACTAAATCACAAATACAATACCAATAAGTTCGAAAAACAGTTTATTTGAACAATTGCACCAATGCACTAAAACATCCAATAAAAACTCTCATAACAGTGAATCAAATTGTAAAAATCTAGATTTAAACGGTTCGTGAGCTGTAACTATCTTGTAGACATTGTTCCTCTTATTAGGCGACGGTTGCCAAAATTCTGTCTGAAGATATCTCGGCGGTCGCACTTGGGGATTTATAACGAAACTTGCTGGCAGCCTACCGAAATTCGACTTCACGAATTACCTTCGTGTATTTGTGATATAAAAATATTTTACCTGTGTAAACGATTCTCCTCGATTACTTATATCTTTGGACTACAATCTGATGGTTGGGAAATTGGAATATCATTTGTTTTTGTATTATTGGAGTTATGTGAAACTTTTGTTTTTGTCTATCAAGTATACACGAAATAAATAAAATGGTGTAGGTTGACTCCGTATGCGAACAGTTACAGGCCATCGTACAAACTACATTTTTCTGTATTGAAATTATTATAGTCACGCAAAAAACGTCTAAAATATTACGTTTCTTATATGAGGATTACTAAAACTATAGGTAAATAAATAAAATTAATAGATGCTTAGATTTATGAGTTTCAATTATTTGACGAAATTATTTTTGAGAAAAAAATAAGACGTTTATTTATTAAAAAAATATTAAATTAGGTTTGAAATGACTACGCGCCCTGCCACTGTTATAATTATTTCTAAGTGTCGTTCTTGATCATTGACCTCTAAATATATTCTGGATCTATCAAACTAGTGGCAGAATTCACCGATTCTTGCCATTTGCAAAAAAAAAATATCTAATAATTCAATTTGACACAATGATATTTTATTGGGATACGAGTATCAGCGTACCCTCCATGTAGGCATTTCGTGTTTTTTATATATATTTTGGTCATAATGTAAAAATATGGTAATTTTAGATAAAAGTTAGGCTACGCTAGTTCTGTTCATCGCATGTCAATATAACCATACCTTTGTATAACCGACCATTATATTCATAGTTCACTGGCGTAACGTTCGAGAAAGCCTTCTACTGGCAAACACTCAATAAACTTGTGTCAAACTTACTTGGAAGTTACTGGAGGTGGGCATGATGTGTCAAAGGAATTTCAAAGTTAAAAGCACCAATTCCACTGTTCGCTGTACAAAATAGTCGCAGTGTCTTAGACCTAGTTACATCGGAATCTTTGTCGATTACACTACAAAGTTTTTTAATCTTAAACAATTTCGCAGATCGCATAATGTTGCAAGTAACAAGCTGTAGTTGCTAATTTTGCCAAATCCTGTAGACCATGCGAATCAAAATCGATTTCATTAGCTGACAAAGCGGTGAATTGTGACGATCCGGAAATTTTATTGAGAATCCTTTCAAATATGTGTTCCTTTGCGTATCTTACCTGTAAGAAATCCTAAATAACTGTCTATTTTTACACAAATGTATATTCTAAATTGCAGTTCCACAATGGGTGTGCACCGTACTGGTAATTAAAAAAAATCGTACATAAGGCGAACTTTTTCTAAATTCTGCCAGATCATTTTACTTTTTTATAGTAATATATATTATTTAAATATACTAAGTCAACTTATTCTTGTTTAAGTTTAAACAAACAGTCCCTATTTGCAACATTCTTCCAGTGTCATGTTTAATATTGCCATACAGCGTAAAATGCGCAAAAAAGGTAAAATAATTTTGGTAGTGTTTAAAGACGCCACAAATAATTAAATTAAATTATTACAAATAAGGTTAGTAAGAAATAACAGTTAAGTTACCATTACAATAATTTTAAAAATTCTAAAACATTACTAATGTTAAATTAAAAATTATTAGCAAGGTTTAAAACTTATTATGATTTTTGTCAATAAATAAAAACAGAATTCGTGGTTTTCCCAATTAAGACAACAGATAATTAACATTCACAGACAAGTGTACTTGAAGACCTTAAAGTTGTGGATAAAGAGGAAGAGAGCTGTTATTCAATATATTTTGCTAAGTCAAGGCGTGGTCTATCTCGGTTTAAATATTCTTGCAAAATTTTGTGTTTACAATAAAGAAACTGTAAAAATGGTGTGGGATGTTGTTTCAAAAATCGACTTTGTTTTGTAGATTTCTTTGTTACTTTGCGGATATCTGTAACTTAAAGAAAACTTGCAAATTAAATTCCCTTGATCTTTTCTTTGGTTTGTAATGTTTTAGTATTTGAAACTAAAATAGAGTTTTCCCCGTGTTGTTCCGGGCTCCTTTTAAAAATAGATCAACTGCCGTTCTACCAGGCTGGTTGTATAAGCAGGTCGATTGTCTATACGTGTCACTATCACCATGATTACCATCAACTCGTTCCATCAGGAACAGATGGCTATCTGCTTGTTTGCTATCTTATAATATAAAAAAGTAATGTTAATGAGACTTTGATCAAAAATGAAGTATTTATTATTTACGAGTATAACTAAAGTTATATTTTACTAATATAGCATTTCCTATTCAGATTATTCACATATGTTTAAGCTAAAACAATATTTTTAGACGTTCAAAAATTTATATTTTTATACGTTAGTGCGGCTATTAGTACGGTTCTCTGACAAATTTTTAGCGCAGTCAATATTTTTTTCAACAGAATTGATCCTCTTAACTTTGCCGAAGATTCTGGCAAAAAACTTCCTTTCGCCCCCAGAGATATCTGTCTTTGACTACATGGTACATTCTTTGTGTAAATTAAAAACTCCCTGAAGTAATCGAATGGAAAGTTTTCTTTAGTTCTTTTTACGCTAAATTTGAGCAATTGATCGAGAAAACACAAGAAATTACTTTATAAATTTCTACCTTTTGTTCATTCAATAATATTTATAACCTATATCTTCACACAACACGACAAAACTGGTTTTAAAATTTTTTCTACATTTGCAAATTTGCAAAAGCATACCAGTAAGATAAAATTTACTTTTTAAATAGAAATTAATCATGTAAAATCTGAGTCAAACCCAAAGTTAAACCAAAAATTTTTACCATGAAATTTGGCTTAGTTAAAGTTTGCTTTATGGAAAAACTAGCTGACCCGCGCAGCTTCGCCCGCGAGTATATTAATAAGTCGTCCAAATAGCTTTTAATAAAAATTTCCCAGATCTTCAACTATATCCATGCCAAATTTCATGAAAATCGGTCCAGCGGTTTAGCTGTGAAAGCGTAACAGACCGACTGACAGACAGACTTTCGCAATTATAATATTATTATATTATAGTATGGAAGTATGGATGCAGATACCTATTTTTCAAATGATATATATGCATTAGAAATTTGGGGATGTCTTCTGACAGACTCAGCTAGTGTCGAGATTCTGGGAGTCGATATATCGAATTACGTTCATTTTCACGGTCTAAACGAAACGGGAAGGTAAGGATAAACTGGCCTCCAAAAAGCTCGGTGTGCTCAACAGAGCGAGACAGTACTTCTTACCGGCTCTTACTTAACTTTATAAGGTACAAATTCGGCCTCAAATGGAGTACTGATTATCTCTGGACCGGAGCTCCTCAGTACCTGCTTCTCCCTCTTGACCGCATTTAGCGTAGATTGGTTCGAATCGTTGACGACCAGCATATTTCGAAACGGCTTGTCTCTTTAGCATTGCGCAGACATGTTGGTTCACTCTGCGTCTTCTATCGTATTTATTATGGGAAGCGATCTGACGAGTTGTTTGGATTAATTCCTGCCGCCGAATTCCATCATTGGACATCGTGTCAAAATTTGAAGATCCACCGTCACCATTTCATTGTCCGGAAATCCATAACTGTGCGTTACTCTCGACACTTTTTTTCTCGCACTACTCCGTTGTGCAATCAATTAGCAATGGTTTAGCAGTGGTGTTTCCAAACGGATACGACTTGGGAACTTTCAAGTAAAAAGCTTACTCATTCTTGATTCTTACGCCGGCAACGCAACTGACCTCTGGTATTGGGGATGTGCATGTGCGGCGGTAATCACTTACCATTAGGTGCACCACCTGCTCGTTTGCCTTCTCTTCTATAAAAAAAAGAAATACATTAAAATAACAAAAATATACATTACGCACACTAGATTCATATTTCATTTGACATAAATGATAATTAGTCTAGTCGGGAAGTTGACTTCCAGCGAATAATAGTTACAAGTTTCTTAAAAAATGGTTGATGGCTTAATCAAACCGGAATGACATCTAGAAAAAGATGCATTTCAAATTTTTTATGGAAAAAAATTGCAATTTTTATTGACAAAAAACTGGCATAAAAATAGCCGTCCAGTTTTTTGCCAAAATCTCAAAAAGTATGTGTTAGCTCAAATATTATAAAAGTTTCTGAAAGAGCAGGGAATTGTAGTAGAAAAGTTCTTAGTTCTTGTCTCCGGGAATTGTAGCTCCAATATTTATAATTTTAATTTAATGTTGAAAGTCGGCTTTCGCGCGGCAGTTTCGGCATGCACGCGCCGCCACTGTAGTAAGCGTGGGTTTTAAATAATTTTTTATGCCATTAAATATTAATTCCAAAATTTGAAAAAAATCTGACATCATCTAGAAACTTAAAAGAATATGATCCCGTGACAATAAAAGTTTTATCACCATTTTTTGAAAAGTTATTCAATTGTTAATTAATAGTTTTTCCACTGGTTTGAATTTTTATAATTGGCAGTATAAAAGTTTAAATAATAAAGCTAAGAGTTTTTTGTTTTTTGGAGCCCTTTTTACAAATACCCTCAACAAGATGACGTTTTAAAAATCAATTCATTTCATTCATTTAAAAGTCAATTCAAAATTTCATTAGTTATTAAGATAAGTCGAGCATGAGACAGATATCTCCAGCAAACATCAAATAGTCAATAATTTCAAACCAACAATAAATTCTATGCTTTGAAAGTCAATCTTACTTATTTTATTTCTTATTATTTGTATAGCAGCTAGCCAGGGTCGCTAACAACTCAGTAACGGGGCGGTAAATTTCGCAATGATCTGTAAAATTAACGTGAAATTATCTCATTTTTCTAGCTATGCTAATACAATTATTCGCAAGACCTATAAATGTAAACAATTAGCCAAGTTGACGCAACTGACGCCGTGGAGGCGCCTCACGCACCGCTCGCAATAAAGAAATACGGCGCCATCGCTATTTATACCGACCGCCCTGTAGCCTCTCACTAGCTCGCCGATCACCCCTTTAACACCTAGATATACAAAGATATTTGTTTTAACTTGCGTAGACATGACTTATCTAAATCCTTCGCATTCTGAAGAGGAAATTCGTTTAGTTCAGCCGTGTTTGTCCCTTTGAAGAATAGACCATCTGCTATTCTGCCAGGCAGTTTGTAGAAGCGAACGATTGGCTATACGTGCCACTACCATCATGACTACTAGGTGGTAGAGTTCTGCATTGTCTCGCCCGGGTCTGGTATAACCGCCTTATCTATTTCTGTGCTTGATACTGTCATGTTCTATTTTGTAGGGTATGGTAGCCGGTAAACTTAGGCATGTGTGGGGTAAAGTGTCAGTGTAAAGACGAGAAAGGGCATGCTCAGTTGGTTTGGACATGAAGAAAAAATGGTAGGTGAAAGGTTAACAAAACGGACATGCAATGCGAATGTGGAAGGATATAGGTAACGAGGAAGATCGAGACTGATGTACCATGATCAAATTAATCGAATATTATCTGAAGGTGGTGTTTAGAGTATTCGCAACCTGTGTATTTGTACGATGAGAATAATGAATGTGGAGGAAACAAGGCAAGTTTGCAAGAATCGTGATGTATGGCACTCGGTTCTGTCTGCCTACCCCGTAAGAGATCTAGCGTGAAGATACGTTTGTATGTGTCTATAAGCGATGGTTTTCTCTTTTCACCATGAGAGTCATCTGCTTGTCTGCTGCCTTTTGAAAAAAAAGTTCCCTATGTCACTTGAGTCGGTCATACATGCAATTTGACCGCCTCGTTGGTCGCGTGGTTAGCGAAACTGATTACGCATCAATGGGGTTCTGATTTGATTCCGGACAGGAACAAACATTTATGTGATGAGCATAGATGTTTGTATTTCTGAGTTTGGGTGTTTATTAAGCCTATATGAGTGTTTATATACTCGTGTGTATTTCTATGTATTAATATCGTTGACTGACACACACATCACAAGCAAATAATTTGCTTACTTTGGTGTTAGATCAATTCGTGTAATTTGTCCATTGATATTTATTTTATTTATTTGCTAATGGGGCTTAGGTTCGATTCTACAGGGATAGGCGTCTGTGTGAAGTTTTTATTTCTGGGTTTGGGTGTTATGCTTGTGGTATTGTATATGATACTGATACATATAAAATTTATGCTCATCACTGGTATTACTTGTGATGATAATATATAATTATATATAAACGCTAAATTGCAGCCAAATCCGCATACATTGTCCTGGAGTCCAAAAAATTATTTGATTTTTCGTGAAAAGTTGCCTTAGTAGACCGGGATCTCAGAAATAATTTTTTTTTTGATTATTAACAAGCTTAATTTTTGTGAACAGCTTCGTTTTGATGAGACAACAATCTTTTCTATCTTCGAAAAATCTCTAATCGGATAACTAATAAAGATAGATAAAAAAGAAAACTTTAGAGTATTGGAGTAAGAAAAGTTTCTACTTTACGTGTAGGACAATGTTACCTTTGAATAATAATAATAATTAACAACCGGTTGTGAGAAAATTAGGTTGTTATTAAATTGATTAATATCAATTTAAAGATCTCATATTTCCGAAACTTTAGAGTGGAGGACTCGCCAGAAAAACTATCGAATGTGTAGGACAAAAGTTTCATCGTATTTTTCGTAATATAATCAAGCGATTTAAGTCAAAAAGTAAATATTGTTATTAATAAGTATTTTTCCTTCACCGAATCAAAATTTTCAAAGCCCCTTTATCTACCCAATTTGAGATTTTTCGAAGATAGTTTCGAAGATGGTTGTCTCGTCAAAACGAAGCTGTTCACAAAAATTCAGCTTGTTATTAATAAAAAAAAGTTTATTCCTGGGATCCCGGTCTACAGTTACTTGTTTGTGCCTAAAACGATTAAAGAATTTTGTAAATCAGTCCAACAGTTTCTAAATGTATTCCTTACAAACATAAAAACGTGACATATCTATATATTAATACGCGAAGGAAAAACTTTGGATCCCTTTTAAAATCAAATTCGCGAACGGTAGAGTATGAAAATTGGCGCAGTTAAAGTTTAATTGTGAAGGAATGCAGAAACCTAATATTTTTGAATAAAGTGCATTAGAAATATATTAAATTATTGAAATTAAACATTACACACACAATATATATATCTGATATACATGATAATATACATACATGTATATACTATTTTCTTTACGGCTAAAGTTAATTGCCAAACTTAAGAGATTTTATTGTTTACTCTATGGTCGAATTTTGACCACAGGCGATAGCTAGTTCGTTTCATTTGTCCAGTGACATTGTTATTATTATTATAAAAAAATATAATTTATAATTTTTTTCTTTGTAATATTTTTTAATAATATAGTACAGACTATAGATTTGTATTTGAATATATTATAATAAGACCGATGTCATGCCTCTCTCGAACGCTTAGAAGTTATGGTTAAAATGTAAGGATAAGAAGTATAGTAGAGGTCAAGATAGGCTGGAAACTTGAGGCGAGTACTACGGCAAAGCGCTTCACTTCAGTGTTGTGTAATTTTATAATAGATTGAAAACATACAAGGTAACTCGATAATAGTCATGACATTTTTATTGAAAAAGCGTATTATCACATTCAAATTAATAGAAAACAAAAGTAACTCAACTTTTTTGCCTGGTTTAGATATAGTTTAAATAGGATTTTTCCACATAGAATGAATGTAAGTTTCCAATGATTAATTATGATATGGGGATAACAAAAAAATAACATATTTATTTTAAAATATAAGGATTAATAATATTTTTAGGATATAATTTCGACAAAAATATATATTTTCTTCGTCTGAACAATAGATTTCCGCAAAGTAACGTCTGAATCTATAAAATATCAAAAAATATGGCATTGCCATCCCGCTACACGGATAGTAACGCCCTATTAACATTTTTGATATCTTTAGGCGTAGGTTTTTCTTTCCATTAGGTCAGTTCCAATCATCTGCTTGTTTGCTATCTATTGATGCAAAAAAATATCAAAATTAAACTACACGGCAATTTTGTAGATAAAAAGTCTGTAAAGCGGTTGACCCTGCAGGCCATCCTTGAAACTCTTTTTTTATATCATAAGATAGCAAACAAACAGATGAGTCTTCTGATGGAAAGAGTCAACCATCGCTTATGGACACCAAAGATGTTGATGATGTGTTGCTATCTTGTGGCAAGGTCTAATGCCACATAAATTTATCGACTACCTTACCCTCCAAACCGGAACACGACAGTGACGAGCCCAGACGCTATTGCGGCAGGAATAGGTAAGGCGTTGGTACCAGACCCGGGCGAGACAATGCAGAACTCTACTACCTACTAGTCACGATTGTAGTGACTCGTATAGCCAATCGGTCGCCTTTTACGACCTGCCTGGCAGAGCGGCAGTTGGCTTATTCTTCAAAAGAGCCCAGAACCAACACGGGGAAAACTTCGTGCTAAGTAAAAAAAATATATAATACCTAAGCATAGATTTTTTTCGGAGTTCAAGCATCTAAATTTTGTTATTTAAAATGATAGTAATTTCATTTTTTAAAAGCTGTATAATTTAAAAACGATGATCGATTTTGATCCTTCGAATGGTATTTATCGCAATGTTTGAGCTCTAAAATGATTTCTTAACTACATAGGATAGCCTATGTAGTTAATTATTAGAACAGCGATAAAAATGATTTATATATATTTAAATTCGAATGAAAAAGTTTTGGCAAATTCAAATAGACATATTTTGTAGGAAGCTAAAAAATAAATCTATTCGGAGCGTACATTATCGGTCTTCTATTTACAATCTTCCTCCAATACGTACTGCGCTGTAACAGTTTACATTTACCGGTGTGGACCAAGCCATAAGTTGCCGATGCCAATAGGATTTGAGAGATTTCCAAAACGAGGAGAGATCAAATATACATATTATATACTATCCTACTGGACAAGGCGTGCGCCATCGCACTTGTTTCACACTAAAGTGCAGTCCAGGTAGGACTGCTACATCAGATCTCGTAGAATGAAACGCGTAAACGCGATGAATTTCACAGCGGTTTATACGCAAATATACGCTGTAGTGCTGCTTAATTTT
This sequence comes from Apodemia mormo, assembly GCA_036924255.1. Classification (NCBI taxonomy): domain Eukaryota; kingdom Metazoa; phylum Arthropoda; class Insecta; order Lepidoptera; family Riodinidae; genus Apodemia; species Apodemia mormo. The sequence continues at coordinate 3,850,469 of JAUPFN010000008.1, forward strand.
GACTTTGATTGGACGATTTATTATTATTTCAGCGCTGCAGTGAGTGTTAACGAAATGAAACACGAATTTTACCTAGTATAGCTTTTCTAGTTTATAGTACATTAAATTCTCTAGGAGGGATCTATATCTAACTGAACTATTAGTACGCGGTAGAGAGGACTCTTTGTTAAAATGTTAAATGATCAATACATATTTGAAACTATATTAGTTGATTCCTTTTGGCGAGTCTACCAAACTTTCTATTTACAAGTTTTTTCGAGAGTGCTGTGTTCTCTTAATAAGCATGATTAGAATATGTCAAATACATGAGGTTTTTCTTCTTAATTGATACATACCGTGACCACCTCGTTGATACCGAGTGGTTAGCGAACCTAACTAGGAATCGAAGTGGCTCGGGTTCAATTCGCGACAGGGACAATCATTTGTATTTTTTTATATCATAAGATAGCAAAAAAGCAGATGGGTCTCCTGATGAATGATCTTGTGGCGAGGTCTAATGCCACATGCATAATCTTACCGGCTACCTTACCCTCCAAACAGGAACACGACAGCGACAAGCACTGACGTTATTGCGGCAGGAATAAGTAAGGTGGTGATACCAGACCCGGGCGGCCGGCCGCTGGCCGGCCGGAGACAATGCAGAACTCTACCACCTAGTAGCCACGATGGTAGTGACTCGATAGCCAATCGGTCGCCTTTTACGACCTGCCTGCCAGAACGGCAGTTTGCCTATTCTTCAAAGGAGGCCGGGACCAACACGGCGAATATTTTTGGGTTTGGGTGTTTATTGTGTATGTTAAAATATTTATAAATATATTTCTATGTAGTAGTATGTTGACTAACACCCATAAAGGAAGCAAATAATTTACTTACTTTGGGGTTAGATCAATTCGTGTAATTTGTCTAGCAATATTTATTTAATTATTTATTATACTTAGTTTCAAAACATTTACAAAATAATTATCCCGGGCTGGCCGGGCCTCCCAGGACCCCCTTTGAAGAGTAGGCTCTCTGCCATTTTGCATAATAGTTCCTAAAATGCTGACAATTGGCTATGCAATGCGCTATCATCGTGGCTACTAGATGGTAGAGTTCTGCATTGTCTCACCGGGTGTGGAATCACCGCATCACCTATTTTTGCCGATTTTTTAAATAGTTTCTGTTTAGTTTCATATGACTTCTGAAAATTGTACTACAATTAAGACGTTTACTATTACGTTACTTATTTCTACTACTAGTATAAAAGGGGAGATAGAGTAATAGAAGAAGGAGGTGGTAAACTTGTGTTTGTTGCTTGACATTTCTGTGATGCGGATAATAATGCACCATTATTGTATCTGGAACACTTAGGGAACAAATGTCTGTAACCGGCAAATGTTTGTTAAGCTGTTCTATTAATCAAATCTTATCAGTGCAGTAAATGCGATTTACTAATGACGTTAACTTTACCCTTGAAGTCCTCAAAACACCACTTTCGTCTTTTTTTAAAACTATACTGTCTCGTGATCTAGAGTTCAGCCTATTTTGCTCAAATCATGAGGTTCTGGGTTCACTTCTCGGGACGGAAGTCCTCAAAAACCCCATTTTCATATTTTGAAAACTATACTGTCTTGTGGTCTATATGTCAGCATATTTGGCTTAAATCATGAGGTTCCGGGTTCAATTCTCGGGATGGGCAAAAGTGTTATTGAAAAATTTACAAGACTTTTCTGGAAAAAGCTAAAATCAGTAGCAGTTCGGTGTACGTTATTGGTGTGCTTACCCTCCATAATTCAGACGAACATTCAAGCTGTTGGTCTTTTTTATCACTAGAAATAACCAGTAATTGTTATCAGGTGGCATCATAACACTTCTCGCCACTAATGATCCGGTGATTAGATAACATTAGAAGTTTATACACATAATTTACATTCAATTCAATCAGCCAACCTCGCAAAGGAACCGGCGTAATATTTTTTAAAATTTGCGAATTTTGCGATATCGTAAATAATTTTTCACTGTCGTAAAAATCGCTCCCGTTTGTAAATTACGGCATACAGTTGCATCTATCGCGGAGATTGGCCGGGGACGTATTCAATTTTGCCCGCGTCCTATCTACCGGCTCTATTAGCCAAGTTTGATACCAGCACATTCTTCCTGTACTCGTATTCTCAATAACACTCTTTAGCAATCTCGGGAGCTCACATTCGATGTGCCTTTTAACTTGTATCGTTTGAGAAAAACCCTTTATATGGATTTCCTTTGACAATCACAAAGTTAAAAGTTAGAAATTGTATTAAGAGGGTATACATTTCTCCGAAATTTTCTTTTCATATACTACACTAGATAGTGTAGTATAAGAGTAGATTTTTATATCTTAACTCATAAGTATAATACAGCAAACAAGTAAATACCTCTCCTGATGGAAAGAGAAACCATTTTCTATAGACACCAAAGGTGATAATTGTGCGTTTCTATCCATGTACGGGATGGTAATAATATGCATAAGTTTTTCAGCTACCTTACCCTGCAAACCGGAACACGACAATGACATTGCTATTGCAGCAGGAATATATAAGGCGGTGGTACTAAATACCCAGGCGAGGCTTTGAGGAACTCTACATACAATTGGTCACCTTTTACGACCTATCTGATAGAACAGCAGTGATCTATTTATTTTAATAACTTGTATCTCCCATATTCTGGAAATTAATTTATTTTATTTTATTTTATTTTATTATTAGAACAGCATTGGTCAATTCTTTAAAGGAGACCGGACTAATACAGAAGAAATAAGCAGATTTTCCTGAAGGAAAGTGAAATCATTGCCAATTATCAAACATGTTAATGATCCGTGTGGTGGGTTTAAAAACCAAATGCATAAGTTTATCCGCTACCTTACCCTCAAAATTAGATCACGATAATGACATATACCCAGGCTGTTGCGGTAGGAACAAATAAGGCGGTGGTACCGAATATAGTTGAGAGGTTTTGGAGTTGGTACTAGAGTTCTAGACCTAGGAGTCACAATGATAACGACATGCTGAGCCAGTTGTTCGAATTTTAGTGAACTAACTACTAACCTAATAGGAAGTCAGATAGTTTATTCTTCAAGAAGGAGTCAAAACACAAATGCAAACATGGCAGTCAAAATGCAAACATTTTTAACAGCTCATCAATGGCAACATTTTTTCAACCTGTCATCTTTAATAGAGAATATTTATGATTATTTCTTATAGTGGTATGGATATATTGTGGTTAAAAATTCATCTCAAGAAATAATAGCAGCCAGGAATCTGGTTGTAGCGAGATAACGCCATGTTTTTGAAAAACACGTAAAGCTATGGTAAACACATTTTCTAATTGCCCGACCAGGGAAATGAACCTGGAATCTCATGTCGTCAACACCGACATCGAACCACTAGACCACAGAGGCGATTACGGCTATGGTTTCACATTGCAAAATAACAAGAGATAATCATTTTTGACAAAGGTGATTGCCAGCTGACAAAATAGTGAGCCATGAAAACATGAGCATGAGGCACCACTTCTGATACCTACTTGAAACACAACTTTAAATACTGCTGTCACTTTTTTAGGTCTCATCCTCTCTTTTTAACACAGCTGTATAAAAAGAGATGGCGAGACCTCATAGAATGAGATATAATCTAGGTATTTGTTTCAAGTGATTAATAGGAGTGCTAGCTCCACCTACACCTAATACTTCATGAACATAACTATCTCTCGACCTTTGACTTACTGTATCTCTCAATTGAACAGGTATGATAATACTTTTTTTCTTATTTTTTTGTGTCATAAAATAGCAAACAAATATACGACTCTCCTGAAGGAAAGAGACAACCATTGCCATTAGATACCAAAAATGTTGAAGGAGCGATGCTGTCCGTATGGCGGGATATTAATGCCATATGCAAGTTTACCGGCTATTTTTATCTTCAAGCAGAAATGCGACAGTGACAAATATTGACGCAATCGTAGCAGGAATAGGTAAGGCAGTCGTAGTAATTTGTATAATCAATCGTTCACAACCTGGATTAAGGACTTACTGTCTACTTTTACAAGGGGGCCCTTACCTGCACGAAAGTTTATCTTAGTAGTATTAAAAGAAAATTTATAATATACTTTATATACGTATATCTTATACCCAGTAACTCTTTAGAAATCTCGTAAATTCACATTCTGTGTGCCTTTTAACTGTATCGTTTTGAAGAAAACCTTTTATGTGGGTGTCCTTTGAGTATTTTCGTCTTTGGGTCAAAGGTTTATTTTATATTAAAGGTTTTCTATTCGTATCACTTTCCCCGAAATGTCACGTATTAATTTAAAGTTGGATAGAGTTCACTGAGTGGGAAATGGGAATTGAATCCAGGGTTTGAATTCTGAGTTAGGCAATTCTTTCTGAGTAGTTCTTTTAGATGATCTTAAAGATAAGAATCGGGCTCACATTTAAGCTCTAGATCACATCTAAATTTTAAATATAAGCCTGATTCTTATGTCCCGATTTTTTAATAGATTTGTTATCTGTTACATAAGAATCGGGCTTATATTTAAAATTTAGATGTGCAGATGGCTCTACTGATGGAAAGAGAAACCTATAGACATCAAATATGTTAATCGCGTGGTGCTATCCGTGTGGCGGAATGGCAATGCCACATGCATAAGTCTATCGGCTACCTTACCCTCCAAACCGGAACACAACACTGACAAGCATTGACGCTATTACGGTAGGAAAGGTAAGGCGGTGGTACTATATAACCGAGGGAGACGTTACGGAACTTTACCACCCAGTAGTCACGATGGCAATGACACGTATAGCCAATCAGTTGCCTGCCTGACAAAACGGTAGTAAGTCTATTTTTCGAAGAGATACTGAACAAAAACGGGGTAATTTCTTGTTAATATTAATTTATTTTTTCTTCATTCATCCATTTAATTAAAATTCATTTCTGTTATTTTTTCATTAATTTAATATTTCTTCATTCATTTAATAATCATTTCTCTTATTTTTTGTGTATTTAAATGTAGTTTGTTATTAGAATTATTTAGCTTTTGCTTATTTTTTTCTTTAATTTATTCACATCAAAATCTTGTCCACGTCAAAGATTGGTCGATTGGTCTAGCCATAATATCTACCCAGCTGTACCTAATTCTTTTATCGCATCCCCTCGATACTGAACTTTTACTCTTTGCAAAACAAAACTTGCTCGAAACTTGCCCGGGTGGCTTATGCCTCATTTGGCAAACGATGAGTTCCCAAGTCTATTTAAATTTAAAGCATGTCTACGTAGCTTCTCCTTACTTTATTTATTTTCTAAGTAAATTTTGCGTTTTATGCACAGGATTGGTGTAGTTTTAAACTTTATACTGTCATTTCTTATACGAAGATAAACAGCTCTTTCTATATTAAGACTTATTCACAGTTCCTAGATCAGTATTCTAGAATGAATTTTAAGTAATGATTCTCGTATATTTAACGTGCAAGCGAAGTTCTTCAGTTTAATTACCACTGTCTTCGTAGGTGTCATTTAATGTCAGTACTAATTTCTGCTACGGTTTCGCTTGCGTTAAAAGTTATGTTTTTATTCCCATAGGAAGAATGTTTTTTCTGAATGAAAAATAGCCTATGTCCTCTTCGGTAGTCCCGACAACATGTTTGTAGAAATTTGTGATGATCGGGTACGTAATTAAAATGTGAAAACGTAACAATAATATGAACCTATTTTATATCATATAATATGCTTGTGTATTTGGTTCAAGTTTTTTATCAGTAAAAACAAAATAAAGCTTGATATGGTGTAATTAGCGATACAAAATGAGTTTATTAATCTATATCTATACATATAAAAATCAATTGCTGTTCGTTAGTCTCACTAAAACTCGAGAACGGCTGAACCGATTTGGCTAATTTTGATTTTGAATTAATTGTTATTTATGTTATTAATTAATTAAGTCCAGGGAAGGTTTAAAAGATGAGAAAATATAGAAAAAAATAAGAGTAGTTAAAAAGGCAGAACAACGTTTGCCGGGTTAACTAGTAAATAATAAATATGAGAGCTAGAAGAACAAAAACCAAGGAATAACGAAAATTCAATAGCAGCTGGGACTCTAGCGGGTGGTAATTTGCCAATCCCGTGTATTAGATGAGCACGTAAAATCATGCGTCGCGGTTATCGCGAGAAATAGTCAATAATCGTTATCGTCGCTAAGATACAGTGATGGGGAACACCATTCAATCCATCAATTGACAAACTGGTGAATCGTGGTAAACCGGAAAGTCAATAGACGTTCGGTTTATTCTGCCTACCTCGCAACGGAGTCAGGCGTTTAATATTCTTTTTAAGTATATAATGCATGTAATCTTGTAATTATTCTAGATGTTTTATAGACACTATTAATCTCTGTAAGTGAACAGTGTGTTCATTAAGTACTAGCGTGTAGCGGCTCAAACAATCATAAACGCTACAAGGAACAATAATAAAAAATAAAAAATGATGAAATTCAAAATAAAATCCTGAATCGCGATATTAGAATTATTTATCTTGTACAAGCTATATACAAGTTTCAACGTTTCTCAAATGGACTTCGGTCCCCAGGCGGTACACCTTGCCTGGCTGGGAAGATCTTCCTTTTCCCTTCCTTGACCTTGTGTGACGTCATCAACCTCCACAGTTATGACGTCACCTGATAAGAAGCTGGCCCGCTGGTTCCATCATTAAGACCCTTCAGCGGTTTGGACTAACGGCGTCACAAGCTTTTGGCCGCGGCTTCGCTGGCGTTAAATTTACTTTAGAGAAGTCGGGGGTTAGAAAGAGACAAAAAGTAGTCATTATCACTCTTCATCCCTTCAACTATCTCCACTTAAAAAATCACGCCAATTCGTCGCTCCGTTTTGCCGTGAAAGACGAACAAATAAACACACTTTCCCATTTATAATATTAGTATGGATTAATAAACATCTTTGAAACGAAATAAAAATAAGTTTAGAATTAGTGATCAAAAACATAGATGTAATATAAGCCATAAAAACAAGTATAATATAAGAAGCATAAAAATAGGTGTAATATAAGTGACAATAATAAGTGTAGTGTAAGCAACATAAAGTAAGTGTAATATATATGTAACATAAAAGTGAGAAGCTCATTTATTTTAACGAGTTATTAAGTGCAAATGATGGACAGTATAAAATTGACCAAGCTTAAGCATAGCTTAAGAAATGCATGAAAAAGCCGAAACAATTCTGGTTATAATTTACGAGTTGAGATAAATCTCGGTAGCGAGCTGGCTGACTGGCTGTCGGCCTGTGCGCAGCATGCCTCATAATTAATCCACACTTCATGATTACGTCACGCCGGGTGATTTGTGAGTGTTTAGAGAGAGTTTACTGTCCCCCGAACTTGCCGAATATCTTTGTTTGCTTTAACTTGATTCCGTTTGTTGATTTTATTCACCTGAAATACATCGTTTTTCTAAATAATGAATTTAAACCGTATTGTAAGATGCTTAAATTACTATTAGACTTATTTTTCGAATGTATATTTGTTTATTTCTTTGGCATGTTCCATAGCCTGAACGGATTGATGGATTTAAGCCCAACACGTGGTTATTAGAGTACTTAATTATAAAAGCGATAAAGTCTATCTGAGTAAGTATATTTTCTTCATATAGGGTTTTTTGTTTTTATAATAATTACTTAGCTGTTTTTTAAGTTTTTATAATAAATACTTGTTTTACCATTTGGTAGGTTGAGTGTTAACGTGATGAAGCTTATACGCTTAACAATGATTGCAATAAGAGTCTACTCAAAACTCAAACTAAAAAACTGCTTTATTCAAATAAACATTAATGTCAACTTTCGACATAAACGATCCATTTCAGTAGTAATTCTACTGTGCAGATCAGGCGAAAGAAACTCAGCGGACTTGTGTTTTTTTAAAGGTTTTTCAATCGACGGAAAAACGGAGGTTATCAGTTTAAGGCGAGGCATCGCGACAAACGGGAAAAAACTGGTTTGTTTAATCACGTTTTTTTGTATTGATTGTTAAATAACAATTTTACAAAAACTACACGATATACCTGAAGATATTATCTAAAGAGTGTGCTAACTCATTACATGATAGAATGTACTTTACTCGATCATATAAAATTCCGAAAACAGGCTAAAAATCTCTAAAACAAACAATTTGTTAATAATATTTCTAATCTTCCACATGATTTTTATATGGTGACTAGCTGACCCGCGCAGCTTCACCCGCGAGTAGATTAGCATGTCGTCAGGATAGCTGTTTCATACAAATTTCATCCCCTATTTCAACCCTATAAGGGTAGATTTAAAAAAAAATTAGCCTATGTTTGACCCCGGCTCTTTAACTACTTTCATGCCAAATTTCAGGATAATCAGTCCAGCGGTTTAGCCGTAAAAGCGTTACAGACAGACAGACAGACAGACAGACGGACGGACGGATGGACGAAAGAATGTGCTAAATTTTAGTTTTCAGCTGATGTCCTATATTTATTTATCCGAAAATTAACACGTTTCCCAGCGGTTTCAGAACATACCGCGCCACCTATTTTTTATAGAATTGACGCGCGTCGAAATACCTCGCCTTTACATGTATTTATGTAATATTGTTTGAATTGTATAATATTTGAATGTGATGATCTATTTAACTAGAAGGCAGGATGACAGCTGGGGAATAAAAACGAATGCCAAAATTGAAGATCTAGTGTCTGAGCCAAATATCATCGGCGCTACCAAATCCCATCGACTGCGGTGGCTCGGTCATGTCGAACGCATGGAGGAGGATCGGGCAGTCAAGAAAGTGTATCTTGATCGACCTATTAGGCGAAGACCAGTGGGTCGCCCCAGGTACCCCTGGAGTGATGTAGTGGAAGCAGATTTGTGTGATATCCAAGACAATAATTGGCGGGATATTGCGCAAGATCGTGAGAGGAGGAGAGCTCTGGTTTCGAAGGCCAAGACTCACTTTGGGCCACTGAGCCAAAAGAATTAGTTTGTTAGATTTAGGCATCCAAGAAGCACGAATTTTGCATGTTTGCATATTTGCATGTTTGATCTTTGTCTTACTATTATTTTAAATAATTTATGAATTTTAATCGCGCAGCAATGGCGTCACTAGTCTACATTTCTACGCTAATATTTTTTATACTACTATATTTCTACATTTCTACACTGATATTCTACATTAATATAGTCGTAAGATTTGTTTGTTTGAAATGGGTTGTTTGTCTGAGCTGTTTTTATAAATTATTTCACTACCATGAATCTAATTACCAATTAGAAAGTTAGTAACATATTATGATTTTTTTCAAATGACCAAGTAATTGGAAGTAATGAGCGTGGGTCACACGAACAAAGTCACTGACCACTGTAAGTCCATAATAATATTATATGTAAATAATCTGTCTGCCGTAACGCTTTTATGGTTAAATTACCGAAGCGATTTTATTGAAATTTGACAAAGAGATAGTTTTAAAGCCGGGGCTTAACATAGGTTATGATTTTATTCCAAAAATCTACTCCAAAGGGGGTGAAATAGTGGATGTAAGTTTGTATGAAAAACTGTATCGATAACATGTTATAATTACTCGCTTGTAATAGTATAGTATCGATAACATGTTGTAATTACTCGCTCGTAATAGTATAGTATCGATAACATGTTATAATTACTCGCTCGTAATAGTATAGTATCGATAACATGTTGTAATTACTCGCTCGTAATAGTATAGTATCGATAACATGTTATAATTACTCGCTCGTAATATTATAGTATCGATAACATGTTGTAATTACTCGCTCGTAATAGTATAGTATCGATAACATGTTATAATTACTCGCTCGTAATAGTATAGTATCGATAACATGATGTAATTACTCGCTCGTAATAGTATAGTATCGATAACATGTTATAATTACTCGCTCGTATAAGTACTCGGCTCAGCTAGTATTGCATAGAGATAAAACCAAAATAAGATCCATATGTAAATTTAAACTATAAATCGAGCAAAATCTTGTCAAATTTCACCTCTAACCGAAACCATGAGCGAATCGTTACAAACCGATTAATCTGGCGGACGTTATATCTTGGACAGTCAGTAACAATCCACGTAATGCCGCTGCGGTCACCGACTCAGCCGATTTCACACGGTGCGGTGATTCCACTGATAAAGACATTTTGTGCATTACAAAGATAACGTATATCATGTATTTAGTTAAATCTTATGTAAGTGGTCGTTTATTTCTGAATGTATCAGTTAAATAACCATCAGTGTGGATTAGGATTAGGTACGTAATAGGTACAGGTAGTGAATCTGTTTGAAAATATAAATATATATTAGATAGCCAGATTTTCTTTTCCGTGTTGGTCCCGGGTTCCTTTGAAGAATAGGCTAACTGCCGTTCTGCCATGCAGGTCGTAAAAGGCGACCGATTGGGTATACGAGTCACTAACATCGTGGCTACTAGGTGGTAGAGTTCTGCATTGTCTCGCCCGGGTCTGGTACCACCGCATTACTTATTCCGGCCGCAGTAGCGTCAGCGCTTGTCACTGTCGTGTTCCGGTTTTGAGGTAAGGAAGCCGGTAAACTTATACACGTGACATAAGATCTCGCCACAAGATAGCAACGCACCATTAACATCTTTGGTGTCTATAGGCGATGGTTGACACTTTCCACCAGGAGACCCATCTGCTTGTTTGCTATCTTATGCTAAAAAAAACAGATTAAGGTTCCGAAATAAACTATGGACCAGTATATTTTCGCTATGTTCGACCGTCCATCTGCCTGCACGATAGCTCTCAGAATTCCTTATTACTAGAAAGCTGTAATTTGGTACGAATATACATATTAATCACGTCAACAAAGTGGTAACATAAAATTTTGAAAAATATATTTTTAGGGCTCCATGTAGAGTGGGACGTTAACTTTTTTCTCACATACCTCATTGTGTGGGGTATCATTGGATAGGTTTTTAAAAATATTGTAGGTTTGTGAAAACAAGTTTTCAATTAATGAATGGACTCGTTTGTAAATTACCTATCTTTTAAGTGATAATTTTTGTCAGAGTCAAGTGTCGTAAATTACAGTCTAAACGGTTGGTTTTAAGGGTGGAAAAAAACATGGTAGTAGTAAATATAATGAAGTTAAAAGGAAGATCACGGTTTATATAGCTTTACAAGTTTTTGAGTAATACTCGGCTAACTTACCTATAAAATGTACTTACAATAGATGTTTTATAGGTGGTGAAACTGTGATGCGGATACATATTTGTCATTGACGTTAAATAGCTTAAATGTTCATAGTAAGAACTATAATAGCCCTCTTTTTAGTCCACATTATTGTGATGGACTACTTCGGAACCCTACATTACTATATTGTTATATTAAATTAGAATAAGGATTGCAAACAAACAGATGATTTTTTTCGCTGATAGATACGAGATATTAATACTGCGTTGCTATCTGTCTAGCACGGATAGAATGCTATATGTCTAAGTTTCCCGGATTTTTAAATTCCGCGATAGGCAACAACAAGCATTGACATGCACCAAGCAACGAAACCATCTTCAGCATAATTTATACTTCAACTCACTGTAATATGTACTATTGTGGCTACTAGGTGGTAGAGTTCTGCATTGTCTTGCCCGGGTCTGGTACCACCGCCTTACATATTCCTGCCGCAATAGCGTCAGTGCTTGTCGCTGTCGTGTTCCGGTTTAGAGGGTAAGGTAGTCGGTAAACTTATGCATGTGGCATTTGACCTCACCACAAGATAGCAACGCACCATTAACATTTTTGGTTTCTATGGGCGATGGTTGACTCTTTCCATCAGGAACCCATCTGCTTGAACATGCTATCTTATGATATAAAAAAAACATATGTATTAGCATATAGTTGAAGTATAAATTATCCTGAAGGTGTTATAAAAAGCGAAATCGGTTGATTTATTTAACAAACAAATTATAGGTAAATTTCCGGTTTGGACAGTAAGGTAGCTGGTAAACTTTTGCATATGGCATTAAGATCCTGCTACAAGGATAGCAACGCATCCATAACATCTTTGTTGTCTATAGGCGATGCTTGTTTCTTTCCATCAGAAGAGCCTAGCCCTGTCCTATGTCTTAAGCCATTATGTTCAATATTCTGTGATAAAAAACTAGACTCTAAAACAGGCTCCTCATAAATTTACGTCAATGGTGGCCGAAAAATAGTAAATCACGAGGAGAGATTCAGTGGTAGCGCCGGAACAAGTGGTACAGTTTCGTGTAAATCCTATCAATTACGGAACAGCTCGATAAATCGCGGCTTTGTGTGGAAACAAACCACTGCCTCTATCGTTAGTTGGTCAGCCGTGATCTATTGCTGAGTACACCATATTGCGATGTTATTTAGGAATGTCCAATGATTATTATTTGTTTAAAAGCTGTTTTTATAGAATAAGGAATAAATGAGCAGGAATTGCACTATGGTAAGTGATCACGGCTGCCTATGGATATCCGCAAGGACTTGAAAGAGTTTTGTTTAGTAAAACAAAAATTTAGCTTTGGCTTTAATATTTACCGCCTCCTAGTCACTTCTGTGGTCTAGTGGTTTAGTGTTGGCGTTAAAACCCGGGACGTCCCGGGTTCGATTCCCGGGTTGGGCATATAAAAAAAGTGTTTTTTCAGTTTTCTGGGAAACACAAAGTTGCCCGGCATTGGAAAGTGCCCGGTTGGCGATAGGCTTGCCACCTGTCACATTGTGGGACCAAGTATCTTCGGCTAATCGTGGGTGCACTTGTTGTAACTCTGCCTACGCGTTCGGGGATATGGGCGTGAAGATACTTTTTTTTAAATATTTACCTATCTAATCAATTCTAAATTTTATGTAGAAATCTATCTAATCAGTTAAATCTCTAATCAGTTCTAAATTTTATGTAGAAAAAGAAAATATCAAAATTTGAGTATTTTTTTTCTCTTTTGATCTGGTATCTTTCGAAGAACATGTGGGGACACTGTATGAAATGCGCTGACGCAAATTTATACGTAGGTCACACTATAAGATTTGCGTAACTTAAAAAAACAATATGTTTTTATGCGATCGAATCACCACCGATCTGAAGGCATGTTTTCTACGTGCTGATTGAACGCTATCACTGCCTCTTCGGAGTTGGTAAAAGTAAAACCTCTCATCAAATCTTTGATTTTGGGGAAAATATAGAAATCACATGGTGCTAGGTCGGGCCTATGCGCAGGATGAGAGACGAGATGTACTTTTTCGGAAGCTAAAAGTGATTTTGTTTTGTTGGCCGTGTGTGAAGAAGCGTTATCATGGTGTAGAGAATGCGGCTTTTGGATCGTCTTTCGCGAACTTTTTCTAACACCCTGGGTAAACAAACGGAAGAATACTATTTGGCATTAACACTCTTTTGATCTTCAAGTGGAATTGTACAGATGGGACCCGTAGCTGAGAAAAAAACGTGATCATTTTATACCAGCGTTTCTCACCTCTTTCAATTTTGTTGGCCTGTTCTCATTTTCAAACACCCATTCACAAGATTGCTGTTTTTTTTTGGGTTCTAAAATAATAAATCCACGTTTCGTCTCCTGTGACAATGTCATAAACAGCATTAGAATGTCCGTGGTCGTACTTCGTACATTTTCGTTGCGTACGTATCCCTTTGATGTGTGATAAAAAAACAATTGACGAATCATTTCCCGCCAATTGTTTTTTTTATTACTAAGAAGGTTGCAACGTTTTAAAAATATAACATTCGAAATTCAAATAGTTCCGATTAGCTAGAAGTGCAAAACTTTTAGTGTGCCCCATGTATTACTTGTATGTGACATTGATTGTATGTAACATTGACTTCTGTTAGTCTCTAAGTATTCTGTGACATTAGTCTCAATACATTATATTGATATTAAATCATTGGTAAAACTTGGTACGAAAAGAACCGTAAATTCGAATATATTACGATATTGTCACCCTAACAACTGATAACTCCCAGTATTGTCCATCTGTCTGGACGGTCGTTATCGGCATTGAGTTGGGATTGCTTGGATGTTGCAAATTCGATGTTATATTGGTTAACCAAACATTTATTTTATAAAACAGTATGACATGATTTAAATAACTCCAGTGATTTACATTTTGATTTTTAAAACATATGAAACAAGCAGATGATTGTCCTGGTGTAAAAAGATCACCAGCCAACGAACATCAAATTTATTAATGTAGTGTTTATTTTCATCAGTGTGGTGGAGTTGAAATCATAGAGATTTAATACATAAGTTGTCTGTTAAAAGACTTCATACTGAAGGAATGTGTTCAGTACTTGATTCTAATACCAAATAAAAAATATGTAATAAATCTAATATATATATATATATATATATATATATATATATATATATATATATATATATATATATATATATATATATATATATATATATATATATATATATATATAATTGGAATCTCGGAATCGGCTCCAACGATTTTCATGAAAGTCACAAATTAGGGGTTTTTCGGGTCAAGGATTTGATTTATCAAGGTTCCAGGTCCAAGAAAAGCTCGGTTCCCAAGATATGGGTATGTGAAAAATCGAGAAAAGCTCGGTCAACCAGGTACAGAAAAAAATATTATTCTATAGAAATCGATTTATCAAGGTTCCAGGTCCAAGAAAAGCTCGGTTTCCAGATATGGATATGTGAAAAACCGAGCATAGCTCGGTCAACCAGATATTAAATACTTAAATGTTGACTTAATTATACAATAAAAATGTTCATGTATGGACACCCGCACATATAAATTAAAGTTGATTGTTTACTCAGTCGAATTTCGACACTCGTTCGAAATTCGACTGAGTGTCGAATTTCGATCGGTTGCCGAGTTTCGACTGCTGGTCGAATTTCGACCGGGTGCCGAAATACGACCGTGGGTCGAAATTCGACCGGGTGCCGAAATTCGACCGCGGGTCGAAATTCGACCGGGTGCTGAAATTCAACCGGGTTCCGAAAATTGACCGGGTGCCGAAATTCGACCGTGGGTCAAAATTCTACGAAGTTCCTTATCGCGCGTTGTGAAAGGGGCTAGACGGAAATTTTTTTTACGAAAAGTTGTCACGACACTTTTTGCTATAGTACGTTATTGTAAGCTGTGCGGCGTGCGGATGTTTCTCTCTCTCTCTCTCTGTATCTCTCTCTCTTATAGAAAGCAAGCCAGATATTTTCATTTCTATTTCGCATTGAACAGTGCGGTGTCGCGAAGATTATTTTTGTTGAGTGTATACAGGTTTTTTGTAAATAATAATAAAAGGAACTTCGTTCCATCCGGGTGTCCCTTGACACTTTTCAAGTTTTTTTTATGTTTACATATGACCATTAACTATCGTTTATGTTTTACTCGCCTACTTTATAGTAGTTCTTTAAATGAAATGCCATATGTACAAGTGTACATGTATAGTCTCTGACCCAGAATACGACTCTGACAAGGACTGAGGCCATTAACCACGAAAAAGATATAAAGGATTGAGCACATCGGAACGAGAATATTAGCAGAAGAGGAAGTTAGCCAGTCGAAGATGCCGTAACGGGGCGGAGTGAGCCGCACCGCAACGCAGCGTATTATCGTATTTCTTTCCAAATATTATTCGCCTTTGTTGATCATCATAACGAGGATCTTGCAAATCATATACCTTTCTTTAGCCTTGCAATAAAATTATAATATCTTTCTTCATCTACGATTATGTGAATTTATAAATTTATAATCAAAACACGGAGGAACACGTGTGCACAATTTCGCTCGCCATAGCACACTGGCGACCGTGCTAGGTGGCATTGCATGGATGAAATCCGTCGCGCAAAAGTTCACTGCGCGCACCGTTATGTGCAATAGTTCATATAAAATGTTCATACATCTCTGTGATCTAGGTGGATTTTTGCAATGCAGCCCGGCCCCAATGTGCTTGATCCTTTAAAGAACTCAACCACTTAGAAATTACGATGATAGTGATGTCTTCTATCCTTTAAACTGGGCCTAGACTAAGTTAAAAAATATTTTAAATTTTATTTATTACGTCCTCCTAATAATGCTTTTATAATAATATAGTTACAGTATCTTTTCAACCGCCTTAAAAAATGGAGGTTTCGAGTTTGAGCTGTTTGTATGATATATTGTTGGAATTGAATAATATTTAAGTATGATGATCTATTTATGTAGGTTTCCAAGCAAATGTGCTGAATTTCGTAACCCTATGTATGTTTGTCCACGAATTTCTGAGTAACTAAGAGACATATCGAGACAATTCTTCTTTTATTTGAATCAGGTATATTTCAACTTATACTATAGTTTAATTTTTATTAAAATCGGTTTAGTAGTTTTTTAAATATGAATATAAATGAAATATATTTAAGTCGATTTAATTCATTAAAATTTTATTTATTATTATAAGGTGTGATATGTTTATCTGAATATTGTGAAGTGTACATTATATTTAGTCTTATACTCTTTTTTATATATTAATTTCCATTCTATAAGTGAAGTTGTTGAAAAACCTTTTTTGTATCATAAGATAGTAAACAAGCAGAACATGGAAAGAGAGAACTATCGCCTATAGATCAATATCAACCAATGTTGAAGCCGTGAGGCAGAATGGTAATGCCACATGAACAAGTTAGTTGTGAAGTGAAATTAAAATTCAAATGCTTTATCAATTATGTTAATGTTTACCTTTATGTATATACCGTAACATCAATGACCAGCATTGAAGCTATTGCGACAGAAAAAGGCTGTGGTAACATATACCCTGGCATGTAGTGGATCTCTACGACCTTTCGTTTTTTCGAAAAAACACGTACCGTAGTAAGCGACTTTTTAATAGATAAAGATTATTTTTTAAGCTCGACGTTTGATCGTAGTCAAAAGCGGACTGAGTAGTGGGTTTTCGTTTGTCAGAGCGGAATCAATTTCCTGGTCCTTTTTTGTACTTCTATCTTTGAGTCTAACGTACACGCTGAGCTGATAGTATCAAACGTTTAATACAATTTTTAACCATCACTACAATAAAAAATAAATATGGCAGTTTAACGGCCTGTTTCTGAAACGCAAATTAATTTTAACAAGCAATCAATTTGTGTTTAACAGATCATTTGCTTGTAAAAATTATGTTAAACGCAGATTAATTGCTTGTTAAAATTAATTTGCGTTTCGGAAATCTGCCGTAAGAGTTTTATTATTGTAACATCTGTCGTACATGTTGTAGGACACGATAGGTAATGATCGTACGTAGTCGATAATGATTAAATTTAAAAAATTAAACCGGTGAATATCTCAAAAACAGCTGGATCGATTTTGATGAAACTTGGACAGTTCCCTAAATTGATTTAATGCAAAAAATTGAATTCGATATAGCTTTAACTCCCGAGAAATTCGTAGGCAAATATACAAATAAACATACATACACTCACAAAATTTAGGATGCATGTTTGGACGATTCCAATCCGATTCCAACAATATTACATAGACATGTCTAACTGACCACCATCGGTTGAAAATGTATAATATAACAAAAACCTGTATCGATTAAATTTTGACCGCCTTGTTTGTCGAACGGTTAATGACCCTGAATATGCAATCGATGGGGCTCGGGTTCGATCCCCGACGGGGACAAGCATTTGTGTGATGAGCATAAATGTTTGTATTTTCGGGTTTGGGTGTTTATGAAATATATGCCAGTATATGTATTTCTATGTATTAGTATAGTTGACTTATACCAAAAACACAAGCAAATAATTTGGTTACTTTGGGGTTACATCAGTAAGTGTAATTTGTCTCGTGAATATTTATTATTTATTAATATTTAAATTCATTGAGAATGTACCGGTTCAGGGTACCGTTTTTTTAATTCTCAGTTTAATTCATCTCGGACAGATTAAATAAACGCGCCATCTGCGGATGAGTGGGTTCATGTCAAAAATACTATAAATGCCCACCAGATCAGTGCATTATAATATGCTAAATCTTAAAAAATTTCGCCATGTCAAGCCCGTCGACACTAGCTCAATGGCAGAGCGTCCCGGCTTGAGGGATATTATCGCGGGCTTGAGTCTCACATCTTGACATTTTTTTTGTTGTTTTTAAAGTTTTTGTTACGCGCCGCTGTTGTTGCCTTAAATAATACTTGTGTCGGCGTGGCGATGTTAAGAAAATATCTGACGATCGGATGGATTGGTTGTCATTCTGATATTTGGTTTACTGTAAAATTAATACAAAATTATAGTGATTGACAAAACTATTGACTGTAATTAACATTTTTCAAGTTTCTAAAGCATGGAGTGAGTGCTATAAAAACAAAATTAATGCTGAATCTACTTTGAAAAATAAGATGACGTGCAGACAGGTTTTGAATCACACCTACGTAATTCTCTAGACTGGTGATAATGGAAACATAAGCTTCATTAATTTTCACGATTAATATAGGCGATACCATTCGTTATGTGATATCATTCTTTATACACACCATTGTGTAATACTGGGAATTTTACTTATGGCAATGAATAACTGCGGTCCAGTGGTCCGGTATCTATAAATAATATTTTATAAATAGCACCTATTCGGAAGCACACAAACTTTACGTTTGCCAGACGTTTGGCGACCAGGTGCTGCAAAATAATATACCTAATCAACCAACTCATGTTTTCGCTTCCTGCAGGACATTTGTTCGCATGTGTGCAGTAATTTTGCTGTCCGTGCACAGCTTGTAAACGCACACACCCACGAATATCGAAAGCCACGACTCCAGCGGCAGTTGTCAGTAGCAGTCAGCCTGTAGTTTTTTGTCACTCAATTCTCACAATTGTCATTCAGTGAAAATATTCAAATTGTGTCTAAAGGTAGGTGTGTACGCGAGTTACAACAATTAAACTAGCAAAAAGGGAATGTAACTCGAAAGTTTCACGTTAAAAGTAACCGGAACCTTGAATAAGTGAAAATTGAAGCTGATTAGGTTATAATATTTTAGCTTATTATTTTACTTATTAGAGTTTCTTCCGCCACGACGATCGATCGCTCTTTTGTCTGCGTTGCCGTAGAAGATGTACAGGAATAGTAGTATATGTAAGACTTATTTTATTGGCATGGTTTCCGACTAAGAGATCCATCGTGTGGCTATGGCTGTGTTAAAAATCTATGAAAGAAAAAGTTTATGTGAACAAGTACTCCGCCGCATTCCCAGTGTCATAATGCTGTGCACGTCGCTGCTAGATATATTAGGTTAGACGTACTGAACCCTGTGTTAAATATGTTCACCAATTTTGGAAGGACCTTATATATGTGACGTATGCTTCATATAGTCTACGTCTTAAGTATTTTAAATACGTAAAGCAAACACGTATCCATTTTGCGAAAATTGCGGTTGGAGAAATATGAAATTGGTATAAGTTAAAATCAATGTGGCGAAAGATATGTGCTTTGTATTAAAAATAAATCGCATGTATGAAAAAACATCATACACACTACCAGGCTTTACAATATACACGTACATGTAAATATTGTTTTGTTTATGGTTAAAGTCTATGTCAAACTTAGAACAGAAAGTCATTGTTTAAAATATATATTTGTGTTTTAATATTAATAGAATTACGGTCGAGATTTAATCAGAGAGGTTAATCCTTTGTAGATTTTAATACAGTATCTTGTCT
Organism: Apodemia mormo; assembly: GCA_036924255.1. Taxonomy (NCBI): domain Eukaryota; kingdom Metazoa; phylum Arthropoda; class Insecta; order Lepidoptera; family Riodinidae; genus Apodemia; species Apodemia mormo. The sequence goes on from JAUPFN010000008.1 coordinate 3,870,168, forward strand.
TAGCGTCAGTTCTTGTTACTGACGTGTTCTTTTGGCCAAAGTAGTCGATAAGCTTATGTTATGTATAACATTTATTCCTGCTGCACGTAGCGTCGTATCATTCACATTTTTGGTGTTAACTCTTTTCATTACAATAATCTCTACTTTGTTGTCTCATAATAGGAAAAAGAATATACAGTTTGATTTGCTGATTTTGCTATTATATTGTTTTAATAAAAAAGGTCGTTTATTTACTGGAAAATCTGTTGCCTTAAAAATAAAATAAAAAATGTATCAAAGGATTAAAAAAATTAGGTGTTTGTTATATTTTTTGTATCATTAGATAGCAAATAACAAATGACGCCGGATGGAAAGAGAAACTATCGCCTATAGACACCAAAGATGTTAATGGTGCGTCAGGATGGCAATGCCACATGCTCAAGTTTATCGGCTACCCTATCGACCAAACCGGAACACGACAATAACAAGCATTGACGCTCTTGCAGCAGGAATAGTTAAGGCGATGGTACTTAATACCTAAAACGTTGTTGAACTCTACATACCTATTATATCCTGTTTACCTAAATATATCATAAATATAATGGAAAGTGAATCGTTATAGTTAACATTAAAATGAAAGCGGAACAATTTATTTGAGAACTTTTAATTTTAAAAGAGCTCTAAACTTTAAAGCGTGGAAGATGACAACTTTACATCTTAACCGAATTTAGAAGTGAAATTACAAACAATTGGTATCATATTCTTATATTTGCATTGCGATAAAAGCATCGTAGGTACAATAACTCGATTTACAAATTACTGTACTTAAATTTTTATTGGCATTTATGTTTTTAGTATCAGAAAATTGCTTGTGAATAAATTCATGATGTTTGTTCTAAAATGTTATAATAAACTCGAGAACCAAATTAAGACGTTACATTATGGTGTAACACACGCCCTGTTTAGCTTAACATGCCTTTAGCGTCGAGGAATATTGGAACAATTTATGTGAGGACCTTTGTAATTTAGAAGAGCTCTCAAATTGAAGGTATGGGGGATGACACCTCTAGCTCGTTGACTGAATTTAGATGACGGCTTACCTAGAGAGGCCTTAATCGTGTGGAATTACGATATATGATCATTGGTTTGAGGATATTAAATTAAGAGTGGTGCTTAAATTAAGAGTGGATAATTATTAAAAGCCTGTATTTAACTTATTCCGTATAATCGAATGAATAAATGAATGGATAAATGAATTAGTATTTTATTAGCAAGATTTGTCGTTTATATCATAATATAGCAAACAAGCTGATGGCTATCCTGATGGAAAGACAAACCATCGCAATGGCAATGCAATGATGGCATGGCATGGCTTATGAATGACGATGCTACATTCATAAGTTTACCGGATACCTTACTCTCCAAACTGGAACACGACTATGATAAGGATTAACGCTATTGGGGCAGGAATAGGTAGGCAGTGATATCAAAATCCGGGCGAGATGTAGTAGAACTCTACCACCTAATAAAATCTATGCCGCAAGAGATACAGTGCGCTTTACCTATATCCGCTGCAACAGCGTCGGTGATTGTCGCTACCATTTTCACATTCCATTCCTGGCGCACGGATAGCAACGTATGATTAAGATATCTGATGTATTTAGGCGATAATAGAATTTTTTCATCAAGAGAGCTAGCTAGCAAGCAAGAGAGCAGCTTATCTACTATCCTAAGATTTAAAAAGAAGTACAAAAAGACGCTACAGATTTATACAGTGGTATAGATAATTGATAACTAAACCATCTGTATATTAATAAGTGATAATTTACTAGGTGGTAGAGTTCTGAATTGTCTTGCCCGGGTCTGGTACCACCGCCTTACCTATTCCTGCCGCAATAGCGTCAGTGCTGTCGTGTTCCGGTTTGGAGGGTAAGGTAGCCGGTAAACTTATGCATGTGGCATTAGACCTCGCCACAAGATAGCAACGCATCTGCTTGTTTGCTATCTTATGATATAAAAAAAAGTGAAGCAAACTGTACCCTTTTTATGATAATTACGTGGACGTTGAAGTGGAGGACCGCAGAAACCTAATATTAATTTATAATATGCATAAAAAATACATTAAATTAATAAAAATAAACATTTCACACATTATATTCAACTGACATCTATCTTCTATGTATATAAAAATCAATTGCTGTTCGTTAGTCTGGCTAAAACTCGAGAACGGCTGAACCGATTTGGCTAATTTTGGTTTCGTATTAACTGTTGAAGTCCAGGGAAGGTTTAAAAGGTTGGAAAATATAGAAAAAATATAAGAGTAGTTAAAAAGGCGGAACAAAGTTTGCCGGGTCAGCTAGTACATGATAAAATACACACATGCATACTATTTTATTTACAGCTCAAGTATCTTGTCAAACTTGGAAGTAAGTTATTGTTTAGTCTGTGGTCAAATTTCGACCATCGATCGATTGCTACTAATTATAGTTATTCCAACGACTGATTACTATTTTTAATTTAAAGATAACATCTTCAATCCGATCAGTTTTTTTATATAAAACCCGAGTAACCGTGTATTAAGTATTGCGTGTAGGAACTTCGAGATAAAATTTCTCAAGAAAAGCTCAGGTGAATACGAGTCTATATTTATTCTCCGTTTCATCCCACCTCCCAGTAACCTCATTGATTATTTTCATGTTTAAAATAAACCCCTTTGTGCCTTTGTCTCGGCTGATGTCTAAGCCGCGGAAAATTATTATACCTTCCATCTTTTATAAAACTGTTTTTCCTTTTTATGTCTCAACTTCTTTTTTTCTGTTAATAAGGATATTCTTTTTAATTTACCTTTTCATTATCTTGTGATTGGAATTCTTCTTTAACAGGTAATTACAGAATAATTTCAAAAATCATACGGTAAAGACATTTCACTGATAAAAACACTAAGCGTGTTAAGACATCGGTGTTTTTTGTTTGATAAGATCTTCTTTATCAAACAAAAAACACCGATTGCTCGTTTAAAGTACCTTAATCTTAAAGGTGCTTTAAACGAGAAATTCTTGTATATTTGTATGTAATTGGTTTCCCAAAAACAGCTCTAACGATTTTGACGAAGTTTTGTGTTAAGATAGTATTTTACTATAAATTTGATCTAGGTAAGCGTTATCTCCGTGAAATCGGTTTTTACATAAAACAAAAACATCCGAGCAAAGCTCGGTTGCCGTTACGTTTTACAATACTAGTGCAGCGATATGTCTTCTCGTCGTTATTACATAACTATTGAGTTTAAAACACATTGTTGTAAGAGCAAAAAGGGAAATGCAGGTTTTCTAGCGTTTCCCATGAAAGTCCCAGACGACATTTATTATTTTTATTTTGTTCTTTGAACACTTTCTAAATTATTATAGTTTACCGTCTGTAATTTATTCACAGTAGGTTTAAAAACACTTAATTATCGTAAGCAACAATATTGTACGACGATAGATGTAAAAGTAAAATAGCTGAGTCTACCGCGTAGTACAAACAAAATGTGCTTTTACAGAATGTCAAATGTCTATAGAATCTGAAAAAAGTTTACTTATATGTGTTAACAAAGTGTTTTTGCGTCTATATTTTATATTAAAAAAGAAAACAAGCACATGACTTTTCTGATAAAAAGATAAACCATCGCCTAGAGACACCAAAGACGTTAAAGGTGCATTGATATTCATATGGCGAGATGGTAATATTACATGCATAAGTCTACCGGCTACCTTACCCTCTAAGCCGGTACACGACAATGACAAGCATTGACGCTATTGCGACACGAATAGGTAAGGTGTTATATACCCGGCAAGATTTTGCGGAACTCTCTATTACCTAATAGTCACGATTGTAGTTGTTGGTATTTCGAATAAATGAAATGCAGAGTCACAGTATATGAGAATATATATATTACTGTTATTCTTTCACTTGGAAGATATATACGTCCGTCTTCTATTAAGGCGATATTTTAAGTAAGAGAAATTACATTAAAGTACGGCTTTTATACTATCTTACCACAACAAATAGATTGGGTTGCCAGTACTAACAATATCGATTAATTTTTGTAGTCGACAATATCGAAACAATATCGAGTAATTTTTTAAATCAAATGAATTGCAACAGTAGTGACACGTATAACCAATCGGTCACCTTTTACGACCTGCCTGACAGAAAGACAGTCGGTCTTCAGTCTGTAAAATCTATTTTTATCATCTATCGGGTAGCTACGAATTAGATAAATTCAAGAAAAAGGCTTGCTTTCTCTGAAAAGGTTGGCTATGTACATTATACATACAATAAATTTAAAAGTAAAACATTAGTATCGAATGCATTTGAACATGGAAAACAATACATGAATTTTTAAACAGAGGTCTCGGATATTCCATGAAACTCGGTTTTACAGCTGCATTCAATCATTTCGAGTCCAATTTCGTGTTCGGTTTGGTCTAAAGCATAAAATTAGCGAATTAATTAATCATAATGCATTTCTGCTACCTTAACCCTTAAGTCCACTGCGTGTTGAAAGGTTTTGTAAATCGATTGAGAACAATTAATTTTTGGGATAAAATTAGCATGAGCCGATTCAATCTAGGCATAAACTACTTGTGTATGCCATTTTTTACACATATTTATTGCTATATACTAGAAATCGCCTTGTGGTCGAAATTCATCAATAGGCTAAACAATATTTCTTTTAATCTAGACAGTAGATTTTTAATTGTAAAGAAAATAGTATGCAAGTATATATTATAATGTGTCGCCTCTGTAGTCTAGTGGTCCAGCGTTGGCGTTAACCACATGAGGTCCCGGGTTCGATTTCCGGGTCGGGCACATAAAAAAGTGTTTTTTCAGTTTTCTGAGAAACACAAAGTTGCTCGGGATTGGAAAGTGCCCGGTTGGCGATAGGCTTGCCACCTATCACATTTGTGGGACCTAGTATCTTCGGCTAATCGTGGGTGCACTTGTTGTACCTCTGCCTAACCCTTCGGGGATATGGGCGTGAAGATACTTTTTTTTAAGTGTAATATTTATTTCTATTTATTTATATGTATGAATGAATGAGTACTCTTTATTACACATCGGTGTTGCGCACTAATAAGTACAACATTAATATACATTTAACAATTATACTAAATAGGTACATGGGTATTTCATGCATATTAATTTATTCTAATGCATATTATTTAAATATATTTTATATTATCACAAGAAAGCAAATAAGCAGATGGCGCTCCTGATGAAAAGAGACAACCATCGTCTATAGACACTAAAGATGCTAATGCCATATGCATGGTTATCTTACCCTCCAAACCGGAACATGATAGCGACAAGCGTTGACGCTATTGCGCAGGAATAGGTAAGGCGGTGATATCAATCCCGGCGAGACAATGCAGAGCTCTGTCATCTAGTAGCCACGATGTTAGTGACTCGCGTAGTCAATCATTTGCTTTTTACGAATTGCCTGATAGGACGGCAGATGGTATATTCTTCAAAGTGAGCCTGGAGCAACACGGGGTAAAGTTTTATTCACAAAGCGCACCGCTCATGCATTAAACCGTAATACCAGGAACAAGTATTCTCCGTGCTCCCTGAGGACTCTTATCACATGGCACCGGGCTGGCTTAATCTAATGAATGTTACACTCGCCCAGCTCCTGAAATGAAATTCGATTCCTGATTTCACTAAACGGTTTTATTGAAGGATTTACAACTACGTTTATTTTTATGTATAATCAGCTATTAATACGTATTAATGTTCTTGTGGTCCTTCGTGACTTTCGAGAATAGTTACAAATTTTCGAAACGACTATTGTTTTCTTCACTGACACCCTAATATTGTTCTAGATGCCGAAAAAAATTCTCTCAAATTGAGCCCTTAATTTGATGAATTTGTTTACATCTTAAAAATATTAAATTTCCCACAACTTTTACATTTGAGATTTTTTGGTAAGACATGTCCTATCCTCGATAGGTTTATAAATACGTGAAAAAAGTTAAAAAAATTGCTTTTGATTTGTTTGAAAAAAAAATAGTCGTTTTAAATAAAACACCCTAAATATATACACATATATGTGTGTCTGTATGAAGAATACAGAGGTATGGGTTTAGCGTGGAGTTAGAGATAGATTTTTTATCATCGCATTTTTTGAGTTCCTTTGTGACTTTCAGGTCATATCTATTATTCACGAAAAGTTATAAATTACACTGAGTTATTTACTTTCTGCTCGGTATTTAAATTTTATAACTTAAATATCCTATTGCGTAATATAAAAGTATGTCCATTGTACTTTTGTTTATATCTTCAACCCTCGTCATGCCGACGCAAAGATAGTGTCATATCATATCTAATGTTATCAATGAATTGTGGGGCCGGCGAGACCGCGAGTGACGTTGCAAAAGGACCCAACTATATTAGGTCCTTTATCAAAAGTACACAAGAGACTTATTTCTGTGACAATATTAAATTAGATACATAGAAAGATTATCTTAGTGTTATTTTAGTATATGTAAAATTGGATGGGATTGCATACATATGTTTCAAAAAAATGAAAAATGCAAATTTTAATTCTTTATTATAATTTTTTTGTAACCACGAAAAATCTTTGGCCTGGCAAAATTTCCTGTTGTCCTGTTTCAACCGACTTTCCAAAAGGATGAAGTTATCAATTCAGCTGTATGTTTTATTATTACGTTTGTTACCTCTGAACGCGGTCATTTATGAACCGATTTTGAAATTTTTTTTTTTATTTGAAGAGTATAATTCCCGTGTCAGGTCACATTTTAATCCATTGAAGGGCTCATGCCGGTGATAATATCGGTGGACAAACTACATGAATTGATCTAAGCAGTAAAAAAGTAAGTAAAATAAGCAAATTATTTGCTTGTATTAAGTTAGTCAACGATACTAATACGTAGAAATACATTTATAAATACCGTTACATACATAATAAACACCCAAATTCAGAAATACAAACATTTATGCTCATCACACAAATATTTGTTTTCGTCGGGAATCGAACCCGAGCCCCACCAAGCGACGGGGCGGTCAAATGCTATAGATACAGAAAATGGAAAGTTCAGTTTTACTGCGTTAAAAATATTAATAATGACGTCGATTATGCGTCACTACTACTGTGATTATTGGATGGTAGAGTTCAAAAGCAACATCTCCTATATCTTTGGTATCTATTTTTATTCGAGTTAACGTTCGTATTATCATAATTGATTATCATTATAGCGTTCCGGTTAGGGCTAGTAAATATACACTTATGAGCCGAATAGATAGCAACGGGTACCCAAAAATATTGAGAATGCAAAAATTTCCTCTATATTGGTCCGGGCCAAATTCTGCCGATTATTTTTCGCCAGCTCTTCTCATTATTATTGACAAAAAATTACAACTATAAGGGTTGCCTTTATGTACAACCGTAAAGTCAACCCTTACGGTTGTAATTTTTTACAGGTTTACAGGTACAGGGTATGTTTGATTGACCGTTGAACACGCATAATTTTTTACAGAATCGTCTAATTTTTATCATTGCTTTATTAGATAGATAATCTGGTTTGAAGGGTAAGGTAGCCGGTAAACTTATGCATGTGGCATTAGACCTCGCCACAAGATAGAAATGCACCATTAACACCTTGGTGTTAATAGTGCATTTCTATCATTCCATAATTTCTATCTTCAATGGCGATGGGTGGCTCTTTCCATCAGGAGACCCATTTGCTTGTTTGCTATCTTATGATAAAAGAAAAATTACACACATTACATTCGTATGACATAATATATGATAATATACACACTGTTTACTATTTTCTTTATGTCTGAAGTTTGTTGTCAGAATTAAAAGAGATGTTTTCGTTTAGTCTATGGTCGAACGCTGACCACGGGCAATCGTTAGTAGCTATATTTAATTTGTTTTGGCAATCTATAATCTTGTTTTGACAAATGTGTTCAACTAAAACATACGGTGCAGCACCAAAATGCAATCAACGAAAACTTAGTAGAATCGTGAATTATCTAACATGTCACGTAGTTCCCAATTCGTAGTCACAAACGCATTGGCAAAACAGATAATGCTTGCATGTAACGTGCAAGTTAGTGAACAACTAAGTGCAAAACTTGGAGCTGTACAACTTGTAAGATGTATCTAGGAGCTTGCCAACTCACTAACTGAGCATGCGATGCTAATTGCACTATTGTTTTTGTGTTAGTGGACTTTGATTTGTTGCTTGAGCGCTGTTTTATCGTTACATAAGTTTGTGTCTTCGTATAAAGTTTTAAAGTAATGAACTTCTTATGTTGGAGACACTGTTGGTATATTTGATTTATATACGTTTTTTAAAAATATCGACATGTTCAGTGGCGCAGCGTGGACTAATATATACGTGGGCAGTCACATCGGCGAGGCCCCTTTCCGTTCGTTCCCAAAAGCTACCCAAAAACACGCGTGAAGTTTGAAATAAGCGAAAAGCTATCGTGTCTTTATAACCCATTAACTTAGGATCTAGGAGTTGTTTTGTTTGTATTTCAGATACAGAAGGGTGAGGCCAATATTTTTCAGGATTTTATTTAATTTAAAAATAAACAAAGATTTTAAATCAGTTAGTGCGAGTCCCCTTCAGGTGCGAGACCGTTGGCGAAGGCCCACTTCGCCCACGCCTAGCTACGTCACTGGACATGTTTATCAACAATTATTCAGAAAGAGAGTCATCGATACTTACATATTTCAATCAACCTTAAATAGGTTGTACATACTGAGTGCTAAGTGTGAGTTTTTCTTTTCGCATTCGATCGTGAGCGCGTTTGGAGTTTACTAGCAATTTGTATGTGATTTGTATAGCGCCATCTAGTGGTAAACGTGAGAAAGCAGTTTTAGCCCATAAAAGAGTTACTTATTCTGTGGAGACGAGATGCATGCACAACAAGATTGTTTTTGTTCCTTGTATTAAGTGAGTGTACGTCACCATTTGTAAAAAAAAATCAAATATTTTTACGAACGTACATCAAGTTCTCAAATATATATTGGGATATAATAGTAAGAATATTGATTTCTTTGAATTTTTCTCTCAGGGAAACCCTCGGGCTAAGATTGTAAATTGCCCTAATAGCTCTTTTCTGCAATACAAATACAGTATTTATTTCAACAGAATTTCCCCAGAGAAGAATTCCATATGACATAATGCTGTGGAAGTAACTAAAGTATACAATTCTTGCTGTATCGACATCAGTTAACTGTCTCATTTTTTTCACTGCATAAGCTGCCGAACTAAGTCTATTTGCTAAATTATTAATGTGCGGTCCCCATTGTAATTTCTTATCTAAAGTAATACCTAAAAAAGACACAGTGGAATCTACCAGTTCCATCTTGGTTGTTTCCATCCAGTTGTACGCTGGTATCTACATCCCTTACATTAGCCAATGAAAATTTAACGCACTTAGTTTTATTACCACTGAATAAAAGGTTGTTCGTACTGAACCAGTGTACAACTTTTGAAATCGTATTATTTACTTCGTCATACTTACCAATTCGTCTTTTCACTTTGAATAAAAGTAAAGTGCAAGTGAAGTGCAATCGAATGCATTTACCGCGTTTCGATCGATCAAGCTGTCCATAAGTTATGAGATGTTTACATACACATACACACACACACAAACAAATACACACATACCGACATACTGACTCATCGTGAAAAATAGTCGCAAAAAGTTCCTAGGACCTCAAAACGTGAAGATCTGGTGAAAACTCGATTTTCGAAAATCTGGGCAAAATCAGTAAATTCCTTGTTTACATACGTAGCGGGAACTTAAAAAAGATAGCAAGTAGAATTATGCTTGTACGCCTCCCCACAAAGATACCAACGCAACATTAACATCTTTGGTGTCTAAAGGATTTGCCTTTAGACTTGTGTCTTTTCATCAAGAGAGACATCAACTTGTTTGCTATCTTATAATATACATATATAAAATTAAATTATACGTATCTATAGTATACCTTGTACCCTAATTAAATTATTACCCTCATTTCATAAAGGTTGATTAATATAAAATAAACGTCATGTTACGTTAAGTTTACTTTTTACATAAAACTCCAATTCTTTGTACAACAATATCTACATTGTAAGTTGGCTACGCGTTAGACTTGCATTAATAATGCAGCTGTAGTATGGCGTACCTCCGTCGGCGATCTTGAATATTCATATTCTCTATATTTTTTCCAGTTGATCACCAAAGATTTAAATAACCAGATAGACTTTACGTTTTGTAATAAGACATGTTTTAGAAATGATCGATGAATTATTCTTTTTATAAAATTCAGTCGTATAAAGCATATTTAATCTTTTCAAATAAAGGTATATACAATTCAAATATACATATATAAAATATGTTTCTGAATGTGACTACGATATGTATATTGTTTATTTGTTTTATTTTGTAGCCCAAAAGATCCATCCGCCCATCTTTTAGGCTAAACAATACAATCAATAAAATATTACCGTTAACGAAAAAGTGATTATAATGTCTAGGATCATTTTACGCTATAGCATAACAATTAAATTATGTCGTAATCTATTCTTAAGTTTGTGTAAAGAATGTTATACAACCAGAGCTACCAAATTGGTAATTTCACCCACCTGATTGGAGTTTATCTATCAACTAGTAAAAACGTCGATAGCAACCATAGACCACGTGAGTACTAATAGACACGCCATTGGGAAGGAAACGTGTCACCGCGCATATGAGCAAACGCTCCTATCACAGTCAAAAGTGTCATACATTTGTAGATATATTGTGAAAAAATAAAAAATATACCGTGTTGTAAAGTTTTATCGTAGCGAATGAGATGACAAGGTTTAAAAATTACGCTTGAATTTATTTTATTTCATCGATAAGTAGTATAACTCTGAATTTCTGTGTATAATTGCAAGCTACAGTGACAAACTAAGAAATTGTATTGAAAGGCGTATCCATATTATCCATAGTAGCAACGAACAAAAAAACTTAGTGCCATAAGCTCTCATTCACGGTAGTGTCAATAACACATATAAAATCACATTTGTAGTCAAAATTAGGGTGTAATATATATACCTACGGTGTTTTTCAATAAAGGTTTTCGATTATCATTGAACGTACTGAAATCATAATAAAAATATGTGAAAATAACATTTGGTTTCAATAATTATTGTTTTAAATTTTATACTTGTACTGTTTCACAATTCACTAATTATATATAATATATACTTTTTTATTCAAATAGTCAACCGGTTTTGCATTTTACTGCATCATCAGGACTGTCCTTCACATTTTACTGCATTATCAGGACTGTCCTGATAATGCAGTAAAATGCGAAACCGGTTGACTATTTGAATAAAAAATATATATTATACATAATTAGTGAATTGTGAAACAGTACAAGTGTAAAATTTAAAACAATAATTATGACGGAGTTTCACCAAGTGCCGACGATGGAAAGTATAAATTATATTTGGTTTCAAATTATTACAAGTGGAATTTTTCTTGGCGCCAAATGTGCATTATTTGTGCGCTTCAAACCAATTACGTCATATCTACCTAATATCATACAGAAGCTTTGGCTAATTACAGAACTTGGACATTTTCCATTTTTCTCGACAGCGATTGAGTATTGGAAATATGAATTTGAGATTTAATTAACGTGTTCCGTTTGGCGGTCGGACGTCTGATGTAAATGTAGCCTGTGGTTTTGTGAAATGCTAATAATTGTATTTGGTTGGTTGATTTGTTTGTCGATGACAACGGTTTCTGTTTAACATTACAATTCAAAGCAAATTGTGTTTTATAATACAACTAGTTTTGGTTTGCGGGTTTTCTCGTATAATTTATGGTATAGCTCGAAAACAGTCTATTTAGGCATATGGTTTACAGATTAATTGATTTATATACACTGTAACGTAACGTGTTAAGTTGGTCATTACGCATTGTTTCACCAACTTTCAAAAAGCGAGGAGTGTCTCAATTCGTTCGGTTGGAGGGGAGGAGTATCTCAATTTTTTTTTATATCATAAGATAGCAAACAAGCAGATGGGTCTCCTGATGGAAAGAGTCAACCATCGCCTATAGACACCAAAGATGTTAATGGTGCGTTGCTATCTTGTGGCGAGGTCTAACGCCACATGCATAAGTTTACCGACTACCTTACCCTCCAAACTGGAACACGACAGCGACGAATAGGTAAGGCGGTGGTACCAGACTCGGGCGAGACAATGCAGAACTCTACCACCTAGTAGCCACGATGGTAGTGACTCGGTAGCTAATCGGTCGCCTTTTACGACCTGCCTGGCAGGACGGCAGTTGGCCGATTCTTCAAAGGAGACCGCGACCAACACGGCGAAAAGTTCAGGTCAAGGTTCAAAAATAAATGAAGGGTAAAAAAATAAATAAAGATTCTACAATTTCTATCGTCTGTATTGGGTGAAACTCCATTTTAATTCAATATCTTATCACTTATACACTTGTACTGTTTTACAATAGGGCAATTATAATATACTAGCCCCGCGCCCGCGAGTAGATTAACATATCGTCGATATAGTTTTTCATACAAATTAAATCCCCTATTTCAGCCCCGCAGGGGCTGATTGTTTTAAAAAAATTTATTCTATGCTTACCACGGATTTTCAACTATTTCCATGCCAAATTGCATGAAAACCGGTCTAGCGGTTTAGCCCTGAAAGCGTAACAGATGGGCAGACAGACAGACTGTCGTATTTATAACTAGCAGTTGCCAGCGACTTCGTTCGCGCGGACTTCCTTTACTTTGCACTGCTCCTCCCCCGTAGGTGAAACTTCTAACTAGCTTCAAACATCATTTAAACATTCTACACTTTTCATCGTCGGACCTGGTGAAACTCCATTTTAATGTAATATTTTATCACTTATACACTTGTACTGTTTCACAATAAAGCTATTATCACTTATTACCAACCGGTTCCGCTTACACAAGCATCAATTTAAAAAAAATTGCCCTGATGATGCTTGTGTGAGCGAATCCGGTTGGTAATAAGTGATAATAGCTTTATTATGAAACAGTACAAGTGTATAAGTGATAAAATATTACATAATTTAAACAGTTTTTGACTTAATAGGGACCGCTAAAGATGCCAAAACAGCGGTAAAATTCACCCGATACACCGTCCGGGGCACCGTGCCGTGGTCGACGCCGCATCGTCTTCTGGTAGCGGCGTTATAACTACCATTTTACGGTGACCGGCATTGCAACGTAGACATGACAGTACTCTCTCGATGTGCCGTCAAGTTAGATACCTCGTGAGAGAGTGAGCCGCAGCAGCCCAACTACATCCGATACTAATATCAATCTGATCATGGTATGTCAATCTTGGTCTTCCCCGGTACCTACATCCTTCCACATTCGCATTGTATATCTGTTTTGTTAACCTTTCATCTATCATTCTTTCTACATGTCCGAACTAACGGAACATGCCCTTTTTCATCTTTACACCGACACTTACTTTCAAGCCTAATCTCTCTCCCACTTCCACATTACGAACCCAGTCCGTGAATGTTATTCCATGTCCATATAATTTTCGTAGCGATCTCCTCTCGACCGCATTGATACCCAGCTCTCCTCACTTCCATACAATAGCGTTGGGATAAGCACATAATTATGCAGGGCCAGACAGGCACCCTGACTTAAATAGATAAATTCCCTAACGCTCCATTCACTCTGTTCCCTGCTCACACTCTTCTTTCAAAATCAGCGGTATACCTTCCAGCCCTGCTAAAAACACATCCAAGATATACAAACTCATCCACTTGTTCAAGCACTACATCATCGACCACAATTCTTACATCGCTTTGGTTACTTCCCTTTCGAATACTAGATCTTTAGTTTTCTTTACATGCAAATGTAAGCTCACACTCTTATAATCATGGTTCATAACTGTGGCCAGTGTTTGCAGCAAGCAGGCAGTTCACCACCAGTTCATTCATGCGCATTACCACATTCAGTGACCTTAATCTCTGGAGACACTTATCCAAATAAGGATAAACAGGCGAGCTGATAATTATCACACAACCCTGCTTGACGCCGATATTGACATCGAACTTGGCCGATATGTTGCCGTCCACCCGCACACATGCTTTATAATCCCATCTATCCCATCAGACGCAGCAGACGCCCATCTATCCCATAACTAGATAAAAAGTCACAAAGATTCTTTCACACAATTCTATCAAATGCTTTCTCCAAATCCACAAAACCGCAGAAAACCTTCTGACCGACAGCCAAATGCTTCATTACGATGTTGCGGAGTACGAAAACTTGATACATACGTCCTCTTTCAGATCTAAAACCACAAAAATATTTTGGAAACCATTATCGATTTTGATCTTGCGAATGGCATTCAGCTCAATTTTTGATGTCTAAAATATTGCTTTAGCTACTTAATCGATAGGTTGAAAATTTTCGAAGCAATGCTATAAAACACTTATTTCAAAAATTTTTGTCATTGATACATCCCAAACAATGGACCGATTTTGATCCAATTAACGGTACTTGACGCAGTTTTTTAAGGAGAATAGCTGATAAAATTTTTAAGTCAATCGGTGTATTAGTCTGAAAGTTATTTTAAAAATATTAAGTTATGTTACTATTTTACAACGATAATTTTCAAAGTTATGTCGATAAAACACTTTTTTCAAAAATTTTTGTCAATGATTACTCCCGAACAAATAAACCGATTTTGATGCAATTTATGCATTAGACGTAGTTTTTGGAGAAGTAGAGCTGATTAGATTTAAGAACTTATATTAAAAATATTGTTTCACAACATTTTTTTGAGGTTTTTGCAAAATTTCTCAACATCTGCCGGGCCGACTTGATACAAATTTTTAGGAAGTTTAAGTTGAATGCAATTCAATAGAATGCCATTTAACGCGTTTCGATCGGTCAAGCCGTTCAAAAGTTACGAAATGTTTACACACATACATACTGACTGAATAGTAGGAAAAGGTTCAACGTGGGAGATCCGGTGAAAACTCGATTTTCGAAAATCGAGGCAAAATTAGTAACTTCCTTATCTTCATACATAACGGGAAGTTAAAGAAAACAATAAATGTATTTACGTCAAAAAGGCGATGATTGGTGATATAGAGTCTACCCATTTCACTATTTGATATCTAAATCATCTGATATAGTTTGATGCCAAATCAAGGACATAGGACAATTGAAGTTAATATTTTTAAACGACTTCTCAAAAGAAAAAGGTTATCCATTGGGTTGGATTTTTTAAAAATTTTTGTTACCTCAGGACGCCGTCATTTATGAAACGATTTTGAAAATTATTTTTTTTGTTTGGGAAGATATACTCTCTGTCTAGCCCCATTTTAATTTGGTGAAGATCTGATGCAGAGTTCTGGTGATACTGGACATAGGAAGTCGGTTGTTGCAGTTTTACTGTGCTTAAAGAAATAATAATATAAATATCCGCGAGCGACATTTTAAAATAAACATCGTTTTAAAATATACATATTTTTCGGACAGGCCGACATTGATAGGTAATAAACGCCGTATTTACTGACATATTGTTCGGAATACTATTTGTCATCCGATAAATAAATTGCAATAATTCTGTACTAACTCTGGAACACGTCGTCAAAATGAATACTATAGCTGGATAATTAAATTTTATACAATAGAAAAACTTATAATATTGAAAGCGTACACCCTTAATCCTACTTTATATTGTAAGATCTAACTTTATATAAAAAAAAATACATTTGGATTCGTCAGATATTCCATAGAACACTCATCTTTACCCCAAATCCCTTACGGAGTAGGCAATGAGCATTGAGTGTGTCACGGTCCAGACAGACTTTAGTTGCTTCCTGCACATTAAAGACTCTTTTTATGCAAATACGCTGGATTCTAATACTCTTGACCATATTTTTGTATTATCTTCATAGTTATGCATGTAGATAATAATAATAATAATAAATAAATATTGACGGAACAAATTACACTTACTGATCTAAGTAAGCAAATTATTTGCTTGTGTTATGGGTGTTAGTCAATGATACTAATACATAGAAATACATATAGACAAAGAAACACCCAAACTCGGAAATACAAACATTTATGCTCATCACACAAATGCTTGTCCCCGTCGGGGATCGAACCCGAGCCCCGTCGATTGCATAGTCAGGGTTGCTAACCACTCGAGCAACGGGGTCTATTAAAAAAGTAGGGAAAATTATATCTTAGCTACATCTATACTTCTGTACTAATATAAAGAGAAAATATTGGTATTTTAGAATTTTAGAATTTTTTGAACTTTTGAATTTAAACATTTTAGAATTTTAGATTTTTGGATTTTTTTATCTCAATCGACTTCTCAAAAGGGGAGGTTATCGATTCAGTTGTATGTTTTTATGTTCGTTACTTCAGAGCTCGTTCATTTATGAACCGATTTTGTTTTTTTCTTGTTTGGAAAGGTATACTTCCTTTTTATTTACAACAGTAAATATTTTTGCAATGCTTCCAGGAGTAATATTGACCTGTAATGCAGCCTACCTTTGCACTTTGTGAGAATTTTTACTATGGTAAATATTTTAAAATATTTCCTACTATTGTAAAAAAAAAATACAAAGTGCGAGTAGGCAGGCACTATAACATCTGCTAAAAGACTCGCAGTGATAGTACAGTTCTGCTGTAAGTGTGACCATTGAACTGGTTGGTTTTAACGGTAACTTACATTTATATAGTAGTAATTACTACCCAAGCAGGCAAGTTAAGTGTGTTGACACACACTTAACACACTTAACACTAAAAGGACCAACTACACTAAAGAGACTACACTGCAGACTACACTAAAGAGACCAAGATACACATCAAAGCCGAAACTGATAATTTTTATACTCAAACAGATACTGACATCCAACTATTAGTGTTCGAGTGGGAGATGGTAAGATACAGATCTTTGGTCAAAAGATAATCTTGATCCGTTGTGAATATGTCAATGCCATTTTTACACTTTTATTTCATGTCACCAGAATTTTTGACTAATGTCGGTGCTAATGAAAAATGTAATAATGTCAATACATTGGTATTAGATAGATATAATTTTTATCTATATATATATAAAAATCAATCCCTATTTTCCTTGGTCACGACATCACGCCTGAATGGCTGGACCAATTTCGGTAATTTTTTTTATTGTGTTTGTAATTGTAAGGAGAAGGTTCTTATAAAAGAAAATATTAAGAAAATTGCACGGAAAATTAGAAAATTTAAGAATACTTAACCACTATATAAAGTTTAATGCCATTTTGGCTGCGTGGAAGGACAATCCCGTAGACTTATATAAATTACGTGTGATGTTGTTTGTCCGCTATGGACTCCTAATATGAATGGCAAAACAACGTTTGCCGGGTCAGCTAGTAGTATTATGTAGATAGCAATAATGCTGTATTAACTGCTAGTAAGTACATGGGGCACACTAAAAGTTTTGCACTTCTAGCTAATCGGAACTATTTGAATTTCGAATGTTATATTTTTAGAACGTTGCAACCTTCTTAGTAATAAAAAAAACAATTGGCAGGAAATAATTTGTCATTTTTTTTATCACACGGTACGGAATGAAAATGGAATTAAGTCGAAAAGATTTTAGAGCGATGATTTTTTAAGATTTTAAAAGTTCTCTTTCTCCATAAGACTGAGCCGCTCGTCGTTAAAATGCTTTTGGAAGAGAAGTACCTTGTTTGAGCACCGTGAGGAGATGGTTTGCTGAATTTGAGAGAGGTCGAGTTTCTTTACATGACGAATTTCTAGAAGGGTGGCCTTCAACTGCCGTCAACGAAAATAATGTGCTACTGTTAAGCGGTTAACTGAAGAAAACCCCCGGATTACCTATAAGACAATTCGAGTACTATTGGGGATTGGAGCCAAATTCAGAAAATTTTACACGGAGAATTGAAAGTTCGGAAACTTTGTTGTCGTTGGATACCTTATGGACTGACAGCGGAGCAAAAGCGGGCTCGCGTGGAATGGTGCTCACAGATGCTACTGAAGTACGACCACGGACATTCTAATGCTGTTTATGACATTGTCACAGGAGTTGAAACGTGGATTTATTGTTTTGAACCCGAAAAAAAACAGCAATCTTGTGAATGGGTGTTTGAAAATGAGAACAGGCCAACAAAAGTGAGACAGGCGAGAAACGTTGGTAAAAAAATGATAACGTTTTTTTTTTCTCAGCTAAGGGTGGGACCCTTCTGTACAATTCCACTTGAAGATCAAAAGAGTGTTAATGCCGAGTAGTATTCTACCATTTGTTTACCCAGGGGGTTAGAAAAAGTTCGCGAAAGACGACGCAAAAGCCGCATTCTCCTACACCATGGTAACGCTTCTTCAAACACGGCCAACAAAACAAAGTCATTTTTAGCTTCCGGAAAAATACATCTCGTCACTCATCCTGCACATAGCCCCGACTTAGTACTAGTGATTTCTGTATTTTCCCCAGAATCAAAGATTTCATGAGAGGATTTACTTTTACCAACTCCGAAGAGGCAGTGATAGCCTTCATTCAGCACGTAGAAAACATGCCTTCAGATCTGTGGTCCTCCTGTTTAAAAAATGGTTTAAAATGTAAAGGAGATTATTTGGAAAAGCAATAAACATAATATTTTGGTTGTAACATGTTGCTTTTGCTAAGTTACGCAAAACTTTTAGTGTGACCTACGTATTGTATAAAAACTTCATTCATTATTAAGTATTATATGTTAAATTATTAATGTACCTGGTTTATATCAAAGCTTGTGAGTGCCAACTGTATGTTCGGATTTGTACCATCTTGTGGTTTATCTATCGACACATTTTTGATTAAATAAGCTTCAGGTGTTGACTTGCAGGTAGATTATCAAACGAGCTGCGGGTTCATCTGATTAAGAAAGATACCATGGGCTATATATACCAGAGATGTTAGTTGTGCGTTAAGCCATCAATATGGCAGGTATGGAATACCTACTACAAAACTACGTGTTGTAGACTACATTACCTTCAAAACCGGATATTTGTAGTAACGAGTACCGGTGTTATTGCAGTAGGAATAGGTAAGGCGGTAGTACCAGACCCGAATGAGACGTCGCAGGACTCAACCACCTGCTTAGTAGCCACGACGTTTGCAACACGGCTTAAACTTCCCTTACCCTTTGCGAGATACCTAGCAATTGCAAGGAGTAAGGCTTTTATTCAACACGAGACTACGTCCTCTAGCACGGAACTATTAAATATTTAAAAATGAATTTTACTATGGTTTAATTAATTAAAAAATCCTAGCGACTTGGTTCGAGTGATCAAAAATCATTACTTTGTTTTCATAGTCAGATAAAAAGTAGCCTATGTCACTTCTAGATAATGTAACTTTTTATAAGTGAAAGAAATTTTAAAATCGAACAAGGAGTTTTTAGTTAAATCGTACCAAACAATTAAAATAAAATATTTACTCTTTATATTAGTTTAGACAGTAATTATTTAGTGCAAACGGATATTAGGAGAAACAGGTAGATACCATAGACTACACGAATAGATACACAAGTACCTATTCAAAGTAAAATTAAGTATTTTTCCTAAAACATTAATGTGAAAAAACGTTACCGTTTAAGCATTTAAGGGTGGTTGGCTACAAAATTTAAGCAAAGGCTGTTCCATTACACGAAGCGAATGTAGATAGTGACGAAATGCTAAATTGCATAATTGGATCCCCGCTGAAAATTTTAATTGCGTCCGAAAATTTAAATTATGTTAACGCCAAGTCAGCACACCGCAACTTGCCGCCTCAAGAGACGGAGCAATGTAACGCGATATATCCACGTAATTACTTACCTCCAAAAACCTTCCGAAAGTTAAATTTTGGTCGGAAAGTTCTGGAATAAATTATAGGCGAGTTTTAATAATTTTAATTAAGTGCTACATACTGAAATTTATGAATATAATAAGTCTATGAATTCCAGGAAGTAATATTTGTATATTCATACAGTTATACAAATGAGGTAGTGCCTTCAAAACCGGCGTGTTTGTAAGTAGGGCTTCAAACCGGTTTAAAGAATACCGGTACCGGTAGAGGTATTTAGCGGTTTTTATTAAAAGTTTTGCTCGCAGCGAATCTGAGATGAGAGCGGTTCTGAGATGAGCGTTTCTCCGATAAGAGCGCTTCTGAGATAAAGGTATCTGAGATGAGAGCGCTTCCTAAACTTATATAAACCGGCTTAAACCGAAACCGTATTGTACGTCGTGTTCGCGATCATAAATTAGAGTGACGAACGTCAAAGAATATATTTTTAAACTTTATAAACCAGTTTATTGATTCAAATCCTGTTATAATTTTGCTGCATAAGAAAACCGGTATTTTGGAGGTTAAGGTAAAGCCAAACATTTACAAAATGGTGCTTATGTACTTGTGCTGATTGAGGTTTGAAAGTTAACCGGTTAATAATCCCTGCTTGTAAGAAGAAAGTTACGAGTTTGGAGGAACATACAATGCGAATACCGCATGAGACCAAATGTACCATAATCGAATTGGTCGGGTACTTTCCGACGATGGTGTCAACCACGGATTAAACTGGATACGCCTTTGAAGGCAATTTCTTAGGTAGTCAGTGTCACTTGCATTTACACACAGAAATAAAAAGTTATAATACTTACCGATGATATAAAATTACTCCTTAAGCCTTTGCTTTTTATTGGACATGATAAAATAGCACAATAGAATATGGCATATTTCTATTTTTTCACGATATATTTAAAAGCATTTGACATTTATATATATTTGCTTGTATGAGCGGCTAAGCATTTTTCACTCGACACCGTGTCAATTGGTATTTGTGTGTCAAGAGAGTTATCATTGACGAGGAGGCATGGGAAGTCTGCCAGTATCATGATTTATGGCACACAACTCTCTCTGCCTGCCTCTAAACGGATATGTATAGATGTGTGTATGTATGCAAATAATTTGATTTATAGATTCAGATGTTACTTTGTGGATCCATTACTCAAAATATCATGATCACGCCAGTTCACTTACGTGGTAGATAAGATGAATCGAATGCCATTAGACTTTTCATCACCACGATTTACCGGTTTGTCGGTTTGTGAGACGAGTGGTTATCAAATCGGTAAAATACCCATAGCCGTATTTAACGACTTGATAACGATTATTGCCTACTTATAGCGATAACTTGGACTTATAATTTTAAATGCTCATCTATACGTGTGTGTGCTGCCAGACTCCGAGTAGCCACTGACATTTTGAGTTTGCCAGAAAAACTTTGAAGTAGTCTCAATAACGCTGGCCCGATCCGGGATCGAACACGGGACTTCATGATCTGAGCCGAATATACTTTATATTATATATCTAATATCTGGTTGACCGAGCTTTGCTCGGTTTTTCACATACCCATATCTTGGGAACCGAGCTTTTCTTGGACCTGGAAGCTTGATAAATCGATTCATATAGAATAAATAAATACAATCGATATCAAAGCCAAAAATATAGTTTTTAGAATTTTAATCTGTTTGTCTGTTTGTCTGTATGTATGTCCGGGGTAAACTCAAAAAGTACTGCATGGATTTACTTCAAATTTTGCATGAATGTTACTAATAGGTCGGGTCAACATATAGGCTACATATTATCACGCTCTCACTTACGGGGGAGGTGCTGTGCGGAGTAAATGAAGTCCACGCGGACGAAGTTGTAGGCAACAGCTAGTTTTAGCTAAATGAGATACAGGTTCACTCTACATCTTTTATCGCATCTATCATAGAGAGTGTTACGAAAATTTGTTTGGATTAATTCCTGCCGCTGAAATCCATCATCGGACAAGACGACAAAATTTGAAGTTCCACCCTCATCATCTCGACGTCTGGAAATCCACAATCGTGTGTTTCTCTCGACACTTTTTGCCTCGCTCTATTCCTTTGTTTAACCACTACCACTACCACTACCGCTACCGCTACCGCTACCGCTACCGCTACCGCTACCGCTACCGCTACCGCTACCGCTACCGCTACCGCTACCGCCACCGCCACCGCTACCGCTACCGCTACCACTACCGCTACCGCTACCGCTACCATTACCACTACCACTACCACTTATTGTTAAACTGTATTTTAGTATGAATTTCTTTTACAGTGTATACGAAACGCAACTGCAAGACCTTCGATATTGTGGATGTCCACTGGCGGCGGTGGTCACTTACCATCAGGTGCCCTCTTGCTCGTTTGTCCCCTCTTCTATATAAAAAACTATATCTACTATAACTATCCTTTTGAACTATCTGCCGTTCTGCCTGGCATTCCGTAAAATTACAATTATTTTAACTCGCCACCAGCAACTGTGGCATTGCAACATCCATACTAATATTATAAATGCGAAAGTGTGTTTATTTGACCGTCTTTCATGGCAAAACGGAGCGACGAATTGACTTAATTTTACACGCTTTTTATTAACTTCACCTGTATGTTTGTATGTTTGTATATTTGTATGTTTGTTTGTAACCGACTTCTTTGGGCGCGATTTTGACCCACTTTAAACGGCCAGATTTCGTTCAAACTTTGTAGAATTTATCGAGGACCGATGACAATACACTAATTTGACGTTTTTTGACCTGTATGTTTGTATGTTTGTTTGTAACCGACTTCTTTGGGCGCGATTTTGACCCACTTTAAACGGCCAGATTTCGTTAAAACTTTGTAGATTTATCGAGGATCGATGACAATACAATAATTTGATAAAATAATTCAATTTTTCAATTTACAAAATATGATTTTTGTTAACTTATATAATTTTCATCTATAGTCGATAAGGTAAGAAACTTAATAAAATTTTTTTATAATTTTTCTCTACAGTCGATAAAACAGGATTTGATGTTAATTTTAATTTCCAATAATTATCTTTAGCCGATTTCTCTAATATTGACAAATTTTTGAATACTTAGTAGAATTTCAATTCTACAAAACAAATAATAGTTTTAAATAAAAAATAAAGAAATCACGCTTTTATAAATAAACCAAAATAAAAAGTAAAAAATAAATAATAGTTTAAAAAAAAAACTAAAACTATAATTAAAACTAAAACTAATAAACCAAATTAAAAAATAGAAAATAAATTTTAATGAATTTGAATTAAAAATAGCGTAAAAAAATGTCATAAATAAAAGTCAATAATTGTACAAATAAGAAAAAAAATGTATTTTATAAAAAAGGGTGGCTTAATTTATGGCTTGATGTATTTTATAAAAAGGGTGGAATGATAATCCTTCTACTCATATCTGTCAGTTAAATATTAATAACTATTGACAACATAAACCTCACGCTTTTTTACACGCTTTTTATTAGCTTCACCTGTATGTTTGTATGTTTATAACCGACTTCTTTGGGTGCGATTTTAACTCACTTTAAACGGCCAGATTTCGTTCAAACTTTGAAGATTTATCGAAGACCGATGACAATACACTAACTTGATAAAATTATTCCATTTTTCAATTTGCAAAATATGATTTTTGTTAATTTATATAATTTTCATCTATAGTCGATAAGGTAAGAAACTTAATTAAATTTTTTTATAATTTTTCTCTACAGTCGATAAGACAGGACTTGATGTTAATTTATGAGTGGGGGCTTTTTAAGATATTATCAAAATGATAATCCTTCTACTCTGTTACGTTTTCATGTAGCGTTGCAGTAGTGATGTATTTGAGTAAGAATGCGAAATTAGGTTGCGTGAGCAGGGTAATGAAGGTAAGTGCAAGCTGGTAAGTTAGTTGCCTCGAGAATGTCGAATTGCACTTCGTAAAAGTGGCCGATGTAGTGTGTCGCTCGATCGGTTACCGAAGCGAGTTTCAGCCCCTTGGACAGTGGTGATTACCCCGGAGGAACAACTGAAATTTCGCCGTCTTAAAGTACGCGAGTCTGGGTGTGAATGAGTAAGGTGCGTTTAGTGTGGAATTAGGTAAAATAAATGGTAGATATACCACCATCCATGTTAATTTTACATGGATATATATAGATATACAGTCTTGTAGTTTTCGTTTCTTATTAATTGTAATTAAACGACACTGAATTTATTAGCCATTCGTATTCGGTGACCTACAATTGTTGATTAGAATTTAAAAAAAAATTATCTCAAATAATTGATTTTTTCACAAGTTACAGTGTTTCCGGAGTTTCATACATGACGGACAGGATAATTTTTTGACCTATTTTGATGTTTTTTTCCGTTTCTATTGCACTACGTCAATTTTTAGAAAGTATATAATTAATTATTTTTGTGTTATAGCACTCACCCCGTGCTTGGGAATCTGGAAAAACCTTAACGCTCTTCCGCTGAGCTAGTGTCGACAGGCTCGAGGCGGCGAAATTCTTCTTTGCTATATGATCGATTACGTCGATTGTTCTGATCGCTAGCTATACATACGTATAACTAGTTAAATGAGTTCATCGTTACAGATGAAATTCACATTTATAATTTTGATCAGTACTTTCGTATTTCTAATTATTTTTGTGTTATAGCACTCACCCCGTGCTTGGGAATCTGGAAAAACCTTAAAAACAGCAAAGAAAAATATCGACACGCGGGATTTGAACCTGCGACCATTTCCCTTACTTAGGGAAATGGTCGCAGGTTCAAATCCCGCGTGTCGATATTTTTCTTTGCTGTTTTTAAGGTATATAATTAATCTCCATTAAATTATCTCGATAATAGTATGCAAAATATCTTGATTCCCTTAACTAACAAGGCTATAATACTAAAAATAGTTGCCAAAATGAGGCGAAAAAAAATTTCGATCGTAAAGCACTCTCTGATGCTTCGCATCATGAGCCGTGCAATAGTTTAAAATTAAAAAAAACAAGCTATTATAAATAAACCAAACTAAAAAGTAGAAAATAAATAATAGTTTAAAAAACTAAAAACACGCTTTTTATAGAAAACCAAACAAAAAAATAGAAAATAAATTTTAATAAATTTAAATTAATAATAGTGTGAATAAAGAAAAATTATTTTATTTTAAAAAAAGCGTGGGGTGCATGGTGTCAATAGTTATAAATATTTTATTGACAAATATGAGTAGAGTGATTATCATTTTGATAATATCTTAAAAAGCACCCCACGCTTTTTTTAAAATAAAATAATTTTTTTTTATTCACACTATTATTAATTTATATTTATTGAAATATTTAACACTATTCTTAATTTAAATTTATTAAAATTTATTTTCTATTTTTTAGTTTGGTTTTCTATAAAAAGCGTGTTTTTAGTTTTTTAAACTATTATTTATTAAGTGGAGATTTTTGAAGAGATGGAGAGTGACAGGCTGCTTTTTGTCTCTTCCTAACCCTCTACTTCCCTAAAATGAATTTAATGCGAGCGAAGCTGCGGTCAAAAGCTAGTTATAATATACACTGGCAGGACAATGCGGGGTTCAGCTAGATTTATATACACAAATATTGCTATATGTTTAAGCTTCTTTAAGTTTACATTATCATATTTTTAGGTAGGAAAAATCAAAAATCAAACATCAACTTGTAACAAAGACTTTTAATTTTACTATCTTTAATATTTCAAAGTATATATTCGTTTTAACTAGTCCCGCCTTATTACAAAAACATTCTTAGTACCGGCTTTAAACCAAGACTAAAAAGTCTAGGTTTGTTTTTTTTTTTTTTTTATATCATAAGATAGCAAACAAGCAGATGGGTCTCCTGATGGAAAGAATCAACCATCGCCTATAGACACCAAAGATGTTAATGGTGCGTTGCTATCTTGTGGCTAGGTCTAATGCCACGTGCATAAGTTTACCGGCTACCTTACCCTCCACATCGGAACACGACAGCGACAAGCACTGACGCTATTGCGGCAGGAATAGGCAAGGCGGTGGTACCTGACGCGGGCGAGACAATGCAGAACTCTACCACCTAGTAGCCACGATGGTAGTGACTCGATAGCCATTCGGTCGCCTTTTACGACCTGCCTGGCAGAACGGCAGTTGGCCTATTCTACAAAGGAGGCCGGGATTACGGTATTAATGTTAGTTCCAGTACTGAAATTCATTTTTATTTCCTCGGACTAGCACTAAACTCGGTTTTATAATAACGTTTTATTTAGTACTAAAACTAAACCTGGTATTAACTTTGGTACTATATTAATTAGACTTTGTTTTGGAATAAGGTGGGTCGAGTTTAGAAAACCATTTTGTGCATGACATTACTCTTTCATATTATTGATTTTTGGGTATGTCGGCCATATGCATAAGGAAAGTTGTTTATTACTCTTGTACCTTAAAGCGAAAACAATTAAAGTTGAGTCACATCAGTGACGTTGCGGGTAATAGCTTAAATTACAATTACAAAGTGAACTGTTTTTGTAATTTATTATTTTTTCATTTGTATTTTTTATTTTTTATTTTTCAGGGAACTGGCTGCCACAGAAAATCGGCGTTGGGATTGCCATTATAATCCCAACACATGCTGAGTGGTAGGCCAATTTGAGATGTCGCACCACCATTATGTACTTTATAGCGTATTATTTTTTATTTGTTTTTATAGCGTATTGTGTACAAAAGTTTTGTATGTCTAAATTGTATATTGTTGTTGTAAGTTGTATATATTCTGTGGTGTGCGTCTCAAATAAATGTGTTCTTATTCTTTTTCATTTTCTGAATAAACATTTGAAAAGTTTCATTTATTTTAAATCAGAAACCTTCCAAAGTATACTCGTAGATAAGTTTGTTATGGTAATAAAATAAGTGGCTCTAAAAGAGTATTGAAGTAAGTTTGTTGGCGCATACAAGACCGGCAAACTGAACCGGTAACGCTTTGTCGATTCAAAAGAGCATGTAAGACTCACAATCGAATTGTAGAATCCATCTCTGCGCTTCCATTTTAAGTGACATATTTTAAGAAAAGTACGTAAGTTATCTTCTACATTTATAAGTTCTAACGATCACCCTGTGGTCGAAATTCGACCATAGACTTAACAATAAAATCTATTTTAAATTTGACATACTTTACTCGTAAAGAAAAACCATCTGCCTTTTAGTCAGGCAGTTGGTAAACGGCGAGCGATTGGCCAGACTTGTCACTACCATCGTAACTACTAGATAGTAGAGTTCCGTAATGTCTAGCCTAGATAAGGTACCACTTTTACTGCTTTTACTGTCACAATGTGTAGCTATCTTACCAGTGTATGTACTTAAGCAGAAGGAATATTGTAGAACAGCATGGCGAGCCCCTAATAAACACATGAAATATTATCACGTGTTGGTCTCGGGCTCCTTTGATGAATAGGCCAACTGTCGCTCAGCCAGGCAGGTCGTAAAAGGTGACTGAGTGGCTATGTGCGTCACTACCATCGTGACTACTATGTGGAAGAGTTCTCCATCGGCTCGACTGAGTCTGGTACCACCACCTTACCTATTCCTGCCGCAATAGCGTCAGTGCTAGTCACTGTCGTGTTCCGGTTTGGAGGGTAAGATAGCCGGTATACTTATGCATGTGGCATTAGAACTCACCACAAGATAGCAACGCACCATTAACACCTTTGGTGTCTATAAGCGATGGTTGACTCTTTCCATCTGGAGACCCATCTGCTTGTTTGCTATCTAATAATATTTAAAAAAACATCGATTCAGTATAATGTCGTAAGCAATCAATTGCATTATAATTCATCATTTTTCTGTTCCTACTCGGTGATCCTATTATGTACTTATTATTTTAAAGGTAAAGATATTAAAAGAGTAAAATATTAATAATATTTGGATGGAGCCACGGGAGAACGCTAGTCGATATATCTAAATTCTAAAATAACGTTTGTTAAGCTTATACAAAACGTTCCCCGACTTGGTCGAGATAAGCTTTTAGAGCGGCGTTTTAAACTTCTACTTGCGGCACCTCGTTGAATCGCGTCGATCAATCAAAATTATATTACCAATAAATCTACGGGAACTCATGCTGGGCGGTTCTCGGAGTAATTTATAATACACGACTAAAATTAACATAAAAAATATTATTTTGCCGGTTTTCTTAAAATAGGTAATGAAACATCCAAAACGATCCCCCGTCTTCAAGAGAAGAGTGAACAGAGTACTAAGTGTGAGTTTTTCTTTTCACATTCGATCGTGAGCGCGTTTCGAGTTTACTAGGAATTTGTATGTGATTTGTACAGCGCTACCTAGTGGTAAACTGGTTTCTTACGTTTACCACTAGGTGGCGCTGTACAAATCACATACAAATTCCTAGTAAACTCCAAACGCGTTCACGATCGAATGCGAAAAGAAAAACTCACACTTAGCACTCAGGTACTTTCTAGGGAAGCGCGTTCCATCTTAGGCTTTATCTTAGCTTACTATCAGGCGAGATCGAGGTCAAGCGCTTACCTATCGATAGTAAAAAAAGAAAACCTTTCGATCCACTTCGATTTACCAGTACGTCCAACAAAATTGTCTTTTCATATCATTAGGTAGCAAACAAGCAGATTGCTCTCCTGATGGAAAGAGAAACCATCGCCTATAGACGCCACAGATGATAATGGTGCATTGCTATCCATGTAGCGCGATGGTAATGCCACAAAAATGTCTAAATATACGGGCTGCTTGGAAAAATGTAAATGTCTGTTTATATTTTGCCAAGCAGCCTGTAAAGGACTGCTTATTAATCCACAAGAACTGTTTATATTTGCCAAGCAGACATTCAAGAACTACTTATTAGTCTTTATTAGTAAGCACTGTTTATATTATAATATGTATACTACTTGACCACCTCGTTGGTCGAGTGGTTAGTGACCCTGACTCCACAATCATTGGGGCTCGCGTTCGATTCCCGACAGAGGCAGACATTTATGTGATGAGCATAGATGTTTGTATTCCTTGGTTTGGGTGTTTATTAAATATATTTGAGTATTTATATATGGATTTCTATGTATTGATATCGTGGACCACATCACAAGCAACTAATTAGCTTACTCTGGGATTAGATCAATTCGTGTAAAATTGTCCAGAGATATTTATTATTGTTTATTATTATTATTATATTTTGCCAAGAACCCATGAAAGACTGCTTATTAGTCTACAAGGACTATTTATATTTTGGGCAGCAGTTCTTCAAGGATTGATTATTTAATAGTCTGTAAGGACTGTTTACATTTTGCCAAGCAGTCCACAAAAGACAGTTATAAAATACTATAAATTGTCCTCGTTTCTGCCATAACACAATCTTACACTAACCGAATAGTCACCTTTTTAAGGTTCCTTACCGAAAGAGTTAAACGGGACCCTATTATTAGGATTCTGTTGTTCGTCCGTCTGTCCGTTTTCTGTCTGTCTGTCCGTCGGTCATCAGGCTGTATTTCATGAACCGTAATAGTTGCAGTTGAAAATTTCACAGATGATGTATTTCTGTTGCCGCTATAAAATCAAATACTAAAAAAAGAATAAAACAAATATTTACGAGGGCTTTCATGCAATAAACGTAGTTTTGTGTAATTTTTGTTCTCGATCTTAATAACGACAACTGATAGATGCTTGAAATATTTACAGAATATTTACTTATATATTATCTTTAAAAATAAGTAAGTAAATTAAAATAAAATGAATATTTAATTTCCCATGCAACAGACGTGATTTTTTGCCGTTTTTTTATCGATTACGGTACCTCCACGTGCGAGTTGCATTTGGCTGGTTGTTTAAACACTTATTATACTTTTTTCAATGTGTGTACACTGAACATTATTACAATAAATAAGTATCATAACATCGTATCGTACTCTGATCGTGCACTCTATAAAACCTTAAAACTTTTACCATACACTGATTGCTTCATAATAATTTATAGACTATAATCTGCAAGCCATCGAGCGTGGCATATTACTCATCGTCGAGCCGCCTCGATTCACGGCTCATGTACCGACTCCGTTTCGTATATTATTCTTGCTAATACCAGCGCGATGATCCTAAGTGAGCTGTTAGCGCGGACATTATCCTTCCGTATTATTAAACTGGAAACTAATAATATGAGGGGATCTATTAATTTTTAACAGACTTCTCAAAAGTAGATAGATAGATAGATAGATATATTTTGTTTGCATGAAAATGGGTTACAGTTAATAGGTGTTACAGCTTTTTCAGAACGCCATAATCTACCGGCAATTCCGGTGTGCAAATACATAATATTACAATCTAATTAATTATAATTAATAATTACATTTTATAAATCTAAGTTCACAATTTATCTTTACAATTTACTTACAACTAAACTCATAAAATCAATACAAGAAAAAAAAATGTCCCATCACATGTTATTATTAATTTATACCTGATAATCCATCTTTAATTATATTTTTATTTAGAAATTCTCTTTTTATATGTTTACCTGTTTTTGTTTGTATTCGGGCATATTCTTCTTCTTCAAACAAGGGCGGATTTGCTAAGCTCTTGTTTTGTTTAGGAGAGATTATAACTTCCATTTTGGTTTTATATGACTAAAGTGAAGATTTATTTTCGGATTCCTAAGTTACTGGAGGTTGGAAGACAGTTGTTGCAGTTATATATTCCATATTGATCGAGGCTTCTAACTGCCGTTCTGCCAGGCAGATCGTAGAAGGTAACCGATTGGCTTTACGTAGTGACACGTAATGCCAATCGGTTCACTACCATCGTGACTACAAGGTGCTAGATTTCTGCAACATCTCCCCGGGTGTATGGTGTCACCGCCTTACCTATTCCTTTCGCAATAGTGTCATTGCTTGTATTTGTCATGTTACGGTTTGGAGGGTAAGGTAGCAGATAGACTCATGCATCTCGTCTCCCGGACAGCAACACACGTATCTTAGGTATCTATATATTGTGTTGTCTATAGTTTCTCCTTCAAAAAAACGTTTTAGTTTTTATATTTCATACTTTATGTCATCAGCACGTCGTTAAAATGTATGTTAATTGTGCTATTTCACAAAAGACTTTTTTCGTTTTTAGTTAAATATTAGGTAAAAATCTGTAGCGCCTATCTGTACATTCAATTTTTAATCAAATTTTGTGATAAACATTCGTCTCGATCAACTATTATTAATATTTTCTATATTTTTAATTTTTGTCTATTTTTTATATCATGAGATAGCAAACAAGCAGATGGCTCTCCTGATAGAGGAATCATCGTCTATATACACCAAAGATGTTTTTTGTGCGTTTTTATCTGTGGGGCGGGATGGCAATACTGTATATAAGTCTATCGGCTACCTTACCCTCCAACCTGGAATACGACAATGATAAGTATTGATGCTATACCTGGGCGAAACTTTGCGGAACTCTGCCACCTGCAAGTCATGATGGTATATATATGGTCGTGAAATTGTCAATACCGTTAGATTATAATCTACCTAATTTGGTTAGGTTAGGTTAGCAGTTAAATTATAATATCACTTAGGTAGATTATAATGTAACGGAATTGCTCTCTAGGTAGATTATAATCTAACGGAATTGACAATTTCACAGCAATATATATATACTCTTAGGTCATGCAACTCATTTACCCTAAATTTGTCAAATATACACTTACTATTCTATCACATGTATCTGTGACGAAATATTCGAACTATCCTATTCTTACCGCAATAACTCCAATGCTTGTTATTGTCATGTTCCGGTTTAAAAAATAGGGTAGCCGGTAGACTTATGCATGAAAAATTGCCATCCATATGGTACCTACAGTAACTTTTTATCTAGTGTCATTCTCAAACATACCATGGTCCATAACGCCCAGTTTATTTTCATTAAATTCTACGTTGATATATTCCATTCGGCTTGATGTATGTAAGATTTTATTTAAATTTGATATTTCAATTTCAAAAATTCAATGATGGTTTTTGTTTTACCTCATGTTATAAAAATGTGTAATTGTTTGCTTTTTTCTCTGCATTCTGATCAGATGATATTGTTATTCATGTTGGAACGTGGGCTTGATACATAAAGGTGATCACCAATCAATGTAAGTGCTTGCGATCGAGAGATCGTTAAAATTATTCGCCACTAAGTAATTAAGTGAAAACCAGTCCAGCTGAATGAACAATTAATTTGTTGATGTGGTTATTCAGTTTGTTTCGATGAAACATTTATTCGGAAATAAATTAATCAACAACATTCCAGCTTTTATTTTTAATTGTAGATAAGAACCTAGACTGCCATTTTGTAAAATATATTATTCATTTTATAAAATTGCAGTTTCTACATAAGTAATTATTTGTTTATAGTTATCGGCGCGTTTCTTGTGCGCTGACCTTGACTTTTTTATATTATAAGATAGCAAACAATCAGATGGCTCTAGTGATTGAAAGAGAAAACCATCGCCTTTAGACACCAAAGATTTTTATGACGCGTCGCTATCCTTGTGACGGGATCTTAATGCCACATGCATAATTTAACCGGCAATCTTACCCTCCAAACCGGAATACAACAGTGACAAGCACTCATGGTATTGCGTTAGGAATAGGTAATGCGGTGGTACCAGACGCCAGCCAATTGCCAGGTGAGGCAAAGCAAAATTCTAACACCTAGTAGCCACGATGGTAGTGCGCATAGCCAATCGTGCGCCTCATGCAAACTGCCTGGCAGAACGTTAGATGGTCTATGCTTTCAAAAGAGAGTCCGGACTAACACTGGGTATAGATAGCCCCGTTTTGATTAGTTCGAGTGCGAGTGTTTAATGCAGGTGCCTAGTATTAAGCAAAAAATACATGAAGACAGCCATTGATCAGTGCGAGTGATTAGTAATCTGCGTAGTAAAAGTGAATAGATGTTGATTACTAATCACTCGCACTGCACAACGGCTGTCTTCACTTATTTTTTGCTTAATACTAGCACCTGCATTAAACAATCCATTTGCACTAATCAAAGTGAAAACAGGCTTAAGGCGAGGCATCGTGAGAAACGGGAAAAAACTGGTTTGTTTAATCACGTTTTTTTGTGTTCATTGTTAAATAACAATTTTACAAAAATTACACGATATACTTAAAGATATTATCTAAAGAATGTGCTAACATGATAGAATGTATTTTACTCGATCATATAAAATTCCGAAAACAGGCTAAAAAAATCTCTAAAACAAATAATTTGTTAATAATATTTCTAATCTTCCACATGATTTTTATATGGTGATATTTAGTTGTAAATACAAAAAAGAATGTGCTAAATTTTAGTTTTCAGCTGATGTCCTACATTTATTTATCCGAAAATTAACACGTTTCCCAGCGGTTTCAGAACATACCGCGCCACCCATTTTCTATAGAATTGACGCGCGCGAAGAAATACTTCGCCTTAAAGTATAACGTATAACGTCCGTTCGTATAGTAAGGTATATATAGTAAAGCGCACAGGTAAGCGCTTTGGCGCACGATCGCGCTATTCCCTAGCCGTGTTTTCAAGAACCGTACCGGGAACTATAAATAGTATATACTATTGATTAGACATATATAATAAGATGCATTTATTTAACACTTCCTAACAACGGTGCGTATATTATCAATGGGTAGATACAATAGCATCGTATTTTTTGGATCATAGGTTATAGGGCAATTGGCCCACCTCCCGTTCCCACCACTGTAACTTCTGTAAACCAGAATCAACAGCGGCAACCGTCCTGATAACCACTGAGTTGCGAGCTCAGGGTGCCCTGGGGAAAAGCTAAGCTGTCTCAGGACCCGCAACGAAATTAATCAGAATTATATAGGAGGAGTAGGAAAATACTTGGATGGATCATAGGTTAGCAAACAAGTGTTATAATTCTCCTGGTGGAAATAGATTATCATCGACTGCCTCGTGTTTATCCAATTCGGTTCAGATCAAGATGTCCCAGGTAGGATCCCACAGTCGAGAAATTTGTCCCCCCCTGTTGAATAAACTAGCTGACTATAGCTTAATGGGCTCAGATCATGAGGTCTCGGGTTCAATCCCCGGGTCGGGCAAAACTATTATTGAGGTTTTTTCGAGGTTTTTCTCAAAAATCCAAAATTTCAGTAGCAGTTAGTTGTCTGGCAAATGGTGTATTGCTACTCCCGTGCCTCGGATGAGCACGGAAAGACGTCAGTCCCATATGCGTATCATCTAACGTTTGCAATTTGACTCTTAAATGTAATGAAAAAATCATCAAAAACGTCGGCAATTGCTTGCTGGTCACTAGATGCACTTGTTGCAATGTCACAGCATCAAAACTAATCAAACGGCAACGACTACCACTAATGTACAAGGCTGTTATGTGTCTTGCAATAACTAAACAATCACGATAATTTCGCATTGCGAGTTACGTGATCACCCCGCCGGTTTACGCTAGAAATAGTCGATTATTGTTATCGGATAATCATTTATCTCGCCAACCGATAAACCGATGAATTGTGGTGAACTTGAAAGACTAAAAACTTTGGGTTTACGCTGCTTATCCTGCAAGGAAACTGGACGTTATAAAATATCTTTTAAACTTTTTTATAAATAGCTAATAGATCGAGGGTTATCTGGATCTGAATGGAAAAGGGTTAGCAATCGTCTATAGATACCAAAATATGGTATCGACAGAATTTTTCGCCGTGTTGGTTCCGGCCTCCTTTGAAGAATAGGTCAACTGCCGTTCTGCCAGGCAGGTCGTAAAAGGTGACCGATTGGCTATCGAGTCATCGTGGCTAATAGGTGGTAGAGTTCTGCATTGTCTCGCCCGGGTCTGGTACCACCGCCTTACCTATTCCTGCCGCAATAGCGTCAGTGCTTGTCGCTGTCGTGTTCCGGTTTGGAGGGTAAGGTAGCCGGTAAACTTATGCATGTAGCATTAGACCTCGCCACAAGATAGCAACGCACCATTTACATCTTTGGTGTCTATAGGCGATGGTTGACTCTTTCCATCAGGAGACCCATCTGCGCTATCTTATGATATAAAAAAAAATGATCAAAAAGCAAAGTGTGAATTTCGCCATATTGGATCAGCTACACGCAGCTCAATTGGATATGAGCTTTGCCTGCGCTGAATGCGAAATAAGTCACTGATACAAATATAGCGGTGTCATGTTTTTCATTGATTTAAAAAATTTATAAGTTTTTAGTTGTAGTTATCTTTCCCGGATTTTTTTTTTGAATTGAATTGCCTGATTCTGAATTCGAACCCAGCATATTAATCTAAACTTGCGGTACACAATTGAAGCATTAAGTAATGTGCTAAAATATATTTTTTATAAAAACTATTTGGTACTTAATTATCTGTAAGGTCATTAAAGTTGTAGGTGCATTTAAATTTATTCATTTAAGAGTAATTGATTTTGTCGAGACTCTCGTGGTCTTGGAGATATCCTATTCGACTCAGATTATAAGGTTCCGGGTCGGGAAAAAGTGTTATTGAGGTTTGCTCAGTAGCAGTTTGAAATCTGGCGGGTGGTGTGTTACCATCAGAGAGGTTAATGCACTACGTTAATATACAGAAGTCTTTGATAACCACTCCTCACCAAGCCTCGGTTCTGGTTATCGGTAGAAATAGTCAATGATCGTTATCAGGTTGGTACAAGGCGGTGATAGGGATCACCACTTATCACGCCAACCGATAGACCGGTGAATCATGCTGAACTAGAAAATCTATAAACGTTCGATAAACTCTGCCTTCGCAAGGGAACCTGGCGTGATGATACTACTAATAGATTTTCAACAAAAAGGGCAAATAAGAAATATGTATCTGAAAATTTAAATTGTATAATATCAGGTTACCACATTATCATATGTTCTCGTAAACGAAAAACTGAAGATAAGTCAAACCACACACGTTATCTATACATATAATAAAATCGTAGGAAAGTCAAAACTGTACATTGAATATTTTTTAAAAGAATACTTGGGGCGTGATCTACAATCGATATCGAAGTAAAAAATATAGTTTTTAGAATTTTTGTCTGTCTGTATGTATGTTCGGGGTAAACTCAAAAAGTACTGCATGGATTTACTTCAAATTTTGCATGAATATTACTTATAGGTAGGGTCAACATATAGGCTACATATTATCACGCTATCACCTATGGGGGAAGAGCTTTGCGGAGTAAATCAAGTCCGCGCGGACAAAGTCGTGGGCAACAGCTAGTATTCCAAATAAATCTTTGTTTGAGAAACACTCAACTTCATAAAACACGCATAAACAACAGCTCTTTTAAAAATACTGTAAAAAGTTTATCAAAGAGTTTAACTTTAATGGCCGTTGGGGTACACTTACGGTGTTTTAAGTCTTATTTTGTGCAATAGTATTTTAATAATGCATTACCAATTTGGTGAAAGGCCGGAGAACTTAATTAGAGAATTAAAATTTTACATTCTAATGGCCGCTGCTATGGAGGAGTAAAAAAGTTAGAGTAGAAAACTGAAAGTGCATACGTTACATAGCGTACTTAAAACAGAAAGCTGCTTATAAAATTGTAATGTTTTAGCCATACAAAATGTTTGCTTTTTTAAATGTGATATAAAACGGTACGTACGTACGATACGTAATCGTTCACATAGCAAAGAACAATTTCACCACGTCGAGCCTGTCGATACTAGCTCAGTGGTAGAGTGTCCCGGCTTTAGGGAGACGGTCGAAGGTTCAATCCTTGCGTGTCGATATTTTTATTTGTTGTTTTTAAAGTTTTTCAAGTTTTCCCAAGCACGGGGTGAGTGCTATAACACAAAAATAATTAGAAACACGAAAGTACTAATCAAAATTATAAATGTGAATTTCATCTGTAACGAGGAATTCATTTAACTAATTATACGTATGTATACCTAGCGATCAGTACAATCGATGTAACCGATCACACGGCAGAGAAGAATTTCGCCACGTCGAGCCCGTCGAAACTAGCTCATCGGTAGAGCGTCCCGGCTTTAGGGAGACGGTCGCAGGTTCAATCCCTGTGTGTCGATCTTCCTCTTTGTTGTTTTTAAAGATTTTCAAATTTTCCCAAGCACGGGGTGAGTGCTATAACACAAAAAATATTACTAAGGCTTAGAAGTCAACTAGGAATCCTTCGCCATTCCCTTCCGTTCGTCCGGTTGTCCGTCCATCAGTTCGCAGCCTAGCTCCGAGATTATTCATACTAGTAAGGTGAAATTTGTTCCAAATACACGTACTAGTTATGCTGACAAAGTGGTAAAATAAAATGTTGAAAAATATTTTTAAGGTAAGTATATGTTAATTTTTTTGCGTACCCTAAATTGTGGGATATCGTTGGACATGTAAATTATATAGTGGGTTATTGAAAACGGTTTTTAGATTAAGGAAAATCCGTTTATAAAATATTTTTAATGTATAAGCTTTAAAGTGCTAACATTGTTAGAGTCAAGTCTCACCATTCCTCCCAGCTAAAAGGTTGGTTTAGGATGTGTTAAAAAATCACAGTTACAGTATCTTTACATACTTATAATAAAATCGTAGGAAAGTCAAAACTGTACATTGAATATTTTTTTAAAAGAATACTTGGGGCATGATCTACAATCGATATCGAAGCCAAAAATATAGTTTTTAGAATTTTTGTCTGTGTGTCTGTTTATCTGTTTGTCTGGGTAAACTCAAAAAGTACTGCATGGATTTACTTCAAATTTTGTATGAATATTAGTAATAGGTCGGGTTAACATATAGGCTACATATTTTTACGCTATCACCTACGGGGGAAGGGCTGTGCGGAGTAAACGAACTCCGCGCGGACGAAGTCGTCGGTAACAGCTAGTATGAATTTAAAAGGAAAACTATAAAGGCTAAGTAGACATTACAAGTTTACGAGTACAATTTGACCAACTTAAAAATGTATTCGAAGAAGTTTTGACGGGCGATAAACTCATAGTCTGGATTGGCCGTCATTGGCGATAAATGGGTTAAAATTTCATGGTATGAAACAGTAAAAAGTTCATTGTACATTGAATATTTTTTTAAAAGAATACTTGGGGCATGATCTACAATCGATATCGAAGCCAAAAATATAGTTTTTAGAATTTTTGTCTGTGTGTCTGTTTATCTGTTTGTCTGTATGTATGTCCGGGATAAACTCAAAAAGTACTGCATGGATTTACTTCAAATTTTGTATGAATATTAGTAATAGGGCGGGTTAACATATAAGCTACATATTTTTACGCTATCACCTACGGGGGAGGGGCTGTGCGGAGTAAACGAACTCCGCGCGGACGAAGTCGTCGGTAACAGCTAGTATGAATTTAAAAGGAAAACTATAAAGGCTAAGTAGACTTTACAAGTTTACGAGTACAATTTGACCAACTTAAAAATGTATTCGGAGAAGTTTTTACGGGCGATAAACTCATAGTCTGGATTGGCCGTCATTGGCGATAAGTGGGTTAAAATTTCATGGTATGAAACAGTAAAAAGTTCTTTTCTTACTTTATTGTGATGGACAATTACGGAACCTTACATTGCGCGGTCCGACACGCATTTGACCGGTTTTATTCTTATAGTATTAGAATAATTGTATGATTGGCAACTATTAAATTAGACATTATTGTTAAGATAATCAGGTGCGAGATTCCTGTTACATTTAATCAGGTGAGGTATTTATATCGTTATGCCCTCAATAATGTTAGTACCACGACTGATATTTGGTCTGGAGTATTAAGCTCTGGGTATCACCAAAGACGTTAATAGCGCGTGGTTACCCGAGTGGCGGGACAGTAATTGCACATGCATAAGTCTACCGTCTTCCTTATCTTCCCACCAGCATGCGACAACGACAAGCACTGGCACTATTGTGGTAAGAATAGCTAAGGCGATGTCATCATATACCTGGCCTTACGGAACTCTACTACCTAGTAGTCACGATGGTAGTGACACATATAGGCAATCGTTTCCCTTGTTCGAACGTGTACCTGCTCATATGAGCAAATGTTTGTAAGAATCAAATACTTGTAAATATATTTTATAGTCAAAAAATAGAAATATGCCATATCGTACTAGTTTATCATGCCAAATAAGAAGACAAGACTTAAAATTACCCCTGGAGTGATTTTTTTCAATCGGTAAGTACCTATTATATCTTTATGTCTGGATGTAAATGTACGCTACACTGGCAATCTAAGAAATTGCCTTGAAAGGCATATTCAGGTTAATCCATCATATGCGACTACTGTAAGGTCCGATATTTTTCAACCGATCAAAAAACAGATTATCAATTTGACATGTATATATGATAAGTAATATTATTGGAATTCGATAATATTTGAGTATTACGATCTATTTAGGTTGTAAGTTGTATATGATTGTATTTTTGTCACCGAATCTCGCGGGAACTAAAAACTGTATCATTTACATTCCAACTTAGATTCACAGTTCAAATTTCAACAAAATCGGATAAGTAGTTTTGGAGATATGGATATAGTTGAGAGATATTTAAGTCTTATGTATTATTTTTTTAAATCGTAGGTATTGAAAAGGAAACGTGTATACGTTTAGGAAAAAATTTGAACCTCTTTTTAAAACAATTACGTGAACGACGAAGTATGCCTATTAAAGTTTACATTGCGGAGGACAGCAAAAATTTAATATTTTTAAATAACATGCCTTAAAAATATATTAAACTAGCTGAGCCCGCGACTTCGCCCGCGTGGAAAAATTAAAAAAAATAGCCTTAGTTACTCGGTATCACATCAGCTATCTTCCAGTGAAAGTCCCGTCAAAATCGGTCCAGTCGTTCCAGAGCCGGAAGAAACAGACAGACAGACAAAAATTGTAAAAAATGTTATTTTGGTAATCGTACCGTGTATACATCCATATGCATTTAGTAAAAAGCGGTTATTTTAATATTACAAACAGACACCCCAATTTTATTTATTTATATAGATGGCGTCAACGCTTGCATTTCTCGCAAATAAAATTGCCCTTACACACATCAATTGATTTTTTTTTTGGTAAATCTATCATATCCGAATTCCGGGTACACTTTAAATATCAAGTCTTTAATGATGGTTACGATTTCACGAAGGTTTACCTATGTAAATTTTTTTTGTAGCCTAATTCAGGAACTTTCCCTAAGTAACCACTAACCAATCAATACGATCTTGTTTGGAAAATTGTGCTTCCTCTACCTAAATGACTGCTCATGTTGGTATACCTACAGCTTCAAGAATTAAACAGTTTTCCACAATGGGGAAGATTTAAAGGAAGATTTAATAATATCGTAACTACAAATCCTTATTAAGTAGCTATACAAATACAGTACTTACACCTACTTACTAACGAATTAGACACATATCAGGCCAAAGCGAACGATCATGTATCCCTCAACAACACTGTAAAATAGACAAAATAGATAAGAGTATTCAACTACTACAAAGTAAAGTGATTTTTTTCAAAGAAGGAAAATCCAACGTTCCGTATCAAAGAAGTCTATTACGAAAGGAGCCGGTCACACGTTTACTTCGCGCGGGCCGCAGAGGTTAAAGGTATATGATTCCACTCATGTACCTTAAAAAGCCGGCTAATTGCGAGTCGAACTCGCGCATTAAGGGTTCCGTACCATAATCTATAAAAAATCGGCAAACAATCACGTTTGTTGAATGGGAGCCTTCTTAATATTTATTTTATTTTAATTATTTATTTTTAAAGTGATTTTATGCAAATGCAAAAGTGAGTTTATGCAAACAAACGTGTTTTTGTTGTATGGTGGGCACCCTTAAATATTTATTTTATTCTTTTTTTTTAGTTTTAGTTATTATAGCGGCAACATAAACACCTACATCATCTGTGAAAATTTCAACTATCATGGTTCATGAGATACAGCCTGGTGACGGACAGATAGATAGACGTACAAACGCACGGACGGACAGTGGTGTCTTAGTAATGGGGTCCCGTTTTAAACTTTGAGTATGGAACCTTAAAAAGTATAGTAAAGCCAACGCTCTCACAGTTCGGCTCTTCTCGGCAATGTTCGGTTCTCGTTCGGCGGTCAGAGTAGCGCAGCGCATCTAGCACAGCCTTTCGATAAACACCTAGGTAATAAAAAGTATCTTCACGCCCATATCCCCGAAGGCGTAGGCAGAGGTACATGTGCACCCACGATTAGCCGAAGATACTTGGTCCCACAAATGTGATAGGTGGCAAGCCTATCGCCAACCGGGCACTTTCCAATCCCGGGCAACTTTGTGTTTCTCAGAAAACTGAAAAAACACTTTTTTTCGTGCCCGACCCGGGAATCGAACCCGGGACCTCATGTGGTCAACGCCAACGCTGGACCGCTAGACCACAGAGGCGATATCTAGGTACTGTTGTTGAGTTATTTTCCTTTTACATTTTTTTTAAACTATGCATCCAAATAACACGGTATAAGAGCCAAAGTTTGTCTTCCTAAGATCTTCGTTAGTAAGG
Organism: Apodemia mormo; assembly: GCA_036924255.1. Taxonomy (NCBI): domain Eukaryota; kingdom Metazoa; phylum Arthropoda; class Insecta; order Lepidoptera; family Riodinidae; genus Apodemia; species Apodemia mormo. The sequence goes on from JAUPFN010000008.1 coordinate 3,911,554, forward strand.
ATTAATATGTCTGCGTATAATAATCCTACTGCTCAAAATTCACCTTATTAAAAATTATAGAACATTTTCTATAATTTTTCGACTCAAAATTCCTTATTGTGTTGTTGTTATAAGAGATAGATATATTGTGTCGCGGACTTTTTTGTGCATCTACTAAAAACCAATATATTTGTAGTACATTGTACTTACGTGTACTTAAGCATTACGCCAGCCAGCACACGCGGATACAGCCGTTCGATACCGCTTTTTCTTCCGACTTAGTTTACCAAATATCAACATTTTACGCTAAGAATAACTGTAACGTAATGCTTGATAGCCTATAACTTTCCTAGCTATCATTAATCATACACACAAAATTTTTTTTCAATCCGACTTGAATTAGCGGCTAGCGCATTTAATGAACAAACAAACATTAAAATACTCGTATCACAATCATAATAAAAATAAGTCTAAACTCAACGATTTAATTACATCTATATGTGTTTTAATACGTTAGCGCGATGTATTTTCGTGCAGCGACACCTAGTTAATATGCACTACGTTACGCTTTCTTTCGATTAATTTTATTTCCCGTGGGAACGAAATATTTTTCCGCGGTAAAAAGTAGCCTATGTCCTTTCTCGACGTCTAATCTATGTTTATGCCAAATTTCATCAAAATCGGTTCAGTGGTTTAAGCGTGAAAGCGTAACAGACAGACAGACAGACAGACAGACAGACAGAGTTACTTTCGCATTTATAATATTAGTATGGATTAATAAAAATAAACATTATACATACTACATTAATGTGACATACGTCTATTTGATATTATAAACATTTTTATATGATTTTTTGTATGGTAGAGTTGTCAAACGTGAAAGAGAATTGTTAATCTATGATCAAATTTCGGCGACAGGTCGCAGTGATCGCTAGTTACTATATTATTATTTATCTACTTTACTTTTCAAACTGTGGCACGTTTCCAAGTGAGGCGCACCTTCTCGTCTTCGTACTAATTATCCAGTGCAGTGTGCGCCTCTTGCACCAATTTCACTAATTATTACACTCGTTTCCAACGTCTGCCTTAATCCTATTATTTAGGCAGGAAAATTTCACAATTGTTTTTGATAGCTTCGGCATTCATTATAACGCTCCTCATATTAAACTGCCCACTTCAGATTTCAAGACTTATTTATTTTGTCTAAAGATGTATAATGGGTTACTATTGCCATTGCTCGTATATATTTTAACTTGTACGGAAATATTAAGGGCATAATCAGATAAGAAATCCCATATTTGTTTGGCCCGTTTTTGAAGAATACATAAGCTTAGTAGTAAGATAATTGACCTTAAGGTGGCAGTGTTATAAAGATTGATGTAAAATAAAATCGTGTGTAAGTAATTACAGCGCGACTGCTAAAATATTAATAAATACATAACACAGGAAGAGTTGTTGAAATGAGTATTTACATTGATTAATAAATTAAAATAAAATCGAACAAATGAAATAAGCAGACTTTTCCCACTGAATATCGTCGGCTCTTGTTAACAAAACTAAAATGGGAGAGAGGTAAGGCATACCAAGTCGGCAAGAGATAGTCACCATATCGACTAGAGCTGTTCAGTATTCTTTGTATGAAACTCACCACAAATCGGAATCCTAAAATTATCGCCTTTCCTCGGAACAAGAACAACAACAATCGAAGTGCGGCGTAGTCAACTTGTAGTTCCCACGCTCATGGCTCGCTGTTGCCGCGTTTACGTCTCTCTGACCTAACAGCATACTATTAAGGTTTTACGACTTATTGAAAAGCAGTTATGGAACGTGCTGTCAATTACAAGACGACTTCTAAAACGTAAGCGCGACGTCGTCCCCTTGCTGAAGTCGAATCAACATACTGAAGCAGTTGATCCGTTTCTTGCTTACGTTAAGTTGACGGTTGGGGCTCTATTAACGTAACGAAATTTTAATCTGATCTGAGTGCTAAGTGTGAGTTTTTCTTTTCGCATTCGATCGTAAGCGCGTTTCGAGTTTACTAGGAATTTGTATGTGATTTGTACAGCGCCACCTAGTGGTAAACTGGTTTCTCACGTTTACCACTAGGTGGCGCTGTACAAATCACATACAAATTCCTAGTAAACTCCAAACGTGCTCACGATCGAATGCGAAAAGAAAAACTCACACTTAGCACTTTGATCTTATATATTTTCCTACACATTATAAAACGTCGTAGCACGACGCGTTGTTGTATCGTGCTCATGTTTGTAGGAGCCCTAAATACTTCGAATCGATCTAATTTAAATATTAGTGGGATTATACTCTTAATAGATGTGACTGTGATGGTAAACCGTGATATTTCAAAATAAAAATAAAAATGATGTGGTGTCGCGGGACACCAGGTAGGAACGAACTTCCTTCGGCTAAACGGCACTACTCGCTTGTGTACGCGACTGTCGCGCCTGTGCACGTCTCATTTAACGCTTTTATTCCACGCATTTTTCTTACGGTTTTACTATCACATTTTTTTCAGTTCGGTCGCGCAGCAAAATCTCTATCCCCTCCAAGCCTGCCGTAAGGAACTTCGTTCCAATAATATAATAAGATGTGATTATTTGTAGTGCACTAAAGTACACGCACAGATTGTGTACCTGTAATATGTGTATGTATTTGCATTTTCCTCGTTACAAAAATTTAATTCTAGCTTTGCATAAATTACAACATCTGAATATAGTAATTTACCTATAAAATTACTATACTTCGATACATGAATTTTTGTGGGTGTGTGGTGTACATGTGTGACAAACCGTGGTCCTAGATCCATTTTTATTTTTGTATTTATAACCTGAATTTTTGTGAACCACTTTTTTTGACGAGACGCCAATCTTTTCTGTCTCCGAAAAGTCTCGAATCGGGTAACTAATAAGGATAGGTAAAAAAGAAAACTTTATTAGTTATCGCCTCTGTGTTCTAGTGGTCCGGTGTCGGAGTTGACTACATGAAGTTCCGGTTTCTATTTCCGGATCGGAAAATTAAAAAAAAGTGATTTATCAGTTTTCTGATAAAAACAACGTTGCCCGGGACTGAATGAGTGCCCGGTTCGCGATAGGCCGCCTATCACATTATGAGACTAAGCATATATTACCTTCGGCTAATCGGGACAGTTGTACGTCTGCTTACCTCTTCGGGGATATGGACGTAAACATACTTTTTTATTAGGTTCCCGATTCGAGATGTATCGAAGAGAGAAAAGATGCCTTCGTTTTAACGTCTCATCGAAACAAAGCTAATTAAAAAAATTCAGCTTGTTGTTAATCAAAAATAAAAATATTCCTGGTAACACGGTTTATGAGTGAATGTGATATTTATTTGCCAAAAATGAGTGGACAGCTTTAAATAAAAATCTTCTACATAGATAGTCCACGTAGTTTTTAAACCAGTCTACATTGAATCCAGAATAATGCATTGTTCCCGTTGATTAATCAAAGTTTTTGATCATCCAGGACGTTGCGAGACAAAACTAGTAGGTATATCGATATATTAAAACAGACTTTATGGCTCTTACAATCACTTTCACATGGGACATTGTTTTCACGTTTCTCTTTTAACAAAGTGTGCGTTAAAATAGCCCTTTAAAGTTTAATATGTTTGCGATTTTATCGGTAGCCATATAAATCAGGCGTTTTAAGCAAATTATTCACAATATTAAAAATGTATAAGGTTTAACAAATACTGACCGCTTATATGACCCTCGATAAGATCGATATAAAAGACTTCTCGTCATTCAAACTTGACCATAAGCCCATAGCACTCGTAATACAAGCAATAGAACCCGTTATTCTTGACCATAATGCAATAAATTACAGGAGTTACTTTCATAGATAAGTTCTGTATGACTTACTGAATGTAAATTCATTAAATACAAATTAGGGAGGCAAAACTTCGACATTTACTACGGGGAATCAAAAACAACACACAACGTTCGATTGATCGCATCGATTACTTTAAATTATAAAAAAAACCCTATACTGTTGTTTTTAATAAATTAATATTAATAATTATGTAATATTTTATCACTTATACACTTGTACTGTTTCACAATAAAGCTATTATCACTTATTACCAACCGGTTTCGCTTATACAAGCATCAAGCTGATGATTTTATTGTGAACAGTACAAGGGTATAAGTGATAAAATATTACATTAAAATGGAGTTTCACCAAGTGCCTACTATGAAAAGTGTAGAATATATAAATAGTTATGTTTACGAACACAAATTAAGTATAAAAAGTATAACAACGCCCGGTTCTCTTGCGGGCTAGGCAAAGTAAACCGAAAGACTTTCCGGTTCACCGCAACTCGCCAGTTAGTCGGTTGACAAGATAAGTGGTTATCCTCATCGCGACATTTACTGTCATGTTAATAATTATTGACTATTCTATCAATAACCGGGACCGACAGCTTTACGTTCCCATCTGAGGCACGGGACTGGTAATACAACACTCTGCCAGACTCCGAAGCTGCTACTGAGATTTTAGATTTTCGAGAAAAACTTCGAAAAAACCTCAATAATACCTGACCTGCCCGACCCGGGGATCGAACTTAGAACCTCATAATCTGAGCCGAGTAGGCTACTTCTAAACCACGTAATATATTATTTATTTAATACTTTATTGTACACTTATTTAATGATACTTAAAATATTACCTATATTATAATTTTAAATTTATGTTACAGTTGCCAGTAGGCTACTCCTAAACCACGTAATATACTATTTATTTATTTATTTATTTAATACTTTATTGTATACGTATTTAATGACAAAAAAATTAAATGATACTTAAAATATTACATTATAATTTTAAATTTATGTTAGAGTTGACACTGTAATTTCTTGCCCTAATGATACTGTAAAATATTAAATCGGTTGGCTTTTTTTTATATCATAAGATAGGAAACAAGCAGATGGGTCTCCTGATGGAAAGAGTCAACCATCGCCTATAGACACCGAAGATGTTAATGGTGCGCTGCTATCTTGTGGCAAGGTCTATTGCCACACGCATAAGTTTACCGGCTACCTTATCCTCCAAACCGGAACACGACAGCGACAAGCACTGACGCTATTGCGGCAGGAATAGGCAAAGCGGTGGTACCTGACCCGGGCGATACAATGCAGAACTCTACTACCTAGTAGCCACGATGGTAGTGACTCGCATAGCCAATCGGTCGCCTTTTACGACCTGCCTGGCAGAACGGCAGTTGGCCTATTCTTCAAAGGAGCCCGGAACCAATACGGGGAAATTTAGCTATTTAATTAATAAAAAATAGTGTGTGAAATGTAAAGCTTTGAAACTGTTTTAATTTAAAGTGATTATAATGAAAGACAATCGAAGTTACAGCTTAAGGTAAATTTTGTTCTAATATGGCCGTCAACGGAGATGCATTGTATAATAGCCGCATGCACAATTAGCTGCCTAAAAGCTTTCACAAAGTGAACATTACAGCACATTACTAGATTATCGGCATTGATATTGCATTTCGTAGCAGAGTTCCGGGTTTCGACTATAATTTACATAAGTTACGTTACAGTTACTAACGTAATATTTATATTTATGTTGTCATGTTAAGTCATTATTGTAACTACTGTAAATATGTAGTCGCACATGCGACTTCGTTCACCTGAACCAAAAACATAACTACTTTTTAGGGACTCGTACCTAAAAGTAAAACGAAACCCTATTACTAAGACTCCGCTATATGTTTGTCTGTCTGTCACCAGACCGTATCTTATAAACCGTGACAGCTAGAAAGCTGAAGTTTTCCTTTTAATTTCAAAGCTTCGTATATTACAAACGAGTCATTTAATTGAAAATTTAGTTTCAAAAACCTACAGTATTTTTAAAAACTATCCAATGATACCCCATACAATGGGGTACGTGGAAAAAAAATTAACATCTCCACTTTACATGTAGGGGAGCTAAGCTGAAAAGAAATACTTTTCAAGAATTTCTGCTACCATTTTGTTGACTTGACTAATATGTGTATTCGTGTCAAATAACAGCTTTCTAGTAATAAGGATCTCAGAGTGCTAAGTGTGAGTTTTTCTTTTCGCATTCGATCGTGAGCGCGTTTCGAGTTTACTAGGAATTTGTATGTGATTTGTACAGCGCCACCTAGTGGTAAACTGGTTTCTCAGGCTTACCACTAGATGGCGCTGTACAAATCACATACAAATTCCTAGTAAACTCCAAACGCGCTCACGATCGAATGCGAAAAGAAAAACTCACACTTAGCACTCTGAGCTATCTTACGGTCGGACGGACGGCCGGACGGATGGATGGACGGTCGGACATAGCGAAACTATAAGAGTTCCTAGTTTACTTCGGAACACCAAAAATGATAAGCTCTAATGCGTATTATTACTATTTTAACAGTCGGCTCCACATCGAAAACCATTTGAGCCAGTCTCAATAAGTCCTGACTCATTTGAATGAACTCTTCTTCGAATGGACCCTATATTGATTTAACAAAATTGTAATTAACTGACCTTGCTTTGACCGTGATACGAGTAGATATCGCATTTATGATAATCCAATATTTTTTATTGTTCTTGTAGTATATCAGACCGGAAGATCTTATAGATAATCCTAACCAAAATGCAAGATTTAGTACCGATCAGTCCAGTGAGCTGTAAACACGCGCGACTATATGACTATTTTGAATTAGCCAATCGGAACACCTTTTTCCCGCGCCTCAAATTATTGACAGAATTTGGTGCGACATATCAAACATTAACTACCTACAGTAAGTAGGTTTTCAATAATTCAACAGTATAATTAAATTATTATTATATTTTTTGATTTAAATTTGTTCTAATATACATTTTACTTTCATGGTTATTCATACATGTTATGAAACACATCAAAATAATGATATACTGATAAAGTAAGTCCCGTTTCTATAAAGTATTTTGGAAAGTGTGACTTATTGAAATGTTTGTTGTTGAAATCTAAAATGAATATTTTTTTACATTTTTCAAAATAAGTAGACACTTCCCAATCACTGAAATAAAAATATTATAGAGCCTATTATATTTCCTGTCATCTAATTTACAAAATCTAATAAGCCCTCACGACGCTTGAGTAAATCCCCATTTGCATCATGAGGTCTCCTACTATTAAGACGAATGTAATAAAAAAAATAGTCAAACGTGTCACTGTTCTCATCGGTACTACTAGATGGTAGAGTACTGGAATCTCTTCCCCAAGCTTGGTACTTTGCTATGTGTAGTTCCTTATTTAAGAAAAAAAAAACTGTTTCTTAGCCATTCTATCATATGAAAATAAAAAAATGTTTTTTTTTTGTTTGGGAGGGTATTCTTCACGTGTGATCCAGTTTTAATATGGCGAAGATCTAATGTAAGGTTCCGGGCATGCAGGAAATAGGAGGTCTGTTGCTGCAAGTTTATTGTGATTAAAAAATATTGTTATCAAAAACAAACTTTTATTTAAAATTGATTTTTATGTTTTTTCCGTTTAATTAACTGTAACCTACTCAAGCATTATTATATAAAAATCTTGCTATCATACTCAAAGAAGTAGGTAAATAAAAGTACAAATAGTACACTTACATGATATAACAGTTGATCAACCTCAAAATTAAGCACAAATCCAATTTCGGGAAAGTTATGTTGTCCAAAAAAAAACTGAAAAGCTATTGAAAAGAAATAACTCAAGACGGGATTTGAACCCAGAACCTCATACCTCTATTAAGAAACCGATAATAATAGAATTTTTACTGATTTTTTCTAAAAAAATATGTTAGATAAATATAGAATTTCATGCAGAAGCTCCTTTCAACATTATTAATAGAAAATTCCATGCGGAATGTTATCTGAAAGCCGCACAAAACCGAAATCAATTCCATTTTTTTGTTATATATTTTGCTTGAAGGGAAATTGAATAACTGAATCCACACCGCTTGGTTTCTTTTTTTTACAAAAATGAAATGGAATAGATGGAAGCCATTCTACACCAGTCAATTTAGTTTTTTTAAATACTAAAACGGAAAATAAATCAAAATATATAATTGATAAAATTCGTATTCTTAGGGTTCCGTACCGCAAAAGGAAAAAAGGACCCTTATAGGAATACTGTCCGTCTGTTTGTCAAGACCTTTTATCTCTTAATTTAGTTTTGTTTAAATACTAGAACGGAAAATAAATCAAAATATATAATTGATAAATTTCATATTTTTAGGGTTCCATACCGCTAAAGGAAAAAAAGGAACCCTTATAGGATCACTGTCCGTCTGTTTGTCAAGACCCTTTATCTGGGAAACACGTGAAAGTATCTAATTGAATATTTAAAACCATATTCTCAAGCCTACATTCTTCTGAAGCTGTTAAAAATCAAACTTCTAAGATAGTGCAAAAAAAAAATGTTTTTAGCACCCTGTTTTTACGCTTACTTAGATGCTTGGTTTCGATACTCTCAATGGGATCAAAATTAAATTTTATTTTTTCCGTTCCGTCCGTAATAGGTATGTTAATTTCTAGTATAATAACTAGATACTCCTAGAATCCAGAGATAACAATTGCTTATAGACACGGAGGGTGTTGAAGGTTTGTTGTCGTCTATGTTGTATGAGTATATTGTCACATGAAATCTAACCACGTAATCTCAGACACAGTGGCAGTGTTAAACGCAGGCTTTTTAATAAATTTTAGGCAGTAGTTAGACCGTTACTCCATACCCGGACTTTTGGGTGAAAGCTTTGTCAAACTCGGGCAAGATGGTTAAGATCTCTGTTCAGAATTTATGATGGAAATGATAAGTTTGGCCTTTAATAAAATGCCTATTAGTTCTTAGTTTTTAATTATGGGTGGGGGATTTAGGGAATATGCGATGAAGTTTTGAAATGTTGAGATTAATAAATACGAGAATATTAAACTCACCTCGCCAACTGAAATTTAACCACTCGGCATGTGCCATGTATATATGTCTCAACGTAAAATTGCTGCTCAGAAAAAATTCTAAGTTCCGTTTTTTATTTATTGCAATCAGGCTACACATTGCTTGTTATAAAAATATTTTTTCAAGAGTGTACCAGAAATCGATCAATAATAAACAAAAATAATATTCATCCAAATATATTTTATTACCTTCAAATTACTCGCCTTCAGAAATAATTCACTTACGCCAACGAATAATTCAATCATCACAATATTTTTAAGCACTTTTCCGGAATTGAGTTCAGTTGAGTTTTTGGTCAAAATTAATTTGCAATGAAGGTCATATGCAAAAGGGCATTTTCATTCCACTACAGATATGTGTGTTTGTGTGTATAGTCTGTATGTATGAGTGTGTATGACGATCAAGAAGGAGTACATTTAATGGGCTGGGAAACAAGTAACGGATTTATTATTATCTATATATGTATCTGTTTATCAATAGCAGCTATCAAGTTCTTCACACTGATAGGTCCTTCAACCAAATTTAATATTTCCCGCACAACCCTTCGTACGTCGCATCTATCATAGAAATGGCATTCTCAACCCACATAAAATTGATTTCACAAGAGACGAAATCCTAGAAATTTAAGTTCGACTCAGCAGATTCAATATGACGACTGATCTTGGAAATCCATTCTACCGTAAGCATTGTCTGAATTAAAGCTTTTATTCTATATTTTAAAGAATATCATCTATATTATTATAAATGCGAACGTTTGAATGTTTGGATGGATGGATCTTTTGATAGATGGATGGATGAAAAACTACTGAATGAATGTAGCATAAAGATTACCTTTTTTTTGTAAAATCTTGTCATCCTGCGGGATTCACAAATTTTTTTATAATGCAGGCGGTTGCACGCTGCAGCTATTATTATTATTGGTCGATTTGGGCAACGGTAATCACTTATCATCAGGTGTGCCTCCTGCTCGTTTGCCCCTTTTTTCTATAAAAAAAAGCTAGTCTTTCTATAAAAATCATATTATGATGGTATTGATGCTAACGATGGTATATTAATTGGAATGAATAACGCAGTATCACGAGTATATAAATATAAATTATTCTATATTCTACACTTTTCATTATCGGCAATTGACGAAACTCCCTCCTGTGTTGGTCCCGAGCTCCTTTGAAGAATATACCAACTGCCGTTCTGCCAGTCAGGTCGTAAAAGGCGACCAATTGGCTATGCGAGTCACTACCATCATGACTACTAGGTGGTAGAGTTCTGCATTGTCTCGCCCGGGTCTGGTACCACCACCGTGCCTATTCCTGCCGCAATAGCGTCAGTGCTTGTTGTCGTGTTCCGGTTTGGAGGGTAAGGTAGCCGATAAACTTATGCATGTGGCATTAGACCTCGCCACAAGATAGCAACGCACCATTAACACCTTTGGTGTCTATAGGCGATGGTTGACTCTTTCCATCAGGAGATCCATCTGCTTGTTTGCTATCTTATGATATAAAAAAAACTCCATTTCAATAAAATGTTTATCTATTTAGATGGTGAAATATCGATGTAAATACATATCAAAGTTCATTATTTAGAAATTCTCTAAACTCGTCACTAGACTCGTCAATGTACGGGCGGTGATCATATTTTTTAAATATTACTACTCTAATTTCATTGAGGTTTGCTATATAGTTAAGCAATATTCTCTTTATATTATTTTTTATTGGTTACATACGACCATTAACTGTCGTATCTTGCGACACATATAGTCTTATTGTCTACATGTATATATATTTTTAAATAAAATATTACTTTAAAGTAAATATACAAACTTCGATATTATATAAGAATTTTTTTACCCATGATTAAGGGCGTTTCTTTGTTTGTTTTCGTGTATTAACTGGAATTGGAATGAATCGAAAACACGATGTCCCCGCTTATTTATACCATTCGTTATCTATTTTATTGTGACGTCATAACACAGGTGTGCCGCACATCTGGCCGGCTAGTAGTTGTAGTCAAGCGCGGTTGATAACACGTGGGAAGTCTCAAAATTTGGATCGAATTTGATTCCCGACTCCGACAAAGAGGTCTAGAGGAGTTTTAGAAGCGGTAAGAATTACGTGTACAAATATTGCTAAAAGTAATGCTTCAGAATCATACTTGAATTTGGTGGACTTGATTATCATTATTAAAATTCAATAATTATTCAGCGGTGACCATCACAAACCTGAATCGTAGGAAAGATTGGCTATGCAAGTCACTAACATCGTGGCTACTAGGTGGTAGAAAGTAAAAAGAAAATAATACTAAATTCTTTTTAATACAAAAAACTTTTCTTTTAAATTTTTAGCAAAACTTTAAGGTTCGATCGTCAAAATCATTATCGAGGTATTAGCTTTAGTCTTAACATATTTCAAGTTGATGTCGGCTATCCGAGACCCACAGTCACGTAGTTCGTCGAGCTAACTTTTGCGGCGTCCGAGCGAAACACATCACGCACATGTTTGGCAACGTGCCATTAAACATCTTCGATATGATTTCTTTAATAATAAACTTTTCTAACATAACATCATAGTAAGTTGATACTTGATAGTATTTTTGATGTTAAGGTATAATATATTCTGTGAAACTTATAGATATGAAAAAAAAGTCAAATGGGTGGTTCAAGTAATATCCGCTAAAACTAGAATGACTTGATTAAAGTGTAATAATGTTATTTTTTTATATATTACAAGATAGCAAACAAGCAAATAGGTCTCCTGATGGAAAGAGTCAACCATCGTCTATAGACACCAAAGATGTTAATGGTGCGTTACTATCTTGTGGCGAGGTCTAATGCCACATGCATAAGTTTACCGGCCACCTTACCCTCCAAACTGGAACACGACAATGACAAGCACTGACGCTATAGCGTCAGAAATAGGTAAGGTGGTGGTACCAGACCCGAGCGAGACAATGCAGAACTCTACCACCTGGTAGTCACAATGTTAGTAACTCGTATAGCCAATCGGTCGCCTTTTATGACCTTCTACGGCGCGTCCTGGCAGAACTGCAGTTGGTCTATTCTTCAAAGGAGCCCGGGACCAACACGGAAAGTAATGTTCTATGAATCACAGAACATTAGCTAAGATGCCACCATATCATTATTAGCATTAATAATAGTAGTAGATTAATAATAATAATATTACTGGACAAATTACACGAATCAATCTAACCCCAAAGTAAGCAAATTATTTTCTTATGTAATCGGTGTAAGTCAACGATACTAATACATAGAAATACAAAAATAAATACTGTTATATACACAATAAACACCCAGATCCAAAAATACGAACATCTATGCTTATCACATAAATTTTTGTCCTTGTCGAATATGGGGAATCGAACCTGAGCCCCATCGATTTGTAGTTCACTAATCTGCATAATCGCTAAAGGTTCGCTAACCATTCTACCAACAGGGCGGTCAAAAATTACTTTCGACTGTTGGTATAATGAATAAATATTCCTGAACAAATTACAAGATTTTTTCTCGATTGATCGATAACATTCAACGATATTATCTTTAATTAACTTAGAGATACATATATAAATACTAAAATATATTTTCAAATATCCAAACCCAAATATATAAACATCTATGCTCATCACGGTAATGTTTGTCTCTGTCGGGAATCGATCCTGAGCCCCATCGATTGCATAATAAGTTTGGCTAAGCACTGAAATGTAAACACAATAAAGATATAACGACCCACTTTCTTTGAAAAGCTATTGAGCTTTTCAAAGATTTCAATGAGATTGATACTATTGAGTGTATGTAAGCCTCTTTGTATAATATGTCGTAAGTTTTTAATCAAGATAAGTCTGTACTAAAAGCCTTTAAATCAAATATCAGTGTTGTAAAAGTTAATTTTTTCTTTCTTTATCGATAAGCATACATTACAAGTAAAAAACATCACTAGGCTTTTCAGTATTCTTTGCTGAATCTCTAACTAACACACAAAACTTATACTTTAACCGTATCTTCTGTATGTTCAAATCGATACCGTAGTGCAAGATTTCAGCTCTTTTTTAATTAATACTACTTTGAGCACCACCCCGAAAGAATGCTTCAAGTCATTAAAAGTTTTAATGGCCTTTTGGGTTTACGTTGCCGCCGAGAACAGTCACAGATACACTCACTGCCAATTTGACGAAATCTCAATGGAAAAGTCGAGATAAGCCGGGATGCACTTCAATATCAATTTATTTTTGCTTTTCAAAGAAAACAAAAAATGTAGAAGTGATGTAGATTTCAGCGATCAGGCTCTTAATTTAAGTGGCAGTTACTGGTTGTTAGTACGGTAGGCGTATCATCTAACGTTTGCAATTCGCTAGCGATCAGCGATGACTCTTAAACGTAATGAAAAAATCATCAAAAACGTCGCCAATTGCTTGCTGGTCACTAGATGCACTTTTTGCAATGTCACAGTATCAAAACTAATCAAGCGGCAACGACTACCACTAATGTACAAGGTTGTTATGTGTCTTGCAATAACTAAACAATCACGATAATTTCGCATTGCGAGTTACGTGATCACCCCGCGGGTGTACTGGGTTATTTCATTTTTGTTTATAATATTGCTTTTTTATTATATTGTTTTTATAAATATGGTAAAAACATTTTTATGAAAACTCAGGCAAAATATAAACGTAAGTTACTTAAATATATTTAAGTAGTATTTACACAAGGAGATGGATAATGGAAAATAAAACTAGTCGTTTTTAGACAACCTTGAGATGTTATTGGTACGTGTTTCGCTTTCTAATGTTTATATCCACTTGCTACACCTTAGTGACTATTAAATAATTTGCTTACTTTGGAGTTTATTCAATTCGTGTATATTAAATATGTATATTTTTATAACCTCTGAGAACAGTAAGCTCTAAGTTATACACTAAATAATCATTATTGTTGCACTGCTTCTTAACTGCACTTTTTTAACGATGCCTCATCAGTCGGACATATTTCCCCGCGATGGTCAGGTCCCCTTTCGAAAAGCAGACCATATGCCTTTCTTCTAGGCAGTTCGTAAGAGGTGGACGATTTGCAATACCAGTTATGTCGACTACTAGGTGGTAGAGTTCTGCATTGTCTCACCCGGGTCTGGTACCAACGCGTTACCTATTTCTGCCGTAATAGCGTCAGTACTTGTCATAGTTGATTTCCGGTTTGGAGGGTAAGTTAGCTGGTAAATTTATGTATGTATGAGTCTATCTCAAGGATAGTAACACATCATTAACATTTTTTGGCGTCTACAAGTGAAGGTAGTCACTTCCCGTCAGGAAAGCCATTTGGCCTCATATTTTCTTTCACAATTTCATGTAGATATATTAATTATCTTTAGTATTTATTTTATCTCTATAATGAAGCTGTAATGAACTCATTAAAACATTAATTAACAACAGCATTGCGTTAAATACGCGTAAGTGCGAGTGTTCTCATTTGGCGGCGGACGCCTTTAAATCGAAAACCAATTATGGAAAAAGTGAACATAAATATAGCCACGCTTGTCCCATAATGTAGATGTGTAGGGGAGGGGACACTACATGGACATAAAGCAAATGTTTTTTATATCAATAGACTAGCGACTTGCCCGCGGTTTCACCCGCATAGCTTTTGTTCCCGTGGGAATATCGGAAAGGTTTATATACTAAGATTTTGCTCAAGAATCAATCTATCTATTAAAAAAACCGCATCAAAATCCGTTGCATAGTTTTAAAGATTTAAGCATACATAGGGTCATAGGGACACACACAGGGAAAGCGACTATGTTTTATACTATCAATAGATAACAAACAAGCAAATAGCTCTTCGAATGGAAAGAGAAACCGTGGCCTATAGACAACAAAGATGTTAATGGTGCGTTGCTATTTGTGTGTACTATATATGTGTATATACTCTCCAAACCGGAATACGATAATTGACAGGCATTGACACTACTACGGCAGGAATAGGTAAGGCAGTAGTACCAATTACCCGGCCGAGACGTTGCGGAATTCTACCACATAATAATCATGACGGTAGTGATACGTATAGCCAATCGGTCGCGTTTTAGGACTTGCGTGGCAGAATGGCAGTTGGTATATTTTTTAAGGATCACGGGTTTAAGGAGCACAGGGGAAAATGTTAAAAATCCTATTGGTGTTTTTATTACATACATAAATGTGATTGATAAAAGACTGATAGTTAACTGGAAATTGGCCTAAATGACAACCTGCGCCAGGCTAACGTCTGACATACACTGAGTTGGATCCTTTTTAGTGGCATTGTGAGACACACACATGGTATGGGTCCTAAAACACAGCCACACACAGTTCTATACATTTCATTTGCTTAGATCTATTGTGTTGTGTGTGTATGTGTGTGTGTGTTGTATATGTTTTTGATGTGTTTTGTTTACGCTCATGCGTATAACTTATATTTTATATAATACTAGCTGACCCGGCAAACGTTGTTTTACTGTATAAATTATTAGACATAGGTATAAACCTTCCTCTTGAGTCACTCTATCTATTAAAAAAACCGCATCAAAATTCGTTGCGTAATATAAAAGATCTAATCATACATAGAGTGGCGGGCCTGGGTGACCATACTATAAACATTTTTATTGGAAAATTTGGTCGAAGTTTTTTTTTTTTTCATATTCGGCTCTAGAATCGTGTACTGACCGCCCTCATTCAATACGTACAATCTTTTGCCAGTGAACTTGTATAACTGGCTCATCCAGTAACAGCGTTCTCTCAGTAAAAACGTTTAATTAACACAACTGACAGCGTGTGAGTCGGCACACGGACGCCGTACATTGCGAAACATCTATGTGCTTGTGTACTCGTTAATGTTTGATTTAAATACAAATCCATGAGAGAATTAAGACTTAATATTGTGAGACTCTGGACTACAGTCTTGATTTTTTTTCTTTGCTCTCAATATCAAAACAGATTCACTGATTTTGCATCGACGTACAACCACAGAGGTTAAAAGTTTAATGTTTGTAAATGCGTTGACTGCCTCGTAGTCTAGGTGATGTTCAGATCATGAGGTGCCGGATTCGATTCATGGATCGGACAAAAGTGTCATGGAAGCCTTTCTGAGGTTTTTCTCGAAAATCTAAAATCACAGTAGCACTAGCTATCTAATGCGGATAAGCACTTAAAGTCGTCGGTCCTGGCTATCGTTAGAAATGGTTGGTAAACGTTATTTTTTATGTTTCACTACTGTAACAATTTCGCTGTTTGTGTAGGTCATGTAACTAACAATGGTAGAGTTCTGCATTGTCTCGCCCGGGTCTGGTACCACCGTCTTACCTATTCCTGCCGCAATAGCGTCAGTGCTTGTCGCTGTCGTGTTCCGGTTTGGAGGGTAAGGTAGCCGGTAAACTTATGCATGTGGCATCAGACCTCGCCACAAGATAGCAACGCACCATTAACATCTTTGGTGTCTATAGGGGATGGTTGACTCTTTCCATCAGGAGACCCATCTGCTTGTTTGCTATCTTATGATATATATATAAAAAAAAAGGTATTCGTTAACTCAAATTTGCCTCATCTACGTAAGGAAATCTTATGTAATAATATAAAATAGTGCCACCGAATTATCTGTTCAGACAAAATAACAACTGCATTCGTCAGTCACTGGTTTGAAATGTAATGTAATTCCGCTGTAGGTTTATTAGAGCAAGATCCCAGGGCCACCAGACGTCACGTATTTTCTGATGGATGAAATGTGGACGATAGAGTAGTGTTAGTATGTACTATGATCGTATGCCTACCTGCTAGCTTGGTCAAACGGCCAATTTCCAGGTATCAGGTAATCAAGGTACATAAAAACATTACTTACTCCACGTAAATTCTCATGGCTGATTTTCATATATGTTTTCGAGTGTATAGTTAAAAATAAATTGTCAATACTCCCAGACACTTTCCGTCGGCCATATTGCTTGGCAGACGCTTTAAGTGTCTCAAAATTATTAGTTAACTTCACGTAAATTCTGACGCTCCATTTTTATATATATTCATCCGACAACAATTTTAAAACCTTTGACAAGAAGACAGACCAATCCAAGGGGCCAATCATTCCCTAAACTAAATTTTAATATCTCTGTGAGTGGGAGCGCGAGAGCATTATCTACGCGCATGAGAATGAGTGAGACCGACTGCGCTGTTAAGTAGAGATGAGACGTATTTACGGGAACAGGTTTCTATACTAGGTTTCAACTAAGAAGTCTCCAAACTAAGTATTCAGTCGTAGAATATACGAGTATCGAGTATTTAGAAGTACTGTAAGCGTACGCGTCCCCGATTACACATACAACTTAGTAATGTCAAAGAGGCAAAAGCGTATCGAGTATTTAAAAGTATCACGCGTACGCGTCCGTGAATACGTATACAATGTACTAATCCTTTGAGATTTGGGACAAGTACACTGTGAAGGGCGACTGCTAAATATGCCAGTATTAAAGTCATATTATAATACATACATTAAAAATTCCAAAAAGCTGTCAGTCTTAAGCCTGTGAACGTATTAAGGGAATATTTCAATTTTTTTACATTTTCTTACACTAAGCTAGGTAGGTATTCAATCAATTCTCCTAAGTCGTATATTTGACCGTCTTGTTGGTCGGGTGGTTAGCGTTAGGTACGCAATCAACGAGGCCCGGGTTCGAATCCCGTTGGTATTTTTGATTTGGTTGTTCATTAAATAAATTATTGTATTAATTACCTCTGTAGTCTATTGTATATCAGTCTATCTGTAGGCCCGGTGTTGCCATTGACTATATAAAGTCCCCGGTTGGTTTACCGGATCAGGCAATCCAAAAAAAAATTATATCAATTTTCTGATAAAAACGAATTGCCTGGGATTGGATTAGTGCTCGGTTGGCAACAGGATTGCCACATATCACATTGTGTGGGATTAACTATCTTCAGCTAAACATGAGTGCACTGGTCTACCTAGCATGGCAGAACACTGAATACTTATTTGGGAGTGACTTTAGCTGTTGGCCTCAAGAGGGCCTTTAAATTACAATAAAGTTAGCTGTCACCTGACCAATTTTTTATTTTATTTAAAAATTATATTAGTTAAAAATAATTAGTAAAAAAAATGAAAGTAAATTAGCCGATATTTAAAAATTATTAGAATTGGTGTTGGTGTTGGTGTTGGTCCCGGCCTCCTTTGAAGAATAGGCCAACTGCCGTTCTGCCAGGCAGGTCGTAAAAGGCGACCGATTGGCTATCGAGTCACTACCATCGTGGCTACTAGGTGGTAGAGTTCTGCATTGTCTCGCCCGGGTCTGGTACCACCGCCTTACCTATTCCTGCCGCAATAGCGTCAGTGCTTGTCGCTGTCGTGTTCCGGTTTGGAGGGTAAGGTAGCCGGTAAACTTATGCATGTGGCATTAGACCTCGCCACAAGATAGCAACGCACCATTAACATCTTTGATGTCTATAGGCGATGGTTGACTCTTTCCATCAGGAGACCCATCTGCTTGTTTGCTATCTTATGATATAAAAAAAAAAAATTAATTGAAAAAATTATTTAAAAAAATTTTTCATTTGTAAAAAATTTGAAAAACTATAAGTGTTATTTTTAAAAAAATATTTTTTAGTTCTAATTAATAAATTGAAAAAAAAAAAAAATGTCGGCTAACTTTAGTATTATTGATTATAGGTCAATTTTTTTTCTTATTTTTGTTGCCATAATTTACTTGTCAACAAAAGTTCTAAAAATTATAAAATATCTGTTCAAGTAATTTTCATGGCCTTAACAGCGCAGTCGGTCTAACTCAGTCTCATGCGCGTAGATAATGCTCTCGCGCTCCCACTCACAGAGATATTAAAATTTAGTTTAGGGGATGATTGGCCCCTTGAATCGGTCTGTCTTCTTGTAAAAGGTTTTAAAATTGTTGTCGGATGAACATATATAAAAATGGAGCGTCAGAATTTACGTGAAGTTAACTAATTATTTTGAGACCCTTAAAGCGTCTGCCAAGCAATATGGCCGGCGGAAAGTGTCTGGGAGAATTGACAATTTATTTTTAACTATACACTCGAAAACATATATGAAAATCAGCCATGAAAATTTACGTGAAGTAAGTAATGTTTTTATGTACCTTGATTACTTGATACCTGGAAATTGGCCATTTGACCAAGCTAGCAGGTAGGCATACGATCATAGTACATACTAATACTACTCAATCGTCCACATTTCATCCGTCAGAAAATACGTGACGTCTGACAGCTCTGGGATCTTGGACTATATCTACTCCTTACGTGTCACTAGTGGCGCCCTCTGAGCAGAAAAGTTGGTGGTACGATAGTTAAATAAAATAGGTAAAAAATTTACTTATTTACATGGTAAATAATGTCTACGCTATTATATCTTTTTTGGTAAATTTTATTAGGTCGATAAAATGCGGTGATGGACATCACCACTCATTTCGCTAACTGACAAACCAGAGAATCGTGGTGAAATGAAAAATCTAGACGTTCGGTTTACTCTGCCTACTTCGCAAGGGAATAGGGTATGAAGATACTTTATCTGTGTATCTATGTCAGTCTGTGGCTAGAGTTAACAACTTTTTTCATGAAATAAAGTATACTTAGGTGTATTAAATTAATAGATGTTAACAATTTCGGCTCCAAAATTAACCTTTTTTTTCTTACGATTATACATGTTATTGCTATAATTTTCTTATAATTAATTTAAATCTGGAGCTAGTCATGCTATTGTTGTACCATATAACTACTGAACTGTGGAAACTTTTTTACAATCTGTGATCTGTAATAATTTCATTAATATCTATCTCCATGACCCTATCCTCAGGGGTGCTTTATCAACCTTTTCCTATTTTGTCATATTTTCCGATTTTTTTAAATTTTCCGATTATTTCAAACTTTCTATTGGATTTGCCGTTTTAACAATATAATTACCGATATATCGTAACTTATTATTGAATTGTAACTGAGATTGGTGTGGTAATATAATGTGACCTTTTACCTGAAATTATGTATTATTATACATTTAAAACTGAATGTATTGTTATACACCTTTTAAACTATTCAACTATTTTTTCCCTGTGCCAACCTTCTTCAACTATTTTCACGATGATGTCAGTATGTACGTAAATATCTTATAATTTTTGAATGGCTTGACCGATCGAAACACAGGTGATGGCATTCATTAGATTCCATTCAATTTAGACTTCCTGAAAATTTGAACCAATTCGGTCCAGGAGATTTTGAGAAATGTTGAAAAAAAAAAAACCTAAAAAAATTGGTAAAACAGTATTTTTTTTAACATTACTTCCAGATTATATTGCCAACTCAGAATAAAACCTAATTAGCTTTATTCCTTAAAAAACTACGTCCAATTTCGTAAATTTCATCGTAAATCAGTTTATTCATTCATATTTCAAATTCGAATCAAGTTTTAAAAAGTTACAGCTTTTCAAATAATAATACTATTTAACATTTTTAAAATAATTTTCAGGCTAATTGATTTAAAAATCTAATCAGCTCTTCCACTTAAAAAACTGCGTCAAATACCATAAATTAGTCAAAACCAGTTGATATTTTCGGAATTAATCAATGGAAAAAAATTTTGAAAAAAATTTTTTGGCTTTTCTTCAATAATTTCGAACTTATCGATTTTGTACCTAATAAAACATTTAAGAGCTCAAAAGTTGCGTTGAATGTTTTTCGAAAAATCAAATTCGATCATTGTTTCCAAAATATACAGCTTTTCAAAAATAACATTACTATCATTAGTAACAATGTTTAGAGTTTTAAACTCTGAAAAAATCTATCCTCAGGCTGGTTTTAGTGTCAGGCTGACCGTACGCTGACGGTCGGTGTTGATGGTATATATGTAGTCATAGGTTGCGTTTTGAGTCGCGTAGACCGCTTAGCGCTGACGGCTGTAGGCTACATACATCAGCGCCGACCGTCAGGGTGCGGTCAGCGTGATAATAAAACCAGCCTTAGGTACAGTTTGCTTCTTTGAACTTAAAATACCTCAATTTAGTGGGAAGTTTCAGGGATGGCCTGCGGGGTCAACTGGTTCACAGTTTTTTTTTTGTTAGCACCGCATGTATGTACGTTGTACACCATTCACGTTGACATTTAAATAGATCTATACCAGTGATACTGAATTGTTTGCTATTCTGTGTGCTACAAATGATTCTGTGATATATAATTACTTACAGGCCTAGTAGCTGACTTCTTTGGCTGTAAGTTATTTAAAAAAATGTTTTCCTCCTTCATTCATAATTATTATATGTACGTATCTATGTATTTCTTTCTAAAAATATTTCATCTACGAATTAAAATGTAGTGGTAATTTGTTAACAATTTGCCTCGTAAAAGCATGTTGTTGATCCTGGACATTGCATCTGAGTGCCTTTACGGTTGGCAAATACGATGATGGCAGTCAAGGGTATTCGTGAATCACGATGAACTTGATTATAAAGAATACCATAGCTGCTTAATTATGGATTTCTGCAAAGTAACGCCTAAATCTATTAAATATCTTAAAGCACTTGAATATCTTTTGTGTTCGATCTATTTGTATGAAAACCGACGTGATGATATTAAACCAGAACCACTTGTAACGTTCAGATTGAGTAGGCATCCATTTTGGGAATCGATATGTTAATTCTATTATTTGTTTTCAGCCGTCGTCTCAAAAAAGCAGTATACTATTCTTTTGGACCTACGTAATATTACTGAAGATATCATTCAGGATAACATAGATATAGGAGGTTGGAATTTGACTAATGTAGTTATACTGCCTTAAATTTCCATTTATTTTACGTTATGAATTTAATTAATTACACAACAATTTCGTACACATAAAGTAGCGCATAAAAGTTACGAAACCTCTGTTGAATATTCTATGAAAGTCAACGTAAAGTTGCGGGTTTAACTGGATAAATAAATAATAATCAAGTTACGAAAACAGTCAAGTTGGGGGATTAGAGTTAAATTCAATTAGAGACCGCGTTAGTTTGTATATAGTTTCGACTTAATACAATGTTTTGACAACGTTGGCAGTAGGCTGTGTCTCAAACATTGTTATAAAGGTTCTAACGTTTGCTTGTGACGTCTGTATAGTTCCAGATGTAACTGAGAGGGCTGACACAAGTAGTATTTGCAGAGTTGATAAATATCTTTTGTTTGTCACGCCACTTGCTGTTAGCCGCAATTTCGTCTGCATTGTTTATTTAACGTAGAAAAAATAGTGCCGATAAAAGTCATTGTTTCTAGTTATATGTAGTTAGAAAACTTTAATAAATTTGTACTGTAAAATTAACATGTCTAATGCTTTGAAAATTGAAATTATACTTCAATTTTTTATTATTCTTTGATTTATCTTTTCATGGTAAGTTTATTTTACTCTGAAATTAGTTAAGATGTTTTATTTAGTTTCCGTATTACATAAGATTGGCTAGGATAGAATGTCCTTGATGTTAAGTTTAACCTATGTACTTTTTTAATGCATATATATAAATAAATATCGATGGAATTACAAATTACACAAATCGATCTAACTTAAAATTAAACAAATTAATTTACTGTGTTAACGGTTGACATAAAAGACTACACATATCGAAGGAGTGTGTTCAGTACTCGATTCTGATACCGAATGGGTAGAAGAATCGACACTTAAAATTTGAACTAACAGGCTAGTTGACTAAATGATAAACTGTTTAGTAATAATTTACCTTATTATGTATATTAACCAAAAAACAATTTATTTTTAATAAAAATTATGATGGTAGTGACGCGCATAGCCAATCGGACGATTTTTACGGCCGGCCTAGCAGAACGATAGTTGGCCTATTCTTAAAGGAGCCCGGACCAACACGGGGGATAAATTACCAAATGCAAAATGTTAGAAAGACTATTGCATACAGACACCAAATAAATTAAGTAAACAGGCAGATGATGACCTAAAATAGCATATATTATTTGTATTCCGGAAAATATGTTGTTCAAGTGGGATTCACCAAAACTTTTATAATGTACTGGACTGCAGGTTGAAGCGAGTAATGTAATAAAACTTCTGTCACTCGACTAACGAAGCGTTCTACGTGCATGTAATAGTCTGACATAGATTGAACTAAGGCAAAATAAACAGTTTTCAAAACTAGTTTTGATACGTCTCTAATGGTCGGTTTCTGAAACGCAAATTAATTTTTACAAGCAATTAATTTGTGTTTAATAGATCATTTGCTTGTAAAAATTATGTTAAACTTCTTAATAATCTCAAGTCTCTTAATAATCCAGATCAATCTACAGGTATGCTTGATTAATAGGTTTTTTGAGTATTCTATGTTAAGTGTCATTTTCGCCGTGTTGGTCCCGGCCTCCTTTGTAGAATAGGCCAACTGCTGTTCTGCCAGGCAGGTCGTAAAAGGCGACCAATTGGCTATCGAGTCACTACCATCGTGGCAACTAGGTGGTAGAGTTCTGCATTGTCTCGCCCGGGTCTGGTACCACCGCCTTACCTATTCCTGCCGCAATAGCGTCAGTGCTTGTCGCTGTCATGTTACGGTTTGGAGGGTAAGGTAGCCGGTAAACTTAAACTTATGCATGTGGCATTAGACCTCGCCACGAGATAGCAACGCACCATTAACATCTTTGGTGTCTATAGGCGATGGTTGACTCTTTCCATCAGGAGACCCATCTGCTTGTTTGCTATCTTATGATATAAAAAAAAAAGTTTTATCTAGTAGAACACGGATAACTTATCCTTTGTCATTTTTAATAGCAAATAACGTCTAGGTGATGTATTAATATTACAAGAATGTATTAGCTATAAATGTCACTACCATCATGACTACTAAGTGGTAGATTTCCGCAACATCTCGCCTGAGTATTTGGTACCACCGCTTTAGATTTTTCTGCCGCAAATGCGTCAATGCTTGTCATTGTAGTGTTTTGGTTTGGAGACTTATGCATATTGAATTGATATCCCGCTACACGGATAGCAACGCACCATTTACTTTTTGTATCTATAGGCGATGGTTTCTCATTCCATCAGGAGAGCTATTGCTTGTTTTCTATCTAACGATATAAAACAAAACTCCTGTAGGCGACGGTTGTCTCGTTTGACGAAGAGAGCTTGTGCTACGTTTGCTATTCTACGAAAAAAATACTTTCCCTATAGATCAGCAACGCAACTGCAAGTGGTCTTGTAGTACTGCAATACTCCGGTATTGCGGATGTCCATGAGCCGTGGTGATCACTTAACATCCTACTCATTTGTGCCCTATTCCATAAAAAAAGTTCACGAATGAACTTGCAAAACCTCTGGTATTAAAACAAATAATTGCCAGCGAATTATTTGCCTTTTATATACCTTATGGTGGATGTAATAAAAGTGATTTACGAATAATAGGGTTGACGCTATTTAGAAACTTTCATATATCTATATATATATAAAAATCAATTGCTGTTCGTTAGCCTCGCTAAAACTACTGAACTAATTTGGCTAATTTTGATTTTGAATTAATTGTTGAAGTCCAGGGAAGGTTTAAAAGGTAAGAAAATATGGAAAAAAAATAAGAGTATTAAAAAATGTTATTTAATAAAATATATCGAAATAATTGAAACGCGGAAGCATTTCAATTTCCCAAATCAAGTTGGAGACGTGTCAGAAATTTTCGCTCTAATATTTGTCGGTACAAATACGACAGAATAAAAAGTAATTAAAGTCACCCGCTCCGCTCCCGGCGGATTTGTCCGCGAAGTACACCGGAAGTGGACGCGGTAACAGTAAGAATTTTTACCGCCTCGTATCTAGATGGAGATCTCTGGTATCATTTTTTTTAGGATATTGAATTTCAGTAAGCATTCGATTTCATTTATTACTAAAAAATCCACTGTACTTGTTTACGAATATTTTTTTTTTCATACTTCAATCATAATCATACTTCAATCAATAGTTCTAGTCCTACCAGGACTAGAACTATTGATTGAAGTATAATTTCTTTAAGCGCTACTTATAGTTTGTGAGTAACTCATACTTTTTCGGATGGAAATAATGCTTGACGCAGTATCCGTTATTTAAAAATAGAATACTATTGGTGTATGTGACATATATAATACATTTTATAACAAGTTTATAATACATGAGATAACCTTCAGCTATCAGATAATGTCCATCATATCACTACGAGTATATGATGGATGGATAATATTATAAAACAAAATCGTTATTTACCTGTTAGTTTTCTACAATTAGTTTTACCTTTTTATTTAAACGCAGTAAAATTGCAACAATCGCCTTCTCAGTTCCTGTGTCCCTGGAACCTCGTATCAGATCTTCAGCAAGTTAAAATGAGACCACACGGGTTGTATAAAATACTCTCCTAGACAAAAAAGATTTTTCAAAATCAGTTTACAAGTTACCGAGTCTTCAGGTAACAAACATAAAAAATACAACCTAATTGATAACGTTCTCCTTTTTAAAGTCGGTTGTAAATATATCCAGATACGTTCTTTTACGAACTTCCAGATAAAACTGGCGATGGTCTTTTCTTTGAAGGAACCCGGACCAAAAGGGGGAGGACCGACACGAGGGAAATTACATGACTTGTTTTAATGGATATAAAGTAGGTTTGTTACGGCCTGGCCATGGGAAATTCGCGCCTGCGATTTTTCACGCGGCGCGAACGGCGAAGCGTCTAGCGTCTGAAACAAATGTATGGCGAAGCGCTAAACATACCACGCGGCGAGGCGACCGGCGGAATGACGGACGAATTTTGCCGAGCGAATCGGGGGCGTAACGTGGGACGCAGCGAGCGAGTGAGACAAATGTATGAATAAGCACAGCGCATGAACATGACGCATCACGCAATGACAGAATAGTCTAGGAACCAGCATGGTTTAGTTGTATGCCGAGATAATACTCTATGAACATTTTAACTTTAATATTTAAATATTTACTAGGCCAGTAATTTGTATGTCTGGTCACCATATCATAAGTATAAAAAAAGTTCAGAGATACAATTTTTTTTTCTTCCCACAATGTTGAATATTCATAAGATATAAGTAGATAGATATAAGTAGTGTCACCAAAAATCGATAGTTTTAATCTAAAAACGCCATAACGTAGATAGTATCGATAATATTGAATGCTGCAAGTAAATAAACTATCGATTGCGTCGACAGTATGAATTATTGGACATAAACAAAGTATTGTTTCTATCAATAGTATTGTTAGACATATTGAATTGACTATCGATATATTTGTTACTATCGATAGTTTATACAATCGACAGCATCGGTCAGTATTAGATCGATATCAGACTATCGATAGTTTTGATGGTATTGATACTTTTGATAGTTTATTTTTTTCATCATGAATATTTTTTTATTTTTTATTTATTTATTTACTTTTGACAAAGCCAGTACAGTACAATTATAGTGCTAGTTTATTCTGTTAAAATATTTCTAACTTTGTGAGAGACTGGTGCCTGAAAAGGTATTTAATAAGAAACTCCGTTACACCAGGTCACCAGCAATATTATCGATTGTATTGCTGTTTATTGATAGTATTGTACTTAATGAGGTAATAAAACCCTATCGATAATGGACTGTCAATCGGCAACACTATAAATCAAAGGTTTCGAGTTTCGACACTCAAATAAAATAAAATAAAATAAAAAACCAAAAATTTGTCTTGATATAGTAAGTATTTCTCATTCTTCTTGTGAAAGTCAACATCTATGCTATACCCCGATTATTATTTAAATCACGTACTACACATTCTCTTCCAAATAGTAAGTGTTGAAGTGCAAAATTACTCCCCTCCAAGCAATATAGAAATAAAGTTGAAAATCCAATTTGCTCTCGGACTATACGGTCGCAGCGAAGACCGCCAAGTTCCTGTGGCCTCATTATCCGCGTTGCGCGAATTTCGCCTCACCTGACGCGCCGCCACCGGTTCACGTGGCCGGGAGGATAGATTGCCTTTAAAAAAGTAACAGAAAGAGTAAGAGCTTCGTCGACTAGAATCTTATAGACTTGTTTCATAAATGGGTAGAACTAGAATTCTACCCGACTTGTAACATAAATATGCAGTAAGTTTTTTAGGTTCCCTTTAGCGCCAACAGGAAAATAATGACAGACTTTGCAACGGAGAACTATTTTACGGTGCTTTAAACAAGAATGCTACGAATATTTGGTTACTATCCTATATTCGGCCTATTTGAACACTTTTTTGGTATTCGGTATTCAGCCGAACATTGGTTTCGGTAATCATGAAAAAAATTTACAAATATTGCTATAAAAATATTTGACCAATAAACAGTACAAGTAATGCTTAAAATGTATCAGAGATAAGTTTTTATTTTACTAATGCTTTAAACTAATCACAGTTATAATTTTTTAGGGTTCCATACGTAAAAGGTAAAACGGGACTTACTAAGTTTTTGCTGTCTGTCTGTCTGTCACTAGGCTGTGTCTCATAAACCGTGATAGCTAAAAAGCTGAAATTTTCACAAGTCATGTATATTTACGTTGCCGCTTTTACAACAAATACTAAAAATAAAAAATGAAAATATTAAGGGGATCTCCATATAGTAAACGTGTTTTTTTCCTATGTTTTTGCTCAACATTAATAACGGTAACAGGTAGATGCTTAAAATTTTCACAGAATATTTAGTTGTATATTACCTTTCAAAATAAATAATTCGGAGGCCGTATATTCGGCGCTTCCGCCAAAGCCGGATATTCGGTATTGGCGAAATCACTATTTCTGACATCTCCCTTGTAAACTGTTTCCGTTTTACTAACAAAATTTTTTATTTTGCATCGAGTTTCGAGATCTAGTCCGATAATTAATATAATAAAGTTAATATAATTAAAGTAATATAATTAAATTAATATAATTAAAGTGCTGATGCACTAGCTGCAATCTACCGCCCGGGATATACTTATTTTATTAAGATATATTTACTTAGTCAAATAATATCCTTTATACTGTTCCAGATCATCGTCTACCTATGTGTCAAATTTCATACAAATCGGTCAAGCTGTTTTTGCGTTATTGGGTAACAAGCATTCAAACATTCGCATTTATTATATTAATAATATTTATAATAAAATTAGTTGCAACCTCCAGTCCGCTGCGTTACAAAAGTCTTACAACTTATTTTATTTAGATATATTTACCCAGATAAGATGTAATTTATATGCTATTTCAGGCTATCGTCTACCCATGTATAAAATTTCATACAAATGGGTCCAGCAGTTTTTGCGTGATTGAGTAACAAAAGGCCAAACTTTCGGATTTATCTTTACAAAATATAAAACAAAGTCGCTTTTGATGTATGTTCGCATAGATCTTTTAAATTACGCAACGTATTTTAATGCGAATTTCATCAATAGACAAAGTAATTCAAGGTTTACGTGTATAATACGCGCTTAAAATAGTAGACAAAAACTGAAAATTTCAAAGAATTTTACAGCATATAGTTTAACACCCGTGCAAAGCCAGGGCGGGTCGCTATATATAAAAAGGATGTTTGTATATATGAAATCGGTAGACTCAGAAACTATTTACCGATCATTATGAAAATTGATTTATGTATATGTATTTTTTTACGGGGAAGGTTTTTATGCTATCCCCGATGACGTTGCTCGCCACCAGGTGGCACTGCAGTGTACCGTTTTTCGTATCGTTCAACTAATGTGTTCAACCGATTGTCATGAAAATTAATATGTTCTTAGATGGTTTTTTTCGTGTAGAAAACGATTATGCTATTGTCATTAATGTAAATCGCTAAAAGGTGGCGCTGCGATGTACAGACCAATCGAATGTCACCGCGTTTCGGTCGGCTAAGCTCATTGATATAAAAAACCCTAGATGCACAGTCCCGAACAAAACTGACACTCAAAACTGTCCCTAATTTCACATAAGTAATTATAGATATGGCAAAAACAAATGTCTTTGCATGTTCAATCTTAAGCGCAAGATTTATAGTTGTTTTTACAAAGCAATGTATAAAAAGTAAAAAAAATTGACACTGTCACGACCGACGCGATTCTATTTGAAATTTTTTGAGGACGTTTTTGAGACACTGGTGTATCTTGGGTTTTTTTTATATCAATGGTTAAGCTGTTCAAAAGTTATGAGATGTTTACACTGACACACACATACATACATAAACACGCACACACAGAGACATACGTAGCGGGAAGTTAAAAGTTAAGCATGTAGGTATTACACTACCCGTGCGTAAACCAGGGCGGGTTGTTAGTAAGTTATAAAGACGTAAGATTGGCTATTCTATTCATTACACTGATCACTTATCACTCGCACTGATCAACGGCTGTCTTCACGTATTTTTTGCTTAATTCTAAGCACCTGCATTAAACACTCGTACTCGTACTAATCATAGAGTAATCTCCACCCCGTTGGTCGAGTGGGACATGGGACAATGGGACAACCATTTGTGTGATGAGCATAAATGTATGTATTTCTGGGTATGGGTGTTTATTATGTATATAAAAATATTTATATATGTATTTCTATGTATTATTATCGTTGACTAACACCCATAACATAAGCAAATAATTTGCTTACTGTGGGGTTAGATCGATAAGTGTAATTTGTCCCGTGAATATTTATTTAATTTAAAAAAAAGATGTGTGGCACTCGGAGACTGCCGCGGTAAAGCTATTGCATAGCATTTTTTATCAACTTATGCAATTATAATTATATATTTATTTTATTTATGCAGTATTTTTTTTTCTTTGTTTATTCATATTTAAAACACTTTGTACACAAATTATACGAGTACAGATATTCACTGTTGTACGTAGATGATAAATACCTATACACCTATATACTTTCTCACAAACAGCTGATTACGGTAGATTTCCAATCCAACCAATGCCACCTAAAGCGGGTTGCTGAACTAAAGAGACAAGCGTGATATTTCAAAAAGTCATTAAAAGTTATGGTATTTATCGATAGATGGAAAAACTAAAAAGTATCACCGCTGTGCCGGTCCGTGTGGGGGGTGTTAGGTTTTATCGTTACGGAATTTCTGGATTCAGTCTCCACGCTCAAGGCCCGCAATAGAAGTTATGCAATAGCTTAAAAGTAATCAGGGCTTAATATAAAGCTACATTATTACTGAATATTATAGGCTACTTTTTTAACCAAGTGAGTAAATAGAAAAAATATATGTCCACACATGCATTTTATATATTGAACTACATGTGCGAACGAAGACGAGGGGAACAATTAGTATTTCATAAAATCATATCCAATGTTTTAGTAGTTTAATGTTGGATTTGTAGAGATTTCACAAAGTTGGGCGATTCTGCCGATGCCTCCGGAACTACTATTCAAGCGAACGGATTGAGTTCAGCCCAAATTTATAGCAAAGGCCTTACAGTTTTTTGTATTCAAACTCTTTTATCCGGTTTATTGATTTGTTGTGTAATTTTCCTTTATTAAGTCGATTTTAGAGTTTTCTATCTAGAATGTTACGGATTCTAGACTGAAAATGAAATATCCTAAGATGAATTCTCTAAAGACCTATACAAGAAAAAAATGGTAAAGTGCGTGTCGGGCCACGCGCAATGTAGGGTTCCGAAGTTGCTTATCATAATAATGCGAACTAAGAAGAAAACTTTTATATTTTCATACTATGATCATTTAAGTAATTCAACGTCAATGACAAATCCACGCCACAGTTTCACCGCATATAAAAACTTCTCTAAGTACATTTTATAAGTTGGTTGACTATTACTCAAAAACTTGTAAAGCCTTCTAAGCCGTGATAGTTTTCCTTTTATTTTTATTATATTTACTACTACCAAGAGTTTTTTCCCACTTCCAAAACCAACTGTTTAGCCTGCAAAAAGGGGGGAGGGGGCTCGATTCTAATAAAAATTAGCACTTAAAAGCTTAATGTTTTAGAAACAAGTCCCTTAATCGAAAACTTGTTTTTACAAACCTGCAATATTTTGTAAAAACCTATCCACCGATACCCCACACAATGGGGAACTTGAAATAAAAGAACATCCCCACTTTACATGTAGGAGCTACTCTGAAAAATTATATTTTTCGAGAACTTACCAATTTGTTGACGTGATTAATATGTGCATTCGTGCCAAATTACAGCTTTCTAGTAATAAAGATCTCTGAGCTATCGGACGGACGGACGGATGGACATAGCGAAACTATAGGGGTTCCTAGTTTACTTCGAAACTTTAAAAATACTTACCAACGGGTCTATAGACGGAGATTTAAAAAAAACAAGCAGTAGGATGGAACTATTCAGACGAATTAGGAAATTCTAACCCTTCGGCCGCACCTGCGTATATCGTCGCGAAGATATTAGCCCACTAAAACCCTTTGACTTACCGTCAACCGTGCGATAAGGCAAGGTAAATCGAATGTTTGCGATGAAAACCGATAATAGCCGGTCACATCTGCATTTATCGTGTCATTGTGCGAAGCTTTGTGATGATAGATGTCAGTACGGTCGCAGCATAGGGGCAATACTCGTACAAAGGGGACATCATTTTATTTAATACTTTATTGTACGCTTAAAGGTCATATTACATTTTAATTTGTGAACATTTACAAAAAGCGAGCTTATCTCTGCTAGAGATTTCTTCCAGCAAACCCAAAAGAGTGAAAATGCGTAAAAGAAATGTGTAGAATATACAGTGTACAAATTATTAATTTAGAAACATATAACTTAAAGAAAAACTACAAATTCTTATTTTAATTAAATTGGATAGTTTCCATCGTCGGCATTTGGTGAAACTGCATTCTAAATTATGTATTACAAATAAACTCACTTGAACTTTCAGTTCACGTATATTTATACATATTTTGTAATATCTTTAACATATTTTATACAATTCAAGTTACATTATTACCTACTCGTTATAGGTGGGTATTAGACAAGACTGTCTGGGTTACCAACATGATATTTTTTCCCCATTATACGCTATATTATACGCTAATGTGCCCTTTTTTATTCAAAAACTATGCAGACAGGTAAAATTCCTTTAGGATCTTTTTAAAAATTACTACTGACTGACTACTCCTAATATGAAAAAGAAGTGAATTGCAAAGTTTCATTACCTATCTAATTCAGTGCGAACAAAACTACGAATACATACCCATTATATGTGTTATTAAATAGGATGGAAAACAAGCAGATATCGAGTATTTAGCAAGTAATTTAATTGTGTAAATTATATAATATAATGTTTCAATGTTATTGTGTATTAAAATTAGTTATGATTTTTATTAAAAAAATATCAAAGTCTGTATTGAACCTTTCTAAAGTTAATCACTATCGCAAATTAATGATTGACTTCTAAAAGTTATAAGAAAACTAATGTGTTTGAACTTACCTCGTAATATTGAAATTATTGAATGTAAATAAAAATATTAAATGTTGCATGCCGTTTGTGTGGCGAAATAGGAGAAACTACATTCTGTATAATTTTAAGAACAATGCAATTATGATTGATTGATTGAAGTACTACTACCGACACAATTCAGGTGTTATTGGTTGGTAGTTTTTCATAGGTTGGCTCTAGTTTTGTATCATTGATTTGACTATTCCTGCTACAACGTCTCAGCATCAAACACTGTTGTGCTACGGTTTAATTGAAAATTTCGGATTTTTGTAAAATTTAATTCATAGGATATATACACCAAAAATGTTAATGCTGCGTTGCTGGTAATGCTACTTGCAAAAGTTTACCGGCTACCTTACACTTCATACTGGAACAAGAGAACGGCAATCATCAACGCTATTGCGGCAACAAAACAGTAGTGTTACCAAACGAAAATATGAAATTTTTCATGACTCGCAAAACGGCTTCCGGAAAAGTCGCTCAACTTTGCTGGCTACTTATAAATATATAGATAAAATACTAAACATAATAAATGAGAAAAAATACGCCCTCGGTATCTTACTAGACATGTCAAAAGCCTATGACAAAGTAAAGTTCGATATATTATTAAAAAAGCTGTATGACATAGGGATTAGAGGTGTACCTTTGCAATGGTTTACATCATATCTGTACAATCGTAAGCAGCTCGTAGAAGTGGAAAGTTATGACTTTAATACCGGGAAAATTAGTATGGTACGATCAGAAATTATATATACCGAAAACTCCATCCCCCAGGGAAGCGTACTCGGATGTATAATAATAATAATAATAATATTACTGAATTTTTTTTGACATCTTTAATAATATAGTTAATTGGATGAATGACCATAATCTCGACATAAATTTTTCAAAAACGAAATTAATGCAATTCAGACCTTATCAAAAAAAGACTCTTGACATAAATTTTAAATATAATAATACCACAATAGAATGTGTAAATACATTTACGTTGCTAGGCTTAGATATAGACACTAATATAAATTGGAAAAATCATGTATCTAAATTAAAAACGAAACTATCAAGCTTTACATATGCACTAAGGGAACTTCGAAAAGCGACCGACCAACATACAGCCTTATCTGTTTACTACGCCTATGCTTATTCGTAGTTAACATACGGCATTATACTATGGGGCAATAGTGTAAACGCAACGGATCTTTTTATATCACAAAAAAGTGCATCCGCATTCTTGTTAACATTAAAGAACGAGAAAGTTGTAAACCGTATTTCAAAAAACTAAAAATATTAACGTTTCATTCAATTTATATAATCGAAATACTAAAATTTGTTAAAAAATATCCCCAGTTCTTTAAAAAACAAACTGAATACCCACGAAAATTTACAACAAGATTCAAACACAACCTAGAATTACCAATCTCAAACCTTAAAATGCACAGCTCGGGGCCAAACGTTATGGCTGTAAAAATATTTAATAAGTTACCCGAAAAACTTAAATCGGAAGAAAATTGTAAAATATTTCTACGCGATGTTAAGAACCTACTGATAAATAAATGTTACTACGCCTTAAGCGAATTTTTGAATGATAAATTTTAATAAGAAACAAATTTTAATCAGAAAAGTGAATCAGTCTGCCTCTGCATTGCTACACCCTATCAGGGTACATATGTTGTTCCTAGAATGTATACTTAACACCTATAAATATATAACATATGACGCAATAAAGTATTGAGTATTGAGTATTGAGTATTGAACGTTATCGAGACGTTACAAAACTCTACGTAAGAAGTTACGATGCTAGTGATACGTGCTAGTGATAGTCTTTAGTCGTCTTTTACGTACCATCAGAGATGTTCTAAGGTATGGGTATATAAAAACATTTCCTAAATATTCTTGTTGTCTATATTCTATTAGAATACTACATTAATAATGTTTGTATGGGGGACAAAAATATCATTCCTACTTGGGTCATTGCCATAACAGCATAAATTTCTGTTATTGGTAGAAAACCAGAGTATAGATATTAATTAGAAAACATAATTGAATCTTATAGTAAAGTAATAAATTCTAATTTTACTTCATGATATATAAATAATTGAAATTAAAAAAATAAACTATTTACAAAACAATTTCGACCGAAAAGTCCATTTCGGTGGCATTTCGGTAAAAGTCCATTCACCAATCTTCGTCTCGCACAAAAGTTGACACAAAAAAATATATATCTGTGTGTGTTGTCTTACAGCGTTATTTTCTTAAAGTAGACATTTTAATTACTACAATTACTAAATACCAAAAAATTTTAATTAAAATCAACATACGTCCTGCATATTGAAATAGTGTTACAAATAGAAACGTCCATTTGGTGGACTACTTTTAACCATACTAGTGATAAACAAAACTAATAAAATTTTGTGAACGGAATGTCGTTGATGAACGCTTACACCACTCTGTTACTCACGCGCAGCACTTTTTTGCCGTAAATGGCACGCGAATAAAATTATTGCTGATCTTTGAAAAATAAGTAGCAGTGTCAAAGTTGAGCCGTCTTTTCGGTTCCTTCTGTATTTTAGTAAGTAATACCTTATTAATTTATATATGTAGTTTATTGTTTAGACTCATACGTAATTAAACCTCAATATAATACGTCTTATGAAATATTATCTTATAAAAGTTCATTTGGTAGAATATATAACCACCGAAAAGATTAATGTCCACCAAGTGGGTGACAAAATATATTGTGCTAGTTTTTTTGCAGCTTTGCTTAGTATGAGTGCATTACAACGTATTGATTCAACTATATAATAGATACGTCGTGTTTGAAAAAACTGCTTTTAACATATTATACAATTTTATAAATCATAAAATTGTTGTCGATTTTTGTAAATGAAGTTGAATGTGTCAGTTTTCTGTCTTTTTGGCTGAATTTAATGTAAATTATGTTATGAACTACATTTTTTTTATATTCTTTCCTTGGCTGAAGTCCTTTTTCCTTTTACCCACAGAACATGGCTAGAACCAGTAAAAATTATCAGAAAATGATAAATAAAACCACGTGGGCAAAAGAAGTTAAACATGAGGGAAACAAGAGAAAAACTAGACTCAAAAGCATTAGATGTAAAAAGGAAGCAAGATAGAGAGTACTAATATAGGCAGAAATCGCAAGGATAAATTAATACTATAAATTACATATCAGATCGTAAGCAAAGACAATTACGTAGCAAATGGAGAAAGAACGCAAGGTACCTACAGATATTGAAATTACAAAAGGGAAGCTGCACAATTTTACAAATCAGAAATGGCAAATTAAGTTGTTCAACGGCTGGGAAAAACAATTACCAGGTTTATACAGAAAAGACAGATACGATTCTTGACGTACCCCCACACAACTTTTACATCAAAAATCCTGTCTCCCCGCCAGTTCTAAGTTCCATTCCCAGCCCCTTACCTACTCTTATATGCTCACTTCTAAGTGTGTACTCCACTATACTCAAAAGACAGGCATTTGTTAAGACCGTCGGCTACTGAAAGCCAAACTAATGATATAAAAACATTATCTTGTTCCAAGTTCATGTGTGGACTAAGTAGTCAAAAACGCGTCTGGTGTTTTGACATTTACTCTCATAGTTCAAGGTGACAAGGACGATGAAGATGTAGTTTCCACCAAAAAGACATAGTATTTTCGGTGGACTCAGGTTTTTTTTTATTTCTTTATATGAATTCTTAAAGTCAGCTCTAGTATGCGTCTGTTGATTTGTCTACAAGAGGGAGTTTTATATTTCCACAAGATTATTTAATTATTTTTTATTTATTTGATTTTTTAATTGCAATTTCAGTACATTCGGTGGACAGACGTGTTTTTTGGTGGAACAATAAAAACTTTTTTGTTCAATAACTATTATAATCTTTAAGTTCGATCTCAGATAATAACATATTTTCGAATAAATTGATCTATTTCATTAAATAAATGTAAAATTTAAAAAAAAACAAACATTATTTTTTTAAAATCTTGGATCGAGTATTGACAATGACCCACTTATAAAGATGTTTAAGCATAATGTCATTGTAATTTGTACTGCTTTTAATAGTACAAACACAGAAAGTTACAAAAATAAATCGTTTATGTATATCGATGTTGTATGTGTAGTAGACGTACCGCATTGAAATACCTATACATTTTTTTCATCGCTTCATTTTTAAAGCAGATAATCAGATTTTACGTAGCGAGTCGCCTCGTGCGAGACAAGGGAACATTTGCATGTTAAGAGATTTAATTAAAACATAGCCGTTTAAAAATTAAGTCTTCCTTTGGCATTAGTTATAAAAGATAGACATTATTATTTCGTTCACAATAAATTTTTAGATGCATATATTTATTTATTAAGGTAAAACGGTATGATTTTTAGAATTAAACTTTAATATAAAGTAGAAAGCAGCTTGTTAGATAACAGAAAATCAAAACCTACTAAGGGTTCATAATAATTCAAAATTAAATATTGTGAGGGGAAGAAAAAAAGCTGGTTTGGGAATAATTGGCTTTATGTTAGTGTAGGCTCATTCATGCCCAGTTACTCATTTTAGTTAGTAGTAGTAACATTTTTACGAGATATGAACTAAAAATGTTCCTTTTAATGTCAAATTACTAAATGTCCTAACAATTTGTGGAATTCCTCGTTATTATTATATTAGTTGCTTATGGTTACAGCTACGAATGACTGACCGTTGATTATAGGAACCCGACGTCAGTAGAATATATAATAAGCCTACTTAATAGTTAGTCCAAGTTGAGCAAAATCGCTAGAGGTGAGAGTTACTAACAACAACTACAGACCCCAACGCACCATTAACATATTATGTGTCTAAAAGCAAATGTTATCTATTTCTATCAGAGAAACCATCTGCTTGTTTACGTTCCTATGATAAAAAATTAAAAAGTGAAAAACGTAATAAATTAACAAGTCACCTATTAATCGAAGCCCGCTTCTAAAGACTGTTCACCCCCGTCTGAAAATTTTAAGTACTTATTTTCCCAATTTGTTAGGATCTGTTTTTATATTCGCTGTTTTATGTATTTATGTATGTTCGCTGATTACTCGAAAACGTCTGAACCAATTCGGAAAATTAAATTTTAGTTTAGTCATAATCTAATGGAGGATTTTGCAGACACAGGAAATGGAAGGTCGGTTTTTTGCAGTTGAACTGCGATTAATTTTGTTCTAGTTTCTGTTTGAATGACCCAAAAACAATACCCTTCATTTTGCTTCGTTTGTTAAAAAATTAGCTTATGTTGTTTGGAAATATTTCAGCTTTCCATAGATAAGAGAATTTTCGGAATCGATTTAGTAAAGTAGATAAAGTCAAGCTTTTATCCATTACAAATTTACAAATAAATAAATCTTTTCTCTTCTATTGTAATATTATAAATGCGAAAGTCTGTCTGCCCTTATAGACAGACAGACTGGCTTTCACGGATATACCGATTAATCGATTTCCATTAAATTTGAAGTATAGTTAAGGGTCTGGGATCAAACATAGGTTAGCTTTTATGTACAAAAATCATCTAAAATGAAATGAATTAATAGAGACTGAAAGTTTGAATAAAAAAATATATAGACATGTCGTCCATATAGTTTTTCATGCAAACTTTTTAATACGTTAATATTTTCGCGGGCAAAACTGCACGGGCTAGCTAGTCATAATACGAGTATATGTGTACATTATTCTGTATTCTAGGTATTTCACACACACAAAGCTTAAAGCGGAAATGTCCCGATCGGTTGATTAGCGAATATAAGAGCTCTCTGTCAGGCGAGGGGTCATCGAGATACTGGACACGTGTATGACTCTTCAATCTGTCAAATCATCTCGAGTTTTGGGTTTTTGTCGATAGATTTACGTAAAAACGCCAATTACTTTCATTGGTACCTTTCAGGGTTTAAGTATGAACAAGTCAAAAGTTACTAGGCAATTTTGACAGTAGCCCTAATTTTATATATTCTAGACACAACTGAATTAGCACTTATACTGTAATTTCACGTCACAACTTTATTTTTCAGGAGCAGATTCAGGATGTAATATACTTTTAAAGATGCTTAAAGAGTGAAACCTGTTGAGTGATATACTAAAAACAAAGTTGTGAATTGAAATTGAAGTACAAGTGCTAATTCAATTGTGTAACAGCCCTTAATTTAATATCCAGACTCTATTTAATAAATAATACAATAATATAGTTCAAGCAGGTACATTTAAAGTTAAAAATGATTAAAAAATCCCGTTCTTAGGTTGCGCACCTCAAGAAAGGAACCCTTATATGATCAATTTTGTTGTCGATCTGTCTGCATGTCCGTCCATCTGTCAAGACCCATTATCTCGGGAACGAGTAGAGGTGTCGAGTTGAAATTAAATTTATACACTGAGGTCTATAGTTCTTTGAAGCTGTGAAATTATCAAACTTCTAAGTTAACGTTAAAAAGGATATAGTAATTTATACCATAAAAACGTATATTTCATCAAAATTTATGAATCAAAATTTATTAAGGGGTACGTTCCTTTAACCCAGAACTATGAAGTTTGGGAAGTAATATCGCCGTATGCTATAAATATAGAGAAAAATCTGAAAACTATACATTTGTAATTGAATCATCAACAAAATATAATCTTTATTTAAAGTACATTGGTTTAGGAAACTTAACTTCTGGAAAGGCTCAGAAAAAACTGCAAGACCCGATTCCTGAACTTTTTATAATATACATACAAATTTATATAGCAGGTGAACTTATGCATAAGGCATTAAGACTCCACTACAAGAATAGCGACTCACCATTAACAACTTTGGTGTATACAGGCGCTGGTTGCTACTTCCCATCAGGAAAGCCATCACTTATTTGCTATATTATCACACAAAGCTTACAGAATAAGTGTGTGTGTTTATTACTACCATCATGACTACTAAATAGTAGAGTTTCGCAACGTGTCGCCCAATTTCTGCCGCAATAAAGTCAATGCGTGTCATTGACGAGTTCCTCCAGTGTCATTGAGAGTTTGGAGGGTAAGGTATCCGGTAGATTTATGAATGTGATATTACCATCCCGTTATACGCACCATTAAAATCTTTAGAGTATTTACAATAATTATTGTAAATACCCTGAAGATGCTTGTGTAAGCGAAACCGGTCGGAAATTAAATATAATTGTCTTATTGTGAAACAGTACAAGTATTATATGCTAGCAAATATTGTATTAAAATCTTTGTTTTAGGCAATGGTTTCTTTTTCTATCAGGAGAGCTATCTGCTTGTTTGTTATATAATGATCTATTTTAAATTAAAAATTTTATAGGAAAAACTGTAAATATATTTTGCATGAATTTTGCACAAGTCTGTCATTTGATTATAATACCCTTGTAAGCGAATAAAAACCCCATTGAGTTGTTCAAATTTAAATTCGTTAAGTTCTTAACGGTAAAACATTCCTAAATAGCCCTTTGATAACAATCGAACAAAACCCGAGTTGGAGGCGAAACAATTGACACTCGCTGCAAACTATTCTTCGCGCGCGCAAAAATTTATGACTCTTGTTCGTGGATAGTTTCTGCGCGTTCAAATTTATGGGCACATCGATTTATTTCATTCAGGTACCGTTCTTGAACTGATTTTTATTTGCTCGCCGCAGTTACAGTGCTATTGTTTTAACAATATTCATTTGGGGCTGTACTTGTTTATTGTATTGACTTTAATCTCGGCAAAAGTCCATAGATCTTATTTTTAACGTAGTCCCCACGATGGTTAAATGTTATTAATTGACTTTTAATTGATTTTATATTGTAAGATAGCAAACAAACTCATGTTTCTCTTGCTGGAAAGAGACAACCATCGTCTCTAGACACCAAAGATGTTTATGGTGCGTTGATATTCGTGTGGCGAGGTGCTAATGACACTTGAATAAGTTTACCGACTACCTTCGCAACACGAGAATAACAAGCGTTAACGCTGTTGTGGCAGAAATAGGTTATGATGTGGCACCAAATATCTGAGTGAGTCTTTGCGGAACTCTACCATCTAGTAGTAAGAGAAAATATGGTTGGTCACTTAATCACTTGTCCGAAACATACATTGTTTACAAGTCATACAAAATAAATTCATGCGTATCGCTACCGGCAGCCCATGGTACGTTCGTAACATGGATCTGCACAGAGACCTAGAATTACCGACGCTACAAAAACACTTCAAAGAGACGTCAGCATGTCACTTTGAAAAAGCGATGAGACACCCAAAAGCTCTGGTGAAAACCGCGGCAGACTACGTCGCTGCCGCGGTCACCAATCGCGGACAAACACAAAAACCCACGTCACGTCCTATCCGATCTTGACGATCCCATCACAATATACACTTCACAATTCACATCCCATCACAATATACACTTCACAATTCACACGCATACGCATACGCCAAAGGCGCCGCCGGCGGCGACTCGGCCCATTATTTCGGCCCGCCAACACTCGAGACTTCGGTCAAGAGCCATTGGCGAGTCCAAATCCTGATGCCACTTACTTTCCCACCAATCGTCAAGATACTGCCCTAAGCCGAGGTTCGGTCTCACAGGTGACACCCTTAGGGCGGGCTCTTAGGCCACTCAAATTCTGGTTGAGCACTTTGCTCGCCCCAAAAGCCCGGTTTCGCAGTAGCGGTCATTTGGACCAACTGCTTAAGTTCATTTCGAGAAAAAAAAGGTGACTTAATTAGACATGACGACCTCTTTAAACCATCATTAAAGAAAAGATAAAAGGAAAGTAAAGTAGGAGACCCAGGAAGACCTACACGGAATTTCGTCCAACAACTAGAGAGAAAGTGGGAGTCGGGTCATATCAAGAGGTGAAAATGAGGGCAGCGAACCGACAACATTGGCTATTGCTTCACCGGCAAGAGCATAATAGCTCTTAAGTAGAGGAAAAGAGAGTGACTACCTAGTAGTCACGATGGTAGTGAGACATACAGCCAATTTACGAACCTTTTACGCTTTTTACGAATAATCTAGCGGGATCACAGATGGTCTATTCTTCAAAAGAGCCTCGAATCAAATGTAGGTTTTATTTTTACATCATTTACATCCATACCGATATTATAAATGTAAAATTCTCTCCGTTTGTCTGTATATCTTAACCACTAAACCGATTTTGATGTAATTTGGCAAGTAGATACTTTTAAGTAGATTTGAGGTTAAATTGATAGATATAATGATGTATATGAAAGATTATATTAACGATTAGCTGCACCATACAGCCCGCGGCATTATAACAGTTTTCAGTGAATCGCGCAGGAACAAAAATTTTTTTAAAAGTATTCCAGATTATCGTCTACCTGTGTACCAAATTTCATCCCAATCCGTTGTGTAGTTTTTGTGTGATTGATTAACAAACATCCGTCCATACGAACACCCAAACTTTCGCATTTATAATATTAATATAGATTAAGTAGCTACGCTCTGCAGCAGCAACTTATTTTGCATGATCAACTTAATTTTCTGGGCTATATTACCCTGTGCGCTATTTCAGGTCATTCTATATATTTATCATCTATATGTACGTAAAATTTAATCTGAATCGGGTCAGCCGTTTTTGCGTGAAAGAGTAACAAACATCCATCCACACATCCAAACATACTTTCGCATTTATAATATTAGTAGAACTAGAAAGACTAGCCGGAGATTGGATATAGATCGTAATCAGCTCTTTTTTTTATATCATAAGATAGCAAACAAGCAGATGGGTCTCCTGATGGAAAGAGTCAACCATCGCCTATAGACACCAAAGATGTTAATGGTGCGTTGCTATCTTGTGGCGAGGTCTAATGCCACATGCATAAGTTTACCGGCTACCTTACCCTCCAAACCGGAACACGACAGCGACAAGCACTGACGCTATTGCGGCAGGAATAGGTAAGGCGGTGGTACCAGACCCGGTCGAGACAATGCAGAACTCTACCACCTAGTAGCCACGATGGTAGTGACTCAATAGCCAATCGGTCGCCTTTTACGACCTGCCTGGCAGAACAGCAGTTGGCCTATTCTACAAAGGAGGCCAGGACCAACACGGCGAAGGCCGGGACCAACACGGCGAAGCTCGCGGCTCGCGGGCAAAGCTGCGTGGATCAGCTATTAATGTATACAGTTAAAAGAAGCATTGCGTAGTTGGGTTAACGAAAAAATATCTAATTAATTTTTTATCTATTTTAAAATTTCATTATTAATGACTACTTTTTACCCGCAGATTCGCTCGCATATTTTTTTGATAGAAAGAATCAACAAACAATGTATGTCAACTATATATGTATATGTGTGTGCGTATATATATATATATATATATATATATATATATATATATATATATATATATATATATATATATATGTGAGTGTGTGTGTGTGTGTGTGTGATACTACTGTTATATATGTGTACAAAGTTTCTAAATTATCGGTTAAGTAGTTTTCGTGAAAGCGCATCAAACAAACTTACTTTCGTATTTATAATATTCTTAGTATGTTTAGCACTTCCCGTCCCGTCACGCCCCGGGCTTGGAAAAACTTTAAAATTTAACTAAGAAAAATTTCGACCGAGGGTGGATCCAGCCTTTGGGTCGAGGGTCACATATCAAGATAGAGTCTAATCCTAATTTGTTTGCAATAATAAATTCATATCTGCACCCCTGCCTAGGGTCGTAGGCAGGGGTTTAGGTATGAACCCCCATGAGTCCCCTCTGTTGACTTCACAAAAAATATCCAATTTTTTAAAAACATAACTTGACTTCAGTTTCAGAATAAAATTCTTGAATGATTCTGATGTTCTATATTGACCCAAAACATTTTATTTTACATTTATCATAAAAAAAACACACATTTATCATAATTTTTAATAAAAATGAAAAAAATTTTTTAATAAAAATGAAATAACATTGATTTGCACGAATATGAGTGTTAAAAGTCTTAAAAAGTTAATTTAACGTATTGGCAGCATATTT
Source organism: Apodemia mormo (assembly GCA_036924255.1). Classification (NCBI taxonomy): domain Eukaryota; kingdom Metazoa; phylum Arthropoda; class Insecta; order Lepidoptera; family Riodinidae; genus Apodemia; species Apodemia mormo. Next base: position 3,954,944 of record JAUPFN010000008.1, read on the forward strand.
TACAATGACATGGTGTGCAAATATTCAATAATGGCAACAAAATAAAAACAAAACAACAGTTTTGTTCAAAATATCAAAAATCTTTCGATGTATGGCAAGATTTTTTATAAAACCCAATATTTACATTTTTGAACACTTTCAAGTACTATTCTAATTTTTTAAAATTGTCAAGTTTCACTCTCATTCTAATTTTTCAAAAGTTTTAAGTCTCAAGTTGCGTATTGTCACTTTTCGACGTCATTATTCACTGAGACTGTCGTCTTTAATCTCATTTTCTTTGGTCCTGAATTTTATTGAAGCGTTTTAACTTTTAAAAATCCCCGGTATGACTTGGCAGGAACATTGAATTTGAAGCACTCGTCTCAGCTGTGCTCCTCCATAAAATTAACAATTCTTATCACCGTCGCCGCCCGTAAAATGCTGCCTCGTATGAGACGAATGACGATCGCATAATTCTTAAATTTCAAAGCAACTCGTTGCTAGTTTTTTCATAGTTTATTTTATAGGTTAGTTTTACACTCAGAGTTTATGCTTGCTAGAAACGAAATAAAATAGGTTTTTGGTCTGGTATAAAATAAACTCAAAAACAATTACATCAAGATTTGTTTACTCTAAGGTGTGAAATTTTATGTGTGGTAAATTGTTTCAGATTTTTCTAAATTGTTTACCTTACTGTTGGGGTATTAATTTGTACTTGCTAACTCCCTGTAGTCGAAATTCGACCATAGACTAAACAACACAATCTCTTTTAAATTTGACATCAGCCCCCCAATTCACGTAATTGAGTCAAAGCGCTTAGGACTCTTACACACATAAACACGATAGGACGTCGAGCCGTGCTACGACGCGGCATAATATGTAAGAAAATGTGTAAGTGTCTTAAATGCTTCGACTCACTTGCCACTTGATTACGTGAATTAGGCCCCAGACCTTAGTAGTAAACGTCATATTATGTGTGTATTATTATGTATGTCATATAAATGTAGTATGTGGAATATTTATTTTCATTAACCCCCGATGCAAAAACGAAGAGTGTTATAAGTTTCAGGTGTGTATCTGTGTATCTGTGGATCTGTGGATCTGTGGATCTGTGTATCTGTGTATGTGTGTATGTGTGTATGTGCGTATCTGTGTGTCTGTCTGTGGCGTCGTAGCGACCAGGCGGATGGTCCAATTAGATTGCGATTTTCTTTAAAAGCCCTATTTTGCGAGATGGTTCTTAGCTATGATTCAACAGAATCTGTTCAGCCGTTTCAAGATCATCAGCTCTTTTCAAATTGATGAAAGAAATTAAGCAATTTGTAAAGGCTTTATCGACATTAAATGCTTTATTATGTAACTTTAATGATATTGCAATGAAATGGTGACCTTGACCTGATGCTGCTAGATCTTCATTCGAAAATCATCAGCTTCTATTTAACTGGCAATGTTCGTATGTAATAACCGATTTTTCTGAATGTTGCAAACCATTTTTCAGCGACTATCTGATGGCCATTTGCATTACAACATGGCAAACTTGGATAAATTAGCGACAATACAATCTTATGGTACTGTAACACCTTTATGGTGTTACATACAAACTGGCAGCTTTGTCTGCTTTCAAATGTAGAATTCTTTTGTTTAGAAAAAGCAATACGATAGAATAAGAGTGTTCTTTATGATTTGACGGGGGATAGACACATCCCCGAGAAATAAACGAAGATATATTATGAAAGTCTATTATTAAAGAATCCTGAAAAATCTTGCTTATCTTCGGTACCTCGAGCAGCCAAGCGAGTATAAAGGAAGATTCCCTAGTAAAAAAGGGGATATTATTGGTGGAGTAACACGTCCGGCTGATAGAACGCCGGGCGGGCGTTACAGTACCATCCATCTGATCTCATGATGTTGCCTAGATGTAGGGACAGGAACTCTCCGATGCTGAGTTTTGACGAAACAACCGAGTTTTGGCTCGGCGGTTTTGTTGCTATAAATACACACTAAGTTTAATTGTTACTCATGATGACGAGGATCTGAATATGGAGTTGAAAGAGTTCTACTGGAAGTCACAGATGAAAAGTGCTAAGATATTAGAGTTTGTAAGACTTTATTCCGTTGGAACAATATCTTTTTCGTGATGTCCAAAATGCGAAAAAAATGAACAGTAAACTACTAAACTCAACAAGGTAAATTAATTGAGTTAAAATTCAATTGTCTTGTATCGGTTAAAATTTTGGTTTAGAATCTAGGCTGTTAGGATCTGATGATGGAACTAAAAGGTCACCATGGGAACTCCTAAACTAAATAAGCTAAACTCATCTTGTTTGGACTCATTATACATCAAGATAAACCTATCAAGTTTGGCCTTATTTTTTCTGTTTTGACAAACACTCTGGTGGTAATTGACTTTCAGTTCGGTTTATTCTGACAAATTCTTAGATACTTAAAAGTTTTACGGAACTGGAAGGTGACCAATCTAGCTTAGGCTAATAAAGCTGGCCTTTATATAGCTATTTTTAGATAAGATAGCATGGGTCCCCCGATGGAAAGAATCAGCCATCGGCTTAAAACACTGAAGATATTAATAGTGCGTTGCTATCCTTGTGGCATTGCCTTAATATCACCTACATAGGGTTACCGGCTAGTTTACCCTCTAAGCCGGAACACGACTGTGAAAAGCACTGACGCTATTACGGCAGAAATGTGTAAGGCAGTGGTATCAGACCCGGCAAGACAATGCAGAACTCTACCACCAGCCACGATGTTAACGACTCACTAAGCCGATCAGTCGCCATTTACGAACTGCCTCGCAAAACGGCAGTTGGCTTTTTCTTCAAAGGAGCCCGAAAAAAGGGAAAGCCAAATGCAGAAAATCAATTCTCCTAATAAACCAATATTAGACGAGGGATACTATATATTCATACACAAAATTATGTTATGTAGTTGTAATGAGTATTCATAAAGCTGGAAAATTAAAATTCAGATCTTGTTTGCAAAATAATGACTGACAGAAGATTCGCACAAAGGAACTACAAGATGGCCGTGGAACTCTTAAACTAAATAAAATAATCCTATTGAGTGTGACCTAATTTGTTATATTTTTGCAAACAGGTACTCTAAATCAAGGTTACATGGTAGAGTTAATAGAAAGCCATGGAAGCTTGCACTAAAATAACTCAAGCTCGTTTATTAAGGAACCATGGAAACCTTAACCTAATGCTGCAGGATTTCTTTCAAGTTTTGCTTTCAGTGTGATGTGTAAGCGGAATGGCGGTCTTAGCATAACATTGTGACGGGGGTTGTTGAAATTTTTAATTTTATCTTGTTAAATTAATGTATCTGTATTTTTATGTATGTATATTATGCATCTATATTAATATTATAAATGCGAAAGTTTGGATAATTGGATTTATTGATTTTTAGATGGATGTTTGTTACTCAATTACGCAAAAACTGCTGAACGGATTTGAATGAAATGTGGCACGCATGGAGGCGATAACCTGGAATAGCATATAGGCTACTTTTTATCCCGGAAAAAATTTGGTGATCCGGCGGGATTCGCGAAAAGTTTTTATAATGCAGCGGGTTGTACGCTGCAGCTAGTAATATTTAAAATACTAGGTTTGTGCAGCCCTCCTTAATGCAATCTTTAACTGTGCCAAATTTAATACTCTACTGTTCGCGTAATTGCGTTAAAAAGGGGTACAGAGATTTCCTTCATGTATTGATATATAGATTAAGGCCTTCTAGCTTACAAAAGTATAGCTTTTGGTCACAATACTCCTTAACCCTTTACTCCATTTACAATTAATCTATATATATAAAAACCAATTGCTGTTCGTTAGTTCCGCTGAAACTCGAGAATGGCTGAAACAATTTAGCTGATTTTGGTTTTGAATTAATTGCTGAAGTCCAGGGAAGGTTTCAAGGTGAGAAAATAAAGAAAAAAAATAAGAGTGGTTAAAAAGGTAGAACAACGTTTGCCGGGTCAGCTAGTTTTAAATAGTTTCAAGTGCTTGCACGCTAATTTTCCAGATTGACTATTCATTTTTATCATTACTACCAAGCAAACTTAAAGTAAAGATACCGAGAAACAATCAGAACGCGAAGAAAATTAAAAATTACATCTACAAGTGTCAAAAACAGATAGTTGAGAAAACAAAAAACAATATTTTATTTTTGATTTATGTCAGTTTATTACTAAAATTGTGTTTTAATATAATTTGCTACGCAGAAACATTAAGTTGACAAAATGTAAAGTTTTCGTCTTCAGGAGATAAAGGTACGTACTAACATCAAATACACTTAGAGTATAAGATGCGAGTAGAACATTTTTGCTTTCGTGTTAAAGTTAAAGCTCATCTGGGAACCGAGATTTAATCAGAAAACGAAATAAGTTGAAAACTAAGCAGCTAACTTTTGTCAAAGCGAGCAACGAGAAGTTAATTTTTGACGCTTTTACGAGTGGGACGAAATCCATCATTGTTAGCGAAATTTTGTTTGTAGAAGAGTTTTAAATCTTTTTACGTTAGAATTATGTCGCGTCTAGAGTGGTGTGACAATTTGGAATTCTGGCAAAATTTATACTTTCGTCACCATGATATACTACTGAAACTTGAAAAAGGTGAAATTATTTACGCTTACGGCGCTAATCAATATTACTTACACTCGCGTTGAGTGAAATAGTGTTCATTTCTCCCGAAGATGCTTCGGTTTCAACGTAAAACGTGCGTTGAGCGTGAAAACTGTGTGCTTTTGTGCTTCCTACCAACGTGGTTGAAAGTGTGGTGGATGTGGGTGGATAATTGTGCCGCTGCTGAGGTCTTCTTTGTAATCCGGACCATCGTCCATTTATTTATAAAACCGGCGTCTTTCTTTTTGGTGGCAGCCTAAACTCACATAGAATTATGGTTCGCTTAATTAATTTCATCTTTTTTAAACTAATTTGATTTGCTAAAGTAAAATTCTTGCAAAGAGGAAATTCTGTAAGATGTCGACAGCTACAGACGACGCATCGACAGGCAGTGGCGATTAATGTTGATAATCGTAGTTGCAGTCGATGGGTTGACAGCTAATGGCGATTTATGTTGATGCTCAATATGTTTTCTGATATGCATCAAACCGAAGACGATATTAAGGTAAATGATTTTGCCCCGATTTTCGAAAATTTGTTTTTAACCAGATCCTCACGTTTTGAGGTCCTAGGAATCTTTTCCAACTATTTTAATGACGTCTGTATGACTATGTATGTATATGCATATGCGCGTGAGTACTGTGTAAGTATGTAAATATCAGCTCATAACTTTTGAACGGTCTGGTCGATCGAATCGTGGTTGATGGCCTGGATTGATGGTTGCCAGAATATACCTCCAGTTTTCAAAAGTAATTATCTATACTGCTATTTCCAAGAACTAGATGTTTCAACTGTTAAAGACTATTCTTACAGATTATACGTCTTTGCCTTTAAGACAATGTCACGAAACAAACTTACCGAAGATCAGGAAAATAATGGCGACCCCAGTTTATATTTCTCGAGTTTTTTAATTTCGTTGAATAATTAACAACGGCTATTCTCATTTCTCGCGTTTAATCGGTGTAGGTTCCAATCCATTTCGGATTTATATGAGTTTCATCTAATCGGTCAACCACTAGTCGGAACTTACATCGATTAAACGTGTGTAGCCGTTTTTAATTATTCAGTTAATAAAGTCTCATGAAAGTTTTAATAATTTTATTTTAATTTCGTCTTTAAATAGACTGAAATCTCACAAAATGTCTCCTGAATATACACTGCCATTGAACGCCACCATTTTTAGGATTCCGAACTAAACTAGAAACCCTTATAGTTTCGCTATGTCCGTCCGTCCGCACGATAGCTCTGAGATCCTTAGTACTAGAAAGCTGTAATTTGGCACAAACATATATATATATATATATATATATATATATATATATATATATATATATATATATATATATATATATATATATATATATATATATATATATATATTAGTCACGTCAACGGAGTTTTTAGGGTAGTTCCCCCACATGTAATGTAGGGATGTTAATTTTTTTCTCACATACCCCATTGTGTGGGATAACGTTGGATAGGTTTTTAAAAAATATTGTGGGCTTATGAAAACAAGTTTTCAGTTAAGGGGCTCGATTGTATAATATTAAGCTTTTAATTACAAACTTTTCTTAGACCTCTTACCTTAAAGGGGAAGCTCTTTGCAGGCAAAATAGTTGGTTTTGGGGGTGACAAAAAATAGTTTTAGTAGTAAATTAAAGGGAAAACTATCACGGCAAAGAAGGCTTTACAAGTTTTTGAGTAGATAATAGTCGATCAACTCATAAAATGTACTTAGAGAAGTTTTTATAGGTGGTGAACCTGTGGTACGGATATATATTTGTCATTGACGTTGAATAACTTAAATGTTCATAGTATGAAACCTGTTCCCTCTTCTTAGTCCGAATTATTATGATGGGCAACTTCGGGACCATACATTGCGCGTGGCCTGACACGCACTCTACCAATTTTTTACAGGTGTAGTTGACGCGTAGATAGTAATCACTAACCAATATCGACAATTGCTGCCTCGTCGACAGGTTGCGATACCTAAGTCAAATATTGTTGACACTGCATTGACACGAAGCTAATAATGAATGTTTATACAGGTTGTTAGTGTAAACACCATTATCCTTGAAACCATTGGTTATGTTTCATTTATAGAACGTAAATTGAATAAAAAATTTTTTTTAAAGTCTCCATTTTTTCCTCAAAATTATTTCACCCTATACAAGTGCACGGCAAAATGGACAGAGCGTGGGAAACAGCGCCTGATCAGACACCACAAGCCGACCGGACGGCCAGTGCGGCAGGTCAGCGCCCTATGCGCATAGCATCCATGAATTTACGGACGGTGTCGGCCAGAAACTTATATTTTTGAGAGAAAAGAAAGTATTTTTATTTTTAAATTCACATAAACATATTTATAATTAAGTCAACTACCTATGGTTTTAGTGACAACGGTGTTTACCCTTACAGCTTGTAGTAGAATAAGGTATACTCTTTTCTTGAAGATTCCTAAATCGTATCCATTTAGAAAACTACCTGGCACCTGCCAAACGCATCAACAAAACTACGTTCTAAGTCAATACGAAACCGGTAGATTTTAAGCAATTAGTTTATATTTGGATATTTGTTAATCAAACACACAAAATGGTTAAATCGCTGATGAAGTTTGGCACACAGGTAAATAATGTTCATAACGCTTTATTTAACATGGCGAAATTGTTTTTTACTTCATGATCGATTTTGACGATGGCACTGATCGCATAAACGTACGTGTATGTACGTAATTATATAATATAAATTAATCCAGTCTTGTCAAAAAATACTTTTATATATTATTTATTTATTTATTATTATGTTATGTATTTTACATACGAACTAAATTTTTTACTGAATTTTAATAGTTCATGGCTTTTCAGAACTTTTTTCCCCGTGTTGGTCCCGGGCTCCTTTGAAGAATAGGCCAACTGCCGTTCCGCCAGGCAGATCGTAAAAAAATCGTAAAAAGTCGACCGATTGGCTATACGAGTCACTACCATCGTAGCAACTAGGTGGTAGACTTCTGAATTGTCTCGCCTGAGTCTGGTACCACCACCTTATCTATTCCTGCCGCAATAGCATCAGTGCTTGTCACTGTCATGTTCCGATTTGGAGGGTAAGGTAGCCCGTAAACTTATGCTTTTTGTATTAGAACTCGCCACAAGATAGCAATGCATCATTAACACCTTTGATGTCTATAGGCGATGGTGGATTCTTTCCATCAGGATACCCATCTGCTTGTTAGCTATCTTATAAAATAAAAAACCTGTTTGTCCCCTATTCTACAAAAAAGAATAATACTGAGGCTTTAATTTATAATAGTAGTATAAATATAGTGTATATCAAGAAGTTAGAAAAATACATTTTTGTATAAAGGTTAGCCTATAGATATGTTGTTGACGAACATGTTGATACAATTACAAAAAGAGACGTTTTGTATTCAACAACATCGCAATCCATACGTTCAGACTCTACATTTATTCGGGAAGCCAAATTAAAGTTTTGATATCGTGTATCGTACAGACCTGAATGTTTTTGGTATTTGTTTTAAGATTGAACAGACTACTTCGTTAGAGCGGCTACGTACTTTTGATCCAAATCCGTAAAAATACGAATAAAGGAAATTCGAACCAAAATCGAAAATTGGTTTTTGCACTACTTCTAGTCTGAATCTGTGACAATGTGAATTTAAAATATAAGCATACATGTCAAAGCAATTTTATTAAAAACAGAGCAATAGCAGAATTTTTCATTGTGAATCCTATCAATTGTTGTTTTCTTAGGCAACGTTATGTTTTCAACATTTCTTAAAGGAATTTAATGAGATCGGCCTAAAAGGGCTACAAGTACCTATCGTTAGCCGAAATTATCAAATTAATTTAACTAACAATAAGTCAATATTAGAATTAAACGGACACTTTTTAATAGCAAGTTAATTTCAAAAGAATTTTAGTTGGAAAGTTATGAAACTAATCAAACATGTATTCTTCTTCTCATTTCTAAATCAAGCAAAGATTTTTCTTTTCTGCCATTAAGTTAACACTTTCTTTTACTTATGACCAACTAAACAAATTATAAAAATGTCGGATTGGTATCACGCAAAATTTTAAACGAACTTGTAGCGGTTCAAGCAATCTACAAACGCTACCAGAAAAAAATTAATAAAAAATGGAAAAATATAAAATTAAAAATAAAAGTCCTAAATCACGATATCTCAATTATTTATCTTGTATGCATTATATACAAGTTTCAACGCTTTTCAAATGGACTTCGGTCCTCAATCAGTACACCTTGCCTGGCTGGAAAGATCTTCCTTTTCCCCTTCCTTGTACTTTGTGTGACGTCATCAACTTCCACAGTTATAATGTAACATAACGTCACCTGACAAGAAGTTGGCCCGCTGGTTACATAACTATGACCCTTCAGCGGTACGGATTAGCGGCGCCACAAACTATTGTATAAAATGCAACAAAAATAAAAATATTTATTACCATAATCTAAACTTACAATATAGAAACAACCCACTCTTAGTATTATCCTAAAGAAACAAAAAAAAACAAGTGTCATATATTTATACTATGAACGAGTAACAAATATTTTAATGTAAACAAAAGTTGTTAGTTTTCTAACTTTTAAGTGGTTAAAATCAAATAATCTTCATAATGTGAGATACAAAAACGTATTATATCTATGCTGACGATATATTGCGACGTGAGCGGCTTGTTATAGAATGTTGTGCAGCACAGACATATTCGATGTAAATATTTAATGTAAATAGATATTAAGGCAGGATAAATTGTATGTTTCGTTTAGTTCGTAAGTTTTTTGTAATAAATAATGTTCGTTTTCGTCTTTTATTCGCCCTAAGACCTACATACAGCTTTGTTGTACAGAAATAATAAAGCTTTATGTAGTTAAGTTGTTTGCCTAAAGACATATTACGATCAAAAGGGGTTCCGCGCAGTCGACACATTACGAGTCGACTCTTGCGAGATTGTATTTATATGCGGGAATCCAAAATTACGAAAACCCCGAAAAGTGCAAAATTCTTTATGAAAACAAATATTTATCGATTGTAAATAATATTTACAATGTAAGTATAAGCCTTAGGCACATGTTTACGCACTTTTCGATAACAGGATAGTACGACCTGAAAAGGCGTAAAACTCTGTAATTATGAGAGTTTCCGAGGTCCTGTAAGAACGTATAATGTATATAACACTCTTGTTTGTTATTGTATAAGTTTATTTGTGTTAGATCTATATAATAAATAACACATTGTAATTAGTTTTCGGTAGGTCTTAGGGCATTATGTACTTTGTTTCGTTTATAATTGTAAAAAGATAGTACCGTTGCACTCGCTAGAGAGCCAGACTAGGTAATTAGAGGTAGGAGAAGCTACATAAGACAAAATAATTACGTTTAGATTACGAAAAGTAAAATTTTAACAAATCCCAGATATTGTTGCGCCACGCCTGGCGCCATCCGTCTTTGTCGATTTACGCCGCCCGTCTGGCCGCGGGCTATAAATATCGGAGAGCGCGGCCATACAATCAGTTTGGATCGCTCGGAGTATGACACATAAGAGATATCTCATATGTATTAAATTCGTTCGGACCGTATCAGTGATAAAGTGTTTTCTCATTGTTTTCCTTAGAAAACAAATGAGAAAAAACCAGTGAGGGGAGTACCATTGCTCGAGATTGTCTCGGCGGCTGTTCCTCAGCCGCCGATTACGGTCGCGAAGTACTCCGTTTTTATTTTTGTGTGTACCCTCATACAAAAATAAAAATATGAAGAAGGTGGAGGGTAGTCAAAAAACTACCAGCGGCTCCCCGCAGAGCCAGAAGGAGATAGCTAGCATGCCGGCGAGCCAGCCAGCTGCACCGAGAGCGCGGGCCAGCTCCGAGACGGACATTGCTGAAATGTCCGGATGGGAAATGGTCAAACCGCGCAAGCCGCGCACTCCGCCCAGTGTGCCGCCGTCTTACTACCTGAAGACGACGACACAAAAGACGCCTACCCAGCCTACACGCAAGTCGCCTGTTAGTACAAAGGTGAGTCTATGCAAACCGCCCTCGCCGAAGGCGGCACAAACTGAGCAGCCGTCCTGGAAACCGCCACAAATTAGAGTAGCCTCTTCGAAGGCGGCTCAATTTGAGACGGTAACCTCAGAGGCGGTTCAGTCTGGGCCGTCTACGTCAAAGGCGGCATTAACTGGAGCCATCCCTAAAGACCCACGTATTTACCGCCGTACAATTGAACGCCGCGCAAACCGCGACCGGGCCGTCTCCGGACCGCGTACCTCGGGTTCGCGCGATCGCTCCGCGCCGCGCGATTCCTCGGCGAGTAGTGACTCCTCCGCGCGCAGAGAGTCCTCCGCACACAGTGACGCGTCGGTTCGCCGCGACTACACCAGCCAGAGCGAAAGCACTGGCACCCACCGAGACAACCGTGACGCGGAAATGCGCCCCCCGCCTACCCCAATTAGAGGTACCAAAGTATCACCGAAGACAGCTCTAGAGCAAAATTATATAATTGTATCTAGGCTAGCCAAATCCAAACTGCTTGACGAGGACCTGTTACAAGCTATGGCCAAACACCTCGAGGATCGCAGCGCCGCATTAAAAGCGGCAGGGATAGCGGACGCCCCTGTGTCGGCCGAGGACGCAGCAGCAATACAACATGCAGAGGTGGCTCCTATTCTCTTACCACCCTGCACTACTCCGCACAGAAGAAAGAGACAGCAAGAAGAGGAACCGGTAGAGGAAGAAGAACCCAAACGGCAGTGTGTGCCTGCCACTCCTTCTCCTCCCCAACCCACTTTTGCGTCCAAGGTGGCTACTACATCCAAAACCACCCCCCCATCATCAAATCCCCCTCCCCCCCCTCCGACTTCAACCGACACTAGCAATAGTCGTTACCCTCCCCTGATTGTCGAAAACCTCCCCAACTGGACAGCGCACTTCAGGGAGATAAAAGCAAAATTGGGACATGCACCCAACGCCCGCCCATTCGGCCGGGGAGTTCGGTTTACACCGAAAGGAGAGCAAGAATACCGCTGTATCCAGACCTACCTAACAGAACTAGAGAAGAGGGAAACCATCTCCTGGTTTTGTTACTCTCTTCCAACAGAAAGAAGTGTGAAGGTGGCGATCCGCGGTCTCCCGGCCGAGACACCGGCCGACGAGATATGCCAAGCCCTTGCAGAGCACGGGCACGATGCCGAATATATACGCCCAATAAAGGCCAGAGCCGGTCGACCTGGCTGCATTTTTATGGGCATCATAAAGAGAAAACCCGACACACTACCGGGTATATATGCAATTGATGAGCTTCTTTATATGCCTGGTATAACTATTGAAGCCTGGCGAGGCAAAAAGGGCCCGGCGCAATGCCACCGTTGCCAGTTGTTTCGCCATTCATCACACAACTGCCACCGCCCGCAGCGATGCGTGCGCTGTGGCGGTGAACACAGAGCAGCTGACTGCCCTCGCCCTAGAGAAGAGCCGCCTACATGTGCAAACTGCCAAGGTCCGCACACGGCAAACAACATCAGCTGCCCGGTGTACAAAAAGGAAGCCAGGAACAAAACAGCTGGCACGGTGGCCCTAACTGCGGCCCCAGCCCCCCGAAAACCGCTCCATGCCTCAGAAGAACGTCCAACCATTGAAGCAGGAAAACGCCCTATGGAAGAACAACAGACAGACCCAACGGCCGGAGCAGGTACATCTTTGATGGCGCCTGCCAACGACCCAAAGCCCAGGCATACCACAAAAAAGACCAAAAAGTCCAAGAAGACTAAGAAGGCAAGAACTGCTAAAACAGCAGAGACAGCAGAAACATCAGAGGCTGCAGAACAAACAGAGGTACCAACCACACAAACGGCGAAGGCATCGGTCACACGTGCCCTGCCCACAAGAGAAACGACACGGAATGTGGTCCCTCAAAAGTCCCCGGACGAAGGAAGACTGGCTATCCTCGAACAGGCTATCCAGATCTTCCAAGATGTGCTGGGGGCTTTACGCGAGGGACTGGACCCAGTCACAGTCATCCTCAGAGGCATGACTGAACTTCTCCAAATTTATGGAAAGTAAACCTCTGAGGATCCTCTTTTGGAACGCCCGTGGTCTTAGGGAGAAGACCACGCCTCTTAAAACCATCTTAGTAGAGCAAAACATAGATGTGGCTCTCATAAATGAGACATGGCTGAACCCGGCAGACCGTCTCAAGTGCCCAGGATATACCGTCTACCGCAAAGACGAGCATAGCGGACTGCGTTACTACCGTGGGTTGGCTATACTAGTCAGAAGGAGAGTCATACATCAACTAGCACCACCACATCAACTCAATATCATGTCTGCACTTGGTATTGACATCCAGACGAATACGAATGATATGAGGCTTTACGCAATTTATAGGCCAGCGGGACGCATGGACTTAGAGGACGTACACACTCTCATGGATACGGACTTAGCAGTCATTGCAGCCGGGGATTGGAACTGCCGTAACACTGCATGGAACTCTAACTTCTCATGCGCTAGGGGGAAGATACTAAGTCGAGATGCCGAACAACAAGGCTACCACACGATGGGCCCTGAAACCCCAACACACTACCCGGACTGCGATAATATGCGCCCGGATGTAATAGATTTCGTAGTAGCCAAAGGACTCCCAACTAGCCAACTCACGGTCGAGACGCTCGATTACCACACGCACTCAGATCACCAACCCATCCTGGCGGTGCTAACACAAGAACCTGTGCGGACTAGACTACTAGCACCAAGAGCCACAATCGATTGGAGTATCTTCCACCGGGAGCTAGGTAAGTCCACAGTCACTCGACCTATCATTCAGGCCGATGACGTAGACCACCTAGCGGAAGATCTCCAACAACAGATGGCAGAGGCCCTCCGAGCAGCCACTACTGAGAGACCCACAAGAAAGGCTCATCCTCCGTTTCCTAAGCACATCAGGGATATGCTAAAGGAAAAAAGAGAACTGCGAAAGATCTGGCAAAACACCAGATGTCCCAACCAAAAACGCCAACTAAACCGACTTGCTGAAAGAATTAAGATAGAAGTAGAGGCTTTCACCACCCAAAAATGGGAAGACCGAACATATGAGGCCACCGACGACTGGTCCTCACTACATAAACTCTGTCGGTCATTCACGAACGCCAAAACCCCGGTCAGACCCCTTCGACACTCTGACGGCACAGTCAGATACAAAGCCAAAGACAGGGCAGAAATATTTGCGGGACATCTGGCGTGCCAATTCATGCCAAATCCTGCCAATGATGACGAGGAAGCCACAAATCTGGAACACCTACTGACTACCTATTATAACATGGAAATTCCACCGGAGGAGGATCATATATTCTTCTCGCCAAATCAAGTCAGCCAAGTCATAAAGAAGACCAAGCCCAGGAAAGCACCCGGCGCTGACCGAATTCCAAATACTGCTCTGCGACAAATGCCGTACCGCACCTTAGCGGCATGGACTCGCCTTTTTAACGGGATAATGCGCACGGGTCGCTTTCCCAAAGTCTGGAAGCTAGGGCGCGTAATAATGCTACCCAAAGCAGGGAAGAATATACTTCTACCATCCAGTTACCGGCCAATAACATTGCTGCCGTCAATCTCCAAAATATTTGAACGCCTCTTATTACAACACCTTAACCACTACTTCACTCCGAGAGAAGAACAGTTTGGGTTCAGAACAGAGCACAGTACCACGCTCCAGTTATCAAGAGTGCTGCACAAGATGACGTCGGCCCTAAACAAGCGGGAGAAAGCCGCGGCCACATTCCTTGACATGGAAAAGGCTTTCGACCGGGTGTGGCACGCCGGCCTCATCTTCAAACTCCAAGAACTAGGAATACCACGCAGGATAGTACGCGTCATCGCCTCGTTTCTTCACGAGAGGAAATTCCATGTGTCAGTGGAAGACAGCCTATCCCAAGAATACGCTGTGAGAGCTGGGGTCCCTCAAGGCAGCTGTCTTTCACCAACCCTTTACTCGTGTTACACTGATGACATCCCAGCGCCAGAGAGTGTAATGCTGGCGCTGTATGCAGACGATGCCGCGTACGTCAGCACATCCTTAAATGCAGACCACGCAGCACTCAAGATACAGAGGGTGCTAGAGGTACTGGAAACATGGCTGAAGAGATGGAGATTGACGGTCAACGTCCAAAAAACCCAGGCCATGATAATAGGTAGTCAGGCCAGGAACATACCAAAATTACAGCTCGCAGGTCAAGATATTGACTGGCAGCCAAAATGCCAATACTTGGGAGTCACCATAGACTATAATTTAACAATGAAGGCCCATACCAAGAAGGTGGTGGACAAGACGCGGGCAGCTAGAGCCCTACTCTATCCAATTCTCACCTCAAAATTACCGCTGGCCCAAAAACTGGCCATATACAAAATATACTTGCGACCCCGTCTCACATATGCTGCTCCAGCTTGGCATCAACTACTGAGTAGACAGAGCAAGAAAACCATAGAGGCCCAGCAGAACCAAGCATTGAGGACGATAGTAAACGCACCAAGATACGTGAAAAACTCGGTCATCCTCAAAGACCTTCGGATAGAACCCGTCGAGGACTTCATTAAAACCTTAGCGACGAGCATGTTTAGCAGAGCCGACATGTCAAGTCATCAACATATCCAAAACATCGCCCCATGGAGATCCACGTCTTTGGACAGAAGGTTATATCCTCGTGATATAACCACCCAGATAGCAGAGGGTATTACCTGATGAAATCGCCGCTTTCGCTGCTGGTCGCCTGCCGGGCTTCCCACAAGCGGGTTCCACCCAGAGCGGCTGACCGGCGCGGAGCGGCGCAAAGAATCGGGGAGTACCCCCGGCTATACAAGATGACCACAGAACACATAAACATCAAAACCATAACATCAGAACACTTGAAACCAACACAGAACAAATGACCATTTCCTCACCCCCCCTCCTCTCCCGCTCAAGCCACCGCTGCGTGTTTAATCCCCCGTCAGGGACTCGACCTGCGGGGCGGATTGCACGTGGTGGAGGGTGGACAGTGGGGGGGGGGGGAGACCCAACCTACCGACTCCTACTCCACACCAACCCTTCCACCCCTTAACTCAAACTTCGCTTTCTGTGTGCTTGATCCCCCGCTTGCGGGGCGGATCGTATGCGGAAGTGCTGCAGGGGTGGACCACCTATCCCTTACCCACATCCATGCCGCAAACCAGAGGACTTGGGGCCATCGGCCCAAATTCAACCCAAGGACCTAGCCGTCTTCACGGCTAGCGTGTGATACCACGGTCAGGGGGCTCAGCCCCGAAACCGTTTCCCCGCATCCGAGAGGAGCGCGAGAAGACTTACGTCGTTCATACAATCAGTTCCGTTCCGATCAAGTTACAGTTTCGTTACGACTCAATAAGTTTCCCAGACAAGTTCCTGGGCTTTAGTATATCCATAGGGTACCGGCTTTAGAGTAGGGCAGTGTTAGGGCAAGTACTGGCTCTCCCATAGAATAGTGTACATTTGCAACGGTGCTAGCTTTATTGATAAATTCTATTTCGTTACAATAAAGCACCCTTTGCAACGAACAGTTGTGGTCTCTATTTATTCCCCCGGCGACACCCGGCTCACGACTAAAGGCACCACGGCTGGTGGAGCGTCGAAGAAGAAGAAACAGATCTACAGTCCGCTGGCTCCCCCGGCTGTAGTGCACAAATGTAATAGTTGTGAATTCAAGTAATATAAATCTTTGCTGGATTTTCGTGAACTTTATCATTATAAAAAAGTGTCCGTGATACAATTTACATTTCAGAAGAAATTAATATTGTATTACAATACGGTAAGCATCTCATCGGCTTTCATCATGTGTTGGTTTGAGGCGAAATTTGTATGGACCCTAATAATTTTCCATTATTACTATGACCTTTTAATTGTCTGGGTCATTATTTACGATCCCGTATTAGTGCGGGCTCCCTTTTTAAGAATGAAAAATACATCACCTGCTGTTCGGCCTAAGCTTGTAAGAGGCAAACAATTAGGTATGTGAGTCACAAGCATCCTTCTTTCTATCTTCCCCCGTGTTGGTTCCGGGCTCCTTTCAAGAATAGACCAACTGCCGTTCTGCCAGGTAGGTCGTAAAAGGCGACCGATTGGCTATGTGAGTCACTACCACCGTGGCTATTAGGTGGTAGATTTCTGCATTGTCTCGCCCGGGTCTAGTACCACCGCCTTACCTATTCCTGCCACAATAGCGTCAGTGCTTGTCGCTGTCGTGTTCCGGTTTGGAGGGTAAGGTAGCCGGTATACTTATGCATGTGGCATTAGACCTCGCTACAAGATAGCAACGCACCATTAACATCTTTGGTGTCTATAGGCGATGGTTGACTCTTAACATCAGGAAACCCATCTGCTTGTTTGCTATTTTATGATATAAAAAAAAATATTATTATATGTCATTGCCGTTCCACCACAAGGATGGCAACGTACCATGAGCATCTTTAGGGTCTATAGGTGATGGTTGTCTCTTTCCATCAAGAGTGCCATCTCCTTGTTTGCTATCTTATGATATAAAAAATAATTCTTTGTTTTTTATTTGGCTTTCTTCAATTTTCTGCTGAAAATTAAAAAATCACTATTTAAGTAATCGGATAAACTAACTAGGATTTAATGCAATTCTTCCACACGAATACTACAATTCAGATTGAATGCAGTCTGTAATCTTAGTTTTTTGTAGTCAGTCGGTGAATCAGGTTTTCTTTTTATTATAAGATAGCAAACAAAAAGATGGGTTTCCTGATGAAAAGTGTCAACCATCGCCCAAAGACATTAAAAATGTTAATGGTTGCTATCTTGTGTCGAGGTCTGATGCCACATGCATAAGTTTACCTACTACCTTACCCTCCAAACCAGAACACAACAGTGACTAACACTGAGGCTATTGCGGGAGGAATCAGACCGGGTTGAGCCAATGCAGAACTCTACCATCTAGTAAAATAGGTGTTTTTTTTATTATCGATAGGGAAGCGCTTGACCATGATTTTGCCTGATGGTAAGGTAAGATGCGGCCTAAGATGGAACGCGCTTCCCTAGAAGGTACCTGTTCACTCTTCTCTTGAAGATCCCTAGATTGTACTCGTCGGGGAACACAGACTTAGGAAGCACGTTCAAGTTTCTTGCGGTTCGAATGAAAAATGTGGAGTCGAACCTCTTTAATAAAGCTTGAGCAACTGTCCCGGGCTGAAATACTGTTTTACCTTTGCCAGAATACCAAGCTTTTTTGAGGCAACTCAGGCTTTAGAATGGATGTACGAACAAAAGTTAAGAGTAGGCGTTAAGGTGATACCAAGGATATCGAGGTGGTCAGTTATCGTCACGGACACAGCCTGGAAAAATGAAGATAGGTGGAATGGACTCTGTTTAACGGAGAATAGATACGCCTGGGTCTTAGTCGTATTAAATTTGACCAGATTAGCATCGCCCCAACCAGAGACTACCTGTAAGGACAGGTTCAAACGATCGACTATCGCCTCCCTGAAATACCGGTTCTGTGTCGTAGTGGCTCGCGCACTGGATGCGTAACCCTCCACAATAGTGCTATCGTCTGCATACCCATAGATACCGGGCTTCAGCAGGTTGTTAATGTGTATCAGGAAAAGAGTTGCGGAGAGAATTGATCCCTGAGGGACTCCGGCATTTATTGTCATTTAGTCAGATAAGCGACCGTCGACCACTACTCTAATCGACCGGCCTCTCAGAAAATCTGCGATCCAGGCTCAGAGGCCAGTAGGCAGACCATACGATGGAAGCTTGCCAATAAGACTATTGTGCCAGACCCTGTCAAAGGCTTTCGAGGTGTCAAGGTAGACAGCTAGTGCTTTACCATGATTCTCGATGGCCGCGCTCAAGATTTAGGTGGCATACGCTGATAAATCCCCAGTGGACCGATTTCAGCGAAACCTGTATTGGCGATCACTGAGTAGATCGTTCGCTTCTAGGTGTGCCATGAGCCTGCTGTTCAGTACACGCTCCATAGTCTTGCAGAGTATGGACGTGACTAAAATTAGTCTATAGTTGGAGGGGTCGGCACGACTGCCTTTTTTGGGCACAGGCTGCAGGTTGGCAAGCTTCCATGATTTCGGTACTTTTTCAGTCGTTATTGAAAGGCAAAAGACTGCGTGTCAACACAAGAGCGAGTTCAGGTGCACAGGTTTTAAGTACTATGGCTGGAATCCCATCAGGGCCACTGGCTTTGTTCACGTCCAGATGCCTCAGCGTTTTAAGAACCTTAGTCTGACTATAATTCTGAGGTTTTCTTAGGTACCAAGATTTTAAAGGCATTTGAGATATCTTTAGTATCAATGAAAGAACACTAAAAAAATGTGTTGCATTTGGTTACACATTGCTTCAGTAATGATTCAGCAGTACTAACTGATAAATTGAGGTTTTGAGTTGTTAAAATCGCAACATTGGAGAAATTTTTTCAAACTCTGTTGCAGTCTCCAAATCTTCTTCTATATTGGTCCCATCAGCTATTTTTAAGTTGAAAAATTATCCAAGTAGTTAGTTATAATATTCCAAGTAGCTTTTATTTCGTTTGCGGATTGTTTGATAATATTTTTATGTAATAAATCACTACTGATGTATTTGGTTGATTTAGGTTTGAAAATTAACTGATTAATAAGCCCTTTCGTCCGGTTAGCAGTCTAAGTTCCGGCATTAAAAAATTTACCCTTATCTGTTTAATAAATAAAATAATGTATTAAAGGCTTACTACAGCTTAATAAATTTATGTGAACACTCGCTGCCACAGTAGTCCTGCTGCTGGTAACACAAATTAATTATGAGTAATTAATTAAAGACTGTTTAAAAAGTGAGTTTCTTCCGAAAAATCTTATCAATTGATCTAAAAATATGAGCTACGTTCGTACGTAAATAAATCGGAAAAGAATCTTTAAAAAGGTTTTTTCTTCTACCAAAAATTGCAATTTGTATTAACAAAAAAACACAGCGGTCTTCAAGTTTTTGGAAATTATTTAAAAACTATAAACATGATAGTAAAAATTTGATAAGATCTTTAAAGAAGATGAAATGTTCTTAAAATTCTTGACTCCCGTAACCGCCTTCTTTCTTCGTTTGCAGTTTTATTTTCCATTGAAAATAACACTCTGTATAAGCGAACACCGCACCGCCGCAATGTAGACCTCACTATATTGTTATAAATTATTTGTTTTGTAACATTAAATGCTAATTACAATATTTAAAAAAATTACGTGTAGTCTTTATTAAAAGTTTCTATTTTTTTAAGTTATACTTTGTTAATTTTAATATAAAGTTTATTAATTAATATTAAAAAGACTTTGACCAAATCATATAGTATAAAAAATATCATCTGTACGAAGTCACGGGGAACAGGTAGTATAGAATAACTAGAGGTTTTTTCATTCGTATTTTGGCGTTTTTTCGTGGGTCCCTGAATATGTACGCGTTTTATAGACTTCCACCTGCTGAGCGACTGCAAATTTAATCAGAGCGCGATGCACTGGAATTTCACCGCACTTCTTCACGGTTTTCGACTTTTTTTTAATCGTAACATGCATTTGAGTGAATAGAATTATTTTCAGGTGTAAAATTTAATGTTTTACCAACACCAACACTCCGATTTTTTAACCGATTTTAATAAATGACACTTTTTATGCCTTATGACGGCTTTGTAGAACAAATAAAGACAAACTTAAAACAAAGCTAATTTATTTTAACAAAATTTGTCAGCAAAAATAATAAGATATTGGTCTTGTGTTTAGCCAATTCTGTTAAATAACGAGTTTAGTTTCTGCGTCAAAAAGGTTAATGGTACGTTGCTATCTTTGTGGATACCTTACCCTACAAACGATAGTGACAAGCATTGACGCTATTGCGGTAGGAATAAGTAAAACGGTGGTACCAAACCCAGGCGAGACATTGCGAAATTCTGTTACCTAGTTATTACGATTATAGAGACACGTAGACGTAGACACGTCGATTATATTATTGAGCAAACAGACTAGAGACTAAATAACAGCCCAATTGTTCTGCAATCATATCAGCCATATAAAACAGTCAATATATAAGATAATAGATCTTAATAGCAATCCGAGAAAATTAGTACCGACCAATCCAGTGATCTGTAAAATGCGATACAAAATACTGATTTTGAATTAGCCAATCAGAACACCGCGTTCCTTTTCCCCGCGCCTCAGATTATTGACAGAATTAATTTGGTGCAAGAAATTAAACGTTATTAGTCTAGTGTAGGTTGTCAATGTATTGGTTAACTGTTTACTTTTTCCAAACTATCTGGTAGATAGTAGATGGTCTACCTTTTAAATACCCTGGACTTCGCGGGAAAAATATATTTTTACAGATAAATTTGGGTCGTTTGCGTAGAGTGTGTAAACTTTTAGTTCACTCTTTTACTCCTCAAGAAAACTGGTGCCAAGTTTATTTTTCTAACACTAGAGTTCAAAGATCGTCGTAAACAAATTCTCTTATTTGTAATATTACTAAGGCCATCCTATGTGAAATATTCGCCGGACTACATCATAAATACGTTGAGATTTACATGTCGGTTAGTTTCGGCCGTCCGCGTCGGTGAGCTCTGCCGTGTTCGTGTCGGAGTAGGACATAAGTTATTTTTAATGTTTCTACATCCGCCATTTTAAACGATTTTTCTTGTAAATGTATGGTTGTGTCACTTTTATTTAACTTATTTTTGGATGAGTTATGGAAAGATGTTTTTGTATTTATATTTTAGACTTATTTATTAATTCCATATTGATCCGGTCCCCTTTTAAAGGAATAGATCCACCACCTTGTTGATAGGCATCTTGTTAAAAGCAAGAAGGTGGTGTCATATCACTAGCATGTCACTAACATCGTGTCTACCACGGTTTAATGCATACGCCTTTCAAGACAATTTCTTAGTCTGTTAATGTAGCTTACACGCAGAAATATAGAGCTATACTACTTAGCGATGAAATAAAATCACTTTAAGGATAATTTTTAAACCTTATCATCTCATTCGGTACGATAAATAAGTACAACATGGTTTACGAGTATTTCTATTTTTTAACCCCCGACGAAAAACGAGGGGTGTTATAAGTTTCAGGTGTGTATCTGTGTGTCTGTGTATCTGTGTATGTGTGTATCTGTGTGTCTGTTCATGGCATCGTAGCGCCCTGGCAGATGGTCCGATTTGGTTGCGGTTTTTTTTAATAGAAAGCCCTGTTTTGCGAGATGGTTCTTACCTATGTTTCAATAGAATCTGTTCAGGCGTTTCAATATCACCAGCTCTTTTCTAATTGATGAAAGGAATTAAACAACTTGTAATGGCTTTATTTATATTAAATGTTGTATTCTCTTACTTTATTGATATTGCAATTACATAGTAACATTGACGTGATATTTTGAGATCCTCATTCGAAGATCATCAGCATCTATTTAACTGGCAATTTTCGTATGTAAATAACAAATTTTCTAAATATTGCAAGCAACTTTTTAACGACTTTCTGATACCGTTTGTACAAAAACTTGACAGACTTGTAAAAGCTCAGTGACAATGCAATACTATGGTACCATCCAACAAAGCTCATTATGTAGGGACTGGAACTCTTTGATCCAGAGTTTTAACAAGATAACCTTGTTTGGACTCATTGGTATTGTTGCTAAAAGTACAAAGTTTGATTAGTGCTCATGTTGACGAGGATCTGAAGATGGAGCTGAAAAAGTGGTACCGAAAACCACGCATAGAATGTATAAACAGATAAGATGGTCAAGTTCGGACTCGATGGATTTTTGATGACGCGTACTTCCCATTATATATAAAGTCAAAAATCTGAAGATGGAGCCTTAAGTATGTTATTGTAACTCGCAGACAGAAATTCCTAATATAGTGGAGTTTAGAGTCATTTAATTTGTTATAATAGGTTCTTTCTCATGGCTCTGACGATTGAGCCAAAAAGTGACATTGGAACTCCAGGAATCCAGCTTCAAAATACAACTACAATGAACGCCTAAACTAAACGAGGTAGTATTTTTAATTAGCACTTAATTTTCTTGTATTGGCAAACACAAATGCTGGATGATTTTCAGACTCTGATGATGCAACTGAAAAATAACCATGAGAACTTCTAAACTAGATAAGATAAACTAATCGAAATTGGACTCATTTGTACTGTTTGGACAAGCACTTTAATGCTAGACGGTTTACACAGTCTCGTTATAGAGCTGGGAGTACGTTATGGGAACTTTGGATGTAAATAGGGAAACACCATCTACTTTGGTGTCATTTGTTATTATAAGGACTTTGGAGCGGAATGGCTTCCAGTGCCTGATGATAGAGCTGGAAGATGTGCCCGAGAACTTTTCAGCTAAACCAGGTTAATCCATCAAGTGGGGACTCATTCGGTTTGTATTAGCAAACAATTTGGTGCTGGACGATTTTCAGTATCTGATGACAGAATCGGAAGGTCATGGGAACTTCAAAAGTCAACAAGATAAACCTTCTCCCCGTGTTGGTCCCGGGCTCCTTTGAAGAATAGGCCAATTGCCGTTCTGCCAGGCAGGTCGTAAAAGGCGACTGAGTGGCTATTTGCGTCACTACCATCGTGACTACTAGGTGGTAGAGTTCTGCATCGACTCGACCGGGTCTGGTACCACCGCTTTACCTATTCCTGCCGCAATAGCGTTCTGGTCACTGTCGTGTTCCGGTTTGGAGGGTAAGGTAGCCGGTAAACTTATGCATGTGGCATTAGACCTCGCCACAAGATAGCAACGCACCATTAACATCTTTGGTGTCTATAGGCGATGGTTGACTCTTTCCATCAGGAGACCCATCTGCTTGTTTGCTATCTTATTATATAAAAAAAAACCTATTGAGTTTGGGGTCCTTTGTTCTGTTTTAACAAACATCCTGGTGCTAGACGATTTCCGGGATCTTATAATAGAGCTGATGACGGAGCATGGGAACTTTGGAATAAAATGGAGTAAATTAATACCAAAGTATTTGGAGCAGGATGTTTTCTAGTGTCTAATAATAAAACCGGAAGAAGCCCATCAGAACATCTAAGCTAATCTAGATAAACCCATGAAATGTGGGCTAATTCGGTTTATCTTGGCAAACACTTAGGTGCCGGATATTTTTTAAGATATAATAATGAAAGAACTGGAAGGTAGTCATCGGAGATTAGGCTGATATAGTTTGCCTTTATTGATAGGAGATTGGCAGCGTTTGATAGTGAAACTAGAAAGTGGCCATGGAACTCCTGCACTAAACAAAATAAGCCCATTGAGAGTGGTTTCATTTGTTATATTTTTACATACACTCTGAATCAAAATAACTTCCAGAGTTATGTAGTAAAGCTGAAGGCCATGGGAGTTTTGCAATAATACAACTTAAACTCATTGAGTAAGGAACCGTGGTAACTTAACCTGATGCTACAAGATCCCCTTTTGAAGATCATTAGGCCCTTTCACGTTTTGTTCTTAAAATGATGCATATATAGCAGAATGGCGGTCTGAGGATATGTCGGGGGTTCTTGAAATTTTTAATTTTATCTTTCACAAATAACCTACAAACGTATGAAATTTTTCACAATAATAGGAGCTTTCGCACACATGCGTGGCGATTCGTTCCCTTCTTCATGGAGTGTCTATTAGTATCCGCGTGTTCTACTAACTAGGTGGTAGCCGCAACGTCTCGACCGGGTCTGGCCTTAATTATTCTTGCTGGAATGGCGTCAGTGCTTGTTGCTTTAGTGTCCGGCTTGTAGGGTAAGGTATGGAATAACTGACCCATGTGGTATTTCAATCTCACTACACGGATGTCATCCGTGCACCATTAATATAATTGGTGTTTATTTTTTTAAATTTTAATTGTGATAGACGTTGACTTCTATCTCTACATGCATGTGGCATTATCATCTCACCACAAGGATAGCAGCAACGCACCATTAACATCCTTGGTGTCTATAGGCGATGGTTTCTCTTTGCATCAGGAGAGCCATCTGCTTGATTGCTATCTTATAATATAAAAAAAATACTCCGTACTATTTTCACGCCCGTATCCCCGAAGGGGTAGGCAGAGGTACAACAAGTGCACCCACGATTAGCCGAAGATACTTGGTCCCACAAATGTGATAGGTGGCAAGCCTATCACCAACCGGGCACTTTCCAATCCCGGGTAACGTTGTGTTTATCAGAAAACTGAAAATATACTAAACAAACAGGGCGTTCATATGAAAAAATTTAATCAGCCAAAAATTCCTTAATTCCTATATTGAAATACAAGGAACGTATACCATCTATAGGGATTTTAAATAGCAAACTAATGATGTCTATGAACTTCTATATAAAAAAGTGAAGAAGTTCCCAGAACGCCAAAAGATGAAGGCTTCCGAACCGACCAACGACGGCACCTGTAGGATGAATGAAAAATGTTACCATCGCAAAATATTACTCGTTACGTAGACGTAATGATGTAAAATATACACGGCATGGAGCACCGTTTTTTTAGATTCCTTTGACCTCCAGAACGAGTTACCTGACGCATCAATGATTTGCGAGTTTAAACGGTTCTCAAACGTAGCAATTAACCTCTCTATGGACATCCGGAACACTCACTAGAGGAAACACAGCAGCATTAGTATTTCTGTTTAACGACGGTATCCTGTGAGAGCGTGGTAACTAGCCGGATCGAACCACACAAATTTAAGAACTGCTTATACCTACCTACCCACCATAAATGCCTCCTAACTTATATATGATGCATTGCTAAAAAGTACTAAAAACTGCAATTAATACCTCACAAGATACAAATTAAACAACTTGACTGTAGACCACAGAAAAAGAAAAAATACTCGAAGGTTTTTCGCTTAAAACAACAAGTCGCGGCTTCGCAGAAAAAATATCCGTTTTAATTTCCTCTGCTTTCTCCCTACGTGGGGCGGATGTACGGGGTTTATTTGACAGTGTTCCGTTGTTGCAAAAGTAAATGAACACTTTCAAACTGTGAGGTTTTTCATTTAATTAAATTGACAAATATAGTACTTTTTTAAACCTTTATGCAGTATTAGCAGTTACTAGCAACTTCGTTCGCGTGATCAAACATCATTAATTTTCTTTGCTATATCGGATAAAACGTAGCCTATATTACTCCTGGATAATGTTGCTTCCTAAAAGTGACAGAATTTCAAAAACTGTTTGAGTAGTTTTTAAATTAAATTGTAACAAACGAACAAACAAAAATCAAATATTTCCTATTTATAATATTAAATTTAGACTATCGAACCTGCGCAGCTCTGCCCGCAAGTAAACTAACATGTGGTCAATGTAAAAAATATCCTTTAATATTTTATCTCTTATTTTACCATCTAAAGTGATGTATTTCGAGGACTCCTTTCTAATCATAACTTACGATCTCTGTAGAAAATGTCAGCGTTCTTAGGCCAACTAACGGCCTGGCCACAAGTACCCGCGGCGCAAATAGCGCCGCGGGTACGGGTCGCGCGATTTTCTGGGAATGCCACAGCTTGATTACTTGCGACCGAGACGACGTCGGTGGTGTATTCAGAATTCTTGAAATTGTTTAATATCTACGATTAATTTCAAACCCTCGAAAGAAACAAAATATGTTTTTGGTCGTACGGTGTCAAGTCGGGGAACGATTTCACCGGTCTCGCCGTTCTGAACTATGACGATACTATTTTTTTATATTGTAAGATAGCAAACAAGCAGGTGGATCTCCTGATGGAAAGAGTCAACCATCGCCTATAGACACCAAAGATGTTAATGGTGCGTTGCTATCTTGTGGCGAGGTCTAATGCCACGTGCATAAGTTTACCGGCTACCTTACCCGCCAAACTGGAACACGACAATGACTAGCACTGACGCTATTGTGGCAGGAATAGGTAAGGCAATGGTACCAGACCCGATCGAGCCGATGCAGAACTTTACCACCTAGTAGTCACGATGGTAGTGACGCGCATAGCCACTCAGTCGCCTTCTACGACCTGCCTGGCAGAACGACAGTTGGTCTATTCTTCAAAGGAGCCCGGGGCCAATACGGAGAATATAAGAAGAAAGAAGTACTTAGTACTTGCACCAATGAGGAGTACTTTATTTAATAAAACTTTTAGCAAGTTATTTTGATGCGTTCATCACGATTCACCGATTCGTCGGTGCGCAAGATGTGGTGATCCCCATCGCCGCGTTTCATTGACCTTTTGTAGAAGAGGGGGCAAATCAGCAGGAGGTGCACCTGATGGTAAGTAATCACTGCCGCCCACGGACATCCGTAATACCAGAGGTCCTGTAGTTGCGTTGCTGGCCTTTTAAGAATGAGTAAGCTCTTTTCTTGAAGGACCCAAGTTGTATCCATTTAGAAACACCCCTGTCGGTAATTGATTCCACAATATGGTAGTATGAGGTAAAAAGTGCCGAGACAAACGCATAGTTGTGAGTTCGACACATTGAGATGGTGAGGATGGAATTTCAAATTTTGACGCGATGTCCATCGATGGAATTCGGCGGCAGGAGTTAATCCAAATAACTAGTTAATAATAATAAATAACCTGATTACGATTATCAATTATTTCTAGCGATAACCGGAACCAACGGCTTTACGTGTTGACCAGAGGCACGGAAGTGGCAAGATACCAATCTACAGTGGTAATACTCTGAAATGCTGCTAAAATTTTGGATTTTCGTGAAAAATTTTGAAGAAACCTCAATAACACTTTTGCCTGACTCGGAGATTGAACTGAAAAAAAAATCATGGTATCGTCTTAGTTATCTATTGTAGCTAGTATATACTTACAAAACTTTATATGTATGTTGTATTTTCGTTTTCATAACCGAGAGTTTCAATAAAGTTATATAAAAAAAAACATGGTATCGTCTTAGTTATCTATTGTACATACCTACAAAACTTTATATTAATGTTGTATATTCGTTTTCATAACCGAGAGATTCAATAAAGAAAGTTATATACCTAGTGAAGTTTTGCCCCGAACTGTGAACTCGCGAATGCAGAGTTTTAACTTTAACTCCTTCCAACCCAGTTTCATGTTCAAACGTAAAAAATCTTTTTGTCCCATTAATTTGTCTACCAAATTTCACGGCATATCAACGATTATTTGGGCATCGTCAAAGAAATATAAGGTCGGGGCAAAAGTATTTTCGTATTGTTCATACAAAGGAAATGTTTTGGTATAATATTTTATTTATTTATAATATGTATGTGTCGTTTTGATTGATGACTTGTTGCCATCTTGTGGGTAATGCCATGATCCCATTTCTGTAGAAATTTTGAGATTTTTGATTAAAAATATCTGACAGGTAGTGTTCACAGTGTTCTTTTGAAGTTAGCTTTATGCTTCTTAAAGAGTTCGGCTATGACCGAAACAGGTGGAAATTTGATGGAGCAAGGTCAGGAATATACGGAGGATGCATCAACTCCTCCAAGCCAAACTCAATTTTTGCTGCGTGGCTATAGATGAGTGCGGTCTGGCGTTGTCATGGTGGAACACCACGTCCTTCTTATTCAACAGCTCCGGCCGGTTATTTCTCAATAACTTCTTTATCCTCGTCAGTTGCTGACAGTAGAGGTCAGAATCGATAGTTTTATCCGGTGGCAAAAGCTCATAGTGGACGATTCCTTTCCAATCCCACCACACACATAGCATCACTTTGTTCCGAGTTAGGCTGGGCTTTGCCACGGTCTGTGGGGCTTGTCCATGCTTCGACCATGATCTTTCTTGCACATTCTTATCGTAAGTCACCCATTTTTCATCAGCCGTAAACAACTGTTTAAGAAATGGTTCGGAATTGTTACGTTTCAACAAAGAATCGCAAATGGAAACACGTTGTATTAGGTTTTTCTCAGTGAGATCATGTGGTACCCAAATGTCAATTTTTTTCTTGTACCCAGATTTTAGTAAATGACATAAAACTGTTTTATGACTAACATCTAGTTCTTCAGTAATGTCGTAGCTACTAATATGTCGATCTTGCTTCACTTTATCAAAGATGGCGGGAACTATTTTTTTTAAATTATTTATTGCATCTTCAGAATGTCACATTTAATGGTATTAAAACCAGCCCATTACATTTAAAGAGGTTTGATTACTAATAATACATTCAAAATACGAAAATACTTTTGCCCCGACCTATTAGTTGTAAGTATTATCACTACATGTATAAAACAAAGTCGCTTTCTCTGTCTGTCCCTATGTCACTATGAATGCTTAAATCTTTAAAACTACGCAACGGATTATGATGCGGTTTTTTCAATAGATAGAGTAATTAAAGAGGAAGGTTTATATGTATAATAACACTCAATATATTGTAGATAAATACTGCAATTTTTGAGTTTTCTGATGTCATGTCGTAAATAATTATATTTTTTTCCGGTTACATTGCAAACGCAGGCTAAACCCTACGAGATTTATCAAAATAATGTAGTAAGTATTTGTACACCTTAAAAAGGTCTATAGAAAACTCTGCGATGGTATATGTCTATCTCTTATGGATAACCCACAATAGCATTTTTTTGTCATTTACTTTTTACGAGAAATAATCACTTTTTTTCGAAGCAATTTTAAGCAATACCTCACTAATCTTTATCCAATTCAATACCTTAAATATATTGTTGATTTAATATAGATCAATATGGCCATTCACAGCATGCAATTTAAATGAATATTTTCGAAGATATTTCAGATTTAAAATGCAGGGGCATAGCGGTTCCGGGTTTACGGGCCTGTGGCGGCGCGCGCGCGGTATGTTCTGTTAAACCGCCGCGTTGGAAAACGTGTTAATTTTCGGATAAATAAATATAGGACTGCAGCTGAAAACCAAAATTTAGTACATTCTTTTTTTTTAAACTAAATATCACCATATAAAAATCATGTAAAAGATTAGAAATAGTATTAACAAATTATTTGTTTTAGAGATTTTTTTAGCCTGTTTTCGGAATTTTATATGATCAAGTAAAGTACATTCTATCATGTAATAAGTTAGCACATTCCTTAGATAATATCTTCAGGTAAACACCCCTGCCGGTAATTGGTTCCACAACAAAGTAGTGCGAGGAAAAAAGTGTCGAGAGAAATGCACAGTTGTGGATTTCCAGACATCGAGATGGTGAGGATGGAATTTCAAATTTTGACGCGATGTCCGATGATGGAATTCGGCGGCAGGAATTAAAGGATCTAAATAACTCGTCGTCGTAGTAATTAAGGAATCTAAATAACTCGTCGGAACACTCTCCATGAAAGATACGATAGAAGACACAGAGTGAGCCAACATCTCTGCGCAATGCCAAAGAGTCGAGCCGTTTCGAAATAGCCAGGTCGTCAACGATTCGAACCGCTCTACGCTGAATGCGATCAAGAGGAAGGAGCTGGTACTGAGGAGCTCCGGCCCAGAGATGAGAACAGTACTCCATGTGGGGCCGAATTTGAGCCTTATAAAGTTGAAGGCGATGGGCCGGCAAGAAGTACTGCCTTGCTCTGCTGAGCACACCGAGCTTTTTGGAGGCTAGTTTAGCCTTACCTTCCAAATGACCGCGAAACTGAACGTAATTCGATATGTCGATGTCGATATAGAATCCCGATACTAGCTGAGGCTGTCAGGAGAGTATCCCCAAATCGAGGTGACACGACAAAGGGTGTTTTTTTAGCGGAAAACATGCAAAGCTGTGTCTTTTTGGGGTTAAAAGTGACCAGGTTTTGACGACCCCATTCCGAGACATCGGTTAGTCGATTCTCAACTTCGGACACAAGCTTGTTTCGGCTCTCTTCGACGTGTTCCCGAGAAATACCGCTTCGGCCGGAGTATGTAGCATCACCAGTACTGTCATCTGCATAGCAATGTATGTTGCGAATTCGCATCATGTCATTGATATGCAGAAGGAACAGTGTCGGTGATAGCACGCAGCCTTGTGGAACACCAGCATTGATAGATTTAAGGTCAGAGCACGCACCGTCAACTACGACCTTGATGCTCCGATCAGCCAAAAAACTGGTGATCCACTTGCATAATTTCTCGGGAAGCCCATAAGAAGGCAGCTTCGCCAGAAGCGCTTTGTGCCATACCCTATCAAAGGCCTTCGCTATGTCCAAACTAACTGCCAATGCCTCCCCCTTGGACTCAACTGCTTCCGCCCACCGATGTGTTAAGTATACAAGAAGATCACCAGCTGAGCGGCCGCGACGGAAACCGTACTGGCGGTCGCTAATCAGCTGGTGCTCTTCTAAATACTTGAGGAGCTGCGAGTTGATGATTGTCTCCATAATTTTGGAGAACAAGGAGGTTATGGCTATCGGCCGATAGTTAGACGGATTAGAGCGATCTCCTTTTTTAGGGATGGGATGCACTAAAGCTGTCTTCCATGAAATCGGTACTACGCCGAGTGAGTAGGAGAGCCGGAATAGGCGTGTTAGTACCGGCGCCAGCTCTGGAGCACATGATTTAAGTACAATCGGAGGGATGCCATCCGGTCCACTCGACTTATGGACGTCCAAGGAAAAAAGTGCTTTACGTACGGAAGACTGCAAGAATTTTAATTCCGTCATAGAACTATAGCACTGCGGGACGGTAGGCGGTGCATTTCCTTGGTCGTCCAGAGTCGAGTTGGCCGCAAAGAACGAGCCCAAAAGATCGGCCTTCTCCCTTGCGGTATGGGCTAGAGAGTCATCATCTCCGTGTAAGGGTGGAAGAGAGGGCTGTGAGAAATTCCCCAAGACAGTCTTGGCGAGAGACCAGAACGCACGAGTTCCCGAAGGAAGGCGAACTAATTTCTCACCAATTCTGCCAATGTGTTCAGATTTTACCTTGGCGATAGCTCTTTTGAAGAACCTCGAAGCGGAATTGTACTCCTTACGTAACGCGCTGGTTTTTTCATCACGAGATGTCGACGCTGCAGCCCAAGCCCGGTAGCATTCCTGCTTTCGGCGTGAAGCCGTTTTACAGGAGCGACCAAACCAAGGCTGAGACTTACCACCAACTGGTACCGCAGAAAATGGAATGAAAAGTTCCATGCCCTGCAGCACCACATCAGCGATAGAGTCAGCGATGACACTCGGATCATCCAGCGAGAAGCACATCCGCCCCCATGGGTAGGACGCAAAAAAAGACCGCATCCCGTCCCAATCTGCTGACCTATAGTGCCAAACACGACGACAACCTGCAAAAGGAGGCCGTGATAGGCGCGTAACCGGCACTTTACTCCGGATCAGGCAGTGGTCTGACGTACCAAGAGGGACGTCCACAGATACCTGATAATTGTCCGGATGGGAGGTCAGCAGAAGGTCCAGCAGTGAAGGCGTATGATCCCAAAACGTATGTATATAAGGAATTTACTGATTTTACCCTGATTTTCGAAAATCGAGTTTTCAGCAGATGTCCATGTTTTGAGGTCCTCGGAATCTTTTCCGATTATTTTCACGATGACATCAGTATGTCTGTATATATGTGTGTGTGTGTGGGTGTGTTTGTATGTGTGTATGTAAGCATCTCATAACTTTTTAACGGCTAGACCGATCGAAACGCGGTTGATGGCATCCGATTGGATTCCACTCAACTTAGATTTCCTGAAAATTTGAACCGATTCGGTCCAGGAGACTTTGAGAAATTTAAAAAAAAACACAAAAAAAATTTGACGAAACAGTATTTTTTTTAATATAACTTCCAGATTTATGTACCGATTGAGAACAAAAACTAATCAGCTCTTTTCCTCAAAAAGCTACATCTAATACATAAATTTCATCAAAATTGGGTTTATCCGTTTGGGAGTAATCGTTGACGAAAAATTTTGAAAAAGGTGTTTTTTCGACGTAGCTTCGAAATTTTTCAACCAATCATTTTTTGGTGTTCTACGATATCTTAGTACTAAAAAAACTACGTCAAATGCCGTTTCAAAAACCAAAATCGAATCTATTTCTCAAAACTTATAGCTTTTCAAATATTAAAATTAGGTTTTTTTAGGAAACTGACTTAATTTTTATAAACCTTCAACGTTGCAGGCTTAGATTTGAGCGTTGACTGTTTTTCACATGGCCAACTATATATCGCTCTTTCAAGAGTAACCTCTAAAGAAAACATGTTTGTATTGTCTAATGGTAAGAAAGCTGTGAACGTTGTATATGAAGACATTCTGTATTATATCGATTGTAAAAATAAGAGAAATAGGTAAAATGTAAAAACTAAAAATGTAGTACCTATATGATTTAGATATTCCAAAGATAGCAGGAAATCTTCATGGTATAGGGAAAGGGGAATTGTTTTACTCCAAATTTAACGCGTGCGGGCCACGGGCAGTAATGAATAAATCAAAACTACTAGATCGATTTTAATCATTTTTTTCCCGTGCGAAGCCGAGGCGGGCCGCTAGTAATAGTATAAAATAAAGTCGCTTTCTCTGTCTGTTCTTATGTATGCTTAAATCTTTAAAACTACGCAACGGATTTTGATGCGGTTTTTTTAATAGATAGATTGATTTGAGGAAGGTTTTAGTATATAAACATTTCCGATATTCCCACGGGAACAAAAGCTACGCGGGTGAAACCGCGGGCAGATCGCTAATATTCATACAAGCGATAAATTATTGCTCAGTAGACCCGGAAAACCTCGCTCTTTCTTTCAATAAAGAAGCACGGCAAGTTGAAATTTACATGAAAAAATTTTCTTTTAATAATTCAAAGCAAAAACTACAAGTTTCCATTTCGCGAACATCTCAATTGGTTAAAAACATGTTTAGTTACACAATTTCATTTCGCGTTTGGCACGCGTGAGGGGTGTTCATGCGGCCGAGTGATTTTAATACTGGAAAGTAGAAGCCAGCCGCATCTGGCTGTATCGTATGCAAATGTAACGATTTCTGCTCCAATATATTTTATTACGTGGTTTATACGTGGGCGATTTGAGATGGTTTTATCTCAAATGGAATATTACTTTGGGCTCTAATATATTTGCAATTTGTTTTGCATTATATCACTTGTGTTTTATAAAGATTGATTATTATCATTTAGTTTAAAAGTTCAAATACAACAGCTTAAAGTTCTATCGGTTTCAATATTATCACTGCATTGCACTTTAATTTTAGGATAAGTTATCTAAAGATAAAAGTGTAATGAGTTCTGCTCCAATATATTTTATTATGTGACTAGCTGTTGCCCGCGACTTCGTTCGCGCAGACTTCGTTTACTCCGCACAGCTCCTCCCCCGCACGTGATAGCGTGATAATATGTAGCCTTTATGTTGACCCGACCTGTTAGTAATATTCATGCAAAATTTGAAGTAAATCCATGCAGTACTTTTTGAGTTTATCCCCGACATACATTGACTTTCCTACGATTTTATTATATGTATATAGATTTATGCAAGGTCATTATTTAAGGTAGGTTTATCTCAAATGGAGTGTTACTTTATCCTCTAATATTTTTGTAATTTGCTGCGGATTATATAACTTGAATTTTAGGATAACTTATTCTAAGATAAAAATGTAACCATTTCTGCTCCGATATATTTTATTACGTGGTTTATACATGGCCGTTTTGAGATGGGTTTATTTTAAATGGAATTTTACTTTTGACTCTAATATATTTGCACTTTGCTGTACATTATGCATTTGTGTTAAAACAATTGCTATATTGTTCCCGATCACTATTGAAAAATAGTAGATCAGTCATTCTACCAGGTAGTTCGTAAATTGCAATGATTAGGAGATGTGTATTTACCATCGTAATTACTAGGTTTTAGATTGCCTTGCCTTGATTTGTTGCAATAGCCTAATGTTTATATTTCATGAAACGGATATTAACGTACTTATAGCACCTGTGGTGTTTAAAGGCGATGGTATCTTTTTCCGTCAGAAGAACCATCTATTTATTTGTTATAGGTACTATGATATAAATGACAATTTAACATCCATATACCCATAGTTCTAAGCGCAACTGGTGAACTCATGATTACCCAACGGTATTTATTCTGATAATGGGGTTGATCTACCTCTCAGCAAATTGGGCACACACTTAATCTCAAGTATTATCTTCCACATAAACTCTTATTTAGAACAAATTACCTGAAAGGGTGTTAAAGTCTAGGACTTGATGAGTTGATACCACGGACCATATGAATAGTTATAAATACGGTAGTTATTATTATATGGTAGATACGGTAGTTATAATTTCAAACTTGCCCATCCAAGGGCAATATTTAGCCACACATAGGAGCAAATGCTCCTAAGTGTCAAAAGCTTGCAGATATATGTATCGTGAAAAAATAGATACATGCCATGTTGTGCTATTTTATCGAACAGAATAAGAAGCCAGTGCTTGAAAAATACCCCTAGAGTAATTTTATTTCTTCGGTTTACTTACTAACTCTATTACTATTTTTGGGTGTAAATGGGAGCTGATGATGATGATAACTGTCTTAAAAGATATCCAGTTTAATTCGAGATCGTAACAGATATCATTACCACTAGACTAGGGAGGTAACAAAATATTTATCTTGATCTTGAAGTCATTAGCGTATTTGTCTGATCCCCATATAAAGTTTTTTTAAATAATTTCTTTATTTGCATAAAATAAGGCACATGAATGGACCTCATGTCTGTTTTGTGACGTGCAAATGTTAAACTTTTGTTATAATCGTCGTAAATTTTAAATTAAGCCTTATAATAATTTGTATATAGAATAGTTATAATATTATTAAATAAAGAGAAACACTTTTATTTAATATATTAGTAATTCAATACCAAGTCAACTTTAATTAGAAATGTCATGTTTACTCTATAGTACCTATCTCACATAATTAAAAATTAATAATCAAGAATAATCATGTCAATGTCTAAAAAAAACTAAAATTAACTTGTGTAGATGTCTTATATAAATTGATAAAGTAAACAATGACAAAATATTTGAGTTTATAAATTACTAGCTGCCGCGTGAAGCCCGCTGCATTAGAAAAGTTTTTTGGCGAATCCCGCGGGATAGCCTATGTGCTATTCCAGGTCATCATCTACATGTGTGCCAAATTTCATTCAAATCCATTCAGTAGTATTTGCGTGATTGAGTAACAAACATCCATCTATCCATCCATTTAAACATCTAAACTTTCGCATTTATAATATTAATATTATTTATTGTATTATAATATTATAAGATAAGATATAATATAGATATAGATTATATATACCCGAGTACTTATATTCAGTAGTATCGATGCCTGTTGTACAACTTGCTTTTTTTTAAAAGTCGTTAAGCCAGCGAACGCTAAAAATATCACTTACGTGCCTATGAGGTGACCAACCTGCGGCATCTCGCCTGGGTTTGGTGTTAACAAATTATTTGGCACTGACACCATCATAGTAACTCCTAAAGGTGTTGATGGTGCGTTGCTATCCGAATGGCGGAATGGAATGCCACACGCATAAGTTTAGCGGCTACTTTAGCCTCTAAACCGAAACACGAAAGTGACAAGCACTAACGCTATTGTGATAGTTAAGGCGGTGGTACTAAAACTCGAACGAAATGTTGCAGAACCCCTTCACCTCGTAGTCCCGGTGGTAGTTTTTTATTATTAGATAGCAAAACAGCAGACGGCTCTCCTGATGGAAAGAGAAACCATTGCCTACAGACACCAAAATGTTAATGTGTGTGTTAACCACTGACACTTTTGTGGCAGGAATAGCTAAGGCGGTGGTATCATTTACCCGGGCGAGGCGTAGCGGAACTTTAACACCTTGTTGTCACGATGGTAGTGGCACGTATAGCTAATCGAACGCCTTTTACGACTTGCCTGGCAGAACGGCAGTTGGTCTATTCTTCAAAGGCATCCGGACTAACACGGTGCAGTTATAAAGTTAAGTTCTTGCAATAACGATAAGGCCTGACGTTATTGCATCAGAAAAAATAAAGCAGTAATACCACAGAATACTTACAGACTAACAGAAGTCAATGTTACATACAAGTAATGTTCGAGCATAGCACACATAGACACCTCTTACGGACGCGATATCTCGGACTGGTACGGAACAAACTGTACCGAACCATTCCGAGATATCGCGTCCGTAAGAGGTGTCTATGTGTGCGTTGCTCGAATATTACATGTATGTAGATTGACTACTTTTAGTCTCCTGTATACTGTGGTAATACCAAGCCAAGCAGATGCGTTACAGAACTTTACAGCAGCATTTCATGCAATCTACAAACGCTAAAAGAAAAAAATAATAAAAAAAAATTCAAAATCTAGTCGTAAATTACAATTATTTATCGTGTAAACATTATACAATAAATTTCAAAGTTTCTCAGGTGGACTTTGGTCCCTTGGCAGTACACCTTGCCTGGCTGGGAAGATCTTCCTTTTCACATCCTCATGTGACGTCATCAACCTCCCCAGTTATGACGTCACCCTGACAACCGTTGGTACGCTGGTTCTGTCGCTAAACTCATCAGCAGTATGGACAAGGCGCCATACTACCGTCCAGTTAGTAGTCAGAATAGTAGGGATACGTTTACCGTTCTGTCTCTATTTACCAAATGTCTGGCAGTGAGACAGCCCAGAAGTGACAAAAAGTGTTTAAATGGCTTACTACTATCAAATAAACTATATGGTATATAGTAGAAGATAACTACTTTGACTTCTACATAGAATTTCTATTATATATTATTTTTATGTGTGTGCTTTAGCCAAAATAAATGTTATTTTGCAAGAAAAAATATGCTATATATAATAGAAGATGACCAATTTTTAAATTCTATTATATATTAATTTTTATGGTTTAATTCAATGATTTAGTTACCCATGTATCAGCACCAGCATCAGACCACTAGACCAAATATATTAAAATTAATATAGGTTAATTTTAATAAATTTTATTTACACTAGCTGCTGTGTGCAGCCCGCTGCTTCATACATTTTTTTGGTGAATGCCGCGGGATGTCTAATTTCGAGATAAAATGTAGCCTATGTGCTATTCCAGGTTATTATCTACCTGTGTGCCAAATTTCATTTAAATCCGTTTAGCAGTTTTTGCGTGATTGAGTAACAAACATCTATCCAAACAAACAAAAACAAGCAAAATATTGATATAGATTAAAAATAAAAAAACGGATTTGTTACGACTAACTCTGGATGTCTTCTTGTTAATAAAAATAAATAAATCGGAGTTTCAGTATTTTTATACCTCT
This sequence comes from Apodemia mormo, assembly GCA_036924255.1. NCBI lineage: Eukaryota > Metazoa > Arthropoda > Insecta > Lepidoptera > Riodinidae > Apodemia > Apodemia mormo. The sequence continues at coordinate 3,992,777 of JAUPFN010000008.1, forward strand.
ATTTCAAAACCCAAGCTGGAAGCCAAAGCTTTGATCTGGCAGCTAATATCTGCCTCATCCCCCTTTTCTCATCGCGGCCAAATTTTTTTAAGACGTCAAAATCATAATATGACGTATGTCGTCTTAAAAATCTTGGCGACTCATATATTATATGAGTCGTCATATCAGCAGCCATACAGTAGTGTGAGTATGGTCTAAAGGCAGTTAGAAAATCAACCTATTTCTATACAAGGTCCGTCTATCGGCCTAGGTCAAGGCAGTCTATAAATTTATACATTAAATATAGTTAGGGTAGGCCTGTGAGATGTTCGGTTAAGTTACAATCCATTATTTTGACATAGAAATTGATTCTAAAGTTATTAGTCTATCATTTTTATTCAATATATAATAATACATTTATACCTCTTACTGAACTTTATTTAAATAATACATAATTAATGATAGAATTTAAATATGACAAAAAATAAAGTAATACTGAAAATGATTTGTTGATTGAAACACTGGGTGAAGTTACGTATAGGTATATCCTTTGTGTTTCAAACATAGCAAATAAGTAATAGGCATTAAAAGTTATAATATGTAACAAATAACCCTTACTAACATAGTTATAAGTATCTTAAATTTACTAACACACTAACAAAATGGATATTCATATCTGGAAAATAAAGAATTATTTTTTTAGCATATTAAAAAGTATGTTTACGCCCATATCTCTGAAGAGGTAGGCAGATACAACAGGTACACTCACGATTATCCGAAGATACTTAGTCCCACATTTTGATAGATGGTAAACCTATCGCCAACCGCCCAGTTTTAATCATCAGAAAACTGACAAAAAAAAAACATTTTTGATTTCCCCAACTGGAAATCGTACCCGGGACGTAATGTGGTCAACACCGACACTAAACCAACAGACCACAGAGGCAATTACATATTTGGTATATGTAATAAAAATAACAGTTGTAGTGTTCAATGGTATATCTGGGCGTAGCCTCACCAATACTGCACACGTATGCACTTACTGAAGCTCCAAATTGTACTGTGATACCAAACCATACCTTATCTACAATAGCCGTGGCCCCACTTACTCGCAATGAACTGTATGATCCACAGATTACACTACACTACAACAATAATAATTATTATAGAAAACTGAATAAATTAAAAAATATAAATTGTCATGATTCTTAGTTGATTCCAATTTACAATCTCATTTTCAAAAGACATTGAAATCAACATGAATAAGCTTTTTTACTGTCTTAAATTATTTATTAAGAAGATCTATTAGTTACATTGGAGTTTCAATACAAAATCTTATTGTAATAGGTATATTAAATTTATGAAAATTTTGAAACCATAATCGACGATATTAAATTTTTAGTTTTATTTTTGCTGGGACAATTATGCTCCTACCATTTAACCGTCCCCACAATTTAAAATAAAATTCGACTTAGATATAAAACTCGCTGAGCTTTGAACATCTTAATAGTTACTTGGCAAGCTTTGTTATTCCCAAAACCAGGATGCGAATCTCGGCGGAGTCTGCGGCAGTAATCTGCAACACGCTGTCCTCTAATTGTGGTCCTAATTGCCCCATCCCACCCTTCTTTATTCCCCGCTAGTTGTTATTGCGACATTTGGTGCTGGCAACTGGTAAACTTAAAATATATTAACTGCGGGTTAAATTAAATTGTTTATTCCTTGTTCTTTTCGGAAAATTCCAGTGTTAATACGGATTTTTTTATTTCAGTTTCATGACTTGGAACATGTGTTTCGTTATTGTTCTGTCTGTAAAATTTAAAAATTTTGCAGAAAATTTTGTATTTAATGATTTCATTATTTTTTTTATTGCATTTTTGAGACAATATTATAAGAACAGTAACACATTCATTTGTTTTAGACTGTATATTTAAAATAAATTAAAAATGTCATCGCACAGATAATTTCCTCGTAAGGTTGACAGAGTGAAATGAACTGTTATGGTGTCTCCCGTTATTGGCTTAAAACACTATTTGCTTTAATTTGTTTTAATTATACAATCACGCACTTTTACTGAGCACCTAGATTACTCATACATTTTGTAGACATGGATTAAACGCTCCGAATCAGTGATTTATTAGCTATCGATTAGGGTGGTGATAAAATTAAAATTACTTAAGATAATTTTTAACAAATCTAAATTCTATGTCGTTTTTGTTTAATAATATATCCAAATTTTGTCAATATTAGCTTCTAGGTAGTAGTAGTATAATTTTGATTTTGGCGCTACCTTATTCCTATCCTATATGAATCATAACGCAGCAATTTGTATAATTAAGGAAGACATCTAGATAGGTACTTTTTTGCTATTCTATGATGAAAAAATACAGGTAGGAATTCGAAGCTTGTCATAGAATACTTGTGAATTTACTTATTACTTTATTTAATTACTGGAATTCGAACCCAAATTAAAATAAATGTCTTAATACACTGAATTTCCAAATCATACGAATTAGCACTGTTAACAAAAGATCATTTAAAGATGGTTACTCAAAAACTACGTGCAGCAAGTATTCTTAGCTCAAAAAAGTTAAATCAAATCTATAACGTTCGATATTATTGTAACTTGCTATATCATTTCTCTGCTATGGCTAACACGTGCCATCTGTTGGCTCAAGACAGTCCCGCCAATGCCAAGCATACATTCCCTTAATAGCGAGATTACAAATTGCAATGTTTATTTTACCACAGTCACGATTCGTATTTAATGGTACATTTCGTCGCTTCCGATGTTTGGAACGGAAATTGTTATTAACATTGGAATTGCGGTATATATTTGAATGTTACTATAAATTTAGGCTTGAGGTAATTAGCTTTAGACCAAAATGTCCTGGCTACCTTTGTATTATGCAATACACTAATTTTCAAGATAGAGTGCACCTTCATTAGAAATTCTGAGCTCATTTTAAAGGCTCTCTCCCATACGTGATGCTATTCAGTAAATGGTTTTCCTGATTAATAAATTTAACCAATAAATCAACGTGATGACTAGTAATAGGTATTATAATATCCTGAAGAATCTTACTGTATTTCGAATTAATTGCTAACGGTAATATACGTATCTGTTTTTATTAAATATAAAAAATTAATATTTTTTTAATGTAATCATATATATCGAACAAGTCTTTATCTTGTTCGATTTTTTTTTATATCATAAGATAGCAAACAAGCAGATGGATCTCCTGATGGAAAGAGTCAACCATCGCCTATAGACACCAAAGATGTTAATGGTGCGTTGCTATCTTGTGGCGAGGTCTAATGCCACATGCATAAGTTTACCGGCTACCTTAGCCTCCAAACCGGAACACGACAGCAACAAGCACTGACGTTATTGCGGCAGGAATAGGTAAGGCGGCGGTACCAGACCCGGGCGAGACAATGCAGAACTCTACCACCTAGTAGCCACGATGTTAGTGACTCGATAGCCAATCGGTCGCCTTTTACAACTTGCCCGGCAGAACGGCAGTTGGCCTATTCTTCAAAGGAGGCCGGGACCAACACGGCGGGTACCTTATACAGAAAGAAAATTCGCATATTTGTTTGTGATTAATGAAATTAGAAATTATATTAGACTAGCTACAGTGTGCAGCCCGCTGCATTATCAAAGTTTTTGGAGAATCTCGCGGGATTACATAATTTTTCTGGAATGAAGAGTAGCCTATGTGCTATTTCAGGTCATCATCTACCTGTGTGCCAAATGTCATTTAAAATGGTTCCGTAATTTTTGCGTAATTGTGTCCGAAAATACATCCATCCAAACTTTCACATTTGTAATATTAATATGGATTTAAAAAAATATAACTTCACCAAAGCTCGGTGTGCTCAGCAGAGCGAGACAGTACTTCTTGCCGGCCCATCGCCTTCAACTTTATAAGGCTCAAATTCGGCGCCATATGGAGTACTGTTCTCATCTCTGGGCCGGAGCTTCTCTATACCAGCTCCTTTATCTTGATCGCATTCAGCGTAGAGCGGTTCGAATCGTTGACGACCTGGCTATTTCGAAACGGCTTGACTCTTGGCATTGCGCAGAAATGTTGGTTAACTCTGTGTCTTCTATCATATCTGTCATGGGGAGTGTTCCAATGAGTTATTTGGATTAAATCCTGCCGCCGAATTCCATCATCGGACATCGCGTCAAAATTTGAAATTCCATCCTCACCACCTCGATGTCTGGAAAGCCACAACTGTGCGTTTCTCTCGGCACTTTTTGCCTCGCACAACTTTGTTGTGGAACCAATTACCGGCACGGGTGTTTCTAAACGGGTACGACTTGGGGGCCTTCAAGAAAAAAGCTTACTCATTCTTAAAAGGCTGGCAACGCAACTGCAAGACCTCTGGTATTTTGAATGTCCATGGGCGGCGGTGATCACTTACCATCAGGTGTACCTCCTGCTCGTTTGCCCCTCTTCTATATAAAAAAAAAACCAGCATAATATTATGCTGTCACTAAGCAACATAGATTATATTATTTATATTCTTTTGGATTGGTGATTTTTATAAAACGTTCAATAAAAAGGTAAAAAAGCTAACTATAGCAATCCTTACCTTGCGTGCGTTGAAAGTACAAAATAATGTACAACAATGTTTAAAGGAACTCATTAATATGTACAAAAACTGTTGCTATTATAGTTATGTAAGCAACAGCAGCATTTTTATAATTAAAAAAAATAATAAAAAAATTGGATAGAAACATAATGTTTTTCACTCCTGCGTATTAATCCTTATACAAATAGGTAAATCATTTATTATTTAAGGCTGCTTCAGTATCTGTAGATTACATTTCTTTTTGAGCTATTTCATTCAAAACATATCACGAGTTACAAGAGTCACTTTTAGTGACACATAAAACATTTAAAAATAGGTGCCAGAGCGTATGTGCCTTGAAGGTACAGTAAGCTCTATGAATATTTTTAACCCACAAGAGGTAAAACTGTACCTTATATAAAACGCAAGTGAAGCCACAATTGATAGCTAGTAATTATAAGAGCTTGTTAAAATTTTAAATTTTGAACGAATATTAATATTTTCAAGATCCTTGTTCATTCCCATTAGAAGGGCTTCCAAAAATATTGCGTAAAGGCTCGGAAATCTTAAGATATCCGCCCCCTTTGCTATCTGCTCACGCCTGTCTAGAGACAAAACAATTTCTTGGGCATACGATATTATTGAATTCTTTTGTCATTGAAGCATTTTATAAAGACTAATTAAAAGGGGATTATAATGGTTGTCATCATAGCTACCACAAAAACGCAATAACCTTTATTGTTCTTTGTTATAACACTATAATATCTTGCAACGGATGAATTTAGTAGAATCAGTTCTCCTTAAAATATTTTTTATCATAATAATATCATATTATTCTAATAAAAAGAAATAACCATCACCTATAGACACCAAAGATCTTTGGACTGAAACGACCAAGCCACATATTGATTACGGTGTAGAGTTTGTGAAATTAGAGCTTGTAGAGTTAGAAACTTGGTTCTATATGAGATCTGATAAATTTTAGACAATGTGAGCTATATAGCCTTGTTGTAACAACATTTTACATGAGATCATGAAAATGTTTTTGGTGGGATGATACTTACTTAGAACCATTTCAGTAGTAAATACCCCGTGTTGGTTCCGGGCTTCTTTGAAGAATAGACCAACTGCCGTTCTGCCAGGCACGTCGTAAAAGGCGACCGATTGGCTATGCAAGTCACTACCATCGTGCCCACTAGGTGGTAGAGTTCTGCATTGTCTCGCCCGGGTCCGGTACCACCGCCTTACGTATTCCTGCCACAATAGCGTCAGTGCTTGTCACTGTCGTGTTCCAGTTTGGAAGGTAAAGTAGCCGGTAAACTTATGCATGTGGAATAAGACCTCGCCACAAGATAGTAATGCACCATTAACATCTCTGGTTTCTATAGGCGATGTTTGACCCTTACCATCAGGAGACCCATCTGCTTGTTTGCTATCTTATGATATAAAAAAAAGTAAAATACTACTTAAGCGCAAAATATAGCTAAAATCGTTAGAGCCGTTTCGGAGAAACCATTTACATGCACGAATTGCTCGTATGAAGTATAGAATAATAAGTACACATTATTGAGTACTTATCAAATTAGTACTAGTGGGGAATTTGTTCAGCCTTCTGATGCTAGTTTAAGTTTTAATTATATTTTTCTTGTGCTGTTATTCCTCCTAAATAATAAATAAATAATCAATAATAATTCCTTACTAATATGGTGAAGAGAAAATATTTGTATTTTTGTATGTTTGTAACGAATAGAACTCAAAAACTACTGAACCGATCTTAGAAATTGTTTTTAAAAAACTGCATTATCCAGACGTGACATTAGCTCGTTTTAGACTCGACTGAGCAAGAAAGTAACTGTTTGTAGGTCACGTGAGCAAAGTCGCCAGTAGGAGCTAGTATGACATAAAAAAGCAGTGGTCCAAAAAGAAAAATTTCGTACAATAAGTTGCACATTGTAAGCAGGTGTGAAACCCAAAGTAAATAAGCTGTATCCACAATTTGCGGGGAATTGGAACGCAAACACCAATATTTTCCCGTTATTCTTGTAAAAACAAAAAAGAGTCGACGTGGCAATATTTGACACCTGTCAAAAATAACAATGTATTGTCATGGTGTGTCTAAACGGATTTTAGAGCTGATATCGGTAAAATTGAGGGTTTAACTAAAAATAGGTTTTGTTCGTTTATTTTGCTTTATTATAGAAAACAATATATTTTTTTTATATAATAAGATAGCAAACAGGCAGATGGGTCTCCCAATGGAAAGAGTGAACCATTGCCTATAGACACCAAAGATGTTAATGGTGCGTTGCTATCTTGTGGCGAGGTCTAATGCCACATGCATAAGTTTACTGGCTACCTCACCCTCCAAAGTGGAACACAACAGCGACAAGCACTGACGCTATTGCGGCAGGAATAGGTAAGGCGGTGGTATTTGACCCGGGCGAGATAATGCAGAACTCTACCACCTAGTAGCCACGATGGTAGTGATTCGCATAGCCAATTGGTCGCCTTTTACCACCTGCCTGACAGAACGGCAGTTGGTCTATTTTTCAAAGGAGCCCGGAACCAACACGGGGAGTGGTTGTGTTTTAAGTATTTAATATTACTATTAGTGTGAGCATTTCACTGAAAAACTATGTTTAAACTTATGCATGAGCACATATATATTTGTGTGTTTAGGCATTAACTGTTCTTTTCAGCAAAAAAAGTACGTAAGACATATCCTATGGTCTAGAAAGAGATGAAAATATGAAAAACTGCACATGCGCATTTCGTAGGACAAATGTCCACTTTATTGTTTATGCTGACAATCAAAGAACATTTTAGTTTATTTTTATTAGATATAAATAAACTACACAGCGTTAGAAAACTATTTGACATAGGAAATACTAAATTTAAAAATAGTATTAAATTTTTTTTTTCCTTAAGATATCGCGTTTCCAAGCTACCCCGTTTTTATTGCTAGATGGTTTTTAAATTTTTTTTAATGAGTTTTTCGTTCCTATTGCATTAAATTAATTTTTAAAAATTGCGATATGAATCAAAATAATTTTTCGATCGTAAAAATAAATCGTTTTTTATCGTATTTTCTATTTCTTCGCATAGAGGTGTCCAAAGTTAAGTGTTTTTATCAGAAGTATGACTTTGTGAAATACAAAAAGAACTATAAAATACTGTAACCCTAAGATTTGTACGCTCCGATCGCCAGGTACTAAGAGATTCTAGCCTTGTTCGGCGTAGAGTAATCGTGTTCACTTGAAATTGAGTCTGCAAGTTTCGGCGTGACGCGTTATCGGATTTGTTCGACTACGCGCTTGGAATCCTCCCACTGCAATTGTAGAATCCGAATTCGAATGGAACCTTTCTTGGATATATATTTTAGTTGGAGTAAGCGTTACTTAAATATATATTTTTTATTTTATAGGTGCTATCGACAGAAAAATCTGTAAACCGGTCGACCATGCAGGCCATCCCTGAAACTTCCCGCTAAATTGAGATATTTTAAGCTCAGAGAGCAAAAACTATACCTAAGCATATATTTTTTTCGGAGTTCAAAAATCTAAATCTATACTAATATTAAAAATGCGAAAGTAACTCTGTCTGTCTGACTGTGTCTCTTCTTCACACCAAAACCACTGAACCGATTTGGATGAAATTTGATGCAAAGATAGTTTGAGACCCGAGAAAGGACATAGGATAACTTTTATCTCGGTAATCTCACAGGAATAGGAACTATGCTATGCTTTTAATTGTAGAGATTTTTCCACGCGCACGAAGTCGTGGGCACAACTAGTTTTGTTATAAATGTCAGTAATTAGAAAACAAAAGAATTAATGTGTTGTTTTTGATTATACCATTTATAACCTTTAATAAAGCTTTATTTACCAAGTATATATGAAGTAAAGCTGAACTCAAAAAGGATCAAAATTTATCAAATAGTTTTGGTGAGTACATTGACAAGATTTGTATATTTTATTTATATAGATATTACCAGCAAAAATACGTAAAAATAGATATGAAATACAAAAAAAAAAAACAGTTTTTTCTCTTTACGTATCTTATTAAAAAAAGTAGATGACCCGCAAACGTTGTTTTGCCATACATATTAGAAATCCATAGCGGACAAACATCGTGACACGTGATTTAAATAAGTATACGGGATTATCGTTACAGGCAGCCGCAAAAGCATTGAACTTTATATGGTGGTTAAGAAATCTTAAATTTCCTAATTTTTCGCGCAATTTTCTTAATATTTTCTTTTATAAGAACCTTCTCCTGACAATTACAAACAACAAAAAATAATTAGCGAAATCGGTCCTGCCATTCACACGTGATGTCGTGACCAAGGAAAATGGGGATTAATTTTTATATATATAGATAGATAAGTTTTTAAATATGGTTGCAATTTATTGCTCTTTAATCGACTTCCGAAATGAAAAGGATATCAATATGGCTGTACGTTTTTTATGTTTGTTACTTCAGAACTCGGTCATTTATGAACTCATTTTGATATTAAATAATTGATTAAGAAACGGCTAAAACTCACGTATAAATCGGTATAGGTTCCGACTAGTTTCGGACCTATATGAGGTCCTTCATCAGGGCGATTGCGACGCTGTTGCCGCGACAGCGACTCGACGCGAACAGCGTCGCAATCGCCCTGATGAAGGACCTCATATAGGTCCGAAACTAGTCGGAACCTATACCGATTTATACGTGAGTTTAGCCGTTTCTTAATCAATTATTTAGTAAATAATGTCTCACGAAAGTTTAAATAATTTTATCATTTTGATATTTTAGGAGTATACTTCCTTTGTGGTCCCATCTTAATTTGGTGAAGATCGATGTGATCAATCGATCGGTGTGACTCCAGGGTTCTGGAGATACAGGAAATGGGAAGTCTGTTGCTGCAGTTCAACTCCGTTAAAACTGATTTTCCTCTTTTTTTAAATATTATATCACTTCTTAACGGATATTTCAACATAAGTACTACTTTTACACATTATAACAGGCTTATTTATAGGAGCTATAATTTTTACTCAGATAAACTATTCGACATTTATTTTCAGGAGTCTACATGAAGTATGTTATCGGCCATTATTACATCCGTTTCAAGTACTCCTCAAGGGGTTGGAGGCCGTCCTCTACTAGTGTGGGTCGTCAGGTCAATAGACGCTCTAGGTAGATACGATATATTAAGCTCAGTTTGCGTGCTCGAGTAGGTAAAATTATCACGCAAAATGAGTCAAAAAAATATTTGTAATAATAAAAACAAAATTGGATTAGCTATACTATTTATAACTCAAGAACGTCTGGAGCGATGCTTTTGATTTGTTTTCGCCCCGAATAGCAAAACAGGTACTAAAACATTAGAGAAAAAAATAATTAAAGTGTTGATTATAAATAATTATGTAAATGCACTTGTATTGTCTCGCAAAAAACTTTACTTTGTTAATATCGCCAATCAGTTTCGCTGATAATGGCATACAGTTACGATACATTTATATACAAAATTTATAGAAGTATCATAGTAAAAGAGTTTTACACAAGTTCTGATGACGTTTAGGTTTTTAACTTCCCACTACGTATGTAGATAAGGAAGTTACTGATTTTACCCCGATTTTCGAAATTGGAGTTTTCGCCAGATGTCCTAGATTTTGAAGTCCTAGGAACCCTTTCCGACTATTTTTACGATGAAGTCAGTATGTCTGTATGGATGTATGTGTGAGTGTATTTGTGTATGTAAACATCTCATAATTTTTGAACGACTGGACAGATCGATACGCGGTTGATGGCAATCGATTAGATTCTACTCAACTTAGACTTTCTAAAAATTTGAACTGATTCGGTCTAGGATTTTGAGAAATTTTTAAAAACTCCAAAAAAAAATTTTACCGAAACAGTATTTTTTTAATATAACTTCCAGATTTATGTACCGATTGAGTACAAAAACTAATCAGCTCTGTTCCTCAAAAAACTACGTCTAATACATAAATTGCATCAAAATCGGTTTATCCGTTTGGGAGTAATCGTTGACGAAAAATTTTGAAAAAAGTGTTTTTTCGTCATAGCTTCGAAATTTTTCAACCAATCATTTTTTGGTATTCTACGATATTTTAGTACTAAAAAAACTACATCAAATGCCGTTTCAAAAATTAAAATCGAATCTAATTCTCAAAACTTATAGCTTTTCAAATATTAAAATTACGTTGTTTTAAGCAAACTTAATTTTTTTTAAATAACTTTCAAGTTCATCGATTGACTTACAAATCTTATCAGCTTGTATCCTTTAATAACTGCGTCAAATAACGTTAATTTTATCAAAATCGGTCAATTTGTTTGGGATTTATCAATGAAGAAATTTAAAAATTAAATTGTTTTTTGATATAGCATCGAATTTTTTCAACCTATCGAATATTTAGCTAAAGTAATATTTTAAATCTCAAAAATTATTGAGTTGAATGCCATCATCGTTTTCAAATATACAGCTTTTCAAAAATTAATATACTGCTATTTTTAACAAAATAGATGTTTGAACTGAAAAATCTATACTTATGTTTTTTAAGCTTAAAATACCTTAATTTTGTGAAAAGTTTCAGGGATGGTCCGTAGGGTCAACCGTTTACACATTTTTTATGACAGTTGCCATTGTACATAATTCAATTTATAACTTATAATAATTCAGAATTGATCTATATTATAAATTCTAAAGCAGGCCATATAGGCTAGGTTGTACATGACAGGTCTGCCTGCACCGTTTAGCCCACAGGTGTAGCTGCATTGGTAAATTGGAGTGTGTATATCACACAACTGTGCACGTTTTGTTCCCTTGAAAGATTTTGTCCGCAGCGAGTGTTGTGGCTAATATCATGAAACTAATCAGCTCCTCAGAATACTCCCCTTATTATAAAGGTGATAATACCAACACATCAAAACTAAGAGCCATAAGATGTTTAAGATCGGAATCGTGAAGTTATAATTCGAGCTAATTGTCTTTGGATGCGATCAAATGCAAAAATTTTACAAATATGCACCAACCCGTAAGCGTGAACAGTACGCAGAGTCTAGATGTGGACAGATCTAAGCTCTATTAATAAAAGTCTATTTGTCTGATATAAACTCATATTTTACTTAGTAACCCGTTAGTTTTTTAAAAGCTAATTTAACATTATTTCCCAGATAATTTTAAAACTGGACGTGTGAAGAGGCTTTTATTCTAAGGATTCCCTAACAAACAGTAAGGGAGGTGTTTTGAAACTGTAATATTGTACCCTTGTCCCTTTATAATGCATCAAATTACGATTTTTTATAAATATATATTTATAATAAGATTTATCATAAAACTTTGACCTTTATTGACAGGATTCAACACGAAGAACGTAATCGCCTATTAATACACCCGCTTGAAGTGTCCTTCAAGGGGTTGGAAGCCGTCATCTAGGTACTAGTGTGGGTCGTCAGGTTAATAGATGCTCTAGGCAGATATGTTATACCTATATAAGCACAGTTTACGTGCTCTAATTAGTAAAATTAACTTACGCAATAACCTATACTAACAATCGCCCTGAGGTCGTAATTCGACCATAGATTAAATAATAAAATCTATTTAAAGTTATAAAACAAACTTTGGCCGTAAAATAAATATTATTATTATTGTCTCTTTATTTACATTAAATTCTTATTTGATTACATTTATAATTATAACATTATTAAAAAAATACAATATTATAAAAATAAATATAACAAAATAGGTTATCCGCTAGCGGGAACGTTATAGTTAAGCCACCGGTGGTCAAGGTGACAGAAAGAGGAACCTCCTCACAATACGTGCCGTTCCCAATACTGCTGCCTTTTGTATCCGGCCCTTGATCCAGAATTGTAGCGAAAGACTTCTAAGATGCTGCTCAAAACTCTTCGCTACAAGACCGTTTACGGAAACGACTATCGGAACAATCGTTGCTGAGTCCACACCCCACATGTCGGTAATCTCATGAGCTAAGTCTAAATATTTAGTTAGTTTCTCTTTTTCTGCTTCCACGAGGTTATCGTTATGCGTGACTGTAATATCAACGATAAATGCCAGGCGCTCTAGTCGATCAACCAACACAATATCAGGTTTATTGTTTGTGATAGTCCTGTCTGTGATGACAAATCGGTCCCAGTAGAGCTTAGCACGACCATTTTCGAGAACTGCCTCCGGTGCGTATTTATAATACGGCACTTCAAAACTTACAAGACCATACCGAAGAGCAAGCTGTTGATGGATAATCTTGGCTACTTGATTGTATCTATGTAAATACTCTCCATTGGCAAGATGAGAACAACTGGAAATAACATGCCTGATAGACTCACCAGGACGGTGCCCTACATATGTCGACCGTGCTATCCTTCATGATGTATTTCCGGTAATTATTCGTCTTGACAACTTCATCGGCAATTGCACAGACAAATCCCTCAGTCTCCCCAAAGAGGTCACTGAAACGTAGCCAAGCTAAAGACGCTGGTAAATCAATATCAGGTCCGTAAAGAGCCCGATAGAACTGTCCATGTAACTCCTTACTCTTCCATTCGTTCAAGCATTATCTATAGCAACGACATCATGATGCATTCCACAGTCAACATGAAGGAAGTATTCCCTAAGATTATACACCTCACGATTGTATAGGTTTTTGGCATTGAGAAAGCCGCGACCCCCACATTTTCGTGGGATATATAACCCTATTACTGATGAACGTGGATGGTGCATGCGATATGTTGTCAGTAGTTTACGGACCTTACAGTCCAGGGCGTCCAATTCGGTTTGAGTCGACTTTAGTATGCCGAAGGTGTATACAAGCAGGGGCATCACCCAGCTGTTGAATGCACGCACCCTATTACCACCAGACAGAAGACTTTTTAGAACTTTTGTCAAGCGGCCAAAGAAACGCTCAGTCACCAACCGCTTAATGTCCCTATCCTGTGTACCTAAACCCTCCGACATACCAAGGTATTTATAAGTTTCGGTTTCAGAGAGAGATCTGAAATACACTGTCTCCGAAAGTTGCAAATTTTCGCTATTTACAACTCTGCCTCTCTGTACATGCATGATCGCGCATTTATCTAGGCCAAATTCCATTCTGATATCATTACTAAACTTTTGCGTAAGGTTGAGTAATGATATCAAGTCTGGTTTGTTGGACGCAAATAGTTTAAGATCATCCATGTACAAGAGATGAGAAATGATTTCACTCTCTCTACGAAACCGATAACCTAGCTTTGAATCTCTAAGTAGAGCACGTAAGGGATTCAAAGCCAAGCAAAACTCACTCAAACTGTCACCCTGGAAAATTCCACGCTCTCTTAAAAAACTCTCACCACCCCTAGGAAAGCAGAGATTCGTGGTCCATTGCCTCATACATGATTGCAAGAAATTGCATAAAACTGTATCAACTTTGTACAGTTCCATCACTCGTGACAACCATGAATGAGGCTTTCTTGTAATCAATCCAAGCGGCGGAGAGATTTTTTCCATTTCTATGAACCTGTCGATAAATGGTCATGTCAATGAGGAGTTGCTCTTTAGTACCACGTGACCCAGCCCTACATCCATTTTGAGCAGAATCTAAAATGTTATTTGTATATAAATGTGTGTTTAATTTTGATCTCAGAATGGAAGTAAGGAGCTTGTAAATTGTAGGAAGGCACGTGATGGGTCTAAAGTTCTTAGGATCTGTGGTACTGCCAGATTTGTAGAGCAGAAAGGTTAGCCTAGTAGTCATAAAAGGTGGAAGAGACCCAGATTCAATGGCTTCCAGGAATTGTTTAGCCAGGAGCTCATGTGAAGACTGCAACCATTTTAACCAGATTATTATTATTATGTTATATTAATATAGTTGTGTAATGTTTATTTTTATTAATTGAATGTATTATTTTATTATGCACATTACATATAAATATTACGTTTCCGTACTCCTCTACAATGTAAACTTTAACTGTGCCAAATTTTATACTTCTTTTCTCTCCCCGTGTTAGTTCCGGGCTTCTTTGAAGAATAGGCCAACTGCCGTTCAGCCAGGCAAATTGTACGGGTCACTAACATCGTGGCTACTAGGTGGTAGAGTTTTGTAGAGAGTAGAGCATTGTCTCGCCCGAGTCAGGTACCACTGCCTTACCTATTCTGCCGCAATAGCATCAGTGCTTGTCACTGTCGTTTTTCGGTTTGGAGGGTAAGGTAGCCGGTAAACTTATGCATGTGACATAAGACCTCGCCACAAGATAGCAATGCATCATTAACACCTTTGGTGTCTATAAGGGATGGTTGATTCTTTCCATCAGGAGACCCATATGCTTGTTTTTTTTTTTTATTATAAGATAGCAAACAAGCAGATGTTTGCTATCTTATATACTATATACTATATCAAATAAAAACTTCGCTGTTTGCGTAATTGTTTTAATAAGGCGTAAAAAGTTTTTGCGTTAAGTATGACTATACCTATAGATATTTTTTAAGACTACGGATATGACGTATTATGAAGTCACAGTTTACTATATAATGTAACACTAGCTAACCCGCTAATTATTGTTCTACTACATAAATTACTATCTGACCCGAACTGTTTTGCCCACGAGTTAATTAACATGTTGTTAATGTAAAAAATTTAATACAATATTTCACACTCGACTTCACCATTTTAGAGGATAAATTACGAACAGTACTCTTAAAGAATTTGTTACTTCTCGACCACATTGTAAGAACAATTCCTGTGAATTTTTTTAGACTTATTCGTCCAAGGGCTTCGGCTGGTCGTTGATGTCAGTCAGTAAACCAGGACTTTACATTTTATTCATTATATTTACTACATTTTCTTTTTGTAGTGAATAATTTTGACAGATCAGGGTTAATGTTTTTTTTTTTGATGCCAATAAAAAAAGAAAAAAGAAATATCTGGATCAGGATAATATATTATATAACCAAATACCTTATGTTACATTGCTTTATATATAAATACATACATATAAAGCAATATACATATGACGTGAGGTATTCGGTTCCAGACCTAAAACACTAGTAAAGCAATAATCCACCTTAATCGTAAACGATTTATAAACCAAAAATAGAAGTGAAGAAAGCAAAGTTTGAACCATTTTAATTGCAAATGCAAATACAAAACTTCTAAACAGGCAATTTGTTTCACATTTCACATAAATTAAGACATAGTATTTGAGTGGATCCATAAAGACACCCGCCTGCATTATCCCCGATATTAAAACTTAAACGGTGTTATATTGAAATCGCAAGACGTCGCCTGCTTAAAATTACAGATGACAGGGTGATGTTTTATTCATCGTCTGAAAGTTGGACGCCCAATAAGTTTGCGGGTAACGGATAAACCAAGGCGATAGGTGTAATTTGCATTTTAATTCTTAATGCAGATGCTATTAACACCTTTCAGAATATTTTAGATTTATACCTGTATACTATATTATCTCGTGGTCTAGGGGACTGTCTCGCGGTCTAGAGATTAGCCTATTCAGCTCAAATCATAAGATCCCGGGTTCGATCCCTGAGTAGCGCAAAAGAGGTTTTAAGTTTTTTCGAGAATTTTCTCGAAAACAAAAAATCTTAGTAGTAGCTAGGAGTTTTCTAGCTGTGCCCGCGACTTCGTCCGCGTGGAAAAATTTCTAAAATAATACCCGCATAGTTACTGTTTCCGTGGGATTTCCGGGATAAAAACTGTCCTATGCCCTTTCTCGTTTTTTTTTATATCTTAAGATAGCAAATAAGCAGATGGGTCTCCTGTTGGAAAGAGTCAACCATCGCCTATAGACACCGAAGATGTTAATGGTGCGTTGCTATCTTGTGGCGAGGTCTAATGCCACATGCATAAGTTTACCGGCCACCTTACCCTCCAAACCATAACACGACAGCGACAAGCACTGACGCTATTGCGGCAGGAATAGATAAGGCTGTGGTACCAGACCCGGGCGAGACAATGCAGAACTCTACCACCTAGTAGCCACGATGGTAGTGGCTCGATAGCCAATCGGTCGCCTTTTACTACCTGGCAGAACGGCAGTTGGCCTATTCTTCAAAGGAGGACGCGACCAACACGGCGGAACGGTCTCAAATTATCTTTGCAGGTACTAAATATTCGAATCGGTTCAGTGGCTTAGGCGTAAAGACACAGACAGACAGACAGAGTTACTTTCGCATTTATAATATTATTATGGATTAATGGACTAGCTGCAGAGTGCAGCCCACTGCGTTATAAACGTTTTTAGTAAATCCCGCGGGAACGACTAAATTTTTCAGGATAAATAAATCCTTTTTACTATTCCAGGTCGTCATCTAAATGTGTGCTATATTTAATTTAAATCTGTTCGATAGTTTTGGTATGATCGAAAAACCCAAATTTTCGCATATTGATAATGTAGCTTTAAAAACATCAGGTGCCAATTGTTGGCAGCTAGAGAGAATTCGTTTTACAAAAGATGAGCCAATCGATAGTGAATTCAAAAGTCAAAAGTCGCAGCTTCGCCCGAGAGGAGATTAATAAGTTCTTTTTTATATCATTAGATAGCAAACAAGATTTTGGCCCTTCTGATGAAAAAAATAAACATCGCCCATAGACACCAAAGATGTTAATAGTGTATTGTATCTGTGTGGCGGGATCGCAACGCCACATGCATAAGTTTACCGGCTACCTTACCCTCCAAACCGGAACAGGACAATGACAAGCATTGATGTTATTGCGGCAGTAATAGTGAAGGCGTTGGTACCAAATACCCGGGCGAGACATTGCGGAACTCAACCACCAAGGGGTCACGATTGTAATGACACACATAGCCAATCAGTCGCCTTTTACGACTTGCCTGGCAGAACGGCAGTTTTTTTTTTGTTTTATATCATAAGATAGCAAACAAGCAGATGGGTCTCCTGATGGAAAGAGTCAACCATCGCCTATAGACACAAAAGATGTTAATGGTGCGTTGCTATCTTGTGGCGAGGTCTAATGCCACATGCATAAGTTTACTGGCTACCTTACCCTCCAAATTGGAACACGACAGTGACTAGCACTGACGTTATTGTGGCAGGAATAGGTAAGGCGGTGGTACCAGACCCGGGCGAGATAATGCAGAACTCTACCACCTAGTAGTCACGATGGTAGTGACTCGTATAGCCAATCGGTCGCCTTTTCAACCTGCCTGGCAGAACGGCAGTTGGCCTATTCTTCAAAGGAGGCTGGGACCAACACGGCGTGAAAAGTTGGCCTATTCTTAAAAGAAGCCTGGACAAACACGGGGAAAATATGTGTCGATGTAATTTTTCCCACAAATTTTCATCTCCTATTTCAACCTATTAGAAGTGATTCCTGAAAAAATACAGCGACAGATAACATAATAGTTACAATCGTAATAATTATAGGTAAATGTAAAATGACACACTGCCAGCATTACAGAATTCATTCACTAGACTCGATGCATCAAATGCATGAATTTAGTTGGATATTATTGAACGAATATTTTTTTTATATCATAAGATAGCAAACAAGCAGATGGGTTTCCTAATGGAAAGAGTCAACCATCGCCTATAGACACCAAAAATGTTAATGGTGAGTTACTATCTTGTGGAGAGGACTAATGCCACATGCATAAGTTTACCGGCTACCTTACCCTCCAAACCGGAACACGACAATGACCAGCACTGACGCTATTGCGGCAGGAATAGGTAAGGCCGTGGTACCAGACCCGGTCGAGCCGATGCAGAACTATGCCACCTAGTAGTCACAATCGTAGTGACCCGCATAGCCTCTCAGTCGCCTTTTACGACCTGCCTGGCAGAACCGCAGTTGGCCTAATCTTCAAAGGAGCCCGGGACCAACACGGGGATCTTTATTATATTAAATAGTAAAGTATTTGTTTAAACAACTTTACAATTCACTTATACTTTTATTCCACTATAAGTATACACTAAATTATTTAAATTAATGGACCAGTTTCGTTAAGTTTACCCACTAACATTTTTAAAAAATACTTTGTTTACTAACAGTCAGTAAACAATGTTATGTCCTGAAGATGCTTTAAAAAGCGAAACCTGACGATTAATTTAAATAATTTAGTGGATGCTTATAGTGGAATAAAAGTGCAAGTGTATTGTAAACTAGTTTCAACAAATAATAATGGAATTTCGCCAAGTGCCAATGATTGAAAGTGTAAAATCCTAATAGTAAATTGTAATAATTTTACAATAATAATTAAAACGCACTTTCAATTCAATATTTAGTTCATAATTTTATTTGGCCGGAACTTTAAAAGTAACCCTGTATAATAGATGTAATGCCTGGACAAACATATGTTGATAGCATGCGAAGATAATATATATGTGTATTTTTTGTTTCAGTGTCTGAAAGATGGATTACTGGACTTCAATGCCGTTGAGTCCTGTATTAATGCTTTTTGAAGAAGGATTTTCAAGTAAGCAGAATACAATAGTTAACATTTGCCTTATCAGGTATATTACCCGAAAAAAAACTATTTATTTTTGTTAAATTAAATTAAATTAAATTTTGCGTTAAAAAATTGAAATTAAAATTTACCGTGAAAAATGCTCTGAACTGTAATGGCGTCCTAATAACCTAACGCCGTAGGAATATCTACGTATCTATACACAGATTAAATGGATACGCCTTTCAAGACAATTTCATAGTTTGGAGGCGTAGCTTGCAATTACATACAGTAACAGAGTTTAGTTCTTACCAATGAAATAAAATCATTTCAAGGGTAATTTTTAAACCTTGTCATCTCATTCGGTACGATAAAACAATACAACAAATGTATGAAATTTTTGACAGTAATAGGAGCGTTTGCTCATATGCGCGGCGATACGTTTCCTTCCCAATGGCGTGTCTTTTTTTAAATTATTATTATTGATAGGGAAGCGCTTGACCACGATCTCGCCTGATGGTAAGCTAAGATGTGGCCTAAGATGGAACGCGCTTCCCTAGAAGGCACCTGTTCACTCTTCTCTTGAAGATCCCTAGATTGTACTCATCGGGGAACACAGACTCAGGAAACATGTTCCAGTCCATTGCGGTTCGAATGAAGAATGTGGAAAAAAAGGTGAAATTAATTAAATTTGCTAAAAATATCCGCGATCTGTTCTATGTATCCTCCGTGATGGTACCGAAAAGAAAGACGTCGATTTAATAAATGGATAAGACTCACCGATGGTTCGGATCAAACGAAGACTCCCAGCGGCACACTTGTCCGCCCACATCCACCACATTTTTACAACCACGACCACGCCGGCACCAATCACAAAAGCACACAATTCATGTACGACTCAAAACAAAAAATAAAATTTCAATGGAGTAATATAATGCGATCCGAATTTGAGATTCACGGATGACGGACATTACACACATACACGGATTACGGATTACGGACATAACATGGATTTATGCGTAACCTTCTGTAACCTTGTGGTCCAGAAGTTAATCTATTCGGCTTAGATCGAGGGTTCAAGTTTTAATCCCCGGTAACACAAAGTTTTGTTGGGATTTTTCACATTTTTTCGAAAATCTAGTTTCAGTAGCAGCTCGAAGTCTGGCAGGTATCTTACCACTCCTGTACCTCAGATGATCATATAAAGCTGTTGGCCCCGGTTTTCGCTAAAATAAATCGATAATCGTTATCATAACGGTAAAATACGGTGATGGGGATATAATCACTCATTTAGCTAACCGATAATCCGGTGAATCGTGGTGGACCGGAAAGTCTATAAGACGTTCGGATTTCCTGCCAACCCCGCAAATGAACAAATGTGACGATACCCTAACTCTTCAATAGTTTGAATAGTTCTACGACTATATCTGAACATAATTAATCGAATTTATATTAGAAGAAGTGTGTAGCGGCTCATATCATACAAATAAATAAAATTGGAGTGTCTGTTTGTAATATTAAAATAAGCGCTTATTACTAAATGCATATGGATGTATTATACACGGTACATATACCAAAATAATATTTTTTACAATTTTTGTCTGTTTATTCCGGATAATCTCTGGACTTTCACTAGGTGATGTGATAGGGAGTAACTTAGGCTACTTTTTTTCGAAATTTTTCTACGCGGACGAAGTCGCGGGCTCAGCTAGTGTTTAATAAAACACGTAATTTCACGTAATTTTTTTTTAAATATAACTCCAAATTAATGATTTTTGTGAATCATAGATAGCTTATCTTACTTGTAACAGAATACTCGAGGCGTTTGTGGCGTGATTTAGGCATCTCGCACACTATCGATTGAATATTCAAACGTCCGACATAAGCACGCTAAATATGCCCCCGATTGTCCGTCAGACGCCCGCACGGAATTGTGACAACCATTTATCTATCTTCATAGAAGTATAACCTCTATGGTTTACGAAATAAAGGCTATGAAATAGCAGTCATGCATGACGTTCATAACAGCAAAGGGAATAAACTAGGACCTTGCAATTCCGGTCCTCTGAATGCCGTCACATTCATAATTGCGTTATTAATGCGTCTAAAATGAGAAATCTAATTGCCTATTGCCATTAATCATACGTGATTTGGGTTTATTATTCAGTGGCATTAATTACTTGAACACAAAATAGTATTACTGTTATTTACCGAATACTATTGTGGCTTTAAATCTATTAATAAGAAGAGGCCTCGGGGCAGTCTACTGTGATTTAATATTCCGATTCCTAGTACGTATTCCATAAGGAAGGTTTTGTTTGAATTAAGTTATAATTCTATAAGGTTTATTGATATTAATTTGTACTTATAGAAATATTTGTATTTAACACTTTAAAAGAATATTAAGATACGTCCTTAAGATGTTTAAAAAACCGAAACCGGTCAATTAATTTAAATTAACTTTATTTGTATTATGAAATAAAAGTATAAGTGCATTATTTACTTATTACTTTTTTTTTAAAAATTAATAAGAAAGTATCGTCTTGCCGCTAACCGAACTTTCTGGTTGATAAGTGGGGTGATCCCCATCAGAAATCAGATATCGGAAATCGGGAATTTGAAATTGGAAGTCGAAAATCAAAAAACGAAAATCAAAAATCGAAAATCGAAAATCGAAAAACGAAATTCGAAATTCGAAAATCGAAATTCGAAATTCGAAAATCGAAATTCCAAATTCATATCATTTTATTTTTTTCATAATATTTGTGATATTACAAAAAATATACATGGGGCACACTAAAAGTTTTGCACTTCTAGCTAATCGGAACTATTTAAATTTCGAATGTTATATTTTTAAAACGTTGCAACCTTCTTAGTAATAAAAAAAACGATTGGCGGGAAATGATTTGTCAATTGTTTTTTTATCACACATCAAAGTTCTACGTACGTAACGAAAATGGAATTAAGTCGAAAAGATTTTAGAGCGATGATTTTTTATGATTTTAAAAGTTCTCTTTCTCCGCAAGACTGTGCCGCTCGTCTTCAAAATGCTTTTGGAAGAGAAGCACCTTGTTTGAGCACCGTTTGGCGATGGTTTGCTTCACGAATTTCGTGAAGGGCGGCCTTCAACTGCCGTCAACGAAAATAATGTGGCTACTGTTAAGCAGTTAATTGAAGAAAACCCCCGGGTCACCTATGAGACAATTTGAGGACTACTGGGGATTGGTATGAGCCAAATTTAGAAAAAATTACACAAAGAATTGAAAGTTGGAAACTTTGTTGTCGTTGGATCCCTCATGAACTGACAGCGGAGCAGAGGTGGGCTCGCGTGGAATGGTGCTCACAGATCGACACCTCCTACGTACAGTATCGTAAGTGCATTTTTGCTACTTTACAGGAGAGTAGTTTAAAGATTCACTCATTGTTTTTTGATAATTATTCAGTCAAACAAACACCGATAATTACAAAAATTTGCAATCAAGCATGTAAGGAGATGAGAAGTAATTCTGTGTGGTAGTTTACATCTATTTTTTTCGTATTTTCAAGAAAAGTCACTTACGATATTTTACGTCGGGTGTCAAAAGTAGTATATTGTTGTATTTTATACTTAGTACTCTTTACGTTGGATTTTGTTGAGAACATTTTGATGTAAGTTACAGATACAACTTTTTATTTTGTTAAAAATAAGCAAAAATATTCTGTATATAATAGTTACGACAAATTACTATGTTGATTTTTCTGCATTATTATCGTAAATGTTTATGAAAAATTGACTAAAACGCAAAATTATATGTTTTTATTATTATTTTATAGAATAAAACCTAGTTATATTTGAGGTACAAATGTTTTATAATATTAAAATTTATAATACTAAATCATGTAATTATCATCATATTTTCACAACTATTTAAAATAAATTAACTCAATTTTTGAGAAACATAAATTATAAAATTCTTCTGGTAAATGAGTAACTTTTAGTAATAAGTGGTAATAGGTAAACGAATATATATTAATCAGTCATATAAGTCAATCACAGCACTGTTTTGGAGTATTTTTTTAAATTATTTATTTAAATTCTTTATTAAACCCCTACCGTTTAATACTAAGATTTTACTTTATCACTTAAAATCAGTATCACTCGACGACAGGAATCATCAATGACCAGATAATATGAACTAAAATATTTTTTCTTTTAGTATTATAAAAAAATTAAAAGCCATATAATATTTTAAACTTAATTGAATTGAGATGAGATTCCGAGTCGTGGTTATCCATGCTATATCCGTGCACATATAAAGACGATTTGATAGTCTTTTCTTAGCTTTAGGAATTGGGATATTATTTAAATATAGTGGTTCAATAGTACCTGATGTAAAAGTGGCTGATACAGATTATTTTCTTGTATTTTTTTTACCATTAACGTGTTACAGTTTTCAACAGCCATACCATATTTAAAGTATAATTTATTAGGATCAGATTTCACACGCACTTCTCTAATTTTGTGCTACTGAACCTTATCTCCATTATTACTTATAACTCAGTTTTCTTGTAAGAACGACTTATAATTTTAAAAATCTGTAATAAATAGAAACCTGATAAATAGCAGTAGCAAACGTGTACATTGCATAAACAAGACGATTCCCATTTAGACCGATACAATTATTGGACCAATTATTTATGTATTTTGATATGAATTTAAATAAGTAACTGAAAACCTCATTGGCCCCTCGTTTTTCTTGTGTCTCATGCCACATAAAACATTCGACTTTTTCCAAAGTAGTATAGACAAATTGTTCGCTAATTGAGAATGTATTTAAGAACATCTTCTTACAAATGATTACAAATTCATCTGCATCCACTGTACTCACCTTAAGTCGATAAAAAAGTAAAATTACGCCTTCAAACCATACCACTGAAAATTCTGTCTATTTTTTTAAGAACTAGAGAAGCCACAAATATCCACAGTTTCTCTCGGTCATCTAAATTCTAAAACTTTTGGAAAATGGAAAGATCGTTACTAATTTTAGCTGAATATCTCTGTCAACAGTTTTAAGGACATGCAGTTTCCATTGATTTACTAAGCCTTATAGTGCCGTCACGACTTTCATATTCTTTGCCTAAGTTTCTCAATATTGTCCTCTTATTGTCGATCCAATCTGCAACATGTCGATGTCTAATATTACCTTTGTCCTTTCTTAATGTATTTTTTCATTCTTTAGGATAACTTAACTTTGATTATCAAAATGATGCCAGTGGAATATTTGTATGAAGTGTTGATAATAAATCAGTATTGTGTGTGTTCAGTGTTGTTGTTGTAATCAGTGTTGATAATGAATATACGGAATGTGAACTTTGATTAGATTTTTCAATATACTAAGCACAGAAGTAGTAATCGCAATCGTAGTCCAGGTGATTTATTCCGGTGACGGAAGTGGTGTGATGTTTCCATGTAACTTGTTGTCATCAGGTCTTCCTGAAAAAAAATGTATATGTCATAATAAGAGACTTAGGTTCTACTGTATTAAGAATATTATTACCGTAGCCCAACCTGAAAAGATTAAAACATTTCTTTTTTATAGTGGCAACTGAAATATATCCGTGGAAATCTTAACTGTCTAACTGTCACGGTTATGAGAATATACAGTCTGGTGATAGAAGAACAGACAGACCGATCAACAGACAAACATATAGACAGATAAACGGTAGGACAGTGGAGTTTTAGTAATAGGATCCAGCTTTACCCTTTGGGTAGAAAATGTAAATATTAGAAAAATTAAATCAGTACATACTTTCTTGCTGTGTTGTGTTTGAACTAATGCAGATATCATGGTCATTCCAACCTGAATCAGACAACGTATCCATCAGCCGATTAATAACATTCATATCTGCTTCAAGAGGAATAGGTGATTCCAGAAGAAAAAAAAAGGATTAATACAATTTATCACACTTTTTAAAGATGTAAACAGTGGTAAGTTATTTACCAAGATGAAATAAAATATATTAAGTATTACATACGATAATGAGAAATATTAAATTACCACGTAAAATATCGTAAGTATTAAGTACCACACTACTTAAAAATAAATTTACCATGTAAAATATCGTATTTAACACATGCAATATATTTCTGATGTAAGAAAACAATGTATAAGGTATTAAGTCATACTTACGACATTTTACTTTGGGCGAAATTCAAATTGCGGTAAAACACTACTTTTTATAACTGAGAAGAAAGCAAAGTATATAGTTCATTGTTTCTTACCTTCATTTATCTCAGATTCTTGGTGTGCAGACAAACAGTCATTATTTAAAATTTTAACGATCACTTTTTGTATTTCTTCATTTTGCGAAACCGGATTTCTCATTACGAAATCTGTAATTCTTCTTGCTCTGTGTGACATTTTAGATGTAATTAGATTTTATAGTAACAGCATTTATAAAAATAGTAGAATAAAGTCAAAAAATCGATATTTTAATAACGTCAAAGCAAGCATTCACTTCCCCCACGTATTCGATTGTTAGTGATAGATACGAAGCGTGTGTGCAGTATGAGCGCTCTCCTCCACCACGTATTGTGTCTTTAATACTCAGTACGGTAATTTACATCGGGGGATAATGAACATACGATATTTTACAGTCTGAAATAACGGCTTTCTGGTCGATGTACTGAAATTTTATTGATCACAAACAATAATATATATAAAATAAGGCATGAAAATAGAAAAAAGTGAAAATCGACAATTTCATACTTACGATATTCTTCGTAGGAGGTGTCGAGATGCTACTGAAGTACGACCACGGACGGAAAATGAGAATAGGTCAACAAAAGTGAAACAGGCGAGAAACGTTGTTAAAAAAAATGATCGCGTTTTTTTCAGCTACGGGTCCCATCTGTACAATTTCACTTGAAGATCAAAAAAGTGTGAATGCCGAGTGGTATTCTACCATTTGTTTACACAGGGTGTTAGAAAAAGTTCGCGAAAGACAACCCAAAAGCCGCATTCTCCTACACCATGATAACGCTTCTTCACACACGGCCAACAAAACAAAGTCACTTTTAGCTTCCGAAAAAATACATCACTCCTCACGTCACTCATCCTGCGCATAGCCCCGACCTAGCACTCTGTGATTTCTGTATTTTCCCCAAAATCAAAGATTTGATGAGAGGTTTTATTTTTACCAACTCCGAAGAGGCAGTGATAGCATTCAATTAGCACGTAGAAAACATGCCTTCAGATCTGGGGTCATAATATTTTGGTTATAACATATTTTTTTAAGTTACGCAAAACTTATAGTGTGACTTACGTATATGACATTGGTATGAGGAGTAATTAATCCCAGGCTTTTTGTCTTCTAAATAATCTAAGATTTTATAATACGCTTTTTACACGGTTTTAATACATTTTTTAAATTTATACATTGCCCCGTAGAAGAAGTAATTATTCTATGGAGATGAAATGCATGCAAAACAAGTTTGTTTATGTTCCTTGTATTTAAGAAGTGTAGGTATTTTTTTTAAACAAGCAAGTATTTTTATGAACGTCCAACAAGTTCTCAAATATAAATTGGGATATTATTACATCACCGCATTTTACCGATATTTTAACGATTCCTAGCAATTCCTAGCGATACGTGGACCAACAGCTTTAAGTACTCATCCGAGTAACACACCACCCGCCTGACTCTGAGCCCACCTAGAGGGATTCAAATAGCAGAAGTTAGAAGAATACAACAGGAAGTGTACCAGACATCCGCAATACTAGAGGTTTTGCAGTTACGTTTTCGGCTTTATAAGAATGATTTAGCTCTTTCCTTGACGACCTCCAAGTCGTATCCGATCGGCAACACGCTCATCAGCAACTGATTCCATAGAGGAGTAGTGCGAGGTAAAAAGTGTCGCAAGAAAAGTTTTTTCAGTTTTCTGATAAAAACAACGTTGCTCGGCTTTAGAAAAGTGCCAGATTGACGATAGCCTTGCCATTTCGGCTAATCGTGGGTGTACTTATTGTACATTTACCTACTTTTTTGGGGATACGGGCATAAAGATACTCTTTTTAACCCCCGACGCAAAACGAGGGGTGTTATAAGTTTCAGGTGTGTATCTATGTATCTGTGTATGT
Organism: Apodemia mormo; assembly: GCA_036924255.1. NCBI lineage: Eukaryota > Metazoa > Arthropoda > Insecta > Lepidoptera > Riodinidae > Apodemia > Apodemia mormo. The sequence continues at coordinate 4,019,884 of JAUPFN010000008.1, forward strand.
GTGTATCTGTGTGTCTGTCCGTGGCATCGTGGAGCCCTGGCGGATGGTCCGATTGGGTTGCGGTTTTTTTTAATTGAAAGCCCTGTTTTGCGAGATGGTTCTTAGCTAAGATTCAGTAGAATCTGTTCAGCCGTTTCAAGATAACCAGCTCTTTTCAAATTGATGAAAGAAATTAAATAACTTGTAATTGCTTTATCGATACTAAATTTTGTATTCTGTTATTTTGTTGATATTGCAATTACATGATAACGTTGAGCTAATACTTTGAGATTCTCATTCGAAGATCATCAGCGTCTATTTAACTGGCAATTTTCGTATTTAAATAACAGATTTTCTAAATATTGCAAGCCACTTTTTAACGACTTTCTGATATCCGTTAGTACAAAAACTTGACAGACTTGTGAAGGAAATGCAAACACTATGGTAACATCTAACTGAGCTCGTGATGTAGCCTGGATGTATGGACTGGAACTGTCTAATGCAGAGTTTTAATAAGACAATCTTGCTTAGACTAAGTCTGGTTGCTTTAAATACTAAGTTTGATTAGTGCTCATGACGACGAGGATTTGAAGATGGAGCTGATAAAGTACTACCGAAACTCACGCGTAGAATTTAGAAAAAGATAAGATAGTCAAGTTTTCACTCGATGGATTTTTTATGATTTTACTTTCGATAACATACAATGTCGAAGAATTGAACATGGAGCCGGTAGAGTGTAATTGTAACTAAGGCATAGAAATTTCTAATATAGTGGAGTTTGGAGTCATTTCATTTGTTACAGTAAGATCTTTCTCATGATCATATGGCTTTGAAGATTGAGTCGAAAAAGTGACATTGGAACTTCAAGAATCCTGATTCAAAGTTCAACTACAATGAACTCCTAAACTAAACGAGGTAAAGTATTTGAATTAGCACTTAATTGTTTTGTATTGGCAAAATAGTTAGTGCTGGATTATTTTCAGGATCTGATGATGGAACTGAAAGGTAACCATGAGAACTAAATAAGATTAACTAATCGAAATAGGACTCATTTGTTCCGTTTGGACAAATACTCTAGTGCCAGATTATTTTCAGAGTCTCATGATAGAGTTGGAAATACTTTATAGGAACCCTGGAATAAAATTAGCAATACCATTGAATTTGAGGTAGTTTGTATCTTTATTTCAAGGACTTTGGAGTGGAATGGCTTCCAGTGCCTGATGATAGAGCTGAAGGATGTAACCAAGAACTCCTGAAGAAGAAGAAGAAACCAGGTTAACCCATCAAGTGGGGAAAAAATTCAGTTTGTTTTTGCAAACAATTTGGTGCTAGATGATTTTTAGTATGTGATGATGGAATTGGAACGTAGTCATGGGAATTCCTAAACCAAACAAGATAAATCTGGCTGGCACCTGGCTACTAGGTGGTAGAGTTCTGTATTGTCTCGCCCGGGTCTGGTACCACCACCTTACCTATTCCTGCCGCGATAACGTCAGTGCTTGTCACTGTTGTGTTCCGGTTTGGAGGGCAAGTTAGCCGGTAAACTTATGCATGTGGCATTAGACCTCGTCACAAAATAGCAAAGCACCATTTACATCTTTGGTGTCTACAGGCGATGGTTGACTCTTTCCATCAGGAGACCTATTAGCTTGTTTGCTATTTTTCGATATAAAAACAAGAGCTTAGATTCATTTCTTTTGTTTTGACAAAGACTCTAATGCTAGATGATTTCCAGGGTCTTATAATGAAGCAGGTAGGAGAAAGTCTTTTGAGCAGAATGGCTTCCGGTATCAGATGATAGTGGGAAGAACTCCATAAGATACCCTATCGAGTTTGGACTCATTTCTTCTATTTTGAGAGTTACCCTGGTGTTAGACACTTTCTGTGGTCCTATGATAAAGCAGGCGATTTGGGATTCATTTGGTTCGTTCTAATAAGGAATTTGCAACAGAATGACTTCCACTTTCTCAAAATAAAACTGAAAGAAGTCCATGAATTCTCGCTAAAACAGACAGGCCCATCGAGTATGGGTTAATTGGGTTTGTTTTGGTATACTGTTTGATGCTGATTTTAAGAATCTATTGATGTCACTTGAAGGTGGCTATAGGATCTTTTAAACTAAACAAGACAAACTCAACGCGTTATTTGTTCTGTTTTGACAAATAATCTGGTGTTATATGATTTCCAAGCTCTTACAATAAAGTGATAGAAGGTCATGGAAACGAAACGAACGAACGAATGAAAATTGAGAAGCACCATCGATTTTGATCCCGTTTGAATCGTTCTTTTTTGTTTTCCAGTGTCTGATAATAAAGTTGGAAGAGGTTCATAATAACTTTTAAGCTAATCTAGATAAACCCATCGAATATTGGCTAATTTGGTATATTTGGCAAATATTTAGGTGCCGGATGTTTTTTAAGATAAAATAATGTTGGAACTGAAAGGTGGCCATCGGAGATTGGGCTGATATCGTTGGCTATTATTACTAGGAGAATCGCAGGGTTTGGTAATATAAATAGCAAAGTGGCCGTGGAACTCCTGATATAAACAAAATAAGTCCATTGAGTGTGGTCTCATTTGTTATATTTTACATACACTCTGGATCAAAATGATTTCTAGGACTACATAGTGGAGCTGGAGCCATGGGAGCTTTGCAATAAAATAACTCAAACTCATTGAGTAAGAAACCATGGTAACCTTAACCTGATGCTGCAAGATCCCCTTTCGTAGATCATCAGGTATTTTCACGTTTTACTCTTAAACTAATGCGTATGTAGTGGAATGGTGGTCTGAGGATGTGTCGGGGGTTTTTAAAATTTTTAATTTTGTCTTGTAATATTTTTTTATTATGTCATCGACTCACCTATACCGAAATAAATACCTATAACTGATCCGAAAGTGTCAGTACAATAGATAAAATTGATCACAAAGTTTCGCCGCTTTGAAGCAGTCAACAGTAGCTCAGTTAGAGAAAACCTGTCGGCCAAAAGCAAGGTTGCAGGTTCAAATACTATCCTGGCAATATTTTCATTTAAGTTTTAAAGTTATTTGATGATGATTGGCATTGCGTCACAACGAAGTAGACCGTCCTTGTCCTTTGCGGTATGGGTCAAAAAGTCATATTTTCCATGCAAGAATGGAAGAGCCCGCCCTGAGAGAAATCCTTTAAAACATCCTCGATGATAGACCAAAATGCATGAGTCGTCAAAGGAAGGCGAATTAATTTTTTGTCTTTTCTGGCAATGTGTTTCGATTTTATCTTGGCGATAGTTCTATTGAAGGTTCTTCAAGGTAGAATTGTACTCTGCTCATAACATTAAAAGACGCTGACGCAGCAGCCCCAGCCTCGTAGCATTCTTGCTTTCAGGGTAAAGCCCTTTTGCAGTAGTGACCAAACCAAGGCTGAGACTAACCATCAATTGGAAACGCATAAAATGGAAAAATCCACGCCCGGCAGCACTACATCAGCAGAAGAGTCAATAACAACACTTATCCAGCGACAAGCACATCTGGCCACATGGGTAGGATGCAATAAAATCACATCCGATTCCAATCTGCTACAATAAAGTACAAATTCTATATAGCCAAACGTGACGAAAGCCTGCTCAGCTTGCTAAAAGGAGGTCATGATAGGCACATAATCGGCACTTTGCGCCGGATAATGCAATAGTATGACGTACCAGGTAGGACCGGCGGCTTGAAGGTCCAACAATGAAGACGCATGATCATCTACGTGTAAAATTCGCGTAAGTGAAGTTTTTAGTTGTGTTACGCCATACGCCAAGGCCTCCTCGTGATCAGTGGTACGTCAACATAGCCATTCAGCGTGGTGGATTACAAAGCCACCTAAAATCGCCAATTCAGCGGAGTGGGCCTTTTTTATGTTAGTGGGATAGGCAAACTGGCAGACGTGCCACCTGATAGTAAGTGCTCGACGTCGCCAATGAACATAAATGGCATATACCTGGGTTGGAACTAGCCCAGACATCCCATTCATGTATTGCCTATCCTGAGACAAAGATGTTAAGTCTCGATGCCAGTAATTACACTGCCTGTCTTGCCCTTCTGTCCGAAACACAGCAAAGCTGTTTCACGGGAGAAACAAGTAAGATGGTGGTACCCATGCAGCCGGGAGCGCGGCACAGCGCATCTCTCCCACCGGCAAGTTTGTTTGTAGGTATTCAACGAGCCGGTCAACTTCGATATTATCGCTATGGGACCTATGCAGTTACGCATGGATACGTAGATGGCCGTCGTAAACTAGGTGCAACCTGATAATGGATAGGTCCTTACCTTCAAAATTGCTCATCAGCACTGGTAGCAGATATCTTCTCTTTTTTATAGATGATGGTCAAACAAGCAGGAGTTTTGTGTGGAGGTACAGTAAGTGATTACCGTCGCCCATTGATATCTACAATACCAAAGGCTGTAGTTGCGTTGCCGGCCTTTAAAGTTTGAGTGAACTATTTCCTTGAAGGTTCCCAAGTGCTATTCATTCGGAAATACCTACATCGGTAGTTGATTTCACAGAGGAGTATTGCGATGATCACATAGATATACGCATACACACACATACATACTTCGGCAAAGGTTCCTCAAAACGTGGAGATCTGGTGAAAACTTGATTTTCGAAAATCGGGGCAAAATCATTAACTTCCTTATCTACATACTTAACAAGAAGTTTAAAATATAATAACAGTATTGGTCTATGCCAATATTTCTTAAAAAAAATTGGTTACTCCGACATTCCCACTGTATTTTGGTGAGTCTCTATGTGCCAATATTTGTTCATTTCCTTTGGCTCCGTTCCTTTTTTCTTTCTTAAAGTGAAATATTTTATTCATAACATATTTGTACTATTAAAGGCATTGTACTTTTAGTTGTGACATTCAATTTTTTTCTAAATCAAAAATTTTAAATTCTCTACTGATGCTTATGTGAACAAATTAAGGATGATCTCAAAACCATGGCATTAAAGAAACTTGGATGAAGGAAGCTATGAATAGAGCAAAATGGAGGGAAATCGTTGAGGAGACCATGAAAACTGAAAGGGAAGAAGAAGAAATATACTTAAGCAAATCTGGTTGGATGATAATGTAACTGTAGTGTGAAAAAGTACACATTGATTTTGAAATACCTAAATATTTAATAATAATATAATATTACAATAATAGAGTATTAAAATAAAGTTTCACCAAGTGCTAATGATGAAGGGCCCATTTTGTTTCACATCTAACCTTCTTACTTTAGAAAATATGGACGAAAACCATGCGTGTTCATATATATAAATTTTAAAAACGTGACTTGTTATAAATAACATATATTTTTCCTAAAATAAACGTGGGAGAAACAACATACGTTCATATATATCGCCCACGTACGTTTGAATATATAAAGCACGCAAAATGCTCTCACGCAAGCATAATCGCGAAGGGTATAAATAAACTAGGCAAGATGTATTACCATCTTCAAGACCGCGTTCGTGTTGCGAAATGACCGCCGGCAGTCCGCTCTCACGCCCTCTTTAATAGCTTATGCTATTGCATGTGGGATGTATGAATATTCTACAAATGGCTGTAGTTTCAAACGTAACAACCCGTGTAAGGCAACATCTTACTGTAAATGGTTCGTTTGGAGTTTATTAATATGTACGTATTTCCTAGTATGTCAACGTAAGATGACAAACAAGCAAATGGCTTTCCTGATGGACAGAGACAATACCGGCGCTGTAGGTCTTAGTATCTTTACACCAAAGATGTTAATAATGCGCTGATATTTGTGTGTTGGGATGGCAACACCCCATGTCCATGAGTTTACCGGCTATTTAATCTTCAAACCGGAACACGAAAATATCTAGCACTCACGCAATTACGGCAGGAATAGCTAAGACAAGGGTAACAGATCCGGGCGAGACAATACAGAATTCTACTATCTAGTAGTCACGATGGTATTGACTCGCATAATCAATCGTACGCCTCTTACGAACTGCCTGGCAGAAGAGTAGATAGTCTATTCTTTAAAGAGGATTCGAACCACAGGCCACAAGCCCCGAACACAGGCAAATGACTTACTTGATGAAAATAGACGTTTATCGTCTATAGAAAGTTTTTTTTGTATGCCAAATATATTGATTTATATCATCGGATTGCAACCAAGCAGATAACTCTCCTGATAAAATAGCAAACTATCTACTATATATACTGTATATGTTACTATAGATATTGTAGATGACTGACTGACTATAGATACTGTAGATGTTAAATGTTAACTATGTGTAGCTATCCATGTTGGGCCATCCCCAACACGGGAAATGCATTCTAAAGAAGAAACTCAACAAATTCTCGTTCGAATTTTTAAAAAAATACCACTATAAATGTAAATTATTAAAGTGCAACATAGTTATAGGTGCCAGAGGCAGGTTTTGGGACTAAGCGACGCAACCTTACTGTGTGATTAGAATTTTTGTAAGTCACACGAAAACAATGCATATTCCGTTATACGAGAGTATTTTATACATTTCATGTTATTAGAATATAGATAATATATCATAGACCTCTTTTATTTCAAACCTTCTAATTATTTTAGCGTGAATAAGTAACAAACATTTATACAGGTGCATACACATACACACATAGAAACACATACATAGACATACACACAAACTTACGATGGAATAATATTATTATAATTTGGTTGAGTTGCTATCGTAAACAAAATAGACTGTTAAGTATATAATTCATTAAAGTAAGGTTTTCTAAGTAAACGTTTAAAGAAAAACAGGTTTCTAATACGGAGCTGAAAAGTTTTCAGTGCTAGCTATAAATTATGGGAGTCTTTAGCAGTTGCAAGTTGCAATCGAAACTTGCAATTAATTTTTAGATGAAAAGCTTCGAAACAATACAAAGATACGGAAACGACCGAGTTCGGAATTTTTAAATGGCGCGAGAGCGATCGTTTATTCAACGCTAACCTTTGTATCGCTCGAGAAGTGCCGACTTTTTCATGTTGTATTTCTATAAATTTTTTCAACATTTGCAGCACGGAATAACCGTATAGAATGGATGTTTTAATGCAATATAAAATATTTTTGTTTATCTGTATATAATAATTTATCTTTTTATGAAAAACCTACTTTGCAGAGAAGAGCTTTCGATTTAAAAAAAAAGCAATTAAGTCAGATTATTCATTTCGGAGCAATCATGCCACAGATAGACACATAGATACACATTTTAACAGTCAATCACACAGTCAAAGTTATAATTATAGATATAGAAAAAAAACTAATATAGGGGTGTGTATTAGAGGAACAACTTCCATTACATTCTACCCGTGTTGGTTCCGGGCTCCTTTGAAGAATAGACCAACTGCCGTTCTGCCAAGCAGGTCGTAAAAGGCGACCGTTTAGCTATGCAAGTCACTACCATCGTGGCTACTAGGTGGTAGAGTTCTGCATTGTCTCGCCCGAGTCAGGTACCACCGCCTTACCTATTCCTGCCGCAATAGCATCAGTGCTTGTCGCTGTCGTGTTCCGGTTTGGAGGTTAAGGTAGCCGGTAAACTTATGCGTGTGGAATTAGACCTCGCCACAAGATAGCAACGCATCATTAACACCTTTGGTGTCTATAGGCGATAGTTGACTCTTTCCATCTGGACAACCATCTGCTTGTTTGCTATCTTATGATATAAAAAAAAAAACATTTTTAAGAATTTCTGCCGTTTATTTGTCTGTTTGTTTGTTTATACGCGCATCACGCCTTAACTACAGCTTGAAATTGATTATAATTTTCTTCAGTGTATTTATTACTAGAGGTCTTACTTAAAATAAATAAATTAAAAATAACAAAAGTTAGGATCGTTTGTTATAATATTTTTTAGATTTACATAGCAAGAAAATAGTGCTAAAACACACACAGAGTTGTGTACATACATATGTCTGTCGATACATTGCTATCTATCTAGGAAGCATGTGATGCTGCGTACGTGGCTTTATTTGTTAGTTTATTCTCTAATAGAAACTCGACAATGATAAGTATGCTATTGAGTCCAGAAGTCGGTTTTGCCTATCCAAGCTAGACATCTCCCTATTTACTTCCTCCACAATTTGTAATTAATGTTTTTGTGTTTATAGGCACATCGTTCTATTTTCTTCAAATATTTATAAAGGTAGGCAGGGTGTATTAAGAGTATGCCATTGCAATCCAAGTAAACTTACCTTGCTTCTTTCAAAACTCTTCATGACAATTTTTAAGGCAGTAAAAGTGCAGTAACTGACTTCCCATTCCTATATATCAGGAACCCTGTATTATATCTTTACCAAATTAAAATGGGACCATAGCAGGAGAACACAAAAAGAAATTTAGAAAGTAGTTAATAAATGACCTAGTAACTCTGAAGTAACAAACAATGCAATAGCACCAATGTCAAAGGTTACTATAAAATATCGGAATACCTAGATGAGAAGAAAGCATGGGATTAACTGCTCCTCATATGGGCAATCTTTAGATTTTACACTTTCAATCGTCGGCACTTGGTGAAATTCCATTATTTTTAGTTGAAACTAGTTTATCACACACTTGTACTTTTATTTAACTATTATTATATATATTACGTCATGAAGATGCTTTAAAAAGCGAAACCGGTCGATAAAATTAAATAATTTAGTGTATAATAATAGTGAAATAAAAGTACAAGTGACTGGGCAATCTTTATTATTACTGTACAATTACATACAAATTAAACATCATGTGATATCTTATTTAAAAAATAATATAAAAAAAGGAGAAGAAGAAAGATGAGTTTCTTCCGCCCGATCTTCTCAGTATGTGGCCGTGTTTCCGATCCAGTAGTAGTTTAAAAAATGTGGTACGCATCAAAATAACTTGTGAAAAGTTTTATTGAATATAGTACTTCTTATTTTTGATTTCTGTCACTGTAATATTCCGGTTTGAAGAATAAGGTAGCCGCTATACTGATGCATATGGCACTAAGACCCTGCCATAAGAATAGTAACGAAACCTTAACAATTTTGGTGTCTATAGATAATGGTTGTCTGTTTCCATCAGGAGAGTCGTTTGCTTGATTGCTATCTTATAATATAAAAAAATATAAAAAAACCCACGTTTTCACTTTAGCAACACTGCTGGTATTTTATTTTAAGGCTAATATTCAATATATCTCACGTTTTTACATCCAAGTTTTCACAAGGCAGTGAAATCAAATGCGTCCATCCAAATTATGTCTGCAACACTAACCGGAGCATCGAACCGGCTCGTAAATCTGGCGAACTATCTGCGATACACTAGTTGCCTGGAGAGCACTTAGTACTGTCCTCGACTTTAGCGTATGGTGTAAGTTTAAGCTAACACGACTCCAGAATTATTGTCTTCATGATTTTTGTTCCATAATAAGTTTTGAGTTAAAATTTAAATTTTATTTATAACTCAGCTAATTTATTTCGTTAAGTATACTAGCAGCTGTAATATTTTAAAACATGAGTTTCTTTTTTATTTAATAAAGGATTTGGCGTAAGTTCAAGTGAATAGTAAAATACATTTGAGCATCGTCTCTGTTAATACTTAGTCATTTCTGAAATGTAAAGTGGTGGAACCACATATTTGTGAATTTTTCCCAAAATGGTCATTCCTTTCTCTCCATCCATCCATTTACTTTGAAAACTAGTTCATCTTCTGTCGTGTTCTTAAGAGAAGAAAGATAGCAAAATTTCACAATTATTCTAATTATATCCATAGTGCCTATTATTATCAGAGTAAAATTGATAGTTTGTATCTATAAAGTAAAAAAAAAACTTGTGAGGTGTCAAGAGACACCCGGATGGAACGAAGTTCCTTTATACACTCAACAAAATAATCGTCGCGACACCACATTGTTCAATGCGAAATAGAAATGAAAATATCTGGCTTGCTTTGTATAAGAGAGAGAGAGATTGAGAGAGAGACAGAGAAACATGCGCACGCCGCACAGCTTACAATAGCTTACTATCGCAAAAAGTGTCGTGACAACTTTTCGTAAGAATTTTTTCTGTCTAGCCCCCTTTCACAACACGCGATAAGGAACTTCGTTCCAAAAAGAAAATTTCAAGGGTTTTACTCTCTTGTAGCTTATATCTTATACCGGTGTTTTAAAATCGGCTATACCAGTTTATTCGCTTTTTAGCGTCTCCGAAAGAGAAAACGTCTCCTCGGCCACGAGCAGCTGTGCGCCTAAGAGCCCTCGTGGGCGGAGAGAGACGTGAATTATATTTGTTGTTATATTGCGGAGAATGCTGCTCCCAAATGTACTACAGCTGTAAATATACCTGACTACTGTTATTCTTTCTAATGGCTTAAGTAAGAATTGTTGGTTAACTTGAGTAATGGTTTCATTTTTAAAAAAGTTTTAGCTTTTTGCGTGTAATTACTTTTAGGTGGCATTATATTATTTTTTCACTACGATACAAAAGAAGTGATGTAAAAAATTTTAAACATAAATCTATATGCCGCGAGACTATATTTTACAAAGGAATGGACCGATATTAAGTTAGTGTCTTTGTTTGAAAAGTAGCTTCATTACGAGGTCTTTTTATCATTTTTTCATCTATACTGCAGTTAGGTTAGTTTATAGCAGAGGTGACGAATTTTTGCTTACTGGAATGATCTTAATAAATCCTAACTCATTAGTGAGATTGTTTATATTGCATTCACATCTTGATTGTATATGTATAACCAATCATCATAAAATTTGGGAGACGCATTGACAAAGAAAAAAACATAGGATAGAACAAGATACAGAAAAGGACATAGGATACCTTTCATATTAAAAAAGCTTTTTCAAGGGATATAATAAATATTTTCATCGCGAACGAAGCTGTAGGACAAACTAGTAGCTTGTGAAGAAAACTAGTTTTTTTCCAATTCCCGCGAACTTTTACGTGTACTCTTGCGAAGCCACTTCAAGGAAAAAGAAGGTGTAAGAAATGGAACAAATTCACCGTAGGTCCGAAAAATAACGAAGACCCTAGCGGCTCAGTTATCCACTCTCGTTCAACACACTTTACGCCGCGACAGTGGCAAGCACTAAATATAGTGGACGAGATTTGAATCGCCTGACCCAGGAATCCAACCCGTTAATCGAATCGAAATCGTAAAACGTTAAATGCATTTAAATTTAATGTATTTACATTTAATGTATTTATATTTAATGCTTTTTTATAACAATGAACTAACATATTATAAAAATAAATTGTTATGCTCATATGACGGATCAACGAGTTAATCAATAATTTAACATTTACTTAATTGTTTTTGATATGAAAACGTATTTGGATTTTTACTTCGTTATGTTTTAAATGTTTTTATTCTGATAGGGCAAATAAGTTCACCCAATAATTGCTTTAATCATCCAGGTATCTAAAATACCAGATTTTTAAGAAACTGCTAGCCCCTTATAAAAATAGGTTCAACATTTTCATATAGTCTTTACTCCTGCTGGTTATTTACTATACCGAGAAGATTACCTAACCACTTGGCCTATTCTTGATAATATCCATTTTTATATGTGCTATGTCCCGATATTAAAAAAAAAATGACTACTTACGACCAAACACCTAGTGGTGTTACACCACTAGAATAACGAGGAAATCTAATCGTATCTTGATTACTTTGCTTGTTTATTATTATCAAGCAATATTATGTAAATTGTGTGTTACCGACAAGGAAGTGCAATTTTCTTAGCAATACCGTGTGAAATTTCCATAGTAGATTGTATCCATGTTTGATTATAAGTCGATTGAGTAACAGCCGCAGGAAGCCTCATCATGAGCCCCGATAACACAGACTACACACAGATGTACAAATTGTTTCATAATTAAAATTGTTTTTCTTTATAATTCTTTTTCGACTATAATTTAAACTTTGACAATCTAACTAACTACCCTGTTGGTAGACTAATTAACTATCCAGTGTATACGCGATCGATGGGACTCGTTTGATTCCTGACAGCTATAAACATTATATAACTGATTTTGGGTTTTTATAAACACAAAAAATATATCTTCACGCCCCCGATCCGTGAAGTTGTAAGCAGAGGTACAACAAGTGGACCCACATTTTGCCGAAGAAGCTTAGTTCCATAATGTGGAAAGTGGCAAGTCAACAAGTCACAATCGCCAATCGGGCACTTATCCAGTGCCGGGGAGTGTTGTTTTTATCAGAAAACTAAAAAAAACACATTTTTGAAATGTGTTTTTTCAGTTTCAAACTAAGTGGAGAACAAAGGAGAGGCATGGGCAGTTAGTTTGAAGATAACGAAGGCCTTTGATCGGGTATGGCACAAAGTACATCTCTTCAAGCTTCTTTTCATGGACTTCCCGTGAAACTCTGCGGGATCCAATTGATCACCAGTTTTTTGTCAAATCGGAGCATCAAGGTCGTTGTTGATGGTGCATGCTCTGAAATTAAACCCGTCATGCTGGTGTACTTCAGGGCTGTGCGCACACTGTTTCTTCTTCATGATAACGACATGTTGCAATCAAGCAACATTCATTGCCATGCAGATGGCAGTACGCGTGATCCTTTGTACTCCGGCTGCAGCGGAGTTTCTCGGGAACAAGTCAATGAGTATCGTAATAAACTTGTATCATAAATCGAAGAGCAACTTTCTACAGCCTCAAAGTGGGGTCGATTTAACTTAGTTCAGTTAAACCCCAAGAAGACACAAGTTTGCGTTTTCCTCTAAAAATTCCCTTTGTCATATCTCCTCGGTTCGTAAATACTTTCCTATTAATAGATACCTGGAAGTCCATAACTGTGTGATTCTCGAAGCACTTCTTCCCCGCACTACTCCTCTGTGAAACCAATTACCGGTAGGGTTTTTTCCGAATGGGTAAGACTTAGGGACCTGCAATAAAAGAGCTTAATATTTCTTAAAATACCGGTAACGCAACTACAACTACTTGTCCATGGTTTAATTAGTTTGCTTCAGATTCCACGTAAAAGTATCAGTCGCAGTTATTGCTTTGTCACATATATATTATGTATATTTTTGTATACGACATTCTGATGATGTTTGGTGAAGTGCAGTTTATAAATACATTCTTTTCACGCTGCCTATAAATTTCACTTTATATTCCATACGTTTTGACCGTGTGTATGAACATTAACCCTAGATTTTCTCTATTACTATGAACATGCAATGTTGTACCCGCATGCAAGCGGTAATACTTACAAGATTTCAGAGATCAAGAAGTTGCATAATGTGTAAGTTACAATACATGATGTAGAAAGCGACATTGTTATTTCCTCATCTTACAAATTGAACGAGGAAAGCTATAGTAATTTTATAGTTGTGTAAATTATTAGGTACCAATATTTTATATTTTGGCAATAAGTTTAGTTTGTAATATTTGTTAAGTGATGTCTATTTAAACCCACAGCGCTTAAATTACACGGATAGCTTTACATGAATTTTTCACCGTGTTAGATCCGGGCTCCTTTGAAGAAAAAACCAACTGCCGTTTCGCCAGGCAGGTCGTAAAAGGTGATCGATTGGGTATGCGAATCACTATCACCGTGGCTACTGTATGGTAGATTTCTGCATTGCCTCGCCCGGGTCTGATACCACCGCCTTACCTATTCCTACCGCAATAGCATCAGCGCTTGTTGCTGTCGTGTTTCGGTTTGGAGAGTAAGGTAACCGATAAACTTATGCAGCTGGCATTAGACCTCGTCATAAGATAGCAACGCACCATTAACATCTTTAGTGTCTATAGGCGATGGTTGACTCTTTCCATCCGGAGACCTATCTGTTTGTTTGCTATCTTATGATATAAAAAAGAATATAAGTATTGTACAGCCAATTACGGATTTACATTATATAAACTACACTGAGTGCACGTTAGTGGTAATAAAAAGTAATATTAACAAAACGTACATTACTAACAACTAAAAAGAAAAACAGTGACTTTAACTCAAACTCAAACTCTTTTATTCTGTGGTAGTAGGTGAAGGAGTTAAATGTTAATATTATACATAATGTTAATAAGGACGCTACGACCTGCCGTTTTGGCGTACAGATAATTATAAAATAAAATTGAAATTTTAATTACATTGTCATTTTAAAATTTGAATTAATTTAATTACTTACTAAAATAATAATATTTACTCAAATATAGGTACTGAGCATAAAGTCATAATAAAGTTAAGCTGTATTATAGATCAGATGCCAGATTTACTAGGTGTATAGATTTTTTTTAACAAAGTATCTTTACGCCCAAACCCCTGAAGAGGTAGACATGGTTACAACAAGTACACCCATGATTAAATTTGCAAAATTAAAATTCGTTTATTAACACCTCATGCTTTGGATGAGTACATAAACTAGTGAGTCATGGTTATACAAGAAACAAGCGGTTCACTATCTCTATCTCTCAAGTGAACAGTGGTGTGATGATAATTATAATAACTTATGCTCTTCATTCCACATCAGTTAGTACTAAAATACAACAAACTTCCTATTGACCGATTATCTCAAAATGACGACAACAAAACACCTGCATTTTATTATATTTGCAAGTTAGGAACATTGATATAAAAAAAAAACCCTAGATGCACAGTCCCGAACAAAACTGACACTCAAAAGTGTCCCTAATTTAAGTAGTTATAGATATGGCAAAAACATATGTCTTTGCATATCCAACCTTAAGTGCAAGACTTAAAGTTGTTTTTACAAAGCAATGTACGAAAATAAATAAAATCGACAGTGACGCGACCGACGCGATTCTATTTGAAATGAGCGCACAATTTAAAATTGTGTGCTCATTTTTGGAGGACGTTTTTGACTCACTGATTGTGTATCTTGGGTTTTTTTATATCAATGGTTAGGAAACATTTGTTATTATTCACAGAGCAAATATCTAGTTAAGGACGACTATACCTTTATTTATATGAAATTTAAGGCCGGTTTCCGAAACGCAAATTAATTTTAACAAGCAATAATCTGTGTTTAATATAATTTTACAAGCAAATGGTCTTTTTTTATGTCCTAAGAAAGCAAACAAGCAGATGGGTCGCCTGGTGGAAAGAGTCAACCATCGCCTATAGACACCAAAGATGTTAATGGTGCATTGCTATCTTGTGGCGAGGTCTAAAGCCACATGCATAAGTTTACCGGCTACATTACCCTCCAAACCGGAACATGACAGCGACAAGCACTGGCGCTATTGCGGCAGGAATAGGTAAAGCGGTGGTACCAGACCCGGGTGAGACAATGCAGAACTCTACCACCTAGTAGCCACGATGGTAGTATCTCGCGTAGCCAATCGGTCGCCTTTTCAAAGGAGCCTGGGACCAACACGAGGAGTCTGTTAAACACAGATTAATTGACCACATTTCATTTTTTTAACACCGTTATATTATATTTTTAACTAAAACTAGATTGAAAAATAGAATACCCGTATTTTTTATTTTCTCAAAATTCATTCATTTTGATATTTATTGTAACTCTTAAAGTTCTTCTCATTCTAAATAGACGTAAGTGCCAAATGACGTCATTTATACGGCTGAATGATGCTACGCCTTTGCTTTTTGTGACCCGACAAAAAAGCACTTGTCATCTATGACATTTATGAAATAAACATCGAGTATTGTAAATCATTAAACCGTTGTTTACATTTGATCATATTTCTATAAAGTGTTCTAGTTTGCAGTAATATTATTGCGAAATATCAAATAAATCCAGGTTGTGATTACAAATAGAGCAGAGTGGAGTCGCTGAAGGAGGTCTTTGATAATTTTCTTACACAAATAAACAATACGAAGAGTGGTTAAGTGAAAGATTGACATATTTGACATTATCGTATGATGACATTTCTATTATTTTTTTTAAACTATATTTTTTAGCAAAGCAAAGGTATTATCTTATTCTGCCGTATAAGTGACGTCACAGCATGTTTTTTCATTATAATTTTTTTTCTCCAGTATTGTGTGACGAAAAAATTTAAAAAATATATATTATTAATCAGGATTGAAAAATAAAGAAATAGTACTTTTATTTTGACGACTTAATATTTTGAAATGTTGTCAATTGCTTGTTAAAATTAATTTGCGTTTCGGGAACCGGACTCAAATGTGCCACTTTTCAACCTCCTTTAAAACTGTTTGACGTCAATCATAAATATGGAACTATTCATCCGAGGTTATAAAATAAAGTCCTTTCACTCCTTTCAAAATACTTGAAGTGATATTGGTTCAAAATATAGCTTTGTTTTTTTGGAACATTACTTAAATAATAATTATAATCTTCTTCTCCACATTGTGATATATTAACAAAAATCCATCTAATAATGATATTAGATATTATGATTATAGACATGAGTCTACAATTATAATATATTTTGTTATAACTGAGACTTTCTTTATTACGGAAGACCGAGGAAAATAATTATACAATAATATCGTAGCATATAATATGATACGTAAAATCGTAGCTTCTACATAGATGTCTACGGTTCTGATTATTAAATACGTAGCAAATTTTTACCAAGTTATTCTTTTGAGTATCTATTTTCTAAATTTTGCTGTGCATTTTTTCTTAAAATTATTTTTATGTTATAGCACTCACCCCGTGCTTGGGAAAACTTGTAATTTTTTTAAAAACAACAAAGAAAAATATCGACATGCGGGATTTGAACCCGCAACCTCCCTTAAAGCCAGGGTGCTCTGCCACTGAGCTAGTGTCGACAGGCTCGAAGTGGCGAAATTTTTCTTTGCTACAATATGATCGATGAGTTTGCTGTGCAAACTGTATAAAAATAAAATATGCTACTTGTATTTTAATAAAACAAAACTACCACCACGTTTTAGTCACGTAAATGTGTAAACAGGGTGCTTAGGCAAAGTAACAATATAAAAACGATGACGCAGTTAGCAAAAAAAAATGTATTGGACTGACATAAACCACGCTAAATCACGTGATCAATCGTCATTGCCTTTTTTCTCTCCATAAAAACCTTCCTCGGACTCCAACAAATATTTCAAAACAAAAATTATCCAAATTGATTTAGCCGTTCTCAAATTTTGCGCTTAGTAACACATTTAGCGATTCATTTTTATTTATATAAATCAACTAATTAGAGTATGTTTTAAAAATAACCATTTAGAAGAACGAACAAACCCGCAACATAAACCTAGTAATTTCAAAAACGTTGAATACCTTTAACACATTTTAATGAATTGAAGAAGCTTTAAGTATGCAGAATATGAACGCCGCTGTAAACGAGCGTCCGCGTCGCAGTCAGATGTCCTAAACATTTTTCGAGTGGAATATTTCATGTGAGAAAATCTTGACTAAAGTTTTATTCATATGTTCGTTAAAATATTGTATCGCAAAGTAAAACAAATAAAACACAAATTTTTAAAAATAAAATATAAAGATTCCGGTTTCTTGCAAAGTAGGCAAAATGACTAGAATGCCTCTAATCAATTAAGATTTTTTAATTTTTTAATATCATGTCATGTCTCAGAATGGGGTCGTCAAAACCTTATTGCATTTAACCCCAAAAAGACGCAGCTTTGTGCGTTCACCGCAAAAAAAATACCCTTTATCATATCACCTCGGTTCGAAAACACTCTCCTGACAGCCTCAGCCAGTATTGGAATACTGAGAGTCGACATATCGAACAACGTTCAGTTTCGCGGTCATTTGGAAGGGAAGGCTAAACTAGCTTCCAAAAAGCTTGGTGTACACAGTAGAGCAAAGCAGTACTTCATGCCAGCCCATCGCCTCCAACTTTACAAGGCGCAAATTCGACCTCAGATGGAGTACTGTTCTCACCTCTGGGCCGGAGCTCCTCAGTACCAGCTTCTTCCTCTTGATCGCATTCAACGTAGAGCGGTTCGAATCGTTGACAACCAGGCTA
Source organism: Apodemia mormo (assembly GCA_036924255.1). Taxonomy (NCBI): domain Eukaryota; kingdom Metazoa; phylum Arthropoda; class Insecta; order Lepidoptera; family Riodinidae; genus Apodemia; species Apodemia mormo. Next base: position 4,037,773 of record JAUPFN010000008.1, read on the forward strand.
TTTCTAATCGGCTTGACTCTTTGACGTTACGCAGAGATGTAGGTTCGCTCTGCATCTTTTATCGTATTTATCATGGGGAGTGTTCCGATGAGTTGTTCGGACTAATTCCTGCCGCTAAATTCCACCATCGAACATCGCGTTAAAATTTAAAGTTCCATCCTCACCACCTCGATGTCTAGAAATCCACAACCGTGCGCTTCTGTCGACACTTTTTGCCTCGTACTCCTTTGTGGAATCAATTACCCTCGGGGGTGTTTCTAAATGGATACGACTTAGGGGCCTACAAGAAACGACCTTATTCATTCTTAAAAGGCCGGCAACGCAGCTGAAATACCCCCGGTATTGCAGATGTCCATGGGCGGCGTGATCACTTACCATCAGGTGTACCATCTGCTCGTTTGCCCCCTCTACTATAAAAAAAAATCATGTTTCAGTTTGGAGGTCGGAAGAGATAGTCGATAAAATTATGCTTTTATGAATATATCCGTCTTTAGACATATGGATGGTAATACACACAATTAAGATCATTAGTATTTAAAGCGAATGTTCACTTGATGTTAAAAGAGTTGTCTGCTTTTTGCTATTTTGTAATTAATATAAAAATTATGTTTGGGATAAAATCTACATTTTTGTCTGACCAGAGCTTGAGATGTAATTAGTTAGTGACAGTTTCATAAGTAAGTGCATCTTTGGAAAACAACGTGGAAAATAAAGTGGCCTTCGCATATTTAATGCTATTGATGTACATTTATTGTAATAATTTCTTATTGTGTGCTATTTTTTATATATATTATAAGATAGAAAACCAGCAGATGGGTCTCCTGTTGGAAAGAGTCAACCATCGCCTATAGATAATAAAGGTGCTAATGGTGCGTGGCTATCTTGTGGCGAGGTCTAAAGCCACATGCATAAGTTTACCGGCTACTTTATCCTCTAAACCGGAACACAACTAAAATTATTTTTGGACCCCGGAACAAAGTATTTACTTTTATTACTCAAATTTTTGATACCTACATATTAATGCTATTGTTACAATAAGACATATAAGTAAATGAATAATTGTGTTTAATATAGTTTAAAAAATATTTGCCTGGGCCTCCTGTCGCTGCCTTGCCACCAGGCAGTTTCTAAAATGCGACCGATTGGCTAACCGTATCGTTAGGTTTATGACTGCTACGTGATTAAGTTCTACTACGTCTTTCTTGAGTATATTAATATTACGTTTTTTTTTTCAATTCTCAATACTCAATACTTTATTGCGTCATATGTTATACATTTTTAGGTGTTAATTATACATTCTAGGAACAACATACCTATGTACCCTGACAGGATGTAGCAATGCAGAGGCAGACTGATTCGCTTACTTATTCCTGGCGCAATAACGTTAGTTCTTGTCACTTACATGTTCTGATTTAGAAGGAAAGATTACCGGTTGGTAAGCCTATGCTTACCATTACGCGGATGACAGTGCACCAATGACGTCTTTGGTGTCTATAGTGGAAGGCTTATTTTTCCCGTCCATCTGTTTTTTTTTCTATTTTAAGATATAAAGAAAAAAACATATAACAAGGAAACTCAGCTGCCGGTGTTTTTAGTTTTTGCGTTGCAAGCCAAAGGATTAAACTAAAAGCCTAGAATATAAAACCTGCAACCAGCATTCTGGTGCACCGATCCACGGTAAATTTTAAATCACGTACTCAGGACAAAGTCTGGGTTTGGAATACAATAGCGCTATTAATAACGCCGTAAACTTAAAAAACGTTGCAATTTTTAAGCTTCTTATTTCAACGAATCAACAAAGCTATATTTATGTAAAATATGAACGCCGGTGTAAACGAGCGTCGCAGTCAGATGTCCTAAACATTTTTAGAGTGGAATTTTTTCATGTGAGAAAAACTCGACCGGCGACGTTTTATTGTTTCCGCGCTAAGAGTTAAGAGATTAGCGTGGAAGCCTATAACTGCGGCCGTAAAAAACCGCTTCAGCGCTCATATATTTTTCGTAGCTTTTTTCGGTATGCTTTTCCATTTCAAAAGATACGTTTATTCATTTATCCGGGTACCGCGGTAGAATGGCAAAACGGAACATCAGCCGGGCAGGTTTATGGGTTCCGTCCGTGAGCTTTTGTTAGCAAATGTCTCTTAAAATTTATTATATGTGGGACTAGATTCATTTTTGGCGTGTTTATGCTTCTAGGGTGAAAATTTGATGTTTATTTTATCCTTTATGGTCCGTTCGTAAAAAAGTTAATTATAATGTCGTCGCGGTTATATGAATGTTTTTTAATACTTATCTTGTTTATACATATTTCAATCAGTGTGGTAAATCCACACTGATTCAAAGATATTTAAACAAATGATTGGTAAAAGTGCGTAGAGTTTCAGAATTTTATTTTATAAAATATGATAGTAACAACCAAAAGGTGTTTTGACGATTAAAAAATAATTACCTTGTACAAATAAGGGGTACAAGTGGGATAAGTGGTAACTAACGGTATAAAGGGCAATTGGTCTATTTCTCTCTTCTCATCACATTTTCATCTGTCAATCGGAATCAACAAAGGCGATCTTCTCAAGACCACTGAATATATTTGTCTCGGGAAAAGCTAATCTATCTTGGAACCTGCAATAAAATTAATCAGACGTATGTAAGAGTAGTAGGAAAATACATCCAGTTTCTCTTCCTCTTCGGTAAGAGACAGCAAAAGAGAAAAACCATAAAAATTATATAAAAAGTGACTCTTACAATCAGGTTATGTGTGACTACTATTGCACTACGGTAGTTCTGAAATTAAGGACGTACCAGAAAATCTACCTTCTTGACTCTACTTAATCTTCCTACTAAATTTTGTTTCTAGTAGTAAGTATGACAAAAGTAGTAGAGATTAGTAGATTACACCTGATATAGCTTCCGGCACGTTTCTTGAGTGCTGATCTTGACTTGCACAAAAGTGAATAGTGTAACGTATGAGGTTCCTAATAAGGTTTATTTTGCGGTACGCAAAGCGATCTCCACTTCCTAGCCAATAAATATAATATAGAGAGAGAATAAATAGAGCGAACACTATCAAGCAATTAGCTACGTTCACTTTCACGAAGATTACACTTCCAAAGGTTTTTTTTATGCCATAAGATAACATACAAGCAGATGGGTCTCCAGATGGAAAGAGTCAACCATTGCCTATAAACACCATAGATGTTAATAATGCGTTGCTATCTTGTGACTAGGTCTAATGCCACATGCATAAGTTTACCGGCCATATTACCCTCTAAACCGGAATATGACAGCGTCAAGCACTGACGCTATTGCGGCAGGAATAGGTAAGGCGGTGGTACCAGACCCGGGCGAGACAACACAGAACTCTACCACCTATAGCCACGATGGAAGTGACTCGCATAGCCAATAGGTCGCCTTTTACGACCCGCCTGGCAGAACGGCAGTTGGTGTCTTCTTCAAAGGAGCCCGGAACAAATACGAGATAGGTGATGTGCTAAAGGTATATGTAAATTTACGGTAATGTATTAGGCTAGATATATCGATTTTTTATGCCTATACTGATAGAATAGAATTGAGGTGACTTGTTTATCGCTCCAAAGAAATTTTATTCTTGCCAGGCAGAAACAGAGCAACACAATATTTAGCCTATAAACGACAATTATCTATAATCATCAAAATCATCTATTTTTTGTCTTTATCCTATTTTTACTACCCTATATATTATGTATACACTCATAATACAATTATTATACAGTTACAACATCGTACATGTAACAACATCGTTAGTATAACCACACTCGTCCTCAATGTCAGTGAGAACTTGATTGTGGGTTAATTAGATCATTGATACTTAAGTGCGTATTGATTGTTGATTCCCTGAAACTTTATTGTCAAAACCATTGACATATATATGTCAATGGTCAAAACATATAGTTTTATAGTATAAAATAGCAGGCGAGCAAATGATTCTACCAATGGAAATTAACAATCGCCTGTAGACATCATATAGGTTGTCAGACAAATTTTTTATACCGTATGATAGTATATAAGTAGCCTCATTAGCCTCTCTGCATAAGGAGAGGCTAACAATTGACCGAATATGTCACTATCATTATGACTTCAAGTTCATAGAACTCTGCAATCTTTCGGCCAAGGTTTTTACCGCCACCTTGCTTGTTCCAAACACAAAATCTTATTTATTAATGCCTATTATCCAGTTTAAGGAGTAAGACAACAGATTAACCGTATTGATCCGGGGCTTTTTTGGGCTTTTTTAGATCAACTGCCTTATTATGTCGCTCACTCTCTAATTGTCGTGTTCCGATTTAGAAATCAAGGTAGCCGGCAAACTTATGCATATGAAATTTTCATGTCGCCACATGAGCAGTAACTCTCTTTTAACAGAGTCTATTTGCGATGATATCTCTATCAAGTAAATTAAATTAATATAATAATATTATATTAATATATAATAATATTATATTTATTTAATTTACCTGATAGAGAGTTATAATATTACCTTTATATATATAATATAAAGGTAATTAAATAATAATCGCCTCTGTGGTCTAGTGGTCCAGCGTTGGCGTTGACTACATGAGGTCCCGGGTTCGATTCTTGGGTCGGGCACTTAAAAAGAACGTGTTTATTCAGTTTTCTGAGAAACACAAAGTTGCCCGGGATTGGAAAGTGCCCGGTTGGCGATAGGCTTGCCACCTATCACATTTGTGGGGCCAAGTATCTTCGGCTAATCGTGGGTGCACTTGTTGTACCTCTGCCTACCCCTTCGGGGATACCGGCGTGAAGATATTACTATCAGGTAAATTTTCTGCTTGTTGTCCTATGATATAAAAATAGACAAAGGGTCATAGTTAAGTTACATACACCATTCTTGTTTGCGTTGGACTATAGATTCGGCACATTTGAATAAGGTTGTATATAAATAATTTATTGCAGGCAGCAATTGTCTAGTAGAGTCTGTTAACCTAAAATTATTGGCCTTAATTGAAGGATTTTAAGTTTTCGACATTTTCAAAATACCACATATTTATAAACAATACTTTTTTGAATTGATGTATTATTTCTCAGTATTATTTTATGCGTTCGGGTCACTCTGCCTGTAACTCAAAAACACTGGTGTACTGATATAAAAAAAATCCATTACCAAAACGTTTTTGTTTAACCTCACGATAAATAAATTATCTGCTTGTGATATTTGTAGCTGTACTAACACCTACCGTAGACTACAACGGTACTACAATAATAACACATAGAAATACGTTCAAAATAAGTAATATAAAATAAATACCAGAAATATAAATATCTGAGCCCATTAAATTTTTGCTCTTGTCAGGAAAGGAACCCTAACCGCATCGATTGTGTAGAAAAATGAATGAATAAATAAATATAATTGGACAGTGTACTTTGTCAAATAATTTTCATGTAATATTGGTGTAATACTTAAATATGTACTAAATATATTTAATAAATACCCAAACCCAGAAATACAAAATATCTATGCTTATCACATAAATGTTGTGCTTTTCGAGAATCGAATCCGAGCCCCATTAATGCCTAGTCAGTACGGCAACCCTTCGACCAATAGTGCAGTCTATAGTACGGGTATTAAGCCACTAGACTAACAGTTAAATGATATTTAATTTATTACTTCCTTCACTTGATATTATATAAATTACATCTCTTAAAAACACGAAAGTTTTTATTATAAGTGCACGCAACATTATATGTACCTAATTTTATGCACGCTTGAAATTATTCGCTTTTCAGCAGGAGTGGTTCACAGACTATAATATACGTCCCGGCGTTAAGGTAAATGTGTTATAATTTCTAACGGCGTAGCAATTAAGCAACCCTCGATAAATTATAACACAGGACTTATCACGACGGCATGGTAGCGAAGTATAAAAATGTTAATATCATGATTCACGTTGCGGTTAGATTTTCGAATAAAAATTCACTATCAAGATTACACCTGTAGTTTTTTATGGAAAGACCAGTAAATGAATAATTCTGTGAAGTCATGATGTTTTAATAGTTTCGTGAAGGTGGTGTGTATGAAAGAACGTGGAATTTATTTTGTAACTTCACGAACTCTGTAGGAGCTTTAATAGAATAAATTAAATACTTTCTTTGGATTTCTTTTATTTTTAGATTTATACGCCAGAAAAAAAAATGTTTTTTTGGTACCTAATCATTAAGAAAAGATTTTAATATTTAGCTCCCAGTATGGAAATTTTATAAAGAGTAAAATCGAACGTTTACTAAAAATAAGACCTTACGTGCCTTTGCGCAACCTACATTGCGCACCAGCTTACTAATTATGTGAAATAGTTTATACTGACAATCGCCGTGTGGTCGGAATTCGACCATAGATTTTTATCTATGGTCGAATTTCGACGAAATGGCGAAAAATCGCTTTTAAGTTTGATACCAGATTTAAGCCGTGAAGAAAATAGTATATTTGTATATATTAGTATATTTGTTTTTATTATTACGAGTATAACGCATTTCTAATGCACATTATTTATTAGGTTTCTACAGGTAACTCAATACTCAATGAAACTTTAACTTTGCAAAATTACATATTCTAGTGTTTGCGTAATTGTCTTAAAAAGGTCTACCAGATTTTTCCTTCACGTATAAATAAATATATAAATGATATGTTTTATCAGAATGATTTAAATAATATAAATGAATATTTATATATGCCTTGATTATTTTTATTTACCCTCTTTTACATAATACATACAATACTAGTTATTATTAAGGAGCGAATTCGAGTCGTGCGTTGGATCTGACATACACACACACATACTTTATTAACTTTATTGAACCGTATTCAAAACGTACAGGGTAAAATGATGAGCTTAATGCATAAAGCATGCTCTAGTAGTTGTAACTTTTAGATTTATATGAATATAAATATATAAGAACATATTTTGTTAATTTCTTTTAATATAATTCTTAATAATATAACAGAGAACTGTAAATATTTTTGTTAATATGCATTAGAAATATATTAAATCATTAAAAGCAAACATTACACACACTACATTCATATGATCTGCCTACATGGTGATATACACACATGTTTACTGTTTTCTTTACAGTTAAAATCTGTTGTCAAACTCAAGACATTTCATTTTTTAGTCTACAGTCGAATTTCGAACACAAGGCGATAACCAGTTGATATTATTGTTTAAACAAATATACATATAAAGTCGAATATTATGTAATTTAAAAATGGAAACGAACCATCTCGCCAGACGAATAGCAACGCACCATTAATATCTTCATGTCATTTGGTATCTATAGGCGAAGGTTTATCTTTCCATAAGGAGAACCATCTGCTTATTTACTATATAATGATATGAAAAAAGACAATAGTAAAATATATAACAAACAAGAAACATTTTTATAAAGCGACCAATTTTTTATGGTTTTTTTATTAATATCAACGAAAACAATTAATTTAAAATACAGACTACAGGAAAAACAATTTCTGATACAGAAAACATATCCAAAACAGCCTGTAATATTAAACAGAAAAACAATTTGGACGATGTCCATAATCTATCACGCGTTGTTTTTAATAAAACCTTTTAAATTGATTTTGCTGTGAGATGAATCAAAACAACGCTTTTCCCGAAAATACCGCGCCATAACAATCTATTTGGTATTTCCCAAACGGATGGCCGCCGTGTTACACGTTTTCAAACCCGTTAAGATTTACCGACGCACCAAATCTAACTGCAGGTCAACGAAGCCTCGGGGACATTCCCAATTTGCGAGTGTTCCCGGTCCATTTCAGATTTTTACACGCTCGACGCTTTAATTACGCTACCCAACCGCGATATTTTTACTCTGATGATTTCGCTACAACATCATCCATCGCTGGTTTACTATAAGCTCTAAAAAATATGCATACTTCAAGACATTAGTGTATGATGAAACTTTGATTATCGCAAGGGTTGCAAAAAATAAAATCGCCCTAACAAATAAATGATCACAGTCCGACTAGCCCGAAACGAATGTCTCGTAAACCTTACGCATTCAATTACTCTTCGGGGCGCGTTTTTTTGATGGCTGCTCGACATTACAGAGAACAATTTAGGGTAGTTCTAAAACTGATGACGTAAACAGCATAGATTGTATGGGAATGCTGCGCGAAAGCCACTTTTAAGTTGTCATACACCGTTCGGGTGCATAAAAAATAGAATTGTCGTTCAAAAGGAATTTTGAGTTATAATATAAATTACCATAATAATAACCTCGAATAATGTTTTCTAGCGAGCAGAGTACTCAGCCAGTCTTTATTTCTTAGGCTTTGTACCACTGCCTGTCGTAATAATGATGGTGCTTGTTACTGTCATGTTTTAGATTAGGGTAAAATAGCCAATAATCTAAAGGATGTGGCCTTTTATCCCAGCCACATGTTTGGCCACGCACCGTTCATGGGACCGTCAAGGATGTTTTTGATGTTTATAGATTATGGTTATCTTTTTTCTTCAGGCGAGTCATCTTTTAGCTAAGAAACTGTTTAAAATATCACCACCGCTATTTTAAGGAGTACTGCTACCACTGTGGTGTTGTACAGAAAAACTATATATCAATGGTTTTACCTTATGGGCAGGCTGATGAAAGGTGTTAGGAAAAAACTTGAACGAAATCAAGAAACGAAATAGGTAGGTAGGTAATGATTATTTCGAGTTTCCGACGCGCATGGAAAACGGAAAAATTATATAGCGTAATTTTGGTGGTTTATGGTAAATTCAAAATAATCACAAAATACACTTCTCTTCCTGATTATGCTGTATTTTTAAAACGCTTTTTATAATTTGTTTTTATAACCTAGTTTGTACATACTAATCTAATCTATGTTTGGCAATAGGTATTTCTTATTTGGCAATATTTTTTAATGGCAATATTTTTGAAAATGAAAACAAAAAATTAAAAATATTTCTTGGCAAGGAAATACATTTATGATAACTAGCAATCAAAATTGTGGTCTAAATTCGACTATAGACTATTTCATTAAATTTCTTTTAAGTTCGACGTTAAGAATTAGCCGCAAAGAAAATAATATACAAGTATGTTACATATTATCATGTATATCTTTTTTTTTAAATAAATACAATATTTTTAAAATAATCACAAAATACACTTCTCTTCTTGATTATGCTGTATTTTTAAATCGCTTTTTATTATTTGTTTTTATAACCTAGTTTGTACATACCAATCTAATCTATGTTTGGCAATAGGTATTTCTTATTTGGCTTAATGGCAATATTTTTGAAAATGAAAACAAAAAATGTAAAATATTTCTTGGCAAAAAAATACATTTATGACAATTAGCAATCAAAATTGTGGTCTAAATTAGACCACAGACTATTTCATTAAATTTCTTTTAAGCCCGATGTTAAGAATAAGACACAAAGAAAATAATATACAAGTATGTTACATATTATCATGTATATCTTTTTTTTATATATTATAAGATAGCAAACAAGCAGATGGGTCTCCTGATGGAAAGAATCAACCATCGCCTATAGACACCGAAGATGTTAATGGTACGTTGCTATCTTGTGGCGAGGTCTAATGCCACATGCATAAGTTTACTGGCTACCTTACCCTCTAAACCGGAACACGCCAGTGACAAGCACTGACATTATTGCTCGGCGTTATATATTAAGGCGGTGGTACCAGAACCGGGCAAGGCAATACAGAACTCTACCACCTAGTAGTCACGATGGTAGTGACTCGCATAGCCAACCGGTCGTCTTTAACGACCTGCTTGGCAGAACGGCAGTGGTCTATTCTTCAAAGGAGCCCGGAACCAACACGGGAAATTGTTGTCTCTTTATTAGGATAGCTATCTGTTTGGTTGCTATCTTACAATCTTTATATTACGTGAAAGAAAAACTTTGTACCCCCTTTTAAGATAATTACACAAACAGTGGAGTCTGAAATTTAGCACAGTTAAAGTTTATGTTGCAGAGGACTGCAAAAACATAATATTTTTAAATAAAATGCATTAAAAATACATTAAATTAATAAAAATCAACATTACACACACTGTTCATGTGATATACACGATATTGATCACACATATATACTATTTTCTGTACCGCTAAAATCAATTGTCAAACTCAAAAATAGATTTTATTGTATAATCTGTGGTCGAATTTTGGCTGTAGGCGATTGCTAGTATAAAAAATATGTGTGATTTGTCTACAAGGTGATTTTTGTCCTTGGCAAACTTAAAACTATGACCATGCTCTAATAAATGAAATCGGTCGACTTTGATACAGATAGTATGTATTAAAGTCAACCAAAAAGAGATAGAATGTAGCCAAATAATCTATATTTAATATTATAAGTGCGAAAGTTTGGATGTTTGGATGGATGTTTGTTACTCAATTATGCAAAAACTACTGAACGGATTTGAATGAAATTAGGCACATAGGTAGATAATACCTGGAATAGCACATAGGCTACTTTTTATCCCGAAAAAAATAGATGATCCCGAGGGATTCGCCAAAAAATTTTATAATGCAGCGGGCTGCACGCGACAGCTAGTAATAAAATAAATGTAAACGTAATGTTAATATAATGTTATTTTATTAAGGCCTGATGATGTAAAGTAATAATTGATAATCCAATTGAATTGCAAAAACCGAGAACATGACGTGTAGACCAAGAACCGGGAATGCTATCACGAGACTCTAGAAAGAGCTAAACCACCACTGGACTCTCTTTTTACATAGAAAAATAAACAATAAATTGTGTGTATCAGCTCCGACGCACGACTGGAGTTTACTCCTTAAGTACGATTGTCAAAACAGACGCAAAAAAACGCACGATCTAGCTGCACTGCTCACACCAAATTAGAAAGTTGCGCACCAAAAACGTAACGAGGTCATTCGTTCAGTAGATTTTACTCCTCACATTTTTCTCATACCGGGCGCCTTATATCAAAAAACCGATTCTTAAGGAGTAAACTCCAAAAAGCAAACAACTTATAGATCTATAACAGTAGAGTCGATAGAGTTTTGCAACTTCTCGAGCTGTTTTTGTTATCACCGCCCTTCCTATTCTTGTCGCAATAGCGCCGGCGCTAGATGCTGTTATTTTCTAGTGACATTGCCATTTCGTCACACGGATAGCAAAGCACCAGTAACATTTTTGGCATCTACAGGCCACGGTAATCTACTTCCATCAACAGAGCTTTCTGCTTGTTTGTCATCCTAATAAAAATTAAAAATCAAACAAAAGCCTTTTAGCTTCCAGTCCCTAGGTTATCTAAATATTAAAACGTGAAAGAAAAGCTTTGGACCCCTTTTTAAGACAATTTCGAGAACGGTAGGGTGTAAAATTTGGCACAGTTAAAGTTATCATTGCGGAAAAGTGCAGAAACATAACATTTTTTGAATAATATACATTAAAAATACATTAAATTAATATAAATAAATGTCAGACACATTACATTCTGTGACATACTCGTACATGACAATATACACATATGTATAAATACAATTTTCTTAACGGCTTAGTCATGTCAAAGTTAAAAGATAAATAATAAATAAATATTCACGGGACAAATTACACCTACTAAACTAACCCCAAAGTAAGCAAACTATTTGCTTGTGTTATAGGTGTTAGTCATCGATAATAATACATATATAAATATAGAAATACATATATAAATACTAGAATATATTTACTAAACACCCAAACCCAGAAATACAAACATTTATGCTCATCACACAAATGCTCGTTATCATCACACAAATCGTTAGGAATCGAACCAGAGCCCCGTTGATTGCGTAGTCAGAGTCGCTAAGCACTCCACCAACAGGGCGGTTATTTTTTAGTCTATATATCAAAAGAGGTTTTATCGTTTAGTCTATAGTCGAATGTCGGCCACAGGCGATCGCCGTGTTGGTCCCGGCCTTCTTTGAAGAATAGGCCAACTACCGTTCCGCCAGGCAGGTCGTAAAAGGCGACCGTTTGACTATCGAGTCACTACCATCGTGGATACTAAGTGGTAGAGTTCTGCATTGTCTCGCCCGGGTCTGGTACCACCGCCTTACCTATTCCTGCCGCAATAGCGTCAGTGCTTGACGCTGTCGTGTTCCGGTTTGGAGAGTAAGGTAGCCGGTAAACTTATGCATGTGGCATTAGACCTCGCCACAAGATAGCAACGCACCATTAATATCTTTGGTGTCTATAAGCGATGGTTGACTCTTTCCATCAGGAGACCCATCTGCTTGTTTGCTATCTTATGATATATAAAAAAAAAAGTAAGGGTTTAATACTTCGAATATAAATATTCAAATGTTCAATTTAGTGTAAAATAAGAATTTCCCAGACCACAGGTAATTCACGACTATCATATGAGAGGACCAACAAAGGGAATGGTAGTAAATAATTTGCTCGGGTGACATCTGGGCGCTTCCCCTTCGGTGTAGCCCTGCATCGTGAGGAAATGGGAGAATAAAATGGGCACACCCACCGGGCTATTGAGTCTACACGAGTCTGCTACGAGTTTGTTTATTGAGATTTTTATGTTTGTGAAAAATGTGTTAAAGAATTTATTTCGTTTCTACAAGAACTATCTTTGGGGTTGAATTTAATATTTTTGCTATGAAAAAAAAAACAAGCCCGCTGAGTTTCTTCCGCCGGATCTTCTCAGTGTGTGGCCGCGTTTCCGATCCGGTAGTAGTTTTTTTAAAAAATATGTTGACGTGTCAAAATAACTTGTAAAAAATTTATTGAATAAAGTATTTCTGATTTCTGATTTATGAATAATAAGATATTGGGATCAAATTTCATATCATCTAAAAGTGCTACACTATTTTTATGATATGAAAATTACGTAAGTTATCATTAACACAACGTATTAACCTACAGTATCTGGATGACCGAGATTTGTTCGTTTTTTTGGTAAAATCGACGTTTTCTAAAAATAAAACCTAGCTAAATCGACTTATATCCCCTGAAATCTCCTGCTTACTAAATTTCATGAAAATCGTTTGAGCCGTGTCTGAGATTCATATTACATATTTACACAAAAAGTGCTCATTTAAAGATAAAATAGATGTGTCTTTAAAGGAAATTACTTATGTTGTCATTGAAGATTGTATTTATTATTATTAAATTATTCCAGGGGTATTTTTTAAGTTTCGGCATCTTATTTGACGTGATCAAATAGCACAACATGGCAAATTTCTATTTGTTCCCAATGTTGTTAATATATACGTTTGTAAAAGCATTTGACGCTTACAATGTTCGCTCATATGAGTGGTTACAAGTTTCCCACCCATATGTTTTTTGTATTCCCACCCAACTCCGAGTTGATTAGTATTCGTGTGGTCTGTGGGTTAAACATGACTCTAATATTATTTTGTATCATAAAGTGTCTTGATGAAAAGAGAGAATTACCGCCTGTAGATATCAGTGTAACGGGACGAAAATCCTGCGTGATATTGATGAATTTTTAGAAGACGATAAGTTTACCAGCTACCCTAGTTCCAAAATAGGAAACGACAGTTAACAAAAGTTAATGCTACTGCGAAAGAAATGTGTAAAGAGATGGTGGCATTACCAGTCTAAATATTGCATAAATATATAACCTAGTAGTCACAATTATGGTAACACGTTTAGCCAACCAACAACCTTTAACAAACTGCCTGGTAGTCTAGCAGACAGATTATTCTTCAAAAAGGGCTCATTTGTTTAAAAATGATGAAAGTATATTGAATTGATTACAATTAAATGGGTTTAATAGAAGAATCAAAAGAAAATGAGAAAAAATTGCGATAGGAATTCATTAAATAATGTAAAGTGTTTTTCATATATCATAAGATAGCAAAAAAGCAGATAGTTCGACTGATAGAAAGAGACAGCAGTCACCTATAGACACAAAATATTTCGTGTGTTGCTATACTTAAGGCGAAGTATTAATATCACATGCATAAATTTACCGGCTATTTTACCCCCCAAACCGTAACACTACAGTGACAAGCACTGGCGCTATTATAGCAGAAATAGGTGACGGTACCGGGCCGAGGCGAGATAATGCAGAATTCTACTATTCTTTTACTATTAAATATTTGCATAACCAATACTTTGTCTCTTACGAACTGCCTGACAGAACGGCAGATGGTCTACTCAATATAAGGTCATTCCATAATAGGTGAAAATATTTTAATACAGCATTTGGTACGTCTAACCAAAGATATCCAGTTAAAAACAAAAGAGCTTACTTATTTTTAAAAGGGTGGCAAGGCAACTGCAAGACCTCTGGTATTGCGGATGTCAATAGACGGCGGTGATCACTTAACATCAGGTGCACCTCCTGCTCGTTTGTTGCCCCCTCTTCCATAAAAAACAAACGTCATTCAAGGGTTTAAAACTTTTTGATTTGTATGAAATTTTATTCGTACAAATCTAAAAGTTTTACACCCTTGAATGATATCTGTTTTAGCTGGATATCTTTGATTCGACGTACCAAATGCTGGGTTAAAATATGTTTAACTATTATGGAATGACCTTTTATAGGGGGCCCAGATTAACAAGTGAGAAAAAATTTTGAAAATACTTTTATCTAAATACATCGCCATAGCACAATTAAGTTAACTAAAAAAATGATGCAAAAAAGTCGTATATATATAATTTAAAGGTTATTGCGTATTCGACCGAATAGCATCGAAATAAACACACATTAGCTGCGAGCGAACACCTCTCTATAAATATCGAAGCCACTCAATTCAGTCGACGGTTTTCGATAGAGTTAAACCCCTATTGACATAGTTCTGAAGGGCTGAAGCCTGCATGCGAAGAGATTAAATTCCGAGACGTATTGGTAATTTTGATTGAGGGAAATGAGATGCTATTGCGGTATGGTTTGCGAATCCAGGAGTAGTCTTAATATATTTTTTAATCATACAAAAGAAGGTTATCAATTTGACCTATATGTATGTTGTATCTTTGAAGTTGGAAGTATTTAAATAAGATGATCAATTGAGACTTCCAAGAACGTGTAAGCTTCGTAAGTGAAGTTATGTCCGTATGTTTGTCCACAAATTTCTTGAAAAATAAGTTGTGACCTATTACGTGTGTGATACGATGTGTCGTGATGATCCTTTTTGTTTTAAATCAGGCATGTTAATAATCTAATTTTCATCAATATCAGTTAAGTATTTTTTGAGATATTTAGACATTAAAATGTAATATTTTTTTCTTTTGAGCAAGGAATTCTATTGATGAATATTGAAAGTAACAACCGGTAGTCGTTAAAGTTGGCAAAAATGAGATTACAATCAATATTGCCAGTTGACGTAAAAGCCAAGTCGGCCCAGGAGATTTTGGCGAAACACTATTTTTTAATATAACTTCCAGATTAATGTACCGATTGAGTAAAACGCAATCAGCTCTATTCCTCAAAAAATTACATCTAATGCATGAATTTCATCAAAATCGGTTAAAGTTCCAAAGCAGTCGTAAAAATTTTTATTAAAATTTTTAGTAAAGTTACTGAATATTTTTGAAATAACTTTCATGCAAATATACCTATTAATGTTAAAAATCTTATCAACTTTTCTCCTTTAAAAACTGCGTCAAATGCAGTTAATTTTATCAAAATCGGTCAATTCGTTTGGAATTTATCAATGGTTCGATCGGTATCGATTTATCAATTTTATGCATATAGAGAAATTATTATTATTAATGACGAAAATTTTTGAACAAACTGTTTTTTGACAGTGATTTAAAATTTTTCAACCTATCGATTACTCAGCTAAAGCAATATTTTAGATCTCAGAAAATGAGTTAGAATAGTTTCCAAAATATACAGCTTTTCAAAAATCAATATACTGCCATTTTTAACAAAAAGATGTTTGAACTGAAAAAAATTATGCTTATGGTTTTTACTCTTTTGAGCTTAAAATACCTTAATTTGGCTGGAAGTTTCAGGGATGGCCTGTAGGGCCAACCGTTTACATATTTTTTGTAATACATTATACGCTGATTAATTAATTAATTAATTAATTAATTAAACTTTATTGTGAAGAACGTTTAATTTATTGACCAAAAACGTAACTAATAGCAAACGAATAAATGCGAAGCCTTTTAACAAATCAGCCACAAATTAACAATTTTACTATTCAATTTAAGTAAACCGCACAGAAAATTCACAATATCCTTTAAATAACACCCTTTTCAAATACATTGCTGCTAGAATACCAACGTTTTCAATTGGTTTCTTCATGTTCATGGATAGAAACCACATCCCAAAGCAAAAGTTAACAATCCATGTTATTAGAAGCTCGGGAATGCATGCGGTCATTGCACTTTATCCTGCAACATATGTTCTGGACTTTTTTATGGCGTCCGTGCGCTCCAAGTGCGCGGACTCCACATGTTATTGGTGGAGCATTTCCCGGTTTTAATTCCAGAACTTATTTTTATTTTTCCCGACGCCATTTTTTAACTGCAATTGTGAACTTCAATGTATAAAATTATAATTACGTGTTGTGTGTATTACTTAGGAGTCCAATTGGTTCTAGTTTCGATTTAGATTGGTGTTAGTCCGAGCTTTTTTAAGGAATATACCGTCTGCCGTTCTGCCAGGCAGTTTGTAAGCGGCGAACTATTGGCTATTTGAGTCACAACTAGGGAGAGTTTTGCATTGTATCCTGCCACAATAGCCTCAGTGCTTGTCACTGTCGTGTTCCAGTTTGGAGGGTAAGGTAGCCCCTAGACTTATGCATGTGGCATTGCCATCCCGCCACACGGATAACAACGAAAAATTAACATATTTGGTGTCTATAGGCAATAGTTTCTCTTTTTATCAGTAGCCATCTGCTTGTTTGCTACCTTATGATATAAAAAAGATATATTCACAATCTTAGCGACTACTAGGTCATAGAGTTCAACAATATCTCCTTCGGAGTTAATTTTACTTACCTATTCCTGCTGCAATAGTGTCACAACTATCACAATCCTCTATACTACCTAGTATAGAGGATTGTGATAGTATCACAATCCTCTATCCTAACCTACCCCTATCTACAGATATTATCGTCTTTTGGTTAGAGAGAAAGGTAGCTGATGTAAATGATATCGCTTCGCACCATTAACATTATTTTTTTGTTGATGAATAAATATATAAATATATAAATTTCAGTTTATAGGCGATAGTTTTCTCCATTAAGAGAATTATTTGTTTGTTTGCAATTCCATTTATATCCTTTACTATAATTTGAATTATAATTTGGATATAGTTAATAAGGTCATAGGGTTAATTTACAGGTCACGCAAAAATGCATTTTTTTAGTAGCAGTCTAAATTTTATTGTATATTTTATTACTCCCTCGTGTTGGTCCGGGCTCCTTTGAAGAATATGTCGCATGTCGTTCTGCCAGGCAGGTCGTAAGAGGCAACTAATTGGCTATGTGAGTCAGTACTATCGTAGCTACTAGGTGATAGAGTTCTGCATTGTGTTGCCTGGGTAGTATCATCACCTTACCTAATCTGCCGCAATAGCGTCTGTGCTTGTCACCGTCGTGTGCCGGTTTGGAGGGTAAGTTAGCCGGTGAACTTATGTATGTGGCATTAGGTCTCGCCACAAGATAGCAACGCACCATTAACATCTTTGGTGTCTATAGGCGATGGTTGACTCTTCCCATCAGGAGACCCATCTGATTGTTTGCTATCTTATGCAAGACAGCAAATAAGTAGTCGGTTCTCATGTAGTTAGAAAACAATGGTCGCATATCAAAGATATCTTATACATATAATAAAATCGTAGGAAAGTCAGAACTGTACACTAAATATTTTTTTAAAAGAATACTTGGGGCGTGATCTACAATCGATATCGAAGCCAAAAATATAGTTTTTAGAATTTTTGTCTATTTGTCTGTTTGTCTATATGTAGGTATGTCCGGGGTAAACTCGAAAAGTACTGCATGGATTTACTTCAAATTTTGCAAGAATATTACTAACAGGTCGGATCAACATATAGGCTACATATCACGCTATCACCTACGGGAGAGGTGCTGTGCGGAGTAAACGAAATCCGCGCGGACGAAGTCGCTGGCAAAAGCTAGTAGACAATAAGTTGCATCTGTCGCGTCACTCTACTACAAATTTTATGACGTAATTTTACCCGTTACCTAACTTTCAAAATTTTTAACGCGTTACATACTTGTTTAGTGACGAAGCTTAAAATATACACTTTGTTTTTAATATCAGCTCAGATAAGCGGAGATAGGCTTTCAGGTCTAGTTTCTGCTTGTTAAACAAACTTTCTGGAAAGTTTGTTTAACAAGCTTCAACTAAAACGCAAAACTTTACGTGTAAGTTAAAATTGCAAACAATGTTATCCTTCAAATATGAAAATATTGTCTGAAATGCTACTGAAAATCGCAATATTCCAGCGGAACTACGGAACTTCAAACTTTTCCCGGTCTAATAATGGATGATCTATTCTTTAGATCACTTTGTGTGTTTTGGCCTTTATTTTCTTTCATGTTATCTATATATTGATACGTTAAGCGAACATTAAGATCTTTTTTAATGGTAATAACTAATAACCATGTAATTTTTTGGCCGCCCCGTTGGTCGAGTGGTTAGCGACCCTGACTACGCAATCGACGGGGCTCGGGTTCGATCCCTGACGGGGACAAGCACTTGTGTGATAAGCATAAATGTTTGTATTTACGGGTTTGGGTGTTTATTAAATATATTCTGGTATTTATGTATATGTACTTCTATGTATTTGTATCGTTGACTAACACTCATAATTAACGCAAGCAAATAATTTGCTTACTTTGGGGTTAAATCAGTAAGTGTAATTTTTCCCGAGAATATTTATTTATTTATTATTTATTTAAGTTTATTGATTAAAATTGCCATGTTTTAAATTTCTTGCATATGGGTAAATGTATGATTTTATGTTAAAATATTAAAAGCTCTTTAGAATATTAAATATTAACAGTTGTATATCCTTTAGTTCCATAAATTATTACACAGACTGTAAGGATAAACACGGTTTATCCTTACAGTCAATTACCTATGGTTTTAGTGACTAAAACCATAGGTAATTGACTCAATTATAAATATGTTTGTGTGAATTTAAAAAAAAAACGTTATTTTCTTCGTTCGGTTCGTTTTGCCGTTCTGGTTTGAAGAGTAAGGTAATCCGTAAATTTATGCATGTGGCATTAACATCCCGGCAAAAGAATGGCAACACACCATTAACATTTTTGGTGTCTATGGACGATGGTTGTCTCTTTCCGCTAGGAGAGCGATCGGCTTGTTTACTCTCTTACGGTATAAAAATATCTTGGATTAATTAAGGAAATTAGGTCGTTTGATTTCAAGTAATCATAATATAATTGCACCAGCTTTAGTCATGAGGTATTAGATTCGGATCACAGATCAAACAATTTTTTTCTAGATGAGTGGAAGTTTTTTTGAACACATACATTTTTTAAGACGTAAAATGTACTCAATTTGTCGAAATGTTGGCCACCCTTTACAAAGTAGACTCGAACTCTGGTGGCTTATCTCATGGTGGCCCTAACTCTTATCTTACCGCTTTTCTACTCTATACAATCTCTGCCTACTTTTGCTTGACTTCTTCTTTATAATTTTTTTTATGTAATAAGATAGCAAACAAGCAGATGGGCCTCCTGATGGAAGGAGTCAACCATCGCCTATAGACACCAAAGGTGTTAATAGTGCGTTGTTATCTTGTGGCGAGGTCTAATGCCACATGCATAAGTTTACCGAATACCTTACCCTCCAAACCGGAACACGAATGCGACAAGCACTGACGCTATTGCGGCAGGAATAGGTAAGGCGGTGGTACCAGACCCGGGCGAGACAATGCAGAACTCTACCACCTAGTAGCCACGATGGTAATGACTCGATAGTCAATCGGTCTCCTGTTACGATAGCCTGGCAGAACGGCAGTTGGCCTATTCTTCAAAGGAGGCCGGGACCAACACGGCGAAAATAAAAAAGAAATACTTATTATTTTTAAAAATAAAATTTGAATATAAAAAGTATTTTTTATTTTTAAAGAATCTACGCCCAATGTAGCAGATAGATATTTCCTAGTCAAAAATATTATTAAGTCACCCGCCTATCTGAAATGTAACGCTATCGATCTCATTAACGAAATGTTCGTTAAGATAGGTAAATGAGATCGCCTTCCTAGTCGGCGAAATATTTAATCGTGATGACTTGGATTGTCTAATGACATCCGTTTGACTTTATCCATTCCAATGGAAATCAGCGTGGAATGTGAAGAGGAAACATTTTTTTTATACAAAACACACTGTATCCACTTTTTATCAAAAATATCTAAGTCTTACCTAACATATCCTGCCTAACATACCTGCCGTTCTACTAGGCAGGTCGTAAAAGGCGACTGATTGGCTATATATGTCACTATCATCATGATTACTAAGTGGTGCCTGCCTTACCTATTCTGCGGCAATAACGTCAACGCTTGTCATTATTGAGTTGTGGTTTGGAGGATAAGGTAGCCGGTAGACTTATGCGTGTGGTATTGCCATCCCGCCACAAGGATAGCAACGCACCATTAACATCTTTCAGTTTTCTGAGAAACACAAAGGTGCTTGGGATTGGAAAGTGCCCGGTTGGCGATAGGTTTGCCACCTATCACATTTGTAGGACCAAGTATCTTCGGCTAATCGTGGGTGCACTTGTTGTACCTCTGCCTACCTCTTCGGGGATATGGGCGTGAAGATACTTATACTTATTTAACATCTTTGGTGTTTATGGGCGATGATTTCTCTTTCCATCAATAGGGCCATCTGCTTGTTTGCTATCTTATAATAAAAGAAGTTGAGTTCCAGCACTGGCAAATGATATGCAGAGCATTAACTGGCCTTTACCGTTTAAGACACAGACCACATGAAATTTAAGACTTCAAAAAATAAATACAGGCTCAAATCACATAACAAAACGTCAGCCATGTAGCATTTAGCGCACTTACACATTTTTTACATATACCGCGCGTACGACGCGACATTATATTGTTTGTATATGTAAGATATTTTTCGCCGTGTTGGTCCCGGCCTCACTACCATCCGGAGTCACTACCATCGTGGCTACTAGGTGGTAGAGTTCTGCATTGTCTTGCCCGGGTCAGGTACCACCGCCTTGCCTATTCCTGCCGCAATAGCGTCAGTGCTTGTCGCTGTCGTGTTCCGGTTTGGAGGGTAAGGTAGCCGGTAAACTTATGCATGTGGCATTAGACCTCGCCACAAGATAGCAACGCACCATTAACATCTTTGGTGTCTATAGGCGATGGTTGACCCTTTCCATCAGGAGACCCATCTGCTTGTTTGCTATTTTATGATATAAAAAAAAATGGAAGAACCCTAAGCGCTTCGATTCGATTGATGTTTTGGTACGTGATACTTAAACTTAATTTTTAGCTGTTACTTAAAACGACTATTTAAATTGTAACAAAATTGCAATAATTTTAACTTAGCTCAGATTAGGAGTTCCCGTGGTCAACTTTCAGCACCATCATCAGACCCTGAGAAACCTCAAGGAGAAGAATATTTGCCACAACAAATTGAATTAGCCCACACTCGATTGTTTAATCCGGTTTAGCTTACTAGTTTTCATGGACTTATTCCAGCTGCATCTTCAGACATTGGTAATTTTCCAACTTCAAAGTCCTTGTAAAGAAAAATCAAACGAGCTTGAAATCAATGGTAGGTATTGCACTGTTTAATTACAAACTTTCCATAATCTCCTTCTAGCTCCATCACAAAACCCTAGAAATCGTCTAGCACCAGAATTTTTATCAAAACAGAACAATTGAGTTCAAATATAACAAGTTTATCTTTTTTTAATTTAGCAGTTCCCATAGTTTTTTTTTATTCCCATCATCATATCTTATTAGTCATCCAACATCAAACTGCATGTCTATCGATAGTCAAGCAGGGTACGATTTTTTATAACAATATTATTATTTTGTATCTATATTATCAAATTACGTTAACATAATTCAATATGGTAACCTTTCTAATCCTCACTTGGTTGGATTTGCATACAATGAATATTTGTTCAAAACATTTGGCGCTGACCGAACGGCTATTGTCTGCTAAGCTGGTAATCCACTGACAAACATACAATCACCAACCTTATCACCAGGTGATAGGAGTCAAAAAAGCATATCAGGTTAAGGTCGGAATATAGAATAATTCTGTTTTGTTTCTAAAGTGTATTTCTGTTTGGTGAAGCTTTTCAATACCATATCTGATGGTAAACATTCGGAAATTGAAGTTTCGGAATGAATTGTAATACTTGGAAAGTTATTTAGTTTAGTAGTTTACTAGCGTTGATATGTTTTGAGATTAAATGTGGACGATTTATATGCTTTTATGATTCTTTAGGGTTTCGTACCTGACGAGGAAAAATATGACCTTAATAAGATTATATCATTGTCCGTCTTTCCATTTGTCCGTCTGCTAATATCAAAGCCTTTTTTCTCAGAAACGCGTGGACGTATTAGGGTGAAATTTTTATCAAATATTCGATTCTGCGTTCCATCACAGCCATGAAAAATCTAATCTTGTATGTCAACGTGGTCAAAAGATACGATCATTTATTTTGCATATTATGTGATTTTAAAAGGGAAACTTGCCAAATTTCGTATTTATCGGTACACGGGAAGTGTACCGATAAATACGAAATTTGGCAAGAAGCAATGTTTTACAGCACAGGTAAAGCAAATAAGCAGATGGCTCTTCTGATGGAAAGAGACAACCATAGTCGTTAAACATCGAAGATGTTAATGCGTTGCTATCCTTGTGGCGGGGTCTTCGTGCGACATGCTACTTTTACTGGCTACTTTACCCTCCATACCAGAATACAACAATTGCAAGTTTTCAAACTATTACGGCAGGATTAGGTGAGACGGTGATACTAAACTCGGGCAAGACAACGCTGAAATCAACTACCTAGTAGGACGATGGTAGTGACTCGCATAACCAATCTTCCGCTTTTTACGAATTGCCTAACAGAACGGCTAATAGATGGTATCCTTCAAAGGAAGTCCAGACCAATACGGGGCTATATGACAATTAGTTAGAATTAATTTAATTTACTCAATCAACTATTTAGTTAGTAGTCATGATTTAGTGATACACCTGCTTTTGCTTTTTGCGAGATGCCTAGCAGAAAGTCAATAATTATTCTATTCTTCATACATTATTCATTATTCAATATATTTTTAACTAAAAATTGAATTAACAAAAATTTATGCGTGGTCATGCATTAAAATCAGAGTGAATAAATAATCATCCTCTGTTTTCGTACCCTTTTGGTTGGATTGATTTTTCAAAAATGATATGAAAACAACCCCAGGAGAATGTTCTATTCAATAAAAGAAGATTTATTAAAATTGGATCACTCTGTAAAAAGTTATTCGTGGTCTTACATTAAAATCAGTGAGTGAATAAATAATCATCCTCTGCTTTCGTACCCTTTTAGTTGGACGTTTTTTTCAAAAATTATATGAGAACAACTCTAGAGAAATATTCAGTTCAATAAAAGAAGAGTTATTAAAATCGGATCCATCTGTAAAAAGTTATGCATGGTCCTACATTAAAATCAGCGAGTGAATAAATAATCATCCTCTGTTTTTGTATCATTTTAGGTGTTTTTTTTCAAAAATTTTATGAGAACAACCCTAGGGAAATAAATATTCAATTCAATAAAAGAAGAGTTATTAAAAATCGGATCACTCTATAAAGAGTTATGCGTGGTCATATCTACATTAAAATCATTAAGTGTACTATCATTCATCCCTGATTTTCGTAGCCTTATGGTTAGAATTGAAAAAAAAAAATAACCAATGAGACCAGCCTCGACATACATCTATTCCAATAAAAAAAAATATAAAAATTGTACTACTCAGTAAAAAAATATGCGTATTCAAAAATAAAATATACGCGTCGAATCGAGAACCTCCTTCGTTATTTTGTCGGTTGAAAATGGGCTTGGGCCAACGTGGTGGAAAAGCTTGTTTCCGATGTTGTCAAACTTACCTCGAAAATTTTAGTAATTAACATGGTAAGACACGATGATTAGCGTTTAAGTTTATTGCTAGCCCGACTCACCGTACAGGTTAATTCAAACGACACGTCGGCTAACAGTTGTCTCGTGACAGGAGATTTATTGCCAGTGCTAAATTAGCTTCCCGAATATTATTACACACGTGATGGCTTAGTTAGGACTAAGGTTATTACGAACCGGCTTAAATGAGATGCCAGTGAGAACTATATTCAAGTTTTCGACATTTACATTATTTGCGGCATTACGGTCTATAAGCGATGGTCGTCTATTTCCTTTAGGAGAGCCATCCTGCTTGTTTGCTATAATATTTAAAAAAAACCCAGTTACCATTTGCCGAAGGACTCCGGACTTAATTCATCGATATTCTTGTCTCAATACCTGCAGTATTGTTGTTGTCATATTTTGATCTAGATGGTACTTAAGGTATCTATTAATCCTATATATATTTGGTAACTATAGAGAACATTTATCTCTTTCCACAATGATAAATTTGCTTCTTTATGATATAATAATTATGATCCTGACCGATTTCGGTCACAGCGACTTGGATCTGCCTATCAAAAGCATTGCTTGTTTGCTCTTACGTGACTGACATCCAATTTTTGCAGTGAATTTGCGTCCACATCCACTGAATATATCCCTTTGTTCCTCCGATGATTGTGTATCATATTTGATTGTGTATGTTATTATATCCTCCCTCCTATGTTATTATATTTGATAGCCATGGGTGGTTGACCGACAATTATGTGAACAGAGGAGTTTGAAATTTGGCACAGTCAAAGCTGACATTTCGAAGAACTACAGAAATATAATTAATAAAAAAATATTATATACACTACATTCACGTGACATACGTGATAATACTCGGATAAATTATCAGTTCCATGTGATAATTTTATACACATAGATTATACACATACAAATAAATAAATAAAATAATAAGTAAATATTCACGGGACAAACTACACTTACTGATCTAACCCCAAAGTAAGCAAATTATTTGCTTGTGTTATGGGTGTTAGTCAACGATACTAATACATAGCCATACATATATAAATACAAGAATATATTTAATAAACACCCGAACCCGGAAATACAAACATTGATGCTCATCATACAAATGCTTGTCCCCGTCGGGGATCCAACCCGAGCCCTGTCGATTGCGTAGTCAGGGTCGCTAACCACTGGACCAACGGGGCGGTGTTCCATGTAATAATATTATACACATAGATTATACACACATGAATACTATATTCTTCACATCAAAAGTCTGCTGTCATATTTAAAATAGATTTTATTGTTTAGTCTATGGTCGAATTTCGACCACAGGGCGATCGTTAGAGAGATCGCTACAAAGAAATATACCACAAAAAAGCAACAGCGGTTGATATATATGAAGTCTTTTCTCATCTTTTATGAGTCGGTTAGAAAGGCTTATAGTCAATTCTTTGTAAGAGATAATAATCAAAACCGGTAAACTTCGGTCACTCGTATGAATTAGTATTAGTTTTATAAATAAAATATCGTAGAATTACTCTCAGGTATACTTCACAAAGTTAACGGTAACATTTTCTGTAAAAAACAGGCAACGCGGTCAAAGAAATTAGCCAAATCTAACTTCTTCGTAGCTTTAGAGTTCGTACCGGCGAATATTTTTTCCGTGTATTAAAATTCTTTGTGATATTTTGCATAAAAAACGCTTGGGGCTAATCTAAATAATTTGTCTGCGTGCAGTTTATTTTAAAAGAGAATTTGTTATTCTTTTGAAGAGTTAGTAATTAATGGTCATGTTCATACACCACTTTTAATGGATAAGTGGATAAGTTTTGAGATGAAGAAAAACTATAAAATATATTACTACTATTTATTTCACATTTTTATAAAGTACCATTCATCTAAATCAATTTGTTTTCAGTCCTGACATTTTCAGAAATTGCTACTTTATAAGCAGCCACGTTTTTTTAGCACTCGAAAAAAACTTTACTGCCAGGAATAAAAAGAAATCATACCTTAAACGTTTCGGTACCAAATTTCTCAATAAACGCCTTTATTGTGAGGGAAGTATCTAAATAGGCATTGTCGCGATGGGCTGTGGTTTCCTGAAGTTCAGCCTTTGGTCTCCTCTTTCCTACTGCTTGTAAAACTTTAGGCAATGCTATTGTAGTATACCAATTCGAGTTAAAGACCTGTAATTGTTCAGCATAGATGTGGATACATGTTTGATCCAAGAAAAAACTAGCTACAATTTTTTGTTAACATTTCAAGGTTTCTGGAGTTTTGTTAACTTTCCTCTTAGAAGACCCACAATAACAATGCGTCTCCCTATCAGGATCATACTAAGTCTCCCGATTTTGTCACCTATGATAAAATCAGAAACACATCTCGATGTCTCGTTTTTAAATCGTTTGCGCATTTTACGATACCAATCCTCATGAGACTTTTCAGTTTCGAAAGGGCAAACATGAGTTGTTGATACAAAAACAGACTTTTCTCACTCCAAGATATTAATGTAAAATGATATTAACGCTCTTATAATTAACGCTAAGGTTTTCTTGATGTCCGTGAATGTAATTTTGGGTCATTACGTAACAACATTTCAATAGTCCACACGTTCTCTCGTTTCTGTTTGCGTGCAACGGCTTTTGTGATCTATGAGGTTAGTTTTGACGTAATTTTTAGCATTCATAATGCCCGCGATGGAACGGGACCCCCTAATGCTGATTGTAATCACAATAAATTGAGTTATTCGTTTACACCAAATTTACATTCGTAAAATATCATATGCAAAATTTCGATTTTAAGCTCCATTGTCTCAAAGAAAAACGCGAGGATATAGTAAAATGACTAGAATATTTTTACTTTTTTAAATTAAGCTTATAGTCCAGTAAAAAGTTTAATGAAACCATGATCTGACCAGTTTTGGCGCAATGAGTAAAAATGTGTTCATTAATACTTAAATAATGATATTATGAAAGAAATTCTGAATTTAATTTAGGGGAAAGTTATGAAAAAAATAAAAAAAGGGTTGAAAAATGCCTTTTTTTAAAATAACTTAATAACGGTAGGAAATAGAAAAAAAAGTTTCAAGTAAAAGTTGTAGAAAAAAAAAATCTACACAAAAAAGTTCCTCTTCATTTTTTTGTTATCTACTTTAGTTTAGCTACAAAAAATAAAAATTAAATTTGTAGTAAAATATGTAAAAATATATAAATATGGGAAAACATATGTAGTAGTGTTAGTACATATTTATGTGATGCGCGCACTGCATGGTACAGGGCCGTAATAATTCTGGTAAGTTTTTATAATTAATTACAAAGCAAATTTAATTTTTATTTTTTGTAAGTAAACTAAAGCAGATGACAAAAAATGAAGATGATTTTTTTTGTGTAGAATTTTTTTCTCTACAACTTTTACTTGAAACTTTTTTTTCTACTTCCTACTGTTATTAAGTTATTTTTAAAAAAGGCATTTTTCAACAATTTTTGTTTTATTTTTTTCATCCTTTTCCCCTAAATTTAAATCAAAATTTCTTTCATAATATCATTATTTAAGTATAAATGAACACATTTTTACTCATTGTGCCAAAACTGGTCAGATCATGGTTTCGTTAAACTTTTTACTGGACTATTACTGACTACTGGTGTTCTATTTTTGAATATATTTGCTTCTTGTAAACATATAACATCAGTGCGTTCCATTTTTACATTTTGAAAATCTCAAAACCCATCGAGTGACCTACGTAAACTGTATAACTAGTATTATTCATGTCCAATTGCTTGTTATTTGCCCGGTTTCTTTATTAATAAAACCATATTTTCTACGAGGCGTAAGCTAAAGCTGTTCCTATAAATGTCAAATTACCAAACGGTTCAAAAACCTTGTAGAGCGCCTCGATATTATTAAATTGGTTACTAATAGTTAATAACAGATCGTTGATTTTAGGAACCCGGCAATTGTAGTTTAGGTTATTTTATTTATTTTTTTATAGTAGAGGGGGCAAACGAGCAGATGGTGCACCTGATGGTAAGTGATCCACCGCCGCCCATGGACATCCGCAATGCCGGCGGTATATCATATGCCGCCCGGGCGGCGTATGGCAGTGGGTTGTGACTCGGCTCGAACGACAGTCGCGGTCACGTTGCTCTCTCGCATGCGTACAACTTCAACTAGGTACAAAAACTTCTTAAGTGACAAGACTCAAAGCCCATACTGGTGCTCTGTCATAAAACTGGGGTGCGCAAAGAAAATTCACGGTTCGCACACAGATATATGTTTCAATTTTGCTTTTTTTTTTTTTTTAAAGGGCAATGGGCCCACCTCTCGTTCCCACCACTGTAACTTCTGTAAACCAGAATCAACAGCGGCAACCTTCCTGATAACCTCTGAGTTGCGAGCTCAGAGTGCCCTGGGGGAAAAGCTAAGCTGTCTTGGAACCCGCATCGAATTTAATCAGAAGAGTATAGGAGGAGTAGGAAAATACATCCAGTTTCCCTCCCTTTACAGCAGGAGACAGCGTAAGATAAAGCAAAAACTGCTAAGAAATGAGACGTTTACAATCAGGTTAAGCCTGATTGCTATTGCACCACGGTAGTTTAGGTATTTGAGGACCTACGAAAATGGCCTACTTAATTCTGCTTCCAGTAGTACGTATGACAAAATCGCTTGAAGGCACGGAAATTCCCACGTGTTGCTACAAGGTCGGAATAGTAGATTACCCCGGATATACATCGTATACTATCAAGCATTTGGCTACGTTCATCTTGCCAGAGATTACACTCCCAAAGAATATGATGTGCAGTTTGTTCATATTTACAGTTTATGGTGGAACATTCGCAAAATGGAGAAGGAACTAATTTGAACGAGAATAATTTAGCTTTAAAATTACCATGACTAGTAAGGAACTGTGCAACACAATGATCTATTTCTATCCACGTTTTACTTAATCGTTCCCGGACGCAGGGGAAAAAGTTATATAAATGCCGTCCTTTAGGTGAGCAGCACCAACGCGACTGCCATTCATTTATTAATTCATTAGTAACATCCATCACGGGATTAAAGAGGCGACGTATTTTTGTTTGAGCTTGCGGATTAATAAATTCTGGGCTAGTAAAGTTTTTAGAATTATAGTACATTGAGGACCGACGCTGAATTTCTAAATCTAATGGAAATACACCTGATAAAACGGGTAAAGCTTCAGAGTTTACAGTGCGATATGCTTTACACAGAAATATTAAAGCCAAACGCTGATTTTGAAGTAATTTACGCCGGGTCACGCCGCTTGTAACTTTATCAGCCCATGCTGAACATGCATAAGTAATACAACCTAAATAAGTTGCGTTATAAATTATCTTTAAAGTGTTAAAGGTTAAACCCCACGTTGAGGTAGATATGCCGGCAAAGGACAAGTAATTCCGTTTAGCTTTTTCACTGATATAGTTAATATGACTTATAAAAGTATAATTTTTCTCTAAAACTAAACCTAAATATGTTACGGACTCCTTTCTCTTTACTGTGCTATTATTTAATTTTATACTAGGAGACGATAGAAGCAAACCTTTTAGTATTAAGTAGAACGTTTTATGAGGCGCAAATTTTAAATGATTTCTGAATCCCCAGTTGGATATTAAATTAAGACTAGTATAAGCCAGTGACTCTATCTGTGCTCGTGTGTTTGCTTGTATTATTAAAGCAACGTCGTCCGCATAACCTATAAGTGAGCATCCTTCAGGCAAGGCTAGTGAAAATAAATCATCAAATCCTAAGTTCCATAGATATGGCGAAAGTACTGATCCCTGTGGGCAGCCCAGAGTAAGGCGTTTAGATGCAGCGTAATGCCCTAGCTGTAATTTCAAGTGAGCGTTTTCTAAATACGATTTAATTAGTTGATATATATTAGAATAGCATACCCTTATTTTTAGTTTTAATAATAACATCGGCCACCACGCGTTATCAAAAGCACCTGAAATATCCAAAAAGATACCCACAACATAATTATTTCGTGATAGTTCTACCGTTTTTCTCATGGTTAGCACTACATCTACAGTGGATTTTCCGGCGGTAAATCCAAATTGTTGTTTATTAAATGTGGACCCTTGCGGTAAGAGTCGAGGAACTACTAATGTTTCTAGCAGTTTACCAAGAGAAGGTAGAAGTGTAATTGGGCGATATGATTTAGGGTCATCCGGAGGCTTGTCACCAGATTTTGGAATAATTTTGAGATATCCTTGGCGCCATATTTTAGGGAAAACACCTTCCGCAATGCAACGATTTATTACTTTTAGAATAGAGTCTGGGGAGGAGTTCAATTTTTCTTGCAGGCAAGTAGCTCTGGCGAGTCTAGGTATATTTTTATACTTAAACCTGGCTTTTATAAAGGAGTGAATCTTCTGTACGATAGTACTATTAGGTATTCCGTGGTTCTGGTTTAGAGAGTTTTAGCATTTTATAAACGGCAAAGTATTATCTAGCTTATTGCTAGGCATCTCGTAAGAGGCGAGAAACAGCTAATACGTTTCACTAACATCGTGACCACTAACTAAGTTGTATCGTGACCACCGCCTTACTGTCTGCCACTATAGCGTCTTGTTCCGATTTGTTCACCGTCACTCAAATAGCAGTGCTCATTTATCATCTTTGGTGTAGGTATCACAAATAAACTCACTTGTACATCTAGTTCACTTATATTTCAAATTATTTTACACACCCAACCGATTGTAGATGGAGTACCCACTTACATTTAGTATTTAAATTATAAGGTAGCTCGTAACTATTTACAATTTGTCAAATACATTATAACTGCAAAACATCCCTGATGATGCTGTAATTAGCGAAACTGGTTGGGTATTAAAGGGTAAGTTCCTAAGTTCCCACCACTGTAACTTCTGTAAACCAGAATCAACAGCGGCAATCGTCTTGATAACCACTGAGTTGCGAGCTCAGGGTGCCCTGGGGAAAAGCTTAGCTGTCTTGGAACCCGCAACGTAATTAATCAGAAGTATGTAGGAGTGGTAGGAAAATATCATCCCGTTTCCTCCCTTTTCAGCAGGAAACAGGAAAATGTTAAAAGCATAAAAATTCTACGAAATGAGACTTTATGAAATGAGACTTTCACAATCAGGTTAAACGTGATAGCTTTTGCACCACGGAAGTTTGGAAATTAAGGATCTACCAAAATGGCCTACTTAATTTTGCTTCCAGTAGTAAGTATGACAAAATCACTTGAAGTCACGGAAGTTTCCACGTGTTTCCATAAGGTTGGGTATGTAAAATTATATAAAACTTATATAAACTGGTATTAGCAAGTTACCTATTATAAAATATAGTTTCACCAAGTGCTCACATTGGAAAGTATCCAATTTATATTTGGTGTCTTGTTTTGTCTCCCTACGGGTGGTTACTGTGACACTGTCCTTTTCGGACGAGCAGAGAGCTCTGCCAGAGTTTTAAGTTAAGTTTGGATAACTAACACCTGCGCTAAGGGCTGTCTCCTGTGAAATCGGATTTTGGCTTAGTGCGGCGTTCGGATTTTGAAATTTTTAATTTTTTGACCGCCCGTTGGTCGAGTGGTTAGCGACCCTGACTGCGCAATCGACGGGACTCGGATTCGATCCCCGACGGGGACAAGCATTTGTGTGATGAGGATAAATGTTTGTGTTTCCGGGTTTGGGTGTTTATTAAATATATTCCAGTATTTATACATGTATTTCTATGTATTAGTATCGTTGCCTAACACCTATAACACAAGTAAATAATTTGCTTACTTTAGGGGTAGACCAGTAAGTGTAATTTGTCCTGTGAATATTTATTATTATTTATTATTTTATTTATTTATTATTTATGGAGAGCGTCATTTAATTATGCTCCACCATAAGCGCGGAGCATTAAATTCGTGTTCGCCATCGAGACCAACGACGATGGTATCGGGTTTTTTCTATTTAATTCTGGAATAGCATTAGGGCTTGTTGCATGGTTTATATACATTATTGCCTATCTTACGCTCTAATTATACCACGACAGTCATGATTTATGAGTAAGGTAGACAGTAATCGAAACTTTCTTTAAATTAAATCAGTGCCACACCGACGGCAACGCATTATTACCATATTAAGTGGTTATAAGCGATAGTTATCACGTTTCTATAGACTAGCACTGATGCCATTGCGACAAGAATGGTATTACTATTAATATAATACTATATTAGTAATAGGTAGTACCAGATCCGGGCAAGACAGTGCAGAATTTTATCACCTAGTAGCCACGATGGTAGTGAGTCGCATGGCCAATCGGTCGCCTTTTACGATCTGCCTGGCAGAACGGCAGTTGGTTTATTCATCCAAGGAGCCCGGGATAAACACAGAGAAAAATATTAAATATTAACGTTTTGCAATATTTCGGTTTCATATTGTGTTTGTTTATTTTACCATACGATTTTTATTATATCTTGAATGTGGAACTTATTTTTCCACGCCATTAGACATCATTAGATTTATGAGCTCATTTTTTCCTCTTGAAAGCCAAATTCTATATATCTTGTTCATTCCTTGCAATCACGGAATATTACGGCGTTTTCCTTTGATTTATTTATCGTTATGTTTTCATCCTATTTAATGGTTTAGTTAAATACCACGCCATTACATAAAAACAGAAAATACAGTTATATTTTGACATTCTGGATTTGAACTATCTTTCATATCATGAGATAAGAGAAAGTCCTTCTCATAGAAAAATACAACTACCACCTATAGACAGCAAATATTTTCAATCAGGAGATAACTTTGTAGAACCTAAAAGGCTCCTAAAAAGTAATGTACACCCAAGTAGCACGTTAAGCTGTATATAGGCTGCATATAGGTTCATTTTGAAACTTAAAGCTGTATACTAAGCCGTACAAAGGCTGTAGAAGCGCTTCTACAGCCGATATAATACCAAAAAGGGTCCCAAGTTATACAGCTTATTGCGTTATGTAGGCTGCACAATAGCGATACAAGCGGTTATAAACTGTACAATGGCTGTTATTTGGTGTATAAAGAAACTATAACACTAAGGATACTCTCTTGTAAGTGTCTTGTACAGCTAAGCGTTAAATAGGCTGCACAATAGCTGTACAAGCTGTTATAGGCTGTACAAAGGCTGTTATTCGGTGTATAAAGAAACTGTAACACTAAATATACTCTCTCGTACAGCTAAATGTTCTTAATAGGTGTTTGAAAATGATAAAAAGTAACAATCTGTTTTTGATATTGTATAACATTAATTATATCACGTATCTGCAGACGCCATAATTAAAAATATATTAATAAACGATAAATTCTTGGACTTGGAGCAGTATTGAACGGTGTATTCAAAGTGCAAATTCAAAATCATTGTAAAATCGTGTATGTTTTCTCTCAAAATATTCACGCGCCAACGAAATAATCAAGATAACACAAATAAATCATTGCAAAATACGGTAAGTGTTTGTGTTTAAGGTTAGAATATACAAGTATTTATGGTACTATATTGTATATAAAGGCATACTGATCATAATATAACTTGCTTGTTACGATATAGCTTTAGCTATTGCTAAATATATCTTTTATTTAACAATATATTTCTTTAATGTTGTTTTTAATACACAATAATGGCAACGCTTTGTTATACAGCCTAAAGTGTATTTGGAGGTTGATATACTGCAAATAGCTGTACTGAATCTCTTTTTTATTCTATTATACCGCTATTGGCTTTTAATTACCGTCCAAATACACTTTAGGCTGTACTAAGTCCCTACATAAATCTATTATACAGTCATTGGCTTTTAATCACTTAACTTATGTTTAGAGATGCGTACAAAAATTGAAAAACCCTAAATACAAAACATATATCACTTGATTTTGCTATTGTGATGTATTGATGTCGGTCGTTTGACTTTACAACTAAACTAACTTATTGTTAACTATGACTTATGGGATATGTATTTCAATCATGTTTTACTTTATTTTTCAGGGAAATATGCCTTATAAAATAATAAAAAATATAAATTGAGAGAAGCCAAAACTGTATTTGCATCGTATCCAGTTTGTGGGAGGATAAAGGTGAATTATAATGGCCAAGAAAACAAAATGATATAACTAAGTTGATCAAGAACGAAAAATTTAAAGATTTAAAGATTGGTCTATCACAAAAATATTTTTTAAAAAGAATACGTTATTTCGTGCTTGTGATTTAATTTTTTTTTTATAGAAGAGGGGGCAAACGAGCAAGAGGTGCACCTGATGGTAAGTGATCACCGCCGCCCATGGACATCCACAATACCAGAGGTCTTGCAGTTGCGTTGCCGGCCTTTTAAGAATGAGTAAGCTCTTTTCTTGAAGGTCCCCACGTCGTAACCGTTTGGAAACACCCCTGCCGGTAATTGGTTCCACAACAAAGTAGTGCGAGGCAAAAAGTGTCGAGAGAAACGCACAGTTGTGGATTTCCAGACATCGAGATGGTGAGGATGGAATTTCAAATTTTGACGCGATGTCCGATGATGGAACTCGGCGGCAGGAATTAATCCAAATAACTCGTCGGAACACTCTACATGAAAGATACGATAGAAGACACAGAGTGAGCCAACATCTCTGCGCAATGCCAAAGAGTCGAGCCGTTTCGAAATAGCCAGGTCGTCAACGATTCGAACCGTTCTACGCTGAATGCGATCAAGAGGAAGGAGCTGGTACTGAGGAGCTCCGGCCCAGAGATGAGAACAGTACTCCATGTGGGGCCGAATTTGAGCCTTATAAAGTTGAAGGCGATGGGCCGGCAAGAAGTACTGCCTCGCTCTGCTGAGCACACCGAGCTTTTTGGAGGCTAGTTTAGCCTTACCTTCCAAATGACCGCGAAACTGAACGTAATTCGATATGTCGACTCCCAGAATCCCGATACTAGCTGAGGCTGTCAGGAGAGTATCCCCAAATCGAGGTGACACGACAAAGGGTGTCTTTTTAGCGGAAAACAGGCAAAGCTGTGTCTTTTTGGGGTTAAAAGTGACCAGGTTTTGACGACCCCATTCCGAGACATCGGGTAGTCGATTCTCAACTTCGGACACAAGCTTGTTTCGGCTCTCTTCGACGTGTTCCCGAAAAATACCGCTTCGGCCGGAGTATGTAGCATCACCAGTACTGTCATCTGCATAGCAATGTATGTTGCGAATTCGCATCATGTCATTGATATGCAGAAGGAACAGTGTCGGTGATAGCACGCAACCTTGTGGAACACCAGCATTGATAGATTTAAGGTCAGAACACGCACCGTCAACTACGACAACCTTGATGCTCCGATCAGCCAAAAAACTGGTGATCCACTTACATAATTTCCCGGGAAGCCCATAGGAAGGCAGTTTCGCCAGAAGCGCTTTGTGCCATACCCTATCAAAGGCCTTCGCTATGTCCAAACTAACTGCCAACTTCAAAGAGAAACACATACTCTCTTGCCTGTAATTGTATCTAAGTATATAATATTTTTAAAATGATTGTAAGTATACATATATACGGGGTGTTGCAAAAGTGGTACAGTAAGCCGAAAGGGAGTGACTCAGGGGGTCATTCTTAACAACTTTTGTTTAACGACTTTTGGAAATTCGCGAAAAAAATATTGATTCTCTATAGAAATTTTGTTGTCACGTGACTTTTCACAATGGAAAAACAAAATTGTTTTTCGCAAATTTTCACAAATCGTTGAACAAAAGTTGTCCAGAATGACCCTCTGAGTCACCCCCTTTCGGCTTACTATACCGCTTTTGTAACACTCCGTATAGTAGCAAGTTAAAAATAAAAAATATATATTTTTTCTCAGTGTAATGATTTTTATTTCTCTTTTTAACTCTTTTTTATATATTCTTAGAAGAATAGACCAATTGCCTATCTGCCAGGCAGGTCGTAAAAGGCGACCGATGGGCAATGCGAGTCACTTCTATCGTGGTTACTTGGGGATAGAGTTCTGCATTGGCTCGACCGGGTCTGGCACCACCACCTTATCTATTCCTGCTGCAAAGCGTCAGTGCTAGTCACTGTCATGTTCCGGTTTGGAGGGCAAGGTGGCCGGTAAACTTATGCATGTGGCATTAGACCTCGCCACAAGATAGCAACGCACCATTAACATTTTTGCTGCCTATAGGCGATGACTCTTTCCATCAGGAGACCCATCTGCTTGTTTGCTGTCTTATGACATTAAAAAAAATTAAAATATTATAAATTACCAACCAAGTAACCTTAATGAAGAAGATAAGCCTAAAAAATAATAAATCAGATAGCCTACAATCACTTTTTAATGTTTTTGTTACGGAACTCTTTTCCTTGAACATTAATAAAAATGACGATTGTAGGTTACCTGATTTAGTAATTTTTCAGCTTTATCTTCATCACGATTACTTGGTTGGTAATTTATAATATTTAAATATTCCTTTTCAATCTTCCTCTTGATTTTTTCCACATGATATCAACGATGCAGATATAAAAACAGCAAGTAACAAAATCAGCCTTGAGCTGCACTACAGCTGTATATGCAGAGTTTTTAACACCATTGGCTGCATAACAGTCTACAATTACGCCATAAATATTAGCTGTAGAACGGTGATTGCATCTCCCATTTTACAGAAATAAGCGTTGAGTGATACTATAATAACACTTAAAGCTGTAATAAATTCCCGTGCTAAACATAATACAGCTAATGAACAGCTTTAAGTGTTAATATAAGCCTAATGAGTTACAAAATACTTAAAGTTGTACAGTAGTGTATTAATATTCAGATATAACGCCTAAAGCTTACGCGAAACTCTAAGAAAGGCCTTGTACAGCATTAGGCTGTATAAAAACTCATAAAGGACTTTTATACAGATAAAAGCTTCTTTTTACACCATTGTACGGCTGCAATAGAACTTTAAGTAATATATGAGCTGCTTTATGGGTATTAAACATGCTTGATTGCTGCTTGGGCAGTTTTAGAAGTTACTGTTTGAAAAATTCTCTAATGATAATTTCAATGTGATAAATTCACTTTTTAGCCTTATTTTAAGAAGGATTACATATTTAATCACAATAATTCTTAGATATTTTATAATCACTTGAAATTATAAATTTTGGTGACAGTGTAGGTACATAGTGTAGGTACATAGGTAGAGTTCATCACAGAGGGATATTATTTTTATTTATTATTTGGTATGCTGCTGTTGCTCATCTATAAATATTATAAAACAAAGTCTCGTGTTGTATCAGACTGTCTGTCTGTTTGCGATAAACTCAAATGCTATTAAATGGATTTTCATGCGGTTTATATTTATTTATACAGCAAGTGATTCACCAGGAATGTTTAAGTATATAATTTGTTTAGGTTTTGTGTAAGTTAGTCGAAATATCGATCATCGAAAAAGTTTCGTTTCCTTCCATTATATCCTATCCAAAGGAAACATTCCCTTCATACATTATTAATTTTTTTATTATGACCCATAATGAAAAAATAAATAATGTATGAAGGGAATGTTCCCTGTTTGAATAAGGGACATCTGTTTGAGAGAACAGGGAGGTGAGAGTGGAAAAGAGTAAAGGAAGAGAGGGGGAGAGGAGGAGAGAGGAAGGGGAGGAGGATGAGGAGCAAAGTGGAAAGGAAAGGAAAGTTTTCCATTACTCTCTTCATACACACGCCGGTTACGAAGGCTTTTGACACTACTTTCGAGTTGTATTCTATCAATCTGAGCATGGATCATATTATGTCTGTCTTATTCTTCACCGGTAACTACTTCCTTCTACATTCGCAATGTGTTCTGTACTGTTAGCCTTTCATTTATTAATCGTTATCAAATTAAATATTCCTTCTCCCATTCGTGCGTAGTTGGGACCTCCTAGTATCTTCTAAATGTGCAACAAATGTTATTTTTATTGAGAGTCCTTCCATAATGTTAACACGGTAAATATGAGAAAATTATATTTTAGTGAATACGCAAAAATGTGTGTCGATTTCTAAACTAATTGCCCAAAAAAGAAGATTATTTCTGAAGTAGAGAATTTGCACATCAGAATAATAGTAATAATACGGACTAAAAAGAGGGCTTTTAATGTTTCATTTATAATGATGAACGTCAATGACGAATATAACATATTATATCCGCACCACAGGTTCACCCCGCCTATAAAAACCTCTAGAAATAATTTAGCCAAAAGAATTAATGAATTTCTTAAGAGTCTACAGCGCATATTCTCCTCTTATGCTGTGGATGTCCATGGACATCGGCGACCGCTTCCCATTAGTCCACTCGTTTGCTCGTCTGCCAGCTCATCATATATACATAAAAAAGCCAAGAATTGAAAACAAAGCCAAAGTCACCGTTCCGTGACGTGACATGGATATTTATTACAAAAATTTTACAGACATTGTTAAATGAAATGGTGACTAGACTAGTGTGATCTACGAACAAAAAAACAAACTGTTCTGCATACAATGAAAAATAATTTATAAGACAACATTTTATAAGTTGGTCGACTATTACTCGTAAACTTGTAAAGTCTACTTGACCGTGATAATTTTCCTTTTAAATTTACTAAATTTACTACTACCGGGAATTTTTTCCTACCCCCAAACCAACCGGTTAGGTAGCAGAGGGGCGGGGGGGTGGGGGACTCTTGGCTCTAACATTTTAAAGCGTTATATTTCACAAACGAATAATTAACCGAAAAATTGTTTTCGCAAACCTACAATATTTTTAAAAACTTATCCAACAATATCCCACACTCTGGGGTACGTGAGAAAAAAACTAACATCCCCACTGTATATATAGAGGCGCTACCCAAAAAAAATATTTTTCAATATTTTATGTTACAACTTTTTGCCGTTACTAATATATATTTATTCATGCCAAATTACAGCTTTCTATGAATAAGGATCTCTGAGCTATCTCGCGGACGGACGGACAACTGTAAGGGTTCCTAGTGAAGAGGAGGAAAGAGGGAGAGAAGTGGGAAAATTGATACAAGGGGGAAGGAAAGGGGAGAACAGGGAGAAGGGGAAAGGGTGAAAAGGAGGGGGGGAAGGTGTAGAGGGGGCAAATGGAGGGAATATGCAACAGGAGAAAGAGTAAAAACATGGAAGGGGTAAAGCGAGGAAGGGTGAAAGACGGGGAGAAGGGGTCACGGGAAAGAAAAAGGAGGGAGAAGGAAAAAACTTATTAATATTTTATTATTATACGGGATAACTCCATCATAAATAGACGAAATTGCAAAATTATTATTTTTTAAGAGAGCATACTTCTCGTTAGGTTCCGTATAAATTTGATAAAGATTTGATTCAGGGTTCCAAGAGACACAGGAGGTTGGAATTCAATTGTTGCAGTTTTATTGCGTTTAAATTGTAACGTCACAATATCAACTTTTTTAGATCTTAAGATAGCGAACAAGCAGATGGCTCTCCTGATAAAAGAGAAACCATCACCTAAGGAAACCAAATATGTTAATGGTGCACTGCTATTCGTGTGGTAGGATGTCAATGTCACATGCTAAGTCTACTGGCTACCAACCCCTCCAAACCGGGACACGACAATGACAAGCATTGACGCTATTGCGACAGGAATAGTATAAGGCGGTGTGAAACAGTATAAGGCGGTGGGTAGTATCATATCTTGATCACAAAATTCGCTCCGTATTTAATGGAATAATTTATATTTTTCTCTTCTATTATTAGTTTGTTATATTTCCCTAAAATGTGGCTTTGGGGAGACATTATTTGTTTTATATTTCCTTTATCATTCATTTAAACAAAACCTAATAAAGATTAATGAAGTCTAGCCAATGTGAAAACGCTGAGTGGGGAATTATTGTTTTCCCGTCCTCGGTGGATGTGTTTGCACTAGAAATACTCAGAAACACTTTCGACACTAAATCTTACTTATCCAGCGAAGATAGCTCGAGAATATTTTCTCAGAGTTCGTGTAATGTGATTTATAATGCTTGCTTTATTGATTTCTATTAGTTTTATGCACTGAGTATCATAAATTTTGCTATTTACGATATTGAATAGTGAGTCCATACAATAAAATTCTTGTTTAATGTTTTCAATCCATATCCGTATCTATTTTGTTTGATATAATTTATACACTCTCTTGTCGGCGCGGCGCTTGGTTAAACTATATTATAATTATTATTAAAAATGTAGACGCCTTTACTCTTTTACCTTTTACAGACTATAGAATAATAAAGACATGAAAGTAGAATCAACGCGGTTGACATGAGATCGCGATGAAAAATATGTGGCGTAATACTCGTAACCGGGTTCGTAATATTGAAGCAAGAGAGAGGTTAGGCCTAAAAGAAAGTGTCGGTGTAAAGATGAGAAAAAGCATTCTCCGTTAGTTTGGACAAGTAGAAAGAATTGTAGATGAAAGGTTAAGAAAACAGATATAAAATGCAAATGTGGAAGAATGTAGTTACCGGGGAAGATCAAGACTGACATACCATGATCAGATTGATCGAGTACTGTCCGAAGGTGGTGTCAAGAGTCCTCGCAACCAGTGTATTTTTATTAAGAGAGTAATGAATGTGGAGGAAATGAGAGAAGTCGGCAAGGATCGTGATGTATGGCACTCGGTTCTCTCTGCCTATTCCGTATGGAATCTGGCGTAAAGATATCTATGTAATAATTAATTAAACTAAAAACTTTGTGGTCTAGTGGTCCAGTATTGGCGTTGACCACATGAGATCCCGGGTTCGATTCCCGAGTCATCGAGTCGAGACGTATAAAAAAAAATTTTTTTTCAGTTTTCTGATAAGTACACAAAGTTGGATGGGATAGTGCCCGGTTGGTAGGCTTGCCACCAATCACATTTGTGGGACCAAGTATCTTCGGCTAATCGTGGGCGCACTTGTTGTACCTCTTCCTACCCCTTCGGGGATACGGGCGTGAAGATACTTTCTAAAAATGTTAAAAGCGCGTTGCTATCCGTGTGTTAAGGATGTAATGGTAGATTAATAAGTCTTCTGGTTTCCAATTTAGAACACGACAATGCCAAGTATACGGGTGACGCCTAAACAGATGCATATGATCTTTAGGTAGGCATATGATGCGGCTTCATTAGCAGTCCAAATGAACAAATAAAATACAAATACATTTGATTATTACAATTAGAAAACAGTATACATTATAAATTATTGCCTAGATCTCGAGAATGCGGCACTTAAGACGTAAAGCTGAGCACTTGACCTACTAAATGCGGTCCGTTAGTTTCTTTGTTTACTTGCTTTGTACATTTCACAGTTTTGTAAAGAAAGTGAACAATCACATTAGTTTTCTGTGATTTAAAAGAAAAATGGATGTATATTTCTTGTAACCAAGTTAGTGGGAAAGTATATTTCTTTGCTGCAGAAATATGTAAATACTCCTAAAACTGGTCATTCAAATTTTAGCATTATAACTTGGATTCACTATAAGACAACCTTCATCAAGTTGGTTAAGGATTTAAAATTATTTTATTTATAATAAATATATTTCAAATAGCTTGACTAAAAAATTTCAGTCCTAATGTGATTATTTAACAGTTAATTTTTTAAACATTTCACTGGTTTGATTTATAGACAAATTCCATAACAATCGAAAGTGTGAAGTCTATTAAAATATGCAAACGTTACGTTGACTATTTTTTCCCGTGACAACGCTTGGGTTGGTAGGTTACTAGTATCAATTTACCTGTTTATTAGAATTGTGACGAAGAATTGTGAAGAATTGTGACGCCTACCCAAGAATTGTGACGGGAAAAAAATTCAACCTAACGTTTGAAAATTCTATAGCCTTTATTATATTTTCGATTGGTTTAGAATTTGTCTACTAAAGAAACCAGTGAAATGTTTAGAAAAAAATCTAGACTGAAATATTTTAGTCAACCCATTTGCAATATGTTTATTGGCATATTTAATTGCATATAAAATAATTTTCATCCATTAAACAGCTTGGTGAAGATTGTTCTATAGTGGAATTTTATATTAATATGACATATTTCTTAATCTATATTAATCTTATGAATGTTTGGATGTATGGATGAATGGATGGATGTATGGATTGTTGTTACTCAATCACGCATAAAAAAAGTGAACGGATTTGGATGAAATTTGGCACACAGGTAGACGATGATCTGGAATAGAATGTAGGCAAATTAGGTGATCCCGCGAGATTCGCCAAAAACTTTTAAAATGCACAGCGAGCTGTACGTTGTAGCTAGTGTTAAGGTGTTTTGATATCACACAAGGCTCGCAATCCATAGTAGCTTGAATTACAATCGGTGACAGTAAGGTGTTTCTTAGGTGCTAATATAGAGTATCTTTAGTTTTGGGTTTAGCAATCCATCGTTAACATATTAGGTGGCCCGTATCTTTGAAAATTTGAATATTTGCTATTTGGGCATGCATTTCGTCGTCTCGCCCGAGTTTTGTACCAGTTTACCTATTTCTTCCACAATAGCTTCAATGCTTGTGATAATTATTAAAGCACTATAACCATATTGGAACGGTAATGTTATATTGGTGTCCATAAACGATGGTTATCTTTCGGCATAAAAAAAGCCATGTAATAATAGTTTGAAGTAAAAAGTCTAGTGACATCGAAGGGGACTATCTGTTTGTTATCCCACGCAAATAGTCCATGTGTACTTAAAGTTTTTTAACAGCCGCCTACTAATGTTATATTTTCTTTAAATATATAATGTAAAATAACATTCAACTTTTAATAGTGCACGAATCACTGTTTTTAAGGGTTCCATGTCATATTACGAAAAAACGGAGCCCTTATAGGATCACTTGGTTGTTCGTCTGACAAAATCTTTTTTTAGGAACGCGTAAAGGTATCAAGTTGAAATTTATACCAAGTAATTGAATCTACGGTCCCTCAGCTGAGAGAAATTAAAATTGTACCTAAGTCAACGTTAACAAAAGATATAGCAATTTATGTCACATATTTTGTATTTTTTTGCAATTTTACAAGAAAATTAAACCTATAGGGTACTTCCAGTTGATCTAGAAAAATGAAACCTCTGTGGTCTAGAGGTCCAGCGTTGGCGTTGACCACATGAGGTCCCGGGTTCGATTCCTGGGTCGGGCACTTTAAAAAAAGTGTTTTTTCAGTTTTCTGAGAAACACAAAGTTGCCCGGGATTGGAAAGTGCCCGGTTGGCGATAGGCTTGCCACCTATCACATTTGTGGGACCAAGTATCTTCGGCTAATCGTGGGTGCACTTGTTGTACCTCTGCCTACCCCTTCTGGGATATGGGCGTGAAGATACTTTCTAGAATAATGAAATTAATATGTAGCTAAGGTTACCTACAAGTTTGTACGGAACCTTCGGTATGCGGATCCAACTCGCACCTGACCTATTTTCGTCACGGTTGATGTCAGATACCACCACTTAATTCATTTGTCAGCCTACATATTGACATTATAGGAATAGGAATAAGCTTGGTGGAAGCGCTATACACGACCAAATCTCTCGCAGAGCTCCATTACCTTGTAGCTACTAAAATAGATAAACTTTTCGATTTTATTTGCGACATTATATATACAGCGACCTTGGAAGAAGATAAGTCTTTTTGTTACTAAGTAGGTCTATTTGTTACAACGGACCTGTACTAATAAGGGGAAAATGGAAAACCAATCCGGAAAAATTCTTAATGTTAGCAGATATGTGCTTGATTTTAAGATCTTATCAAGTATTTACTTAGCAGACATATTCTGATAGACCTGACAATAATAGTAAAGACACTGTCTTCTAAAGCGTTTGATCGAATCATGTTTAAAGGAAATATAAGCATTTTAAACTTTTTTCTTGGAGTATGAATTCTTTAGTATTTTTAGTAAAATTTCTCAACTTTAAGTTTAAACGAGCAAGTTGAATGATAAAGTTTTGAGTTTCAATTTAGAACTAACACAGTTTTAAATTATAATGCACCAAGAAGTTTTCTTTGAGGTTACAATGGGATGTAATGAATAGAAAAAGGGTAAATTTACGAGATGAATAAAACACATTTTTACAAGTATTTATAGAAAAAAGTATTATTATTAAAAAGTCGATAAAGTCGACACGTAAAGTAAAAGTCACGAAGACTCATCTCATAAAATAACAATGTAGTTAAGACTCTGAATTAATATGACCCATATTTGGCCACTCACCATGAACATATCAACTAATGTTTCGTTGATATGTTCATGGTACATTAGCATTTTATTAATTATCACCTAAGTAAAGACAGCCAGATATTATAATAAAATATTACATGCTGCGACAAGACTGCAAATTAAATCTAAAATGATTTCATATTTTTTTATAGTATCT
This sequence comes from Apodemia mormo, assembly GCA_036924255.1. NCBI lineage: Eukaryota > Metazoa > Arthropoda > Insecta > Lepidoptera > Riodinidae > Apodemia > Apodemia mormo. The sequence goes on from JAUPFN010000008.1 coordinate 4,082,233, forward strand.
GCAGGCATACGAATAAGTGGACCACATGGTGGAAAGCGGTCTCCACTGACTATGTATATTTGCAACACAAAAGGTTAGTTGCCAATTTGATGAGTACTTTTAGGAATTTTATTGACTCTCCTCTTAAACATTCCAATATCAAAACTACTTGAATAATTCATGTGAGGTTCCAGAGTTTGACTAAAGAAGGTACAGGCAAATCGAAAAGTCGTGGATGATCATCTTCAATATGGTGTGGATGGAATCTCTCACTATTGCGTATAGTGCGATGGCGGAACGTGAATGCTGGCACTAAATTAAATAACGGAACACTGGAAAAGATTCTTACGACCTCAAAACTTGGAGATTTGGCGAAAACTCGATTTTAGAAAATCTGGGCAAAATTTGTAACTTCATTATCTACACACGTAGCGGAAAGTTAACAAGCAAAATTTAAGAGCTGTGCTATGAAAAAACCATCGTTTCAGAATATAAATATACCTACTGATACCTTCAATTTCGCAGAGTTTTAGAATACATACTCGTAACACAATTTGACAGTTAATTTGTTAATGTATAGCCGTAAATACAAAACAATGAATACCCTTCTGGGTATTCATTGTTCTGTATTAACATGATCATAGACGCCCAAACCATTCTCTTTATTCTTGAGGTAAAAAGAACATAAAAATCTGCCCAAATATATATATATATACTATGCTGATCAGAGTAAATGTACCAACATACCATACTTTTTGTAAGCTACTAATGTAATTAACGCTGACTGTGCAATCGATGGGGCTTGGGTTTGATTCCAAAGGACAGGCATATGTGCGATGAGCATAAATGTTTGTATTTCTGGATTTGGGTATTTATTAAAAATGTTTTAGTATTTATTTTAATATGTATTGGTAACGAAACATCCATAAGTAACAGAAAATAATTTGCTTACTTCGAGGGTCATATAAATTCGTGAAATTTGTCTAATGTATATTCATATTTATTTAGTACTAGTAGTCTGCTCGACAAGTTGAAAATCGTCTAAAATAGAGATACAGATCTTAAAATTATGTGCGATAGCTCATTGGATCTGGAATGACGCCTAGAAAAATGTGCTAAAAGTATTAGCACATAAAAATTGCAAAAGTTATAAACAATTAAAGATGAAAAAAATGGCATTTCGTTGTTTACCGATATTTCATAAACTATTAATATTTAAGAAACTTTTAAAAAAAGATTCGTAAAGACGAAGAAATTTCCAAGAAAAAACTTTTAGATCCCGGAATCCTTTTTCCATTATTTATAATTTTAATTTAACGTTGAAAGTGGGTCTCCGCACGACATTCTTAGGTTGCTCGCACGACCTTAAAAGCGAGTACGACGACTCTTATAGAAAGGCTCTACGAGTCGAAAAAAATTTACGATATTTATTTAAACATTTCTTTTTTACAATAATTATCATAAGCAAAGTATGAATATTTTTTTAACTTTTATGGCGTGATATTATTAATTGCAAATAAATTAATTATTATTATTGCAAATAAATGGTTACTATACTACTACTAATTACTTATTGCAAATTAATTATTAAATTAAAAATTAATTATTATTATTATTATTATAATGGTGAACAATGATAATTACTTAATATATGTATGCTAGAACCTTGTTATTAAACCGCCCCGTTGGTCGAGTGGTTAGGGACCGTGACTACGCGATCAACGGAGTTCGGGTTCGATCCCCGACGGGGACAAGCATTTTTGTGATGAGCATAAATGTTTGTATTTCCGAGTTTAGGTGTTTATTAAATATATCCTAGTATTAATATGTGTATTTCTATGTATTAGTATCGTTGACTAATACCCATAATACAAGCAAATATTGCTTACTTTGGAGTTAGATCAGTAAGTGTAATTTGTCCCGTGAATATTTATTTATTTATATTTATTTATTAAAAGCTTTATGTTTAATAAAATTGATCGCTTCTGTGGTCAAGTGGTCCGGTGTCGGTGTTAAGCACGTGAGATATAGCGTTCGGTTCCCGGGTCGGGCAATTTAAAAATCTGTTTGTTCAGTTTTCTAAACAACGTTGCCCGGAATTAGATAAGTGCCCGGTTTGCGATAGGCTTGCCACCTGCCACCTTTACCGGTGGGAGGGATGCGCTGTGCCGCGCTCTCGGTTGCATGGGTACCACCATCTTGCTTATTTCTCCCGTGAAATAGGTTTGCTGTGTTTCGGAGAGAAGGGCAAGACAGACAGTGTAATTACTGGCACCGAGACTTAACATCTTATGTGTCAGGATAATAAACACACGAGTGAGTTATGGATTAGTTCTAGGTAAACTAGTTTATTTTCATTGGCGACGTCGACCACTTACCATCAGGTGGCACGTCTAACAGTTTGCCTGTCCAACTAACATAAAAAAAACTATCACACTAAGTATATTTAGTTATTTGTGGGTACTTGTTGTTCCTCTGCCTAGCTCTGAAGATACTTTTTAACAAAATTGGAATCAAAATCGAAACCCTCGTCTTGAACTTAATATTAGTTACTATTCAACCCTTGGTCTGCATGTTTCTCAAATATTACGGGCTATTTTCTCCCAAAGTGACGTCATTAATCTATCTTTATTACCGACTGTTTGATCACGATGAATTTACACAAAAGTATTAACAAGAACCGGGGATGACTGGCGATTGTCTGACTGGAAATTCTGCGGATTCACTAAAGTTGATAAACATGACGGATGGATAAACTGGCGTTATACAGAATTGAAGCACTCACTGTGTGCAACCAGTCAATTACTAATCGATCATTTTGTTTAGGCTGTATTCACTGTTATATTGTGATGGGAGATCTACTTTGAAAAAACTAGTTTGACAAATTTTTACTTTTTTATGTCATTAGATGTTTTTATATTTTTTATATCATAAGATAGCAAACAAGTAGATGAGTTTCCTGATGGAAAGAGTCAACCACCGACTATAGACACCAAAGATTTAATGGTGCGTTGATATTGCATTTTGTTTAAGCTGTATTCACAGTTATATTATGATGGGAGATCTACTTTGAAAAAACTATTTTGACGAATTTTTACTTTTTTATGTCATAAGATTTTTTATATTTTTTATATCATAAAATAGCAAACAAGTAGATGAGTTTCCTGATGGAAAGAGTCAAGCACCGACTATAGACACCAAAGATGTTAATGATGCGTTGCTATTGCATTTTGTTTAAGCTGTATTCACTGTTGTTATATTATGATGGGAGATCTACTTTGAAAAAACTAGTTTGATAAATTTCTACTTTTTTATGTCATAAGATTTTTTTTATTTTTTTATTTTTGGAACGAAGTTCCTTACGGCAGGCTTAGAGGGGATAGGGATTTTGCTGCACGACCGAACTGAAAAAAAATGTGATAGTAAAACCGTAAGAAAAATGCGTGGAATAAAAACGTTAAATGAGACGTGCGCAGGCGCGACAGTCGCGTACACAAGCGAGTAGTGCCGTTTAGCCGAAGGAAGTTCGTTCCTACCTGGTGTCCCGCGACACCACATCATTTTTAATTTTTTATATCATAAGATAGCAAACAAGTAGATGGGTCTCCTGATGGAAAGATGTCAACCACCGCCTATAGACACCAAAGATGATAATGGTGCTTTGCTATTGCATTTTGTTTAAGCTGTATTCACTGTTGTTATATTATGATGAGAGATCTGCTTTGAAAAAACTAGTTTGACGGATTTCTACTTTTTTATGTCATAAGATTTTTTTTATTTTTTTATATCATAAGATAGCAAACAAGGAGATGGGTCTCCTGATGGTAAGAGTCAACCACCGACTATAGACACCAAAGATGTTAATGGTGCGTTGATATTGCATTTTGTTTAAGCTGTATTCACTGTTGTTATATTATGATGGAAGATCTACTTTGAAAAAACTAGTTTGATAAATTTCATTTTTTATCTCATAAGATTTTTTATATTTTTTAATATCATAAGATAGGAAACAAGTAGATAGGTTTCCTGATGGAAAGAGTTAACCATCGTCTATAGACACCAAAGATGTTAATGGTGTGTTGCTATCTTGTGGCAAGGTTTAATGCCATATGCATAAGTTTACCGGCTACCTTACCCTCCGAACCAGAACACGACAGTGACAAGCACCAACGCTATTGCGACAGGAATAGGTAAGGTGGAGGTACCAGACCCGCACGAGACAATACAGAACTCTACCAAGACAGCAAACACGTAGATAGCTCTCCTGATGGAAAGAGATAACCGCCGTCTACAGACACATAAGATGTTAATTGTTCGTTGCTATCCTTATGGCGGGGTCTTGATGCTACACGCTTAAGTTTACCGGCTATCTTAGCCTTTAAACCGAAACATGACTGACAAGCACTGGCGTTATTGCAGCAGGAATAAAGAGGTGGTACCAGACCCGGGCGAGACAATGCAGAACTCTACCACCTAGTAGCCACGATGTTAGTGACTCGTAAAGCCAATCGATCGCCTTTTACAACCTGCCTGGTAGAACGGCAGTCGCCTATTCTTCTACGGAACCCCGGACTAACACGGAGGAAATAATATTTTGTCGAATACCGTTAAGTGCACAAATTAAATGGATACACCTTTCAAGACAATTTCTTAGTTTGTCAATGTAGCTTGTATTTACACAAAGAAATTCAGAGTTATAGTATTTACAGATGAAATAAATTCATTTCAAGGTTAATTTTTAAACTTTGTCATCTTATTCGGTACAATAAAACACCACAATATGGTTTATTTCAATTTTTTGCACGGTATATCTACAAATACATGACATTTTTGACAGTAACCGGAGCGTTTGCTCATATTCGCGCCGACTCGTTTCCTTCCCAATGGCGTCTCTATTAGTATTCATGTGGTCTGTGTTAAGTGTTTTTGAATTTGGAAACAATTTGTTTTTACTTATTCCCGTGTTAATCCGAGTACTTTATAAGAACTTACCATCTATCATTCTTTCAGGCCGCTCGTGAAAAAAAATATGATTCTCTATAAAGTAGTCAATACCATCGCGACTACTATGTGGTAGAGATCTGCAACCGGGTCTGGTTCTGCCGCTTTACCTATTAATGCCGCAATAACGTCAATACTTGTCACTGTCGTGTTCCGGTTTGGAGGGTAAGGTAGTCGGTAAACTTATGCAAGTGGCATTAGCATCACGTCACACTGCAGCAATGCACCATTAACATATGGTGCTATTGTGTATAAAGGCGATGTTTTCATCAAGAAATCTGCTTGTTTTTTTTTCGACCCCAAAGTACGTACATTATTTTCCTATTAATAAAGGTGCCAGTCTACGATACTAATACATATAAATACATATGTAGATACTTAAATATAATTAAAAAACACCCAAACCCAGAAATAAAAACATCTAAATTTTATGCTCAACATACAACTTTTTCGTCGGAATCGAATCTATGTAAGTCTCATTGATGCGCTCGCTAATCAATATACCAACGGGTTGTTTCGCTATTGTAAGATATGAAAAAGAAAAAATATATTAGTAATCCATCTTGGTATATCCATTATACGATATAAATTATTAATTATCATGGAGTTATTAGATTATTCAATTATGGGATGGATCGCTTAATGAACTAATTGAATTAATATTAATATGGAGGATTATGTAAATACGTGATAGATTACAGTGATGTTCATTTAGGTCCCTAGCGATAAATCACTTCCTTATTATCAGTGATGTTAGTGTTGCACTAATCGTTTTAAAGCTATATATTTGATGAAATACCGCTCTGTCTCATTGGTCGAGTCGTTAGTGATCATTATTGTTTAATGGTCACTTAACGGTTAATATGGCTCGGATTCGATACATTTTTTTAAATCATAACATAGCAAAGAAACAGATGGTTCATGGCCTATTTTACAAAACCGCATAGACAGAAAAATGTTCCACCCGAATTACTTCGTAGGTTGTATGGAGAGTATGGACAAGGTAGTTAAAAACATCTTTTTAAAGTGATTGGTGATTAAATACTCCCATGCGAAGAGCTGCTTACCGTCCTAACACAGGTAGAAGCCCTGTTAAATTGGCGCTCGCTTACCGTATTAAGTGGTGTGATCCCCGGGAACCCGTGGCTATTACGCCTCATTTTTTAACACTGTTCGTCTGTCATCACTCCCTGTACCCGCGATAGAGACTATAACTTTACATCGAACTTATTTACCGCCCCGTTGGTCGAGTGGTTAGCGACTCTGACTACGCAATCAATGGTCCGGGTTCGATTCCCGGCAGAGATAGGCATTTGTGTGATGAGCACAGTTGTTTATATTTCTGGGTTTGGGTGTTTATTAAATATATTAGAGTATTTATATATTATATATTTCTATGTATTAGTATCGTTGACTGACACCCATACTACAAGCATATAATTTGCTTAATTTAGGGTCAGATCAATTTGTGTAATTTGTCCAGTGATATTTATTTACTATTTATTATTACTGGTAACAAAATTATTAAATTATTCAGTCGTTCTGGAAGAGATGGCGAACTGAATACTTACATCAGTTACAAACCAGAGTAAAGTGGAATAACCCTGCAGAGCCCATTTCAGTAGAAACGGTGGTTATTATTGTAACCGAAAATATTCCTTGTTTTTCATGGCCTTTAGGCGTCATAGAAAGAATACATCCCTCTCGGGACGGAATCGTTCGAGTGGATACAGTTAGAACCTCTAACTAAAGATGTAAATGGTTGCTATCCGTATGGTGAGATGGCAATGTTACATACATAAGTCTACAATGACAAGCATTGACGCTATTACGACAGGAATGGGATAGGCAGTGGTACCAAATACCCGGGTGAGACGGTGCAGAACTCTACCACCTCTAGTCACTATGATAGTCACTAGTCACACGTATTTTTTTTATTTTTTTATATATCATAAGATAGCAAACAAGCAGATGGGTCTCCTGATGGAAAGAGTCAATCATCGCCTATAGACACCAAAGATGTTAATGGTGCGTTGCTATCTTGTGGCGAGGTCTAATGCCATATGCATAAGTTTACCAGCTACCTTACCCTCCAAACTGGAACACGACAGTGACAAGCACTGACGCTATTGCGGCAGGAATAGGTAAGGCGGTGGTACCAGACCCGGGCGAGACAATACAGAACTCTACCACCTAGTAGTCACGATGGTAGTGACTCGATAGTCAATCGGTCGCCTTTTACGACCTGCCTGGTAGAACAGTAGTTGGCCTATTTGTCAAAGGAGGCCAGGACCAACACGGCGAAAAATATAGTATATATAATATATCGCCTCTTACGACCTGCCTGGCAGAAGGGCAGTTGATCTATTCTTCATGTACTTGTGTAATGAGCATGAATATTGGTGTTTCTAGTTTAGGTATTTATTTAAAAAGTTTCAGTATTTATATAAGTACTAGGTGACCCGGTAAACGTTATTTTGCCATACAAATTACTTATATTAAATATTTTGTAGTTTTTTTATATTATAAGATAGCAAACAAGCAGATGGGTTCCTGATAGCTTTCTATCTTTTGGAAGGTCTTTACCTTCCATCAGGAGACCCATCTGCTTGTTTGCTATCTTATGATATATAAAATAATATTAATAATAATTTATATATATTAAGATTTGTACCGTTGACTAATAATTATAATACAAGTTATAATTTGCTTTATTTGGGTTAGGTTAGCTCTTATAATTTACCCAGTGACATTAATGTAGGTTTTTTTAAAAGAATAACGCATACGGTGTACTAAAAATTTTGGGACAGACAAGCTTATATTGCGTACATACATATATATCTTCACGCCAAATCCCTTACGGGGTAGGCAGAGAGAACCGAGTGCCATACATCACGATCCTTGCAGGCTTGTCTCGCTTCCTCCACATTCATCACTCTCTTCATACACACACGCCAGTTGCGAAGACTCTTGACAACACCTTCGGACAGTACTCGATCAATCTGATCGTGGTATGTCAATCTTGGTCTTCCCCGGTACCTACATCCTTCCACATTCGCGTTGTATATCTGTTTTGTTAACCTTTCATCTACCATTCTTTCTACATATCCGAACCTACGGAGCATGCCCTTTCTCATCTTTACACCGACACTTTCTTTCAAACGTAACCTCTCTCTCACTTCGACATTACGAACCCGGTCCGCGAGTGTCACATTGCGTTACATTGCGGAGGACATTAATTATTTGTATTAGATACAAATACAATAAATTAATAAAAATAAACATTTACTAACTGTAAACACCCCGGTACAAGTGAATAAGTTTGTTTTGACCGCCCCATTGTTCGAGTGGTTAGTAATTCTGACTACGCAATCGAAGGGGCTCTGGTTCGATTCCCGACAGGGACAAACATTTGTGTGATGAGCATACATATTTGAATATTTATATATGTATTATCGTTTACTAATACTCGTATCACAAGCAAATAATTTGCTTACTTTGGGATTAGAACAATTCGTGTAAATTGTCGAGGAATATTTATATTTTATTATTATTATAAGTGATAAAATATTGCATTAAAATGAAGTTTCACCAAGTGTCGACGATTGAAAGTGTAGAATATAAAAACAATGTGTCACCTTTGGTAGGCAGGTCGTAAGAGGCGACCAATTGGCTATGCGAGTCACTACTATCGTGGCTACTAGTTGATAAAGTTCTTCACCTATTTCACACCTATGTCACGATCTTAGTTAAAGAACTTTGAAAAATAATCTACCCCGTGTTGGTCCCGAGCTCCTTTGTAGAATAGGAATAAGGCCAACTGCCGTTCTACCAGGCAGGTCGTAAAAGGCGACTGATTGGCTACGCGAGTCACTATCATCGCGACTACTAGATGGTAGAGTTCTGCATTGTCTCGCCTAGGTCAAGTACCACCACCTTACATTTTCCTGCCGCAATAGCGTCAGTGCTTGTCACTGGCAAGTTTTGGTTTGGAGGGTAAGGGGCTACTTTATCTGGTAAACTTATACAAATAGCATTAAGACCCTGTAACACAAGGTTACAACGTATTATTAACATCATTGGTGTCAACATGCGATGGTTGTCTCTTTCCATCCGTAGGCCATCTGGTTGTTTGGTATCTTGTAATAAAAAAAAACCGGAAATGAACCCAGGATCTTATCATCTAAACCGATTAAGCTAACCGCTAGACTACGAGGCAGCTTATTATAACTTTTTTGAAACGAAAAGGAACCACAAATTTAATTATATTAATGTTTTCACCACGGGAAAAAGTTACCACAAAATTACACAAGATTGTCCATTCTTTCCTCAAAGAAATTGCGGTGCAAATAGAATATTTGAATGAGGGCCACAGCGATCGTTGATCGTATCGCGGGAAGCCTGAATGACTTTCTATTATAAGTGAGTGAATGGAAAACAGATTTTTATCAAATGATTGAAGTGTTTATTTTTACTCAATAATGTTTATTAAGAGAAGTCTTGTTAAGTAAGATACTTGAGTATCTTATAGGCTTTGTGGTGAATTTTGAATTTTGATTTAATTATGCGAAGAAAGCTCATTCAAATGTTTTGACCAATCATAACTTTAAAACTTAAATGAAAATATTACCAGGATAGTATTTGAACCCGCAACCTTGCTTCTGGCCGACACGCTTTCTCTAACTGAGCTACTGTTGACTGCTTCAATGCGGCGAAACTTTGTGATCAATTTTATCTATTGAACTTACACTTTCGGATCAGTTATAGGTATTTATTTCGGTACAGGTGAGTTGATGACATAATAAAAAAATATAAAAATGATTCTATGTTATATATTCAGGCTTTACTTTGCAGAAATTCATGTTTCAGTGAAGAAAACTAGTTAATACGCAAATTCCCAACTTTTACGTGTACCAATGCGATTACACTGAAAGGAATAAAAAAATTAAAAGACGGTGTAAGGAATAGAACACACTTACCGTAGATCTGAAAAATAACAAAGACCCCGGCACACAATATACGCACTCAATACGTATATCGTGTGCTGTTTTTTTACTGTTGTGATGTAAAGTGAGATGGACGAGGGTGAATATCTGTGCCGCTGGGGTCTTTGCTTTTTTTTAAGCCTACGGTGAGTTTTTCCATTTCTTACTTTTTCAATTTTTCCTTTCAGTGGCATCGCATTGGTACACGTAAGAGTACGAGGAAATTTGCAAATTACTAGTTTTCTTCACTGAATAATTCTATTAAATAATATATACAGGTTGTAAAGAAAACCCTGTCCGGTCCAAAAGAGGTATATAGATAGGTCAATGGCATTGTTAAAAAAATAATAAAATAATTCTTTTTATTAAAATAAGAAAAATATCGTAATTTAAAGTGACTCATTTTAGTATTAAAATTGAACATTACATATTGTGTCGCCATAGATATGTACTTAATATTGAAAACTATTATTTAAGATTAATAATTTTCATCAGGGAAATTTATCTGTCTATTTACAAATAATAATATCACCTATAGGATCGAATTAAAGACAGGATCAATTACTGGATGGTAGAATTCGGCAATGTTTAGCCCGGGTCTGGTACCATCGCCTTATCTATTCCTGTCGCAATGGCGTCAATGCTTTTCATTGTTGTGATCCGGTTTGGAGCCGGTAGACTTATGTATGTGGCATTGCCATCTTGCCACACGGATAGCAACACATCATTAACATCTTTGTTATCTATTTCCTGTGGTTTCTCTTTCCATCAGTAGAGCCATTTGCCTGTTTGCTATCTTATGATATGTATGTGAGATGAACATCTCGCCACATAAATAACAACTCTGTTAGCATCTTTGGTGTCTATAAGCAATGATTGTATCTTTCAATCAGGAGAAATATATGCGTGTTTGCTGTTACATTAAAGAAAAATACATTACATTGATTAATAAAGACTATTTTACCATCCAAACCAGAACACGACTGTAACAAGCATTGATACTATTGCAGCACGAATAGGTAAGGCGGTGGTATCAAAGTCGATACATTGCAGAACGCTGCCATCCAATTAGAAATCACGATGTTAACGATGCCTATTAGTCTTTTAGCCTTTTACGAGAGCCTAGCAATACGGTTGTTGAACAATTCAATCGGACAGGGAATAATATTGGTTCCACGTGTTGATCTGGGTTTATTCTTCAAACAGGCCCTCATTCGCTATTTGCTTTCCTATGATAAATAACTTGGTAAAGTGTGTGTAGGGCCACGCGCAATGTAAGGTTCTGTAGTTGCTCATTACAATAATGCGGAATAAGAAGCGGGTTATTATTGTTTCATTGCATGAACATTTAATCTATTTGACGTTAATGACGGATATAATATATATAAAACCATCTCGAAGTACATTTCATAAGTCAATCGACTATTTATGACACAAAAACTTGTTATGCCTCCAAAGTAGAAATATAAGAAGAGTCAAGTTTTCCCCCTCTTCGGCAGAGGGAGGGGGGAAACTTGACTCTAACAAAAATTTTATAGCTTAATATTTTTTTTAATATTTCACAAATAATTCTCTTAATCGAAAAATTGTTTTCCATACCTACATTATTTTTTAAACCTATCTAAGGTATACTATACTATGGGGTACACGAAATAAAATTGACATCCCCAATGTACATATAGAGCAGCTACCCTAAAAAATATTTTTCAAGATTTTATGTTACCATTTTGTTGCCATGACTAATTCATGCCAAATTACAGCTTTCTAGTACTAAAGATCTCTGGGCTAGACTGTGGATGGATGGATGAACGGACGAACTGACTAAGGACAGACGGACATAGCGAAACTACAATAGTTCCTAGTTTACTACGGAACCCTAACAAGAAACCAATCGCATGACCATCGTAGCAGTTACCATGTTTCTTAAAGTGTCACTTTGCAAACTAATATTTTAAACGCAGCAAAACTGCCACAATCGACTTCAAGCCTTTGTCAATTTGTGAAACCCTGAATATCTTCACAAAAAGTTATATAGGAGCAAACGTGGCGTATACATTCGAAAACACATCAAAAAAAAATCTAAATCTTAATATAATATATAAATTACGTGTCACGCTGTTTGTCAGCTTCTTAACCGATGTCTACTGTTTGATCCAACTTAAAAGGTAGGTTAGTTTTTATTTCAATTAATCCCCCTTTTTTTCTCTAATTTGAAATATTTTGGTGGGTACTTGTATCCTACCAAAATATTTCAAAATATTCAGTACAAATAATTTGCATGACAAAACAACATTTGCTGGGTCTAGCTGGGTTAAGCTAGTAGGTTAGTAAATTGCCTAATTCTGACATAACAAACAAATAAAACCGAATAGAAATCCTCCTACTTTATGGAAAGTTGGATGAAAATAAGACAGGACTTGCGAAAATCTCATTACACATTATGATATATTATTACGCTTGAACAATTCAAATAATAATGTATTAACGCCCCAAAAATATGAGATTATATTGTAATGAGTTTGTGAGTGTGCATAAAATATTGCGAATCTTTTTCACGCAGGAAAAGACCCTTACGTTTCGTGTCAAGATGTTTTTGTATTCTGAGAATAATAAATTATATTTATCTCCGCCAACCACAATTGGACAGCGTTATGCAAGAACAGATTAAGCGACATTAATGAAAATTAGAAAAAACGAGCTTCAAAGATTTTAAAGTTACAATTGTCGTTGTTAGCTCATTATTTATGTTAAATATACGATATTTTTCCTTACAGTATGTGAATTTTAGATTAAGTAAGAATATTTTACGATGCAAAATATACAACAGAGTTGACATTTGCGAGATAAATGAAACATTGCATATTACGTAAAGAATATCAATATTACAAGTCCAAATGGGGCGCCCTTCTCATAACTTTTGGGAAAACAATCCAAACCATCAAGCTGTGCTTATCATTTGTAAGTTTCAGAAAATTTTCATTTTGTCGAGTGTACTGATAATGGATTTTAATATCTATAACAACATGTTGTTGTATGAACAATTACTCATCTTTACTAAATACTTATGATTAAAATGAAATCATAAAAAGTAATCGTTAAATAGAGGTTTATTATTTCATTTATTCAAATATTATTTTTATTAAATTTGCTGTTAGCATTTAGCTTTTTAAAATAATCGATATGTATTGTGATTGACAACTATCAAAAATTAGGCCAATAGAAACTTTCGATAGTTTAAATAATTGCTAATTTAAAATGATATTTTTCTACACAACACATAATATTTTTTATTAAGAAAGTAGCCTTCCGTTTTTCGTATTTTAATGTATCAGTGTTAGAAGGTAATTTGTCTATTTATAGTTTTTATTTGCAAAAATAAATACTAATTAAATAGTTTTTAAGAAATATTTATTTTCATATTATAATAAAATATTTATATTTACGAATACAATATATCTTTGACGAATAAAGTTCTCGCCCTAATGATGGAGTTAAATTTAAAACCGGTTGGCTATTTAATTAATAATAAGATTGTAATATGCGGATTGTTGATGGACACAGTATCTTTAATTTAACGAAATCAAGTAGTTGCCTTTTCTAAAGGGAATAAATAATAATCCCCTGTAGTCATTAAAGATGTTAATATTGCGTTGATATTTGTATGACAGAGATATATTGATAAAGGTAAAAGTTTATCGGCCTCGTTATTCGCAAATCCGGAACACCACATTAACAAACATTGGATTAAAATCAATACGAAGTAAATGAAAATTACTAAAGTGTATAGACGATACCACTGAGTAAGTTGTCTGGTTTTATGCAGATGACGCTGTGGTCTTAGGCTCTTTTCTATGTGAGTTCTATGCATTGATCACAGCTATGCAATCTAATTTTATAAAAGGTTAATAATAATTCAATCTGTATAAAGCTTGGGTATAAAGAAAAGTATTATGACGCCCAGTTTCCTAGCGGGGCAGACAGAGGTAATCGAATGTCTATAGACTTTCCGTTTCACCGGTTTGTTTGCTGTTGAGATGAGTGGTGATCCTCATCGCCACATTTTACCGACCTGATAACGATTATCAACTGTTTCTAGCGATACCCGGGACTGACTACTTTACGTATATCGATAATATCGAGTACGTAAAGTAGTCGGTCATAAATATCGAAGAATGCGAGTGGTAACACACTAACGGATAGACTCCGAGCTATTACTAAGATGTTGGATTTTCGAGGAAAAACCACGAAAAAATCTCAATAACAATTTTGCCCCATCGGGTGATCGAACCCGGGACTTATGACCTGAGTCAAAAACACTAACCCCTTGACCATAAGGCTAAGGAATAAAGGCTTAAAACCGAAAAGTAATTTATACAGGCACATTGTGGTATCAGAAGTGCATGAGTTTGTAAATTTTGAATGTGCTTCAGCAGGGATGAAAGATACACTGATACAGCAAGAAGAGTATTAACAGCAAACAATGCGATAAAATACTTTTCTTACGGCTTCTTAGATCCAACGACATGGTTATAATATTACGTAAAACAAGCCGAATTTGTTTTGTTTGTGAATGTAATTTAAGTGACAATAACAGCGCGCACAGGCTATCCTAAATCGAAATATATAAAAAATTGCTTATAAAGATTAGTGATTTCTTATCGTAGTGGTTAAAGTTTTATTTAAAATTTAGTTCAATTAATAGTTGTTGTTTTACAATTGAGTTGACATTTGCTAGATAAATGAAACATTGCATATTACGTAAAGAAAATCAATATCACAAGTCCAAATCGGGGCGCCCTTCTCATAACTTTTGGGAAAACAATCAAAACCATCGAGCTGTGCTTATGATTTGTAAGTTTCAGAAAATTTCTATTTTCTTGAATATACTGATAGTAAATGTAAATGTAATGTTTGTAAATGTAATGTTAAAATGTAATGTTTAAAAGCAAACGATGTGAATAGAGTGTTAGAGCAACTACTTCAAAGCACAAACCTATGCGCTGCCCAATGATTTTGTATGGAAGCAAAAATGAAATAAAAGAGAGGTTAAGATTATAAAAAATATAGGTGTTAATATGTATGCAGATAGATGTTGGTTATATCGACGCGGAAACTTCTTTGTTAGGTAAACAAAGAAGATCCAGGGCCGATATAACCAACATCTACCTACATACATATTAACACCTATATTTTTTTATAATCTATATTAACACCGATATATATATATATATATATGAGACTAAAGATAAGTTTGAATATGATGTATACGATCCATTCAGTATTCATATTATACAATAACAATTACCTACCGGACGTTTAATAAGGTTTGATTTAGAATTAAAAATATCTACTCAAATAAAATATATCTCTATATGTCAAAAGTTGAAAGTTAAATTATATATTTTTTGTAAATATATTTTACAAAAAATTGTATATTTTTTATTTTTAAAGTACAAATATTTTTGTTTTAAAAAAAAAGTATATTACATATTTTATCTTATATTTTTCCTTTCCAGTATACCTGTATTTATAATATGTTATGTTCATTTCCCAATGCAGCAGGGATCTAATAACATCAACATATCAAATATATTTTTAATAATAAAAATTTTACTGAAGTCTCCATCCCGTTTTTTGTTCCATTCGAGTATATCTATAATATTTCCTCTTCACTTTTAAATACAACGGGGATCAGATGACACCGTACATCATAACATTAAATACACACATATACGCGGTATAAACATAGGCTTTTATCGTGATTGATGACGTTTTTACTGCACTGTCAACATGCGAGGTTTATATAAAAAATACAGGGCTGTAATATCAAAATAATTAACGTCTATGGATAGAAAATATCACTCATCTATACGGATATTATCAATGGGAATGTTTATCGGTTACGCTTACACTGCTAATTAGTTAATCCGATATTGATAATATTTGTCGAAAAGATAGTTGAATACCCGAGGTCAACTTTTTTCAAAAATCAACCCCTAAAGGGCTGAAATTGGTGAATAAAGTTTCTATGAAAGATTATATTGGTGTCACGTTACTCTATTTGCGGGCGAAATTGCGATTTCGATTCCAGGGTCGGACAATTTAAAAAGTTTCAACTATGACAACCGCTTAAATAAGAGAAAGAACAAGCGATTATTCCCTTAATTATTTAAATAAATAATTTAATATTTTATTAATAAATTTATTCATTTTACCACTTTTTTATTTCTCGCCTCTTTGGTCTAGTATTCCGGTGTTGGTGTTGACTACATAAGGTCCCGGATTCGGTTCCCGGATCGAGATAATCAAAAATATGTTTTTAAGTTTCCGGTTGGCGATATGCTTGCCACTTACCACGTTGTGTAGTGATGTACCTCTGCCTACCTGTTCGGGCTTTCTTTTTAAACTAACTCGTTTTCTTTTCATTTTGAACATTTTTCCCAATAAAACATTTTTTCTTCAAAATTTTTCTTTAAATACCGTTAAACAGATCAAAATCGATTACTATAAAAGCTACAGTTTTTTAAAAATATATTTTTTTAAATTTTAGATTTTTCAATGGTAAAAAAAACCTAATTTAGACTTTTTAAAATATAATAACTAACCAAATATCGATTTTGTTAGTTATTATATTTATATAAATTTGAAACTTCAATATTTAACTATCACGGTTTTGACTTTTTTACGGTTTCACTGGATCTCAAGTTGGACTTCTCGTTTTTTTATAATATGATACGTTAGAAAAAAAGCAGGTAAATTGATTAAAAGAGTGAATTATCGCCTATAAATATTAATACTTATGTGTTTTAGCACTGATCTCATGTAAAAAACTTTTTTAAACAAATATAATTCAGACACGACTGGGACTGATCTACCGACAGTCTTGAAATCGACGGAATCTATCTTAAAGCAAAGGAGACTCTTCTCACATTAAACTATCAACATAGCACAGCTGTAAGATCGTTTCCTGTTCCTAAGACAAGACGACTGTAAGCCATGTTTAAATTGTTTTCTGTCTAAAAAAAATTATGTTTTTCCTAGCACGGAGTCAATACTAAAACACATAAAACTAGATCTTCACACCCATATTCCCGAAGAGGTAGGCTGAGGTACAACAAATGCACCCACGATTAGCCGAATGTACTAAGTCCCACAATGTGATAGATGGCACTTATTCAATCCCAGGCAACAATGTTTTTATCAGGAAAAAAAAAAAATATATACTTTTTGCTTTGCTCGACCAGGGAATCGAATCCGGGACCTGAAGTGGTCAACACCGACACCGGACCACTAGACCTAGGCGAAAAATAAAAAAATGGTAAAATGAATAAAATTATTAATAAAATATTAAATTATTTATTTAAATATTTATATAAAAAAATATATAAATCTCTTGTTCTTTCTCTTATTTAAGCGATTGTCATGGTCGAAACTCTCCTTTTCAAGTACGAAACGTTAAAGTATTATACATTGCGTATTAAATACGGAGGTGTGAAATTAATTACAGAAAACCAGCGATGTGTGCTAACATTTAAAAATATGCCAACTCACCCGATATTTCATAACCCTATTCAATTCGGTTGGTCACCCCTGTTTGAAGCTGGATTAAAGGTCGTTCAACTGCGTAAAATATTTAGGGTGTCTGTGAGAAAGATTGGCAGATTTATATGGCTTCTAAAATTAAAAATAAAAAATACTAATTTACATATTACTGCATGAAGCGAAAACTTTCAACCTCTTTTTACAAAAATTGCATGGACTGAGGTGTATGAAATTTGGCACAGCTAAAGCTAATATGGAGAAATGAAAAGTTATTTTTTATATGATATTAGCTGCATTCTAAAAGATAGGATAAGAAATAACCTGTATACTATTTCAGTTCATTGTATAATGTGTGCCAAATTTTATCCAAATCGGTTTAGCCGTTTTTTGTGTGATTGATTAATTATCGTTCGTTCTTACAGTCATCCAAACTTTCGTATTTCGAATATTAATGTATTATGTACCTATATAGAATATTAATTATAATAAGATAGCAAACAAGCAGATGGGTCTTCTGATTGAAAGAGTCAACCATCGCCTATGGACACCAAAGATGTTAATGGTGCATTGCTATCTTGTGGCGAGGTCTAATGCCACATGCATAAGTTTACCACCTACCTTACTCTCTGGAAATTAAACTGAAACACGACAGTGACAAGCACTGACGCTATTGCGGCAGGAATAGGTAAAGCGCTGGTACCAGACCCGGGCGAGATAATGCAGAACTCTACTACCTAGTAGCCACGATGATAGTGACTTGCATAGTCAATCAGTTGCCTTTTACGACCTGCTTGGCAGGACGGCAGTTGGTCTATTCTTCAATCGAGCCCGGAACCAACAAGTGCCTTTTGGACCACACTTTTTCTTTCCCTCAAAAAAAAAACGAGGCGTCATTTAATCCGGGATAGATAAATAACAAAACAGTTTTTTCCTTTAGGAGTAATTTTTCAGGTAGCATCCGGATCTAGGTGATTGCGACAAGCTGCCGCAACGTACTGTCGAAGCTGTGCGGCGCTGCCACGTCCTTTTTGATAGCAACAGTCGCACTGCTATTTCGCTGTAGAGTTTGTAACTGTAAATATCTTGACGATGCTTGTGTAAGCAAAACTAGTCTGAAATAAATTATATTTGATTTATTCTGAAACGGTATAATTGTATAAGTGATAAAATGTTGCATTAAAGTAAATGTTATTGCTGAGTTGGGTGTAGATATAGGTCCCTCCTTTGTTAATGAAGAACACCTTTTACTGACTTATTTAAAAGTCGCCTCTGTGGTCTAGTGGTCCAGCGTTGGCGTTGACCACATGAGGTCCCGGGTTCGATTCCCGGGTCACACAAAGTTGCTTGGGATTGGAAAGTGCCTGGTTGGCGATAGGCTTGCCACCTATCACATTTGTGGGACCAAGTATCTTCGGCTAATCGTGGGTGCACTTGTTGCACCTCTGCATACCTCTTCGGGGATATGGGCGTGAAGATACTTTTTTAATAATTAAATTAAAGTAGGTTTCGATTTACAAAAGTCGGCAAAAATAGCAATTAATAGATTATAGTTCCAAAAACTTAAAAATTAAATCTTTTTAACACAAAAACAAACAGACGGAAAAAGGGAAAAGCAAAAATAAGAATCCTTTCGTGCAGAAAAATTTCAACAAGGAATCAATAGGTCAATAATTAAGATAAAATTATCTTTTAAGTTGAACCAAGTTAAGGATGGTTAGGAAATTTAATCAAAATCAGTTCAGTAATTTAAGGAATTCATTCGAAACATACATCATGTCACGAGATTTTTATATGCATAAGATATAAATAATAAAAATCTCAATCGTAGTCAAATATTTCTTTGTGTTACGGTCTTACGTCAAGGATATTAAGTACTAACCTTGAAATTAATAAATCTCTGTTAATACAGCGTGTAAAAAAAAAGCTGTCCAACCCGAAAGGGGCATAAAAGTATGTCAATGATATCGCCATTTTTTGTGTTACCATACTTAATATTCGAAATACCCTTAAAGACTAATTATTATTTTGATATATCTTAAAAAAAGATTATATATGATTGTATTAGGCTACAAAACAGTATCTTTGTGAATCAGATAAGGTTTTGAACACACTGTATTAAAAAAGAAAAGTGAATCAGACTCACCAACTGACATATAAACACCCAGCCAATAGCCCATTTATTACTCATAAGAAAAAAATATCCTCTCTTCTTATGACGTAGATGATCTTTCTTTTCTTATGATGTAGACGAGGAATATTTTTTATATCATAAGACAAGCAGCAAATAGTAGCAAACAAATAGATGGGTCTCCTGATGGAAAGAGTCAACCATCGTTTATAGATACCAAAGATGTTAATGGTGCGTTGCAATATTATGGCGAGGTCTAATGTCACATATATAAGTTAACTGGCTACCTTACCCCCCAAACCGGAACACGACAGTGACAAGCACTGACGTTATTGCGGCAGGAAATGGTAAGGCGGTGGTACCAGACCCGGGCGAGACAATGCAGAACTCTACCATCTAGTAGCCGCGATGATAGTGACTCGCGTAGCCAATCAGTCGCCTTTTACGACCTGCCTGGTAGAACGGCAGTTGGCCTTATTCCTATTCTACAAAGGAGCCCAGGACCAACACGGGGTAGACTATTTTTCAAAGTTCTTTAACTAAGATGATGACATAGGGGATGAAATATTGTATGTAATTTCTTACAATGACGACATGCTAATTTACAAGCGGTGAAAGCCGCGCGGGTCAGCTTGTAAGATATAAGATCGTAAAGTGAATATAAAACATTGCAAAAACAAACCTAAGAAGCCAGGAAGTAAATCACAGGCAATTAGGATGTAACATTACGCGACCGAGTTAACGCCGTAATTGTTCCGGAGGGATCTTGCACTGAGATTGACAGGGCCATACAACTATTTAACCCGCAGATTTCTTACTGTATAATTGTACATTGTATTGTTTAAAGTATTTATTCAGGGTAGACAATTGGTCTTCAAGAATATAATAAGATATTCTAATGTAATGCAATCACGATTTTACTTAAGTACTCGAAATAAAAAAAAGTTTTATTTATGTATCAAAAACCTCTTACCCTTTACAAATTCGCGTGCGGTGGATTTTTTTTATATCATAAGATAGCAAACAAGCAGATGGGTCTCCTGATTGAAGGAGTCAACCATCGCCTATAGACACCAAAGATGTTAATGGTGCGTTGCTATCTTGTGGCGAGGTCTATGCCACATGCATAAGTTTACCGGTTACCTTACCCTCCAAACCGGAACACGACAGCGACATGCACTGACGCTATTTCGGCAGGAATAAGTAAGGCGGTGGTACCAGACCCGGACGAGACAATGCAGAACTCTACCACCTAGTAGCCACGATGGTAGTGACTCGCGGAGCCAATCAGTCGCCTTTTACGATCTGCCTGGTAGAACGGCAATTGGCCTATTCTACAAAGGAGCCCGGAACCAACACGGGAAAAATGAAAGAAGATCGAAAAAAAAATGTATCTTTATTTCCTGCATCGTCTTGACTGCTTTGTTGGTCGAGTAGTTAGCGAAACCGAACCGTATCCGTTAGGTTACGGATCGGTTACGGTTCGGTTTTGATACACGATAGGGCTAAAACATTTGTATGATGAGCATAGATGTTTATGTTTCTAGATTGGGGTATTTATTATGTACGTAACAGTATTTATATATGCATTTCTATGTATTAGTATCATTGTCTAACACCCATAACACAAGCAAATAATTTGCTTACGTTGGGGTTAGATCAATTTGTGTAATGTGTCAGTGATATTAAGATTATATTATTATTGTATCAATTATATTCATGCTATTATTTTTTATATTACATATTGTAAAATTAAAAAATAATCTCTTATCTCGTAGATTAAAATATAATTTTTAAAAAGAAGTAAACTGACTACAATCAAATAATATTCTTTTTAATGCAGTAAACTAAATATTCAACATTTTCCTTAAGATTAGTAGAATATTTTGTAGACTAACTATATCTTTTTCTTAGTAAAATTATTTTTGATTTTAATATGATTTAAAAAAAGTACTAACAATATTAAGAAAAGTATATTTAAAATGTATCATAATAAAGTTAAAGGCGGCGGTAAGGCGGTAGTAAGCATTGCAAGAGACTACATAATTCTATCACCTAGAAGCCACGATGTTAGTGAATTGCATAGCCAATCGTTCGCTTCTTACAAACTGCCTGGCAGAACGGTAGACACTCTAGTCTTCAAAGGGAGTCCGAACAAACACGGGGTAAAATGTGTGTAAAAAAGATGTTAGTACTATACCTACCCGTAACAGGATGATAGTGCATAAAATGCTATTTACTATATAAAAGGGCTGTAGAGTGAGCCGGTGTCATATAGCCCTTACTTACGAGTACCTTATATGCAACTACATGGCAAGAAGAACAGTCTATTCTTCACTAGAAATCAAATCTATACACAGAAAAATATTGAAATATTGTTGCGAATATTCTAAAAAAGTGAAGAGTTAGATCGCTGGAAAAATTTAGAATTAAAAGAAAGAGATAAGCTGCTTCTGTTTATAAACAATAGCGGCCGAAACCCAAGCAGCTATGCCATAATGGGTCTTCTGTCTTATATTTAAGGGTGAAAATAACGTGTACTAGAGCTTGTTTACATTTATTTTGTTTACGCGATATATTAGAACATTCCGGAACATGGGTGAACTTTTCCTTGGGTACAAATAGGGATGTGCTGGCGAATAGAGTTCAGTTTAATACAGCGATTTGGACGCCATAGTTTGGACGACCAGCGTAAAGCGATATAGTACAGTGAATACGGAAAGTGTTTTAGTTTAGTGTTTAGTGTAGTCGGTTAATTCTAGTGTTAGTATAGTGAGTGTTATTAGTGTTCGTTAGTGTATTAACGTATTGCATTGTGGTGTATTGTACCTTTATGTTGTAAATACGTGGTTTTAATATAAGCGAATATAGATGTCAAAATTGTCATGTATTTATAGGTTACATTATATTGTGAAAAAATAAAAATAAATCATGTTATAATGTTTCATCGTACCAAATGAGCTGACAAGGTTTAAAAATTACCCTTAAAATGATTTTATTTTAGCGGTAAGTACTATAACTCTGTATTTCTGTGTGTAAATGCAAGCTACACTGACAAACTAAGACATTGTCTTGAACGGCGTATCCATTTAAACCGTGCATGCTACCAATCGAAGATAACATATCAAACCCTCAACTTAATTATGAACCAATTATAACCTTCACACCGAAATGGCTATATGGATTAAAAAAATATACGTCAAAATAGTATAATATAATTTGCCATGACTTGTAGATTATTACTATCTCAAAAAATATTTTTTAAGATAGAATAGTAAATAATAAAAAACGACGTACGACACCTGTTAGTTCAATTAAAATGTCTTTCAAAATACGTTACATTAGATACTATTAAGAAACACACCCTATAGCATTAACTCACCCTAATGAATGAACGAAACTATAAACAAAATCAGAGGGGTGTGCTCATCTGCCATACGAATAACTAGCTAATATAGCGGACAGAAATATTTTATATTTTTTTATAAAGAACACGTAAGTAGATGACCATTCATACTAATATTATAAATGTGAAAGTCTGTCTGTCTGTCTGCCTGTCTGTTACGCTTTCACGGCTAAACCGCTGAACCGATTTCCATGAAATTTGGCATGGAAGTAGTTGAAGATCCGAGGTCAAACATTTGGTCAAACAGGCTATTTTTTTTCAAAAATCAGTCCCTGAAGGGCTGAAATAGGAGATGAAGTTTGTATTAAAAAAATATTTCGACGACATGTTAATATACTCGCGGGCGAAGCTGTAGTAGTAGCTGTAGTCAGCTAGTAGTCTATAAAACCAAAGATGTATGCTTGTTAAATATGAAGCTAAGTTGATTTTAGGTGCAACTCGGTCCTGTCAATAAATAATAATAAAAATAATACCTTTAGCATTCATTTATTTGTAAAAAAATATATTTTTAAAAAATTATGAACATTTTTTTCTAGAACATACTAGATAGTCGTATTTATAATATTTAACGAGGCATATTTTATGTATGTTTTTCCCCGTGTTGGTCCCGGGCTCCTTTGAAGAATAGACCAACTGCCGTTCTGCCAAGCAGGTCGTAAAAGGCGACCGAGTGGCTATGTGCGTCACTATTATTTTGACTACTAGGTGGTAGAGTTCTGCATCGCCTCGACCGGGTCTGGTACCACCGCCTTACCTATTCCTGCCGCAATAGCGTCAGTGTTAGTCGCTGTCGTGTTCCGGTTTGGAGGGTAAGGTAGCCGGTAAACTTATGCATGTGGCATTAGACCTCGCCACAAGATAGCAACACCATCTCAACCATTAACATCTTTGGTGTCTATAGGCGATGGTTGACTCTTTCCATCAGGAGACCCATCTGCTTGTTTGCTATCTTAAAAGGCCGGCAACGCAACTGCAAATCTTCTGATAGTGTGGTTGTCCATGGGCGGTGGTGATTACTTACCATCAGGTGAGCCTCCTGTCCGTTTGCCCCCTTTTCTATAAAAAAATCTTATGATATATAAAAAAAAATGTATATTTTCTGTTAAAAAAAATGTCTATTTTTTTAACACAGTAAAACTGCAGCAACCGATTTCTCATTCCCTATATCTCCAGAACCCTGAATCAGATCTTCACCAAATTGAAGTGAAGCCATAGGGAGTATACCCTTTTAAACAAAAAAAAAGTTTTTGAAATCGATTCATAAGTGACCGAGTTCTGAGGTAACAAACATTAAAAACATACAGCCGAATTGATAACCTCCTCTTTTTGGGAAGTCGCTTGAAAATAATTTGGATGATTCACATCTGCCACACATCCTAAGTTATTGATTCAATTTAATTTTAAATTATTATTTATTAAAAAGTTATATAAAAAATCTGTACATATACAAACGGTAAATCCGTAACGTTTGGCGTAACGGCATATGAATCAATTTTATTGCCAACGCATTCATTTTTCTGCCTGTTGCGCTTTTACGGCTAAACCGACGAACCGATTTTGATGAAATTTAATATTATTATAGTTGGATATCCGGGACCACACATATTTTTTTTAGAAAAATCTATGTTTTCAAGGTTGAAATAGGGAATGAAAATTGGTATCAAATATTATATTGATGACAAATTACTTTACTCGAGGGCGAAGCTAAGCGCGTCAACTTTTTTTATATCATTAGCAAACAAGCTGATGGCTGTCCTGATGGAAAGAGACCATAACCTAAAGATACTTACTAGTTTTCTTTTTAGTATCGATAGGGAAGCGCTTGACCACGCTCTTGCCTGATGGTAAGCTAAGATGCGGCCTCAGATGGATTTACTCTTCTCTTGAAGATCTTAAGGTTGTTTCCGTCGGGGAACACAGACTCAGGAAGCATATTCCAGTCCCTTGTGGTTCGAATCAAGAATGTCGAGTCGAACCGCTTTGTCCGGGTACGTGGAACGTCCACCATATGGCGATGCCTAGTATCTGTGCGCCTCGACGATATATAGAAAAACGGGGATGGCGGAATTAACTCCTGCAATTCCGCGGCCTAAAAATTATACGTTACTATCCATTTGGTGGGATGGTAATGCCACATGCATAAGTTTACCTGGCGCCTTACCCTCTAAAACGGAACATGACAATGACAAGCATTGATGCTATTTCAGCAGAAATAGATAAGATGGTGTTACTAAACTTCTTGTGAGACGTTGTAAAACTCTACCACATAGTGGTCACGGTGGTGACCTTGAAGCTAGTGTTTCATATCAAAAGAAAAAAATGATGTGGTGTCGCGGGACACCAGGTAGGAACGAACTTCCTTCGGCTAAACGGCACTACTCGCTTGTGTACGCGACTGTCGCGCCTGCGCACGTCTCATTTAACGCTTTTATTCCACGGATTTTTCTTACGGTTTTACTATCACATTTTTTTCAGTTCGGTCGCGCAGCAAAATCCCTATCCCCTCCAAGCCTGCCGTAAGGAACTTCGTTCCAATATATTCTCAGTGGTCAGTCTAAAATAAACTATTAAATAAGCTATTTATTGAGTCCGTACAACATTGTTAGTAATGTTGACAGTTAATTTTGTTCCAACAAAAATATCCCAGGAGAAATTTGGTCGCGATAACAATCGCGATTGCAGCAGGACATCCGTAATTAGGAATTTTTATTGTGACGCGTCACGAAGGGTGCGGGAGCGGCGTAATTACACGAATTATACGGAATTCGGAAACATGTGTTGTTATTGTAATTGTTGGTTTATTGAGGCGAGTATTTAGGGTTACACCATATCCTGAAAGTCCATATTGAAAATTTGTGTTTTAGACAGATAATAAGAGTAGGTAGCACACAAGACTACTCTTCTGAATAAAAATAACCGTAGTTTACGGACACCAAAATGTTATCTATACATATAATAAAATCGTAGGAAAATCAAAACTGTACATTGAATATTTTTATAAAAGAATACTTGGGGCGTGATCTACAATCGATATCAAAGCCAAAAATATAGTTTTTAGAATTTTTGTCTGTTTGTCCGTATGTCCGTTTGTCCGTTTGTCCGTTTGTCCGTTTGTCCGTTTGTCCGTTTGTCCGTTTGTACGTTTGTCCGTTTGTCCGTTTATCCGTTTGTCCGTTTGTCCGTTTGTCTGTTTGGCTGTTTGTCTGTTTGACCGTTTGTCTATTTGTCTGTATGTATGTCCGGGGTAAACTCAAAAAGTACTGCATGGATTTACTTAAAATTTTGTATGAATTTTACTAATAGGTCGGGTCAACATATAGGCTACATATTATCACGCTATCATCTACGGGGGAGGGGCTGTGCGGAGTAAACGAACTCCGCGCGGACGAAGTCGCTGGCAACAGCTAGTATTAGATAGATTGAGATTTATATTGCGTGCTATATTAATGTTTATGTCACTAGGTCACTAGATAGCAAGCAAGCAGATGACACTCCTGATCAAAAGAGAAACTGTCTTCTATAGACACCAAAGATGTGAATGGTGCGTTGCTTAACGTGAAGTGGTATCGAAATACCACACGCATAACTCTACCGGCTACCTTAACCTCCAAACTGAAACACGTCAAGGATAAGCATTGACACTATTGCGGTAGAAATGACATTGAAGCGGAATTTGAATTTACAACAGTCACAATTGTAAATTTTTAGATGTCCTTGAGAATTATAAAAACAAGTCTTAATCCACCAAAAACTCAAATAGAATCAAAGAGAGAATTAATTTTTTTTAGTGCGCCACATTTTTTTGAGCTATAAATTTCACATCCAGGTCAAAAAAAAAGAAATTTATTTGTTTTCTTATATTATCTACTTATACATATTATATTTATTATTAAACTCTGTGTCTCGCAGCCAGTTATAATATGATTAAGTTATTGTGTATCTCATTCGGACAATGCATTTTCGGGATCACATAGAGAGGGTCGAGTTAAATCCGAGTATGAACATAATAGACCACACAACAAATTTATTTCACTTTTAACCATTTCAGTGTCTAGAAGTAACAAACATACACATACAAACTTTCATATCTATAATTGAAATAATTTACCGGTGGGAGGGATGCGTTGTGCCGCACTCCCGGCTGCATGGGTACAACCATTTCTTGTTTCTCCCGTAAAACATCTTTGTGTTTCGGAGTGAAGAGCAAGACAGGTAGTGTAATTACTAGCACCGAGACTTAACACCTAATGTCTCAGGATAGGCAACACATGAGTAACCTGGGCTAACTCCAGGTAAACTAGTTTACATATTACATTATTATACATACATATATATACTTATTTAGTATACATATTAGTCATGGCAACAAAGTGGAAACATAAAATTCACGTGCCCCATTGTGTGATGTATCGTTAATATAGGTTTAAGGTAAGGCATATAGGGTAAGGGACCCGTTTGTAAAATATCAAGCTTTTAAGTGTTAATTTTTGTTAGGGTCAAGTTTGCCCCCCCCCCCCTCTGCAGGTTTTGGTAAATACAATGAAATTAAAAGAAAAACTACCACGGCTTACAAGGCATTACAAGTTTTTGAGTAATAGTCGACCAACTTATAAAATGTACTTAGAGAAGTTTTTTATAGGCGGTGAACCCTTGGAGAGGATATATATATAAATATATACGTATATTTGCCATTAACATTGAATAGACTAAATGTTCATTGTATGAAACTATAAAAGCCCTGTTCTTAGTCCGCATTATTGTGATGGACAAATTCGCAACCCTACATTGCGCGTGGCCCGATACGCACTTTATCATTTTTTTTATTATAGATAGTAATTTGATTCTTGTGAAATCGTAAAACATGCAACGTAAACGGTCATACCTTTTGATCGCTTTTTTTTCGTGATGTACCTAAAAATTTACGGTTTAGATTATTTTTTTACATGTACTAAAATATTGCTTCTTCCCAATTCTCCTTTGAAGAATAGGCCAACTGCCGTTCTGCCAGGCAGGTCGTAAAAGGCGACCGATTGGCTATCGAGTCACTACCATCGTGGCTACTAGGTGGTAGAGTTCTGCATTGTCTCGCCCGGGTCTGGTACCACCGCCTTACCTATTCCTGCCGCAATAGCGTCAGTGCTTGTCGCTGTCGTGTTCCGGTTTGGAGAGTAAGGTAGCCGGTAAACTTATGCATGTGGCATTAGACCTCGCCACAAGATAGCAACGCACCATTAACATCATTGGTGTCTATAGGCGATGGTTGACTCTTTCCATCAGGAGACCCATCTGCTTGTTTGCTATCTTATAATATAAAAAAAAAACCCTAAGTTTAGATTTCCTTTGAAAATTGCAAAAAGTCGTAAAATATACGATAACCCTAGCTTTTGATCGCTTTAACCTAAAAATTTGATTTTTTCACAGACGAGGACTATAACTTTACCGGTGGGAGGTATGCGCTGTACCGTGCTCCCGGCTGCATGGGTACCACAATCTTGCCTATTTCTCCCGTGAAACAGCTTTGCTGTGTTTCGGAAAGAAGAACAAGACAAGCAATGTAATTACTGGCACCGAGACTTATCATCTTATGTCTCAGGATAGGCAACACATGAATGGAATACCTGGGATAGTTCCAGCCCAGGTATCCCATTTTTTTTCATTAGTGACGTCGACCACTTACCATCAGGTGGCACGTCTGCCAGTTTGCCTAGCTCAATAACATAAAAAAAACTATATTAAAAAACTAAAACTATATATAAGGGTTCCATTTTTTACTTTTGAGGAACGGAACCCTAAAAATAATCGCCTATAAACACCAAACAGGTTAATATTGTGTTGCTATCTGTTTGGGGATAAACTTATACATGTGACGTTCCCATTCTGCATTGCATTAGCAACGCAACATTACCATCTTTGATGTCTACAAGCAATGGTTCTTCTTTTCCATCCTATGATATAATATAAAAAACGTAAGGCCGGTAGCTGACTGCAGTAGGTACATAATAATTGCAGCGATAAAATTTGTCCAAAAAGTACTCCAGCTTTGGCAAGAATTAAGTGCATACTCTAAACATAAAACTAAGTCCTGAACGGATTTTAAAATTTACAGAAAATTCGAGAACATTTACCGAAAACGAAGTTAACAGCTTTAATCGATATCAAACTGCGACCAATGTGCTCTAAATGCGGATAGGTAAATTTTCATTCGGAATTCCCTCGCCTGATATCTCTATTGAAACCAGGTACCCAGTTTACGATGTAAACTTGACTGGAAGTTAGAGTGTTCTTTTAAAGTTTTGGAAGCCATTCGCAAATGTGCAATGTGCTTGAAGTTGTCCAATGCAACTAATAGTTTAAGTGGTTCAATATGTTGGTTTCGTGGTGGACTGAATATTTTGCTAGCTTTCTCATAACTACAGTATCTATACAAAGAACTGATAGTACTATCAAATTAATTTTAAATCTTAATTTTAATTGATTAAGTTGGATCAAATGATCTATCATGGTTCCCCAAGCGAACAAGGTAGTCGTACCGTTATGGCAAGTTTTCACCAGCTGAGAAGAATACAAAACTTTTTACCACAGTCGACTAAAGTTAAATTAGTAAAATCTTTTTTGCTCTCAATAATTGATTATGTCGATGTTTCTTACAAATATATCACAGAACTGCGGGTCTTTTCTATGCGTTCCAACTGAGAATAGGATCTCGCTTGTTATCAACTTCATATCACAAGTGTGAAATTAGTAATGTCAGCAAAAAAATATTTGTTCAAAAAATATTTTATGATATGGTTTATTAAAAAAAAATAGTAAAAAACAACAGTCTATCTGGTCAAAGTCGTGTTAGTTATACCATTTATTAGTCAAGAACGACGGGGCCAATTTTCTGGGTTTGGGTTGTCTTTGTCAGAATAGGCTAAAATATAATATTCATCAATAGGAATGTCGACCTGTGCGTCACCATGGGTGTTTTAAACTTTTATAATTCATTTCATGGTGACAGTATAAAAGTCTAAGTTAGGTACCTCTACGGTGACACTACAGCATGCTGTTTCTAATATTTGTATGAAAAATCGATCGTCGTAGGGCGTTGTGAATTTGGCTCAACCTAAAACTCTTACGTCGAGAGGCGTACTGTCGTATCGCTTTTTGATTCTTGACGTCTTTGGGCGGTAGTATTCATCAATGTGTTATTTTAATACACGGTAACATGATCTGATGGGAATCTCAATAAAAAATATATCAAGTAGAATGAAAATATTTTTTATAAAGTATTTCTTTGTTAGAATTTTTTCGCACACCTTATTCATCGCTTATGAAGTTTTTACAAAATGCAGAGCAATATGTCATCCTGAGAGTCCTATTCTCAGTTGGAACGCATAGTGCAAGTTGCATAAACGCTAGGAGAATAGAAAGATAAATGTGGGGATTTGACATAGGTAAGCATAATCGAGCGCTTACATCAAGTCCATACATTTATTTTTCTATTCTCCTAGCGTTGATGCCACTTGTCTAGACTTGCTGCTAAACAAACTCCATTGACTGATAAACTTAATATGCATACGATATATATATATATATATATATATATATATATATATATATATATATGGCCTGCGTAAATTTTCGATCGCCATTAAAATTGTTGGATATATGTAACCGTCGAAATGCTCATGTTATGATATTGCTTGATGCATGATTCTTTTTCTCCATCATATTTACGTAAACGGTTTCATTATCTTTATACCCAGGGTCGTATTTAGCGCTCTTTATACACCAATACCCTTCTGGTCCCAGCCCACAACACAGCAAGTTATTTAGTTTTTTTTATATTTTTCTGTTATATTCTACCTATATATTTATATGCATAGACGTATAGTTATATGTATACATTTATTTTTATATTATATAAGTATATATGTAAGTACATTTGCCTACCTGTAAGTTAAGTTAAAATACCTAAATGTATTTAGTCTCTTAGCTTTAAGCAAAACTATTTACAAGTGTTCCATAAGACTCTTCTTGTGCACTACCCATTATGGCAATGTTTCTACAAGAGCAAGGTTAACTGGTAGATAATGTCTTTAGACGTTAAGTTGGCCTTTTCTGTATTTTGTACAATAAAGAATTTAAATAAATAAAATAAAAATTAAAGTTCCGCAACTTATGTTCTTTGTCATTGTCTTCTTACCAAATTTCATGACTCTATGTCAACGGGACAGGTTTTCATTCACTTTTAGAAATCGCAAAATATGCTTCATGTGGCGCCGCAGCCGGAACGCTACTGGAGACCTTAGCAGTAGAATTTTTTAGCTTAGCAGTTTTCCCCGTGTTGGTTCCGGGCTCCTTTGAAGAATAGACCAACTGACGTTCGGCCAGGCAGGTCGTAGAAGGCAACCGCTTGGCTATGCGAGTCACTACCATCGTGGCTACTAGTTGGTAGAGTTCTGCGTTGTCTCGCCCGGGTCTGGTACCACCGCCTTGACTATTCCTGCCGCAATAGCGTCAGTACATGTCGCTGTCGTGTTCCGGCTTGGAGGGTAAGGTAGCCGGTAAACTTATGCATGTGGCATTATACCTCGCCACAAGAATGCAACGCACCATTTACACCTTTGGTGTCTATAGGCGATGGTTGACTCTTTCCATCAGGAGACCCATCTGCTTGTTTGCTATCTAATGATATAAAAAAAGAATTAGCGGGCCAATTACTGTTAGAGTGACGTCATAACTGTGGTGGTTGATGAGTCACTTTCGTAACGAAGGTGTGAAAAAGGAAGATCTTCCCAGCCAGGCAAGTTGTACTGCCTGGGGACCGAAATCCGCTTGAGAAGCGTTGAAACTTGTATATATTGTGTATAAAATAAGCAATTGTGATATCGCGATTAAGAATTTTTAATTTGAATTTCATTACATTTTATTAATTTTTCTACAAACACTACAGTTTGTTAGTTACTTGAACTGCTACGGACATAAATGGTCAAATCTTTTGATCGCCTTGGTTTACAAGTTTGATTTTTTGAACAGCTAAGAGGGACCATAGACTCTAGTATTTAATATTAATTTCAAACTAATATCCCTACGCGTTCTTAAGACAAATGGTCTTGACAGACAGAGAGACGCACAGACGGACAACGAAGTGATCCTATAAGGGTCCCGTTTTTACTTTTCAAATACGAAACCCTAAAAAATTTTTTGAGTTTGTGAATGTAATGACAAACATACAAAAATACAAATATCTCTTTATAATATAAGTATAGAAATATAGACAAACAAACAATCAAATTTACCTTTTCATAGTATTAGTGTAGATATACATCCGCTATACGACGTACATTCGCAAGTCGCTATAAACTCTAAGTTTCCGCACATATCTCTCCGCCTATACGCGTCTTGGGGGCTTTCTACTAAGTACCCTCTCTTAAATTATATCTCCCCAGAGAAAGAGGCCTTAACATTCATAACAATGTGTGCCGATGTATACTCGGAGAACATTTCAAATTATTCCATATCTTCTCAACTATGTATGTTGTTTGAAGAGAACTATTTTTCGTAGCAATAAGCATTGATCATATTTTTTTATCTAACTTTCTAATAAAAATGGATAATAATGTTATCATTACAAATAAATAAAATAAAAGCAACATCACGCCGGCTACTTTGGGAAGAGAAGGCAGAGTGAACCGAATGTCTGTAGACTTTCCAGTTCACCACAATTCACTGGTTTGTCATTGGCGAGATGAGTGGTGATCTCCATTGCTGCTTTTTATCGATCTGATAATTATTACCACATATTTCTTAACTGCATCGATAGCTTTACGTACTCATCCGAGGCATGGTGTGGTAACATACAGTCCGCCGTCGGGCTACTCTTGAGATTTTGGATTTTCGAGAAAATCTCTAAAAAATATTTTTGTCCGACCAGGGATCGAATTCGGGACCACAAGATCTTATCCAAAATGTTTATTTATTTATTTAAAATAGGTACAGTAACAGAAAACAGAGTAGATAATATAAAAATAAACTATGGCATAATAACAATTTAAAACTGTCTTCCGGCTAATACTGTACACAACTTTCACAAAAATAGGATTAGTGTTTACCGGACTCAGGTACTTTCTAACTATTATTTGTATACAATTCGAATTGTTATGTTGCAAAATTACATAATGATGTTAACCCCAAGATGAAGAGGTGCAATAAATCAAATAAAAATTAGTCAATATAATCATGCCGGTAATCTTCCACAGTAGACAGAGTGAACAGATAACTCAGGCAGTTCGTTAGACATCATTCACCACAATTCACCGGCTTGTGGACTTGAAAGATAGATGGTGCCTCCTGTCTCCAGATTTGCTAATTTTAATGTCTATTTGTTCCTCGTGGTTCCTACTTATTAAAAGTAAAATTGCCGCCTTTTAACTAAAATCCAAGATACGTTTTTTCTCCATGTAGGTTCAGACTCATTTAAAGAATAAACCAAATACCGTTTTGTTAGGCAGGTCGGCAGGCAAAGGCGACTGATTGGATACACGTGTCATTACCATCGTGAATACTAGATGGTCTAGATCCGCTTCGTCTTGCCCGTATATTTGACAACACCGCCTTACCTGTTTCTGCCGCAATAGTATTTTTTTATATTATAGGATAGCAAACAAGCAGATGGGTCTCCTGATGGAAAGAGTCAACCATCGCTTATAGACACCAAAGTTGTTAATGGTAATGACAGTGACAAGCACTGACGCTATTGCAGCAGGAATAGGCAAGGCGGTGGTACCAGAACCGGGCGAGACAATGCAGAACTCTACCACATTGTGGCCACGATGGTAGTGACTCGCATAAGCAATCGGTCGCCTTACTCGACCTGCCTGGCAGTACGGTAGTTGACCTATTCTTCAAAGGAGCCCGGGACCAACACGGGCAAAAACGTCTTCCATAATCCTGTCGCAATAGTTACTAAAGTTTGCTACTGTCATATTCCAATTGCTTGGGTAATGTAGCCAGTAAACATATGTATAATAATAATAAATAAATAATAAATATTTACGGGACAAATTACACTGATTGATCTAATCCCAAAGTAAGCAAATTATTTGCTTGTGTTATGGGTGTTAGTCAACGATACTAATACATAGAAATAAATATATAAATATTTTTACATACATAATAAACACCCAAACCCGGAAATACAAACATTTATGTTCATCACACAAATGCTTGTCCCCGTCGAGGATCGAACCCGAGCCCCGTTGCTTGCGTAGTCAGGGTCGCTAACCACTCGACCAAGGGGGCGATCAAACGGGGCGGTGTATGTAAATCTATTATTTATCATAGCGTTAGTTCAACATTACTGTTTTTAATTTTGAAAGGTAAGTTAGCCGGTAAACTCATATGTGGCATCACCTCTGTGATCTCGTGGTCCTGCATCGGTGGTAATCACATGTAGTCGCGTTTCTGATCTGGTAGTAACTCAAAAAATGTTGACTCGTCAAAAGTGCATGTAAAGGATAATTTGAATAAAAATGTTTGGACTTTGACTTTGTGATACTAAGTTCGATTGCCTGGTCGGGCAATTCAAAAATGTATTTTTTCAGTTTTCAGATAAAAACAACGTTGTTTGGAATTGGATAAATGCCCGGTTTGGATAGATTTGCCATCTATCGCGTTATGGTATCTTCGGCTAATCGTGGCTGTAGATGTTGTACCTCTGTTTATCTCTTCGAGGATACGAGCGTGAAGATAATCATGTGGAATTACCGTCCCACCGCATTAAAGGCACCATATCATTATCATCTTAAAGTCTATAGATAATGGTTACCTCCATCAAGAAAACCATCTGCTTATTATATCCTATAATATAATCATAGTAATTTAAAATTTTAAACCGACTTCAAATTTCAACTATACTCATATCTCAAAAACTTCTGAACCGATTTTGATGAAACTAAAACTGACCACTAAGTTGGAATACACCTAATTTAAGTCAAAAAGAATTATCTCGATACAGCTTTTAGTTCTCGAGAAATTCGTGGACAAACATACAAATATATTTATTTATTTATTTATTTAACTCTTCATGTACAAAAAAACATATCTATACTCAAGTATTATATAAATTAAACTATATACAAAGGTGTGCTTATCACTTTAAGAGATCTCTTCCAGCAAAACCTGTACAAGAACAGGTGTTGGATACATACACTTACAAAATTTAGTACGCGTACTTGGACGCCTAAATAGATCATTACACTCAAATATTATCCAATTCCTACAGTATTACATACATACAGGTCGAAATGGTAACTGGTCATTCATTGGTTGAAAATACTTAATTATAGAAAATATAGTTAGTAACTTATTTATCTAGGAGTACAATTATGAAATTGATAACAAATATCAACAATGAATACTGTAAAATAGATAAGCCTAAGTGACATTATAATACATATTCTATTACGCTGAAGTTATTACTTTAAAATACTCCCAACAGACGGAGGCAGGCTTGTGGAATAAATAACTTATTAATCATTACAATCTCTTAAGTAAGTTCCGCCGGGAGGTGCAAGACATCTCTTAACAATAGTGATTGTTAATTATTAATCTCTTTCTCGTGGACTACATTAATTAATTATGAATGCCGTTTTTAGTATATAGAAATAAAATTATTTATTTTGCATTAGCTTAATTTCTTAATTTCAGATGCGGAGAGACTTAAACCACCAGTCAACAAAATTGATGAAAGATTTCGTTTAAATTAAATAAAGAAAACCCTATTGTTGCATTTGCCATAATAGCTTCACAGATTTATGTTGTAATTTTTTAATTTGGAAGATAAGGTAGCCGGTACACTTATACATGTAGCATTTCAACAGCATTAATATTCATCAATATCATCATTAACATCTTTAGTATTTATAGGCGATTTTTATCTTTTACCATTAAGAGAGCTATTGGTTTTTGATTTATCTAAATTTGTGAAACTTCCATTTGAATATCAGTAAAATACTCTTGGAGTTTTTTATTGACAGAAAAAGAAAGGGACATAACAAATTTAGAACTCCAGCACGTGTTGGTTCGTACTTTTTTCATGATCATATTATATTACGATCATTTCATATACATTATTACTTTATAGATAACATAAATTTTCCTGATCAAAATATTAGCTATGACAATAAAAAATCGGTAAACACTATATAGGGACCCCTTATGAGTCTGCCAACATTTTTTGGCCTTTTTTTATAGAAGAGGTGGCAGAAGAGCAAGATGTGTATTAGATGGTAAATGATCACATCCGCAATACCAGACAGAGGTCTTGCAGTTACGTTACCGGCATTTTAAGAATTAGCTCTTTTTTTTAAAGATGCCCACGGCGAATCAGAAATACTTCCGCTGGTAATTGATTCCAAAAACGAGTAATGCCAGGCAAAAGTTCAGTTGGGAATTTCCAGACATCAAGGTGGTGAGTGTGTAAGTGAAAGTAAGGCAATTACAAAAGTAAGTCACGCTTATTAAAATTATGATACACTTAATTTTCTGACGTCCATTTGCAGTTTATATATACAAAATTGAATGTTTATCTGTATGTCCTTTGTAGTATCGTAAACTATGCATTTGATCATGTGATGATCTTTAGCAAAGTTGTGTGTGTGTGTTTTTGAGTTGGTAATGTAACGTCTTTCCTTCAATTTTAGTTTTTGGCGAAGCAACGCGCGCCGGGTACAGACAGTCAACTGTATCATTCGAGATCAAAAATGTAAGCAATGTTGTAACCAATTTTAATTATATAATACAATTAAACATGGTAACACTTAAAATTGGTAAATAAGGGTATTTCTATGGTTAGTAAGTGTATTAAAATATCTCGAAAAAATATATGTATCCCTTACATTCATAAAACTAAATATTGAAAATAGATTTTTATATAAAACAAGCTGACCCGGCAAACGTTATTTTGCCTTACATATTAGGAATCCATAGCGGACACGTAATTTATATAAGTCTACAGGATTGTCCTTCCACGCAACCAAAATGGCATTACACTTTATATGGTGGTTAAGTATTCTTAGATTTTCTAATTTTCCGCGCAATTTTCTTAATATTTTCTTTCATAAGAACCTTTTCCTTACAATTACAAACACAACAAAAAAAATTGTATATAACCAAGGAAAATAGGGATTGATTTTTATATATATAAGATACCTAAAAGTGTGAGTCAATAATAAAACTTGATGATTAAAATATAATTGTGCATTTTCTTTATGATACAGGCAATAAGGAAGAAGCTCTATGCATTAGGCTCTTCTTTAAAAAATTACAAATATCATTACATAAAAATTGTCAATGGAAGGCATTGGAAGGTTATAATTTAACGAACGTATTTTTCTTTTTATAGCATAGGAGGCAAACGAGCAGGTGGTGCACCTGATCGTAAGTGATCACCTATAGATAACTGCAATACCGGAGGTCTTGCATTTGCGTTGCCGGCATTTTAAGAATGAATAAACTCTTTTCTTGAAGGTTCCTTAGTCGTATCCGTTCGGTAACACCCCCGAGGTTAATTGATTCCACAATGGAGTAGTGTGAGGCAAAAAGTGCCGACAAAAGCGCACGGTTGTGGATTTCCAGACATCGAGGTGGTGAGGATAGAACTTTAAATTTTGACGCGATTCCGATGATGGAATTTAGCTGCAGGAATTAGTCCGAATAACTCTTCGGAACACTCCCCATGATACATATGGTAAAAGATGCAGAGCGAACTTTCATCTCTGCGTAACGCCAAAGAGTTAAACTGATTAGAAATAGCCTGGTCATCGACGATTCGAACCGCTCTACATTGAATGCGATCAAGAGGAAGAAGCTGGTACTGAGGAGCTCCGGCCTAGAGGTGAGAACAGTAATCCATGTGAGGTCGAATTTGGGCCTTGTAAAGTTGAAGGCGATGGGCTGGCATGAAGTACTGCTTTGCTCTACTGAGTACGCTAAGCTTTTTGGAGGCTAGTTTAGCCTTTCCTTCCAATTGACCGCGGAACTGTACGTTGTTTGATATGTCGACTCCCCGTATTCCAATACTGGCTGAGGCTGTCAGGTGAGTGTTCTCGAACCGAGGTGATACGAAAAAGGGTTTTAGCGGTGAAGGCACAAAGCTGTGTCTTTTTGGGGTTAAATGTAACAAGGTTTTGATGACCCCATTCTGAGACATCAGTTAGTCGATTCTCGAGTTCAGACACGAGCTTGTTCCGACCCTCTTCGACGTGTTCCCGAGAAATACCGCTACGGCCGGAGTATGTAGCATCACCAGTACTGTCATCCGCATAGCAATGTATTTTACTAATTCGCAACATATCATTGATATGCAAAAGAAACAGTGTCGGTGATAGCACGCAGCCTTGGGGAACACTTAGTCTAGTCAACATGTGCCTTTTAGGTCTAAATTTTTAGCTCGCCTCGGAAAATTATAATCAAGGTGTCATTCGATTCGTCATCACATTTAGAAACTTTTTGAAAAATTTGGAGATTTGATTGCAAAAATTATAAAAGTTATAAACAATTTAGTAAAAAAGGGGTGGTTTTGTTTTTTGCGAATATCTCAAAAAGTATTCAAAATTTTCAATATTTGAAAAAAATCCATAAAGAAGAAGAAATTTCCTAAAAAAGTCTCACCTCCAGGAACTCTAAGACCAATATTTATAATTTTTCTAGAGGGTTGATAATACGGCCGAATACGGAAACTCTCGCTTGCGTAAGCTCCGCCCAATTTGGACCTTTAATGAATAAATAATTTTTAAACTTATTAAATATAAAAATTCAGAAATGAAAAAATTCAGGCACCTATAGGATAGATCAATGAACAATAATCCGGCGATCAAAAAATTTTATCGCGATTTTTCAATTAATTATCCATTAATTAATTGACAATTTTTTGTAGCACGAACATCAACATTGAAAGTACGATAGTTGTTAAACTATTCACCTGGGATTTTTTTCCTTTTATCGAGCTACCATAAAAATTAGAGTTTTAAATTACAGGTTTAAAAATTAGACGCACCTCTATGTTTTAATTATTTATGTTCAATCAATGATGTATCAAAATTTTACCATTATAACATAATACACGCTGAAAAACTTTGCTAGAAAACAAAAGTTTATGTTTGTTAACATTGAATAATAATTACCTTTAATTTTTTTCATTAAATACAAATAAAGGTAAAAAACGTGTTTGTACTTATGTACGTGCGTAAGAAGTTATACTTATTTCGTCACACGATAAAATTCTTTTAAAAAACGTTATCCTGCGTATTATCCTATGTTTGTAGAGAAGAAGAAGAAATACTAATAACAGAAAAAAGATGTTTAATACTTAGTATTAATATGTATTCTTGCTAAATATGTATTATAAATCGTGTCAATATTATAAGCATGTCATTATAATGTGATATGTAAATCTATGGGCCTGGTACTTGAAATAACAATTTATTATTTAAATACATTGAAAGAAAGTTTTATTACGCATAATCTACTAAAATAAATTTTATTTATTATCATGGGGTGTGTTCCGACGAGTTGTTTAGAATAATTCCTGCCGCCGAATTCCACCATCGGACATCGCGTCAAAATTTAAAGTTCCATCCTCACGATCTCGATATCTGGAAATCCACAACTGTGCGTTTCTCCCGACACTTTTTGCCTCGCACTACTCTGTTGTGGAATCAATTACCGGCAGGAGTATTTCCGAATGGATACGACATAGAGACCTTCAAGAAAAGAGCTTACTCATTCTTAAAAGGCCGGCAACGCAAATGCAAGACCTCTGGTAATGCAGATGTCCATGCGGCGGTGATCACTTACCATCAGGTACACCTCTTGCTCGTTTGCCCCCTCTTCTATAAATAATAAAAATATATATTTCAATATAAAATATTTATTTATACATAATCAAAAAACAGTGTATTATTTTTAAATAATAAAATGTTTACTAGCTAATTTCATGGTGTCGGTTATTATGACGGTCTGCGCGCATCGCAAAAATTTACTCTCAAAATTTTTCCCTATCACGCCAAAAGAAGTTATAAAGTCAAAAAACTTCCATTTATTTTAATCATAAAGTATAAGCTATCTAATACGTTATGATTAAAATAAATAGAATTCACTAATATATTTTGGACAGAATAAGTAAGAATTTACAGACAAACAAAAATGACAGAATAAGTAATAATATCAAAAATTATCAAGAAAAATTAGAACAATAAAATATTTTCAAAATACAAAAAAGCTAAAAATGATCTCTCCCTGTCTCTCTCTCATGGAGAAATTGATAATTAATTATTTTTATGAAAACAAGCTAAAATGTTCAACAATTAAAACAAGTAAAACTAAACAAGCTTAAAACAAAAATGACAGAATAACAATAGTATAAAAAATATTAAGGAAAAGTAGAACAAAAAATATTTTCAAAATAAAATAAAGCTAAAAATGATCTCTCCCTATCTCTCTCATGGACAAATTAATAATTATTTTTATGAAAGCAAGTATAGTACGTTTTATATCTTCAAAATTACCTATTCTTTAAATTCATACGATAGGAATAAATAAAATATACGTATAATTTAAATATTCCGACAGCGCAATAGGCCTATTATTCGAGATATATATATTTTTCTAAGCAGCTGTATTCGCGAGAAACGTCCAAACTGAGTCTGGCAGGTTTGCAAGGGTGAGGGAAAGTGAAGGGTGGCATCCCCTTCTATTTTCGGGGCTTGAGTTATAGCCCGACCAAACATTGAAGACCTTTTTACCGAAATTCACGTTTGGTTTTACGACTGCCTCCTAAGGACCAATGGAATAAATTATTCTAAGTTTTTTGCTACACAAACTATGTTTGATGCTTTATTTTGGGTAGAGATATAGAGAGTTGTATGTAAATATTACTTATATTGTAAATTAAGCATCTGATTATCTCTTGTTACGA
Organism: Apodemia mormo; assembly: GCA_036924255.1. Classification (NCBI taxonomy): domain Eukaryota; kingdom Metazoa; phylum Arthropoda; class Insecta; order Lepidoptera; family Riodinidae; genus Apodemia; species Apodemia mormo. The sequence continues at coordinate 4,123,236 of JAUPFN010000008.1, forward strand.
TCGTAAAAACTTTTAAAAGTAGAGTCCGCTTGATATCACAATGTTTTTAGCCAACTTTAAAAAATTGAGGTTATTAGTTTAGCCTGTAATAAAAAAATCTAGTTTTTTTTATTTTAATGGTAGTTATTCAGTGTTCGAAAAGATGTATATTTTTTTGAAAATTATGACCGACTTTGATCTTTCAAATATCATTCAATGCAATTTTTGAGCTCTAAATGTTTTAGGTTAAAAATGTTTAAGAAATTAAAAAAGAACTTTAAAAAAATTTTTGTTATTGATAAATCCCGAACGAATCAACTAATTTTAATCCAATTTCCGATATTTGAAACAGTATAAGCGCTGATCAGATTTTAAAATAAATCGGTGTATAAGCCTGAAAACTATTTTAAAAATACGAAGTTAGTTTGTTGGAAACAACAATATATTAATATTTAAAAACCTGTCATTTTTGAAAACTTGATTTGATTTTAATTTTTGAAACTACGTTTAACGTAATTCTTATGTACTAAGATATTGTAGAAGGTCGAAAAATGGTTGGTTGAAAAATTTCAAAATAAATAAAAGTGTTTTTCTACATATGGAAAGACACTTTTATTTTATTTTTCGTCAATTGAAATTTCGTGCAAATATGTTCAAGAAATAAAAAGTTTTATACAATTATTCCCTCTAATTCATCCCCTCGGAGGTTGAATTTAATAAAATTATTTCTTAGTCGATGTTACGTCATAAGAGTAATTAATTTGTGTGGTGAATTTTAAGTTTTTAGCCCCAAGTGTTTGGCCTATACGTTTATATAAAAGTTTTATGCCCTATTTTACCCTCTCAGGGGCTCAATTTTGAAAAACGTTAAAATACATACATCATTATTTTTGCCGTACTCAATTCGTACGAAATTTCATGCAAATATGTCCAAAAAATAAAAAGTTTCATGTAAATTTTATACCCTATTTCATCCATATTATAGCTGAATTATGAAAAATCCTTCCTTAGTGGATGCCTACGTTATAAGAGGAATACGTTTGAGAAATTTCAAGTTTCTAGCCTTAAAGGTTTGGCCTGCATATTTATATAAAACTTTTATGTCATATTTTACCCTGTAAGAGGCTGAATTTTGAAAAACGCTGAAATACATTTTTTTTGCCGTACGCAATTCATACGAAATTTCCTGCCAATATTGTGTCCAAAGAATAAAATGTTTCAAATTTTTATCCCCTATTTCACCCCTTTGACCGTTGAATAATTAATTATCTTTCCTTAATGTACGAATAAATGAATAAATAAATGAATTGATGAATGCCTACGTCATAATAGCAATACGTATGTACGTATGTATACGTTTTAAGTGTCAAATTAGGGTTACCTAATAGTTTGGCCTGTGCGGTTATATACAACTTTCATTCCCTATTTTACCGCCTTATAGATTGGATTTTGAAAAACGCTTAAATACATAATTCATTATTTTTGTACACAATTCATACGAAATTTCATGCAAACATGCCCAGGGAATAAAAATTTTCATACAATTTTTTTATTACCTATTTCACCCCCTTCGAGTTTGAATTTTAAAAATCCTTCCTTAGTGGATGCTTACATCGTAAGGAAAATACGTGTGTGAAATGTCAAGTTTCTAGCCTTAAGGGTTTGGCCTGTGCGTTGATACCTCAGTCAGTCACTTTTGCTTTTTACATATATAGAGAAGATATGATGATGAGACCTGAAAGTTCGTGAGTGGGTTTCTTTTGGCGAGTCTGACAAATTTTCTATCTACGAGTTTTTTCGAAAGTTTAATAGTTTTTACGAAAAATCAAAAAATTAATATGTGTAATTTATAGGTATGTATAAATATGATGTATATTTACTTGGTTTTAATGCATTTATAAGTTAATTTAATAAGTAATTTGTAATAGAAATTAAGTAAATGTAGTTTTATTAAATCTTTTTTATTGAAGAGGAGGCAAACGAGCAGGTGTACCTGATGGTAAGTGATCCCCGCTGCCCGTGGACATCCGCAATGTCCGAGGTCTTGCAGTTGCAATGCCGGCCTTTTAAGAATAAGTAAGCTCTTTTTTTTAAGGTCCCTAAGTCGTATCTGTTTGGAAATACCCCTGCCGGTAATAGTAGTGCAATGCAAAAAGTGTTAGAGAAACTCACAGTTGTGAATTTCCAGATATTGAGATGATGAGTGTAGAACTTCATATTTTGACGCGATGTCCGATAGTGAAATTCGGTGGCAGGAATTAATCCAAGCTACTCGTCGGAATACTCTCCATTATAAATACGATAGAAGACGCAGAGTAAACCAACACCTCTGCGTCATGCCAAAGAGTCAAGCCGTTTCGAAACAGCCTGATTGTTAACGACTCGAACCGCTTTAGGCTAAATGCGATCAAGAGGAAGAAGCTGGTACTGAGGAGCTCTGGCCCAGGGGTGAGAACAGTACTTCATGTGAGGCTGAATTTGTGTTTTATAGAGTTGAAAGCGGATGGGCCAACAAGAAGTACTGTCTCGCTCTGCTGAACACACCGCGCTTTTTGGAGGCTAGTTTAGCCTTACATTAGAGATGACCGCAAAACTGAACGTAATTCGATATGTCGACTTCCAGAATCCCAACACTAGCTATGACTGTCAGGATAGTATCCTTAAATCCAGTTGACACCACAAAGGTTGTTTTTAGCGGTGAACACGCAAAGCTGTGTCGTCTTGGGGTTAAAAGTGATCAGGTTTTGACGGCCCCATTCTGAGACATCAGTAAGTCAATTTTAAACTTCAGACACAAGCTTGTTTCGGCATTCTCGTCGTGTTCCTGAAATAAAAAATACTGCTATGGTCGGAGTATGTAGCATCAGTACTTTCATCTGCATAGCATGTATTTTGCAAACTAAAAAAACACTAAAAAATTTTTTTTATGTATATTTTTTTATATCATAAGTTAGCAAACAAGCAGATGGGTCTCTGGGACACCAAAGGTTTTAATGGTTCGTTGCTATCTCGTGACGTGGTCTAATGTCACATGCATAAGTTCACCGGCTACCTTACCCTCCAAACCGGAACACTACAGTGACAAGCACTGACGCCATTGCGGCAATAATAGGTAAGGCGGTGGTACTTGAACCGAGCGAGACAATGCAGAACTCTACCACCTAGTAGCTACATCGGTAGTGAGTCGAATACCCAATCGGACACCTTTTACGACCTGTCCGGCGGCAGTTGGCCTATTCTTCAAAGGAGCCCGGGACTACGGGAACACGGGGAAAAACACATCATGTCATTGATATAATAAAACTTAATAGCAGCTCACAGTGAATAACCTAGAGTCTGAGAAGACAAACGCAAGTCAGTAGCGGTAGTCTTAAACAGTCGATAAATACGAAAGTGGGTATAACATTTTTTGCCAGCGGATAGAACTGGCCAATTGTGATTATTTTGGGCGTTTATTACTGTGCGGTTCACTCTGCTAACATCGCAAGATAATGCATATTTATTTTAAATAGCTGATATTTTTTTACAACGCAACATTAAAATTAAACTATAATTATATAAGATCAATTTTGAAAATTATTATCGTAACAACTAGTACTACGGCGTTTTTAATGTGTTTACTCTAAGACCTTCTAAGAAAGATCAACAAGGGTGGTTTTATGACTTAATCAAGTCAAATGTTCATATTATAGAAGGGTACCCAATATTTTGAAATCATACGTACCCTATAAATTACTTTGATTAAATATATATGTTCGTATGCAATAATAGGTAAATAATAGGTAAGTAGGTACTAAAAAAGTTTTCTACCTCAACACCGAAAGAAAAAGCGAATTATTATAATTAAGCAAATTTGTCTGGAAGTTTCAGCGAAATTAATAAATATATAATCTTAAACAAAAGAATATACGGCAAACGTAAGTTAATATATAAAAAATATAATTAAAAAAATAACTTTCAAAAATACATTTTTAATACCACTCTAAAAAAATAAATACCGATCGCACTTTTAATAAATCCTCACAATCAGATAAGTACCCAAACCAAACCCCCACCACCTTTTATTTTTGATCACTCGTTAGCTGTACCATCTAGGGGCCACGTGTAGGGACTCAGTGGGTTATTATCTACGGACAATTATTAGTAGATTACTACTAAATAACAGCTAAATAAAAATTTACTAGACCTAGACCACGGAGGCGATTATTATTATTGCTACTATCGTGATTTTTTTTTTATATTTACATCCAATAGTTGGCGGAGGAGAGGACGTTTGGCTCTAATAAAAATTAAAGCTTAATATTTGACAAATGAGTCCTTTGAACAAGGGACTGAAAAGTTGTCTTACAAACCATTCAATATTTTTTTAAATCTATTCAACGATACCGCACACTATGGGGTAAACGAGAAAAAAATTAACATCCCCACTTTACGTATGGAGGAGCTCCCCTAAAAATGTATTTTTCAAGATTTTATATTATTACTTTATTGCCGTGACTAATATGTATATTTATGCAGAGCTTTCTAGTACTAAAGATATCTGAGCTAGACTGCGGAGGGACGGACAGATGGACAGACGAAAATAATGAAACTATAAGGGTTCCTAGTTTACTTCAGAACCCTAAAATAAACTAGATTACGACGTGGCCGATCTCATTGGTCTAACGAAAAATCCGTATCGTTTATGAAATCAGAGGTATCAGAAAGAGTTATCCCTACCTATAAGAAAATGTACAGGTATATAAACTCTTAGCTGTGATATAAAATGCACGAAGATAATTGTTTTTATGAACAATTATATATCTCACTATTACGCCATTAGACAAATGGCTTATTTGAAATGAACCCGAGCATTTTAATTTCAATTTCTTGCGTATACCATGTAACGAAAGATTATGGACTCTATCAAGCACAGCAACTTATGAGGAGAGAAGCAGAACAGGAATTTACTTATGCCTTTAAAGAAAATAATTATAATTATATTTTCTACACTTTTTATCGTCGGCAGTTGGTGAAACTCCATTTTAACACAATATTTAATAGCTGGTAACACTTGTACTGTTTCACAATAAGATAATTATTTTAATTTCCGACCGGTTTCTCTTACACAAGCATCCTCAGGGTATTTACAATAATTATTAACTTAATAATTATTGTAAATACCCTTATTTATATTAATTATTGTAAATCTTATTGTGAAACAGTACAAGTGTTATCAGCTAGCAAATATTGTGTTATAATTATATTTACAAGTTAAATGATTATGAATTTTAGCTAATATCTTAAAAAATAATATTTTTATACCACCTTTCACATTATGGAACGTGATACTGTTGGTTAGTCGTGTGTGGTCTAATTACCCTCCTATCCATCCCTTCGGGTATAATGGGGTGGTGGTACTTATTTATTTTACGACTATTTTTTTCACCTTATTCTGGTTACTTAACTGGAAACAATTGTCAAATCATTTAAAATAAATTGAATCGTTTCAATAAAAATATACATGCATACATACAAAATACTCCTTGTTAAAAATTAGTTAAAATAAAATGTCAAATGTATAAAATATCTCATTGAAAGTTATGTTAACATTTAAAAGTATTTTAAAATGCATAAAATATGAGTACCGTAGCGCCGTACCCGACCTGCAGCTCGTTTGAAGATTAGCGCGCCTGAATTATATATGGTCTACGAATTCCGTAGCTGTGTCAAGGCGTAGCACGTGGGTACAAGCGAGCACGTAAAATGGTTACGCTTTAATTTTTCGCATTACATCACAGGAGACAAAAGATTCGTAATAATCAAGCTCGCATAAACTGAGTTCACTTGCCTCTAAATATCTGCGAGGGTGAGCGAAAGGGAGGCCTGTATCAAGATTTGAGGCTCCCCCATGGCGTACGCTATGAAAGGACCGGGAGGGAATTTTAGGTTAGTGGACATGTAGACATATAGACGGGAACACGGCAAATTTGTTGCCTAATTTAGCTGTCGTCTTGTGTTATTTTGTGTGTCAGGTCATCGTTAGTCGTTGTCTCGTGATTATAATCGATTGTAAATATTATATGTGTTTGTGTTTTATAAGATCGTGTTCACCAAACTGTGTACAAACGTAAACAAGGAATAAAAAACATTGTTTGCTCGCGGTTTGTTTGTAAACAGACCAACGTGCGCGGACACCGTAAACACTAACTACGCGATACAGTGATAGTGCAACACACTCTTTAGATTAATCAAATGCACTTGCAACTTTAAATTCCCGCTCAAAACCCAGTACCTAAATTCGTGCCAAAGTAATTCATAAGTTATTAATAAGTTAATATAATATGTGTAAATAAAAAGTGACATATTTACAAAAATAAATAAATAAATATAAACACGTGTGATACATTGAGTGAAATACTCGAGGTCTCCGAGCCTCTACTATAACGATCGATAGCATTACGCATTACAAGAGTGTTGAGACACAAACACACTCAAAACACGCACACCAACGTACGCACCCTTCGCCCTCCGAAAATAAGCCGCGAAAGCTTTAAACAAAACCGAATTTATAGAAAGGGAATATAGTACAAAACCGCTGTGATTATTATAATAAGTACCTAGTGATTTATAGACATGTTGGTTGGCGCGAATTTGTGCAATCCTATCTTTTTCCCTGGTTTTGTGCAAAACCAGATAAAGGATATTAATAGTAGCAGGCAGGAGATTACTATGTCTATTCCTACGACTCCGACGCATGCCGCGTCGGATACGAAACGATCGTCACCTTTGACTCCAGCTGAGCGAACCGGGGCGCCACCTGGAGCTGGAAAGGATGCCGTTAAGCTGTTTATTGGACAAATTCCTCGGCACCTCGAGGAAAAAGATTTGCGTCCAATGTTTGAGGAGTTTGGAAAGATTTATGAACTGACCGTGCTGAAAGATAAACACACGGGTATGCATAAGGGTAAGTTGTATGTGAATGCGAGTTTTAATATTAATATAGCTATTTGTATTTTAATACAATATTATAATGTTGGTAGACATTTTATTTTCTTATTTTTTTGTAATGCCATAGAAACTATTTTTATTGAAGTTATCGGCAATTTATTAACAAGCATTGCACAATGGTAAGATGTTGTTTCATTATTTATAATTGTTTTGTATTATTGTATCATAGTATGGTCATCTATTCAGTATGTGGTGTAAAACTCACGGACCGGGTTCTTAATGTGGAAGTGAGAGAGAGGTTAGGCTTGAAAGAAAGTGTCGGTGTAAAGATGAGAAAGGGTATGCTCCGTTGGTTTGGACATGTAGAAAGAATGGGAGATGAAAAGTTAACAAAACAGATATACAATGTGAATGTGGAAAGATGTAGGTACCAGGGAAGATCAGTACTGACATACCATGATCACATTGATCGAGTACTATCGGAAGGTGGTGTCAAGAGTCTTTGCAACCGATGTGTGTGTATGAAGAGATTGATGATTGTGGAGGAAGCGAGACAAGCCTGCAAGGATCGTGATGTATGGCACTGGGTTCTTTCTGCCTACCACGTAAGGGATCTGGTGTGAAGATATAATATATATTAGGGTGGAGTGAAAAAATAATTTTTTTTTTCTTCTTAGCCTGGGGGTCAAATTTGTAGCTTATAAAAAACAAAAATTTTTGAAAAAAAAATAAAATTTTTTACTCAACATCTTGAGGCAGCCCACTCATTTTTAAAATTAATTACGAGTAAAAATATTTGGTTGCAAAAAAAAATTTTTTTGTCTTTTAATGTCTTAAAACATCCAAGAATTGGCAATTATGATCATTTCCAACTCAAATTTTATTCTAGTGCCCTAACGAGGAATGTTACTTTTTTGGATTTTTTTTAAATATTAAAACAATAGTCACAAACATTTTTTTTAACTTGTGAATTTTAATTGGCATAAAAGAGGATATTTTGAAGTTTTTAGAACGCTTTTAAAAATTTTTTTTTGCAACCAAATATTTTTACTCGTAATTAATTTTAAAAATGAGTGGGCTGCCTCAAGATGTTGAGTAAAAAATTTTATTTTTTTTTCAAAAATTTTTGTTTTTTATAAGCTACAAATTTGACCCCCAGGCTAAGAAGAAAAAAAAAATTTTTTTTTTCACTCCACCCTAAATATATGTATGTAATTAATTCAGAAAAAGAAGAAAAATTATGATCATACAAAACGTTTCTTTCTAGGTCTACTTAATTCTAGGTTTTTTATTACTATGCGTAGAGAGGATCTGCCGGTCACGATTTTCCCCCACGTATACACGTACAACGATGCCTTTTGAGTGAGCACCTTAAGACGACATCATTTACTGTCAATAGATACTGTCAAATATGTATTTGAATGCATTGTATTAATAATTCAATTCACCCGGAGGGTTGTTAAGATTTTTCAAGAGTAGTGTGTGTTTACGCGTGTAATAATTTATCTTAACTTGGTAAAGTATCAAATCAATAGTAAAAATTTTTTGTTAATTATTTGTGTTCCCGTAAAATATTTTACGAGAGTTATAAATATTATGTGTATTATTAAACTACGCCTATGAATATCTTCTACAAATATATTTTAAAGGTTAAGTGCTTGTTTCAGAATTCATTTCTTCAAGTCGTGCAAGATTTATTTCATTTAGCTCCCAAAAATTAAAAAAATAATATTTATTTGTTTAAAATATTTACTTAAAAAATCTAATTTAAAAATAATATATTTTTAAGTAAATATTTTAAATTACTAAGTGTGCTACGTTTACTAATAAATTGGTGTCTAGTTTTAGAGTCTTTGAGACTTTTATTGTATGTGTATAAATTGAACTATAAACTCTAGCTAAAGGTTTTTATTACTATTACTTGAATAAACACTTTTTTTGGTATAAAATAGTTTCACAAAATTTTTGTGGCATTACAGCAGTATGGCGTCGTCTAGACTAAGAAAGTTAAGTGTCAATGCTTGAAATACCAAGCAGTTCTCGGGTTTTATTACATTTTACATTGGTATGTTAGAATAATGACATTAGGCTCTTTATTAAATGTATTTTCTACACCATTAAACAAAAGAAATAAAATAAAAAACGTGGTATAAATATTGTCAATAAGAAAACCTATGGCAATACACATTTGTATATGTAACGGGTAGTCCGAAAAAATGAGAATCAGCTTTTTTATACTAAATAGCAAATAGCAATTACACAGATGACTCTTATGATGGAAATATATTAGTAAAAAATATAGAAAGATGTTAGTGGTACATTGCTATATTTGTGGCAAGGCCTTATTGCCACATGCATGAGTTTAGCGGCTACGTTACCCCTCAAATTTGAACCTAACAGTGACATGCACTGACGCTATTGTAACAGGAATAGGTAAAGTACCAGACCCGGGAGAGGCAATGCAGAACTCTACAACCTAGTACGACTTAGTATTTCATGCATATCCATGCATATATCTTTTTTATCTCAAAAAATAAGTTGTTCCCACGGGAACATTAAAAAAATTATGAATCCCACGTGATTCATATTTTTTTTAATGTAGCGGGCTACACAGAGTAGTTTGTAGACTATAATTTCTTCTCAATTTGACTGCAACCTTAACCATAATAGTATAGGAACTCAAGAAGGAATTTCGGGATTTATTCGAGCGCGGCAGGTTAACATAAGGGACCTCCCTACTGTTCCTTAGTACCTGGCGTACTGTGGAGGCTCTATTAAATATAAGCCCTTTATATAGAGCTAAACAAAATTTCGATAACTTCGGCTTGTGGAAATTGTCAAACTATTTTTTTTTCGATATTCTTACATTATTTGACCGCCCCGTTGGTCGAGTGGTTAGCGACACTGACTAAGCAAACAATGACGCTCAGGTTCGTTCCCCGACGGGGACAAGCATTTGTGTGATGAACATAAATGTTTGTATCTCCGGGTTTGGGTGCTTATTAATTATATTCCAGTATTTATACAGCCTGTTAGGTAAGTCGACCTAAACCTTGAAGGGGGTAATTAGGTATCTAGTTTTCGTTCCAAATAAATAATAATTAAAAAGTACCCTTAAAGTTAACGTAATTATTTAGAAGATTCATAATGAATACGCACCAACACGTCCACGCAAGTAACGCACATATCGATAGATAGATAGTTACATAAATATGCAGTAATAGGCAGTATTTACGAAACTACTTATTTATCTATCTATTGATATTAGATATGCGCGTTACTTGAGCGAACGTATTGATGCGATGAGTTATGAATTTATTGGATAATTAGGTTAAACAATATTTTATATCGATAACACTTGTACTGTTTCACAATAAACTATTACATTTAAAATATTGTATGAAAATGGAGTTTCACCAAGTGCCGACAATAAAGAGTGTTGAATAAATTAGGTTAAAACTTAAGGGTATGTTTTTTCATTTATTTGGAATGAGAATCTACCTAATTACCCCCTTCAAGGTTTAGGTCGACTTACCTAACAGACTGTATATGTATTTCTAGTATTAGTATCGTTGACTAACACCCATAACACAAGCAAGCAAATAATTTGCTTACTTTGGGGTTAGATCAGTAAATGTAATTTGTTCCGTGAATATTAATTTATTGATCATTTCCTTTAAAATAAAAGGAAATTCAAACGCGCTCGAAAATGTCAAGACAACGTTTTCTTTGCAAATTTGGGAGTTTTCCACTCCCTTACGCTACAGTTGAATTGGCAGCACCAAATTTCATACTCTTTAGTCAGCAAAATTTACGTAAAAACCCTTTTTTGCACCCCTGAAAAGTTTTTACTTCATGTATTAATTAATACGAATATACAATACAAATAATAATTTGTACTCAACTTTTATACTTTTAAAAATACCCATAGATCCTTGTTTAAAAAGTTGTGTAATATTATCTATCATAATATTATAATACTTAGGAAATACGTATGTACTTCGTAATTTGCTTGCTATTTTATAAAATAAAAAACTAAAAACTTAAATTGCAAATAACTAAGAACTGTTTCGTGACATATTGTATACGTGGCAACGGTATTAAAAATGCAATTCATTTTGTGGCGTGAACTGTCGTCACATGTAACTTGCAGAAGTGGTCGACGATTGGATGGTGAATTACGTTTTATATAAAATCGTATATCTGATGTCACACGTTTTTAGTTTTTGTTTGTCACGTTTGTTTTTGTTTGACACGTTTGTCACACGTTTTTAGCTCAGAAGTGTAATAACACTTCTGAGCTAAAAAGTGTGATATGTTTTTTGAGTGTATTTTTGGCACGTTTTTTTAGACTAAACAGCTTGATGGCTCGTTACCTATCAATAAAATGATTGCTTTGTTATTGTAAACAAACGTTGTTCATTTTTTAAGTTTTAGATGGTCAGTTTTTTTTATGTCATAATATAGCAAACAAGCAGGTGGGTCTCCTGATGGAAAGAGTCAACCATCGCCTATAGACACCAAAGGTGTTGATGGTGCGTTGCTATACTGTGGCGAGGTCTAATGTCAGATGAATAAGTTTACCGGCTACCTTACCCTCCAAACCGGAACCCGACAGTGACAAGCACTGACGCTATTGCGGCAAAATGAAATAATCTTCATGATGAGAGAGACAAAATTGTATTATATCTATGTTGGCGATATATTGGGACGTGAATGGCTTAAAATAGTTTGAAATAACGTTTAAAAAAGTGTCCGTGATACAATTTACATTTCAAAAGAAGTTAATAATATAATAAAATACGATTATTAATACGAAATTAATAATATATTAAAATTAATAATATATTAAAATACGATAAGCATAATAATGCTTTGCTTTCAAAGCAAACTTTGTATGGGCTCTCATTACTTTTCTTTACCATACTGATGTTTAATAAATCTATTGTAATTTGCTGCTATTCTTATCAAATATCAGTTACTACTTTTCAAAGTTCCATACCTAAAATGTAAAACGGGACCCTATGACTAAGCCTTCGCTGTCTGTCTGACCGTTTGTCTGTCTGTCACCAGGCTGTATCTCATAAACCGTGATAGCTAGAAAGCTGAAATTTCACAAATTATCTATTTCCGTTTCCGCTGTAACAACAAATACTAAAAATAAAAAAATGAAAATATCAAAGTTGGATTCTTATACAATAAACGTGTTTTGTTTATATTTTTTAAAGATGGTACGTATAATGTACGGTATGATACGGTAAATATGGCATGGAACCTTTCTACGATAGCTTGATTGCTATTTTTTTTTTGATAAGATAGCAATCAAGCAGATAGTTTTTCTGAAAAAAAGAGATAACCATTGCCTATAGATACCACAGATGTTGTTGTTGCGATGCATGAAGTGTTGCATCAAAACCGGAACACGGCAAGGATAAGCTGATGCTATTGCAGAAGAAATAGGTAAGGCAATAATACCAAATACTCGGTTTTACCAAATTTTTGTTTGGTATTACCAAATACTCGGTTGAGAGGTTGCGGAACTCTACCAATTAGTGGCCATAATGATAATGATACGTGTTGCCAATCGTTCGCCATTTACGATCTGCCTAGCAGAACGGAAGATAGTCTATTCTTCGAAGAGGTCCCGGACCAACACGGGTACAACACTATAATCGGTTGACGTCTTTTTTCAACTTAGTCACCACGAAATTTAAACATATTATTCTAGCCTTAGAGTCCTGACAGTTGGAGCAAAACGTAGTTCAACATCTAAGACAACAATTGTTTTTTAACATCACTAACGGCCGGTTTCCGAAACACAAATTTTCACAAAAAGTTATAACAAGCAATTGATGTGTTTTACATTACTTTTACAAGCCAATGGTCTGTCAAACACTGCTTAATAACATGTTGCAGTTGCAATCAAGACAAACCGCGGGGTGATCACGTAACTAGCAATGAGAAGTTATCGTGATTGTTTAGTTATTGCAACACACATAACAGCCTTGTACATTAGTGGTAGTCGTTGCCGCTTGATTAGTTTTGATGCTGTGACATTGCGAAAAGTGCATCTTGTGACCAGTAAGCAATTGACGGCGTTTTTGATGATTTTTTCATTACGTTTAAGAGTCATCGCTAATCGCTGGCGAATTGCAAACGTTAGATGATACGCCTACCGGTCGTTTGTCTTGCTTGTTAGCTATTTTATGCTAAAAACGTCTTTAAAACTTACTACATTTATTCGAATATGGATATGGTTTTAAACTAAAATTCTATTACTTCCTGAAATAAACATTATCGGAACAAAACTCAAAGTATTTAGAAATAGCAACGGAATTCAAGAGATTGGAAGTATTATAGCGGTTGATTACGGTAATTTACTTAAAAGTTATGCTCGATGCTAACACGCGCAGAGTTCGTTGTTAAATTGCTTTAAACAGCATATTGCTGAAATCAAATAATATTTCATGGTTTATAATGACATAAATTTAAAAATATGTTCGTGACATTAGGATTACTTTATTAATTTATTAATATACTAGTTGACTTGACAAACGTTGTTCTGCCTTTTTAACTACTCTTATTTTTTTTCTATATTTTCTCACCTAATTGTATCGAAAGACACGATTGAATTTGATTTTATTAAATTAAACCTAAAGGTTAAAGATTACTAAAATATTTTGCCACAGTTTAACAATTACACTAATGTTATTCTTGGCACATTTCAGTTTAAACTAACGCGAGCATTGCGATGCTGTATGACAAAATTGTCACTGAAGCTGTTTCAAAATTATTTTGGTATGTAAAACAAACCTTTGAATAACTTTTAGCTGAGTAGCCTGCAGAATACGAATAAATTGCGAACAAATGGACAATTACTTTCCTTTAATTTATGAAGAAATTAAATCAAGCACAACCTTCTTTAAGTAAGGTAATGTTTCCTTTCTTAGGATTTACTATAATTTAAAAAAGTGTTTTTCATTCAGGAGTAATAAAAAGTAAGTCAATAAAATCTTTTAAAATGTATCAATTTGTATCACAACTTGGCTTGTCTCAATGCCAGCCATCAGATTGTTGAATCTTGGTGAATCAGGAGCGTCTTTTTGATGGACAGGAGGATAGAACAGGAGTGATTTTTACCCGCAACATCTTGCAAAGGACTTATCCTTTGCAACGATTGTAAAAAAATGCAAAAAGTGATTTTTAAATCACATTGGGCTGCTAATCTTCGTGGCCTCTTTAACAATAGGAAGAAAACTGCACTTTAACAAAAAATATCTAAAAGTTTCGTAACTTCACTAGAACGAAAAAATATTCGACGACAAAAGGATATTGAGAAAATGGAGGAGCGCTTGGTGGCCAACGATGCAATAAGCTGAAGGGTCGCTTGGTGGCTGATTGGTTGGCTAGGTGAAAAAAAATGGGAGTAGGCTTCCCATAGGCGGTAGGTCTGGCTGCAGCTCAATTCAGGAGCTTCCTTTCCACGGCTTCTACTGCCGCGTGGAGTAGATGATGAGTGAGATGTCACCAATTCCCGATCCAGTAATAGCTTTCCAGCCCGCGTTGCACCTGCCTGTTTGGTGAATTAGGAAAAAGACCGATGAAGACCGCGTACTCGTTTTTAAGCCTGCCACTGTGCGGAAGGCCAAGGCGTAGATCGCGCGATGAGCTCCGCACAAACCCGCGGCCTAATCGGAAGCCGCCCTTTTGTGATGTCTTTAACGTTACAAATTTACGTTTCTATTTATTTTTCCTATATTTGTCTGCCTCGTGGTCTAGAGGTAGACTATTTGGCTCAGGCTATGAGGTCCTGGGTTCAGTCCCCGCGTCGGGTAAATGTTATTTATATTATTTATGTTTTTTTGAGGTTTTATCGAAAATCTGATATCTCAGAATCAGCTAGAAATCTGACAGAGTGGTGTAGCACTTCCATATCTCGTATGAGTACGTAGAGATGACGGTCCTGGTTATAGCTAGAAATAGTCGATAATCGTTAACATATTGGGAAATTCGACGATGAGGATTACCACTTATCTCACCAACCGAAAAACCGATGAGTCGCGGTGAACCAGAAAATCTGTAGATGTTTGGTTTACTCTGCCTACTCCGCATGGGCGTGATGATACTTTTATATTTATAAGGTATTACGTTTTGAAAAATGTACAATAAAACTTGCTGGTATTTTTGTGTGAAAACTCTAACCATATATAAAACATGTGACGATGTCAAGAAATATATATTAAAGCTTCCTGACTCACATAATATTTAGTCGCGTAATTGATTCAGACAATAAACGTAAATATGTAAATACGGTTATTTGGCATGCGTTACGTGAAAACAAGAAGATATAGCGCTATATAGCTTGTGGAGGTCATGACCTTCTGTAAACATCAAATATCCCCTTTATTATAAATGAAGCTTTGAAACATTCTTGAAATAATGTATATGCTATCATTTAAGGATCTTGTAAATTAACCAGGTTGATCATCATATGTTTTTGTAAATTCAAATATAATGTTTTTTACGTTTAGATATGAGAAAATGGCTGATTTAAAAGTAGGATCAAAATAAAACGCCTAAACCAATGGATAGAATAGGACAGAGTAAGAAATTCTGATATACTATTCATGCGAGGCATCGATGGCAATTGGTTAAATACGTTTTGTTTAATTGAAATCAAATTACTTTTAAAACATAATAAATATCACTGGACAATTTATACGAATTGAGAATTGATTCAACCCCAATTATTATATTATAAACCCAATTAAATTATTTGCTTGTGATATGGTTGATATGAATAACTTCTCTTATTTTTTTATATATTTTCTCATCTTTTAAACCTTACCTGGACTTCAACAATTAGTTCAAAACCAAAATTAGCCAAATCGGTTCAGCCGTTCTCGAGTTTTAGCCAGACTAACGAACAGCAATTGATATATATATATATATATATATATATATATATATATATATATATATATATATATATATATATATATATATATATATATATATATATATATATATATATATATATATATATATATGTATATAGATTATGTATTAATTTATGTACTTGTTTTGTACATAAATTAATACATAATCTATATATACATATGTATATACGTGTTGTATATACATATGTATATACAACACGTATATACTTTTTATTTTGATTATATTTCAATACTATGATGATAGGTAATGGAATTCTGGAACATTTTGCTTGGGTATATGGTAACACCGCCTATCCCTGCCGTAATTTTTTTTTTTTTTTTTTTTTTTTTTTTATAGAAGAGGGGGCAAACGGACAGGAGGCTCACCTGATGGTAAGTGATTACCGCCGCCCATAGACAACCACACTACCAGAGGTCTTGTAATTGCGTTGCCGGCCTTTTAAGAATGAGTAAGCTCTTTTCTTGAAGGTCCCTAAGTCGTATCCATTTGGAAAAATTTCTGCCGATAGCTGGTTCCACAAAGGAGTGGTGCGGGGCAAAAAATGCCTCGAGAATCGCACGGTTGTGGTTTTCCAGACATCGAGATGGTGAGGATGGAACTTCGAATTTTGTCGCGATGTCCGATGGTGAAATTCGGCAGCAGGAATTAATCCAAACAGTTCCTCGGAACATTCCCCATGGTAGAGCCGATAAAAGATGCAGAGTGATGCCACATCTCTACGTAACGCCAAAGAATCAAGCCGATTTGAAAGAGTCTCGTCCTCGACAATTCGAGCCGCCCTACGTTGAATTCGATCAAAAGGAAGGAGCTGGTACTGAGGAGCTCCCGCCCATAAATGAGAGCAGTACTCCATATGAGGCCGGATTTGCGCCTTATAAAGTAATAAGCGATGGGCCGGTGTGAAGTACTGCCTGGCCCTACTGAGAACTCCCAGCTTTTTAGAGGCTAATTTAGCCTTGCCTTCCAAGTGACCGCGGAACTGAACGTCACTCGTAATGTCGACTCCAAGTATTCCAATACTGGCTGTGGCTTTCAGGGAAGTATTTTCAAAACGAGGTGATACGACAAAGGGTGATTTTTTAGCGGTAAACGCGCAAACTTGTGTCTTAATGGGGTTGAATTGGACCAAATTTAATCGACCCCACTCCGAAGCAACAGAAAGTTGTGCTTCAATTTCTGACACTAGTTTGTTCCGGCACTCGTTGACGTGTTCCAGAGAAATTCCGCTGCGGCCAGAGTACAAAGCATCGCCCGTACTGTCATCCGCATAACAATGAATGCTGCTCGATCGCAACATGTCATTAATGTGCAGAAGAAACAGCGTAGGCGATAGCACACAACCTTGAGGAACACCAGCATTGACGAGTTTAAGGTCAGAGCATGCGCCATCAACAACGACCCTTATACTCCGATCCGTCAGAAAACTGGTGATCCATTTGCACAATTTCTCAGGAAGCCCATAGGATGGAAGCTTGGAAAGAAGTGCCCTGTGCCATACCCGATCAAAGGCCTTCGCTATGTCCAAACTAACTGCCAATGCCTCTCCTTTATTCTCGACTGCCTCCGCCCATCTATGTGTTAAGTAAACCAGAAGATCACCAGCTGAGCGTCCGCGACGGAAACCGTACTGGCGGTCACTAATCAGCTGGTGCTCCTCAAGATACCTCAGAAGCTGGCAGTTGATAATGGACTCCATTATTTTGGAGAATAAGGAGGTTATCGCTATAGGCCGATAGTTGGACTTGACCGATCGATCGCCTTTTTTAGGGATTGGGTGCACTAAGGCGGTCTTCCAAGTTATGGGCACGACGCCTTTTGAGTAGGAGAGTCGGAACAAATGCGTTAAAACCGGTGCCAACTCTGGAGCACACATCTTTAGCACGATTGGAGAGATGCCATCAGGCCCACTCGACTTATGGACGTCCAAGGAAAAGAGTGCCTTACGCACTGTAGTTTGCAAGAACTTTACCTCCGGCATGGAAGTATCACACCGCGGGATAGTAGGCGGTGTATTTCCTTGGTCGTCCAAAGTCGAGTTGGCTGCAAAAAACGAGCCTAAGAGATCAGCTTTCTCTTTTGCAGAATGGGCTAGAGAGCCATCATCTTTGTGCAAAGGTGGAAAAGAGGGCATACAGAAATTACCTTGAACAGCTTTGGCTAGAGACCAGAACGCACGAGTTCCCGAAGGAAGGCGAACTAGCTTCCCGCCAATTCTGCCAATGTGCTCGGATTTTGCCTTAGCGATGGTTCTTTTAAAAGACCTAGAGGCATAATTGTACTAAAATCACATCAGTGTCCATCATCGTCGTATTCCGGTTTGAAGAGTGAAGTAGCCAAAAGACTTATGCATGTGGTATTACCATGCCACCACAGATATAACAACGAACCATTAACATCTTTGGTGTCTATAGGCGATGGTTTTACTTTTCTTCAGAAGAGCCTCCAACTTGTTTGGTATCAAATAATATATGTATAAAAAACTTTACAGACACTTTTTACAGGAAAACAATTTATATATACTACCGAATCGGGAAGCGATTACACACTGAGATGACGCAGCTGAAAAAACTCAATCGGCTTGTATTATTATTATTTTTTATATTAGATTACTAGCTGCAGCGTGCAGTCCGCTGCATTAAGAGTTTTTGGCGAATCCCGCGGGATCACCTAATTTTTCCGAGATAAAAAATATCCTATGTACTATTCCAAGTCATTATCAACCTGTGTGCCAAATTCCATTCAAATCCGTTCTGTAGTTTTTGCGTGATTGAGTAACGAAAATCCATCCAAACATCCATCCAAACATCCAAACTTTTGCATTTAAGTATAATATTAATATAGATTTCGTAATAAAACAAGAATTATGTAATACTACAAAAATATAAATGAGTATAAGAAGAAATGTTTTTATTTAGGTTGCAAAGTTTGAAAATGTGCAAACTTTTTGGCTTAACTACAGATGTTATGTATTTCGGCATCTAAACTATGGCGGTGTGTTTTCGGATGAATTGAGCGGTTCAAAGACTACAAGGACGTTTACGCCGGTTCAACGAAAAGCTTTAAAAAACCTTCTGCTCGACCAAATGAAAGTAATGCTTATGATACAGCGACATTGTATGGGGAGAGAAGGGTGGGGGCTGGAAATGTGATTAGTTTTCTGGATCATTTTGATTAAAATTTTCCTGAAGTGAAATTATTCTTTAGTCAAATAGCCACCAGAAAATTTTTACATATATGCGTAGTAAGAAATATTTGTATGGTTTAAAAATTTGATTAAAATTAAGTACACCACGCTAGTTACTCTATAAAGAAAGCAGAGTATACATAACGTTAATTGTCATTCAGGTAAACATGATGGGGGTAAGGAAGTAGATAAGATGGGTGGCCATTCCTATGGCTCCACCAAATGTTGACTAGTGGTTTCTTCTTGTGAGAATCGAGATTAGATAGTCATCATCATAATATTTAGTGCAATAGTAATAAGTTTTTTTTTTTTTTTAATATCATAAGATAGCAAACAAGCAGATGGGTCTCCTGATGGAAAGAGTCAACCATCGCCTATAGACACCAAAGATGTTAATGGCGCGTTGCTATCTTGTGGCGAGGTCTAATGCCACATGCATAAGTTTACCGGCTACCTTACCCTCCAAACCGGAACATGACAGCGACAAGTACTGACGCTATTGCGGCAGGAATAGGTAAGGCGGTGGTACCAGACCCGGGCGAGACAATGCAGAACTCTACCACCTAGTAGCCACGATGGGAGTGACTCGATAGCCAATCGGTCGCCTTTTACAACCTGCCTGGCAGAACGGCAGTTGGCCTATTCTTCAAAGGAGGCCGGGACCAACACGGCGAACACACTAACAGTATGTGAATGTAACTTATTATTATTAGACTTCAAGTTGCTATTGCAATTTCAAATTTTGAGTATAATCTCGACCAAATAACATTTTTTCCAGGCAAATGGGCTGAAACCGGGCAAAAACTACATCGATAGTCGTTAAAGTTGAATAGTCAAGCGACAAGCTGGAGAGGCATAGTATCTGGACAAATTCTTCATTCCGCGTATCATGCCAGGTAAACGGCGTGATGATAACAAAATTATCTTCATGCCCGTATACCCAAAGAGGTAAGCAGGTACAACCAATGCACCCACAATTAGCTGAAGATACTTAGTCCCAGAATTTGATAGGTGGCAAGCCTATCGCCAATCGGGCACTTGTCCAACTTGTTTTTATCAGAAAACTAAAAAAAAAATATTTTTAATTGCCCGACTCGGGAATCAAACCAGGGACCTCACGTAGTCAACACCGACATAGGACTACTAAACCAAAGTATAGAATAGAATAGATTAAGTAGAATATATTTTTATTAAAATTGAGTATATGAAATACATTTTTTGAACGTCAAAACGATCATCACAGAAAAAAACATATTACAATATTCTAAAAAAATAAATAATTTAAATACATTCGCTTATACCTTAAATTATTTAAAAATTTTGAATTATTACAATAGAAAAATCTGGCAATATAATCAATTATATATCTTTAAATATTTTTTATATCATAAGGTTTTATTTTAACAAAAATGGCTTTACTAGTGGATAAGAAAACCAATCCTATAAACACTAAGAATGATAAAGTTGCTTTGTTGTTTGTGTAAAAGGGATGATAATGACATTTATATAAGTTTACCGGCTACCATAGCCTCCAAACTAAAAAACGATAGAGACTTTAATCTTTTCACATCCATAAGTTGCTCCTACTATTACAGCGTGGTGCCGAATTAATTTACATAAAATTTACCGGCTACCATAGCTTCCAAACTGAATAACGACAGAGACAAATATTGACGTTTTTACGGCAGGAATACCCAGACCCGGGCTAACCGTTACAAAACTCTACCATCTAATTGTCAGTTATCACAACAGTAGGAATTAGTATACCTAATCGTTCGCATTTTATGAATTACCAGGCAGGATAGTAGATGATCTATTCTTCATAATAACCTAGAAACAACAAGGAGGAATGAAACTAATCGTTTGCCCTTATATTGATCTGAGTATCTGGAAGAAAAAAATTACTGCCTTAATGATACATATCTGGTTATAGACAAGAGATGGGTATGTGTCACTAACATCGTGTCTATTAACTAGGTGGTAGAGTTCTGGAACGTCTCACCTGGTTTCAATATCACGCGTTGATGCCACTTGCATAAGTTTACCGGCTCCTTACTCTTCATTCTGAAACGCGACAGTGATAAGAACTTACGCTCTTGTGGTAGAAATAGATAAAGCGGTGGTACCAAAGCCGGGCGAGACATAGCGTAACATACCACTTAGTAGCCACGATGGTAGTGATTTGCATTGTCAATCATTCGTCTATTACAAACTGCCTGGCAGATTAGTAGATGGTATGATGATGATGATGATGATGGTGAGATTTTATAATTTTTCAAATAATAAAATCTCAATGACGTGACTTTAATTTCAATTAAAAAATCCATATTTTAAACCTAAACTCAACACGTAAAAAATATACGAAAGAATCCTGTTTTCTTCAACAAATTGGAACGAGTCATACATATAAATTTAATTGAAAAGACGACTGGTTTGAATTTATTGGTGTTCCGAATGAAACACAAAAGGCCTTAATTAAGAAGACGGATCTGAAGTGGTCTGAGACGGCGGATGACCGCACCACACAAGGGTCGCAGGATCAATAGAGCTGATTAATGTAATTACAAGTAAGAGCTATTTAAAAGTAAATAGGTTCCATCGTTCGCGTTGAATTAAAACGAATAACAACATGTCTGCATAAAACAAGTTTTTTCCATTTATTATTTACGTTATTACATGTTTACAATGATAATGAGTTCATTGTCTTTTTATTTTAATTTAATGTCTATTTATATTATTTTATTAAAATATTGTCTTTGTAATCCAAATTACAAATATCAACGGTGAAATATTTTTTAAATAAAATAAATCGACTTCAAATATCTCTTAACTAGCTGTTACCTGCGTTTTCGCTCCCGCATATTTATTTTAGAACTTATTTGACCTTTCTTAATAAGTTATTTTATTAAAATCTCTAGATAGCCGGGCGGGCTGCTAGTATTGTATAAAAATAATATTTACATATTCATCTTAGTTATTTATATACGATATATTTTTATTGTCAAAATTTAAGTATAAAACATAAGACTAACCTAAAGTACCTATAACTTCTAAACTTCCTAAGCTTCCTATATCTAATATTGTAACTAATTATATCTCAAGCCAAAAATACTTATTGGTAACACACTTATCGAACAAACTAACGTAATTATAAAAGAAACTTGTAATTAGCAGGAAATACCTAAACTACAAGATATGACAATAATATTATATATACCGAACTATACTCCAAACAAAATATACCTTAGCTATAAGTATTAGGATTGTTATGTATGTAACACATCTATGTAACCAACTAACGTAACTATTAAAAAATTTGTAAGCCGGTTGAACCTGCAGGTCATCGTTGAAACCTCCCGCTAAATTAAAAAAATATATATGCCTAAGCATAGTTTTGAGTTCGAAGAGTTCAAAAATCTAAAGTTTTTTAAAAATGATACTTAGTTATTCAATGTTCGAAAAGATATATATATTTTTTTTCAAAATGCAATTTTTAAGCATTTGAGCAATAACATTCAACGCAATTTTTGAGCTCTAAATGTTTTAGGTTATATTTTACGATTTGCTTAGGGCTACATAATATTATATCCTTACAATTTAGGGACACCGCATACGTACTCTCTGTTGGCCTAAAGTTTGACTAGAGGAGAATGCCACTAGGCATTAAGTTCGCCTTTTGTACAAATTAATTTAAGGTGTACAATAAAGCTAAATAAATAAATAAAATAAAAATTCTGGTCATCACGATTGCAAGCCAATCTTTTATGGACCCTAGTTCACTAACGACTGTTTTATTTTGTATCGTCTCCACTACTATATGCTACTGCAATGATAATTGTCTACTAAATTTTTTTATTATTCAAAAAAAATCAGTCATTAGTTTGTAGTTAGATGTACAAATACTAAACCAATTATTGTTATCGCCCAAGGGTGCTACGCCTTCGTAGCAAAACGCGTAGGCAACGAAAACGCTACGACGTTTGTTTTAACTAAGCAGCAACTTAAACAATAATATCCTTATGATGAGAGCTTGGAATTGTAACATATCAGCAATTATGTTTCAAAGTTAGAGTCAAGTATCATGCTAGCATTTGTACGATATTTTATTGGACACATTTTCTAAGTTATACGCTATATGATTTTTGCAGTTATACGTTTAGTCATAAATGTTATTATATGCTAGATGCGGCCTACAGTCCGCTAAGTAATGGTTTAAAGGATTAATTTGTTATTTTTTTTATAAACACGCAAATAATACATTTTTCGTTCAAAAAAGCAGCCGTTTATAATATTAATTAATTAAAGCCGCCAGTTGATTAAAAAAAATGTAAAGATGTGACATGATGATATACTTTAGTAACTTTTTATATTCTTTGCATTAGTTAATAACTGAAACGCGTTTATATATAATTTATGGTACAAAAATTTTAATAAGATACTCTTAAATAATTGCACGTTATGGAGATGCACGTACATTGTTTTTTATATCATTAGATAGCAAACAAGCAGATAGCTCTCTGAATGGAAAGAGACAACCTTTGCCTAAGGTACCAAAAATGCTAATGGTGCGTTGCTATCGTCGTAGCGGAGTCCCAATACCACATGCAGATATTTATGGACAACCTTACTCTCCAAACTGAAACACGACAGTTTCAAGCACTGAAGATATTGCGACAGGAATAGGTGAGCCGAACAGGGTGAGATGATGCAGAATTCTACCACCTAGTAGCTGCGATAGTGACCCGCATAGTCAATTATTTGCCTCTTACGGACTATCGACCAGAACGGCAGATGGTATATTCTATGAAAAGAACCAAAGATTGATATAGAAAAAAGCCATTAAATACATTCGCCATATGAATGTAAATGCTTAGCTAGAGTATTTAACATTATGATCATTCTCTTAATGCTGGGACTCGCATCCCCCGTGTTGGTCTGGGCTCCATTCTGCCAGGCAGATCGTAAAATGCGGCCGATTGGCTATTACGTGTCTACCTTTATGACTACTAGGTGGTACAGTACCGCAACGTTTCGCCCGGGTATTTGGTACCACCGCCTTAACTATTCCTGCAATAGCTTCAGTGCTTGTCATTGTCGTGTTCTGGTCTGGAGGGTGAGGTAGCCGTTTGTTAAAATGGTACTTACTATAAGTATTGATTCTTAGAAAGCTGTATATTTCGAAAAGGATGATCGCCTCTGATCTTTGGCATGACATTCAACTTAAATTTGAGATCTAAGAGATTGATTTGGCTAAATTATCAATAGGTTGAAAAATTTCGACGCATTGTCAAAAATATTTTTTTCAAAGATTTTCGTCATTGATAAATTCCAAACGAATTGACCGATTTTGATGCAATAACGGTACTTGACGCAGTTTAAAAAAAAACTGATAACATTTTTAAGTCAATCGGTGTATTAGTCTGAAAGTTATTTCAAAAATATTAAGTTTGCTAAAAACAACGTAATTATAATATTTGAAAAGCTGTAGCTTTTGAAAATTAGATTCGATTTTGATTTTTGAAACGGTATTCGACGCAGTTTTTTTAGTTCGAAAATGTCGTAGAATACAAAAAAATGATCGGTTGAAAGATTTCGAAGTTATGACGAAAAAACACTGTTTTCAAAAATCGTCGACGATTACTCAAACGGATAAACCGATTTAGATACAATTTGTTTATTGGACGTAGTTTTTTGAGGAATAGAGCTAATCAGTTTTTCTACTTTTTTTTTTAATGCTACTCAAAAATGCTACCCATAAATACATACATATTGACCCATCAGCGCTTACCGTCAGCGCGTGGTCAGCGTGGCACTTAAACCAGCCCAAAAGTTATGAGATGTTTACATATATACACACACCTACACATACATACATAGATACATACAGATATCCTGACGTCGTCGCGAAAATAGTCGTAAAAAGTTCCTCAAAACGTGGAGATCTGGTGAAAACTCGATTTTCGAAAATCCGGGCAAAATCAGTAACTTGCTTATTTACATACGTAGCGAGAAGTTAGAAAACATACGTTTATATTAACTTATGCTATATCATCTGTTATATCTTTTAATTAGAGACGATACTTCGTTCCTTAGTCTATATACATTTATATTACATTACGCATTTCAAACGCATCTCTACAAAATTTGATTTATAGTTTCATATATGTAATTAAAATGTTAGTTTTTTAATTAAAAATTAAACACTTCGAAAGCTTACCTGAAGCTTTCAACATTCCTGGCAGGGAGTTGAAAATTTATAAATTAGAATGGCTTAAAATTACATGAGAGCACTCGGTAACTTAGCGCAACAACGGTATCATGGTTTAACTAAACTAATAAAGCAACTTTTAACTCACTATTACATGTAAGTTTTGATAAACGTAGCACGTGTGTTGGCAAAACGCGCATGTGTAGGTGGCGACGCGCACGCGCGGTGGCAAGATGACGTCACAGGCGGTTCTCTCACACGCCATCACGCCAGTCGTGCCTCTGCCGGCTTCGCCACGCCAGCCACTCTTCGCGCGTAGGCCACCTCGCGTAAACAATAATAAAAACACGATGCACCCCCGCCACTTATGATAGCACAGCCACGATATAACATTTTGGTGTATTTATTTTGCATTTTGATGTATTAATTTTCGAGTGTGGATAGTGTTTTGTGACACACCGTTAAAAAACGTGTCTTTTTTGTGCCATTTTTTCTAACATAGTTGATAAATACGATATCTTGCAGTACAAAGTTTAATATTCTATTGCCTTCTGCCTCTAAGTAGTATTTTAATAGAAGCTTCGGAGTGTACAGAATTAGGTGCGCTAGTTAGATTTATAAGACGGTAGTAATAAATAGTTTTTATATTAAAAAAAAAAACTATTATCGATGTCTTTAATTTGTGGAGGTGAGTGTTTACATTTTTCACCTTGCCCTAGCGACTTGATAGCCACTAATAGACAACTATGTACTTTAAAAATAGGATGAATTAATTTAAATACTTACATTATGATGTTTAAGTGTAGTTTTAAGTTTTAATCTAATTCAATCTTAATGATATATATTAAATCATTACATATCATTTTAAATATCATCTTTGCTCCGGCGGCGAAATGATTTGCATCACAATTTCAAGACGTGTCACTCATTTCATACCATCTTCACGTCGAAAATTCAAGTACACTCAAAATATACTAATGTACTGATGCAATATTAAAGAGACATTGCTTTATGTATAAATTTTAATGAAAATAATTATCACAACTAAAATTATCGTAACTTTACTACGACAATTAGTTAGGATAATAAAAGTAGTTAGGATAATTATTAGTTAGGCTTTTATATTTAAATATGACTGATTTGCAAAACAATATTGACATAAAATTAATTCAAATAAAAGAAATAAATTTTACCAAACGTTTATGCTTATACGTTTGTTTGGTAATAATAAAATATAAAACAATCTGTCATTATAATTTTCAAATCTATCTGTATATCGATACATGAAACCGAAACTTTGTATTCCTTTTAAAGTTAATCACGCGAACGGTGAAATATGAAATTTGTCACAGCTAAAATTTACATTTCGGAGGATTTCCAAAATCTAATGTTTTTAAATGAAATGCATTAAACCATTGTATACAACATAAATTGTTATTATACACTACATGTATATGACACACACGATAATATTTACATGTACCTATACTATTTTCTTTACGTCTAAGGTCTGTTATCAAACTTATATGAGTCCATGGTTGAATTTCGACTAGAGGGTGATTGCTAGTTAATATAAATTCGTAATAGTTTTTTTTTAAGAAGACAAGGCAAACAATAACTGACGCAAAGTTGCTTAGTTATTGTAAAAGCTGAAAATCTCAAGGAAAATTAATAGAAAATCACTAATAATTATTATTAACTATTTATAAGTTGGTAAATATATTTAAAATCGTCATTAGCAACGCTGCGAACAGTAACGTTATCATATTAAAACCATTGTTAATCACCACTTAGTTCAATGTTAACGTTATCAAGTTAGGATAATTTTTAATCACCATTATGTTTTATTAAACTACGAGTAATAACTCACTACTAGATTTGTTTTAAAATTTTGTTTCTTATTTCCTAAAGATTTAACCTAAAGTTTTTTCATTTTTTTCATCTGCCAAACTGCTCCCTTACGCACGACACATTTTATATCAAAACCCGTTCAGGCGTTCCGAGGTTTATACCAGTCATACTAACTACACGCTTTCACATTTTTTGTTTACAATAGTTTTAGTTTACAATACATGCACACAGCACACACATATCAGAATCCGCTCAGATAAGCGTGAAGTAATAATATAAACAAAACAAAATAATAAATGTATCATGTAACAATACCATTATAATAATTATTACTCTTTAAAACAACACATGCAATGTTCTAAAGTATAAATAAAATAAAATTATTACGATTGAATATCTTATAGTTGATAATATTTATTAACTAGCTGACCCGGCAAACATTGTTCTGCCTTTTTAACTACTCTTATCTTTTTCTATATTTTCTCACCTTTTAAACCTTCCCTGGACTTCAATTATTAATTCAAAACCAAAATTAGCAAAATCGGTTCAGCCGTTCTCGAGTTTTAGCGAGACTAATAAACAGCAATTGATTTTTAAATATGAGATATAGATTAGGACTGACTGAAATAAAATGGAATATTTAATAATTAAAGCTGCTACATCAGCTTTAATTATTAAATAAAGCAAGAAATTACGTAAGCAAAACAATACATACTATTATTATAAATTAAACTTATTCACTTAATAATAAATACTTATTAAGAATTTTAAAAAAGTTTCAACGTTTAATCAATCGTATTTGGTGCAATTGAAATACCATATGGGCTATTTTAAGTAACGATAAATACTTCCGCTTTGTAATTAACCTAAAACATAATACTATCAATTTAATTAATTTATATACTCAGAGCTGAATAAAAATCTCGCATAGCAAATAAGTCTTTAAATGTCGGTTATTTTTAACTATTTTACATGCTTGTTTTTTTATTGTATTCTGTGGAAGAGGGATAAAAAAGAAAACGGTAATACATTTTAAGCAAACAACAATAGATACTATTTAGAATATTATTCTCACTAAATTTTCCACTTTTACTTGTTGTATCTAGATTCCAATTGTTAATTTTTATTTAGTACAAGCTATTTCCCGCGTCTTTATTTACTTGACCTACACACATTACTTCCCTAAAGCAAAGAAAAAGTTTTTTCTCACGTGACCTACACAAATTACTTTTCTTTACTCAATCGGGTAAAACGGTTTTTAAAATAGGTCTAGTAGTTTTTGGTTTGTCTACTAAAAACAAACTAATTTAACCGTTCTATAATAATTGAATAGATCTTCTATTAGTTATTATCTTAAAATTAGTAAAGGAATTGTTAAAAATTTCCAGTAGTTTTTTGGTTTATCCATTTAAAACATCTTTATGTTATTAATATAGACAACGAAAACAAAACTGAACGCAATAGAATTTATGCCTTATGCATGGCTTTTTCTACAAATAGCCATCACGTTTTCTATATGATTGATACAAGTAAACGCCTTAAGCTATATAAACTTTACATTAACCTTTTATTAACTCTGTCATGTTTGTGGTTAGTTAAAGGTCAGTGTGAAACGACTACAGAAAGTCTATATATATAAAAATCAATTGCTGTTCGTTAGTCTCGCTAAAAGTCGAGAACGGCCGGACCAATTTGGCTAATTTTGGTTTAGAATTAATTGTTGAAGTCCAGGGAAGGTTTAAAAGGTGAGAAAATATGGGAAAAAAAGAGTAGTAAAAAGGCAGAACAACGTTTGCCGGGTCAGCTAGTATATATATAAAATGCTAGTTTATATTTTCATTTAAAACACAATTATTGGTTTAAGGATTAGCTTGCCCCCGTGCTCCGTCCGGGTAGGAGACTGGACCAACATGGAGGACCATGTTGGTCCAGTCTCCTCCCCGTGTTGGTCTGAGCTCCTTTAAAGAATAGACTAATTGCCGTTTTGCCTGGCAGGTCATAAATGGCGATTGATTGGCTATACGTGGTATAGTTTCGCAACGTATCTCCCGGGTATTTGATACCACCGCCTTACCTATTCCTGCCGCAATAGCGTTAATGATTGTCATTATCGTGTTCCGGTTTGGAGGGTGAGAAAGCCGGTAGACTTATGCATGTGGCATTGCCATTCCGCCACATGGATAGCAACGCATCATTAACAAACATCTTTGGTGCGTATAAGTGATGATTTCTCAATATCATCTGGAAAGCCATCTGCTTGTTTGTTATCTTATTCGACTTAGCACCTGAGGTCCCAGGTTCGAGGCTCTAGTCGCGACAAAGTGTTATTCAATTTTTTTTATTCATTAAAAAATTGATGAATAAACATGTACAGAGTTGGACTTAATGCTACATGGCCCTATCTCTTAGTCCACTTTAGTCAAATGAGAACAATGTTTAAGATGGGATGCACAGAAAAACTTATTATCGTAATTTTTTAATATTTAAATAAAATAAAATATTAACATAATGCTACATTGCAACATACAAGTTAAACACAAAAAATATAATATACGTACTGTACATTATAATATAAATATCTGGTTGACCGAGCTTGGCTCGGTTTTTCACATACCCATATCTTGGGAACCGAGCTTTTCTTGGACTTGGAACCTTGATAAATCGATTCCTTGACCCGAAAAACCCCTAATTTGTGACTTTCATGAAAATCGTTGGAGCCGATTCCGAAATTCCAATTATATATATACAAGAATTGCTCGTTTAAAGGTATTAGATATACATAAATTACATAAATATATATAAATTATAACATATAATTACATAAATACATATAAAAAATATTCATAAAAATTCATACCCTCAGTAGCAGTTCGTAGTCTTGACGGGTTATGTGTTACAACCCCCAAGCCTCGAATAAAGACATCAAACTCTTGGTCCCGGTTATCCTTAGAAATAGATAATGATCGATATCAGGTCAGTAAGACACGAAGATTAGTTTCATTGACTGGTAAAACGGTAAATTGTGGTGAATATGAAGGGATATCGACGTTCGGTTCATTCTACTTACCTTGCAATGAAACCATCGTGATGATAATTTGTTTAAATATATTGATAATTTTTAGTCCTTCGTATTTAAAATACTTACATGTATTCTATAATATAAATTAGAAATTATATTAAGAAAAAAGTATAATTATTTGTGTAAAAACGTCAACGATACAATGGTATTATTTTAAAATGGATCTAATGCCATATTTGTATGATTTTTTATATTATAGCAAACAAGCAGATAGGTCTCCTGATGGAAAAAGATAACCCACGCCTATAGGCGCCGAAAATGTTAATGGAGCGTTGGTTTCCGTGTAGTGGATTGATAATGCCACATGTATAAGTTTACCAGCTACATTACCCTCCAAAACAGAATCGGACAGTGACAAATATTTATAGCTGCAACAGGAATAGAACAGGCAGTGGTACTATATATCTGGGCGAGACGTTACAAAACTAATATATTATATGTATGTATGATATTATATGTATGTATATATATATATATATATATATATATATATATATGTATATATATATATATATATATATATATATATATATATATATATATATATATATATATATATATATATATATATATATATATATATATATATATATATATATATATATATATATTGTTTATAGGCTACCAACCTTCTCAATGAAACAGGAATAGTGTTCAATTCTCGGGTATGACCATAGTGGTTATCGGTTTTTTATACAGAATTATCTTATAACAGCATGGAGTATGTAAATTGGTTGAGTGTCAACAACAGCTATTACTATCAAAGAGCACGTAAGCTATGTGTCCAGAGATCGCATGTAGTAGTAAACGTAAGTCATCAATTCTGGCAAATATGGCGAAATAAATCACCGTACATTTTAATAGCCGCAAGCAATAACTTAAACTAACTCGGAAGATGATGCTTTTTTATTCAAGGTGCAAAATTTATTCATTTTTCTTTTATAGCTTTAGATAGCAAATAAGCAGATGGCTTTCCTGATGGAAAGATCAACCATCGCGTATAGAGACCAAAGATGTTATTAGTGTATCGCTATCTGCCTGGAGACAAAGCATTCTACATGCATAATTCCATCGGCTACCTTACTCCTTATTTTTTATTTTATATATTTAGCTTTATTGTACACCTTAAATTAATTTGTACAAAAGGTGAACTTAATGCCTAGTGGCATTCTCCTCCAGTCGACTTTTAGGCCAACAGAGAGTACGTATGCGGTGTCTCTAAATTGTAAGGATATAATATTATGTAGCCCTATGCAAGTCCTAAAATATACAGCATACACTATACGTAATATAATATAATTAAACTAATATTGAAATTTATAATACATACCTACACATAGCTCAAACTTACACAAATACTTATAAATACATATAGACTTACAAATACCTAAATAAAATATACATATTAGGTATGAATGAAACATGAGATGATGAAAAAATATACTAATGCCTACCTACAATTAAGCGAATGAATTTTCAGATTTTGTTTAAACGTTAACTTAGTATTCGCTTGCTGCAATGTTAAGGTGGTTAAGGACTGTTCGTTCCACATTCGAGCAGCATGCACTGTGTATGAGTTTGAGACAAAATTGGAACGGTGTAGAGGAATGGACAGAGTGAGATTGTCAGATGATCGAAGGTTCAAATTGTGGGCATTACAAAGGAATTTAAATTTAGATTTTAATTATTTAGGGGCGAGTGACTCTTCAAACCGCAACACGATAATGACCAGTATTAATGTATTGCGACGAGAACAGTTAAGGCAATGGTACTATATACCCAGGCGAGATGTTGCGGAACTTTAATACTTATTAGTCATAATGACATTTGCATGTGTAGCCAGTATTTTACGAATTGCCTAGCAAAATAGCAGATTGCTTATTCCTAAAAAAACCCGGAGCAACAAAGGGAACGTTGTTAAAGCTACATAAACATAAAATAAACACGTATATTTTAGTTCCTTTTAGACTTGTTTGAAATGTTAATGATGTAAAAAGCCAACATCTTCTCTTCAATTGCTAGACACAGACGTTTAGTCTTAATGAAATGGTTTAATATTGCATTTACGTTGAAACGTTTGCTTCATTCTTACGACTTCTTATATAATTACGTTTATTTATTACTAAATGACCCGTTAATGTTGTTTTTGTTAGGAAATCGAAAAAAAAATCATTTTTGATAAAATTTTGGAAAAAGTGCTCGGATGGCGATCGGCTGGCCATCCATCAGCTATCATACTACATTGCGTGATTAATATCTTCGGCTAATCGTGGGTGCACTTATTATACCTCTGCCTACCTCTTCAAAGATACGGGCGTTCAGATGTATTTGCAGATTCACTCGCGAGTAGATTAACATGACGTCAATATAGTTTTTCATACAAAATTTCATTTCCTATATATTTAGGAAGTCTGTTATTTCCATACGAAAATTGCCAGTTAAATAGATGCTGATGATCTTTGAATGAGGATCTCAAAGTATCACGTCAAGGTTACTATGTAATTGCAATATCAATAAAGTAAGAGAATACAAAATTTAGTATTAATAAAGCCATTACTTGTTGTTTAATTCCTTTCATCAATTAGAAAAGAGCTGATGATCTTGAAACGGCTGAACAGATTCTATTGAAACATAGCTAAGAACCATCTCGCAAGACAGGGCTTTCTATAAAAAAAAGCAACCAAATCAGTCCATCCGTCAGGGCGCTGCGATGTCACCGACAGACACACAGATACACACATACACAGATACACACATTCACAGATACACAGATACACATATACACAGATACACAGATACACAGATACACAGATACACAGATACACATATACACAGATACATAGATACACAGATACACAGGTACACAGGTACACAGATACACAGATACACAGATACACAGATACACAGATACACAGATACACAGATACACAGATACACAGATACACAGATACACAGATACACAGATACACAGATACACAGATACACAGATACACAGATACACAGATACACAGATACACAGATACACAGATACACAGATACACAGATACACAGATACACACCTGAAACTTATAACACTCCTCGTTTTGCGTCGGGGGTTAAAAATATCAATTTTCAAAGCCCCCAGAAAATTTTCACATAAAACTACCAAATAATCGAGTTACAAAATATTTACTTCTAGTTGACCCGCACAGCTTTACCCCCAAGTATATTAACATATCATCGATGGAGAAAATATCATACAATTTTTCATTACCTATGTTGGCCACTCAGGGGTTGATTTTTGAACAAAAATTATCCTATATTTGACCCAGTGTCTTCAACTATATCTTTGCTTTTTCTGAAAATTGGTGCAGTGGGTTAGCCACGATAGCATAACAGATAGAAATCGCGTTTATAATATTACTAGTATTGTTTTAGTATAAAATAAAACCTACCCTACTAAATTTATAGACTTTTTTGTACTATGGTATAACAAACAAATAAATGTCTCCCCTGATGGATAAAACAAATCACCTATAGACACCAAAGATGTTTATGGTGCTTTGCTATCTGTGTGATGGGATGGCAATGCCACATGCATTATTCCATCGGCCACCCCACCATCCAAACTGGAATACGACAGTGATGAGCACTGACGCTATTGCGGCGTAAATAAATAAAGCGGTGGTATCAGACCCGTGCGAGACGCTGCAGAACACCACCACCTAGTTGTCACGTTGGAAGTGACATATTTAGCTAATCTAAATGGTCTGTTCTTTATAGAAAGCTCGGCCCAGCACGGGGTAAAAAAAATTCAAGTACATTATATATAATATGTAAATATTATATATGGTTATGTTACGGGTGTAACATAACCATTTGAAAAATAAAATACTGTACTATTTATAAACATTGATGTTTAAATGGAAGCATATCGAACAGAGCAAATAAATGGACAATTGATATTTTTTCTCGGGGCAATGCAAAACACACAACTTTACATTTTTTAATTAAACGTGAATATTTTAGTGTCAATTATTTTATTTACTGTTAACAATAGTGTAAAAAATTCTGCATCAAAAATATGAACATTTTTATAAAGTACATTCAAACCCTTTCATTAATTAATGGCCTTGACTTTAAATATAGATTTTTGGTAGATTTTACACTTTCAATCATCGGCACTTGGTGTAATTTTTATTAGTTAGAACTAGTAAATAACACGTGTACTTTTATTTCACTGTATAGACAAAAATTTTTTGGGATCCGTACCTAAAAGGTGAAATGGGACCCTAATATTAAGCCTCCGCTATTTGTCTGTCCGTCTGTCTGTCACCAGGCTGTACCTCATAAACCGTGATAGCTAGAAAGCTGAAATTTTCACAAATTATGTATTTATGTTATCGCTATAACAATAAAAATAAAAAAATGAAAATATTACAGAGGGTACATATAATAAGCGTGTTTTTTCGATTTTTTTATGTACGTTTCGTATAATGTGCGATATAATACGTTATGTATGGTGAGGAACCTTTCTAAGATAGCTTTATTGCTATCTTGTTATTGCTAAGATAGCAATCAAGCAGATAGCTTTTCTAATAAAAAGAGATTTGCTATGATGGCACGGAAATATATATATATATATATATATATATATATAAACATATATAAATCAATTGCTGTCCGTTAGTCTCGCTAAAACTCGAGAACGACTGAACTGATTTGGCTAATTTTGATTTTGAATTAATTTTTGAAGTCCAGGGAAGGTTTAAAAGGTGAGAAAATGTAGAAAAAATAAGAGTAGTTAAAAAGGCCGAACAACGCTTGCCGGGTCAGCTAGTAAAAAAATAAAGGTATTATCATCATTACCTTTTGATTACTTTTAGTCCCATGTCGATATGTTATGAAAAAATTAGATAATTTGAAAATTTGAAAATTTATATAATTTGACAATTTTTAATTCTAATTTTTATTTTGGGACGTAAAAACGGAATTACGAATTCTCACATTAGTGAAATTTTATAAGTAAAATTTATTTATATAAATGTTTCCAAAATAAAAGCGAAAAATTGCGAAAACCCGGTTTCGTAATTTTTTGTAAGTAAAATGTTCCTGACCTAGAAGGTATTAGGCTTATTAGGCTTATTAATAATAAAATTGTAGTTATAACATTTACTGGAAGCAAATATTATTTCCCCCTGATTAATAGACTTTAGACTACTGCAAAAAAGTCAGATATTGTTAAATGGTGATGCATCATGGATTTCAAAAATAGCTAGGATAATCATCGTTGCCCATTAGGAACTCTAGGTAAAATCCCAAAAAAGGTTGTTGAAACCAAAAATACCTAATTTAATATTTCAAAGCTTTAACTTTAGAACGCAATTTTATTGACTTTATCGATTTTGAACCTTTAAACAGCATAAACTGTAGTCTTAGTAAGCTCTAAAAACGTTGTCTTGGTAGAAAATTAATTGGTGGAGAAATCACAGTGATATTTCTTCCAGCTGACCCGAATAAGAGAAAACACAATTATCGAAATATTAAAATAGTGTAAAATAAAAAAGTTTGTTACTTTTTTATTGTACATATTGTAGACTATTCGAGTCGAGATTATCATCGTGGCTACTAATTGTTAGACTTCTGCATTCTCTTGCCCGAATCTGGTACCACCGCTTTACCTATTCCTGATGCAATAGCGTTAGTGTTTGTCACTGTCGTGTTCCGGTTTGGAGAGAAAAGTAGCCAATAAACATACGCATGTGGCATTAAACCCACACCGATAACATTGCACCATTAACATCTTTGATGTTTATAAGCGATGGTTGTCTCTTTTCATCTTTTCTCTTTCATCTGCTTGTTCGCTATCTTATGATGTAAAAATATACTGTGTATGTTTTATTTACCCTTTAAATTTGTATGTATATAGAACTAGCTTTTGTCCGCGGTTTCACTCGCGTTAAATTCCCATGTGGAAGGAATAAGACAAAAAGTAGCCTATATCACTCTCCATCTCTTCCACTATATCTACTTAAAAAATCACGTCAATTCGTCGCTCCGTTTTGCCGTGAATGACGGACAAACACACACATACACTTTCACATTTATAATATTAGTATGGATATTTCCTTAAATATATCAGCCTTTACACGATTTCGTAATCAACAAAACATATTCCCCACACATTGTTAACATTCTGTAGCCCTTCAGATTGTTTCGGTGTCAGTGTCACCTGCACGTATTTGACGCTTGAAGCGGTTTCCACTCCTCAACTTTAACAATAAGGGTATTTAAAGGATTGTTTAGATCTGTTCTTGAAATGGTAAATTGTAATTGAAATTTAACGTACTTACTCAAGCAAATTGTGTTTTAGAATTGCTATAAATATAATATTTTACTGAAAATATAATTGAGTGATTAGATAAATAAAATTACATACTAATATAAATATAAAATACTGTTTATATGTCTGTTACATTTTCCCAGCTAAGCTGAACTGTTTTTGATAAAATTTTGTTAAGTGTAAGTTAAAAAATGGGCTACCTAAAAAAGGAAAATCATATGAAATTTCTTATAATAGAACAAATGTCTTCACACCAGTATCCCCGAAGAAATAGGCAGATATAAAATCAGTGCACCCACGATTACCCGAAGATACTTTGTCCCACAATGTATTAGATGGCAAGCCTATCGCTAACCGGGCACTTATCCAATCCCGGGATACATTGTTTTTATCAAAACACTAAAAAAATCACATTTTTGAATTATCCGGCCCGAGAATCGAACCCGGGACCTTATATGGTTAACACCGACACCGGACCACTAGACCACAGAGACGATAATAACAACTCCGCCCGCAAACTTTTGAAACTATTGATATTTGTAACTTCTGAATTAAAAACTGATGACTTTAAAATTTTTAAATAATAAAGAGTTTCGGACTACGAGTTAATAAATTAAAGCTAAATGTACATTTTGACTTTTATCCCCTATACCACGAGAACCGTACTGAATTTTGGGATAAAAACTATCCTATATGTTGCTCTAGACTCTCAGCTATCTTCATGTCAAATTTAATTAATTTTTGTCCAGCAGATTTTGAGTGATTGACGCACAAATTAACAGACAAAATTCTAAAAATTTGTGTTTTTGCTTCTGTTATCGATCTTTTTTCCCCGTGTTGGTTCCGGGCTCCTTTGAAGAATAGACCAACTGCCGTTCTGCCAGGCATGTTGTAAAAGGCGATCGATTGGCTATGCAAGTCACTAACATCGTGGCTACTAGGTGGTAGAGTTCTGCATTGTCTCGCCCGGGTCTGGTACCACCTTTCCTATTCCTGCCGCAATAGCGTCAGTGCTTGTCACTGTCGTGTTTCGGTTTGGAGGGTGGGGTAGCCGGTAAACTTATACATGTGGTATTAGACCTCGCCACAAGATAGCAACGCACCATTAACACCTTTGGCTTCTATAGGCGATGGTTGACTCTTTCCATCAGTAGACCCATCTGCTTGTTTGCTATCTTATGATAAAGAAAAAAAATTAACCGGTCCAATTTATATTCTTCAAAAATCTTTTATAAGCAGAAATCCCTTTTCTACTCTTTTATTATATATATATAAATACAGACTAGCTTTTACCGTGACTACGTGCGCGCGGAATTCGTTTCCTTCGCTCGTACTGGTCGTAGCGTAATGGTATATACCTATAGCTTATTGTTAAGAATTTAAAACGTTATAGTATCGATATGCATGCGCATTTCATGCTGTTTCGTGATTGGTTCGCCATGTTTCATGCTGTTTCGTGATGGGTTACCAACTAGCGCTAGAAGACGTCGTCATAATATCATATACCATAACGTTATTTCACTACGAATTAACCAATCCCGAAACAGCATGAAACGCGTAAACATATCGATATTGTAACGTTTTAAATCCTTGCTTATACCCTTCCCCAATAATTGGGCTATCTACTTGTAGTTCCAGAGATTAGCGCGTTTAAACAAACAAACAAAAAATCTCTTCAGCTTTATTATATTAGTATAGATTAAGCAATATTAATGACCTCAAAACGTTTCATATTCAAAGTTAAGAAGTTACTCAGTCGGTTTATTTAGGACGGGTGTTAAACATAAACTTCAGAGTATAACTTATATGAGTAGTTACTTTACCTTTTGAACCC
The DNA here is from genome assembly GCA_036924255.1 of Apodemia mormo. NCBI lineage: Eukaryota > Metazoa > Arthropoda > Insecta > Lepidoptera > Riodinidae > Apodemia > Apodemia mormo. The sequence goes on from JAUPFN010000008.1 coordinate 4,161,584, forward strand.
TATGGAGACAAGTGTCGTCCCTCCCAATGCTAAAATAATACTAACACCAGCTTTAGTGTACCCTTTGACATGAATAATTTAGCTATAAAAGTACATGGAATATATTATGTTGTAGAAATAATACATTGTCTACATATTTATACGTGAAGCAAAAACTTTGTAGGTACCCCTTTTAGGACAATTACGCGAAAGGAGTTTGATATTTGGCACAGTTAAAGTTGTGAACTTTGACTGCTTGCTGACTCTCCAGAAAATGATTTTTAATAATATGTACAGTAGCGGTACGAATAGGTTCGTCAGTTTTCAAATTGATTCATTTAACAAGCTGCGAGCACATATGATCTTTTGAAAATTTGTCACATAATAGACTTTTGTATAGAAAATTATGCTTAAATGTTCGATGATATGGTTCAGACTTGCTTGCATCAACACTATTTCCTTATTTTATCTCGTGTAAATGATTATGATCTAGAGATGCTAATTTTTTTTTTAATTAAAAACTTTTTATTGATTTGACCTGCCATTAATATTTATGATAAAACCATTGTCATGGTTAATGTCCCCGTTGTTATTTCTAGTGTTATTCAATATTTTATTGCAAAATATATTTGCCATATCCTTTATTTTCGTAATATCATAATAATGCCGAGACCTTTAAGAATAATTGAAGAACGAGCAGCAATAATTGATTCAAGAATGTTAGATAAACTTTATTTGATATGTCACATTTATTTGATGTTAGTAGAACTGCTTTTTGTACTGGTATGTTGGCATGATTGATGCGTACACTAGTGCAAGCGAAAATAGATCTTAAGGTGAACTATTTTTACCGTGACTATATTAGAGATAATATATTAAATATATAAAAAACGGTCAAGTACAAGTTGGACTCGCACAAACTAGGTAACCTTAGCTGCACATATATTTAAAGATTCTATGTAAACGGTACAATTAATAAATAAAAAAATATTGCTGAACAAATTACACGAATTGATCTAACCCCAAAGTAAGCAAATTATTTGCTTATTTTATGAGTGCTAGTCAACGATACTAATACTTACAAATACATATATAAATACTGTTACATACAAAATACACACCCAAACCCAGAAATAAAAACATCTATACTCATCACATAAATGTTTGTCCCTGTCAGGAATTGAACCCGAGCCCCCTCGATTCGTTGTTAGGTTTGCTAACCACTCGACCAACGGGGCGGTCGGCGGAGGCGGAACATATCCTAAAGTTTTTATAGATAATGGTATGGGACGCTGTATGCGTAAGTTCGATTGACACTTTTTTTTTTCGGTCCGTGGCGCTAAATTTAGAGTGGTTATTACCAAAGAATATATTTTTCCCGTGTTGGTCCCAGGCTCCTTTGAAGAATAGACCAACTGCCGTTCTGCCAGGCATGTCGTAAAAGGCGACCGATTGGCTATGCGAGTCACTATTATCGTGGCTACGAGGTGGTAGAGTTCTGCATTATCTCGTCTGGGTCTTGTACCACCACCTTACCTATTCCTGCCGCAATAGCGTCAGTGCTTGTCGCTGTCGTGTTCCGGTTTGGAGGGTAAGGTAGCCGGTAAACTAATACATGTGGCATTAGACCTCGCCACAAGATAGCAACGCACCATTAACAACATAGGCGATGGTTGACTCTTTCCATCAGGAGACTCATCTGCTTGATTGCTATTTCATGATATAAAAAAATATATATTACTGATAGCTATATTTTTGAAGAAGACGAGACAAACGATAGCTGATGGTAAGTAATCACTACCGCATTAACCATCACAATACCAGACGTATTGCTGTTACCATTAAAAACGATTAAGCTCTTTTATGGCAGGCCCCAAGTAGTATTAATCGGAAACACTCCGCCGTTAACACTCCACGACGGACTAATGCGGAGCAAAAAAACGCCTCGAGAATCGTACTTGTTGTAGATTTCTAGAACTCAAAGCGATTAGGGTGAAATTACAAATTTTATTTTATTTTTTTGGTGTTATTATAAACTTTATTGTATCATATTAATGAATAATGTAAATGCTATTAAATTGCAACAACTGACCTCTGATTCTTTATTTATCTGAAACCCTGCATCAGATCTTTGCCAAATATTAATAAAGCCAAATGAAAACCAAAAAATGAATTGTCAAAAATTGTTCTTATATGACTGAGTTTTTTTTTATGTCATAAGATAGCAAACAGGCAGATGGGTCTCCTGATGGTAAGAGTCAACCATCGCCTATAGACACCAAAGTTGTTAATGGTGCGTTGCTATCTTATGGTGAGGTCTAATACCACATGCATAAGTTTACCGGCTGCCTTGCCCTCCAAACCGGAATACGACATCGGCAAACACTGACGCTATTGCGGCAGGAATAAGTAAGGCGGTGGTACAAGACCCGGGCGAGACAATGCAGAACTCTACCACCTAGTAGTCACGATGGTAGTGACTCGCATAGCCAATCGGTCGCCTATTACGACCTGCCTGGCAGAACGGCAGTTGGTCTATTCTTCAAAGGAGCCCGGAACCAACACGGGGAAAAAGTTCTAAGGTAAGTACAAAAAAAATATGAAAAAGGTAAAATTAATTAAATTTGTTATTCTCCACGAACTGATCTATCTGACCTCCACGCTACCACTGAAAGAAAGACACCAGTTTAATAAATGGATAAAACTCATCACACAATTATCCATTCATATCCACCAGACTCTCACTCACGTCAGTGGTAAGCACAAAAGCATACAATTTAATGCGTAAATATGGCTGGATAATTGTGCCGCTGGGATATTCGTTTTTGTCCACACTATAGGCGAATTTTACCCATATTTTAAGCCGGCGCCTTTCTTTTTGGTGGCAGCGTGGAGGTCACATAGCAGTTCGCGTAGAATAACAAATTTTAAAAAATCACCTTTTTTAATCATCGATTTCCGCAAAGTAACTCTAGACTCGATAATATATTAAAAAAATATAGCCGAATTGAAGAAAGGGAACTTCCTCAATTTGGCTGATATTTTATTTATTTAGATCGCCTCTGTGGTCTAGTGATCCGGCATTGGCGTTGACCGCATAAGGTCCCGCGTTCGATTCCTAGGTCGGGCAATTCAAAAAAAGTGTTTTTCCAGTTTTCTGATAAACAAAAACTTGCCCGGGATTGGAAAGTGCCTGGTTGGCGATAGGCTTGTCACCTATCACATTGTAATCGTGGGCGCATTGTGGTACCTCTGCCTACTCTAGGATACGGGGGTGAAGATACTTTTTTCTTTTTTTCGTTTAAAAAATCGCTTGAAAACAATAACAATAAATTTACTTTGTTACAAAATAACCTCCAAATATTATCTAGCCAATGTTTTTAGGTATCCGAAAACATTGACTAGATGGCTAGACCAAAACTTTAATACTGCATACTAATTGCAGTCGACTAAACTTTTCCGCCGTTTATAATTTCACATTAACAAGAAATACTTAAGAAATTAAAAAGTATACATTCATTAGTGATTTATTCAAAAATAAAATGAGATAATTCTAAACTTATGGAAATTAGACCGTTTCCCGTTATAAATATATCTTGACCTATTTAACAAGAGAACAGATGTTAGTAATCTTGCAGAAGTATTAGTTTAATGGGAGTTGAGCCTAATACGTGTCTCAATTACATCTAAAATTTACGACATAATCGTTTTATTGTTAGACATTAATAGAAATTCTACCATTCGAAAATAACTTTGCGAATAACATATTTTAAACGAATATTCTAGAATGATTATAATTTGAACTACTGTAAATTATTAGTTATTAAATGAAATCCATTTTTTTTTCGTTGTTGTCAAAGTGATTCGACGATGGAAAATACAATTTTGAACATGTCTCTTTTAATATTTTACCTATAATTTTTTGTTATAAAGATTACTTCAGTGAAAATCGCCTGTGTTTTTTTCCATTAAGCCACCCTGTTAATTTGTGACATGCACATGTACTATCAACGTTGCGAGATTTCAGGACATTAACATTAGCGAAAGCGGATGTTCAATAGAGTGCAATTTTCAATACCTTTGCAAAAATACGTAATGTTTACTTTTGTACTAAATCATTTTTAAATGTTAGTAAGCTGTGTCAATTTTAATTTTAATTTTATAAGGTTAATATTTTAAAGAATTTTACTAAATGTAAAGATTACTATCAACACAAATGCACTTGTTCTTGTACTGCACTTGTACTGTTTCACAAATCACAAATCTATTTTACTAAATTACATTTTACTGCATCATCAACTTTAATTGTTTAAACAATTAAGTCTAAACAATTTAGGTTTTAACAATTGTTTAATAATAATATTAAATTTATTTGCCAGAATAAGGTATACAAGGTCATCGGATACATTATAATATAGTTCTACTTATTTTACATTTTAAGGTGTGCAAATCTTAATTTCTTATATCTAAACATTACGTTACATATAATTATTTGTTTAAATTATATTTATATATCATTACTCATTTTTTTTATTAATTATTAATATATAATCTGTTTATATGCATGTATTATTTATCTTGTCAATTTAATTATTAATTTCATTGTGTATGTCTTTCATCTAAATATTTAACAATATAGGCCTTCCATCTCATACAGTCTATTTAGATTATATCATCAGCGATAATCATATTTCATATAGTGACTTACAAACAACAATAAAAATTGTTTAAATAAGTTTTTAGCCCTGATGATGCAATAAAATGTGTAACCGGTTGGTTATTTATTTAAAAAGAAATACACAAATTTGTGAATTGTAAAACAGTACAAGTACTAAATATAAAATAATAATTATGACGGAGGTTCACCAAGTCTGACGATGGAGGGTATAAATTATATGCTTTAATTGACAAGATGATGGATCAAAAAATTATTTGATAACAAAAATCAGAGCTGAAAATTTTAACAGACAAATGCTGATACTGTTACCAATTCAGTTGTGACAGCTAAATAAACTTACTTAAATTTTAGTACTACTTCTAATGCGGTTCACCTCGACATTCTTCATTCGAACCGCAAGGGACTGTAATATGTTTCCTGAGTCTTTGTTCCTCGACGAGTAGATACAATCTGGGGATTTCCAAGAGAAGAGTGAACAGGTACCTTTTAGGGAAGCGAGTTCCATTTTAGGCCGCATTTTAGCTTACAATCAGGCGAGATCGTGGTTAAGCGCTTCCCTATCAATAATTTAAAAAAATGCTGCTTAATAGTAATAAAAAATAAGTGGATTTCAGAGCATTAACAAAAAAAACAGAGAACTAGCTATCTTAGAGCAGTGTGCCATCAACAAGCGGAACACAAAAGATAGGACTTTTAAATGCAACAAAATATCGGTCGAAAAAGCTTAGTTTCTGATTATTTCCTTATACATCGTACTTGATATATGTGTTTCTTAGCTCATGATTTTCCGATGTACCTGTGTTTAAGATGTTAACACATAAAAAACCCTTTCATAATACAGAGTAGACTTTGACACAACTGCGTCTCATACGGGCGTCAAAAAATATATCAGAGAAAAGTATTGTCTGTCTGTCTTATAAGAAAAAAAGCTGAGACTACATTTAAGTTTCATTACTTACCTATCGATATAAATGTTTTGACATTTTTAAATCATGAATTGTTACTATCTAGCTCTCCTAAAATATCTACATCCAAATGATACGGGATATTTGAGTAAATTGTCCTTAAACACGTCTATTATCTTGATTTTAATTATAAGATGGAATTTTCCTTTTAAAACGCTCTTACAATTTATTTTTCTGAAGCAAAACAATTTTGTATCGAAATGTACATTAAAAACATTTTAAGCATTGATGATTCTTTATAAAATTACAATCACTCATTAGTAAATAACAAAATTATATATTTACTAAAAAATAGGATCAAAGAATATTTATAATTCATTTAACAGACAAATACAATTAAAAGCCCTTTTACTGAGGCGGGCAAAAAGTTGTTGATTAACTTAGTTTTTTGTTAAAGAAGCAGAAATTGTAATTATAATATTTTAAGTCTGCTAAGTTAATATTATTTTTAATGGTTTTCAATAATTTCTTTAAAAAAACTTATTTTCAAAAGAGCATAATTTTTTACTTAATATTCTTACTTGTCTCTTAAAGGTTTTTCATAAAATTTAAATTTAAATTCAATATTGACGAGCGAGATTAGATGAGATAAAAGAGGTTCTTTTTCATAAGATAGAGTGCTAAAATTGTAACAATATAATAAGCAATATATCTGTAACAAAACAAGGGGGTGGCGTCGCTTCTCAAAGGTTCTTTTTTGCAATACTAGAGTGAACCATCTTAATGCATAGTTTTATCAATTTCTGAAAAATGCGTATTCTATGTTTAAAAGTACTCTATATATAGTTAAAACCATAGACAACCTACGCTAGACTAATAATGTTTGATTTCTTACACCAAATTAATTCTGTCAATAAACTGAGGCGCGGAGGAAAGGAATATGATGTTCCGATTGCTTAATCCAAAATCGGTAATTTGTCGCGCGTGCTTACAGCTCACTGGATTTGTCGGTACTCATACTTTTGGATTATTATAAGATCGATTAGTTTGATAGGTTGACAGAACATTTGATCTGTAATTAGGTCTCTAGCCTGTTTGCTCAATGATGAAAACCAACTAAAAACCGCTGTGAATTCCAAAATGGCTGAGTTTATTTTGATAAGGACTATCAGACAATCTACAGATTAGCTCGGTGTGGATTGGTAGTGATCGGATTGATGGATTTTTATAAAACTTGTCACATCAGAAGACGTTCATTCTTTTACACGCTTTGTTTATTGAACCGGCCCTGCAAGGCCGGTAAAGCAAGCTTGATAATTTTATTAAAAACTAGCTGACCCGGCAAACGTTGTTCTGCCTTTTTAACTACTCTTACTTTTTTATATTTTCTCACCTTTTAAACCTTCCCTGGACTTCAACAATTAATTCAAAACCAAAATTAGCCAAATCGGTTCAGCCGTTCTCGAGTTTTAGCGAGACTAACGAACAGCAATTGATTTTTATATATATGTCGCAGTGAAATTGTCAATACCGTTAGATTATAATCTAAATGATATTATATTTTAACTGCTAACCTAACCTAACCAAATTATAAACTCCCTAGGTAGATTATAATCTAACGGCTATTGAAAATTTCACTGCGACATATATTATATAGACATATATAATATATTTATATATATATATATATATATATATATATATATATATATATATATATATATATATATATATATATATATATATATATATATATATATGTGTGTGTGTCTTTTTCTTAGATGGAGGAAACTACTACTAGATATGAAGTAACTAAGCGAAAATTGTGTAATTTCGTCCCGAGTAATGACGGACGTAAGAATAGCTGTTTAATTGATAAATTATTTTGCAACAATTGGGCATGTTACTTTAACAATTAGTTTTTATTTTAGATTTAAAGTACACACTAATATTATAGAAAAATATATATAAACGCTCAAATCAATTTATTGTTTTGTAAACAAAGGGTTATTTGACATTTAACGTGCATTGACAGCGTATTTTAGTAATGGCGTATTGGCCGCGAGCTGTTAATGGTGACGTTATTTTCTTAAATAATTTGAAATTAGAGCACTGACAAAATCTTTGTAGCTTTGTCTATTATGAATATTCGAACTTGTTAGACAGAGATAAAGCCATTTTTATATGTTCAGCGTTGGAATGCATGCAATTTTATAATTTTGCTTGCTTATGGAAATTAATGCAAAGTCCTTATCTTTATCTTGTCAAAGGTCTTTTTCGATTTAACTATGTTATTTTTGTAAATAAAAATACCCCGATAGCTAATCGTTGACCGTCATTGCGGATTAGCTTTGATCACTCCGCCAGAATTCGTGGTATAAATATTTACTTTGATGTGATAAATATATTCTTAGATTGGTTATTAGTAAAATAATTTTTTCATACCATAAGACAGACAAGCTGACAAACAGATGCTAATGAACATAATGATGCGTTTCTATCCGAATGGCGGGAATGTAATGCCACATTTTTAGTTAATCAACTATTTTGCACTGCTAATCCGCCGTGTTGGTCCCGGCCTCCTTTGCAGAATAGGCCAACTACCGTTCCGCCAGGCAGGTCGTAAAAGGCGACCGATTGGCTATCGAGTCACTACCATCGTGGCTACTAGGTGGTAGAGTTCTGCATTGTCTCACCCGGGTCTAGTACCACCGCCTTACCTATTCCTGCCGCAATAGCGTCAGTGCTTGTCGCTGTCGTGTTCCGGTTTGGAGGGTAAGGTAGCCGGTAAACTTACGTATGTGGCATTAGACCTCGCCACAAGATAGCAACGCACCATTAACATCTTTGGTGTCTTTAGGCGATGGTTGACTCTTTCCACCAGGAGACCCATCTGCTTGTTTGCTATCTGATGATATAAAAAAAAAAAACGAAATACAACAGTGCCATTTCACCCGCTACATGGATGGCAACTACCATTAACACCTTTATTGTATATAGATGATAGTTGTCTATTTGCACTATCTAAGGAGTGTTTTTTTTTATATCATAGATAGCAAACAAGCAGATCTCTTCTGTGGAAAGAGACAACCTTTGCCCATAGACGCCAAAGATTGTTAACAACCCGTTGCTATCCATGTGGCGAGGTATTACCGCCACATGCACAAGTTTACCAGCTATCTTACTTTCAAAACTGCAATACGATAGCGAATAAGCGTTATGAAATAAGCGAATAAGCGAAAGAAAGGTGGTGTACTCGTAGCAGACCCGAGCGAGACGTTCCAGAACTCTACCATCTAGAGGTCACGATGGTAGTGACTGGTATTGCAAATCGTTCGTTATTTGACCGCCCCGTTGGTCGAGTGGTTAGCGACCCTGACTACGCAATCGACGGAGCTCGGGTTCAATCCCCGACGGGAGATGAGCATATGTGTGATGAGCATAATTATTGTATTTCCAGGTTTGGGTGTTTATTAAATATATTCCAGTATTTATATATGTATTTCTATGTATCAGTATCGTTGACTAACACCCATAACACAAGTAAATAATTTGCTTGATTTGGGGTTAGATCAGTAAGTGTAATTTGTCCCGTAAGATTTAAACAAAGTTAATGACGCATGAATAATACAATCAATATTACAATTTTTACTAAGTCTAATAATAATCGTTACAACAACAAGATAAAGAAGAAATTATGGTATTTAATTTGCAAATTTCCGCGAAATGATATATGGAACTGCCGTGATGCAACGGAAATGAAAGGTAGTGTAAAGAATGGGGCAAACTTATCCACAGTCTGAAATTATAGAAGACCACAGCGGCACAATAGTCCACCCACTTCCACGACACTTTTTTCCACGTTAGAAGCAAAGGCAGTAACACTCAATTTATGTACTCAACGCACGTTTCACTTCGCAACCGAAGCATCTTCAGGAGTCGAATAGTATTTCACTCTATGAAGGGTGAAGCATTAAATTAAATACCATAATTTCTTCTTTAAATTATGGATTTCCGCAAAGTAACACCTGAATCTATTAAACAACAAGATAGTAATTTGTCAATTACATTATATTTAACGTCATAATTATCAGCTTGGTATGAACCCCGGGCTTGGAAGAAAAATATCTGGAACAGATCAGAGCTGGATGGTGTCGTTTTTCGTCATGCCCCTGAAAATATATGTTTATTATGGTTATCGGCTACGATTATCATTAAAAACAAGATATAATAATGGCAAATGTGATGAAGAAAACCACCAATACTACATTAATGCTAGCAAACGTATGAATTTGAGTAAATCTGATTGCTTAATTCACTTTGCCTCTTAAATACATTAAGCAACGTTATGTATTAATTAATTCAAAAGATTGGTGGCTATGATAAGAAAAAAAAAATTAAGTTAAAAACTATATAACATAATAGCCTCTTGGTGTTATTTAGCACTTGTATTTTAAATCTTACATAATCTTAAATCACGTACTGAGTACGTACCAAAAATTCTTAATAAGCCCAATTTTCTTAAAAATATCCCTTTTCAAGAAAATTGGGGGAACGGAAGAGTCTGGTAATTAGCTTAGCCTTTTATATGGAGGAAAAATGCAAAATGTAAAGTTTATATATAAAATATATACAAACTTTACTATTTTGTATTTTTGCCCAGTAGACGATCGCTAATTATTATCTTTAATAATTAAAATTATCTGAGTGAAATAGGATAACCTTTAGATCCAAAATCCTTCCTGTATTCATTAATTTATATTCCAACTTCTTTGTAAGCAGTCAACGTCTAATTCATTTTATGATAAGGCGAATAGTAAAATAATAACTCTAATAAGAACATAAACAACGTTGTCAGTCGTCGAGCAAATGCGATAAAGCGACAAAGGAAGTGATACAAAAGTCTTAGGTTCACAATTGAGTTAAGAAACTCAGATGTGAAATTGCTTTGGAAGTAGAATATAATTCTTTTGTGAAATTCTTGGCAGTTCTAGCAGATGTACTTCCGGGCTATTAGCGAAGTTATCTGAGAAATAAACGTCGTGAGTGCAGCCAAAATGTTGAAAGATATTTTGCCTAACGCACGCTCGAATTTTATTGCTTACTTCAATGGCTCTTTGAGAGTAATAACTTTTTCTCACGAAGTTTTAGCTTTTAAGATTAATTTATTTTTATGTTATCCTAACGCTGCACTTAAAAGAAAGGGGTTTTATGAAATAGAAAATTCGCTTGTATCAAAAAATAAACTTTTACACAAAAAGAGATATATAAAAAAAAGATGAAGTCAAAATCATGGCTATGGATAACAAAGAATGGCGATTACTCCACCGACAAGAGCAAGACTCATAAACTAGAGAAGAAGACATAAAAAAGAACTAAGTAACTTATAATTGCAGTGGATTAAGAATTAATTTATATCACATTTTATTTTTAATTCACAATTATCTTAGCAATAAAATTATTTATTAATAATTTACATCTAAAAACATCAAAAATGTTAACAATGAAAAAGTTTACCTTAAGAAATTCAACAAATATCTAAAAGTAATTTGAATTACAACTGGAGTTTTTCAAACTACCGATAATAAATAATGATTTTTTTATATAATGATTTAATAATGAATTTAATAATGCATATGAATATGAAAAATATGTGTAAGGGATATTACAATACAATTTACGAATCACTACGAATATACTTAGGAAGAAATTCATTATTAAAAAAAAACTTAACAACGGTAATGCCAAGCAAGTAACAGTAAGCAAGACGTTGCGTCGTTGCTACACTCCAATAAATATATGGTTGCAACAATAAAATTATTTATAACTTGCTGTTGCCCACGACTTCATCCGCGCGGACTTCGTTTACTCCACACAGCTCAGGTGATAGCGTGATAATATGTAGCCTCTATGTTGACCCGATCTATTAGTAATATTCATGCAAAGTTTGAAGTAAATCCATGCAGTACTTTTTGAGTTTACCCCGGACATACATACAGACAAACAGGCAAAAATTCTAAAAACTATATTTTTGGCTTTGATATCGATTGTAAATCACGCCCTAAGTAATCTTTTAAAAAATATTCAATGTGCAGTTATGACTTTCCTACGATTTTATTATATGTATAGATTAATAAAACAATACATCTTGAAAAAAAAAGTTAAAGTTAAATCATTTGATACATTTAACTCTTAGCTAATGATTTAACTTTACGCATTTTATTATTGAGTGTAATAGTGCGTATTTATTTATTTATTTAACTTGTCGAGTTGAGCTTATCTCTACATAAAAAGATTTCTTCCAGTATTATGTATATAAATAAATAAAACTACCAAATCCTACATTCCTGTAAAGCATTTTTATAAAACTAAGCCAACGCGTTTATTCTGTAGTGTTATGTTATTGTAAAATTTTAAAGATTTTCTATTATTACAGTACAAGTGTAGATAGTACAAGCATCTATACATATAATAAAATCGTAGGAAAGTCAAAACTGTACATTGAATATTTTTTTTAAAGAATACTTGGGGCGTAATCTACAATCGATATCGAAGGCATAAATATAGTTTTTAGAATTTTTGTCTGTTTGTCTGTTTGTCTGTATATATGTCTGGGATAAACTCAAAAAGTGCTGCATGGATTTACTTCAAATTTTGTTGAATATTACTAACAGCTCTGGTCAAAATATAGGCTACATATTATTACGTTATCACACATGGGGGAGAAGCAGTGCGGAGTAAACAATGTCCGCGCGGACGAAGTCGCTGGCAACAGCTAGTTTTACAATAAAGTAAATATTATTGTTATCCAAGTAATTGCGCTAACATCTTCAAGGCATTTGCAATTATTGATTTAAAACCAAATAAAAATATCTTAATTTATCACTTTTATACCCAAACAGCCTATTAGTTTTAAGACAACAACAAATATCAATCCATACTATGTTTTAAATTAAGAGTAATATATTACGTTACTTGTATATTTAATGTATTATTGGCGTTCTATCAGTGGCTATTCAAGTGTCATGGCAAGGAAATGTAGCAATAAATTTCTACTAATGAATTACTGAATATAACATTTAATTTTCAGAGCCCGGCGGCCCCCTAATGTCTGAACCGATATTAAGTTTGTACAAATCACCCATGTCAGGTAAGGTATTATGATTACTCAATACTCATATTTAATTATAAAAAGTATCCACTAAGAAAATACTACTAATAGTTTTAAGAAAATAAGTACTTTAATTTTACATTTATCTATATAAATTGTCACGGAAAGAGCACAGCACACTATGAAACATGTCACTTAGTATTTTTAAATTTTAAGTATTGTTTTTTTATGGATCTATTTATATTAAGTGTAGGCGAAAGGATATTTTATAGAATATATTTTTGATTAAATATTTGTAAATTACCTCGAATTAAATTTATTATTTCTTTATGTCAACTCTTCATAAGAGGTGTCTATTATTTTTCTTTTAATTATTTATTTATAAAAAAAATTAACATATGTTAAAAATGGTTGCAATGGATTCAGTAGCTGTTTCTCAACCAACAACTTTTCGCTCTTACATGTTATATCTTATATAATTTTGTCAGATATATATATCAGATATAGTTTTGTTAGACTTATGTTTAAAATTTGAGCAGCGGGCGATTGCTGATGATATTATATATAATACAAAGAGGGTGCATCACTCACAAAGAGATTAGAAGTTACTGGTCTATATGTTTCGTGTAGGAACAGGTAGCTGATGTTGGCAAGAATTATGGTATGGCTAAGTTTTAATTAAACGCCAAGTTTCTAAGATGTTAGCAAGTTATTATAATATTTGTGCAATGTGTGCAGTTTCATTATTGGGGTGAGCAAAATCTGGTTACATTCAGCTACCAAAAGACTCAAGTCTGTGGGTTTTCCAATTCAAAGAACCCTTTTATCAAAGTTCTATTTCAAAGCATTCGCTTGACCATCCCTGATAGCAATTATTATTTAAAGGTGTCAAAATCGCGAGTGACGTCCGGTTTCTTCATCATTTGGAGGGTATAGATAAAGCTAAGTTAGCTTCAAAGAAACTAGGGATATTGAATCGTGCTAGATGGTACTTAAATGCTTTTTAAAGCGCAAGTTCGGCCTCATATGGAGTACTGTTTGTACTTTTGCTCCGGTGCAGCCTAGTATCAAACCCTCCAATTTGATAAAATCTGTATACTAGAACGCCTTGTGTTGACCCTATTCTTATCTGCGGTCTTGAACTCCTTAGTCACCGGAGAGACGTTGAGTCTTTATATGTTTTACTGTCTGTATAATGGAGAGTGTTCTGATGAGCTTTTGATTTAGTATAGGTATCCACATTCCACCATCGCACTACACGCCGTAGAGAGAAATTCCTCCCACACTATCTTGAAGATTGGCCATCTACGATTGTTCAATTTGCATGTAACTTTTTTATACGAATAGACAAACTTTGGAATCTATCCTATCTCACACGGTTTTTCCTAGTAGTTTTTAATATTGGGATTTTTAAGAGGAGGATTAACTTTTCTTAAAAGCCAGCATCGAATTGGCAACTAACGCTTTCGTAGTAAATGCCCATGGGCATCAGGCGGCACATAATTTAAAAAATATTTAGAGAAGAATGCATTGGTGAAATAAATTTGAAGATGACTTTTTCAAGAACATCACAATATTAAGTGTCTTTGATCTCTTTTATCTTCTCATAATTTATAAAATAAAGTTGTAAATCGCGATATTACTACTACTTATCTTGTAAACACTATATACCAGCAAAAACAATATAATGTCGATGCTATATGCAATTTTCAACGTTTTTCAAATGGACTTCAGTCCCCAGGCAGTACACAATGCCTGACTGGGAAGATCTTCCGTTTCCACATCCTCATCACGAGCGTGACCTCATCAAGCTCCACAGTTATGACGTCACTCTGATTGTAGTTGACCTGCTGATATACCGCTAAGCTCTCCGAGGGTATAATTGACCTAAGGCACCACACATGATATTAGGCAAATCATGAGTTAAACTCAAACGTCAAATCAGGTGTGTTTTTTTGGTCCCTCAAAATAATGCGATGTATATAGAACACATTTACGAAATAAAGATTGGAGATGCCTTTATCAATAACTTCATATCACTAAGTGACTTTAATCTCTTTTGTCTTCTCATGTTTTTTTTTATATCATAAGATAGCAAACAAGCAGATGGGTCTCCTGCTGGAAAGAGTCAACCATCGCCTATAGACACCAAAGATGTTAATGGTGCGTTGCTATCTTGTGGCGAAGTCTAATGCCACATGCATAAGTTTACCGGCTACCTTACCCTCCAAACCGGAACACGACAGCGACAAGCACTGACGCTATTGCGGCAGGAATAGGTAAGGCGGTGGTACCAGACCCGGGCGAGACAATGCAGAACTCTACCACCTAGTAGCCACGATGTTAGTGACTCGATAGCCAATCGGTCACCTTTTACGACCTGCCTGGCAAAACGGCAGTTGGCCTATTCTTCAAAGGAGGCCGGGACCAACACGACGTCAAATATATTGATGATATGATATTGGTCAAATCATGATTCAAACTTAAAAGTAAATCCGAGGCTGCTTTTTTGGTTCCGCAAAAAATGCGATGTATTATGAAAGAACGCATTTTTGAAATAAAGTTTAGAGGTGCTTTCATCAATAACTATATACTACTAAGTGACAATAATCTCTTTTGTCTCCTCATGACATTGGTCGAATCATGAGTTGACGGTTTTTATTGGACAGGTGAAAATGTGACTTAGACCTTTTGCGTAAAAGCTCTGTAGCAGCTCGGACTTTGGTAATTGTACGTTACCACACCATACTTCAGTTCAGTTGTATATATGATCCTGGTTATTACAAAAAAAATATCATCACTGCCACCCAAAATCGGATATTAGTCATGGTGAACCGGAGATCAATCGACATCCAGTTTACTTTGCATATGCCTAAGCAAACTGGCATGATATGCTTATTTACCATACTGAAAAAAAAACAGTTAAATGCAAGTTGGACTCTTTTACTGAGGGTGTTATATACTTGTAAGTAACCCTAGCTACACATAAATTCTAGGTCAACGGGAAGAACCAGGTTTTGATTTCCGTGTGAAATCGCAATATATGCGACATCTTTTGATCGCGATTTTTTTTTGTTACGTAACTAAAAATTTACAGTTTTCAAATTTTTCCCTATACAAGTGCTATAAGACATTGCTTCTTGCTAAGTTTGATAATTCTTGACCTACGGGAAGTGCCCTTCTATTTAAACAAAACATTTTTCAATTAATTACACTTGTACTGTTTCACAACAAGGTTTATGCGATATTTAATTTCCGACCGGTTTCGTCTTATGCGATTACACAAGCATCTTCAGGATATTTACAATGACTAACAACGAAATCCAAATGTCACAAATAGTAATTGTAAATACCATGAGGGTGCTTGTGTAAGCGAAACCGGAAATTAAATATCGCATAAACCTTATTGTGAAACAGTACAAGTGTTATTAATCAATAAATATTGTGTTAAAGTGGAGTTTCACCAAGTGACGACGATATAAAGTGTAGAATATGCCTTTCTGTTACCGACTACCATCGTGACTACTAGGCGTAGGAATTCTGCAATGTCTCGTCCGGGATTATTTGATATTACTGCCTTATCTATTTCTGTCGAAATAGCGTTAATGCTCGTCACTGTCGTGTTCCGGTTTGGAGAATAACGTAGTTGGTTAAGTTTTGCAAGTGGTATTACCATCCTGCTACATGAATAGGAAAGAGTCAACCACCGCCTAATGACACCTTCGGTGTCATTAGGCGGTGGTTGACTCTTTCCATCAGGAGACCCATCTGTTTATTTGATATCTAATGATATAAAAAATAATGGAGAATGCCCTGGAATAGCACAAAGTGACGAAGAAATTTCGTTGAAAATTTACAAAAAATCGATACATTCGTTCTGCCATTAATTCATACATTGATTAAATATAGTCACACGTTCATAAACTGAAAGATAACTGAACCAATTTTAATGAAAATTTTACGCATGAAAAGCTTATAATTTCCCGGAATAAAGCAATGTCGCTCGTAATTTCGAGATAAAAAGCAACCGATTTCAGTAAAATTTCACGGATGCAGAGCTTATTATTTCACAGCGGAACACTGTATTGAATATTATTTCAGTTTATGACATTAAAATAAAATCAACTGTATACAGGTTTTTTAAATTTTTCTTTTTTAATGTTTTCCCCGCTATAAAAATAAAAATGTATTATATAACCTTTTTATTTATTTTATTATTAAAATCTATTTTTCCTGTCATCTAATCTATAAAATTTAATAGGTCCCCACGACGCTCGAATAAATTCCCATTTAGCATCTTAGTGTATATAGCAGAGGACTATAACATTGGGTTTGAATCACAAATCTAGAATGAATATTTTAAATAATAATAATAAATAAATATTCATGGGACAAATTACACTGATTGATCTAACCCCAAAGTAAGCAAATTATTTGCTTGTGTTATGGGTGTTAGTCAACAATACTAATACATAGAAATACATATATAAATACAAGAATATATTTAATAAACATCTTAACCCGGAAACACAAACATTTGTGCTCATCACACAAATGCTTGTCCCCGTCGGGGATCGAACCCGAGCCCCGTTGATCGCGTAGTCGTATTTAAATACTTCTAAAAATGAATCTAACCAATAGTAAAATCAATTTGAAATTTAAAAAGTACTTAAATTATTTATTTGGCCAAGATTATACTATAAATATACATACACAATACTACATACATAAACAACTTATACTATAAAAGTATAAATGTATTTAAAGAATTTTCTTAGACGTTTTACCTACAAGAAGATAAAATTAAAAGTTTCAAAACCCCCGACACATCCTTAGACCGCCATTCTGCTATATATGCATCATTTTAAGAGTATAACGTGACAGGACACAATGAGCTTCGAAAGGATATCTTCCAGCATCAGGTTAAGATTACCACGGTTCCTTACTCAATGAGCTTGGGTTATTTTATTGCAAAGCCTGCATGGCCTCCAACTCATTTTGATTCAGAGTGTATATAAAAAAATAACAAATGAGACTACACTCAATAGGCTTATTTTGTTTAATAAAGGAGTTCCTAGTTCCATTATTATCAAACCCTGCGAATCTTCTAGTAATAAAGACCAACTATATTCGCCCAACCGCCGATAATCATCTTTCAGTTCCATCTATGTTATATCTTGGAAAACGTCCGGCACCTAAGTGTTTGCCAAAATTTTTTTTTATATAGAAGAGGGGGCAAACGAGCAAGAGGTGCACCTGATGATAAGTGATCACCGCCGCCCATGGACATCTGCAATACCAGAGGTCTTGCAGTTGCGTTGCCGGCCTTTTAAGAATGAGTAAGCTCTTTTCTTGAAGGTCCCTATGTCGTATCCATTCGGAAATACCCCTGCCGATAATTGATTCCACAACAGAGTAGTGCGAGGCAAAAAGTGTCGGGAGAAACGCACAGTTGTGGATTTCCAGATATCGAGATGGTGAGGATGGAACTTTAAATTTTGCGCGATGTCCGATGGTGGAATTCGGCGGCAGGAATTATTCCAAACAAAAATTAAAACCGAATTAGCCCACATTTGATGGGTTTATCTAGATAAGCTTGTTTGGCTCTATCATCATCATCAGACACAGGGAAATATCCTGCTCCAAATACTTTGGAATAAATTTACTCAATTTTATTCCAAAGTTCCCATGACCACCATCATCAGCTCTATTACAAGACCCCGGGAATCGTATAGCACCAGGATGTTTGTTAAAACAGAACAAAGGATCTCTCGATAGGTTTATTTTGTTTAGTTTGTAAGTTCCCATGACTACCTTCCAATTCCATCATCAGACTTTTTTTATATTATAAGATAGCAAACAAGCAGATGAGTCTCCTGATCCAAAAGAAAACAATCACCTATAGACACCAAAGATGTTAATAGTGCGTTACTATCTTGTGGCGAGATCTATTGCCACACGCATAAGTTTACCGGCTACCTTACCCTCCAAACCGGGACACGACAGTGACATGCACTGACGCTATTGCGTCAGGAACAGGTAAGAAGATGGTACCAGACACGGGTGAGACAATGCCAAACTCTGCCACCTAGTAGTCACGATGTACAACCTGCCTGGCAGAACGGCAGTTGGTCTATTCTCCAAAAGAGCCCGGAAGCAACACGCATAAAAACTTTATACATACTAGAAATCGTCCAGTACCAAATTGTTTGCCAAAACAAAATTTGCAGAATGAGTACTCACTTGATGGGTTAAACTGGTTTAGCCGAGGAGTTCTCGAGTACATCTTCCACCTCTAGCATCAGGCACTGGAAGCCAACTCGTTTCAAAGTCCTTATAATAACGAATCAAACGACACCAAAATCGATGGAGTTGCTCTATTTTTTTCCAAAGTTCCCATAACGTACTTTCAGCTCTATCATGAGACTCTGGAAATCGTCTAGAACTAGAGTGTTTGTCTAAACTGAACAAATGAGTCCAATTTCGATTAGTTTATCTTATTTAGTTTAGGAGTTCTCATGGTTACCTTCCAGTTCCATCAACAGATCCTGAAAATTATCCAAAACTAACGTGTTTGTCAATACACGACAATTAAGTGCTAATTCCAAAACATTACCTCGTTTAGTTTAGGAGTTCATTGCAGTTGCATTTTGAATCTGGATTCTTGGAGTTCCAATGTCACTTTTTCGGTTTAACCTTCGAAGCTTTATCATCATGAGAAAGAACTTATTGTAACAAATGCATGACTCTAAACTCCACTATATTAGCAATTTCTATCTGTGAGTTATAATGACACAATTACGGATCCATCTTCAGATCTTCGACATTATATTTAATAGAAAGTACAGTCATCAAAAAATCCATCGAGTCCGAACTTCACCACCTTATCTCTTTCTACATTCTACGCGTGCGTTTTGGTAGCACTTTTTCAGCTCTATCTTCAGATCGTTGTTATCATGAGCACTAATCAAACTTAGTACTTTGCAACAAGACCAATGTGTCCAAACAAAGTTGACTTGTTAAAACTCTGCATCAAAAATTTCCAGTCCCTACGTCCAGGCTACATCATGAGCTTAGTTGGATGGTACCATAGTTATTGCATTGTCACTGAGCTTTTACAAGTTTGCCAAGTCTTTGTACAAACGGATATCAGAAAATCGTTAAAAAGTGGCTTGCAATATTTAAAAAAGCTATTATTCACATATAAAAATTGCCTTAAAGTATCACGTCAATGTTACCTTGTAATTGCAATATCAATAAAGTAAGAGAATACAAAATTTAGCATTGGTAAAGCCTTTACAAGTTCTTTAATTCCTTTCATCAATTTAAAAAGGGCTAGTGATCTTGAAACAGCTGAACCGATTCTATTGAATCATAGTTAAGAACCATCTCGCAAAACAGGGCTTTCAATTTTAAAAAAAAAACCGCAACCAAATCGGACCATCCGCCAGGGCGCTACGATGCCACGGACAGACACACAGATACACAGATACACACCTGTAACTTATAACACCTCTCGTTTTGCGTCGAGGGTTAAAAATACTATTCCTTAGACATCATTCCTATAAAACATGTAAACAAGTCATGAAATGTATTTGACACAAATTCTCAGATGCTGAGAAATCGTTTTAAAAATAATCTTCACAGATTACTCGTATAATTAAAAAACTCTGAATTGAATAGCAAGTAGACCGAGGAACACGACGCGACCGTATTTCGCTGACTGTCGCATGTGTGGGTAAATGTATATTCAGTTTTGTCAATGTACAATATGATACTTTTGCTTTTTCTGTTATAACTGAATTTTATAACATACTTTTTGTATACATATTTAACATACTATTATAATCGCCTCTGTGGTCTAGTGGTCCGATGTCGGCGTTGACCACATAAAGTTCCGGGTTCAATGCCCGGGTTGGATACTTAAAAAGTGTATTTTTTCCGTTTTCTGATAAAAACATCGTTGCTCAGAATCAGATAAGTGGCCCGATTGGCGATAAGCTGGCCACCTATCACATTAGAGACCAAGTATCTTCAGCTAACCGTGGGTGCACTGGTTATATCTCTGCTTACCTCTTCGTGGATACAAGCGTAAAGATACTTTTTTCATTCTTTTTTACAATTTTACACATAGCTTGATCTTCTCTTTGCGATATAACATGACAGTTGTACCTATTATATATCATAAGGAGGTAAGATTTGTTTGTTTGTAACAGTTTAACTCAAAAACAACTGGACCTGTTTTAAAAATTGACACCAATGTAAGGAAAACAAATTTTTTCGAGAGTGGCTCTAAAGCAGCACTTCCTTTTTTCGAGTAACATTTTACGAGACTCTTTAGAAAGGAGTGACCGTGAGCAGTGATGATCACTTACCATCAGATCAGCTTCCTGCTCATTTACCCCCCTCTTCTATAAAAAATCCCTACCAATATACCAATCATATTACTGACTTTGTAACCAGTCGATTTATGAATGAATGTGACCCAAGAAGCAGGGAGTCTAGACTGTGGACCTACAAACATACTTTTTTCTGATTAATAACAAGCTGATTTTTTGTGAACAGCTTCGTTTTGTCGAGACTTCCATCTTTTTTATCTTCGAAAACTCTCGAATCGGGTAACTAATAAAGATAGATGAAAAAGTTTAGTGTGACGGACTAAGAAAAGTTTCCACTTTACTTGTAGGACAATGTTATCCTTGAATAATAATAATATATAATTAACAAGCTGTTGTGAGAAATATTAGGTTGTTTTTAAATGTATTAATAAATCTCATAATCCCAAAACTTTAGAGTGGAGGACTCGTCAGAATATCCATCGAATGTGTAGGACAAAATTTTCATCGTGTTTTTCATGATATAATAAACGGATTAAAGTCGAAAAATAATTGTTGTTATTAATAAATATATTTTTCCTTCAACTAATCAAAATTTTCAAAGCCCAATAACTTTATTAGTTACCTAATTCGAGATTTTTCTAGGATAGAAAAGGTGGTTGTCTCATCAAAGAGGAGCTGTTTACAAAAATTCAGCTTGTTATTAATCAAAAAAAATTTGTTCGTGGGAACACGGTCTAGTCGTAATGTTAATAAAACATGGTTATTCAAAATCTTAATTTCCAATTTCAATCATGAAATTAGCAAAATTTACATAATAGCTTCTTTTTTAATTTGTGGACTTATAATATTAGCCAAATATCGTAGCATCTATCATCCGATTCCACTGTTTGGCGTAACCCCAAATTTGCAAATTATACGATAGAGTTTTCTCACGGTTCTACAATTTATAAGATTTGTAGGTTAATGGACATTGCGGGAAGTTAAATTAATTTTTATGGCTTCCAGAAACATTTAGCACAAATGTTTCTATTGTTAGTTTGTTATAATAAACATTTGACTACTTCGTCGGTTGAGAATTTAGCGACACTCCACGTAATCGATATATCTCGAGTTCTATTCCTGTGAGGGACAAGGGTTTGTATCGAGCGTAGAAGTTTATATATCTAAGTTTGAGTGATTTTTAATAGTAATATGTATCTATATGCAGCTAAGTCATTTGATGTCTTACCTTAATAAAAGTAATTAATTTGCCCCATTTGTTTTCGAGCAGCTTTAAAGAATAAGCTATCTGTATAATTTCAGTCATCATGCTCGGGTTCAGAACCATAATTTTACATTCTCTTGCTACAATAACGTCGATGTTTCTCATGGTCATTTTCAGGTTCAGAGGATAAGACAGTTGATAAACTTATGCATGTACATATATATCAAATGTCTAGGCGATTATTATCTTCTCTTATCAGATGGAAACACTATTTAATTCTTTTTAATCCCGTATATATACTAATACTTACTATACTTACTTTACTTACTTAATATTATAAAATTGTAGAGTTTTTTTTGTTTGTTTGGTTGTACGCGCTAATCTTGAAAACTGCTGAACCGATTTGAATAATTATTTTTGAGTTAGATAGCCTGTTTATCGAGGAAGGTTATAGGCTAAATAACATCACGCTACGATCAACGAATCGGAGTATCAACGGAAAATGTGGTCTAAACAGGGATGTTTTTACCTTTCGAGAGCGTTCCTGGCGTGCGCTGCGTTAACAGTTAAAGTTACCCAAAAATCATGTATGATCGAATTGTTCGTCTTAAAAAGTTATAAAAAAATCAAGGTTATCATATCATATAAAAGTTCACATTTTATGACCATTTTTATGGTAATCAAAATTGTTCTTCAATAATGCATTATTTGCGACGGTGTTTTAAAAAACATGGTATTAATCTTTATCTAAATAAATAAGTTATTCATCACAAGCATTTAATTTTGAATGAGATCACCCTGTGCTTCATTTCATTTCAACCAATAACTTAAAAGATATTGTGGCATGTTGATAGCTGTTAGTGGTGATGATCACGTCGGGGTCACCACTGTGGCGCCGCTGTTCCGTATCGCTGAAGGGTCATAGTTGTGGAACCAGCGGGCCAGCTTCTTGTCAGGTGACGACATAACTGTGGAGGTTAATGACGTCACACAAGGACAAGGAAGGGGAAAAGGAAGATCTTCCCAGCCAGGCAAGGTGTACTGCCTGGGGACCGAAGTTTTAAGATATAATATTATTATTATCAAGTACGCGTGCTTGTATGTGCGCGTGCGCGTGTAAGGCGTGCTTTCGCGGGGAGAATGCGGGGTAGCGAGCTCAGATGGTAGCCTGCTCTGCGAGATAGCATGCCGCATGTAGTCGAAGTAGAATACCAATGAATGTGTCAAAGGGCAATATTGGCGGCTAGAAATAGTAGTGTTGACGAAATTAATGACCGAATAATGAGTAAACTTCCAAGAGATAGCGTAAATTATACATCGATTGACACCCCAGTAGTGTTACCCAACGTTCCTTTGTAACTCATATTCCGTGCCATTTTTTACTATAGTTTCAATCTTACTGATCTTGATCATAGTGGGATGACTATATAATACGTTTTGTTATACTCTTAGCGTAGATATTAAAAAAAATCAAACTTCACATGAATGTACTTACAAACATAGTAGACAAAGGTACAATTTCTCCGGTTATATCAACATTGTGGGTATGATTGTTTGTTTTAATAGTTTTGAAGTGGTTCGTGGATTAATTAAAAAAAGTTACAGTTCCTCTAGAATAGCTCCCTATGACCCATTCCCTCTTATGTGACGCAGACGAATTTGCAAGAGTCAGCTGTTATAAATAAATTGGTAATATTTATTTCAATTCTTTCTGAGTTACTCCCCACAGTTGGTCAGGGCTCCTTTTGAAGATTAGATTATCTGCCGTTCTGCCAGGTAGTTAGTATTTTTTTTTCGATAGGGAAGCGCTTGACCACGATCTCGCCTGATGGTAAGCTAAGATGCGGCCTAAGATGGAACGCGCTTCCCTAGAAGGTACCTGTTCACTCTTCTCTTGAAGGTCCCTAGATTGTACTCGTCGGGGAACACAGACTCAGGAAGCATGTTCCAGTCTCTTGCGGTTCGAATGAGAATTTCGAGTCAAACCTCTTTGTCCGGGTACGTGGAACGTCCACCATATGGCGATCCCTTATATCTGTGCGCCTCGACGATCGATAGAAAAACAGGGATGGCGGAATCAAGTCGTGCAGTTCCGCAGCGCACTCTCCAAAGTATATCCGATAAAAAACCGATAAACTAGCCACTCTGCGGCGATGAGCAAGGCTCTGGAGTTTTTTTGTCTAGAGGCGAGGCGAACGATTGGTTATTCTAGTCACTACAGTCGTCATTACTAGGTGGTAGAGTTCTGCATAGTCTCGCCCGGTTCAGGTGCCTCCGTCTCACCTACTCCTGCTGCAATTGCATTAGTCCTTGTCACTGTCATGTTCCAGTTTGAACATAAGGCAGCCGTCAAACCTATGATATATCATTAAGACCTTACCACAAGGATGGCAACGCACCATTAACATCTTTCGTGTCTATAGGCAATGGTTGTCTATATCAGGAGAACCATCTACATAGCTTTGTGGTTTATAAGTAATATCATTAACGTTTTTAATATAGGTAAGTAACTTTCTTTTAAGTCAAAAAACACCATCTAAGTTTTTGTTTGGTTTTAAAAAATCCTCTAAGGTAAGATAATGAGCTCTGTAGCGACGATAAAATAGCGTTTTTAAACTTAGTCCGATACTAAGTCAAGACATTTATTCCCTAAATACTCTTTTGGTCTATGAGAAATATAGTCAAGCTTGCAATGTTGGGCTCTTAGGTTGTTCCCAACGGTCTATGAATTTTATAAAATAACACATTAAAACCAGCTTTAATATAAAACTTTTACATTACATTTCGCTAAAGATAAAGCTTTTCAGTTTTGAGCCGAAATTCACAACGTGACACCGCCACTTGAGTGCCTTTGTACGAAAATTTCAATGAAAAGCCTTCGCTTTAAAGCAGTAATAGTCTGTAACGTTAACGACACAATTTTTAAATGCGCCAGAGATCCAGGCTTCCGGTAATATTAAAAAGTGTATGTTAGCTCTCGTTACAAAGAACGTAATTATTGTTAAAATGTTCGTATAATTAGTCATTAAGAGTTAATGAATCGAAATAGAACCAATATTTATCTAAAAATCATATGGAATGAACAATAATTATAATATGTCATATTTTTCATACATTTTGTTGCTGGAATTTGGTGAAATATCATTTATTTCTGTAAACCGGTTTATTTATAAATAAAATCGTAGGAAAGTCAAAACTGTACATTGAATATTTTTTTAAAAGAATACTTGGGGCGTGATCTACAGTCGATATCAAATCCAAAAATATAGTTTTAGAATTTTTGTCTGTTTGTCTGTATGTATGTCCGGGGTAAACTCAGAAAGTACTGCATGGATTTACTTCAAATTTTGTATGAATATTACTAATAAGTATAGGCTACATAGTATCACGCTATCACCTACAGGGCAGGGGCAGTGCGGAGTAAACGAACTCCGCGCGGACGAAGTAGCTGGCAACAGCTAGTATATATATAAATCAATTGCTGTTCGTTAGTCTCGCTAAAACTCGAGAACGGCTGAACCGATTTGGCTAATTTTGGTTTTGAATTAATTGTTGAAGTCCAGGGACGGTTTAAAAGGTGAGAAAATATTGAAAAAAAAGAGTAGTTAAAAATGCAGAACAACGTTTGCCGGGTCAGCTAGTTATTTATAAATATTTATAAATTTTCTAAACTATTTTATACGCTTGGTTTAGCATGTATGCACGTGTATGACAAATTATTTTCCAATTTTAATAAGATTTTGGTCTTAGCCTTAGGTTAGCCTTCCCAAAAATCTGGGATTCAATTATAGGAACAAATAAAACAGTATTATTTTTAGTAATGAAAATTGATAAGAAATGTAAAATATTTATTTTCAAGAATATTGATATCACAAGTTGTGAAAATTAATCAAAAAAACCAACATATTCTACCATGTCATAATGTGCAAAATATTTAAAAATTACCAGAATATATTCTAGAATATATATTTACACATTTCTACATATATTTACATTAATTATGTCAGACCGGAAGAATCTAGTAACGTTGTGCTAATGCTTCCTCACATCGAATAAAAATAAATGCAAAATATTTAAAAATTACCAGAATATATTCTAGAATATATATTTACACATTTCTACATATATTTACATTAATTATGTCAGACCAGAAGAATCTAGTAACGTTGTGCTAATGCTTCCTCACATCGAATAAATAAGCAATAATCACAAAGTTCAAGAATCTCTACCGGTTTTAATAGCCGAAAAATTGGTGAATTTTAGTGAACTTGAGTGATGTCTGGCTGTTGAGCGGTTATATTTTTTTTTTGCCTAACCCTAAACAAACTTTCGTTACAATATTTGTTTCTGATATATTTAATGCAAAGTGCAAGTTCGTTTCAGATTAGGTTCAATTAGCTGTAGTGAATTGTTAATTAAGTTTTACTAAACTCTATCAATGTTATCTCAGCTTGCATTAATTACAGAATTTGAATAACTGCATTAAGTCCTAAAACAAGCCATTGAAAATCGTTTAGAAACTAAGCATCGATTAAGATAAGAACAAATGAAACCAAGCAAACTTCCAACCTTAATTAACTCCAATGGTATAAAATCGATTACGCTGACGTGAATCGAGATAGGTGAATCGATATCCACGGTTAATCGCCCTCTTCATTTTATCAACTTCCACAAAACGTAAGTACACTCAAAAGCTATCACAACGCCGGCAATAAAACGACCTATCTGCAAATCGGGGAAAATTATAAAATGGAATTCCGTTTGAGTTTTAATTCAGATGGGAATAAAATTCTAACTTTTCGCCTTACCGATCTACTGCGATTCGTGGGCGAATAAAGCATAATTGAAATTTTTCTTGATCTCCCCAATGGGAGCGTGTAAGGTGGAAGATTAATGTTTTTTGATTCGGAATTAGGTTGGTTAATCGATTTATAATGCAAAAATATACTTAAAATTGATTCTTAGTGGAATGCAAAATTTATAGCTTATTCAAAATGCAGTAACAAATAAAAACAATCCAAAATTTATGCCAAAATGCAGAAATTGTTATAATATTTTCTCCTAATTATCTTCTAATAAATAAAAGTTGATGGTTTGGATTTTAAAATGTCTGGAATGATTTTAATGAAATTTTAAGACAATCATCATATTATGCTGGCAGCTTATCCTATAAAATTTGGTAGTAATTGGATCAACATATTTTACCCGTGCAAAGCCGGGGTGAGTCGTTAGTCTATAATGATGCTTTAAAGAGGTAAGATTTTTTTGTAATAGATGATTTAAATAAACTGGGCAAGTGCGAGTCGGACTCTCGCACGAAGGTTCTGTACCCTTATCTATAAAAAACGGCAAAAAATCACATTTTTTAAGCATAGACTTTTTTCAGTTTCTACATATATTTTGTTAAAAATGGCAATATATTAATTTTTTAAAAGCTGTATATTTTAGAAATGATGATCGATTTGATCTTTTGAATAGCATTCAACTCAATTTTTCAGATCTATTGTGATATTGCTTTAGCTACATAATCGATAAGTTGAAAAATTGAAGCAATGTTAAAAAAAAATCTCTAAAATTTTCGTCATTGATAAATCCCAGATAAATTAACTGATTTTGATCCAATTTACGGTATTTGATGCAATTTTTTTAAGAAAAAATCTGATTAGAGTTTTAAGGTCAATCGGTGTATTAGCCTGAAATTTATTTTAAAAATATTAAGTGGGTTTACTACAAGCAACGTAATTTTAATATTTAAAAAGCTTTTAAAAATTTGATTCGACTTTATTTTTTGAAATGACATTTGACGTTGTCTTTTTAGTACTAAAATATTATAGAATACCAAAAAATGATTGGTTGAAAAATTTGGAATATATGTCGGAAAAATACTTTTTTCTAAATTTTTTGTCAACACGACAAAAAATTTGGTATATGTATCGTTTATCACACACATTTGCATATAGTGAAAAAGCGATTACTTTAATATTACAGACACTTTAGATGTATAGACATCTTATTTTTATGGCGGAGTTTTTATGTAGGTGTTGAAATTCCGATTTTAGAATGCTGTTCTCAGCTCCACAGCGAAATTGTCCTTGGAGATAGCATTCACAAACGGTTCTAATATAGGTACACGGAGCACTGTTTATTCAGCGTCATCCAGGGAAATTAAGATGCCTTCACAAAAACAGTTATTTCCTTATTCAAATATTCGCCATTGCAAAATAGTTATAACATATTTCTCTTATTACTATTATCTGTGTTTATTTTTAATGCATTTTTATATAATAGAATACTTGTGTTAGATAACGGTAGCTAATAATGGTAAATCAATTAAATACAAATATTAAAAATGATGTACCTCACACTAACGACAAAAATATTCAAATGTGTATGAATGATTTGAACAAAACTAATTAATTTATTATATATACAGGTTGACTTTTTTATAGTAGAGGGAACAAATGAGCAGGAGGTGTGCCTGATGATAAGTGATCACCGCCGCTCATGAACATCCGTAATACCAGAAATGTAGCAGTTGCGTTGTCGGCCTTTTAAAAATGAGTAAGCTCTTTTTCTGAAGGTCCCCATGTCGTATCCGTTCGGAAAAACAGAACAAAGTACTTATATAAGGGTTCAGTTTTTTCCTTATAAAGAGAGCTGGATCCACAAGGAAATTTTAAACTTTGCCATCTAGTATGAATTTGGGAGATATTTCGGACTAATTTAATCGAATATACGCTTATTAATTTCAAATTTTAAGTAATCAATTGCATCATTTAATTCGAATATTATAAAACTCAAAATTTTCAATTTTTCTCTAAACTTGACCAATATATAAGTTTGTCAAATGGCACGACTATTTTATAATATTTAAACGTTTCGAACTACAAATAGTCAAACCGCGGCCAATATTTGCATTGCTTTTTAAATATTTGTGGCAAATGTTGATAAAAAAACGCTGGATAGACCACGGCGCTGTTGAATAACGAGAGAATACGGCTTTGGCTTTGCCCGATTAATCCGACGCCCATTTTATTTGAAGCCGTGATTGAATGGACTTGTTTTAGATGTTATATTGACAGTTTGGGCTGAATTTTACCAACCATTATTTTTGCAGAACGACCTTCATGAAGATTTATCTGTGTGCAATTAAAAAGAAAACATTGAAGTCACTAGTCAATTTCTGTGTTATTTTTGTTCCTTATTTGATTACTAGGCATATGTCTTTACTTAATTCACTATTCCGTCACTAGTTAAATAATATTTCCTTCATATTGCTTGTATCATTATCGGCATTCGATGACTTATTGACTTTTAAACTAACGCGTTCTACTATCATTTTTAAATATATAAACGGGTCAATAACGCGTACATATATAGAACTTACTTATAAAGCTCGACGTTTCGGCCAAGTCACATTGACCGTGGTCACGAGCAGACTGGAGCAGCGAGTTTCCTCCGTCGTTCACATCGGGATCGATTTTCATCTACCCCCTTCTGGTCTTGTTTTTTCGAATTTAGCCTACACACGTCGAGCTTTACAAGTAAGTTCTATATATGTACGCGTTATTGACCCGTTTATATATTTAAAAATGACTTATTGACTATTCTATAATTAAAGGCATGAAATTACTTTTGTACGTAATTCGATCACCAGGTGTATTATATTGATATTACTCGCTATTCTTTAATATAAGCCAGCCCATCGCCTCCAACTTTACAAGGCTCAAATTCGACCTCTCATGGAGTACTGTTATCACCTCTGGGCCGGAGCTCCTCAGTACCAGCTTCTTCCTCTTGATCGCATTCAACGTAGAGCGGTTCGAATCGTCGATGACCAGGCTATTTCTAATCGGCTTGACTCATTGGCGTTACACAGAGATGTAAGCTCGCTCTGCATCTTTTACCGTATTTATCATGGGGAGTGTTCCGACGAGTTGTTCAGACTAATGCCTGCCGCTAAATTCCACCATCGGACATATCGTCAAAATT
The DNA here is from genome assembly GCA_036924255.1 of Apodemia mormo. Taxonomy (NCBI): domain Eukaryota; kingdom Metazoa; phylum Arthropoda; class Insecta; order Lepidoptera; family Riodinidae; genus Apodemia; species Apodemia mormo. The sequence goes on from JAUPFN010000008.1 coordinate 4,191,792, forward strand.
TAAAGTTCCATCCTCACCACCTCGATGTCTGGAAATCCACAACCGTGCGTTTTTGTCGACACTTTTTGCCTCGCATTACTCCTTTGTGGAATCTATTACCCTCGGGGTTGTTTCCGAATGGATACGACTTAGGGACCTTCAAGAAACGAGCTTATTCATTCTTAAAAGGCCGGCAACGCAGCTGCAATACCGCCGGTATTGCGGATGTCCATGGGCGGCGGTGATCACTTACCATCAGGTGCACGATCTGCTCGTTTGCCCCCTCTACTATAAAAAAAAAAAAAAATTGAAGTCGCCTTTATGGTATCAAGCTCCGAATTCGATTCCCAGGTCGGGGAATTTAAAAATGTGTGTTTTTTTTTTAATTTTCTAATAAAAACAACGTTGCCTGGGATTGGATAGGCCTTATCCAATCCCATGGCGATAGACTTTCCAACTATCACGTTGTGGGACTCAGTATCTTCGCCTAATCGTGGAGGCACTGGTTTTACTTTTGCCTACCTTTTCGGGGATACGGGCGTGAAGCTTGAAGATACTGTATATTAAAGGCAGGACATTAATTTTCTACACTGGTCCTTCGCTGGACATATTGCATTATTTTTATTCACTATTTGATCATTAGGCGCATGTTACCTTTATTCACTGTTCGTCAAATAAGGGTATGCGATTACTGTTTTTCACTATTCGATCATAATACGTAATTATGACATTATTTTTATATTTTTAAACTTTTGTTTAATGTATATTATACATAATATAGATTAATCAAAAGCTTAATGTATATTATGTATACAGCGTGTAACGCGATGTACTGAAAAATTACGAAAGCGTGCCATTTTTACATTCTAGTCACGATGGCAATTTATTATTTTGTGGGAAATGCAGTATTTGATTTTAAGATTTTTTCTTATTTTTACGCCCTGCACTGTAAAGCGTACATTACTCTGACTCGTCGCGTCCGCGGTACTCTCGAATCTGTCGGGCCGTTTACATAGTGCGGTACGGGGCGAATTATATTATATCATTGCTATTTTGTCTATTTCCTTAAATTTTACTATATTTTTAGAACAAAGCCTGCAGAGTTGTAGAATATATCAAATTAAACAAAACAAAGTAAAAAATGTTAAAAAGTGAAACAACACAATTTTTCAACGACTTTCATCTCAGAATCATGGTACAAATCCATGATTTTGACTTTCAGTACACTATCCCTTACACGGTTTATATGAACATAGGTTCATTGACCGCCCCGTTAGTCGAGTGGTTAGCAACCCTGACTACGCGATCAACGGGGCTTGGGTTCGATCCCCGACGGGGACAAGCATTTGTGTGATGAGCATAAATGTTTGTAATTCCGGGTTTGGGTGTTTATTAAATATATTCTTGTATTTATATATGTAATTCTATGTATTAGTATCGTTGACTAACACCCATAACACAAGCAAATAATTTGCTTACTTTGGGGTTAGATCAGTCAGTGTAATTTGTCCCGTGAATATTTATTTATTTATTTATTGGATTCGTCTTATTTTCATAAAAGATAGTGTGTCATCATAATTTCGTATTTATTATAGCTCGGCCGTACTTGCATCTATCGTCACAAAACTTCGTGCAAAGACAGAATAAATGCAGATATGACCGGCTGTTGTCACATACATTCCGGACTGCATGTGCCTTAGCGCTAATATTTTTGGGATGACAGACGCAAGTTCGGCCACGATATTAGAATTTGCACGTCCTCAGAGCAAACATCTAGTAAAAAGATAACTGTGCCAATGCACAGTTCCAAACAAAACTTTAAACCTCCTGCAAAGATTTTAAAGGAAGTCTTTTACACTTCTTTCAGGATTAAAAGATCATAATTTGGCGTAATCTACTAAATCTGTAGACGTGATAATATTAGTCAATATTTCAAAGACCATGTGGCAGCAGGTAAGCCATGACAATCCATACTAATATGGAGATGGATATAGGATAAGGCAGGATAGGATGGATATAGGATAGGATATGATATAACATAATATAGCAAATAAGCAGATGGCTCTTCAGACTGAAAGATACAACCATTGCCTATAGACACCAAAAATGTCAATGTTGCGTAACTCTTCTTGTGGCTGGGTTTTAACGCCACTTGCCTAACTTTACTGGCTGCCTTATCCTCCAAACCGGAACATGAAAGTGACAAGCATTGACGCTATTTTTCGGCAGAAACAGGTAAAATGATGGTATCAGACCAGGGCGAGACAATGCAGAACTCTACCATCTAGGAGCCACGATGGAACCCTCTTAGAAACTGCTTGGTAGAAAGGCAGATAGTCTATTCTCGAAAAGGCGCCCGGAACTAAATATTAGAAAACCCGGAATATTAGAAAACCAAAAAGCTATATCAAATGTGCAGGAGTTTGTTAATTTCCTATTTATAGTTTTGTCATTCACAAAATAAAATCCATATAATATTATTTCTCAAGCCTGCTATAAGGAGAACTGCTCGAGAAATTGTTTTCCACCTATATTAAATTTCTACCTAATTAGCACACCTCTTGGCTCTCAACAGCAAATAGCTCTTATCCTAGAGAAGCAATGGCGCGGTGGGTCATGTGTTAGTTACTTAATTATGGCCCTTATGCAAGTCAGTTTAAGAGTCAATTTCAGAAACAGCCGTCGTGTCCACTAAGTGAAGCCGAGCTTAGGTTTAAAGGTTCTTGTTAGAAATTAGATACTAATGTGAATACTTATGTTACTTTTAACCAACTTTGAAAATTGATTGTTTTGTTCATTTCATTTTTTATAGTAACAATTTCTTCAAGATTGCCTTAAAAATATGTTATGCTATGCCTTATAAATATGTTTTGTATGAACGAGTTACCTATCTCTGCCGCAATATGCTTGTTTCTCTCATGTTTGGTTCGGAGGACAAGCTAGGCGGTAAACTTATACATTTTTTATATTATTAGATAGGAAAAGAACAGATGACTTCTGATGAAAAGAGACAACTATCACCTACAAATACCAAACATGTTAATGGTGCGTGCTTTAATATTTGTGACGGGCTACTTAACGAAAATACCACAAATTTCAGGGATGGCCTGCATGGTCAACCGCTTTACAAATGTTCATTTACTGTACGGTATTTATTATTTACTTTTTTGCTATATTTATTATTTATTTTTCCATTTCATTAGACATTCTTTTGTGTATTTGAAATTAAATGAATAACTGTCATCATTGCTTGTATTCTTGACACAATGCTTTAAAAAAATCCATGGGCCTAGTATAATTTTATATAAGCAAAAATTCCTAGTTTTTCTTAGAATCAGTATTTCAAACTAATTATGTATACTAATATTATAAATGGGAAAGTGTGTGTGTTTGTTCGTCCGTTTTTAACGAAATGGAGCGAAAATTTAACAAAATGGAGCGACGAATTAACGTGATGTTTTAAGTGGAGATATTTGAAGAGGTGGAAAGTGACATAGGCTACATTTTGTCTCATATTTTACGCGAGCGAAGCCGCGGACTAAAGCTAGTAAATTTATAAACATGTCATATATTTTATCAAATCAGCTATATATGATTACCTCAAAATTTGTACTACGAGTCTGGAAAGTCTTTGTAAATAAACAAAACAAGAACAAAGCCATATTGTCCGTATATTAACTTCATGAAACATTCAAGAAGCGTATTTGATCAAATAACGGAATGAGCCCGAAGAAATCGTCACAAAATCAAATAGTTTCAACGAAATTGAGAACTCCAGTTGTATTGATTCAAGTCACACAGTTTAAATTTGAAACGGGAGTACGGAATATAACAAATGTCTTATAAAAGTTACTCTTAGCTATTGGTTTCGAGCTGAGATCAAATGATAGAGTATGATTTTTAACGTTATGATCTTATAAATATTACTTTTATATATTTTTTTTCTAAAATTACACTAATATTATAAATTCAAAAGTTACTTTGTGCATATGTGTGTGTGTGTGTTTTGTCAGCGTGTGGATATGTGTATGTGTACGTAATTGTTTAGTAGCCCATTTAAAATTTGATTGAAATTGAATAAAACCATTGTAATTCATTCATCTTAAATCTAAAACTATGTCAGCTTAGTCAATGAGATGAATGACAGATCAATGAATTACCATCCATTCATTTATATTAGCGCTAAGATAGGTCAAACAAAAATTTCAAGTTTTATGTGACAAAACGATCTTTTTAATAAGTATTTATATACTTATGAAATCCGTGTAAGTATAAAATTAAATTGATAGTGTAGCTTGAATCTGTATTTTGTATATTTTAAGCATTTAAAGAAAAAAATTTAAAATATTACATTATACTAGCTGACTTGTTTTGTTTAGCAAATTTTTGGCGGGGTATTAAAATAAATCTAAAGAGGGAGGGGGCGGGGGTTAATTAGAATAAAAACTATCCTATCTTTTGAGTTGGACCAAATAGTAGATATCTACAAAATTTCATTGGTCGGTTCAGTAGTTTCGGAGGACAAACAACGTGACACGTAATTTATTTTATTTTTTATTTTATTTGGAAAGCATACGGTGTACATACTATTATACACATATATTAAGATTATACATGTTTTAATGATAAAAAGAATTAAGACCACATTATATTTTTTAAATAAAAGCCGTGACACATGTTTTTTTTTTTGTATTCTTGATTATTCTTAACATTACCTATTTGAATTTAGAATCAATTCGAATTAAAATTTGAAATTTAAATTCGGGTAAACGAATAGCTATTCCATGTCATTTATTTTTTAAAAAAGCGTATTATAATAGCGCTGACGTGCACTGAACAGGTAAATTTGTAAATGTGCCGTTATAGCACATCTGGGTAACGGAAGCTGATGGAAATTTAAATGACGAACAGTCCGTTGGGTCGTTTATGTCACAATATATACAATTACACAGGCTAAATACATCGTATTTTTGCGTCAACTTTATTTAAAAGTATTTGATCGAGGCGCAGGGCGAGTGTTAATTTTTTATTACTTTATGAAAATTGTATTCACCCTTTCATTGATGCTATGAAGTTACTTTTATAGGGTAAGTAAAACTCGTTGCTGGTATGAAATATGTTAATGTCATTTTTGTTCATTTCGTCGGCTTTATAGAAGTATATATATATATATATATATATATATATATATATATATATATATATATATATATATATATATATATATATATATATATATATATATATATATATATATATATATATATATATATATATATATATATATATATATATATATATATATATATATATATATATATATATATATATATATATATATATATTTTATCATAAGATAGCAAAGAAGCAGATGGGGTCTCTTGATGGAAAGAGTCAACCATCGCCTATAGACATCAAAGATATTAATGTTGGGTTGCTATCTTTGGCGAGGTCTACATGCATAAGTTTATCGGCTACCTTCCAAACCGGAACACAACAGCGACAAGCACTGACGCTATTGCGGCAGGAATAGGTAAGGCGGTGGTACCTGACCCAGGCGAGACAATGCAGAACTCTACCACCTAGTAGCCACGATGGTAGTGATTCGCATAGCCAATCGGTCGCCTTTTACGACCTAACTGGCAGAACGGCAGTTGGTCTATTCTTCAAAGGAACCAACACGGGGGAAAAAACCATATTTATATATGTATTTATATGTATATAACCCTAGTCTGTGTATTAGTATAGTGGATAACACCCATAACACAAGCATATAATTTTCTTACTTTGGTTTTAGGTTGATTTGTGTAACTTGTTCAGCGATAAAAAATGGTATGCTGGTGTTTCAGACAAAAATTTACGGATGTGTATTGGATTTCCACAAGGGCTGTATTTCGTAAAGTGTCTGCTTAGTAAAAATTAAAAAGTCTAATCCCATCCGATTCCGTTGTGGGGTAGGCAGAGTAAACCAAACGTCTATAGTCTTTCCAGTTCATCACGATTCACCGGTTTGTCGGTTCTTGAGATAAGTGGTCTCATCGCCGTGTATTGCCGACTTGATGACGATTATCGATTATATCTAGCGATAATCGAGACCGACGGCTTTATGTGCTCGTACAAGGCCAAGGAGAGATAACACCATGTCACTAGACTTCTGCTGCTGAGATTTGGGTTTTCGAAAGTCAAAGTCAAAACATTTTTATTCAAATTATCCTTTACAGGCACTTTTGACGAGTCAACATTTTTTGAGTTACTACCGAATCGGAAACGCGGCCACACACTGAGAAGATCCGACGGAAGAAACTCAGCGGGCTTGTCTTTTTTTGTGCATATACATTTTTTTAAACAATGTATTTACAATTACAATTACAATGTATTTATGAATAATATATTATAATTACTATGAGACTGCTATGTGGAGCAATTAATCCCATGCCTTATTATCATCCAAATATTCAGATTTGATACATTTACAAAGTTTAGATTTGATACATTATTTAAATTTGTGTATTGGTAGATCTTTAATAGCATTTGGAAGTTTATTGTAAAAGCGTATAGATTGCCCCATAAAAGAGTTACTTATTCTGTGGAGACGTGATACATGCAGAGCAAGATTGTTTTTATTCCTTGTAAAAAAAAGCTCAATAACATTAGTCGAACCCGTGAACTCATGATTTATGCCGAATAAGCTATCCCCTAGACTACGATGCAGTTTTGCTTAGTATTTTTTATAATAACATTTTAAATAGCATTACAGTTCTTATCTTTCCTAAAGTTAGCAGTACTAAAAGCACATCCACTATCACTAAAAGAAAAATAAACAAAAAACAAAGCGCTATCAAATGTGATTGTAGCTAAACTGTAATTCTTCAGGACAGAATAGTGATATATGGCAGACAGTTTTCCTCCTACTTCCTAATGGGTCTGGCGTGATGATGTGAATGTATATTGTATTTACGTTGTTTATTTTTCAAGAAATATTGTTTAATAAAAGTCGAATATAGTAAAAATATTAAAACTTACATAACTCGGTACAATGAGGTTTTGTTTAAAAGAATCAAGACCGTCCCTTTTGCGGAGTTCTAAAATTACATTTAGGGATTCGGTTGCCATTTGAAGAGGATTATGAAAAATTCGGCACGAAGGGGACGTGTAATGAGCGCTGGCACGCGTAATGAATCTTCGCAGTTCCCGAAATACAGCCGAGATTTTAATTGAAACATTCCGAAAGATTTAATGTTGTAAATAACTACGCCTTATGTAAAATTGAAATTTTTGAAGTTTTGTCTCGATGAAGGCCTTTTTTATAATACAACCAATTATATACTTACAACTTAATTATTATGTAATATCTTATTTAAAAAATGATATAAAAAAGACAAGCCCGCTGAGTTTCTTCCGACGGATCTTCTCAATGTGTGGACGCGTTTCTGATCCTGAAAAAATGTTGACGGGTAATATATACAAATACAAATAACTTGTAAAAAGTTTTGTTGAATAAAACACTTCTGATTTCTGATTACAATGATCGCCCAGTTGGTGAGTGGTTAGCGAACCTAACTACAAATTGATGGGGTTCGGGTTCGAATTCCGACAGGGACAAACATTTGTGTGATGAGCATAGATATTTGTAGTTCTGGGTCTGGGTGTGTTTGTGAATCTGGGTGTGTGAATATTTTGTGTGTGTGTGTGTGTTTGCCTGCCTTGTGATTGAGTGGTTAACCTGTGCACCTAATATTACCCTGGATTGATGCTTAATACATTTAGCTTGTTCCCCGTGCACCCGCGTGGTGTCCAACTATGGCGCAGGTAAATATTGGATTCTCGGTGTACTGTTTACTAAGTTTGCTAAAAAGTATTTTAATATTTATTTTTAATGTTATTTTTTCTCATTATATATGATCGCCAATTGTCTCGTCCTTAAATATTGAAGGTCCTTAAATATCGACAGCTTTATACAGACTGACTGGTGGTCTGTCTGTATAAAGCTGTCGATTTTAATTATCACAAAGCGCAAATAGTTTGTTTAGTATTTGGTTAGTGTGGAACGTCGACTATGTCTACAGTGTGCCCGCCGTTGAATTGTAGCAACCCGATTCTTCTGGATGTGGAGTTGCAGAGGATTCTTCTGGATGTGGACTTTTGAATACTCATATAATGGAATCAGCATGATAATATTTTATTTATCAGATAGCAGTTGCATTTAATTTTCTACGTATATATACGGGTTGGCTGGTAAAATTATGTACGTTATGTAAAAAATAGGTACCTAATTTTTTTTTAATTATCCAATAAAAATGTTTATGTACTGACAAACGCTCATAGATATCAAAGTTCAATGTTTACAAACGACTTGTTGAACTCGTGACTAGACTCTTTAGGGTGCCGATACTTCCCATGCGGTGACCATATTTTTTGAATATCACTACATTAATTTCATTAAGGTTTACTATTTGTTTTTGTGTTATAGCACTCACCCCGTGCTTGGGAATCTGGAAAAACCTTAAAAACATCAAAGAAAAATATCGACACGCGGAATTTGAACCTGCGACCATTTCCCTAAAGCCGGGCCGCTCTTCCGCTGAGCTAGTGTCGACAGGCTCGAGGCGGCGAAAACTAGTTATACGTATGTATAGCTAGCGATCAGTACAATCGACGTAATCGATCATATAGCAAAGAAGAATTTCGCCGCCTCGAGCCTGTCGACACTAGCTCAGTGGAAGAGCGTCCCGGCTTTAGGGAAATGGTCGTAGGTTCAAATTCCGCGTGTCGATATTTTTCTTTGATGTTTTTAAGGTTTTTCCAGATTCCCAAGCACGGGGTGAGTGCTATAACACAAAAACAAATAGTAAACCTTAATGAAATTAATGTAGTGATACTCAAAAAATATGGTCATGGTTCTTTGCTGTTTTTAAGGTTTTTCAAGGTTTACTATGTACTTATATGATGTTTGCTTTTCCTATATTTTTATTTTTTACATATGACCTTTAACTATCATGTCACAGTCTTTTACTAATCGACCTGTATACACATCACAACATCAAGTCATTACGGGGAAGTCATTAAGAACCAAATTCTATTCATCATAGTTCAGGTATATTTGCCTTTATATTTCCACAATCACAACTGTTATCGTACAAACACGCCGATTTCAGAGTTTCCTGAAAGTTTTGGTATCCCGAAAGACCTACGTCGTATCTACACACATGTATACTCGTATGAACCTCCGCCACCACCACCACCATGTGGTGTAGATATATCAGGAAGCTTATATGAAGTAAAATTGCTTCGTAAGTAGTAAAATGATTTCTAAATTCGTCATCGTCTATGAGATAATGAAATTAAATTTCCTCGTTGTGTTGCATTATTCTTTCGTTAAGAAACGTAAATATTGGCTGTAGTATTAAAAACGTAAATATTGGCTGTAGTATTATTAAAGGCGACCGATTGGCTATCGAGTCACTATCATCGTGGCTACTAGGTGGTAGAGTTCTGCATTGTCTTGCCCGGGTCTGGTACCACCGCCTTACCTTTTCCTGCCGCAATAGCGTCAGTGCTTATCGCTGTCGTGTTCCGGTTTGGAGGGTAAGGTAGCCGGTAAACTTATGCATGTGTCATTAGACCTCGCCACAAGATAGCCACGCACCATTAACATCTTAGGTGTCTATAGGCGAAAGTTGACTCTTTCCATCAGGAGACCCATCTGCTTGTTTGCTATTTTATGATATATAAAAAAAACACGAAATCGAAAATAAAAACAATATTTTGAGTGTGGTGTTACTTTGTTTCAAAAAGGTATTCATAAAACGCGTTTAACAATTTCATATTTCGTGCCTTTGCTATGATCCGATTTGACACTTCTAGACTGACAACAACAGCTACATTTTTTATACGATAGCCATTATTAATTATATTTCTTAACGAAAGAACAATGCGACTCAACGCGAAATTGTTTTCATTATCTCAGAGGTGAAGATAGATATCGTTTCGCTACCTACGAAGCAATGTTAGATTGTCTAAGCTCCTTGGGGGCTTAGGTAAAGTAACAATATAAAAACGATAACAAAGTGAGGAAAGAGTAAAATGTTCGGGATTGACACGTATTAAAGTGAACACCTTTCAAGGCAGTTTCTTAAGTTATCAGTGTCGCTTTCATATACATCCATAAACAGAGTACTACTTAACGATGAAATAAAATTACTCCAGAGGTACTCTTTAACCCTTAGCTTTTTATTTAACACGATAAAATAGTAAAATATGGTATATTTGTATTTCTTTATATATTTTCTAATATAATAATAAATTCTAATATAAATAAATTCTAATATAATAAATCTAAAAGGCATCGCCTCTGTGGTCTAGTGGTCCACCGTTGGCGTTGACCACATATAGACCCGGTTTCGATTCCCGAGTCGGGCACATAAAAAAAAGATATTTTTTCCGTTTTCTGAGAAACACAAAGTTGCCCGGGACTGGAAAGTGCCCGGTTGGCGATAGGCTTGCCGCCTATCACGTTTGTGGGACCAAGTATCTTCGACTAATCGTGGGTGCACTTGATGTACCTCTGCCTAACCCTTCGGGGATACGGCCGGGAAGATACTTCAAAAGACATACATTTGCTCATATGAAACATATATAAAACATACATTTTCTCATACGAACGGCTACGCATTTTGCACCCAACACCGTGTCTATTAGTATTTGTGTGGTCTGTGGGGATTGACATAAGCCGCGTTAAGTCACGTGGCCAATCGTCATCGGCATCCTCATCGTCAGAGATGATAAAGAATTTAAATATCGCTTCACTCCCGTCATATCAAAACATATATTCTATTATTATATATATTCTATTTTTTTTCTACATGTCAAATTTCCATCAGTAACAGTTTTTCTCAATATTTTCAAGTTAACACACACACACACACACATACACACACACACACACACACTTCCACTTATTTCACCATTACAAACGTGATAGGCAAATGTTATATTTTCTGTAAACATTTGTGGTTTTAGTATAAAGTGTGTATTCATATTTATTTATTGGAAGTTATTACACTATTGCTTAGAACAGAAGGGGTGCTATTCAATATTTTTCTGAGACCACACAGCGGTGTAAGTGACAATGATAAATGTATGCGACAGCGTGGAATAGCGTTCCCAACGCTGTACAGATTTTTTATTAAAACTTTTATCTAAATATTGACTTTATTACGGGTTGAGACCACATCCATTACTTATTGTTTAAAATTAAAACTGTAACAGATTTCAGTGAACATGCACGTACACAATTTTATAAATTAAATTAAACTAAATAAAAACAAGAAGTGTCGTGGGATTGAGAAGAGCAAAGTTTCTTTTGAGGGAAAACCTTAAAAACAACAAAGAAAAATATCGACACGCGGGATTTGAACCTGCGACCATCTCCCTAAAGCCGGGACGCTTTACCACTGAGCTAGTGTTGACAGGCTCGACGTGGCGAAATTCTTCTTTGCTGTATGATCGATTCCGTCGATTGTAGTGATCGCTAGGTATACATACGTATAAATAGCGAGAGCTGACCCATAACTAAATATTTCAAAATATTATTAATTTATATTTATATATTTATATTTATATAAATTATATTTTGCGTTAAACGTAGTTATTTACAAACATTAAATCTTTCGGAATGTTTCAATTAAAATCTCGGCTGTATTTCGGGAACTGCGAAGATTCATTAGCTAAAAATAGCCTATGTCATTCCTAGTTCCTAGACAATGTAGCTTCTAAAAAAGAAAAAAAATTAAAATCGGTTGAGTAATACCCAGCGATCACTAAAAATGTAAGCTCCATTTATAAAAGGTTTAAGATTTATTCAATTAAACAACAACTGATAAAATACAGAGTTATATACATATTAAATACAAAACACAAAACTGATTACACTTCGTTGTATATTACCACACTTCTTAATGGCACAAACACGAATGCCTCGAAAACATATCTCTTAAACCTTTTTATAATCTTATATTCTAGTCGATTAAGGTTTCATTATTACCTTACTCAAATAATTAATTGCTTTTATATCGGGCTAAAAGTAATATTAATTTTAAATATGTGAAATAATTAACAATTCTAAACATTTTAAAAACATTCTAAACATTTTACATTTTTTGCTTTTATTTTATATACGAGTTATTTTCATAATAAGTAAATAATTACACTTCAGCTTTATTTGACACAGCATTCTAGAAATTGTTGGACGCATATACCGACTCATCTATATAAACATTATAAATACGCGAAAGTTTGGATATTTAAAGTTTGTTACTCAATCACGCAAACACTACTAAACGTATTTGGATGAAATTTGGTACACAGGTAGATGACCTGAAATAGCACATTAGATACTTTTCATCCAGGAAAAATTAGGCGATTCCGCGGGATTAACCAAAAACTTTCATAATGCAGCGGGTTGTACTCTGCAGCTAGTTATATATATATATATATATATATATATATATATATATATATATATATATATATATATATATATATATATATATATATATATATATATATATATATATTGACAATATTACAATTACAAGTATTACAAAATTTTTAAATTGTGAAATTGATGAGCCAGTCATAAATTTATTATTTATTACGAAATTTGGTAAAAAATGAATTTAAAAACATACATTATTGATTTATGAAGTCGCTACTCTATGATTTATGAAAACTTCAGTTATATTTTGCATAACATAAACCCTAGACACAAAGAAAATGTGTCATCAACACTTTTGAAGTAATAAATAAAGCTTTTATTTGGAATAATTCCTTCACAAAAGACAGGAAACAAACGTTAATATAAAGTGTACATGTATAAGGGTTGCTTTTGTGATAAAAGGTGAAACCTTTCGTGGGGTGTCCGCCGTGAGGAATTCTGAAAGGCGTTAACGGGTTAAACTGAATTTATAATTTTACCGTCCTTATTGCGGGGTCGCGCAATATGTTCTCTTAATGTACGATAATATTTGGATTATGGGTCCAATTTTATACAACCTCTCCTGGATTAGGGTATTTATTTGATGATTTGTTTAGTATAGCGTATATTTGACAAAAGAAATAGAATTATAATGTTGAATTTTAGGGAAATATTGCTTTTTAAGATGTTTTTATTGAGAATGTTGTTGACTAGCTTGCTCAGCTGCAAATTTGTGAGATCTCAATCGATTTTTGTATCCATAAAAAATGTTCGTCTCTGTGGTCTAGTGGTCCGGTGTCAACTTTGACCACATGAGGTCTCGGGTTTGATTCACAGGTCGGGTAATTCAAAAAAAGGCGATTTTTCAATTTTCCGATAAAACAACGTTGCCGGGATTGGATACGTGTCCGGTTGGCGATAGGCTTGCCATCTATTACATTATGGGACTAAGTAACTTTGGCTAATCGTGGGTGCACTGGTTGTACCTGCGCTTATCCCTTCAAGAATATGAGCGAGAAGATACTTTTTCCTTTCCTTCCGGAGTTGGCATAAAAAGCTCTACAATGAAAGGAAGTTTAGATCACGATCTCAACTATCTTTGATAAAGAACTGTATTCATTAAACTTAAAGCTATTAAGGTTTCCCCGTGTTGGTTAGGGACTCTTTTGAAGAATGAGCCAACTGCCGTTTTGCCAGGCAGGTCGAAAAAGCGACCGATTGTTTATACGAGTCACTACCATCGTGGCTACTAGCTGATAGAGTTCTACCGCATACAGCGTAGAGTATCTCGTATTGTCGATGACCGGGCTCTTCCCGATCGGCTTGATCCTTTTGTGTTGCGAAGAAATGTTGGTTCTCTCTGCATCTTCTATCGCTATTACCACGGGGAGTGTTCCGGGGAGTTGTATGGCTTAATACCACCCGCTGATTTCCACCATCGGACTAAATTGAAATACAAAATTCCACCCTCACCATTTGGATGACTGCAAGTCCATAACAGTATAATTTTCAAGGCATATTTTGCCTCAGACGACTGCTCTGTGGAATCAATTACCAACGGATGTATTTCCGAACCGATACCATTTAGGGGCCTCCAAGAAAAGAGCGTACTCATTCCTTAAAAGCCGGCAACGCACCTGCAGTACCTCCGATGTTGCAGCTGTTCATGGGCGGCGGTGATCACTTATCATTAGGTGAGCCTCTTGCCCGTTTGCCCCCTATTCCATAAAAAAAGACGCTGCAAAACGATATCGTCTTGTAGTCATGTTGGTAGTTACATATGCAAGCAGTTGGTCTTCTTATACAAAGGAAGCAGGTAGTCAATTCTTTAGAGAGACATAGACTAAATATGTTGTTTGAGATCAAATGGTTGTAAGTAACTAGACATATCATGAGGTACCAGCTTTGATTGACTTATATTTTGATAATTTTTTTTGAAATGATTTCATCAATACAGGAAACTCATTTATGACATAATCGAAATGCAGTAAAATTGCACCAGCCTACTTTAACCTCTAATATCTCTTGAACTCTGAATCTGATCTTCACCAATTTTATGTACCAAATGGAAAGTAAGGACTTTCACGTATCCCTAAAAAGTAGGCTGAGGTACAACCAATGCACCCACGATTAGCCGAAGATACTTAGTCCCACAATGTGATAGGTGGCAGACCTATTGTTCAACGGGCACCTATATAATCCCGGGCAACGTTGTTTTTATCAAAAAACTGAAGAAACATATTTTTTCATTTCCCGACCCGGAAATCGAACTCGAGACTTCGTGTGATCAACATCTACATCGGACCACTAGATCACAGAGGCGATAAATTTATACGGTCTTAAACAAAAAAATGTAGCAAATTAATTAATAAATGACCGAATTCTGAAGTAACAACTGAAAAATCCCTCCAAATTGGGAACTTACTTTTTAGAAGTCAGGAGGAAATCGCAATCATTTGCACCGAAATCAGAAACACTTTCAAGAAGATAAACAATCAGAAAACTGAAGTAACACTCAAGTATGCAAAATGTAGATATCAAAAATAGTACAGCGTGATGCAGGATCGTCGCGTAAACAACGGGCCCCCATCGGGCACAATAGGAATGAACACGTGAAATGAGATGTCTCATAACATCGCGACACAGCTCGGGATTACACGCGGTATTGAAATTAAATTCACTGCCTTCTATTATTTAAGATTAGATTAAGTTGTAGGATAATAAATAGAATTATAAAAAACAAAATTTCAATGCGTCCATATTATTTCTCCTAAAATCTATGTTAATATTTCAATAGATTTGCACGGCACCTCGTTGCTATGCACTTAAGAAATAAAAAAAAAAATCTACTGGAAAGTATAAAATTTGTGGATACTCCTTAATTTCTCATAGATTTTTTGACAAATGCAAGTTTGGATAAATCGAAATTTACTTTCAAGTCGTGCAGCACAGACATATTTCATTGTAAATATTAAATGTAAATAGATAGTAAGGCAGGATAGAATGTATATTTCGTTTTAGTTTGTAAGTTTCTATAATAAATAATGTTCGTTTTCGTCTTTTATTCACCCTAAGACCTACATACAGCTTTGTTGTACAGAAATAATAAAGCTTTATGTAGTTATGATCGTTGCCTATAGGCATGTTACGTACAAAAGGGGTTCCACGCAGTCGACAAAATTACGAGTCGACTCTTGCGAGATTGTATTTATATGCGGGAATCCAGAATTACGAAAACCCCGAAAAGTGCAAAATTCTTTGTGAAAATGAATGTTTTTCTATTGTAAATAGTATGTACGATGTAAGTATAAGCCTTAGGCATATGTTTACGCACTTTTCGGGGATATAAAGATAGATAACAGGATAGTACGACCTGAAAAGGCGTACAACTCTGTAATTGTAAGAGTTTCCGAGGTCCTGTAAGAACGTATAATGTATATAACACTCTTGTCTGTTATTATATAAGTTTATATATGTTAAATCATTGTACATAGATAAGACATAATACTTTGTAATTAGTTTTCGGTAGTTCTTAGGGCATTATGTACTTTGTTTCGCTTATATTTGTAAAAAGATAGTACCGTTGCACTCGCTAAAGGGCCACAATAGATAATTAGAGGTAGGAGAAGCTACCTAAAATTAAATTATTTTGATTAGATTACGAAAAGTAGATTGTGGCGCCACCCGTCTTTGACGGTTTACGTCGCCCGTCTGGCTGCGGGCTATAAATATCGGAGAGCGCGGCCATACAATCAGTTCCGCTCCGATCTAGTTACAGTTTCGTTACGACTCAATAAGTTTCCCAGACAAGTTCCTGGGCTTTAGTATACCTGTAGGGTACCGGCTTTAGAGTAGGGCAGTGTTAGGGAAAGTACTGGCTCTCTCTCCCTTACAATAGGAAAATTTGCAACCTTTGCAACGAATAGTTGTGGTCTCGACTTATTCTTCCCGGTTCCCGGCTCACGACCAAAGCACTACGGCTGGTGGGGCGTCGAAGAAAGAAGAACAGATCTACAGTCCGCTGGCTCCCCCGGCTGTAGTGCACACAAGTAATGCATTTTTTTAAACACACTCTAAATCTTTCATAATAGTAGGGGAGCCTTAGATACTAAATGGGTACTCGAGCATCGCAGGGACCTATTGGATTTTATAGCCTAAATTATAGGAAAAATAAAAGGTTATATAATGTTTTTCATTTCAATGGTAGGAAAAAATCTACAGATAAAATTGTTTAAAAAAATCAGTGACATGGAAACACTGAAGCGCGTTAGATTAGGGTATGGTGTGTTAATTTCCAGCTAAAATATAGAAAATCTGATGATTTGAGTGTAGCGTATAGGAGTGAGAGGGTCACAAATTTGCAATGAAAATGTTGTCTTGACATTCTCGAGCGCGTCTGAACTTTTTTTTTTATTGTGGAGGAAATTATGTAAGAATTACGAAAAAAAGTATAATCTGACAATTTCCACAAGCCGAAGTTATTTTAATTTTGTTTTTTTCTGCGATAGTTACCTCCCTCTATAGAAAGGGCTTATATTTGGTGGAGAGCTTTAACAGTTTGTGAGGTACCTCCTCCTATGTTAATCTGTCGCGCTCGAGTAAATACCAAAATTCCCTCTTGGGTTCCCCTACTCAGAAATCAGAAATCAGAAAAACTTTATTCAGTAAAACTTTTTACTAGTTATTTGGACACGTCAACATATTTTTTTAAAAACTACTACCGGATCGGAAACGCGGCCACACACTGAGAAGATCCGGCGGAAGAAACTCAGCGGGCTTGTTTTTTTTTTCATATTATTGATTTTTTTACATTATCACAATATTACAAAATATATATATATATGAGATCGGCATGAGGAGCAATTAATCACAGGCTTTTTTGTCTTCTAAATAATCGGAGATTTTATAATATCCTTTTTTACACAGTTTTGTTTTAACACATTTTTTAAATTTATTGACTGATAGATCTCTTATAGTTTCGGGAAGTTTATTGTAAAAGCGTATAAATTGCCCCATAAAAGAGTTACTTATTCTGTGGAGACGAGATGCATGCACAACAAGATTGTTTTTGTTCCTTGTATTAAGTGGGTGTACGTCACCATTTTTTAAAAAAAAAATATTTTTACCAACGTACATCAAGTTCTCAAATATATATTTGGATATAACAGTTAGAATATTGATTTCTTTGAATTTTTCTCTCAGGGAAACCCTTGGGCTAAGATTGTAAATTGCCCTAATAGCTCTTTTCTGCAATAAAATATAGTATTTATTTCAGCAGAATTTCCCCAGAGAAGAATTCCATATGACATAATGCTGTGGAAGTAACTAAAGTATACAATTCTTGCTGTGTCGACATCAGTTAACTGTCTCATTTTTTTAACTGCATAAGCTGCTGAACTAAGTCTATTTGCTAAATTATTAATGTGCGGTCCCCATTGTAATTTCTTATTTAAAGTAATACCTAAAAACACAGTGGAATCTACCAGATCCAGGTTGTTTCCATCCAGTTGTACGCTGGTATCTACATGCCTTACTTAGGCAATGAAAATTTAACACACTTAGTTTTGTTACCATTTAATAAAAGATTGTTCGTACTGAACCAGTGTACAAATTTTGAAATCGAATTATTTACTTCGTCATACTTACCAATTCGTGTTTTCATTTTGAATAAAAGTGAAGTGTAAATACTATAAATACATATTGACACAATTAGACACCTTAGTGTAACTCTTGATTCAAAGCTAATTTTTGGTGACCACATTAATAGCTTAATTTCTAAAGCACATTAATAGCTTAATTTGTAAATTATTGAGCTACTATGTTTTTAATTAACTAAAGACTTTCGTAATCCAAAAACTCTTAAAATTTTATATTTTACATTAGTTAAAAGTCAGTTAGAATATTTTTCACATATTTGGAACCTATTATATGACATTTACAAAACCCCGCTTGAATCAATTCAGAAAATATTTATTAAGTTTCTTTACCACAGAATGAAAAAGGACAAACCATTATATTTAGAAGCCTATAAAATACAACAGTTTTTACTACTATCCATCAGATGAGACATAAATGACATGATATACGTTGCAGGCATTCTCAGTTTTCGTGATTTGCTGAGCAGAATATTGTGTACCTTTTACTTCCACAAACTATCGAAAAAACATTTTCGTATTAAGAGCTACTGATAATCTTAATAAAGTTAATAGTGATATCGATCCCTTCCATATGAAACAATCTTAAATAAGGCGTATACTTTCTAAGTTATTTAAAAAAAATAACCTTCAAGTAAAATTTGTATATAGTATATATTTTACTTGTTGTAAATATACTTCTACGTCTAATTACGGAACTCTTAATTAGTTTATTTTGTTACTTAGATTTACAACATTATTGTGTTAAATCGCTATGAGTTTCCTTTTTAAATAAATAAATAAACACTTATATAATATCTTCATGCCAGTTTCCTTACAGATAGGCAGATACGACCGAGTGCCACGTATTATGATCTTTAATAAAATATAATCTATTAAGGGTTTGGGCTAAAATTATTATTCATAATTATATTATATTTTCTTCATATTTACATTCAAAATACGTTTTTATTGTATTGTAGCTTCCAGCTGTACACTTATTATGGCTCAAAATATACAGTCCTATTGCAGACGTAAACACAGACAGTCTTAATAGTTGAATATACGGACAGCTTTGTTAACAGTTAGTAACTGAAAATACCACGAGGCTTAGAGGAATAAAAGGTTCATATTTTAAATCAAAACTGTATCGATGTGTGCGTGTGCTTCGTGAGCAACTTGCGTTGACACGCACAGAAACACTAAAACAATGTTGCTAGTAAATAAATATTTTCTCAAGACGGTATTTAAAATATGTTTACCTCACTTTATTCTATAAAATAATCTTTCTATCAACATCAATAATCATCCATACTAATATTACAAATGCGAAAGTAACTCTGTCTGTCTGTCTGTCTCTTCTTCACGCCTAAGCCACTGAACCGATTTGGATAAAATTTGGTACATAGCATACCTTTTTGGATTTGAAACATAGGGGACATAGGATATAGATTTTACACTTTCAATCGTCACTTGGTGAAATTTTATTATTTTATTTGAAACTAGTTAACAACACACTTGTACTTTTATTTCACTCGAAATCGGTCGATAAAATAAAATAATTTAGTGTATAATTATAGTGAAATAAAAGTACAAGTGTGTTGTTAGCTAATTTCAACTAAAAAAAGGACATAGGGTAGTTTTAATCCTGGAAATCCCACGCGAACGGGGACTATGCGGGTTTTTATTTGAGAAACTTTTCCACGCAGATAAAGTCGCAGGCACAGCTAGTTTAGTATAAACTTGAAACCTACACTTTTTATTCGATTAGGTAAAAATATTTTAAATGCTGAGAAATATTCTAGAAGTTCTCAACATGATATCCCAAAGCTATTTCGCCATGGATTTTACAATGAAAATGAAAATCTAGAAGTCCTAAATACGCTATTGTGAAGCACGATGACAAACTTCTATCACAACTAGGTCATATTTTTTAAATTGCGAGAGCTGTGCTCCGTGTGGCACGTGTCGCTTGTCTGGGCGGCCTTCAAGCGTAAGTAGCCTTTTAAGGCTACTTTGAAATGGCTTAATACAGCGCGGGTCGACTCGGTTTCTATGTGTTTGTATTTTGTGCCATAAGGATGCTTGTGTAAGCGAAACCGGTAGGAAATTAAATATAATTACTTTATTGTGAAACAGTAAAAGTGTTATTAATCTATACACATAATAAAATCGTAGGAAAGTCAAAACTGTACATTGAATATTTTTTTTAAAAGAATACTTGGGGCGTGGTCTACAATCGATATCGAAGCCAAAAATATAGTTTTTAGAATTTTTGTTTGTTTACCTAAACTCAAAAAGTACTGCATGGATTTACTTAAAATTTTGCATGACTATTACTAACAGATCGTGTCAACATATAGGCTGCATATGATCACGCTATTACCTACGGGGGAGGAGCTGTGCGGAGTAAACGAAGTCCGCGCGGACGAAGTCGCTGACAACATATCAACTAGCTAATGAATATTGTATTAAAATGGATTTTCACCAAGTGCTGATGATAAAAAGTGTAGAATATATTAATGTTATAAATATTATTAACTGTATTGAAATTGAAAAACACATTCACTCACATGTTAACAAAAATCAAAGTCAGCCTCGTATGCAGGTCTTTGTTTGATTTAATTAAAACAAAATATCTCGACGCCGAATCCACCGTCCGTAATACGCGTCCAACTGTCGCTCGCGTCGCCCTGTCCCTGACAGATATTAAATTCGCATCCACGATCCCAGCCGGCCACAATATATTACTATCAACAAATGTACAGTCGTTTTGTATATTATATACATGCTATATCACTGAAAAATTCTATGAAAGCGACCCACGGTGTTACAAATTGACATTCTTGAGATGTTTTTCTTGTACGAGCTTTGATGACCCATTGGCATACTATAACGGTTACAAATTGTTAGTATATTTCAACGTGAGGAATATTGTTTTCTTATTGTTTTTTACTTCCCTCTACGTAGTGCATAATGTACGTAGATAGGAAATGACTGAATTTGCCCCGATTTTCGAAAATCGAGTTTTCACTAGAGCTCCACGTTTTGAGGTCCTAGGAATCTTTTTTGACTATTTTCGCGATGACGTCAGTATGTCTGCATGTATGGATGTATGTGTGTGTGTGTATGTGTGTCTGTAATCATCTCATAACTTTTGAACGGCTGGACTGATCGAAACGCGGTTGATGGCATTCGATTGGATTCTGCTCAACTTAGACTTTCTGAAAATTTGAACCAAGTCGGCCTAGGAGATTTTGAGAAATTTTGAAAAATCCCCAAAAATAATTTTGACGAAACAGTATGTTTTTAACATAACTTCCAGATCAATATACCGATTGAGTACAAAAACTACATCTAATATATAAATTGCATCAAAATCGATTTATCTGTTAGGGAGAAATTGTTGACGAAAAATTTAAAAAAAATGTTTTTTCGACATAATTTCGAAATTTTTCAACCAATCATTTTTTGGTATTCTACAATATTTTAGTACTAAAAAAAAATCGGTTGTCTGTAAAGTTGGTTTACAGACGATAGTTGAACGTGACAACGTCTTAAGCTCTCGCTTGTACTCCAAGCCTTAAACGGAACGCCTCAGAGCGAGGTAACGCCGCATGAGTCATGTTTTTTCGTGCGTGCAGCCAGCTCTATCGAATTATAAGACGTTGTCACGTCAAAAATACGTCTGATGGCATTTCAAGAATCAAAATCGAATCTAATTTTTAAAAGTTACAGCTTTTCAAATACTAAAATTACGTCATTTTTAGAATATTTACTTTATATTTTTAAAATAATTTTTAGGCTAATACACCGATGGACTTAAAAATCTTATCAGCTTTTTTCCTTTAAAAACTGCAGCAAATACCGTTAATTGGATAAAAATCAGTTAATTTGTTTAGGATTTATTAATGAATATTTGAAAAAAATGTTTTTTGACATTGCTACGAAATTTGTCAACCTATCGATTATTTAGCTAAAGCAATATTTCAGATCTCAAAAATTGAGTTGAATGTCATTCGAAAAATCAAATTCAATATACTGCCATTTTAACAAAATAGATATTTGAACTGAAAAAAATTATGTTTATAGTTTTTACTCGTTTGAGCTTAAAATAAATTAGTCTTAATTTAGCGGGAAGTTTCAGGGATGGCCTATAGGGTCAACCGCCTACACATTTTTTCTTTCTATTCCAATCTGTTAGTAGTTATTGTTCTAAACGTACACAGAATAAAAATACAAAATCTATATATTGTTTATATAACTCTAACTGTACCCGCGATGTGGAAAAATTTCTAAAGTCCTAGAGTTTTACCCGCATACTTCCTGTTCCCGCGGGACTTCTAAGTTTAAAACTATCCTATGTCCTTTGTTAGGTCTCAAACTATATTTGTACCTAATTTCATCCAAATCAGTTTAGTGGTTTAGGCGTGAAGAAGAGATAAACATACAGAGTTACTTTCGCATTTATAATAGTAATGTGGATATTTAGCTAACTGTTTTCTAGATGAGGAACTTTATATTGTATACAAGGTGCACCTTGCGAGTAATCGATACAAAAGTCGAAACTAGTTTGTTCAGAATCAGTAATACAATTGATTGCAATAGTTTTAAATTGTGTTATATTCGATTCCAAAAATATATAAAATTTTGTTGATGTATACTTACTAGTCTGTATGTAAAATTTTATTTATTTATACTGTAGAAAGAATTAAGAGACAAGGTAACTAATACTTAGAAGGAATAAATAAAATTGTAGAAAATTTGTAAGATATTCAATTATTGCATATATTACTAGATAACAGTATCCATGGAGTGATAGCTGATCATATAAGATTATCATATTTGGACGAGTAGCACTTTAGAAAATATTTAAAAAAAAACTTAGAACAAGTTGCCTAGCAGAAATTCGGAAACAGAAACAATTTGAGTATATATCAAAGTCAATAAATAAATATAAATAAAATATTCACGGGACAAATTACACTTACTGATCTAACCCCAAAGTAAGCAAATTATTTGCTTGTGTTATGGGTGTTAGTCAACGATACTAATACATAGAAATACATATATAAATACCAGAATATATATAATAAACACACCCAAACCCGGAAATACAAACATTTATGCTTATCACACAAATGCTTGTCCCCGTCGGGGATCGAACCCGAGCCACGTTGATTGCGTAGTCAGGGCCGCTAACCACTCGACCAACGAGGCGGTCAATATCTCTATAGTCCAAAGCTTCCCAAATTTTTTGGACCGTGCACCCCTGGGGGTCCACCTGGACTGCTTTGGGAATCAGTGCTACACCGTTAAGATTACAGAATAAATTTATTCCAAAGTAAGCAAATTATTTTTGATAAAAGTACATGCTTTGATCGCAAGCTTTTATTCTATTTAAAAAATAACGAGTAAAAATTAATAAAATTTACAACGATAATATTTAGCCAAAAACCTTTTCAGAAATATGCTAAATAATGAATATAATGGTATAAATTTAATGTTAAAATATTCAGCGGTTTTTGCTTGATGCGTGTTCAAAACAAAAACAGCTATAAAGATATTAATATATATGTTCATTACACATATGTTTGTACCTGTCAGGAACCCAACCGAACCCAAGCCTCATCGATAGCGTAGTCACTACTCACGTCAGTTCGCTACTCACACGATAAACGGGAAGGTGGACATAGTCTTAGCACATATTCATTTGAAACTGCTTAATATTAAGTCAGACTAACTAGACTTGATTCGGACCGTTAAACCTAGACACACAGGAGTTGCGGTCGAGGCTCTAGCATCTGGTTCAAAGGTTCTCGAAACATAAACCTAAATGATGTGAGTTTAGAAACTTTCCTTGTCAAAGACGACTGCCTTTTCACATTACAATTTTATCCTTTATAACTTTAAAAGTGTTTTAAGTTTTCAACTTAGATGGTATTCTATTTAAAGAGCGCTTTTAATAAGTTCTTTTAAAGCATAATGATACGAAGTAGAAATAAAATCTTCGGTTTTTCAAAGAAATACTTTTGTCCTATTATTTAAAAATTCGTAGAGTCTGTTTGTTTGACAGTGTGTCTATATACCTAATTATAACAGAAAAACCCAGGGTCGTCCAGGTTTCCTTTGAAGATTAGACTATTGGCTGTTCTGTAAGACAGTTAATAAAGAACAAAGCATTTGGTATGAGAGTCATTACCAAAGTGGCTACGAGATCGTTGAGTTCTGCATTCTCTCGCCCTTAGTCTGGTACCACCATCTGGTACACTGTATTCCTGCCGCAATTGCGCCAGTGCTCATCACTTTCGTGTTTCGGTTTAGAGAATAAAGTTATGCATGTTAACACCACGCCACATGGATAGGAACGCAGCATTCGCATTTTGTAGTGTCTATATACTTAGGTTTTGATTATTTTTATCAGAAGTCTGCTTGTTTACTATCTTATGTTTTAAGGAAAAATATAATATTAACGTGTTAAAAAGTATTAAAGTGTTACGAAATAAAAGCTTCGCATAGATCAAGGTATATTGTTTGGTTTTCTTTAAAAACTTAGTAGAAAACGTAAAAATAAATAGAGAAAGATAAATTCTTATAAAGTATTTGAATCATTGTTCATTAGACTTAATTCGATTCACAGAGTCAAAAGTAAAACCTAAAAGTAAGTATTTTGAATTAATTCACACAATCTCAAGTCAAAATTCACGCCATCTCTTTATTCGGCGCTCCCGGGACAGTATCTAAAGATAATGCTCTTAGTTTTAATTTTAGTAATGGATCTTTTCTCGTGCAAAAAACGGGATACATTTCCTTCTAAGATCCCTTAATACTGTTTCTTATTTCATTTGGTTTTGCGTAACCTCGTTTTCATCTAAATTATATTTACAAGGCCTTTTTTATGAATGACCTTAATAAAATTTGGATTGCTTTATACGCTGTATGGAAATTTAATAATAATACTAATTTTTAATTACTTAGCCTACTTATACGTATTGGTATAAGATATAAACTGATGAGGTATTTTATATTTTCTACAGCCAGTACCCCCACGCTTAGTCGAAGATACTTAGTCACACAATGGAATAGCTGGCAAGCCAATCACCAACCGGGCAGTTACTTAATCTCCGGCAACGTTACTCTTATGAGAAACCTGAAAAAACACATTTATTGTTTTGGCGGACCCGGGAATCGAACCCGGTACCTCATTTGGTGAGCACCGACACCGGACCACTAAACCACAAGTACAAGGTCGTTTAATATTTACACGAACGTTTATCTGAAATTTGGTATGAAGCCTTTTATACGTTTAACCGTCATATATTTATAATGTACCGTTGCTACGCCTTATCGAAAATTGGTCGTATCAACCATTGAGTTTTTTATATCAATGGTATTGTAATACCTCTATGGTGAGGCATTGCAAATAAGCTGGCAGCCTTATCTGCTTTTAAATATTTTTTTGAAGATAGAATTTCATGTTTAGTCTTTTATATATATTTCAAAAATGTAGAGAATAGAATAAGTTCTGGAAGTGCTAAGACGTGTGCCCAAATAAATCAAGATTAGAAAATATCTTTTATTATTTTAATATAATACAAAAACCGAGGGTTTCGCGTACCTCTAAAGCAGCCAAGCAATAAAATAAACGCCCAGGCGATCAAAGACTTCTACAATTGGTGCAAGCACCGTGTAACAAGACTCTACAGTATCAACTCAGATATTCGCTTAAAAATATCCCACTAAGTTCATGAATTGTATGCACTGAGTCTTGTGAAATGTAATGAAATGGTTTTAATTAATAAAATGGCCAGCTAAAACTGGCTATATCATTTAAAACGGATCATTCTCACTTTTGTACCTACAAAAAAATAAACTTGAAAAAATCTAACACTTCATTTTTTAACATTTTTTTTTATACTATAAGATAGCAAACAAGCGGATGGCTCTACAAAGACACAGACTGTGGGAAGACAAACCTTCGCCGTGTACACCAAAGTTGTTAATAATGCATTGATATCCGTGTGGCGGGATAGCAATGCCACATACATAAGTCTACTGGCTACATTACCTTCAAAATCGGAACATGACAATGACAAGCATTGACGCAATTGTGGCAGGAATAGGTAAGGCGATGGTACCAAACACAATAAATAAAAGAGCTAGTGAAGTGCCAAATGAACACTTGGTGAGTTCCGTACAAACTTTAAGTAACCTTAGCTACAAATAATGGGAAATAACCTTTTTTTACGGGTTTTAATTCCCTTGTGAAATCGCAAAATATACGACATAAATGGTTATATCTTTTGGTCGCGTTGATTTACAAATTTGAATTCTTACAGCTGAAAGGAACTGAAGACCCAAGTGTTTGATATAAATTTCAACTTGATACCTCTAAATAGTCTGAGAAAAAGGGTCTTGACAGACAGACATACGGAGAGACGGACAACAAAGAGATCCTATAAGGGTTCCGTTTTTTCCTAATGACATATGGATCCCTAAAAAGGTTAAAAGTTGACGAGGAATGTAAATACTGTGAAAATAAAGTTTAGTATCTATATTAGTTTAATAATAATCGTCTTTAGAAAATTCTTACTAAACTTCATATGTAAAAAGAAATAGTATGTTAGTGATTCAGTCGTTACTTTGTGGAAATTCATTATTAAAAAGGTGAAATTAATTAAATTTGCTGTGTCTTCCGCGATGGTACCGAAAAGAAAGAGTTCTATAGACAACCGGTAAAAACAACAAAAACCTATAGCGATAACATAATTTGTAATTTTTTTGTGTTATAGCACTCACCCCGTATTAGGGAAAACTGGAAAAACTTTAAAAACAACAAAGAAAAATATCCTGTTGATTTGATCTGATTGAACCTGCGTTCATTTCCCTAAAGACGTAATCGATCATATAGCAAAGAAGAATTTCGCCACGTCGAGCCTGTCGACACTAATTCAGTGAGAGAGCGTCCCGGCTTTAGGGTCGCAAGTTCAATCCCTACGTGCCGATATTTTTCTTTGTTGTTTTTAAAGTTTTTGACATAATTTGTATTGTATTTAATTATGCAGGCGATAATTATTCATGATATCCAGAGCATTAATCAATAGAAACAAAAGAAAAACGGTCAACTGCGAGTTAAACTCGCATACCGATGGTTCCGTACAAAATTGTGGGTAACTTTAGCTACACATAAAGTTCATGATACAAGGTCAACAAAAAGTACACACCTTATATTTTGCAGGAAAACTTACAGCTTCTATAATAATAATGTTGAATGTGGAAAGATAAGAGCTAATAGCAAAATTTTCGCCGTGTTGGTCCCGGCCTCCTTTGAAGAATAGGCCAACTGCCGTTCTGCCAGGCAGGTCGTAAAAGGCGACCGATTGGCTATCGAGTCACTACCATCGTGGCTACTAGGTGGTAGAGTTCTGCATTGTCTCGCCCGGGTCTGGTACCACCGCCTTACCTATTCCTGCCGCAATAGCGTCAGTGCTTGTCGCTGTCGTGTTCCGGTTTGGAGGGTAAGGTAGCCGGTAAACTTATGCATGTGGCATTAGACCTCGCCACAAGATAGCAACGCACCATTAACATCTTTGGTGTCTATAGGCGATGGTTGACTCTTTCCATCAGGAGACCCATCTGCTTGTTTGCTATCTTATGACATAAAAAAAAAATAATAACAAGTTTTCACATATGACAATTTTTAAAAAGCGTTTGAGAACATTATACCTATAATAATGCTGGCCAAAGTTGCAATAATAATGGCATTATAACCTAAATTACTAAGAATAATAATATAGGAATAACTATAAGTTTTGATTCCGTTGTGAAATCGCAAAGTATGTGATATAATCGGTCATTTAATTTGATTATCTTTTTTTGTGACGTAATTAAAAATTTACGGTTTTCGGATTTTATCCTTTACACGCGCTGTAAAAAATTGTTTCTTATAATTTAAATTAAATTAATTTCATAATTCTAGGTCAACGAAAAGTATTCTATAGATTTCGATTCCATTTTTAAATCGCAAAAATCAGCAGGTATTTGGTACCAATGTCTTAACTATGTATAAATAGCATCAATGCTTGTCATTGTTGTATTCCGGTTTGGAGGTTAAAGTAGCCGGTACACTTATGCATGCTGCATTGCTATCTCGCTACATGGATAGAAATGCACCATTAATATATTTGGTGTTTATTGGCGATGTTTTCTCTTTATAGCAGGAGACACATCTGCTATCTTATGATATACATATAAATAAAAACCAAACTAAAACATTGGTAAAGTTTGGAACCTTAAAATGAAAAATAAATTTAAATTAGGAATAGTTAAAATAATAAGAAAAAATTTATTACATTGTAAAAAAAGCGTGGGGTGCTTTTCAAGATATATATTGACACCACGTACCCCATGTTTTTTAACTTCCCACTACGTATGTAGATAAGGAAGTTACTGATTTTACCCTGATTTTCGAAAATCGAGTTTTCACAAGATACTTACGTTTTGAGGTCCTAGGAACCCTTTCCGACTATTTTCACGATGACGTCAGTATGTCTGTATGTATGTATGTGTGTGTATGTGTGTATGTGTGTATGTAAACATCTCATAACTTTTCCTGAGATAAAAGGTCTTGACAAGCGGAAAACGAAGTGATCTTATAAGGGTTTCGTATTTCCCTTGTAAGGAAGGGAATCCCAAAAAATAACAGTAACAAAAAATAATTACGTTATAGTGGCAAAAATAGTCAAGATCTATCGAGACCATGTCACCTAAATGGTACACTGATTGTAAGAGTTTCAAGTCTTTGCAACCAGAATGGTAATGATTTTTATAACAATCGTAAATACAAAAAAATTACATCGACATTTTTGATAAGGAAAAAACTTTTTTTCGTTTTTAGAAGCCTTTACGTTTATATTCAATTACTACTATGAGTACTGCCTCTTTTATCTTGTTTATTGATTTTACGGAAATCGAGGACATGTATTGTTATCAATATAATTATCAGAAGATTACACACAGTTACAGTTCTAGCCTTGATCATGCATTAAAATATAAAACTGGTTAACTATTTAATTAATCTATAAATATAAATAAAATTGAAATGTCTCTCAGTGGTTTTAAAATATTTCGGTTTTTCCAAGTGCAGTGTTATGTTCCCGATAGTAATACAACCATTTTAAAAAGTTCTGTTTGTCATTCTGTTTGTACGTTATCTCTAGAACGGCTGAACCAATTTCGTTGGAACTTTCACTAAAAGATAGATGAGTTTATAGTACTTTTTAGCTGAATGAGCAAAAGGAAATAATGATTTTGGATCACGCGAACAAAGTTGCGAGTAATAGCTAGTAAGAAATAGATATTATAGAAATTGTAAAACAGTACCCACAAATTCTTAGTTTATTATAATAATAAATATATGGCGTATTGGAAACATATACAAAAGTTGCTTAATATTTTATTACAAATAAAATCCTGAAAACTACAGGCAGTGCTCTGTTATTCATTAAATCTCTGAACTTTTCTAGAATCTTAAAATCACAACAGCGAAAGATATAATTGAACTTGAAAATATTAACCAACATATATCTTAAAAACTACTCAACTGATTTTTATGAAACTTGAACTGTTCTCTAAGTTACAATATATCTAATTTGATACAAAAATAATAATCTTAAACCAAAAGCTATATCGCTTTTGGTTTACGAGAAATTTGCGGACAAACGTACAAACATATAAACATACATATAAAAACGACATTTAGTATACGTGCTTGGACGCCGAAATAGATCATCATACACAAATATTATCCAATTGCAACAACATTACATACATACATGTTAAACTAATAATCTCCTTTTTCGTCTAATTACAAACAAAACGAACAAAAAAAATAAAGTCCCAACCCAAGCTCCTACTAAATTCAGAAGATTGAAGAGACTAATGGGATCTGGGAACGAATTAATAAATCGATTAATTTTTGGTTTTATGACATGAAGAATAAGTGAAATATAATGTCTTTATTTTGGTCCTATTTTGTAATAAGCACACCATTGATATAAAATACCCAAGATACACAGTTCCGAACAAAACTGACACTCAAAACTGTCGTTAATTCAGTCTAAAAAGTTTATAGTTATGGCACAAACGTGTTTTTGCATATTCAACCTTAAACGCAAGATTTAAAGTCATTTTTAAAAAACAATGTACAAAAAGCAATAAAATTTTTGACTTAAGTTAGCCGGTAGGACAAGGCACATGTGGAGTCGAATATAAATATTTTTATGCATTGAGGTAGTATTTTAAGGGTTTGTAAAATTGACATAAAAAAATTTTTTGTCGAAAATCTGTTTTTGCGTAGAACATTTATATATCAATAAAACAAATAATGACCATTAAAATAATTTATTTATATTTCAAACGTTATAGGTTATTGGTTCTATTACACAGAACCTACACATATAGGCAAACTGTGGGTTTATAGCCATGTAGTATTTGACGCTTGATATTGATACATTTAGTTTGCATAGTCTAATAGATTTAGAATATACTGAAATAGGAAATTTACTGCAATGGTGACTATGACTACGTTATAAAGTTCATAGATTCTTACATGATAACAGACACGATTTTTTTTCAGACTTATTATGTAATGTATCGACAACATAGTAAGGAAACGCATTAATTTCCTAGAAATAAGTTTAGCTTTTCGTAGAATTCTCGTTTTGAATTAGATTTCAGTTTTTCTGTTTTTTTTTTGCAGTATTATGTAAACGAACATTTGTTTAGTTATGGTTTTTGCAGACGTACGAGCAAATACGGCCCATAGACATTTGAAACACAACAGTTTAGTTACTAATGCGATGTCAGCTTTTGAAAATTTTATTGACCCTCGTATAAAAAATTCCAATAAAACAATTTAGAGCTAAAAAATTGTGTTCAATGTTATTCGGAAGATCAAACTCATTGATTATTTTGAAAAAATATACATCTTTTCAAATACTGAATAACTAAGTATCATTTTAAAAAAAAACTTTGGATTTTTGAACTTTTTTAATTCAATAGTCTATGCTTAGGTATAGTTTTTTTCTTTGAGGTTAAAATATTTAAATTTAGCGTGAAGTTTCAGGTGGCCTGTAGGGTCAACCAGCTCACAGATTTTTTTAATATAGTTACATTAGTTGGTTACAAAGGTGTGTTACGTACACAGAAATCCTAATAGATACGTATATTTAGTTTGGAGTATAGTTATTATATAATATTATTGCCAAAGGTAATTTTAGATTAGATATTTCCTGTTAATTATAAATTTCTTTTATAATTACGTTAGTTTTTTCTATAGGTGTGTTACTAATAGATATTTTTAGTTTGAGGTATAGTTAGTTATGATATTAGGTATAGAAAATTTAGAAGTTATAGGAAGTTCAGGTCTTACGTTTTTTACTTACATTTTAATAACAAAAATGTCGTATATAAATAATTAAGATGAATATGTAAATATTATTTTTAACGTACTAGCGGCCCACCCGGCAATGTAGAGATTTTTAATAAAATAAAGAAAGGTTAAATAAGTTCTAAAGTAAATATGCGCGAGCAAAGCCGCGGGTAACAGCTAGTATGCAAATAAAACAACTCGTACATATAAACAGTCACTTAAAATTTATACGAGACTAGCTGCAGATCTCTGCATTAGGATAAAAGTATTCTATGTGCTATTCCAGGTCATCTTATATCCAAGTCCAAATCCGAATTGGTACAGCCATTTTTTACGTGATTGATTATCAAACATCCAAACATACAAACTTTAACATTTATAATATATATAGTATAAGATATCCGCAATCAAAAACAACATTTTATTAAAAATAAATTATTAAATCAAAAAATAAACATTCTTAATGCAACCTGTGCCTTCCACTTAAGAAATCGTTATCAACAACACGTATAAACAGAACAAAATTCGATGCTACTTATGATTTCCTATTGTTATATTAAAAGTTTCGTAATATATCTCCAAAGTTCATCATAAGAATCACAATTATATATTGTTATTTTATATCCGTACAAATAGAATAAAAAGAATCACCTAACTTGGTCCTCAAAATAAGTAGGTAATCAATATAATCAAACATTTTAAAATCGTCAAATTGATGTCCTCTTCTCTTTTGGCAGTTGGTTAACAACTATAAAAGGTATTCAAAATTATTAATGAAAAAATTAATCTTATTAAATAAAATTAACTTATTAATGAAAAAAAAATCGACTCCACTAATAATAACAGGATCAATTTGTATTATTCGACTAAATTAAAAGGAGGTTGTAATGCACTGCCCTTTTACTGAAAAAGTGACCATTGAAATTTTGTCGTATCATATTTGGAGCGTTGAGTACATTTTTAAGACAAATAAAATGAAAATCATACATTACACCCGATATTTAGTAATATAAACGACAAAAATAAATCGATAAACTCTTATACTTACCGAAAATACAATATCTTATATTTTTTTAACGTTCATGACGTTGTATTTTACAATTTATCAGAGAACAATTCTGTATTTTTGATGCGCGGGCAGTGAGGTGAGCGACGGGCTTCTATTTGAAGTGAGTGCACAATTTTAAATTGTGCGCTCATTCTTAGAGGACGTTTTTGAGACACAGATTGTGTATCTTGGATTTTTATATATCAATGAAGCACACAGAATAACTGCCGTCTTACAAAGCAGCACGTTTTAGAAAAGCACTTCTTTATATGTACCTGGCAAAGTTCTGTGGCATTATGCCTTGGTGTGGTACCACAAATTAACATATTACTGCCGACAGAATGTATATCACGTACATTTTTGGCGGTAAAGTTTTGCAATTTCTTGCCCGGGTATAGTATTATTAGCAGCCTTTTACTGCTGCTATGTCATCAGTTGTCTGTCATCACTAGATGGAGAGGCAGTGTACCTTTGTACGATTGGCGGTAGGCTTTCCATCTATCACATTGTGGGACTAATGGCCAATTGCACTAACATGTTCTTAGCTTTGCAATTTTTATTAATTAGCTTAACAACACTAAATAGTATGCTGTCACATTCTTTTCATTTAAGACAAGAAGTGATAGCATACTATTTAGAATTATCCTAAGATAAGACAATGTTAGTGCAATTGGCCATAAGTATCTTCAGTTAATTGTGGGTGCACTGCTTGTACATCTGCCTATCTCTTCGAGACTACGAGCGTAAACATAATTCTACCTTTGCACCTTATGTGATGTGATAGCTATCTCTTTCCAAAAGGAGAGTCATCTGCTTGGATGTTATATAATTAATCATTAAAAACTAGGCCATTGGTGAACAATTAACAACATTGATGTCTACAATCCATGGTAGTATCTTATCATCTTGAGAACTACCAATTTATTTGCTGTCAATATCCACTTTTTTAGGGTTCCGAAATAAATGAGGAACCCTTATAGTTTCGCTATGTCCGTCCGTCCATCCGCAGTTTTGTTCAGAGTCTATCCTTAGCACTAGAAAGCTATATATTGGCATGAATATACATATTATATACATATATTTGTCGTGGCATCGAAGTAGTATAATAAAATCTTAAAAAATATTTTTAACTTCCTGCTACGTAGGTAGATAAGGAAGTTACTGATTTTACCCCGATTTCCGAAAATCGAGTTTTCACCAGATCTCCACAAGAAATCCTTTCCGACTATTTTCACGATGACATCAGTATGTCTGTATGTATGTATGTATATATATATATATATATATATATATATATATATATATATATATATGTGTGTGTGTGTATGTGTGTATGAAAACATCTCATAACTTTTGAACGACTGGACCGATCGAAACGCGGTTGATGGCGTCGATTGGATTTCGCTCAACTTAGACTTTCTGTCACTTTTTAGTTCTTAGTCTTAGTTCAACTTAGAATTTGAATTCGGTCCAGGAGATTTTGAGAAATTTTGTAAAAACCCCAAAAAAATTATTTGGTGAAACATTATTTTTTAAATATAACTTCCAGATTAATGTACCGATTGAGTACGTAAACAAATCAGATCTATTTCTCAAAAAACGACGTCTAATGCATAAATTGCATCAAAATCGGTTTATCCTTTTGGCAGTAATCGTTGACGAAAAATTTTGAAAAAAGTATTTTTTGACGAAAAGTATTTTTTCAACATACAAGAACAAGTATAGTTTTTGCTCTCTGAGCCTAAAATATTTAGCGGGAAGTTTCAGATCTCTGAAACTTGATGGCCTGCAAGATCAACCGACTTACATATCTTTTTAGGGTAGATCCTCTACATGTAAAGTGGGCATGTTATTTTTTTTCTAGCTTACCCCAGAGTGTGGAGTATCTTTGGATAGGTTTTTAAAAAAAATGTAGGTTTATATTAACAATTTTTCGATTAAGGGACTCGTTTGTGAAATATAAATATTTAAAGTGCTATTATTTTTTTGTTAGAGAAAAGTGTCTCCCCCTCTGCCAGCTAAACGGTTGGTTTTGGGGGTGGGAAAAAATTCACGACAGTAGTAAATATAATGAAGTTAAAACTATCTAAACTATCACGGCTTAGAAGTCTTTATAAATTTTTGAGTAACAGTCAACCAACTTATAAAATGAAGTTAGAGAAGTTTTTACCGATATATTATCTGTCATTGACGTTAAATATGTTAAATATTCATAGTATGAAATAATAAAAGCCCTCTTCATAGTCAACATTATTGTGATGGGCAACTGCGGAACCCTAAATTACGCGAGGCCCGACACGCACTTTATGGATTTATTTTCCCTTTTGCAATCAGGGGTATCCCAATTTAAACAGGCTACTATTCCTGATTTTAAAAAGAAAACCATCTAATTTAACAGCAAGTTTTATGGTGTTTTTAGTATGTACTTTTTTCTTAGGAAAACCTTCTAAGGAAAACCAATGAGGGCGATTTTATGACTTAATTAAGACATAAAAGGTTGACCTAAAATTTAATTCGTATGTAGATTTTTTTATATTATAAGATAGCAAAAAAGCAAATATATTTTCTGATGAAAAGAGAAACCAAATATGTTAATGGTGCATCGCTGTCCTTGTGGCGAAATAGCAATGACGCATCCATAAGTCTTTCGGCTACGTTACTCTCCAAGCCGAAACACAACAATGACAATCATTGACGCTATTGCGGCAGGAATACTGCACTACTAATTTAGTTGACCGTACGTGCATGTTGGGTGCAACCATTGGTGCAACATAAAAAATCGCGCTCAAAAATTCGCGCAACAAAAAATTTATAAAAGAAGACGGAAAAAAATGTTGATCGACCTAAATTTTTTAGCGTCAAAAATAAAGGTGCAAATTTTTGAGCGCGATTTTCTCTCTTGCACCCAACATGCACTTACAGTCGACTAAATTACCAGGGCAGAATATATAAGGCGATGGTACCAAATACCCGAGCAAGTCATTGCGGAACTCTACCATCTAGTAGTCGCAATGTCACTGACACGTATAGTCAATCGGTTGCCTTTTACGACCTGCCTGGCAGAGTTTTCTGTTATAAGTAGTTACATATATTTATATACATACGCCAACCAAAGTATTGTTTGTCAAAATGTTTGTAAAAAGCAAAGCAAAACGTGTCATTAACATCGTGACTACTAGGTGATAGAGTTCCACAATGTCTCGGTTGGTTTTTATTTATTTATTTAATACTTTATTATACACTTATATAATGACAAAAAAAAATTAAACGATTCTTAAAATAATGCACAAAAGGATGATCTTATCCCTAACGACAGAGATTTCCTCCAGCTAACCCAGAAAGTGAAGCTGGGAAAGGAAAGTGGAAGGCATCGTGCACAAGCATAAAGACAAATACATATATATAAATTACATTGAAATTTTAATTATTCATACATTGCAAGGATAAGATTACTCATAGATAAGAAAAGTATAAAACGCAAATTGATGACTATAGTAAAGCGAAGTTAACACAGTAATAAAATAAATAGGAGAGAAAAGAAAACTACGACAATGACAGGTAATGCTCCTTAACCCGCTTCTTAAAAACTAGCAACGAGGGGCTACTGCGGATTTCAGTGGGTAGAGAATTCCACAACTTCAGAATAATTATATGGCATCACCACTTTACTTACTCCTGCTGCAAAAGCGTCGACGCTTGTCAATGTCATTTTCTGATTTAGAGAGCAAGGTAGACTAATATGCATGTGATAATGTTGTAACATGCATGTGGCATTGTAATAATATAATTTTCCCTGCGTTGGTCCCGGGCTCCTTTGAAGAATAGGCCAACTGCCGTTCTGCCAGGCAGGTCGTAAAAGGCGACTGAGTGGCTATTTGCGTCACTACCATCGTGCCTACCAGGTGGTAGAGTTCTGCATCGGCTCGACCGGGTCTGGTACCACCGCCTTACCTATTCCAGCCGCAATAGCGTCCGTGCTGGTCACTACCGTGTTTCGGTTTGGAGGGTAAGGTAGCCGGGAAACTTATGCATGTGGCATTAGACCTCGCCACAAGATAGCAATGCAACATTAACATCTTTGGTGTCTATAGGCGATGGTTGACTCTTTCCATCAGGAGACCCATTTGCTTGTTTGCAATCTTATGATAAAAAAAAAACCTGTGGTTGATATCCCCCACACATGAATTCAACGCACCATTAACATCTTTGGTGTCTATCGGCGATGGTTTCTCTTTCCACCGGTAGAGTCATCTGCTTGTTTGTGTCTAATGATATAAAAAAACTGTTTTCATACATAATGTTAATAATAGAACATTCAATTTTACTCTGACCTTAATTAAGCGTTATTAAAAGTAAGGTACTTTTAAACACCTGCATAAAATGCTAAAGCAACTCCACGAGCTTCGTGATAAACAAGTACATGTTGAAGTTAATCATGAACGTTGCTTATTTACATAATGTTTTCTTCGTTCAACTTGCTTAGGGGATCAGAAAGTTTCGCTACGCTTTAAGTGCTTACGGCAATCTTATTTATTGCGTTCAACATTTCAAAAATAATTCTCTTACTATTTTGTTTTATTTGCTTCGTATAAAGGTCGTCAGGTTACAATAATTAATTTCTTACTTTTTATACCTGCATAATTCTAGATAATCCTGAAGATACAAATGGTTGGTGACATATAATAAATTAAATAAAAGTGTTTTGTGAAACAGTACAAGTATATTTACATAATTACAAATGGAGATTCACCAAATGCCGACGCCAAAAGGTATAAAATACATCCAGATCCGATATTTACTAAAACATCGGATTTTATCTGAATTTTAACCATGGTCTAAGGGCTAGTCTATTCGGCTAAGACCATGAAGTCCCAGGTTCCATTCTCGAATCGAGTAAAATTGTTATTTGTGTTTTTCAAGGCTTTTCTCGAAAATCCAAAATCTCATTATCAGTTTGGAGTCTGACATGTGGTGTTAGCTTAGCTTGTATCGACTTTTCCCAATATGTTGTATAAGGTGCAGCTCTTTTTCATATCTGCAAAAACAGTTTCTATTGATTGATGTTCTGAGAATCATTAGTGATTATTACCTGCGTAACTAATATAGCTTATATCATAGCTATAGCCTTCTTAGCTTTTCGTTGTTATAAAGAACATACTTTTGCAAATACTTACCAGAATGCGGCCGGATTTCATCAACCACATTCTTTAGCTGCAATTTAAATCTTGAAGCGCAATACTATTTCTGATTAATTGACAACCCTTGCGTATGCACTAAAACAAGTTAATGTTGTTTAATAATAAATATAAACAGAAATAAAAGTTGTCCCTTATTCTGAAATCAAAAACTGCCTCAACACAAAACATAAATTTCCACACCAGATAAAGCAATAACCATAAAAACGGCAGAAACATCTACATTTAAAACACTTTTTAAACGTCAATTTTATACACAACAGTGCGTCGAATAAAAGTTTTCATTATGAACCACAATAGCTTTTTAACTGCAACAATAAATTTATTTGGTCCTCAAAGGTACGCTGAACGCGAGGCCGCCGAAGAATTTCCAATAAAGCCGAAAATATTGGACAGTTAACATTTATTATTGGGTTAACTTACTACAATAGAGACGAAATAATTGTTACAATCCGGTTATAGAAAACAGAAAATTGCATATTTCTTATAAACCTCGGTTTATACCTAGCTTTGGTAAGAAATATGCAATTGATTGCAAGAAGATATTTACTAAATTAATCTAATACGATATTAATTTTCGTACAAAAGTTTAAAGTTTAAGTTTAATCTTTGATAACATACATACATACATATAACTTCGTATGTTTTTGTAGTAATATAATGGTAATTATAGAGATAAGTATAACTGCTAATATTATATTATCACCTGCTAATATTATATTATATTATCACCAATGCCGCTCAGCGTTTGCATTTCTAACAATGTAACAGCTTAAAAAATGATAAAAGGGATATTACCTAATTGACTTTTAGCCAATTTTGTTCTTTTTGTCAGTGCCATTTTAATGATTTTAAACTTAACAAACTATTGGTCTGAAATTGTAAAGAGCCATATGGCCATTAGTTCAAAAAATTGAAATCTTGATACGAAGTGAGAAGTTCAGAGATCAAGTTCTGTGAACTTCTCCCCGTAAAACATATAGATGATTTTGTGAAGGTAGATGATAAATGTGCTATATAGCCAACCATAAAGTTAGGAGAATGTCTACGAAAAAAATCGATTGACCTAAGCTAATTGCTGAGCGAATAAGAACTGAATATTGAATTGCAAATTTTTTACTTAAAACATAATAGGAATACAAAACCTTATATTTTAGTGATATTAAAAATAATGCAGCATTCTGTCTAAGATCCGGTATAAGAAAATACCCTCTGCTGGTATTTTTTATAATCATTACATAGTATAAAACAAAGTCGCTTTCTCTGTCTGTCCCTATGTCCCCGTGTCCCTATGTCCCTATGTATGCTTAAATCTTTAAAACTACGCCACGGATTTTGATGCGGGTTTTTTTAATAGATAGATTGATTCTTGAGGAAAGTTTAAGTATATAAACCTTTCCGATATTCCCACTAAAACAAAAGCTACGCGAGTGAAACCGCGGGCGCTAGTAAGAAATAAATTATAGTTAATGTACATACTGTTGACTAGGTAAATTGCGTGCCGATAATATGAAATAATTAAATTACTAATTTAATTTATTAATTTACTTCCCTCATTGGTTATTTATAAAAATTACTAGCTTTTGCCAGCAGCTTCGCTCGCGTTAAATTGGGGGCAGATTTTCAAAAAAAAAAAATGACGCACGATTTTTTTGTTAGTCACATATAGTCCGCATACGAATTTTTAGCTTTCTACCTTGAAAATTGCGAAATGCTCCATACAAACTTCCACCCCCAGTTTAGGGAAGTGTGGGGTTACAAAGAGACAAAAAGTAGCCTATGTCACTCTCCATCCCTTCAACTATCTTCACTTAAAAAATCACGTAAATTCGTTTGCTGTGAAAGACGGATAAATAAACACACCGGTTGGCATTAGAAACGGGTCGCACGATTTTTGAATTTCTGAGTGGTGGTTTGGTTAGGGGTTGACTTCCCCTTTCTAATTATACTACTCCCGCCTCACGAAAATGTCTAGTTTTTTTATACAAATTTTTGTGAACTTGTAAGTGAACTACCTGTGTAAGTTAGGTTAGCTTAGTCGCCACTTAGAAAAAAAATTTATTTCAATGCGACAGTCAAAGTAGGCTAGTTAGGTTCTTTTTAGATCTCACACCCAGGAAAACTGCTACGCGGGGCTCCGTGGATATACTCCTACCCGACTTGTTACAGAAATAGGTAGTATTTTATTGCAATTATTATGTAGATAAAAAATGTGTTATGAATTTATGAAAAAAATATGTTGTTATAAAAGAAGTTTTACGATTTTCTACAATATGTTATATATTTATGAAGTGCCATATTTCTTGGGAATAATTTTATTCATATTTAAAACATTAAAATATGACAAATAACGATTATGATTTTAAGTAAGACAAAATAAACTTATTGAAAACTTCTCATAAAGAAATAATGCAAAAAAATTTAAGATTGACATTTGAAATGTTTTTAAGTATTTGCATACATTTTGAGGTTAGGTTTGGCTAGTTTTTGGCCTTTTTTTATAAACATTTCCGTAGAGAGGGAGTTTTACTGGAGGGGAGTAGACTCCAACTCCTTCTTCCTCTCCTCCTCTCAACCCCAAATTCGTGCGGTCCGTTTCTATTGCAATCCCAAACACACACATGCATTTAACCATTTATAATATTAGTATGGATGCATTAGTTGAGATAACATTATAGAACAGTATACGTTCCCTACCGAAATTTACTTCAAACTAGTGTTCCAAACACTTTTCGGCTGGTCATCTTTCTTTATTACACGGAATAAAAAATTTTCCGTACTCTCTTATACAAAGCAGCTGTATATATTC
Organism: Apodemia mormo; assembly: GCA_036924255.1. Taxonomy (NCBI): domain Eukaryota; kingdom Metazoa; phylum Arthropoda; class Insecta; order Lepidoptera; family Riodinidae; genus Apodemia; species Apodemia mormo. The sequence goes on from JAUPFN010000008.1 coordinate 4,232,363, forward strand.
TCTCAACTAGCGCACGATTTTTATAAATAATCAAAAAGGAATGTAGATTTAATAAATTTAATTCAAAATTTTATTATTAAATATTATCAGCACGCAATTTAGCTAGCCAACCTATGTGCGATGTGTCACCGTGTACTTGGTCTATCGTTTATTTCTTATCGTTAAGATATAACAGATGAGTGTATATATTTCTTATATCGTATCTCGCACTAGTAGGATAGAATTCCGTCAATCTTGAAAGTATACTCAGAATTATAGCTTTACATGCATTTTAAACGCATTGTTAACGCAGTATTTCTCTCAGTAGAAACACCTGCCTAGTTTTTTAGCCTAAACTACAAAAATGCTATAAAAGCAAACCTGAAACATTACACTGATGTGATCCATTTCTTCTTTGTTACAATTTGAAGTTAGAACTGACGGAACTTTCCTTCTAAGTTAATATTAAATGAACCCCAACGTTACTTTCCCCGAATTAGTAATCCCTCAATCTATTGATTTTTTGTCCTTAAACTTTTGTCATTTCTGCTCGTATAGTTTTTGAACTGTTACTGTTGCGTACTCTAAGATTGTTTTTATAATTTTCTTCATTTACTATTACATTTAGCATGTCCGTCCATAAGTTCTTTGCTTATAGACTCAAATAATAGTCGTATTGGTTTCAGTGGGATCTTTCTGCTATTATTAGGAAACATTTTACAGTAATAAGTGGCGCAATATAAACTTTCTTATATTTAATTATCTATTGAAACCAAACGTACTAATTCTACCTTTAGAACAAAAAAATAGTGCCTATAACGAATAGGGACAGGCAGGTTATTGAATACTAATATAGGCTGATATGCATACCATTATTATAAATTTTTTCCCGTGCTGGTCTGGGTTTCCTTAGAATAATATTATACCATCTGCCATTCTGTCAGGCAGTTTGTAAGGCGAACTATTGGCTATAGGTGTCACTATAATCGTGACTACTTAATGGTAGAGTTCCGTAACCTCCACTACCTTGCCTATTCCTACCGCATCTGCGTCAATGCTTGTCAGTGTCGTGTGATTTCGAAGGTAAATTAACCGGTTGACTTGAGTATATGATACTACCATTTCGCCACACAGATAGCAATACAAACATTAACATTTTTGTCGTCTATAGGCGATGCTTTTCTTTCTTTTAGAAGAGCCGAAAAATTGTTTGTTATCTAGATGTAAAGAAGTATATATGTATGTCTGTTACGATTTAACGGCTAAACTGCTGAACCGATTTTGTTGAAATTTGGAAAGTAGAGGATTTAAGTTTCAAATTTACCATAATTTACTACCTAGTTTGCTGGCTTCTCAAACGAAAAAAAAATATCATAGCTGAATTTACTTTAAGAACATAGATATTATTTGCGATAGTCAAAACAAATGAATTTTTTGCTTTCTAAGTAGCGGAACCATCCATACTAATATTATAAATGCGAAAGTAACTCTGTCTGTATGTCTGTCTGTCTGTCACTTCATCACGCCTAAACCACCGAACCGATTTGGATAATTTTGGTACAAAGATAGTTTGAGACCCGAGAAAGGAGATAGAATATTTTTTATCCCGGAAATCTCACGGCAACGGAAACTATGTGAGTAAAACCCCGGGGAATGTCTTTAGAAATTGTACCACGTGGACGAAGTCGCGGGCACAGCTAGTATTTTATAAACAATAAACCACATAGCAACTTGCAAATATATTATTAATTGATATAATATACTTGAACGATATTGCAATAACCATGAACCATACAACTGAATTAAATCAATCCATTGAACTCACCTCCATAGTCGTACATACTCGTTACATTAACACTAATGGATTTTGATATCGACAGGCACAAACGTAGCTTACAGCTTATAGCCTAGGTTAGACATTTATGACTGAGCTGACCTGCCCGCCTAGGGACTAGTCGTTTTGAACTTTGTCTGAACTCATAAAACTTCATAATGCATGAATTTGGAGTTAGTACACTATATGGAAATATTTTCTTTTTAATGCAAATAAAAATGGTTTTATATTTGTTTATTAATTTGATCACGATATTGAATAGTTTAAGGGTGCTTTTAGGGTTCAGTAAATATTGACACATAACAAATATTTCACTGTTTTTATGCACGACTTTTCACCAATCTTCATTAGAGCTATATCTTTTAATCACAAACTTTTCGTTAACGATTTTCTTTATATAATAGTTTAGCATAAAAGCACAGAATACATTATAGTACAAGTACAGAAGAGACACTCCGGAAAATCGTTTAAAGAAATAGGAACTCTTGATACGATACAATTAAGTTGTATTCAGATCACACGGCGCTTGATTACCTACGTTTATGTTTACCTAGAAGTTCCATCTCTTTCTATCGCGTAACTCTTATCCTTTCTAATGAAATCAGGGTTGTCTCGAAGATACTCTATCACCTACAGACGCCAAAGATGTTAATGTACGTTGCTTACTGTGCATCGGGATGGCAATACTATATACATAAGTCTACTGCCAAACTTTAACCCCCAAATATAATAAATAGTTTATAATTAATAAACGTAAGTCGATAATGACAAGCGTTGACGCTATTGCGGCAGGAATATGTAAAGCAGTGGTACCATATACCCGGGTGAGACAATGGGGAACTCTACCACATAGTAATTACGGTGGCAGTGACACGTATATCCAATTGGTCGCCTTTTATAACTTACCTGGCATAGCGACAGTTACTCTATTTCTCAAAGAAATTCTGACCAATACGGGGAAAATGAATTTTGTTAATAATTAATTAATGTTAAAATATAATTTGTGGCGCATTTCAAGTTGCAATACTGGGGCATGATAAATCTACGGAATCCTTACCTATAGTACTTAAAACCTTATATAAATATAAGTAAAAAAACTACTTATAAAAATTACGAGTAAATTAAACAAAACATAAATATTTCTTACCTTTCAGAATCTTTCGGTAAAGTAAAAAACGAAAACTTAGAATCCTTCTGTTTATTGCGACAGCCATCCACACAGCAATTAATCGTTACGATTCCCCATTTTATAAGAGTACTTACAGTCATAAACCTTACGTTGCGATGTTGATCAACAGGCTGTCGTACAGGTAGGTACGCGTGTACTCATAAGCACGAGGCGGCCTAAAGCATACATAGTGCTAAGTGTGAGTTTTTCTTATCGCATTCGATCGTGAGCGCGTTTGGAGTTTACTATGAATTTGTATGTGATTTGTACAGCGCCACCTAGTTGTAAACGTGAGAAACCAGTTTACCACTATGTGGCGCTGTACAAATCACATACAAATTCCTAGTAAACTCGAAACGCGCTCACGATCGAATGCGAAAAGAAAAACTCACACTTAGCACTCTGGTCTATGGGGCGGCCCCGACTGATTTGCAACGACTCGCTATCACGCGCTTAAGATGCTTATCGCGGTAGATATTGGCGAGTGACAGAGGCCTGATAAAAGGCTTACCTGAACGAAAGATTTTGCTTATACATACCGGAGACGTAATGGTGCGTTACTATCCATGTGGTAAGGTGGTAATGCATCACCACATGCATACTGGCCTTCTTTACCCTTTAAATAGGAACAAGATACTAATAAAACTAACCCGTATAAGATATTGCAGATCTGTATTAACAGGTTTTGACTTATTGTTTTCGGTTTGCGAACTACCTGACAGGAAGTCAGAGAATCTGTGCTTCAGAGAGAATCGGAACAACATGGTGCACCTCATCAACAATATTATAAATGCAAAAGTATGTTGGTTTGTTACTCTTTTTGTCTTAAATAATTATCATGAAACTATGCGTATACGTTGTCAGGAGTACAAAATATGAGGCGTATCTTTATTTGTAAATCCTGACAAGGTGTATGTACTTGGTTTCATAGTTTTGTCCAGTAAAACGTACTGTTCCGGAGAGTAACAGAACTTAAGCACGAGTCAAACTGCATGTTAAATTTTTTAACCCAACTTCCATAAAATGGAAATAATGTTAAAATGTTGTGACATGATACGGAATCCTTCATGTATAAGCCAAATTTGCACTTGGTTGTGTTTCTACTTTGCGCCAAAGAACTAACTGGGGCAACTAGTTATAATAAGGTGTGGGAGTTAAATTATTGAAATTTTTGTGAGACGTTATTAAATCTATAATTAAAACGGTTGAACTCACGTTTAATTAGTATAGGTTACGATTACTTTTAGGTTTATAATGTAGTCCTTCGTTATAGTGAGATGATTTTCCAGTGCTGGTGTGGGCCCTTTTTGAAGAATAGATCAATATAAAAAACATGGTTTTCCCGAGAAGCTTTTTTCAGAAACTGGCATCACATTGTTTAGTTAAAAGTTATATTAACTTTTAACTAAACATTTATTTATTAATTGCTATGTGGTAAATTCATTGACGTCTCATATATTACCACTCATTCATTCATGTATTACACCGTATGTATTACCCGCCACGTCGATGACATTTTGATTTTTAGTTTTTGGTGTTTAAGGTGACGGTTGCCATATTCCATCTTAAGATTTTTTTTGGCAAAAAAACGTTTGTCGGGTCAGCTAGTATATTATATAATCGTTTGCCTCTTTCGAACTGCCAGGCAGAAGGGTTTACTAACACTGAGGAATATATAACACATAGCTTATGTAAATAATATTTACGAGTATGATAACAAGATACAGAACAGAAAGTTCATCGCAGACGACACCCCAATTATATTTAAAGTCAGATTGTAAGATAATCAAGAGACGTGAGCTATACGACGGTCGGCCCCAAAGTATAAAGATAAAAGAAAAATAAAACAGATCATAAAACATACAAGAGGAGGCTTTATCGCCAGAGAGCGATCTCTGCTACAATTAAATTACAGAAACAAGGGGCTTTTGTCCAGGAATCCGTTACGCTTAGATAAAACCAAATGTAATGTTGGGTTAGAGTGTTTCTTCACGAACGGTTATAAGGCAAATATGCTGTGTAAATCATAATGTGAGACATATTTGGTGCAGGCATAGAAATATTTGAATTATTTAATAGATTCAGGTGTTATTTTTCGGAAATCCGTAATTCAAAGATGAAATTAAAATAATTAATTTGCACCTGTCCGCAAAATTTTATGTGACTGTTGCAATGGCACTGTTTTTTTTTAATGAGATAGAGGCGAGGTATTTTGACGCGCGTCAATTCTATAGCGTTGCGCCGCCCATTTCGGCGACGCGGTATGTTGACTTACCGCTGGGAAACGTGTTAATTTTCGGATAAATAAATATAGGACCTCAGCTGAAAACCAAAATTTAGTAAATTCTTTTTTGTATTTAAAACTACAATATCACCATATAAAAATCATGTGGAGGATTAGAAATATTATTAACAAATTATTTGTTTTAGGGATTATTTTAGCCTGTTTTCGGAATGTTATATGATCGAATAAAGTACATTCTACCATGTTATAAATTATCACATGCCTTAGATAATATCTTCAGGTATATTGTGTAATTTTTGTAAAATTGATATTTAACAATCAATATAAAAAACGTGGTTTAGTAAACCAGTATTTTCCCATTTGTCCCGATGCCTCGCCTTAAGCAGTTAGTCCAAATGACCGTTAATGCGAAACTGGCCTTTTTTGACGAGCAGAGTGCTCAACCAGAATTTAAGTTAAGTGAGCTTGGAGCCCGCCCTAAGAGTGTTTTCTGTGAAACTAAACTTCGGCTTAGGACAGTATCTTGACGATAAGTGAGAGAGTAGGTGGCATCAGGATTTCGACTCTAATAACTCTTGACCAGAGTTTCAAGTAATGGCGTACTGAAACAGTGCGCCTAGTCGCCACTGGCGGGCACTTTGATGTGTGTGTGTGTGTGTGTGAATTATGAAGTGTAGACTGTGATGGGATCTTTAGGATCGGATAGAATACCACTAAAACAAATAGTAAGGATATATCCAAAGACCAGACCCTCAAGCTTCAAAAAATTCAAGCTGCTCAATAGTCTACACTTATTCACCACTCTTACTATGCGTCTGTAGCAAAATCAAAAAACACACAGTTTACGCACTCAACGCACGTTCAACATCATAACTAAAGCATCTACGGCAGATTTGAATATCATGAAAAACTTTAAAAATAACAAAAGAAAAATTTCGACATACTATTTTATCGTACCGTATGTATATGGCAAGGCTTAAAAATTCCCCTTGGAGTGAGTTTATTTCGTTGGTAAGTAGTATAACTTTGTGTTTCTGAGTGTAAATGTAACCTCTAAACTATAATACTTAATACTCTTAAACTAGGAAATGCCTTGAAAGCCGTATCCATTTAGCCCATGTTCAGGGCCTTAAGTTTATAAAAAAATCACCTATATTTCATAAGTAAAAATACTATTTATATGGTAAACCATATAAATAACCATATAAAAGTATATTTCTAAATTTATACGAATTTAGGCCCAAGGCAATGTTAATTACGTAGTTTATAGAAAAAGTTCCTTCCCCGAAGTCGTAAACCGAAGTACCTAACTCGTTATGTTCTAGGGTAGCGTCATAAAATGTATCTTAAATTTATCTCTGCACTATTTTCCGCAAATAAAAGTAAATAGAATATTAAAACAAAACAGAGGATTTATCGTCGGATATCAATCTGTCACCAACAATTAAACGAATATATGTTACTGCTATAAAACCAGCATGCCATTATTTTGCGGATGCTTCCGGGTTAAAAATCAAATCAGACCAAAGAATATTTATTCTGTACCTTTTTACATTAAACTATGTAATGTTTTTTATGACATAACTAGCTGACCCGGCAAACTTTGTTTTGCCATACATATTAGAAACATATAGCGGACAAACAACTTGACACGTAATTTATATAAGTATACGGGATTGTCCTTTCAGGCAACCGAAAGAGCATTGAACTTTATATGGTGATTACGTATTCTCAAATCTCCTAATTTTCTGCGCAATTTTCTCAATATTTTCTTTTGTAAAAACCTTCTCCCGACAATTACAAACCCAACAAGAAAAGAATAAGCAAAATCGGTCTAGCCATTCACGTGTGATGTCGTGACCACGGAAAAACGGAAAATAGGGATTTATATATATATATATATATATATATATATATATATATATATATAGGAAATAATATATATATATATATATATATATATATATATATATATATATATATATAATAAATATATATATATATATATATATATATATATATATATATATATATATATATATATATATATATATATATATATATATATATATATATATATATATATATATATATATATACAAGCATTGACGTTATTGCGGTAGAAATAAGTAAGGTGGAGTTAATAGACCCGGGCGAGACAATGCAGAACTCTACCACCTAGTAGCCACGATGATAGTGACTCGCAAAGCCAACCGTTCGTCTTTTACAAACTGCTTGGCATAACGGCAGATCGTGTATTGTTCAAAGGAGTCTGAACTCTGAACCAACAACAGGAAAGTACATTTACACTTATCTTACAAAGGCACCACTCTTTCGTGTCGTAGAGTTCTTGTATACTAGCTATCGTCCTATCGTCAAAATTTGATCAGAGCCAAAAAATAAAATCTCTTCTAAGTTTACCAAAAAATTTTACCGTAAAGAAAATAATATGTTGTCATGTATGTCACATGAGTATAGTGCGTGTAATGTTTTTTTGAATTTCATTGAATTTTTATCATTATATTATATATTAAAATTCATTGAATTTTTATTAAAATTCAATAAATTTTATATAGGGTTATTTTTGAATATCCTGCCAAATTTAAATAGGTGGTTCAGACCATGAAACTAAACAACTTTTCTAAAGAAAAATGGGTCGAAAAGTGTTTTTTTTTCGAAATGGCTATTACAGTTGACCATAAGGGTCGTTACTGCGTCACCGGACTTTTTGGGCGAGCAGAGTGCTCAACTAGAGTTTAAATTTATATTTGGGCTTACAACGCCCGCGCTAAGGGCTGTTTCCTGTGAGACCGGACCTCGGCTTAGTGCGGCGTTCTGACTAAAAATCGTGGCTGAGCGCCTCGCGCTAAGCGCAGGGCGATAAAGAATTCTTCGTCGTCGACACCGGCGACGACGGTGTCGTGTTATGTGAGTGTGTGTGTAAATGTCAGGATCGTCATCAGGATAGGAAAGTACATGGCGAGGTCTCTTGAACCTGTCTATCACATTCGCGTCGGCTACGGTTTCGTAGTTCGCCGCGGCTGTGATTAGTGGGTTAGAGTGGTTAGTTACTTTGGGTCGAAAAGTGAAAAAAAAATCGACCCTCCCATAGAAAACTGCTCGATCACGTGCTCGATTACGTATGGAAGATCTGATTTTTTTACTTTTCGACCCGTGTTTCTTTGGGAAAGTTTGTGTTTACTTTCATGGTCTGAACCATCTATTTAAATTTGGCAAGTGATCTAAAAATAACCCTGTTTAGGGTAGGTAGGTACTAGCTGACCCGGCAAACGTTGTTCTGCCTTTTTAACTATTCTTATTTTTTTCTAACCTTCCCTGGACTTCAACAATTAATTCAAAACAAAAATTAGCCAAATCAGTTCAGCCGTTCTCGAGTTTTAGCGAGACTAACGAACAGCAATTGATTTTTATATATATAGATATTTAAAAAAATTAAGTTTCTGATTCTGCCGTCTGACGTAATGTAAAACTAACTGATCTAAATTATGTATTCCACAGTTTGCATAACTATCTCAAAAAGAGGTACAAAGTTTTTGCTTCAGATATTAATATATATATTCTATGTTAAGGTAATCGATATACCGAGACTCAAATTAATTGTTTGTTTTTATATCATAAGATAGCAAACAAGCAGATGGGTCTCCTGATGAAAAGAGTCAGCCATCGCCTATAGACACCAAAGATGTTAATGGTGCGTTGCTGTCTTGTGGCGAGGTCTAATGCCACATGCATAAATTTACCGGCTACCTTACCCTCCAAACCGGAACACGACAGCGACAAGCACTGACGCTATGGTGGCAGGAATAGGTAAGGCGGTGATACCAGACCCGGGCGAGACAATGCAGAACTCTACCACCTAGTAGCCACGATGGTAGTGACTCGATAGCCAATCGGTCGCCTTTTACGACCTGCCTGGCAGAACGGCAGTTGAACTATTCTACAAAGGAGGCCGGGACCAACACGGCAAAATTGTCCATAGATAAAACATTGTCCATAGATACGTTACATAGATACGAGCACGTTATTAGGAATAGGTAAGGCGGTGGTATCAGATCTGGGCGAGACAATGTAAAACTCTACCACCTAGTAGCCGCGATGGTAGTGACTCGCATAGCCAATCGGTTGACTTTTACGACCTGTCTGGCAAAACGGCAGTTGGTCTATTCTTTAAAGGAACCCAGATTCAACACGGGGAAAGACAATGTTGGATCCGGGCAGATAAGAAACACAAATTTCTCGTATAGAGAGTAACTAATTTAACCAATATATTATTAGGAACAGAGATGGGGGCTGTTCATTGACTTCAGGAAGAGACAAAATGCGTATTTTTTTTTAATTTTTGAAGAAATGTGATTTTTTTTTAGTTCAGATGATAGCAAAGAAACAGAAAGAAAATAACAATACTTTTGGTAGAAGGAACATAACATTTTTTTATATCATAAGATAGCAAACAAGCAGATGGGTCTCCTGATGGAAAGAGTCAACCATCGCCTATAGACACCAAAGATGTTAATAGTGCGTTGCTATCTTGTGGCGAGGTCTAATGCCACATGTATAAGTTTACCGGCTACCTTACCCTCTAAACCGGAACACGACACCGACAAGCACTGACGCTATGGTGGCAGGAATAGGTAAGGCGATGGTACCAGACCCGGGCGAGACAATGCAGAACTCTACCACCTAGTAGCCACGATGGTAGTGACTCGATAGCCAATCGGTCGCCTTTTACGACCTGCCTGGCAGAACAGCAGTTGACCTATTCTACAAAGGAGGCCGGGACCAACACGGCAAAATTGTCCACAGATAAAACATTGTCCATAGATACGAAATACGTGAAGTACTTATATAAATGACTAGCTGAGCCCGCGACTTCGTCCGCGTGGAAAAATTAAAAAAAAATAGCCTAAGGTACTCGCTATCATATCAGCTATCTACCAGTGAAAGTCCCGTCAAAATCGGTCCAGTCGTTCCAGAGATTAGCCGGAACAAACAGACAGACAGACAAAAATTCTTAACAATGTTATTTTGGTATACGTACCGTGTATACATCCATATGCATTTAGTAAAAACGGTTATTTTAATATTACAAACATACACCCCAATTTTATTTATTTGTATAGATGGCGTCAACGCTTGCATTTCTTGCAGATAAAATTGCCCTTACACACATCAATTGATTTTTTTTGGTAAATCTATCATATCCGAATTCCGGGTACACTTTAAATATCAAGTCTTTAATGTTGGTTACGATTTCACGAAAGTCTTTACCTATGTAAAATTTTTTTGTAGCCTGATTCAGGATTTTTCCCTAAGTAACCACTAACCAATCAATATGATCTTGTTTGGAAAATTTGTGCTTCTTCTACCTAAATGATTGCTTATGTTGGTATACCTACAGCTTCAAAAATTAAACAGTTTTCCACAATGGGGAAGATTTAAAGCAAGATTTAATAATATTATAACTACAAATCCTTATTAAGTAGCTATACAAATACAGTACTTACACCTACTTACTAACGAATTAGACACATATCAGGCCAAAGCGAACGATCATGTATCCCTCAACAACACCATAAAATACACAAAATAGATCGAATATTCAACTACTACAAAGTAAAGTGATTTTTTTCAAAGAAGGAAAATCCAACGTTCCGTATCAAAGAAGTCTATTGCGAAAGCAGCCGGTCACATGTCTACTCCGCGCGGGCCGCAGAGGTTAAAGGTATATGATTCCACTCATGTACCTTAAAAAAACCGGCTAATTGCGAGTCGAACTCGCGCATTAAGGGTCCCGTACCATAATCTATAATAAAACGGCAAACAATCACGTTTGTTGAATGGGAGCCTTCTTAATATTTATTTTATTTTAATTATTTATTTTTAAAGTGATTTTATGCAAATGCAAAAGGGAGTTTATGCAAAAAAACACGTTTGTTGTATGGGGGTATACATAAATAAAAGGCAACATAAATACCTACATCATCTGTGAAAATTTCAACTATCATGGTTCATGAGATACAGCCTGGTGACGGACAGATAGATAGACGTACAAACGCACGGACGGACAGTGGTGTCTTAGTAATGGGGTCCCGTTAAAAAGTATAGTAAAGCCAACGCTCTCACAGTTCGGCTCTTCTCGGCAATGTTCGGTTCTCGTTCGGCGGTCAGAGTAGTGCGCCGCATCGTGCACACTGCACCCAGCCTTTCGGTTAATACCTAGATAGTACCTAGGTATGTTGAGTTATTTTCGTTTTACATTTTTTTAAACTATGCATCTAAATAACGTGGTATAAGAGCCAAAGTTTGTCTTCCTAAGATCTTCGTGTTGATGAAGTACTTTTCGTTAGTAAGGATTAATATGATAAGGATTAAAATTCACCTATTAATTTTTCGACTCAAAATTCCTTATTGTGTTGTTATAAGAGATATATATATATAGTGTCGTGGACTTTTTTGTGCATCTACTAAAAACCAATATATTTGTAGTACATTGTACTTACGTGTACTTAAGCATTACGCCAGCAAGCGCACGCGGATACAGCCGTTCGATACCGCTTTTTCTTCCGACTTATTTTACAAATATCGATATTTTAACTACGCTAAGAATAATTGTAACGTAATCCTCATGAATGTAGCTATCATTAATCATACACATAAATTTTTTTTCAATCCGACTTGTAGTTCCAGGAATTAGCATTTAGCGCATTCAATGAACAAACAAACGTTAAAATACTTGTATCATATCATATCATCCATACTAATATTATAAAGGCGAAAGTAACTCTGTCTGTTACGCTGTCACGGCCAAACCACAGAATATCCCGGAAATCCCATGGGAACGGGATCTATGCGGGTTTTTATTTTAGAATTTTTTTCACGCGAACGAAGTCGCGGGCACAGCTAGTATCATAAAAGGATAATTATAAACTCAACGATTTAATTACATGTATATGTGTTTCAATACGTTAGCGCGATGTATTTTCGTGCAGCGCCATCTAGTTAATGTGTTCTACGTTATGCTTTATGCTCCAATTTCTTTCGATTAATTGCATTTCCTGTGGGAACGAAATATTTTCCCGCGATAAAAAGTAGCCTATGTCCGTTCTCGACGTCTTATCTATGTTTATGCCAAATTTCATCAAAATCGGGCCAGTGGTTTAAGCGTGAAAGCGTAACAGACAGACAGACAGACAGACAGACAGACAGACAGACAGACAGACAGACAGAGTTACTTTCGCATTTATAATATTAGTATGGATTGGTCACGCAACGCTTCCGCAAGATTTATCATCTAAGGCAGTGTTTCCCAAACATTGTTCTGCCATGGCCCGGTAATATTCGCACTGCCACTTTGCGGCCCACTTATTTTTAAACTTAAGCTGGTTCCATGAGATAAAATAATATACATTTATAGTAATAGTAAAATAGTTTTATTAGTACTAAATATTTTGGTTTCGCCTATTTAGTCACTAAATTTTAGTGCGAAGTATGGAGCTGCTGCTTATTTTGTACTAAAGAACCCAAGTTAACGGAAAATGACGAAAGTTTTATCCTAAGGTCTGGTTCTATTTCAAGTCGGTTTCTATATTAATTTTTAAGGTAAACTAGTGTTGAAAACCCAGCTTCACATTTATAACTTGTGAAAAAGAAATTAAAAGTGTTGTTGCTTGATAAGCAATTTTTGTTTATTCTTGACGACAAGAAAACGAAAAATCTATCAGTTTTTGATCGATAGTGGGTAATATTTTAAAACAATGAGGGAATATAGGGACCCGGAATTTTATTTTGATGGCCCGGTACCGGGTCGCGACCCGGCAAATGGGAAACGCTGATCTAAGGTAAAGTACACACAATGGCAGTATTACTTTCCCTAACCCTTTATAAGAAGCCTGGCAGTAAGGACGGACAGCGTTAGTGCTCATCGATGTTATGTTTCTATTAAGAAGGTTAACAACAACATATCTTTACGCCAGATCACTTACGGAGTAGGGAGCTCTCTCCCTACTCCGTAGACTTGTTTCGCTTCTTCAACATTCATTACTCTTTTTATACAAATTTTAACAATGCGAATTTCCACGTTCAGTGAAATTAATCTTTGTAGACACAACCAGATATAGGATAAACAGGCGAGTTGACAACACACAACCCTACTAAATTGACGCCAACATTGCATGGAACCAGGGCAATATGTTGCCGTCCACCTGCACACGTGCTTTGCAATCCCAGCATGTGGATTACAAAGCACGTAGCAAATGCCCGTCTATCCGTCTATATCTATAAGAAGGTTAAGTAGCAAGTAATTTGAGGCATGAGGATTCCTCGATAGGCCGGATCTATTATTAACATGTTTAGTGTCTACAGGCAATGGTTGTTCTTAGCTCTTTCCATCACAATAACAATCTATTTGCCCTCTGTCTAGATGAATAAAAAAAAAACAATCTAGATATGTACAGGGAACATGTGTAATAGAACCATTATTATACGAGAAAGGACTGGTCTTCATTGGTCGGCCATTGTTTCATTTTTAAAACCCACCCGCTCTGGTTGACCCGAATAGTACAGCGCTGATTTTGCATAATTAAAACTGACTGGTGTTCTTATAATAGGCCCTTTGCCTCTACCCTCACTTCCTTTTATTACGCATCCGTTATTCTGAGATTAAGTGGGACTATCCTTTAGTTCGCTGGCTATAACTTTGATATTGCCTTCGACTTGCGAACTTTTACAAAGATTTATAAAAACGAGTAAATAAATGTAATAAATGATACTATAATCAAATGAACGGGTGAATCGTGGTTATTTGGAAAGTCTATTGACGTACAGTTTATTCTGGTTACCCTGCAAGGAAACTAGCTTGATGAGTTAAAATATTATTAATATCTTATATAAGTTATCAGTGTTAAAATATTATTAAAATGATAAATATATCTAACTAGCTGACCCGGCAAACGTTGTTTTGCCTTACATATTAGGAATCCATAGCGGACAAACAACGTGACACGTAATTTATATAAGACTATGGGATTGTCCTTCCACGCAGCCAAAATGGCATTAAACTTTATATGGTGGTTAAGTATTCTTAAATTTTTTGATTTTCCGCGCAATTTTCTTAATATTTTCTTTTATAAGAACCTTCTCTTTACAATTACAAACACAACAAAAAAAAATTATCGAAATTGGTCCAGCCATTCAGGCGTGATGTCGTGACCAAGAAAAATAGGGATTGATTTTTATATATATAGATATAGATTAAGGTAACTTACATTGAAATATTTAGAAACATTTTAATAATCAAATTAAAAATATTCTATTCTTTACAGCTACTTTTGTTTTTATAATTTTCGCCGTGTTGGTCCCGGCCTCCTTTGAAGAATAGGCCAACTGCCGTTCTGCCAGGCAGGTCGTAAAAGGCGACCGATTGGCTATCGAGTCACTAACATCGTGGCTACTAGGTGGTAGAGCTCTGCATTGTCTCGCCCGGGTCTGGTACCACCGCCTTACCTATTCCTACCGCAATAACGTCAGTGCTTGTCGCTGTCGTGTTCCGGCTTGGAGGGTAAGGTAGCCGGTAAACTTATGCATGTGGCATTAGACCTCGACACAAGATAGCAACGCACCATTAACATCTTTGGTGTCTATAGGCGATGGTTGACTCTTTCCATCAGGAGACCCATCTGCTTGTTTGCTATCTTATGATATAAAAAAAAAAATATAAGTCGTTTTAGGATTGCAACCGGACCGGAATGCGGCCACACATTACTTACGAGTATTTTAGTATTCATAGGTAAAGCTGTGTTACTGTAACAAGGAATCCTTATGGGTTACTGGACTATAATTGTAGTATTTTTTTTTCATTAGATAGCCAACATGCAAACAAGATGTTAATGGTATGTTGCTATCCGGGTTCGATTCCCGGGTTAGGCAATTCAAAAATGTGTTTTTTCAGTTTTCTTATAAAAACAACATTGCCCGGTATTGAATAAGTGCCTGGTTGGCGATAGGCTTGGCATTTATCATATTGTGGGACCAAGTATCTTCGGCTAATCGTAAGTGCACTGGTCGTACTTTTGCCTACCTCTTCAAAGATACGGGAGTGAAGATAACATTTTTTACAAATTATAATACGACTTTTTCGATCTGAAAATCGAACCGTATTTTTTGTTTCTTGCACCTTTCTCCATGGATTTCACCTCCTCGGTTCACTTTGTGTCATGAAAAATGGCGCAAAGTTTTTACTTTAATATTAACATAATATTATATAGACCATACCTTTATCCTATTCTAAGATATAGACCACATATAGACTATATTATTGACTCCTCATGCCAAAACTTCACAGGAAAAATGATATTAAATAAAATGTCAGTAATCGATCAAAAAATTCGAAATGTAATATCGAGTATAAAAGCTATCCATCACTCAACACATCAAGAAGGATTAAAAAAGACCCAGAACACGTTAAACCCTCCTTCGATGTCTAAACAAAGCGGAGTGGATTATAAATTTAAAAATTTCGTCGGCTTCAATTAATCATCTTCAGGCGGCACGGGCGAGCTAAAGTCCGGCCCTGAACATAACAAAATGATGTATCATCCATCTCTTTTTCACATAAGATGAATGCCCTGCTCTCATAGTATAAAGTAAAATTAAAGTAGTTTACAAGTACGTATACATGTAAAAAAAAGTATTATTACGACCGGTTCCCCTGCGGGAAAGGCAGAATGAACCAAAAGTCTATAGACTTCCCGGTTCACCACGATTCACCGGTTTATCGGTTGGTGAGATAAGTAGTGATATTCATCGCCGTCTTTTACTGACGTGTTAATGATTATATCCACAATTATTAGCGATAACCAAGACGCAACAAGAATCGAAAAGGAAAACCTTTTTAATTTGCCTGTAATTTTTATGTACCTAAAACGGTCATTTATGAACCAATTTTGAATCAAAATCAGCGATTAAACTTGGCAGAGATATGATACAGGATTAAAGAGATAAAGGAAATCTGTAGTCATTTGTTGCAGGTTCACTACGATTTAATTATTTATATCATTGGATAGCAAACAAGCAGATGGTTCTCCTGGTGGAATGATACAATAATGGCTTTAAGACTCCAAAATTGTGAAGAGTGTGGTCAGCCATATACGGTATTTTTCTCAGTTTATGACATTAAAATTCTTATATAGTGCTAAGAAATCCTCCTTACAATGTTTATATAAGGTTTGATATCATAAATAGTGGTTAAAATAATTGAAACCTTTTTACTCAAATGCGTTAGAAGGTAGTTTATGTTTTTATAGTAAATTTATGTATGCAAAGCCACCAGCGTAGGGATGTTATATAGCATTTACCTTGAAGTGGCGCTGTTTGAATCATCTGACAAGGTGAAAATGGTCTTTGATGATGATGATTTCTATTGGATGCTCTGCAACCTCAGAGGCTTGATAGATTTAAGCTTATGGGATGTCATTAGATTTGTTCTAATTTTAAGAGTGATATATAGACATATAGGCTATATAATTTGTACCTATCGGGTTTTTACACTTGTATAAATTGCTATATTCTTTTATTACTCGTATTTCTTACGACTATAAAATTTAGAAGCAAATGCTTTTTTCCAATCCATTGATATAAAAAATACAAGATACATAATCAGTGTCTCAAAAACGTCCTCTAAAAATGAGCGCAATAATTTAATTTTTTTCAAATAGAATCGCATCGGTTGCAATACTGTTAATTTTGTTACTTTTTGCACATTGCTCTGTAAAAACAACTATAAGTCTAGGTTAAGGTTGGTTATGCAAAATCATATTTTTTTGCCATATCTATAACTACTTGTGTGAAATTAGGGACACTTGGATTTTTAGGGCATCTTGGATTTTTTATATCAATGTTCCAATCGAATTTTTCATTTTTAATTAATATACATTGTCGTGTTCCAGTACGTTTTTTTTAAATATATTATAAGATAGCAAACAAGCAGATGGGTGTAGAGCCAGGCACTAGTTGTCACTGTCATCACTCCTGATGGAAAAAACAGCCGTTGACTGTACAGACCAAAGATGTTAATAGTGCGTTGCTATCTGTGTGAAAAGACAATTATGCCACGTGCTTATGCATTATACCGGCTATCATACTCTCCAAACCGAAACATGACAGTGACAAACATTGACGCTATTGTAACAGGAATAGTTAAGGCGGTGGTACCAAATACCCAGGCGGGATTTTGCAGATAAGACCACCTAGTAGTCACGATGCTAGTGACTCGTATAACCGATCATTCGCTTTTTACGAACTGCCTGATAGATTAGCAAATAGTTTATGTTTCACCCACGAGATTATCGAGACCAATAAGAGAAATAATTTATTTAACAAATTGCACAAGCTAATGATTAAGATTATAAAACACACCTAAATATTTATAGCAGGTCATACTGTGACTTTTCGTTAGAAAATTAAAATCCATTTAACCTTTTAGAAACCTATTCAAAGGATAAATTGACGCATTTGCCATTTCGCGAAAAAAATATCGACATGTTTTCGTATTATCCCAAATATATCGCATCTTGTCATTTAACCAGTATAGATGCTTCGAAGAAACCTATAAATGTTAGGGTGAAATCCAATAAAACTATTTTATATCTTCAATGACCTCCAAACATCGTTAAGATATAACATTTAGGATATAACTTCTATTTCGTCTCATTTTATTTGTAACAGTCAATAAAACAATTCCATGTTTTCTTCACTAGGCAGTTTGACACTTTTATTACATTTGCGATTAAAAGCCTTATGAAATTTACGGCTGCAAGCCAAATAAGGCAGTATTCTATAGAACACAAAGAGAAAAGTTGAATGAATGTAGATTGAAAGGGAGTATATGTAATGAGACGGTCAGCAGTTATTGATTCACGTGTTTCCATTAGGCTGATGCTAGAGGTGGTCAACCCTTGCTGCTGTTTAATAAAATATCGATATTGACATTTAGTTTTTTATTACGTGACGAACAAAGCTGACTCATAAAGCTTTTGTGCAAACAGATGCGACAAACTGAATTAGTTTTACTTTTATCTTGAGAATTAGTAAATCACAGCGTAAAATGGAATTTTGAATGATTTTAAAGATTTTTATGAAGATCCTTTTTAATTTTAAAAGTACTATGCGTTCTAAATAAGAATAGGACTGTCAGGATGACAATGCGGAGCAATACTCCGCATTTTGCAAAAACTTCGTAAGTGATGAGTAAGGTGTGCAAAAAATCTAACAAAGAAATACTTTAAAAAAAATCATTCTAATTGGTATATTTTTTATTTAGATTCCCATCAGATTATGTAACCATGTATTAAAATAAGGTGTAAAATAACTAAGACGACTTTTATATATACGTATGTTTAGATGAACAGCTAGATTGATATATTTTACTGTTTTCTAATGATGAATATTATATTTTAATACTTTTTAGCCTATTCTGGACAAAGACAACCCAAACCCACAAAAATCGCAACAAAATTGCCCCCGTCGTTTTTGACTTGTAAGTGGTGTAAATGACACGACATTTTTATATAATTTATACATGAACAGCTATACTGATGCTTTTTACTAATTTTTTATCGATAAAAATAGTATTATTATTTGTTTTTCAATAAATCAGCAATATTTTTTGAACAAATATTTTTTTGCTAACATTACTAATTTCACACTTGTGGTATGAAGTTTATAACAAGCGCGATCCTATTCTTAGTTGGAACACATAGTATCTATTCATTTAATATTGGTCCTAGAGTTTTATAGATTTTCTTGATTTTAGACGTCATCATGCTTAGCATGTATGTAACTTTACAACTGCTAAAATATATAACATGACAGCGTTGTGCTACGCTTGTGTGGAGTTGAGTATGGAGAGAGAGAGAGAGAGAGAGAGTGAGAGTGTGTGTGTGTAAGTATGTGTGTGCGTGTGTGTAAGTGTATGTGTATAATAAAGGCTTGTGTACTCAAATAAAATATTGTGTAATAATATTATGTTCCAAATTATTATAATCAGATTGCCAAAGCCATTTTAGAATTTGTGTCTTAGATTTGTTAATATATATTTTATTTAAATCGTATTATATGTTTTATAAATAATGCATACGTGATTCAATGAATTTCGATTAGGCTTAAAAAATCTTTTACTACAAGCTAATATATTTTTGGTTGCTCAAAAACTTCACTAGGTCCTTTAATCATATCGCAACAGCAATAGTGGAAACTTGTCGACATAACTACTTGTAATAACATCCTATGAACCTATGAATTTAGTGCAAACTCAGTGTATTTTTTTGCCTCGTAACTACGATATGATAGATGAACTCATCTATTTTTCGCAATGTATCAATAATGTGCAAGACATAATTTCCTACATGGTTGTTTTAACAACTCGCGATAAAAGCAACACAACGCAAGGTTTTTTTGTGACCTTATCAATCATAGAATACCTACATATATATATATATATATATATATATATATATATATATATATATATATATATATATATATATATATATATATATATATATATATATAGCTAACTTATTTTTATTTATTTAATTACTTAAACCAATCACTATTTGCTTTTAATCATTTTCCGTAACAGCAATAGTGTGGAAAATTTATCGACAAAAGTACTTGGTATAGCATCACTATTTATTAATTTAGTGCGAACTCAGTGCGTTATTTTGTCTCATAATTCATCTATTTTTCGCAATGCATCAGTAATGTGTAAGACATCAATAACTTCCTATAGGATTGTTATAACGGCATTCGATATAAACAAAATATGGCTTTGTGGCCCTTCAATGTACCTAAATATTTTTTAAGCAATACATTGTTGAGTTTACATTACAAAGAAACCAGCTGGGTTAGTTGGTTAATAACCCATGCTACCTCGCTTGCGATTAGAGTGATATGTCCTCAATATTATCTTTCATACCAATTTCCAACTCCTATTTCAATCCTTTGAAGATAATTAAGAAGTCATATTTGACTCCGAGTTTTTAAAATACGCCCATGAAAAATTTCATCAAAATCGGTTCAGCAGCTTAGCCGTGAAAGCGTAACAGATACACAGGCAGACATACAGTCAAAATTTGAAAGGAGATTGTTGAAACCGGTCTAAAAGTCCTAAAGAATTATAACCTCAGCTTAAGTTATCAAATTAGTTTAATGTAGGTACAATAAGGCAATGAAAACTTTTTAATAGCATGTACATTTTAAAAAGGAACATACTTGGAAAATGATGAAACTAATTAAGCTGACCGCTTATTCGTATTTATAAATGAAGCAGATTTTTCTTTTGTGTCATAAGGTTATCGCTTTCTTTTATTTATGACTAACCATACAAGGTACTAAAATATCGTTACGAAAACTGAAAAAACACTTTTTTTATGTGCCCGACCCGGGAATCGAACCCGGGGCCTCATGTCGTTAACGCCAACGCTGCAACATAGACCACAAAGGCGACAATTGATTAGATACAGAATAGATTTAAAAACAAAGTTAAGCTGTAATTGACCTTAAGTCGTTAACCATCTTGCTGTAAAATTTCATTAGAATTGGTTAAGAGATTCAGCTGTGAAAGTATTATATTGGATACTATTCGAACCCGTTTTGATTGTTAATCGAAACCATTCTCAAGTCTACTTCAACACATACAAAAAATTTCATCAAAATCGGTCCAACCGTTTAGAAGTTCAGTACGCAAACATAACGAATCTGTTTAAAATTTGAATTGTAAAAACAATTATTTTATTGTTACCAAGTATTTATATGGACTAGTAATAACCGTGTATAAAATTAAATAAATACAGTCAACGATACTTTGCGTTTTATTGTAAATACACCCTAACGTAAATTAATAAAATGAAACTTTACGTATTATTGTAAATACATCCTAACGTAAATTAATAAAATGAAACTTTACGTATTATTGTAAATACATCCTAACGTAAATTAATAAAATGAAACTTTACGTATTATTGTAAATACATCCTAACGTAAATTAATAAAATGAAACTTTACGTATTATTGTAAATACATCCTAACGTAAATAATAAAATGAAACTTTACGTATTATTGTAAATACATCCTAACGTAAATTAATAAAATGAAACTTTACGTATTATTGTAAATACATCCTAACGTAAATTAATAAAATGAAACTTTACGTATTATTGTAAATACATCCTAACGTAAATTAATAAAATGAAACTTTACGTATTATTGTAAATACATCCTAACGTAAATAATAAAATGAAATAGATTTCCCGATTATCCCGTAATAGGATTATATAAACCGAACACCATGTATATAGAAACAAATGCACGTATCCAACATTCGCCCGGCGTAATTACGGCCGCGAACTTTCAACCATTCCTCGGACAACAATTATACCAGGATTACGCCGGGAACTCATAACTGTGTCCTGGAATCCCGTTAAATAGGTATACTGTGCCAGGAGATTAAGTAAGGATCATATTATCTCTAATTGTACGTTTGAGAATAAGTTTATGATATGGATTAGAAAAGGGAACTTTGTGCGTTGTGCTGGATAAAACACAAGTGGAGGTTTTAATAAGTGCCGTCTATCTAAAACCAATTAAAACATAATCTAAAAAAATACCTTCATGCACGTATCCCCGAAAAGTTAGGCAGAGGTAAAATCAGTGCACACACGATTAGCCGAAGATACTTAGTCCGAAAATTTTATAGGTGGCAAGCCTACCGCTGACCGGGGATTTTTTTCAATCCCGGGCAACATTTTTGTCAGAAAATTGAAAAAAAAACACATTTTTTGAATTGTTTGACCCGGGAATCGAAACGGGAACCTCATGTAGTCAAGTTCGACATCGGACCACTAGACACTAGAGGCTACATTGGTTTACAATTTTTCATTCATTTGCTCAATGCTTTAGTTTAATTACAGTGCATTTAGCTGGCGGCTCAAGATTTTTTTATAACATTAGATAGTAAACAAGCAGATGGCTCTCCTCATGAAAGTAGACCATCGCCTATAGACACCAAAGATGTTAATCGTGCTTTGCTATCCATGTGGCAAGATAGCAATGTCATATGTATAAGTCTATCCCAAAAAAACGCGAAAAAAATAATTAATAATTGACATCGGCAAAAATAGTCATACGCATCATATTATTTTCATAATGCAGGCGTTGCTTGCGGAAATCCATAAAAAACAGTGTTTAAAGACATTCCATCGAAAAATAGCCAAAAATATCTCAAAACAATCAATAATTAATAATTGAAATCGGCAAATACATAAATAAGAATCTCCACATATTTTTCATAAATGTAGGCATTGTTTGCAGATATCCATAATTTCATTGCTATCTATCGAAAACCCATAATATTGGTACCTTCGGCTTCGGTAGATCCGTATCACGTTCGCCATTAAAACATACACATATTATACATAATATTTCGCGGAAAATGGCAATTTATTTACCTTCATCTTTGGATTCGTCTTTCTTCGTCTTCCTTCCTTCGTCATTCGTCTATGGATAATCTTAACAACTAGTAAATCATAGTGAACCTACGTTCAGTTAATTGTACCTGCACTGCAAGAGAACTAGGGCGATAATATTATATACTATTAATTTTACATGACTAACTGTACATAACTTTAATGTGTTTTCATACGATCTTTAATGTATTATATTTTAATAAAAAATGTATAAAATTTCAGTGAAAATTCGATGATATGTCTTATTAATAAATAAAGAAATTATATTTTTGTAAATTATATTATTTCGATTGAATCATATTGTATGGTGTAACCCCCTACATATTAAAAACTTATCATTTTAAATGACACACATTATTCATTATTATTTTAATAAGTATAATAAGACAGTTTGCATATAGCCATCAAGAACGCTACGCGTAATAAATCAATACAATAATCCATATAGTTTTTATCAATTATCAATCTAATAGTTTTTTAGTCAACAAGAATTTATTTTATTGTATAAGAATTATTGATTATTACATTGATAAAATATCGATACACTTGATAGTTAATTATTACTAAGGACGCGTAGCGCTCTTGAATACTATATGTGAACTATCTTATTATATTCATTAAAATAATAATAAATAATGTGTGTCGTGTAAAATGATGAGTTGTCAATATGTAATGGTTATACAGTACACATATATTACCTTATAAAATTAGAAAATATCTTAAAGATTAATCTTGAAAATTAATATTTATTGTCATAACTGACATGTCAATCGGCAATTATTATGATACCAAACTTATTTTATTGTTGACGTCATTTAACCAAGTTAATTGCAATTTATAATTAGGTTCAGCTATTTGTACTTCCATTTCGTCATACCACATTATTTGTGCGAGTACAATATTCATTTGCGGTAAGTGTCGAACCCAAATAGCCCGATGTTTGTAAGTAACTCATGTCCGCTTTAAAATAAACGAAGGGCGTTCGATGTCAATCAAAAAACAAAGTGAAATGTCCGATATCAATAACAAGTACACATTAAAAACCAGCTATAAATTAATTTTAAGTTATTGTGTCGTAATAAATACACATAATAACATGGATACCCTTGCACGTAATAATAGTCGATAAGAAAAGAGATCAGTGTTAAAATATACATATATGTATACAGTGACTTAAAAACCATGTCTAAGTATCAAAAGCATTATTTGTATACATTAAACACAAAAGCTATACATATAAATAAAATTGAAGTTATTTTATAGATTCAGGCGTTACTTTGCGAAAATCCAATGTTTAGACAAAGAAAACTAGTTATTTTGCAAATTTCCGCGAATTTATAAGTGTACCTTTGCAATGTCACTGAAAAGGAAAACATATAAAAGCAGTGTAAGAAATGGAACATACTTACCGTAGGTCTGAATAATAATGAAGACCCCAACGGCACAGTTATCCACCCTCGTCCATCACGCTTTACACCACACTTTATATCACGACAGCACCAAACACACAAATTACGCACTCAAATTTGAGTGCGTAAATGTTGTTGAAGGGGTCAGTAATAGAAATTATGTATTCACACACTTTCACATTAACCTATTTTATATAAACATTCATGTTAGTATCATATCAATCGTAAAATATCATTTCTTCTCCTTCATAACCTGGCTGACCTTATTCACAAATTCAGCATGAAAATTATTATGGAATATATCGACGATAGTATTTTGAATTTCAAATTAAACGGCATCAATCTCATTAAGTCAATAGCTTTGAATATTAATTCCCTTTTAGTGAGCCGTATAAATAAAACATTAAAAGCGATCAAAGCCGTTGAAATAAGTAACAAAAAACATGATGTGCCGTGTCAATACGCTCTGGAGAAAGCGGCGCCTCAGAAACGTTTGCATTACCTCAAAGTTGAATAAACGTGAATGAAGTGGACTTTATTCCTCAACTGCACTTTCATACCAAATAAACTCGACATACCCTGCCGTAAATAATAAAGTGTTCTTTCGTTGGAAGTTTCTAGAAATAATTGCAACTAATGCTTAGTTAGACTTTAATTTTGGGGTTGTACACTGTACAGTAAACCTAGTTTTCACTTAATGAGTGCGAGTGTTTAATGCAGGTACTTAGTGTAAAGCAAAAAACACGTATAGCCAGCCATTGATTGCGAGTAATTTTTTTTATAATTATTGTTTTAAATTTTACACTTTTTTTTATAGTATAAGATAACAAACAAGCAGATGGGGCTCCTGATGGAAAGAGTCAATCATCGCTTATAAACACCAAAGGTGTTAATGGTGCGTTGCTATCTTGTGGCGAGGTCTTATGCCATATGCCTAAGTTTACCGGCTACCTTACCCTCCAAACTGGAACACGACAGTGACAAGCACTGACGCTATTGCGGCAGGAAGTAAGGCGGGGGTACCAGACCCGGGCGAGGCAATAAAAAAGTAATCAGCGTATTGAAGTGAGTAAAAGCGTGTTTTATTTTTATTACCTTTACCTCTGACTCGCGGCTTGCCAGACCCTAAACACGTTTGGACGTGTTTGTTTAGTAATAAGTATAATAACATTGTTGAGATTGTTCGTCCATGTTTCGACGCCGCCTGAAGCACGTATAGCCAGCTGTTGATTAGTGCGAGTGATTAGTAAGCAGCGTATTGAAGTGAGTAGAAGGGTGTTCTATTTTTATTACTTCTAACTCTGACTCGCGGATTGCCAGGCGCTAAACACGCTTGGACGTGTTTGTTAAAGATAAGTGCTTAGCATTGTTGAGATTTTTCGTCTATACGTTTCGACGCCTAAAGCTTAAGACTACTTGCAATATCACTAATTTATGCTAAGCACTCGCACCGCTAGTCAAAATGTAAAACGGGCACTATCCAGGTTGACTGGTAATAGATCGTACATATTGAAAGACACGATAATCAACGATCATAAGTAAACAATATACAAAAATATAATAAAAAGATAATATTGCTTAAATACATAGTGTACAAATTGTGTAGTAATATTCGAAAAAGATGGTCATTGCATGCTGAACTAAAGAGTCAGTCGCGTCTTCGGTAAATTGCTGTTTGTAAAACTGGAACGCGACAGCCTCAATCACTGACTCTATTGCGGTAGGAATAGGTAAGGCGGTGGTACCAGACGTGGGAAAGACAATGCAGAATTCTACCACCTAGTAGCCACGATGTTAGTAACTCGCATAGCCAATCGGTCGCCTTTATGACCAGCCTGGCAGAACGGTAGTTGGTCTATTCTTCACAGGAGCCCGGAACCAACACGGGGGATTTGTAATTAAATACAAATTAAAGAAATACGCGTAGATAACAAAAATTCATGATCCTCACGAATAAATAGGAAAGAAGGTTCAATACTCGATTCTGGTACTGCATATGTACAAAAAGTAATAGGTATTTAAATGTTGACCTAATTCATCCATTAAAAATGTTATTAAATCGAAGTGAGAGAGAGGTTAGGTTTGAAAGAAAGTGTCGGTGTAAAGATGAGAAAGGGCATGCTCCGTTGGTTCGGACATGTAAAAAGAATGGTAGATGAAAGGTTAACAAAACAGATATACAACGCGAATGTGGAAGGATGTAGGTACCGGGGAAGACCAAGACTGACATACCACGTTCAGATTGATCGAGTACTGTCCGAAGGTGGTATCAAGAGTCTTCGCAACCGGCGTGTGTGTATGAAGAGAGTGATGAATGTGGAAGAAGCGAGACAAGCCTGCAAGGATCGTGATGTATGGCACTCGGTTCTCTCTGCCTACCCCGTAAGGGATCTGGCGTGAAGATATGTATGTAAAAATGTTAATGTACGGGCGCCCCATTAATATTGCAGTTCATAGTCTAACTCCTGACTAGTTAATGTTAGCACTTACGTGGTGAACACTACTACATTAATTTTTTTTGGGTTAACAATATTCCCCATGTTAGTCCGGGCTCCTTTGAAGAATAACCGCCGCATTTTTAAGATATTTAATAGATTCAGACATTACTTTGTGGAAATCCATAATTTAAAGAAGAAATTATGGAATTTAATTTGCAAACTTTTCGCGAAAACTTATATGGAACAGCTGTGATGCAACAGAAATGAAAGGTAGTGTAAGGAATAGGGCAAACTTATCCAAGGTCTGAAATTAGAGAAGACCACAGCGGCATAATAGTCCACCCACTTCCACCAAACTTTCTTCCACGTCAGGAGCAAAGGCAGTAACACTAATTATGTACTCAACGCACGTTTCGCTTTACAACCGAATATCTTCAGGAGAGTCGAATAGCACTTCACTCTGTGAAGGGTGAATCGATAATGTTAACTTATATTTATATCGTATTAAAAGCACTTTTACTGTTTTACTTGACTTTTTATTTATTAAAACCAACCGGTTTCGCGTTTTAACGCATCATCAGGGCAAAAGTTATTGTATTTATTATTGTGGGAAAACAATAATAACTTTTAGCCTGATGATGCGTTAAAACGCGAAACCGGTTGGTTTTAATAAATAAAAAGTCAAGTAAAACAGTACAAGTGCTTTTAATACGATATAAATATAAGTTAACATGGAGTTTTACCAAGTGCCGACGATATTCAGTGTTCAAAGTATGAATCGATAATGCTTTTTGCCCCATTCCTTACACTACCTTTCATTTTTTTTTGCATCACAGCAGGTCCATATAAGGTATCGCGGAAAGTTTGCAAATTAAAAAGCATAATTTCTTCTTTAGACTAACTGCCGTTTTGCCTGGCAGGCCGTAAAAGGCGCCTCATTGGCTATACGTGTAGGTATGTATCGTAACTAATAGGTGATAGGGTTCCGCAACGTCTCTCTCGAGTATCTGATAACACTGCCTTACCTGTCTCTGCCGTAATAAAGCCCCGTTTTCACTTTGATTAGTACGAGTGTGAGTGTTTAATGCAGGTGCTTAGTATTAAGATAAAAATACGTGAAGACAGCCGTTGATCAGTGCGAGTGATAAGTAATCAGCATCTATTCACTTTTACTACGCTGATTACGAATCACTCGCACTGATCCGCGGCTATCTTCACGTATTTTGTCCTTATACTAAGCACCTGCATTAAACAGTCACGTAAAGTGAAAACGGAGCTTAAAGTCAATGCTTGACAATATCGTGTTTCCATCCCGCCACATGGGCATAATTTGGAATTGCAATCCCGCCACGTGGGTAACATTAACATCTATGATATCTATAGACGATGGTTACTCTTTCCATCAAAAGAGCCATCTACTTATTTACTACCTTATGAATTAAAAAAAATACGTATTACATATTTATTATTCAATGCATACTATTATTCGCGAAGATGCATTTTTTATTTTACATGTCAAACGATGCACCACTTGATGTGTCACGCGGCCGAAAATTTCGCGTCAATAGTTTAGCGTTTAGCTGCTATGCAATGTACTCGTATATTGGACATATATGTATTATGTACATTTGATGTAAAAAAAAATAAACGGTTTGGCGTTCGCCATGTTTATTGGCGTTAAACTTGCGCTAGATGTGGCGCGATACTTAAAGTTAATTGAATTGGTAATTGCTCAGAGCTTTATACAAAGCACTAAAATAATAAGTAAACTTTTGTTGTGCCCGCGTGATTAAAGCAATCTCATACACAAAAGAGACTAATCATTGCTACTGCTGATTGTTTAAAATTTAAACACTTGTACTGTTTCACGATTCGCATACTTTATTATTAGTAATTATTTAAATATCCAGCCGATTTACATTTTACTGCATTATCAGGGCTAGATTTTCTAAATTGTCTCTAATAGTGATCTAGCCCTAATTATGCAGTAAAATGTGAAACAAATTGACCATTTAATTAATAACAAATATATTATGAAACAGTACATATTGTGAAACAGTAGAAGTGTTTAAATTTAAAATAAGTATGATTGAATTTCGCAAAACACAGACGATGTAGAGTAGTATTAATTGTATCATTGCAAATTAATTTGAATTTAAGCTCATGTTATAAAGAGAAAAGATTTGGTTCTTTTGTTTGCTTGTTACTATTTATCTCAAAAACTACTCCACCGATTTTAAAAATCCTTTCATATTTAGAAAGCTTCATTATATAGAAGTGACATAAGCTACTTTTTTATCCGATAAAGCAAAGGAAAGTAATGATTTTTGGTCAATTGATTGTGTAAAACACATGTACTGTTTCACAATTAACATTTATTAAATGTATACGCGAACGAAGTCTCGAGCAACTGCTAGACGTTAATATGATTAGATATAACTAATGTCTATTTTCTTAGTAAAAAAAAAACATAAAAACTACAAATAGAAACTAGACTTTCTAGAAAGTCATTACGAACAAACTAATAACAGAATTTCCTCTCATTATGTGCAAAATTAAAAAGGTGACAATTAGTACGACATAATTAGTGAGCGCCTCGACAACAGGGCACGCGTTTTGTTAAGAATAAGCAACCCCTAATTATGATGGCGTGAGGCGACTCATTACCTACCATTCATTACAACACTTGTATTTTTGTATATGGTTCCGCGAAAATGGTTTTAATAACTTTTACAGGGTTCCTACAAATGTATGGTGAGAAACGTATTTTGGTTTTTTGTGGTTTTTGTAATGAGTCATTACTAATGATTTTTACATTAGGAGTTAGGACTTTTGGGATTTGACTACATCTGTCAGCAAAGCATCGCCTTTTTTCCGTCGCCCCATCCTTTTTTGTCGCTCAAAATCACCTTTGCTGAAGCGAGAAAGAAAACGTGATTGCTATTATACGACGCGGAATTCTCGATGCAATCGCATTTCTGCTACCTTTTTCGCTCTAGTAAGTGACGGTTCTGAGCAAAAGAAAAGGATGGAGCGACGGAACATGGCGATTCCGTGCTGACAGACGTAGCTCAACCTTTAGTGCTTTCTTCAGTTGGTATGTCGGCTTACTATAAAATCGGGAAACAATATATCCTACTTAACTAACTCCATCCACTTAAACATAAAATGTATTTTAATCACATTTTTTTATATTTTACAAGCTGTTGCTCGTTACTTTATTTGCATGACCAAAGAACACTTAACTTCCTTTTGCTTAGTTAGGTAAAAAAGTAGCTTTTGGTGGTCTTCAAGCAACTTAGCCGATAGCCTTTCAAACGAAATAGATACTGGACATATTATTTGCATGGTTTCAAAGTCTATAACGGGCGTAGGGAATCTTTTTCACAAACAAACGAAAGACTGCAAATAAGTGCTATTTTTCTGTTAGTATTATTGTTGGTTCCAGTTTATGGAGAAAGGTAACAGGTAAACATACATGTAGTAATACATCCCCGCAAATCAAATGGTAACTAATCATTATCATTTTGGATTTCAATGGGTGAAACTTATATTTTCGTTCTTATGCTATTCTATGTACCTATATATCTTCACGCCAGATCTGTCACGATTTAGGCGGAGAGAACCTTGTACCATATATCACGAACCTTGTAGATATGCCTTGCTTCCCCCACATTTATTGTCTTGATACAAATACGCCGATTGTGAAAACTATAACAAATTATTGCAAGTCTGCCATCTTGCCTATTTCTCCCGTGAAACAGCTTTGCTCTGTTTCGAGGAGAAGGGCAAGACAGGTAGTGTAATTACTGGCACCGAGACTTAACACCTTATTTCTCAGAATAGGCAACACATGACTGGAATACCTGGGCTAGTTACAGCCCAGGTATCCTATTTCTGTTCATTGGCGACGTCGACCACTTACCATCAGGTGGCACGTCTGCCAGTTTGCCTATCTCAATAAAATAAAAATAAAAAATGCTTTTTATAATAAGAAAATTTTAGATATACAGAAGGAACTAAGTTACGAGCCCCTAAAAACGTCAAAGTCCTTTTAAATAGAACGTTTTTAGGCTCCCGAAACTTAAAAGGTATAGCGGAATCGTTTTGATCATTTTTGTTTGTCTGTCTGTTTCTTCGTTCATCTGTCATAATCTTTATACTCGGAAACTACCAGACGATTATGTTTGAGTTTCGTAAACATAGGTCAGTAACCCAAATATGAATTCGAAATGTAAATTTATTATTTTTTTACGTAAGGGGTGGATACGAGGATAATTTAAAAAATAAAAAACACATTGCAAACTATATCGCATGTATGAAATGAAAATGCATTAGAATCTTAAAGATATATCCGTACCAGGCGTGAATAGGTTGATAAGTCGACTTGTAAAATATTTTTTTTAATGCATAATAGGCATTAGGATTGTTATATTCATAGCGTGAATAAATGGCTAAGTCGATAGGTCTATTTTACCGCACATAGCAAACATGTGAATTTTTAAATAACTCTCTTATTAGAGGGTAAAATATGACATCTTGAGATAATAAAACATACAAATTATAATTATTTACACAACTCAACATGTCATTATAATACTGCCAACTATTAAAAAAAGTAACCAACAACACGAGATGTTCACTTTTTCAAACAACCTACTCAACGTTTTTAATAGCATAAATCCAGTTGTTCAGTTATTACCGCATCAAAATTGTGTTCCATTTTGTGACAAATCAGTCATTTATTACATTTTTATCCGTTGCGCGTATGATGAGACAAAGCGATATATTAAATAGAGATAGCTACAGTTTTGGCGGTTAATCCTTAAATCACGCAATTTTTTTAGGTGGGAACTCGCGCCACTTTTTCTTGCATATATCCTTACCTTGGTCTTGACCTAGTTAATTTAGTTAATAGATTTAAAATCTGCTAAAGATCACAGATTAGCATTCCCAAACTACGAAAGTCATTGTTGCAGAAATAGAACAAATAAAAAATATTTATCATCAGATCTTTCTATGCTACTATGTATCGTTTATATAGAGAAAATTGCACAAACCCTATTTCACTTAAATTATGTTCTCAGTGTTTTCACGACTTAAAATTATCATTCAAAAAACCGGCTAAAGATACATGCCACACATGCGATCTTTTGAATACAAAGATAGCGTTAACTGAAGGAGAGGAAAAGACCAATTTAATAATGGAGCTGAGTGAGCATCAATCTCAAGAAGAAAATTTTTATGGCAACCCGTAAAATGGCTATAATATAAAAAACCTATTGGAGAAATACGTTTTAAGACAAATCTTGACAATAAAAGCTCTTTTAGAGTCATAAATTACAGAAAAAGAGGTAAGTACGATTTAAACACTGTGCAATTAGGAGTTGTTTCAAATGAGACTTTACCAATAAGTAGAGAAAAAAAAAGATTTGTTGAATTTATTGCCACTAATAGATCCCATTTTTCACGAGTTTTATAAAAATATTAAAACTGATGTTGACGTATCCGACGTCGATCCTGATTTAGACTCCGAAGATCCTGATGCAGAAGGAAATAGAGAAGAATTAAACTAATTCTATACTTGTTACTTTGTTTTCGGATTTAAAATAATTATTTTGCAAGATATTTTGTTTTTTATTACCTATACACACATACCTACATAAATAATATCACGATATTAGTCCCATAACGGGTGTCGGGTAGGCAGAAACTATACTTATTACTTTTAATTTTTTTATACATATGTGAATAACTTGATAACTCGTTGGTGAACAACTTGATATGTCATTTTTTATTATAAATACGGTAAATTCATTAAATATTCTTATATTATCAGAAAACCCAAAGCTAATTAATAACATTCAGATTAAAAAATATTTAAAAACATAAAATCAGAATTTACAGATAAAAGTTAAATTTAAAAATGACTGCCCTGAAAAATGTCCATTTTCGATTTGTTAAGTTATTCACGCCTTGTACGGAATTATTTTGCTTTTATTTTTTAATAAATAGTTTTTCAACTATTACGGGAAATACGCGCATCTTGACCATTCCTCCTTCATATTTCGGAAATGACAAGACTTAAAATTTAAAAAAAACTTTTCAACATTGTATTTCATTGTATTTTCATTTTGTTTTTATAGCACTCACCCCGTACTTGGGGAAACTTGAAAAACTTTAAAAACAACGAAGAAAAATATCGACACGCGAGATTCGAACCCGCGATTCGCAGGTTCGAGTTTCGCGTGTCGACATTTTTTTTTGTTGTTTTTAAAGTTTGTCATTGTATTTCATTGTCTTGGAATAGTTGTAGATATCTCTTATTAGGGGTAAGTAAGCTAGCTTTTTATTATGTATATTTTGTGTTTAATAAACAAATAAAAAATACAGAAAATAGTTCTCTACTTATAGATTACTAGAATATAAGAAGATTTTAAATAAGTTTACTACAAACAAAACAATTTTAAATCCAAATCCAATTTTGTTTAAGCACTACTTACGTATACTGATAAAGAGGTAAGAAGTTAAAAGAAGTTATATATGAAGAACACGCAACAAGGATGCGCGGAACAGCTAGTTTAATAAATAAGCCGTTAATTCATAAATAACGAGTTTTAAACAAAACTAACACAAAAAAATCTTGTTTAACATTACCGTATCAGTAACAGTAGTATCTAAAACGTGTTGTGAAAAAAGTCTAACAAATCAGCCGACAAAAGGAAACGGCGAGCTCCGCCCAGCTATGTGGAAATTGCTAGAAAGTATTTGAAAAACCTCTGGTCAGATGTTGCAGTTGTATAAAGCTGTTTAATATACGAGGATGCGATCATATTGTAGGTTGCGGGTTATATTGTTATGTGATTTTGCTGTATTGGTTTCGAGATTTTAAAAGTAAATATTTTTCATCGGATGTGTTTCGACTTTTTAATGTGTTGATGTATAAGTTACGTACATTATTAAGGGATTTTTTATTATTTCTTATAATAACAACCTATGGTTATTATTTTTAACCACTTTTAAGAAAAGGATTAATTTAACCTGCGTATATATTATGATCTATTATCGGATTCTAAATACGTGTGTGTATCGTAAATGTATATATGTTGAACAAATGTTCACGAATTTCTTGGAAGCCAAAAGTTATTTATTTATTTAGGTATTTGATACTTTATTGTACACAGAGAACAGCACAATTAGGCAAAAAATAAACATTATAAGTACGATGAGCGAGCTTATCTATAGTTAAAGAGATTTCTTCTAGCCAAAACAGGAGACATGAAAAGAAATCAAACAAGTAGACTTCGTATACAAAAGAACATTATGGTTAAATAAATAAAATAAATAAATATTGGTGACAATGACAAAAAAGAAAAAAAAACACATACAATATAAGGGAATCTTACAATACAGCTAAGTTACTACGAGTATATTGTAGGTAGGTTAGATAACAAAATATATAGTTAGTTATATTGGTGTTAAGATAAACTTAGTGAATTTTATCGTTAATTCATAAGTAAAACATTATTTGATACTAGCTACTTATTTCCATCGCTATAACACTTACCGTAGTCAGAACCTCCATCCACACTACCTCGACTCATGTTCGTAGTCATCAACAGTACGGTTCAGTCGGAGCTTTTTAGTTCGTACCACCAAAATTATGAAATGAACTCCCTTAGACTATATTTCCTGAAAAGTAGAACATTAGACAAAAGTATAACTTTTAAAAGGCGGATTAATGAATTTCTTAAGAGTCGGCAGTATCTCTTATGCTGTGGATGTCCATTGGAATCGATGACCGCTTCCCATCAGGCGGCCCGTTTGCTCGTATACCAGCTTACCGTATATAAAATAAATTAGGTATCGGAAAAGCGAAGCTAAAGTGCGTGTTGTAGATCAAATAGTGCTATACCAGATTTATTATTATTTCATAGCTCGTGTGATATAAGCCCTTATTTTTAAATTTTATCCGGCTAAACAAAAGTAAGTTATTCTTATCCGACTGAGCACAAATAAGTTATTTTTTCGGGGCAAACAAATAAACACAGATAATAAACATAACAGATATTAAACCTAAACTAATATTATAAAAAGGAAAGATTAAATTTTTTTGTTACGATTTAACTCAAAAACCACTCGATCAATTTTAAAAATTCTTTCACCTTTAGAAAGCTATCCAGATGTGACAAGGGCTACTTTTTTACTAAACTGAGAAAAGGGTAGTAATGATTACTAGTCACGCGAACATATAACGGTTTATATAACATACTAGTTTTTACCCGGAGTTCATTCGCATTTAAGATATTTTTTATTAAAAAGTTGTTGTTACTTATAATACCTCTAAGATTATGTGTACAGAGTTTCATAATGATGGGATAAGTAGTTTTCGCGTGAAAGAAACAAACCAACTTACATTCGCATTTATAATATTAAGTAAGGATACACGAGTATATACTTAAGTTAAAGACTTATCAGATAACGTTCTTGTATTTATAAACGTGCGTATAAGCTTTACGGTTTGCATATTCCATTTAGAGCATAACGTTTGCTTGATAATTCCGCATATCTAATAGAGAAGACATCTAGATATAGTGGCGTTGGATTTGCATAAGCGATATAGTATGAGACATCGATTAGTCATTCAATAGATTTAATTAACCTACAGCATAATGTCCCGATGGTGAATCTAATTACATTTGTATTATTTAGTGTGGTTATATTTAGTAACCACATTTATCCATACTAATGTTATAAATGCAAAAGTGTATTTGTTTGTCCGATTTTCACGGCAAAACGGAGGAAAGAATTGACGTTATTTTTTAGGTGGAGATAGTTGAAAAGGTGGAGAGTGGCTACTTTTTGTCTCTTTCTAACCCCCCACTTCCCTAAAATGAATTTAACGCGAGCGAAGCCATGAGCAAAAGCTAGTATTAAGGGAATGAATGACTGGTCTACTGGTTATTTTGCTCAGATCATTAGGTCTATTGTTCTACACCTCTGCTGTAAGTCTGTCACAAATCTCTATTTCTTGAACGTAAATTTTATTTCATTTCATTTCGTTTCGTTTTGTTTCGTTTTATTAGATTTTTTTATTTTATTTAGGTAGATACTTGACATTTTTACTGAGTAAGTATTGATGTAATCCCGTGTTGGTCCCGAGTTCCTTTGAAGAATAGGCCAACTGCTGTTCTGCCAGGCAGGTCGTAATAGGCGACCGATTGGCCATGCGATACATCGTGGCTACTAGGTGGTAGAATTCTGCATTGCCTCGCCCGAGTCTGTTATCACCGCCTTAGCTATTCCCACCGCAATAGCGTCAGTGCTTGACACTGTCGTGTTTCAGTTTGGAGGGTAAGGTAGGCTATAAACTCAAGCATGTGGCATTAGACCTCACCACACAATTGACATCTTTAGTGTCTATAGGTGATGGTTGACTCTTTCCATCAGAAGACTCATCTGCTTGTTTACTATCTTACGGTAAATACAAGTGCCAATAAATGTTTTTCATTCAATTTTATTTCAATTAAAAAAAACTGCTATTACAACTAATATTTAAATAAGTATTTCCCAGCGGATATCCCCATATAAGTAACCTCAGTTAAAATCAGGTGGCACGGAAACTATGTTTCGCTAGGAGTTTAATTTCCACTAGACGGATGTTTTCTTATCCACGTTATTTTTTTTTAAATTTAGTTCAGACGATGCGAATAATATAAGTCAATTTAAAGTCAGAGTTTCAAATTGCACAGTGAAGATTTTGCACGTGGGAAAACTGTAAACAACTATTAATCTAGATAAATGTTATATATGGTGTATAACAAGGACCCTGTTAGATGCGAAAGGAATATTATGCCTCTTTCGGACTATGAAAAAATAATTAATGATTCTAATCATAAAATAAAAAAATATTGTGGCATTTTAATTTGCTTGTATTTATCCTTAAATTACCCCAAAATTTAACAAATATATCAGGTCGACAACAGCACAACATCACCAACGGCGTCTTTGTGTCGACTTTTTACTAAGTCTTTATTAGTCATATTTTGTGTTTGTTACGTGGTGTCTATTTAAAAATATAATTTAAGGTTAATTATTTTGATCAGGAAAATGTATGTGTTAATATAAAAAAATAACACAGATTATATAGAATGATCATATTAAGCTACTAAATAATACATTTGACGATGAGACAGGGTTACGCATATGTGTTAGTAGATGAAAGAATTTTTTTTTTTTATTATCGGTAGGTAAGCCCTTGACCTCGATCTCGCCTGATGGTAAGCTAAGATGAGGCCTAAGATGGAACGCGCTTCCCTAGAAGGTACTTGTTCACTCTTCTCTTGAAGATCTCCAGATTGTACTCGTCCGGGAACACAGACTCAGGAAGCATGTTCCAGTCCTTTGCGGTTCGAATGAAGTATGTTGAGTCGAACCGCTTTGTCCGGGTACGTGGAACGTCCACCATATAACGATGCCTAGATTCTGTGCACCTCGACGATCGATAGAAAAACGGGGATGGCGAAATTAAGTCGTGCAATTCCGCAGCGCACTCTCCAAAGTGTATTCGATAAAAAACCGATAAACTAGCCACTCTGCGGCGATGAGCGAGGCTCTGGAGTTTTTTTGCCTACCAGATCATCGTCGTTTATGAGCCTCTTGGCACGCCTCTTGATGGCCCCAAGTGTCTCCAGCTGGTATTTAGCGGATCCGGATCTCGGATATTAGGTGAGAGCAGTATTCCATGCACGAACGGACTTGTGCTTTATAAAGGTTGAGCAACTGTCCCTGACTGAAATACTGTCTCACCTTCGCCAGAATACCAAGCTTTTTTGAGGCAACTTGGGCTTTAGATTCGATGTACGAACCAAAGTTAACGTGACGTTAACGTGATACCAAGGATCTCGAGGTGGTCATTTATCGGCACGGCCACACCCTGGAAAGACGGAGACAGATGGAGCGGACTCCGTTTAGCGGAGAATAGACACGCCTGGGTCTTAGTTGCATTAAACCTGACCAGATTAGCATCGCCCCAATCGGAGACTGCCTGTAAGGACAGGTTCATACGATCGACCATTGCCTCTCTAAGAGACCGGATCTGTGCCGTACTGGCCCGCGCATTGGATACATAACTCTCCACAATAGTGCTATCATCTGCGTACCCATAGATACCGGGCTTCAGCAGATTGTTAATGTGTAGCAGGAATAGAGTTGCGGAGAGAACTGATCCCTGAGGGACTCCGGCATTTATAGCCATTTGGTCGGATGAGCAGCCGTCGACGACTACTCTGATCGACCGGCCACTCAAAAAATCTGAGATCCAGGCGCAGAGACCAGTAAGCAGACCATACGATGGAAGCTTACCAATAAGACTATCATGCCAGACCCTGTCAAAGGCCTTCGAGATATCAAGGGAGACAGCTAGTGCCTCACCATGCTTCTCGATGGCCGAGCTCAAAATGTAAGTGGCATACGCTAGAAGATTCCCAGTAGACCGATTTCGGCGAAACCCGTATTGGCGGTCACTCAGTAGTTCGTTCGCTTCTAGGTGTGCCATTAGCCTGCAGCTGTTCAGTACACGCTCCATAGTCTTGCAGAGTATGGACGTGACTGAAATTGGCCTATAGTTGGAGGGGTCGGCACGAATGCCTTTTTGGCCACAGGCTGCACGTTGGCAAGCTTCCATGATTTAGGCACTTTTCCAGTAGCCATCGAAAGGCGAAAGAGACGTGTCAAAACAGAAGCGAATTCAGGCGCACAGGTTTTCAGTACTATGGCTGGAATCCCATCAGGGCCACTGGCTTTGTTCACGTCCAGATTCCGCAGCGTTTTAAGAACCTCTACGGCGGTATGAGCCAGCGTCCCATCCGGTTTCAGCAGTGGAGGGAGTCAGGGGTGGCAGAAATTCGATTGAACCGACTTTGCCAGGGACCAAAAGGCTTTACTACCTGAGGGGTATGAAGCCAGTTTGTTGCCAATACGGCTGACGTGGTCAAATCGAGCTTTTGCAGAGCCTTTTTGCAAGACTTGGCGGCCCGGTTGAAGGCTTTCTTCTTCTCCGACACGTCCTTGGCCTTGCGGTGCCGAGCATCTACCCAAGCCAGATATGCCTCAGCGCGTCTACAATTGACTCTGAACCAGGGATGAGCTTTACTGGACATGGCTACGTCGGAGAAAGGAATAAAATACTCCATTCCTTGCCGCAGCACATCTGTCACAGCATCCGCGCAGGCCGAGGAGTCTTCAGAAGAAAAGCAGACAGGCCGCCAGGGATAAGACGCAAAGAAGGAGCGCATCTCGTCCCAGTCTGGTGACTTGTATCGCCACACGCGCCGAGAGTCCCTGGGACTGGGATCGAGCGGCGAATAGACGGATACAGATTTCACCAGACAGTGATCGGAGCTGCCAAGGGGCGAGGAAATCGCCACCGAGTAACGGTCTGGATCCGTAGTCAGCAGAAGATCCAAGCAATTAGCTGTATGGCTCTCAACGTCAGGAACCCGCGTCGCTCCTTGAACCAGCTGGGTGAGATTTAATGCTACAGCGAGTTTACGCATCTCTCTCCCAGCGAGGTCATTGCACTGGTATGGGTATAGCTTTTCCTGATGGTGGGCATTGAAATCCCCCAGAAGCATTAGCTGAGCGGAAGGGTATTTGTGTTGAGCAGCATCCGCCGCCTCACTTAGGTACTCTGTAAGACCGATCGTCTCCTGGTCTCCGCTGTGCGCTCGGTAGACACAGGCATAGAGAAGATTCTGTAGACCTGTGTCCACCAGTGTCCATAGTACGGAGTAGCGGGGGTCTTCTAGATACCGGAGACGCCCAAAGCAGATGTCGTCACGAACGTACGCGCACACACCTGACCGAGCTTTAAAATTATGCTCCAGGGTGTAGCCGGGATAGGTTAAGTACGCCAAATCAGACGGGCACCTTATCTGCGTCTCCGTGAGGAACAAGATACATGGTTTATAAGTCTCCAGGTGGAATTGGACTGCAGCGAGATTAGAATGTAAACCTCTGATGTTGGTGAGGTCTACTTTCATCGAGAGGGAGTGCTGCCGCTGTACAACGTTATTCCTGTACCTTGTCCTTTTCATTTAATAGAGTGAGTGAAGTAGGTGTGAAGACGGCAGTGAATCGAGGCGCTATACTTCCGGACCTGAGACACACACCTCGAAGTTACACTATTGGGGACTAGTCTGGAGACTGCGGGGACGCCCGATTCCCCCCAAGAATGTCCATAGGGCCCTCTCATCCGGTCGCCATCGGCACTATGGCGCATTTTGGAATTTTTTGCTAGTTGGCGGAGCAGCCTTTCACATGTGGCTAGCACGTTTCTTGGGCCCCCTACTGACTAGCGGTCGGCCAGCGGTGCACCGTGCCTCGGATCCCGCTACCCTCCATGACTAGTCTCCAGATGCATCAACGTCAGTGTGTATCAGATCGTCTAGATTGTATAGGCGCAACTGATTCGACCCGTCTGTACTAAAGCTACATTAGCGTTAACGTGACGGAAAACGGACGCTTGGCGCCACGACTTCAGCTGATGGGTAGTCCTTATAGCCGCGACATGTGTCTCCCACCATATCACCTGTTTAGCACCACCCAGGGGCTACGTGTAGGGATACAGAATTCCGGGTGTTCTCCCACGGACGAAGGTGATTCAGCCCCCTAATTTATTTAAACTGAAAAAAAAAATATCTTCACGCCCATATCCCCGAAGCACTAGACAGAGGTACAACAAGTGCACCCACGATTAGCCGAAGATACTTGGTCCCACAAATGTGATAGGTGGCAAGCTTATCGCCAACCGGGCACTTTCCAATCCCGGACAACTTTGTGTTTCTCAGAAAACTGAAATTTAAATTAAATTTTCAACAGGTTTTTTTGTATCATAAGGTAGCAAACAAGCAGATGGATCTCGTGATGGAAAGAGTCAACCATCGCCTATAGATACCAAAGATGGCAATGGTGCGTTGCCATCTTGTGGTGCGGTCTAATGCCACATCCATAAGCTTACCGGCTACCTTACCCTTCAAACCGGAACACGACATTGACAAGTACTGACGATTTTGCGGCAGAATAGGTAAGGTGGTGGTACCAGACCCGGGTGAGACAATGTAGAACTCTACCAGCTAGTAGCCACGATGATAGTGACTTGCATAGTCAATCGGTCACCTTTACGACTTGCCAGGCAGAACGGCAGTTGGTCTATTCTTCAAAGGAGCCCGAATCAACACGGGAAAAATTATTAATACTACATATATAATTTTTTATTTAATTATCAATATTTTTCTGAAATATTATTATTAACTTAAAAATTAAAGCTTTAGCTGTTTCAAATATTTAAAAAAAGAAGAAATATAAAATTAAAGCTTTTTTGCTTTTAACAAAACAACATAACGAATGAATCTTATCCATCGATAAAACAATTCGACTTTGCTAACAAAACATGTACGAACACTCGTATAAAGACAATGATTATTATGTTTCTTGTGAAGCGACTCGGATAAGATCTGGTGAAATGAGAAAACAGGGGTGCATGCCAAGTGCAGTTTCATATTTGGACTAATAGAGTTTGAAGGAATTGTTGGGAAACTTTGTTGCAGTAAATTTACTCCGTATTGCCTTCTGTTTAATTAAATTTCTACTGTTATCATGCTATCTTGTGTATTGTTTCCATAAATTAATATCTATAATAATGTAATAAAGTTTAACAGTTAATTTTTAGTGTTTAAATACACTAATATTTGGTCTAATTTAAAACACGTCTATGTGCAATCTACTTATTTAAAAGGGCGTAGAATATATACTATTGAAATTGCATAAAAAGTTTCTAAGTACATTATCTATTACACGCAAAACTCGTCTATACAAATACAAATAAATAAATAAATAAATATAAGTGGAGTATCTGTTTAAAATATTAAAATAACCGCTTTTTACTAAATGCATATAGATGTATACACGATATATAATCCAAAATAACAGTTTTTGTAACTTTTACCTGTTACCTACCTGTGTACCTAGTTCCGGATAATCTCTAAAACGGCTGAATCAATTTAAATGAAACTTTCACTGTCAGATAGTTGATATAATAAGCAGTAACTAAAGGTAATTTTAATTAAGAAAAAATTCCAAGTATAGAAATCGGAGACACAGTTAGTAAAATAATGTAATTTGTGATATCGTTTACGCGATTTCTTCTTTAGAACATGATTTTCCCTGTCTAACTTTTCCCGAAAGTTAAGTAAGTTAAGTAATATCTAAGTAAGCAAACTTTTTTGCTACAATTTTACTTATTTTCTATACTTAGAAATAGAGAAAACATTTGTATTTTTAAATGTTTGTAACAAACTCAAAAACCACTGAACCGATCATAAAAAAATTATCATTAAAAAACTACACTATTGAAGAGTGACATTGGCTACATTTTACTACCGCATTAGTAAAAAGAAGTAATAATTTTAAGTCACGCAAACAGTCGCGAGTAAATCTTACGTTTTCGACTGGATAAGATAGCCGGTAAATTTGTGCATCTAGCATTGCTATTCTGTCACATGGATAGAAACGCACCATTAACATCTTATTGTCTATACGCGATGGTTGTCTCTTCTTTCAATCATCTTGTTAGCTTTCTAATCATTTAAAAATACTAATTTAAAAAAACTAATTAATACGCAAAAATATACTTTTTAAACTAATTAGTGTATCAAGAGATTCGCGCGTTCAAAACAAATACGCAAACGTTACATTAGTATAGATAAAGATGGAACGACTTTTAGTACTATATCTTCCGTTTTATTCCCACGCCTAAAAACATAAAGATAATGATCAATAAAATACGGCATTAAAGATACGTTCCGTGTTAAATCCGACTAGAAAACTGCACTTGCTTTACGAGAACAAGTCAAGAGGAGTTTGTGTTCAGTTGTAAAACTAGATGAAACTACACAACGCCTTTAAACTAAATAAGATTAAGTACAGAAGAGCCCTCCGTTCGCTCGGGGCTACTATAAATTCACCAGATTAATTAAAGCATTGATAACTATTATATAAATCCTTTTCAAATTAAAAAGTACACACATACTTCTTACTTAGATACTTATATATGCTAGGTAAATGTAGTCAATGTATACATCCATACTAATATTAAAAATGCGAAAGTCATTCTGTCTTACGCTCTCAAGGATAAATCGCTGAACGATATTTGACTTGGACATAGTTAAAGTTGGAGATTAAACATAATTTAATGCATTTTTTCAATAATCTTCTCCTAAAGAGCTGAAATAGGGAATGAAAGCTTATATGAAAAACTATATCGACAACAGGTAAATTTTTTCGCGGACGAAGCTACGCGGGTTAGCTAGTAAAATATGTATTACGTAGATCGTATCATGCTTTTTACTTAAGTAATTAGTAAGTATTAGCTACCCTAATAATAATAATGTTATTATACATATGATAAAGATCATATCATGCTTTATATTTAGGCAAATCGCAAGTATACGTTAGATAAATAATTATAATCAAAGTGTATATTTGATTGTTTCATGCTTTTTGCTTAGATAATTAATATGTATATATATGCTAGATAAATAATAATCTAATTATACACATGATAAAGATCTTTTAACTTTTTAATTAGGAAATTAGTTGTTATATGCTAGATGAATAATACTAATGAATTTTTAATACACACGATAAAGATCACATAAAGATCACATCATTATTTTTACTTAGACAATTAGGAAGTGTACGCTAGATAAATAATTATAACACAAGTATATATTTGATATAAATTGTATATACGCTAGATAAATAATAATAATGTAATTATACACACTAGCGATTGCATGTGGTCGAAATTCGACCATAGACTAAACAATAAAATCTCTTTTAAGTTTGACAACTGACTTTAACCATAGAGAAAATGTTGGGCATGTGTATATAATTCGGTTCTATGGTATATAACATCACTTAAGTCACATGAATTTAGTGTATGTAATGTTTATTTATATTAATATCATGTATTTTAGTACATATTATTATAAAATATTATGTTTCTGCACTCCTCCGCGATGTAAACTTTAACTGTGCCAAATTACATACTCCAACGTTCGATAAATTATCTTAAAAAAGGATCCAAAGTTTTTCCTTCACGTATTAACATATAGATAATAACGTTACGTAGATCGTATCACACTTTTTACCAAAGCAATTAGTAAATATTAGCTACCCAAATAATAATAGTGTAATTATACATATGATAAAAATATATCATGTTTTTTACTTAGGCAAATCGCAAGTATACGCAAGATAAATAATTATAATCAAAGTATATATTTGATATAGATTATATCATTCATATTTTTACTTAGACAATTAGGAAGTATACCCTAGATAAATAATAATCTGATTATACATATAATAATGATCGTATCATGCTTTTACTTAGGCATTTAGGAAGTATACACTAGATAAATAATTATAATTATCAGTACATAGTATAAAACAAAGTCGCTTTCTCTGTCTGTCCCTATGTATGTTTAAATCTTTAAAACTACGCAACGGATTTTGATGTTTTTTTAATTGATAGCTTGATTCTTAAAAAAGGTTTTAGTATATAAACCTTTCCGATTTTCCCACGGGAACAAAATACGCGGGTGAAACCGCGGGCAGGTCGCTAGTACATATAATAAAGATGCTTTTACTTCGCCAATTAGGAAGTATACGTTAGAAAATAATAATATGATTATACATGTAATAAAGATCGT
Source organism: Apodemia mormo (assembly GCA_036924255.1). Taxonomy (NCBI): domain Eukaryota; kingdom Metazoa; phylum Arthropoda; class Insecta; order Lepidoptera; family Riodinidae; genus Apodemia; species Apodemia mormo. The sequence continues at coordinate 4,276,753 of JAUPFN010000008.1, forward strand.
ATCATAATTATTCAAAGTAAGAGATTATTAAATAAACTTTTTTTTATATCATAAGATAGCAAACAAGCAGATGGGTCTCCTGATGGAAAGAGTCAACCATCGCCTATAGACACCAAAGATGTTAATGATGCGTTGCTATCTTGTGGCGAGGTGTAATGCCACGTGCATAAGTTAACCGGCTACCTTACTCTCTAAACCCGAACACGAGTGACAAGGCGGCAGGAATATTTAAGGCGGTGGTACCAGACCCGGGCGAGACAATGCAGAACTCGCCGTTAAACATCGCCTATATACACCAAAGAAGTTAATGGTGCATTGCTATCTTGTGGTCTAGTGGTCCAGCGTTGGCGTTGACCACATGCGGCCACGGGTTCGATTCCCGGGTCGGGCACTTTAAAAAAAAGTGTTTTTTCAGTTTTCTGAGAAACACAAAGTTGCCCGGGGTTGGAAAGTGCCCGATTGGCGATAGGCTTGCCACCTATCACATTTGTGGGACCAAGTATCTTCGACTAATCGTGGGTGCACTTGTTGTACCTCTGCCTACCCCTTCGGGGATATGGGCGTGAAGATACTGCTATCTTGTGGCGAGGTCTAATGCCACATGCATAAGTTTACCGGCTACCTTACCCTCCAAACCGTAACACGAAGTGACCAGCACGGACGCTATTGCGGCAGGAATAGGTAAGACGGTGGTACCAGACCCGGTAGGTGGCAGAACTCTACCACCTAGTAGTCACGATGGTAGTGACGCAAATAGCCACTCAGTCGCCTTTTACGACCTGCCTGGCAGAATAGCAGTTGGCCTATTCTTCAAAAGAGCCCGGGACCAACACGGGAAACTTATTCCAATTTTAAAATTATTCATTAAACATTCATACTTGTCACAGTCTTTCTATTATGCTTTTACAGCTAAATCGCTAATCCTAATTTTGAGAAAGTTTGGCAAGTAGATAGTTAAAGTTTCGGGTTTAATCATGGAATACTTTTTTTAAAATTTATCGCTAAGGGCCAGAATGGGAAGTTAAATTTTAACTAATGTTGGTCCGGGTTCATTTGAACAGTAATAGGCCATCCTCCTAGACAGTTTGTAAAAGACAAACAATTAGCTGTAGGTATGTGTCATTACCATCGAGACTAATGGTAGAGTTCTGAAACGTCTAGCCAGAGTTTTTTGATACCAATGCTTTAACTATTCGTGCTGCAAATGCGTCAGGGTATCACATTTGGTATCCAAAGGCGAAAGTTTATTTTTCCATCAGGAGAGACATTTGCTTGTTTGCTGTGTAATGATATAAAAAAGGAGCTTTTGCTCCTATGCGTGGTTACAAGTTCCATGCTCAACGCCGTGTCTATTAAAATTCCTATGACCTGTGGTCCTGGATATTGTAAGAAACAACCGTTATCAGCGGAGAAATTCTCTAATGAGAACCAGCAGTTATCTTGTAACTCGATAGTTATTAGGTGATAGAGTTATGCAACGTCTCGCCCGGGTTTGGTACCACCGCCTTAACTATTCCTGGTGCAATGGTGTTGGTGCATGTCACAATGTACTCCGGTTTGGAGTGTAACGTAGCTAGTAAACATATGAACTTGGCATTCCATCACACGGACACCATTAACAATTTTGGTGACTATGTGTAATGATTATAGTTCCTTTCATCAGGAGAACAATCTTACTTGCTATCCTATGAAATAAAATTAAAAAAAAAAAAACGGATAAATGAAAGTCAGACTCGTCCACCGAATGTTTCGTACAAATTTGTACGTACATATCATAAATAGTTCAGTGTATAATAGTACCTATATTAAATAAGAACTATATTTTTATGATTTAATTATGAATGAATAAGTTTAAGATTTTTCCTTTTACTTATTCTATTGTAAGACGATAATACTTGCCAAATTTCATAGTTTTAGGTCTACGGAAAGTAAACTGTAAAATTTAATTTTCTTGAGAATGTCGCAATATACGTTACTTTTGCGGCATAAACGACCGTATTTTTTACGTTGTCTTGGAAGATAGGTTTTTTACAACTTCAAGAGATTTCAGTAAATTGTTTTAATTTTAACTCAATAACTCTACTTGTTTCTAAGATAAAGCTGATCTTGAAAGACAAATGGACAGCAAGGTGGTCCTATAATTTAGGGTTCCGTACCTAAAAAATCAGAAACAGAACCCTAAAAATGCTGAATGATAGTGGATTGTCAAATATAATTAGTAAAAGGTAAATTGATGTTCAATTAAGTTATCCTAATCTCAAGGGAAGCGGCGTTATGATATTTGTATATTTTTTCTGAACATTTTAATAAAATTCATAGTAAAATAAGCTATATTGTCTTACTAACAATAAGATTATAACACAATGTTAGGCTAAGCCCAAACGCCAAGGGACTAATTAATTTATGAGCCTAATATACAAAAGCCAGGTCAAAAATCTCATTCATTATACATTTCAATTAAGTGATAACTTTTAATTATTTTAAAGACCATTATTGCTTGTAATATGCCTTTTTAATTTCATTTATGACATTAAATGGTTAATCGTTTTCCTGAATTAATGGTTCCCTACCTTTATTAAAAAATAACTGCCCGAGTCGATTTTACACAACTTTAATTACATTTAAAAGTAATTTTGGGGTTTCCGAAGTCATAGCTATTCTATTTTAATATATATATATATATATATATATATATATTAAAATAGAATAGCTATGACTTATTAAAATAGAATAGCTATGTAAATTCGCGTTAGTATTTTTTTTTGAAACGACAAATAGATCATAATATTCATGTGTCTAGTTAATTGGAATGAACAGTATAATAGGAGTAGATATTTAACTTTGACCGCTCAAAACACGGAGAGACCAGGCGATAGGATTTTGGTTTGTTATAGGATTGTTTGAATTAATTGTGATAGGAATCCCTAAGACTTAATGTATATATTATACAATAATTATAAATTATATATACAAATAGAGAGTTGTTATTATATTCCTTGGTAAGCAAGAAACGCTTATAAAATTATTTTACACCGACAGCAAAAAGATATTTCAAAACCATTTGTAATTGTGAAATAGCCTTAAGAATTATTGTCGCACTTTTGCACTATTTTTTTAAACACACAATTTACACACACAATAACACACAATAAGAACACAATAACTTAAAACTCAATTATTCCAAATAAGTATGTCTTAAGACAAATTAATTTGTTTTAGAAAAATTTAGGTAGGTAGGTACTTAATCTATATATATATATATATATATATATATATATATATCAGTGCCACTTTTCGTTGTAATTTTATAACTCAAGAACGGGCTCACCTATCCAAACCAAATGTTTAGGCTTTGTTTGGACTATTTAGTAGATGGTTGATGTGAAGTTTGCACAAAATCGGTAGAGCGGTTCTTCATTTATCATATTTTTTCTAACAAACGAATTCAATAAATGGCGGATTATTATAATAGATCAGAATCTTTTTGATGGTATGGTGTTCCCATGCCTTGGATTTAGCAACGGGATCACCCGATAACCTCCATTTTTTTCGTTGGTTGTTAAATCCATGGCTAGTGCCATTACCCACCTTTATTCTTGACCTCTTTTATAAAAATACAAATAAGATATCACGGCAGTTTCCTCGCAAAGTAGGCAGAGTGAAATAAACTTCAATAGATGCTTCAGTTTACCAGTTTACAATTACCAGTGACGAAATAGGGTGTGATAACTATCGCTGCTTTGTGCCAACTTATGTGAGCTATAACTTATTTCTTGCAATAGCCGGGATATATACCTTTATGTGCTTTAAAAACAACAAAGAAAAATATCGACACGTGGGATTTGAACCTGCGACCATCTCCCTAAAGCCTTATTATAAAATTTATGTGCTTATCTGGAGCACAGGTTAATAATATACTAGTATTAGACTCAAAGCTATGTGGATTTAAAACGGGACGGATATATATATATATATATATATATATATATATATATATATATATATATATATATATATATATATATATATATATAATGTAATGCCACTGAAATAAAAAGATGGGATCAGAAATTTAATAATCTATCCAAATATCCTAAATTTAAAATATAAGACCACGACACAAAACCTAGTCCCATAAGACTACCGGATGGTATAATAATGGTTAACTGGAGAATACGAAATGGCTATGCTGCAATGCGAAAAACCTGGTGGCGCTATAAAAGAACTAATAAAAGATGAAAAACGAAACGATTTCTAGTACGATAAGACTACCAAATTTCGTTTATTCCACGATATAGGGGAGGGGTAGGACTATACGAAAATGCAGTGCTGCATGTCCCGATGACTGGCCTTGTCAATTGCAGCAACATTTTAATTGTCTGCCGCTCGGTTGACCTCCTTTTAACACTGTCGCTACAGCGGCAGCTTTAATGAGTACATGTAACACATGTCTTAATACATTATTTAATTTGTGTCTGAAGCTAGTTACCACTAGTGCTTGGCATATAGTTAATTTTTTAATTTAAATCAGTACAAGTACATAAGGAGTTTTATTTAGATATGGCTCTACCACAGACCACATGAATACTAATAGACACGCCATTGGGAAGGAAACGTGTCGAAGCGCATATGAGCAAACGCTCCTATTACTGTCAAAAAGTCATATCTACATTCGTAGATATATTATATCTTGACAAAATAGAAATAAACCATGTTGTAGTGTTTTATGGTATCGAATGAGATGGCAAGGTTTAAAAATTACCCTCGAAGTGATTTTGTTTCTTCGGTAAGTAGTATAAATCTGTATTTCTTTGTGTAATTGCAAGCTACACTGACAAACTCAGAAATTGTCTTAAAAGGCGTATCCGTGGACTCTACCTTAATCTCAAAAATACCGGTTTCGTAATACAGAAAAATTATAAGGGTTTTAAATAAACAAACCGGATTATAGAGGTTTTTTAAAAACCTTATTTTGATGTTTGCCAAACCCAAAGTTTGCTTACACTGTTTACAATTCACCGTTCGTGGTTTCGGTTTATACCGGTTTATTTAGGTTTACGAAGCGGTCTTAGAAACGCTCTAAGTGAAACTTTAATAATAAAAACCGCTAATCTAGCTAGTGTTATTTTTTAATTATTTTTTTATTTAAATTTATGCATAAAAATATGTACAAAGGTTACGCCTAAGAGCATTCTATCCTAGCCAACGTTATATTATACATAATTAAAATGTTATTATATAGCACTTATCTCCATCTACTCCGTAAAGGATTCAGCGTAATTGAAAATACATTTTATAATTTACAATTAAAAATATGCACAAGTATTAAACACAAATCCGAAAATCGAATTTCAAACAAACAGAATTCAACTGAGTACATTCTGGTAGTTGCTAATTGCATAAATAAGTGCAATAGCAACGAAACTACCTACCATAGTATTAGTAAATTAGGTGGCGTGGCCGAATTTGCATCGATGCTGCCCCAACCGACCACTAATTAGCCGGCAGGTTTTATTTCCGGGCCTTATCTAAGCCTTTGTAATCTGCTACTGCCACGCCTATACTGCACTACAGGAAATAGCGCTCTACGTTGTAAACTTTTGCAACTTTACTGAAGGGGAACTGGCGAAAAGCTATTCATTTTTAAATTGTTAAAAATGAAATTCAACCTTTTGTTAATAATCTAATACCTTTAAACGAGCAATTCTTGTATATATATAATTGGAATCTCGGAATCGGCTCCAACGATTTTCATGAAAGTCACAAATTAGGGTTTTTTGTGGCCAAGGAATCGATTTATCAAGGTTCCAGGTCCAAGAAAAGATCGGTTCCCAAGATATGGGTATGTGAAAAATCGAGCAAAGCTCGGTCAATCAGGTACAGGAAAAAAAACAAAAAGAAATTGTTTATTCTATAGGAATCGATTTATCAAGGTTCCAGGTCCAAGAAAAGCTCAGTTCCCAAGATATGGGTATGTGAAAAACCGAGCAAAGCTCGGTCAGCCAGATATTATTTAATTAAAATTCAATCTTGCTGAGCATTTCAACACTTTTAATCTTACGGCAGTTTTTTGAAATATAAGCGTACCTGTCATGTTAGTCCGGACGATTTTCAAACATGTTTGTTATTCTGCCAGGCAGATTGTAAATTGCGCCCAATTAGACAAATTAATTAAAATCATCGTGAATAGTGGGTGGTAATGTTCTGTAATGTGATGCATGGGTTTGGTACATTTACCTATTCGATCCGCAAAATGTCTTTGTTTATTACTGTCATTTTTTTATTTGGTATATGTCGTTCTGCCAGGCAGTTTGTACGAGGTGAA